>OX346245.1:152484808-154884808 GCA_947049315.1 Epistrophella euchroma
AAAGCTTTAAACATTTTTCTCTGTCTACCTGGAGACGGTGCTAATCAAAGCTTGATGACAATAAAAAAGTGAGATTTCTCAAAAATAATAAAAAAAAAATAAGAAAGAAAAAAAAAGCTAATTTACACATCGAGATTAAAAATAGACGTTGAAAACTTCCCGAGAAACGATGGTGCTGATAGAAGTGCGGTGACGAAGGAAAATTACCATCAAATGATTCGTTTGGATTATTATTTTTTAGGCGAAGCAAAAGGTGCGGCGCAGCGTTGACAAAGACGAAAATACGACAACGACATTACAACATCAATTGGCCAAATTAAATAGAAAATTTGTGTGTTTTGTGTTTTTTTATATTTTTAGTTTTTTTTTTTTTTATTCCAAGAAAAAAGTCTTAGATATTTACCGTGGTTCGGTAAGCCAATCCGAATAGGCTATCGAAAATGTTCCCCCTGTATCCAGTTTGAAGCTGTATGATTATCCTTTCTCGCGTGGGAATGCTTATTCGCAGGCAATTAAATAACAATTTGAATCCTTTTTTTATATATCAGACGAATCGAGTTTATTCCATGTTAAAGATACAAAGGTATCTATTACACCATCACACCTGACCTAATCACAAATTTTTAATGACACCGGTACTTCAAATAAAAATACAACAAAAAAAAAATTCAAAAAAAACTAGGGCAAAATATCCAGTAGTGTATAAAGTGTGGCGCAACTAGTTCTAAAACCCTCGGCCGGCGCAGCACCAGCAGCGCAAAGACGACGAAGACACCACCGCGTATCAAAAACTCTTCCCGGGTTATTCTCGTTAAACTTGATTGTTAAGAGTCGTAACTAGTTTTCGGAGTCAACCCTTTTTTTGCTTTTCGATTTCGGTCAGAGTGTGTGATATTAACTTGTTTCGTATTTTTTTTTTTTTATATTTTGTATCGGTTTGTTTATGTTATTATTCTTCTAAACATAGTCGAACACGCATTCTTCAGATTCATTCATCAAATCTACCGAAAGATACACATTAACCGCCAAAAGATACTTTTAATTGTTGTTTTGGAAATTGCGGGGATTTCGGGAGGTGATGACAATTCAAAATGGTAATTACGCGTTTTGGGGTTAATTCCGATCAATTTTTGTTTTTTTTCTTCGTATCTAACACTTTTGATGTGTATCTAACACTTTTTATCTACAAGACACTCCTTAAAAAAATGTATAGATATTTTTTATTATAAGATACAATTTTTGTGGTAAATTTGTATTTATGTCAGCACTTCGCGCACACGCATTGATTTTTGTCTCCCTCCTTGAAACAGGTGAATTAAAGCAAAAAAGTATCTCAAGACAAGTGAACAAGTATAACTTCAAAGAGTGGTACACGCAGGTGAATCACTGGGTTGTTAGCCTTGTGAGTAACCGATATCAACTGAAAACAACTTTGAAATTTGTATAGGACCGAAGTGGTCGTCGCGGAGGAATTATATCGAATCTTGAATCACAGCAAGCAGCACGACTGCGCGACGACGACAACGACTACTATACGACACGACAACTTGGCTTTGGTTTGGCGTGGCGGTTTTACAGGTGAGATACATACAGCTATAGGTGAGGTGTGTTTGATTTGTTGGTGCTGCAAAGTGCAGCGCTATTGGGATATTGGATTTTTATTATTATTATTTATTTTATACATATTTTCAAAGCTGCAGTTCGATTGGGATTTGTTCGATGTCGTTTGGGATAGTTTGAATGGAACCAGCAACACTATACTAATTGGAGGAGAGTATATCTTTTGAAACGTATAGTTTTTAAGATGATGGACCATAGTTGGAGGAGGAAGCTGGAGATCGCGTTGAAGACAGAAATGGAGGGAAATCTCGCAAAATATGATCAAAGAAAGCTGTTGATGGCAATAGCTGTGGTTTTGCAGTAAAATACATTTTTTTTGACAAGTGCAACAGGTGAATAGTCTATTTGCGTTGATTGAAACGGTGTTTTTTATTCTTTTTGGTAGGAGTTTTATTGTAGTTTTAATGGCAGTTATTTTATTTTGACATGGAAAGTACTAATAGTTTACTATTAGTATGATTTTTTTTTGGTATTTGATATGATTGAATTATTGCAGTTTTTTTTTTAAGTTTTTTGTAATTTTATAGTCATGTCTATCACACAAAAATAAAGCTGAACATCGATTTTAAAATGACTGATTTTTTTCATACGAGAATGAACATAAACAATAAGATTATTCTTTTCCAAATAAATATTTTATTTACGAAATAAAATAATTTTATTTAACTTAGAATTTTAGAGCTTTATGTGTTTGGTAGTTATGGCACACCCTTTAATATATACGGTATTAAAAATTTCAGCACAGTGTCATGTCAAATACAAAAAATTACGATTAAATTTTCTACATTTCTTATTTCTGAAACTTCTTATCTTTACAACTTAATCGTCTGCCTACAATAATTGCTTTTAGATTTACTGCCAGTAGAAGAAGTGGGAAGAGTAAAATTTGCATAAGCTTTATTGGATACAATGTTTTTTTATTTATCGTTTAAATTAATAAAAAAAAAAATTCGTTGGTGCGACAGCTGGCGGAGAGCCAGGGGCAGGGCCTTAAAAATCTTAACCATTTTTGCAAGCATATTATCGACAGAAATGGAGGGAGGTTAAATTTTCTCAATTCCTTTTAAAAGGTAATGTAATAGCTTATCGGTTAGGTATGCCTTTTTGTCAATAAAATAAGTTAACTTTTATTAAAAAAAAAATCAAAATGATTAAAATCTGACAATATAATTTTTATGTTTAAGAATAGTGGAATATTCTTGGCAGTTAAATTAAAACACAAAAACCTTGGAAATTGAACCTACACACATGAATGGATTTTAACATAACCAACAAATTTCTATTTATGTTATAGCGATCAGGAAAACGGATCAGGAAAAAATTTCCTTTTGTATAATTCAATGTTTTATTAAACAATTTAAAATATAAAAATAATACGAATCGATGATAATCCAATTGAAATATTCTTTCCATTAAAAAAATTTAATTTTGGAGAAATACTTTGTCTAAAACAAGTACTTATTCATTTTCCTGATAGACATTTGGTACAGAAAACGAGTTTCCATCAGGAAATGCATTTTGTAGAACAGATATTTCCTCCAAAGGACATTTTGTTAATGCAATAAATATTTCAAATGATATATCATCGATTTGTGCCATTTGTATATTTCAAATCGTATAAAAAACATTAAATTATCAAAAAGAAAATTTTTTCTGATGCGTTTTCCTGATCGCTATAACTGGCCCCTTATCCAGGAATTACAAAAATATTTTGTTTTAGTTTTGTTAATGATTTAGAAGATTTTTATTTTTAATTAATTGATATACATATACATATACCTATGTATATATTTATTTATTTGTTTTATATAAAAAAATAAATCTTTATTTGTTCATATGTGTATTTTTTTTAAATAAAAAAAAAACAAAATATTTTATTTAATTTCAAACAAACTATAACCATTTGAAATTAAAAATGAAATCTGCAATAAAAACTATATAGGTATTTATTTTGTATTGCGATAAATACATACACAGGCGATGTTCTTTGTGACAAGTTATGGGCTAGTAACAATCTAAATGTCGATTAAACAAATAGGGAAGACGAATAAAGTGGTTCTGGCCTTTTAATTTGTCTATCTCTTCGAATACGTTCTAAGGGTATAGGTTGATTTTCCTTATATTTTGTTTTTCCCGGATTAGTCTTTTAATTTCTTTTAATTTTTTTAGGATCAAAAGTAACGGTATTGGCCAGGACTAGGTGAGAGCCAGAAATAACCATTAGAGTACTTAGGGGAAGAAAATGCAAAACTCTTCTTTTCTTGAATTAATTTACTTGTACTAGTTAAAGTGCAACAATTCAAGTGAAAAATGAAACCCTTTTATAACAAACGTTATAAAATATTATTTAATTCAATTAAAAAATTAATGTGATATGATACAATTATAAATAATAATTTTTTTTTTAAACAATAGCCATGTTTTTTTACAAGCCCGAAGGGAATTGGATGAAAAAAAAACGATGTCGGGGTTTGACAGTTCACGTGTTAAATGCAACAACAACTAAGCACATTTGGGCTTAGTTAAGCACAGAGAATTTTCGGTGCTAAACTTAAGCATGGAAAAAAATTGTATTAGCGGCATGACTTTTGTATGAAAACTCCATGTTTTTTCTGTGATGGAATCGGTAATCCCCTATGTCGTTTTTTTCGACCAATTTCCTCAATGCTTACAAAATAACATGCCTAATATCTCGAACTCGGTTGCCTATGTTAGTTTTTTTTTTAAATAGATAAGTTTTCTTTTCAAATTTAATTTAAAATCATTTTTAAAATGACTCAACATATGTTGACAAATAAAAACCAAAAATAGTTATTGGCATCTTCGAGAGAACAATATTTTTTTATTTTCACGTTTCTCGAAAACGAATTAACTGATTTTGATCATTTTTGTATGTATTTTTTTTTTTAAATTGCTACCAAATTTTTTAAAAATATATTTTTTTGATTACATTTTTTTTTTTGAAATTTCAATATTTCGATTTTTTTTAATCCATGTTCTGTATGCTTTTAAAATAAATCAACCATAAGTAAAAGATATAGATATATTTATATTGAATATGAATACATACATACTTCCAAAAAAAATCAAATCTTGGACTTACAAAAAGAAAATAGCTATCAGTATCTCATTTTTTTTTTTAATTTTGCGATTATAAATATTTACTAAAAAATTCTGTACATTCTTTTTTCTTAAAAATGTCTACGTAAAAAATTTTGCATATACAAAAATTATTTCCAAAAAAAGCTCCCACAAAGAAGGTTCAAAATTTTTATATTTTTTTTTTTTTTGGTAAAAAATATAAAATCCAACTTTCCAAAATCATCTCCGTTTTTGTTTTTATTTCTTGCATTTCGTTATCAGCCTAACCAATTTCTATTACGGAATCTTTTAGGCTTCTCTTATAATATTATTTTTTTTTTTAAGTGTAAGTTTACATGAAAAACAATGTAAAAGGAACCGTTTTGTTCTATAAACTTTGAAAAAATGTAAAAATTTAGACAATTTTTTCAATTTTTTAAAAAACAAAAAGTGACCAAAAATTGTCGGTTTCTATGCATAAAAACAATCCTCTTCTAAAGATAAGTATTATAGAAACTTCTTTGGGTTTATCAGCTTCTCTCAGTCTTCAAAAATGACCATAAAAATGCTCATTTTATAGAATAAAAACGGAATAAATTTTAAAAGAAAAGTAAAATAATAATAATTTGGATGAGATGGATTTTATTTTTTTCATACGCCCTTATACCACCAAACATTCATTTGTCAAAAGAAAGATTATCAATAGAAAGCTTTTGCTCTTCCAGATATTTCTGAAGTTTATAATAATAATTTTCCTTTTTTGATGCCCAGTAGATTTCTGTACATTACAAAAGAATTCACGAAAAGTAATAAAAAGAGTTTTTAATTGTCTTCAAAAGCCAAACAGCAATTTAAATATTAAATGAACTTCAACTTGCGGCCTTTTTTCAATCTCTAAAATTAACCTTCTTTTCTGTATTAATTGACTTAAATTCCTTTATCACACTGATCCTTTCCATATTTTGAAAAAATTCCTTTCAAAATTTCAAAAAATAATACCATTTTTATCTTCGATATGTCATAACTGATTAAAAATTAAAAACATCGCCATATACGATAGCTGATGGAAAAATTTGATATGTATTGTACACCCAATGGTTTTGTGCGGTAAAAAAAAGCAAGCAAAATAATTATTCACAACAATCATATAGAGTCAAAGTCATAATCTGCACAATTCGAATCACATCTTATAAATGCAGCATCATGGCTCGTCGTCATATCAACAGCCTTGAAGTCACCATACAATGTAATCATTCACGACATCATTACCGCATTATTAACAAGATCTCAATTAGCAAAGTGCCCATCATCTCCTCCTGCGGTGTACCATCAAAATATACACAAACTCACCACCAACCAACTGAATGAATACCGCAGAAGGAGAAAAAGAAGGTGATAAATTGCGACAGCAGCATTGAAAAGTTTGCTGCATGAAGTCTTGAAAAGAATAAAACCGAAAAATACAGATTTTTCTCATTTGTACTGTAGCAGCAGTATCCCAGGGATAAGAAAGATATATATATTTTTTTTGTTGTTGTTATAAAAAAACCTTAAATGAAGATCACCTTCGTTGTGTCGCGTCGTCGTCGTGTCGGTAGGTTTATCGTATCTCTTAAGCCTTCCTTCATCACTAACTTGGGGTTTCTGAATATGCGGAGAAGGATTTTTATTTCTAGACTTTCACTTTCTCAGTCGGGCTTGAAAAGTGTCCGTGTCATCACACAGGGATTGCTCAAGGATTTTTGTGTTCTGTATAAACGGCTGCACTTTCATTTTTAGATTTTAAACTCTTTCGTGCCTTGGGTCCACTAGTGAATGACAAACAATCGAAAATTCATTTAATACGCCCGATTGGAACGTATATAATAAATATTGTCCCACACCCTTACAATATTGAATTTCGGTTAAAGAAAGCAATTAACGTGTAGCTACTGATCATATGGAAGTTAGTATGTTGTACCCTATGAAATGATATTATGCGTGTTTGAAAATGCTTCTTTTTTTTTAATATTCTAAATTTTTTTTGGGTTTTTCTCGTGAATATGATTTCCTTTTAATAAATCCCACCTGGAAGGCAAGGCCCTAGTTAGAAAGAATTGAGGAATATTAGAATATTAAATCTTTTCTAGATTTGGTGATTGAACTATATTGTTATAGTTTATGAGTCACGTTAACAGTTTTTCGATCGATCTTTATGATCAACATGTCAGTAATTGAAATAGAACTATCAATTACTATACTTAGCCAATTCTCATTTCTGAGATCTCACTGAGCAAACTCTATCAGCTCCACTGAGCAGGAGAAGATATATGAACAAAATTTCTCCGCTAGAAGTCAAAAATAATTTCCATCTCTTCTTTATTAATTAATCAACTGCGACAAAAAATAATTAAGCAAGCGAATCCAAAAAATATCTCTTTTTGACAGTAAAAGTGAGGAATCTTACTGAGGAATTACCTTCAGATTTCTGATATTCCTGAGGTCTCTGAGATCTCAGAGATTTTGAGAAACTTGAACTGGCTAAGTATGAATGCTTCTGACTTCTAATCTCAACGACAAGGCAAATCCTGAAAACAATTTTTTCTTTTCAGAAGAAAAATATGTAATTTCGTGATTTTAAAAGCCATCGCAGTTTTCAAAAATCTGTAATTGTAAATAAAAGCTCATAATTCTGTCAATCAAAATTGATGTAAACTTAGAAAATTCTACTATATTAACAATTTTACTTCAAAAATTTTTTCCTAATTAAGCTGATGCTACCATCGACTTACCTAATTCTGTGCTGACAACTCTTCAATAAAACAACGATACCCTATTTAAAAAAAAGGGTTACAACAAAGGTATGGAGTAGGTATACAAAAAATAAAACCGAAAAGTGGAAAATATGTTAATCGGGTTAAGCGGTCGAACACTGTACAAGGCGGCCTCACCACCATTGTACTTGTGGAACACAAAACCGTTGATGCTGGAAGGCTTAAACATGGAGGAAGACTCCATGTGATCATGGTCAGTGTAAGATTGTTTTGAATGGTGATAAGAAATCAGGTGGACACAGCAAAAGCATAACTCCAGCAGGCTAAAAGTATCTTATGGATACAAAAAAAAAAAAAAATCGAAAAGAGGTGGAGATTTTTTTTTTCTTTTAATCTCGAATAAAATAAATTTATGACGATGCACCTTAATTTACCCCAAGACAAGGGGAGACAGAAGAGCAAAGTTGAAGTTTGAAAGATTGTTTTTAATTAAGGAAAACGATGAAAGACAACATCAATATAAATGGGGTAAAAATTATCGCGGGAATATCATTGTCATGGTTAATTAGAATCTTTAATAGATGCCCTTACTTTGGGATCGAGTTTAATAGTTGGACATGGATTAATATGGTAATTCACGAGATACGCCTTCTGGTCATTTGAACTAGATTGAACAATTATGATTATGGGTCTACATTATAGCATTCTCTATATAAAGAAACAGAGCAGGAGAAAAAGAGAGAGAGAGAAAGAAAGATGAAGATGGGATCTTTGAACTTTTAGTTGTAAAATGTTGTTCTATGTTGGTTTTCGGTTTGATAAAATCGAATTGGAAAAAAGAAAAACGAAATAATAATAAAAATAATTGTCTTTAAAGTTTAAAAGTCAAAGAAAAGACCCAGCACTCTCAATATTTCCGTATTGTTTTTAATAATTTTCAAATATGCATGATTTAAATGGGTGTGGTAGAGTGGTAGTGGGCGAATTTTATCAAATCACTTTTAAAACCTTTCTCTTTACTTATAATAAAAAATTATTAATATTTTATACAAAACAGTGGAGTGGATTCCAAGACTTTAATGATTATTCAACGAACCCATTCGTTGAATCTATAGTTTTGGAAACCACTTCATAAAAATTAGGCATTTTATTTTTTAAGTTTAAGAGATTTGAATTAAAAATACTTTAAGTTCCCAGTAACGTTGTTAAGAAAATTCAAATGTAACAAAAATGGGCATGCATTTTAATGTAGATTAAGATCAACATAGGACGTGAAAATTTTTATAGAATTAAAGTAGATTCTGAAAATGAATTATGTAGCTAGGTGTTATTCAGCTAAGTTCTTGTGTGATTGTTTTTTATTTTGGGTAAATTAACAATAATTTTGTGGATCCATTTAAAAGCACGTATGTACATATTTTTAAATCACTAGTGCTTCCCATAAGATTTCTTAATTCTTGAGATAATTGATGAATTGGCTATGATAACTGATTTATCAATTGTATTAGAACCATATCATCTGTTAAACCGTTAATTTTAAATTTTAAAACAATCTAGATTGCCATAGAAAGGCTGTTGTCAATCAATCAAACCTAACGAGGTTTTTATTTTTTTTTTTTTTTTCATTTACCAAATCACTTCATTACGGAAAGAATCTCTCGATATCAAGAATCCTAATAAATCCCAATTTGTGCGAGGTTGTGCATGCGAAGATGATTCTCGAAACCATATCCTGTCCAATTAACGTTCTTAACAATTTTCACTTCACACAAATTGCATTTTTTTTTTGGACATTATTTGTTTGGATTTCCTTGCGGATCCAATAAATACTCGAACCATCATCATTGTCGTCGTAAGTTGTATATGATGATGACCCATTCGCATCATGGAAGAGCAGCGAGGTCATCTTTATGCCATCACATTGCCATCAGCAATCAACAGCACAGCATCATTATCAGTGTCCAGTCTAACACACAATCAACGCGTCTTCATTCATTCCTCTTTTCTGATGACGACGACGAAAAGAAGATGACAACTAGCGACAACAACGACAACGTGACGACCAACTGGTGCAAAGAATGTTCATCTAAACATACTTCTGCCTAATTTGCTCGTCGGATGCTTGAATAATGAGACACTTTCCGAATAAGGTGCGATGAAGCAAACTAATTTGGTCAGCCAGACCATCATCCGTCCAGATGCTGGTGCTGACCAATCGATCGCACCATCTTCGTAGACAAAACCATTTATAATGCCATCAACAATATCCATCAGTGAACTCACAACGACAACAGCAAATATTCTGTCCAACTCTGGCTGGATAGCTGGCTGGTTGACTGAGGCCATTTGCAAGCAAAACCGCATCATCTAACACTCAACATTCAAACAAGGTGAAGAAGAAGTGCGCGCTGTATTTGTATCTTTCAATTAAATTGCACTTAGCGATGGACTTACCATCATCTCCAGAATGGCACTCTATGATGATCAGATGATGGAGATGAAGATGGAGGTATCCTCGTGCTTGGGAGAAAATATTCATTGCTGGCATGAGCCTTGTCCCCCAAAAATGGCCATTCCTGAGGCACGTGAAACTATTAGTCCTTATGCTTTGCTTATGGTTAGTTGATATGCTGCCGATCCGATGGTGAATTGACTACAGCTTTCAAGCTTCAGGCACATGCGGGAAATTTATGACTATCCCGGTCTTGGTCTTTTGTAAGTTATGTTGGCGGATTATTTTATGTGTTTTTCACTATATAACAGTTTTATTTATTTATTTTTTTTGAAAATTTATCAAATTTTGACAATTTATGTTAATCGAATCCGCATTATAATTGCTGATTTGAAAATGTGACGCACGGAAGGCGCCCCAAGGCCATTAGCGGATTGGTTTTTTTTTATTATTTTTATTTTTCAAAAATTTCTGTTAAATATCGATTTATGTTAATGAATTTTTTGTATGGAACATCCACTTTTTGTGAGCTTGTTTGATTGTGTGATGCTGAGAGCTATATGACAAGGAATTTCTTAATGTCAAGTCTCGAACAAAACAAAAAAAAGCGGAACTGTATAGAGTCTCTGATTGTGATTTCTGTGTTTTTATCGAAAAATTATGTAGGAATAATTTAATTGATTGGGAAAAATTTATCTGCTTAGCTATATACGAAGAGATTTGTATTTTTAATAGCAATAACCTATAGTTGGAGGGGGTCGGTCATAAGGTCGTTTAACAAGGGTTTGCAAAACCTTTATTGTATGAAATTTCAAATTGAAGGGTATTATGGATGGATATGTCATATTAAAATACTAACTTTAGTATTATATGCTAATTTATTCAATTGCCAAAAAGTTAACTCTTATCGATAGTCATTCATAAATAAAGTTCCAGACAACATGCAGAGTAGAAGCTTGTGGCTTTAAATTTAACCCATAAATATCGAAAATTTAATTTAATTTAATTAAAAAATACAATAACCTCGAGCAAGGTTACTGTCTGAATTCTTAAAGGAGTATGTAATATGGTGCTAAAAAAAATCTTTATCACTGATATATTTAGATATTTAAGTCTGTGAAATTCAGTTTAACCAAAATAGATGATTGTGTTTTCAGAGCGTAGTAACTTGGATTACCAACTATGAACTTACATTAAGGATTCATTGCCTCAAATTAACACCTTTGATTTTTTTAAGATGGTACAGCATTCAGGAATGCTATACTCAAGTCAATTATTTAAGTCATGATCAATATGATGGCATCAAAATCATATCTGATTCTACTTTTTAGGCATCTCAAAATACAAAAAAGACAGATTTTACTCTTAGAGTAACTAAACTATATGGGGACATTGAAGATGACTGGTATTTTCTCTCGATAAAATAGAAATATGACTAATCTTCATAAATTAAATTGTGTCTCTTGTGCACCACTGTACCTTCAAGCAAACATTCAATGGCGGCATGCAATTAAAGACCATTAGACCTCCAAGCTATAAATCAAGCCGATTTGTCTATGTAAGTTGCTTCGCTGACTTAAAATTGACATTTAATACATTAATTTTAAGACCTCAATTGAAAAGATCACACAATTTTAACATATAAGGCATCGAAAGGCAACCACCACGGATTGTTTTGATTAATACTTTTTAAATAATAATTATTAACACTTTTACTTAGAGCTTTACGTAACTGCGTGTTTTCAATTGGTGTTTTCAATTGGACTGTGGCTCACCAATACCTCAATCGCCATTCACCTACACAATTAATTATCTACCACTTAAATATATTCTTTTTGTTTAATTTTTCTAGTGTTTTTTTATGTTCTTGCACGATTATGTAAACTTAGGGTATTTTATTTTGCTCCTTCTTTTACACAAGTTAGTGTATATTTTTTTTTTATGGTTATGTACTAAACCAGTTGCTAGAACTTAATAGTTTTGTATGTGTCTCCAAATGAAGATTATACATCATATTGTTTGTTTTCCACAATTAAGGGGTGTGGCCAACCTTCCTGGTGGGAGATACAGTACCGTTATTGTAAATCCTGTCGGTTATATTTTTTTTTTTCGTTCTTGTACTTATATCTGATTTTGTTTTCTATTTTGTATGAATGTAAGGCTGTGGGATCTTAGCAACCCATATATGGAATATTTGCAGAAAAAGTATGCAGTCAGTAATTGGCCATAAAAGGTCTGGTAATTTCAGTAATTGGTCAGGCATAAGTCTTTTTTAATTACATTTTTTTCGAACATCCCATAAATGAGGTGTTAAAATTTCATTTGACTTTGTAATGACCTTGAAAAAACTTTAAAAAATTATTTAAAAAAAATCTATGCCTGACAAATTACTGAAACTACCTGACCTTTTATGACCAATTATTGACCTTTTAGACTGCATACTTTTTATTTGCGCATATCCTATATATGGGGTGCTAAGATCCCACAGCCTATAATGTTCGTCATTTAATCATTGAATTTTATCTGTGAATAAAATAGTTTCACGATTTTAGTAGATATTTTTAAGAAATATGGTTACTGTAACTTGACATTTCAGCTTTCAAAAATGACCTTAAAATTGACAATCCGATAATAAGCACCAAAGTTATGTACTTCTATATAAGTGAACTCATATTCTCTATACAAAATAAAACATTCTCCACTAAAGTTCGTCAGTTGGAGACGCACATTTGTACCATATTTTTTCGATTTATATTGATTTTTATTCCATTTTTAAACTTACTAGAATCAACTTTTGGGAAAGTTCTATAGCGTGTTTCTTTACACTTGTGGAGTTATGTAGGTATGATATATCGAAAAATTGTCAGTTATTTTGAACTGGAGTTCATTTTTCATCTCTACTCTATATAACCTTTATTTGTTAATTGAATCATTAGACCCACTTAAAAATCATTGAAACTTGGTCTAAATGTTTCCTGAGGTTAACTTGCACGATTTTTTTTTTGCAGCAGCAGCAGTCTTCACTGATTTAAAAATTTTTTATTTAAAAAGTGTTATCAACAAAAATTCAACAAAACGGTTTAAAAATGCCAAAATAATTCATTAAGTAAGCTAGTTAACAACTATTGGATTGGATCTAGCTTAATCTAGAAATGCAAAAAACAAAACAATAAATTTGGAATCGCACTGCAAATTCACAGTGTTATTGGGTTCTTGATGTTATGCGATGCCTTTAAAATTTTGAAATATTGAATTCTTCTCGGCCCAACGGTACGCGATTGAAAGTTAAAACTTTAAATATAACACCAAAGGGAGACCCATGTAGATTTAACAGTCTTTACCCACGTGGTTTGGTAGTAGCCGTGGCGTGATGGTTAGTGCGATGGACTGTCATGCCGGAGGTCTAAGGTTCGATCCCCAGCCTCGCCACCTATTTATTTAAAAAAAAAAAAAACGGCTACTGCCTCTTGAGAGGAACTGACAAATCCTCCAAGAGTATCTCCTGTCACAGAAAAGTACCGCTCGTTAGCCGTTCGGATTCGGCAATAAACTGTAGGTCCCCTCCATGCCTGCAGACACGCACACAGGAATGGTTGAGAGTTGTAAGCCACTAGGCCCTAGTTCTTCATGAGCTGTTGTGCCATCAAATTTATTTTTTTTTATTTATTTATTTATTTTACCCACGTGGTTTAAGGGGTTATTGTTTTTGTCACAATATTTCTGTGTAACGATTTTTTTCATCCTTCTGATGCGTGGCTTCGCTAGGCCTATCTATTTCCTCTGAATTCGACTTGGGGGGTTTTAATTCTCAGCCAAATTGTAATTTTTAAAATGCTTAATCTCAGATTATTTTTTTTCAATATTTTCACTCAAAAACAACTAATATTTGAAAAAATATGTTTAAACAAGCCACTTCCTCTATATTATGTTCGCCTGACTTCAAACTTATGTCAACAAACACCTGAGGCTATCTTATCTTCAAATTTAGTAACAAATAAATCTACACAAAAATTTCTTCTTAAACCTCTAAAAAACATTGAATCAATTTGTCAATTGATTTATCTTCCGATTCAAAAAAAAAATAAAAAAATAATCCCTCATCCAAAGTGAAAATTAAGTGCCTTCTTATTACCACTGTAAAGCAAAGCTAAGCTTCACTTTGTAACAATGGCCAACCAAAACTTCGTTCCACCACCATCAACATATCAAAACACCTCGTGTTTTCACAACAAACGCCAGAAACAGTAAATAACCCAAACAATGAGGCAGAAAATTTCCAATAAACAATAAAAAATTCGTAAAGACCAACAAAATACCGACTGTAAATCATTGACTCACTTACAACATCCGATGGATGGCTAGATGGATGAATGTCAATAAATTTGATAAATGGCTCTTTAAGCTGTCTGCGCATAGTGAACGCGCGCAGGCGCTCGGGCTCTATCGTTAACTTGTAAGCTATATACGATCCTTTTGTGTGTGCGCTTGAATATTGAGCGATGGCTCGTAAGTTATTGCAACTTTTAGTGGCAACAATGTGCTTAGATAGATGCTCAGTTAAAGTACTTAACATCTTTATGGGCCCGCACCGCATATCTATTGTGTTCGCGCGAGAGATTATATGGCTAAATGGATGGCGCCCCCTTTTAACGCGACACGGCACGATGTACAGGAGACTTCATCTCATGAAATCATCATAAAGGAGAAACCGCAATGAATTTGAAATATTTCAAACAAGATAAACAAACGATAACCATCAAATTGAACATATTTTGATAATCTACGCCCATTTGGAATCAGAAACGGTATTGAGCGACACCTGTGTGTGAGGTGCGACTACCAACGAAATATCTATACCTGCAGAAAGCGTGGGTAACGTGCTAATTGTGTCGGCTACAAGACCGTGTAATTATGGATCTATAAAATGGTCGATTGAAATGCATATGCGAGTAGTTAAACATCGCTCAGGCATTTTAAACTGTTTACCCCCGCGTCGCGTCGCGTCGATTAATTAATATCTCGTTGTTGTTGATGTCGACGTCGACAACGACGCCATTGCTGCTGCTGCCGTCACTACTGCCACCCACCGATCTAATCACGTACCTACAACTTCTTCCATTCCAAATATACCAACTTGATGTTGTTCGTTTTGAAATTGGAATTTTTAAATAGCGCGCTATTAGACATCGAATGAGGAGCAATATGCAAAGTTAATTAATCCGTGTTCAATTGTATCTCATACACGATACACGATGAAATGTCAAACGGTCAGCCATTTTGCATTGCGCGATTTGTGACTTGATATAGAAATTCTCATTAAAATTTTGACAGCTCTTCGAGGATAAATCGTGTTCGATTGAGATTGAAAGACATGAATAGTGGCGATGGTGTGTTGGTCGTCGCGATTAGTGTGTGACCTTTTTGTATTCTGGGGGAGCAAATTTGATAGATTAGCTATAGTTAAATGGAATTGCAAGAGACGGTGAATTTAATTTAAATATTTCTTTCGACTTTGATGCAGTAAATATTATATAAGTAAATTATTTTGTTTTTTTTTTCTTTCATTAAACTACACATCACTCGTATAGAACTCTCAATACAAATTTATTGCCATTATAAGGTTATTTAAAAACTAATTTAATGCAAAAGCTATAAAAATCGAAAATATCTTCGTTTGGATTTGAATCATTAAAAACAATATGAAATTGAACGTTATTCAATATTCGAATTCAGGATGTTATTTTGAATCGTAAAAGTTTTAATAGTCACGTCATCGTTCGATTTAATCTTTTGATTGCAGATAAAAATCATTGCCACAACGAGATGTCATTTTATTTGATTTTGTTTTTAATAAGATGTACGTTTTATTCTCGTAGAACGTATACATTTGTGCTGTTATGCAGTTATTAAAAAAATCAAATGTATTTAAATTAAATAAATTGGTAAAATTCTTATATTTTTTTTTATTTGTCAGATTTTTGTGCATAGATATTTGTCTTTAAACTGGTCTAACGGTCAAAGTCAACAGAGATTTAGACTTTCTTGATCCACTGGAACATGTTTCTGATATAAATAAACATGATCAAAACAGATCTTCTTCAATTTCTATTTTTATTTTAACCTAGTTTATAGCACTGAGTGGAAAATTACTAAAAATATGTAGAAACAGTCTAACCTAAACGTTGTCTAAGGGCATCCAAGTTTTATAAATATCTTAAATTGTTGTCTTAGAGTTCTCTTACTTCAGCAACGAAATTAATTGTGTAATCCTAGACTGAAAAGAATGCATTTTTCCAAAAATTTGAACGAAAAAGTCGATTTGGTCATTGATTGCCACCAGGAACTTTGGTACCTGTGATCTATTAAGCCTCAGCTTGATTAACAATTGTCATCAGGGGCTTCGGTATCTGTCGATCTATCAAGTCTCAGTTTGATTCGAAAGCCACTAGGGGCATTGACCTACTGATTTACCAGAGATATAGCCTGCCGTTCCGTAAGCCACCAGGGGCGTATAGTACCTGAAAGATCTAGTGCCACTATAGGAGCCGTAAGTCCATTGATCTACCAGTGCAATAGCCTGTCATTTCTCTAAGCCACCAGGGGCGTAGTGCCAGTACGATCTTGCGCCACTAGGGGCCTTTAACCCTATCAACCTACCAGAGCACAAGCCTGCCGTTCTCTAAGCCACCAGGGGCGTAGTACCTGCACGATCCTAGTATCAAACGAAAATTAACCTACCGCCGCCGTCGCCGTCTCAATGAATTCCAGAATACCAGAAAACCGAATACCAGAACAATTAAATACTAATTTATTTGATATCCATGCAGATTGAGTTAGATGTCGTAGCTGATCAACCTTTAGCACAACAGCTGTAAGCCGTAAACCGCCTAGTATTGAATAAAAGTACTTATACTATCTATTATTTGTTATATAGAAAAAGAGTTGTTTGAAATAAAGATTTTAATTTAAGGTAATAAGGCCTATACTACTGAAGTTTAGTGTTTTTCTTCAGATGACCCTGGCGAGCGTAACCTCAACTGGAAAGCAAAAAGCACATCACAGTTGTCAAAGTGAAAATTAAGTTCTTTGTAACCACTTTGTAAGAATGCTCCTTGGCGGAAATATTTGCCAACAGAGTAGATGACCTCACAATGCAAAATGTTTTTCGTAATATCTTGAGAATCTTAAAGGTACGCTTCCATTTGAGAGTAAAAACACTGAGAGTAGCTCTCAGGCCAGTCTTGAGATCGAACTCGCAAGGTCACAGCCTTGATAGTCGTTCGAGGGGATTTGACTTATTAGTCTTGACATTCGAACTTTTTGATAGTTATTAGCAAGTGGACACACGTTTTGATCACTATCGAAGATTAGTCCGCAGAATTCCATCGTGTAACTGATGTGTTCTTCAGAAGGAACAAATCAATCGATAGAAAAATTGTCGTGTTTTTAGAATTCTAGCTCGGAGGCAAGTTAAAATAACTAGATATTTTTGGGTTCGAATACTTATCTTCATGAAAAGAGTTGGTTTTTTCTTTTTTAAGATATGTTGTTTGCCATAATGCTCATTTTATCGCTAAAGGCTGAAACAATTTCGATCAAATTTTGGGTAAAGATGTTTGTAAAAATTCACATAAAATGCATATGGAACAACAATAATTTTATAGAAATGAATTGATAAATCATCCAGGGATTGAAAAAAATAATATACATATAAAAGGCCTGAAAGTGAAAAAGAAAATTTTACAATTTACCTATAGATAATGCTCCAGCTATGCCTTTGTCACTTTTTTCTCTCACGCACTACAGCATAAACGCCTAGCAGTACCGCCAACAAGACTATCATGTAACGAATTCGCTTCGACTCATGGTGAAAAACACATTCAGAAATTGCGTATTGACAAGGCCCCCGCTAGTCAACTGATGACTCCAAACTCCAAGTGAGATCGCCGTGACGAAACGCGAATTTTTATGGACTAAATGCCGTTAAAAGCTATTTTGAATCAATGGCGCAAAATTTTATACAATTTAGTATGATGTTGAAGCTTTTTTAGTATGATGGTAGGTTAAAAACAGGCTTTTCCAAATTTTAAACGAGTTAGCATCGTATTATCTTTTTAACATTTTACTAAAGTTAAAATCGCCAAATGCATACTTTATCATTTTAGTATCATACTAAATCCAAGTGTCACTTTGGCAGCTACAATTGCAAAAATGGGTTGAACTCTCACTATTTTAGGCGTGTTCCGCTAGAAAAATAATTTTAGTATGATACTAGTTATAAAACGTTTAAAACAAACGGCCATATTCTTGGCTTTCTTCAAAGCTAGTTTTACTGAAAAATTGGATCTTGAGTTTTAAGTTTTTCACAAATTTTTATTACTTTGACATCTAAATCGAAATATTCGTATATAGTTTTACATGTAAATCAAATCAATAATTGTTTTTGAGAAACTTAAAACTCGAAACCCTTATAGAACTAGTTTTTCAGTAAAACTAGCTTTGAAGAAAGTCAATAATATAGCCATAAGAGTATTTTAGAAACGAGCTTTAAAGCTAGAAAACTGTTAAGTGGTATCATGCTAATACCTTAACATCAGGCTGTTTAATATTTTGCGCCAATAATTCAAAAAGTCCAACTGAATAGTATTAAGTCTACTACTTGGCTGATTTATTTCAGTAGTATATAGAATTTGTATTATTAAAAAAATCTTCGTAAAAACACATTTTTTATTTGTTTTTTTATTTCTTGAATGGCAGTATCAAATTAAATTTTCTATTACCTTTACGCTTGCAACAGTACCTCATGCCTTTATTACTATATTTCAATCAAGTTTAAACTTCCAACTAGCAGCAAATATTCTATAAAATGGACACAGTTCTGAAAATACTCTCAGAACATAAACTCTCGAAATTCTACAAGTTATCTCGCGATATTAAAAGCTCAAAAAATAACACTCAAATGAACAGGCACCCGAGAGTAATTCTCGAGATCTTACGCGCGAAAAAGAACTCTCAAATGGACACGCACCTTTATAGTTTCAAAAACAAAATGCTAGCACATTTGAAAACTTACCATTTTAAACCAATTATATTGTGTAGTCTAATGATTCGTCTTTGGCTTAAAACTAATTTGGGTACAAAGACTCCAGTCTATCGGAAAATTGAAAAGCTTTTGTCCCAAATTTGCACTTCTCATTCAATACCAAATTGAGGAATAATGTTCAAAAGTAAATTTTTAAAATATGTTATGCCTTCCAAAAATTATAAAAAATAAACAAAAGCAATCTCTTTATATCCCAACAATGGCAAACTTATCATTTTCCACCGAAATGAAATATCTAGGTCTCAAAAGATTAACAATTTAAGATTTACAGCAGCAGCGCCATCACGAAATCTCGGTCAAATAATTCGATGCGATCTTTGACGTCCAACCAAATTGAGTTATCGTCTTAGTAAATCGCACATCTCACTTAGCGTTGCGCGTCCATGCACTTTCTTCCCCATTTGGCCACAATGCGCACAAAATACTTTATCGTTCACACGTGATGGAAATATCTCAATGCATATGGTGGCGGCATGGGGGCTGTGTAGTAGCGGTCGGTGGTGGTGGTTCACCACTCACTATATGGATGTATATTTCGTGGCGCGATACATTATGTTGTATAAATGCATTTTCATATATAAATAGGGAAAGAAAAAGCCGCCACAACCAATTCATTTGACCTAGAGACCGTGTAGCCGAAGTCAAGCCAGTCCTGGTCCTGGCACCTTATCCACTGCCAGTCAAGGTAAATTCCAGATCCCAATCATCATCATCATTGCATTGAATTCCACCGGGGGTTGCCGCATGCCAGTTAGCTTTAGATACAACAATTTTTTTTTCTTCACGCGAAAGATAATCGCACAGCGATGGCGATGGATGGAAAATAGTTAAATCGTGATCGACGATGAAATAATGCGATCCGCAAGTCTTTTGGTGTCCCATGCTCTCCGACTCCTATGTTGCCATTTTAATGCTCCACTTCATCACTTTAAAGTCTGCTGCACACTGCATACTGCAATGCACTGGAACCTCCTCTCTCTCTCTCACTCTCTTTCTCATATTTATTCCTCAGAGACTTATCTGCAATGAAATATAGTAAATGCAATATGCTTCGTCAGATTGCACTGACGTTGATAAAACGCGCGATAGTATAGTTCATGATCATTGTGGCATTAGAAAGAGAGCACCCGCGATCCCTTGTCGATATGCAACAGCAATTATTCGATTTCAAATCGAATCCGAGACCTAGTGTCCGACTTTAAATACAAAATTTATTGCAGTAATTTGCATTATTTGATTTCTGTGAGGGAGGAGAAGAAGAATGGTGCAATATTGAAGTAAAACAACTCTTAACAGGGTGCTTCGAACAAAGTAGAAAATTCATTTAAGCATTTAATTGGAATACCATTGATGTAAGATAGGTGTAACTAATGTACAATATGTTTCCAGGTTTGGCAAAGGTAAATAATGTAAAAAGAATGGTTTTGTTTTAAACTTTGAAATGCTGATGATAATAATGACTTCTGCAGTTCGAGAACGAGATGGCAGACTTGAAGACATTCCACCAATGGACGCTGCAGGTGGTAAGCGGACGAGGTGAAGAAGGGCATTAGTTAGGTTTTTAGCAATTTCTGATTAACGTCGCTTACTTGAGCATATACCGGGGTATCAATAGATTGATCTTGACTTCGAGATGAAAACAATACTATGAAGCAGTTGTAAAAATACTACAGTTTATGATGTAGACTGAGTTTCAAAATTCATCAGATGTGCATCTACTGCGCAAATTGCACATCCAAAATTTTTTTAAGCTGCTTCGATTAATTTTTTTTTTTTTGCATTGGGAAACGTCAGACTTATGCAATGTAATATTTCTACAAAGCATTAAGTTTGCATTGCTGATGCGTATGAAAAATGTAGGCATTACTTCCGCATCAAAACATTTTCTACATTTTGGAACTCAGCCGTACTAGTACTAAAATAAATAGTTCAGTTTTCATTAAATTTAGCCTCCCTTATTCTCATGCTATGACAGTTTTACCGCCATTAGAAAAAATTCATATCGGTTCTTGTGACATTTTTCTTGCTTTAATTAGGGCTCTATATATTCAATACTAATAACCCAGCGGCCACACCAGCCAGTACGCACCAGCACTAGTTTGGTTCCAATATATTAAATTTTGGTTGCAAAACTTTCTCGCTCGGCAGCTAGTTGCACTCTTTCTAAGTTTGTTGGGATATGAGTAATAGAGCAGCCAGGAAGTACACAAATAGAAATTTGACAGTATATGTTACCAATTTACTTGCCAGTATTTACCTATGTTTAGCCCGGGGTAAGCCACAAGAATAAGTTCGCAAGATTTATCTGAGTAAATCGACCTACTGAAATCCTGTAACATTCCACGAAAAATATGACAATACTTCGACAACAGGGTTGGGCAAGCCGGCAACCAAGAATGTCCGACATCCGTCGAGAAAGAAATGTTGATATTCACTCAGTCTTTATGCAAAAGCACTGTTTTCTTAATTGGACAATCGCTCTGTTGCACAGGCCAATGTTACTAAAAATGAATGTCTCTTGAAATGGTGCAAATGTTTGTCGATGCAAATTTTTTAATTGATTTTTTTTTCTCCAAAAGTAATCTTAAAATTTTGCTGTCTTATCCAAAATATATACTCTCAGGCCCGGCACACCCTGTGTATTTTTTTTTTTCAACTATAAATTAAATATCGATCTTCAAATAATTTGAAGGTTTCCCTCCCACCTTTTAAAATCATAATGTCGTCGCATATCTTACTTCATTTTACTTGACACCTGATGATTAAGTCTCGAGGTATAATGTCTATAATGTTCGTTCGATATTTATTTTTGCAGTCGTGGGGGGTTAAATTTGTTTGTCAATTATTATTGTCTCGCAAGAATTGATATGGCACATAGAACAATGAACATTTAGGTCTTCTGGTAATCGAAGATTGATGATATTGATAGGATCATGGAGCATTAAGTCTATATTTCTCTTCGCATGTAGAAAATCATTTGATTGTGTATTTGAAATGATTGCGGTAGTATTGATATTCTAGGACAGACAGAACGTAGGAGGCATATGACATTGTTGAGATTCTAAGATTTATTTGTTAATAGAACAGGAGTAACGAAAAGGTTAAATTTGTAGACGAATTGTCATGTGATTGCTCTTTAGCTTCTTGCTTGGGATGATTTACAATACTTTTAGTTCATTCTAAGCCTTTTGGAGTATTGAAGTCATTTAGAGAGTCTTGAAATCTAATTTTAGGCCCTCAGTTCAGTTTTGGGCCTTCTCTAAAGGAAATGTCTCGTGATATGGAGAGACGGGATTGGAGATACAATTATTCCTCCAAAATTTGATACTTTTAACTTATTGTCTAAATGGCCTAAATGCAAGGGGCATGACAAGCTTAAAATAAGGCTATTAATTTATTAACAATTTTTCAAGGAATAGAAGTGGCAGAACAGTTAATATTAAGCACACTGATACCACAAACAAGTGTATCCTTAACTGAGCTGCCTACAAAAATAGAGCTTTTCTAAAAAATGTCAGAACGAGAAATAGAGATTAGTAAAATATTTTATAAAACAACTTGCAAAATTTTCAGGTTTAAAGATTCCTGAGATAGGCAGGTCAAGTCACTATAAGAGCAGAGAGGGGACACAATTATATGGAAATCATCATTTCTATCATTTCTATAGTGCCCACATTGTATCGCTCTATCTGTTTCGAATGTGAAAGCGCATTTACATAGTTTCGCACTTTCATTTCCATAGAACTGATGTGGCTGGGGTCATTTATAGTAAATGAATAAAAGTGGTCCAGTCCGAAAAGTCTTCCAAAGCACCTCCGAGGGACGGCGAAATATAAGAAGTGTCGTATATTGCATGAAGCAATTTCATTTTAGCCATAATTAAGTCAAAAATGGCGGAAATCATTCTCGAAAATAAATTAAAATAAAAAGAAAACAGTTTAATTTTATAAAATGTGATTCTCTATAATACATATGTATTAAAAATACAAAAAAAAATCTGTTTACACTAAGAATGCGTTTGTCATCTTCTTTATCATTTTTTTTTTTTGACAAAATCTCAACTCAACCAATTAATTGTCTTCTCATTGGGACGAACTTAATTGCTGCCTCATTATCAAGAAATATACTTATTACTTTCAGCAGTGCCTGCAGGTTTCGAATTGTATTATACCAAGTCGTTACCACTCCTTAGCCATAGCAAAAAAAAGTTTGTTTGTTGGAAAACCACATCAGCCAATCCTTATAAGTCCATTACTGTACATAATATTGTCACTGTTAATTACACAGCAATTTCAATGATTACTACACTCTTCCGCACAGCTTCTTCTTTTTTTATTTATCGACCAAATGACACTTGTTCGATTAATTGCATCCCTATAGAGGAGAGAGCAGGAGGAAAGACATATAAAAAAAAAAAAAGAAAAGATAGACAAGAATGTGACCGAAGAGCTTTAACATCAGCATCGATCCCTTTAATTTATGTTGTTACCAATATGCAATTTGCATATATGAAGTAGCAGCCGGTGCAGAAGCAACATCAACAGAAACAGCATCCCCCCCTCAAACCGAACATGAAAAATTGACATAATTGCCACAAAAATGACCACGACCACGACCGATCAATCGATCGACAAACAGAGTGGCAAAGATATGCCCACCAAAATGCACCTAAAGATGAACAATGTATACATTATCCCTATGCAATGGTATATGGTGCAAAGAGGTACCATGTAATTTCTTCTGCTGCTCCTGCTGCAGCCGATTCCCAGGGATACTTCATCTTCGTCGTTTTCGTGGTCGTCGTTGTTATGCTGTTGGTTATTAAGCCTTCTGATTACGATGATTATTTCATACATTCGACAAATTATTAGTAAGGAGCGAGTGCGCTGCTCCTCTGTGCCGCCGATTTAGCTGAGCAGATAAGGCTGCGCATTGTTTCCCTCGCTGCATCATATATACGCAGACGCAGAAGAGGAGGTACCACAACAACCTATTCTGATGCACTCGTTGTTTTAAACGCTGTGTGCGTTGCAATTACCTGAAAGGATATGCGTATTTTTCCTGTAAAACAAAGGATTTTTCAGAAAAATTTACTAAAGCAGTGGCGGGCGCGGGCAGAGAGGAAGTATAAGGCGATGTAGCAATGAATCTTCCCCTGGAGGTATGAATTTTTGTATTTACTGCTAATTGTCCTGCTTTCGAGGGCAATGCGCAGCACCGTTTCCTCTGTGAAATTACACGTTCGCCCCCTTTTTTTTTTTTTAGGTTTCAATTTTTGAGTTTGGTGCGCGCGGAGATGAAAACACCCAGACCAGAACCTTGGCCGTTGATGTTTGTGGGAATGTATGCAAAACAATTGGTCGTGACACACATTCGAAAAATATGCACATCTGCTGAAATCGTTTTGACCTCTCTTCCGCTCCACTTCTCTGATTTGCTTCAAAATTACTATACACTGTGCACCTGAACTGGCCACAAGGGAGGCCAAAAGTTCAACCACATTGAGGTGCGCAAAATGAGACAGCAAAAATATCAGTGGTGTCTCCTGGGTGGTAAAAGTTATAATACATTTGTATTACAATTTTAAAAAGATGAAGTTTTCGTCTATCTTAAATGGCAATATTCCATTTTCTTAGATACATATGTGAAAAATTAAAAATTAGAAATTAATTGCTACTCGTAATTTGAAAATTTAAAAATTCAAAAGTAAAAATTTTCATGGAGTATGTGCAAGTAAATTTATGTTTGTTTTCATCCTATAGAGTAATAGCTGCTGAGTCGATTTAGAACTTTTTGGGAATTTGTTCGAAAGGGTTTGTTTTTTTTTTGTTTTTCAGGACAAAAATCATGTCCCCGGCCACAAATCACGTGTTGTTAGTGCAAACCTCTAAATCTACAAAGATTTGAGCAAATAAAATGGATCTTTCTTTTGAATCAATGACTTGTAGTTTCTTAATAAATTAAAATTGCTGCCAACTTGCAGTTTTTTCATTGCAAAGTTTCATTAACTTTGTGTACTAGGATTTTACATTTGTACCGAGTTTCTTACTTCATCTGTACCTTTCAGATGAAGTACCCGGAATAGGTTTCAACCTGTTCCATGTAAATTTATGATACAGGGAGGATAAAGTTTTTGCATCTCAAAAGCTCATTATATTGATTTGCAGAAACATGATCCTTTTCAAAGCTTTAACAGTTGCTTTTGTAGTTTAGATCATAAATCACCAAAAAAGGAGATTTCTCAAAAGATCCAGAAAGCTAAGAAACCCGAAAGCTCTTTGACAAAATTACGAAAAAAGCTCTTTATTTTGTAATGGCAAGTCAATCATTATAATCAATTAAAAGCTTTAAAAGCTATAAAACGCTCGATTTCCACCGATTTTTTTTTGGAATGGTCCTTATGGAAAAGCTTTTTTTAAATCAGTGGGACCTACCGACTTCCCAAGGCACTTCAGGAAACAAAGTGCCACTCACATTAACCACAGACTTCCCACGGTATTGTTTTTGAAATTTCTTTTTCAAGTGGCATAGAACCCTCCGAACCTATTTCACCCACAACCGTGAGCAGGGCACAATGGATAAGGAATCACGATCTCTTGCTGTTGTGTTTATTAAAAGTATTCACACAAAATTAAAGTTACTATTGCTTCTTTTTCTATAGTTTGTGTGAAAAAGCTTACAGAATTAATGCTTTTTTTAAAGCTTTTAAGATCAAAAAAAAGTATTTAACTTTTTGGGTCGGAAAAAAATATTGTGGTTACTTGTATCGCGAAAAAAATTATTTATTAAAAGGAAAATTATTCGAAACAAAAAATGTGAATTCTGAGCTTGTACACAAGAATATTCTTTTGTTTTTCTTCAAAATACTTTCAAAGCTGTACAGCTCCATTTTGGGCATGTAAAACAAAATAACGTACGACACTTTTTGACAGCTCTTCCAGTTCCGTCTGCGGCTGCAGTTCCGTCATTCTATTCTGTTCATTCTGCTTTTGGCTGTGTGACCGACAAGTCATGTAGGAGTACATTAAATTTTGCTGAGAATTGCAACAATTCCTAAAAGTAAGCGGGTTTATATTTGTTTAGCGTTCAGTGTTCAGGCACCACTGTCATCTGGAAACAACCCTTAGTAAACCAGCTTCGACTGACTTATAAAAAGCTCAAGGTAAAAACCTTTTTCCAGGGAAACACTACATACCTAAATGTTTTTCATTAATTGTAACGAGAACTTACTTCATTTTCTCTCAATAATTTTCGTAAAATATTTCAAAACTTTTAACAGATATCAAATTTTTTGATTTTCCCAAGCCAACATAAGTAGAAACGACATCCCTGCATGTTTCTTGCCTCCTGAAGACCTATTGAGTATAATAATTGTGCAATTGTGTGCATCGCTATGCTATACTAATTACAAGTTGCACCCAAATTAATTGCAATGGTAGCCCGATCTAGTTCCATCGCTTCATTGACGTTGCGTCCTCCAAGTCAATCTATACACAACTACGCCCTCTCTGCTTCTGTATGGTTGGTTTACTTTTCCTATTTCTACGTAGACTGTGGTGTCATAGGGCGATCTACATCGTTGGTGCTGCCGTTTGATCACCTAGTGCATACTTAATATAATAATTCGATCCACGGCCGCACTTATAGATAATAATGCATAACATCGAGCTGCCGCTGCAACTGACGTCGCACAATCATCGATCAGAGCAATCTGAAGCCAACGATAGGATCTAAGCCACATGTCTGCCACTATCCACCACCACCACCGCCAGAACCACTGTGTGGACTGCAAACTGCAAAGGCGACACTTTTCCCAGAGAGGTTACATATATTTAGGTATTCAGTTATTTCTCATTCATCAGACTGCGCTCAGAGGCGCACTTGTTGCGTACCTATATGCATTGCACTTCATAGTCTTGCTCACTTGAGATATATAAATCTATCTATCTATGCAATCGATCTGGAACTGCACTAGCTGGCTTTGGTGCTCACAACGGGTAACAAGCTCGGAACAAAAGCCTCGGCTAGATATTTTTTTTATTTATGTTGAGATTGTTAACAAGATTGATTACGCGACTAGGGTGCGCACTCAAAAGAACACAAGACATGGGCAAGCAGCACAAAAGAGTATAGTGTGTCTGTTGCACGACTGCGTTTTTTTTTTTTGAAGGGTAAAACTGAACTAAGACAAAAAAACAAAATAAAAAAATTAAATGAGATGAGGTCCATCGTGGAGACCAGGAACAGAATTAATTGCCTATATCCAGGAGAATAATAATTATCCTAAATGCTCCTTGGCATACTGAGTGTATAGAAAATAGTTAGTTGATGGTCGTTGGTTTTTTTTTTTTAGTTTTTTTGCTGATTTCAGGAGCTAATAGGGAGGGCTGATTTTCTAGGGGAAATTGCAAAGCGGAAGGAGTTTACATGTGCAAACTGCTGGCAAGATTTATGAGTACAAGCTGATCTAAAACGATAAGAATATACCTACCACATGAAAATATACAATATTCAGATGGTGTGTATCGTTTGGGGCTTCAGAACAATTACTGCTACTGTTGTTTCCTTAAACCATATTTGAGGAGTGCAAAATTAACTAGAAAATCGCTTTCAATCTTCTCTTGAAACTTAGCTGGAAAAATATCTTGCGTTTAAGTTATGCTCGAAGAATGTTTGAGGTATGAAGTAAATTTTACTTTACAAACATAAAAATTATTTTTTTTTTTAATCGGATACAACTTTTTTGATTTTACCCCTTTTCGACCACCCAGAAGATTAATTTTTTGTAAATTAGTTGTATTTATCACAAAAGCCTTCTACAAAGATCAAATTTTTGGAACTATTCGGATCTATCAACTAAGCAGATCATATGTGGGATATTTGCCAAAATATTAAGCCATCTAAGGAACAGTTTTTAAGTGCGAGATTAAAGTTCAATAACCCAAGTTAGCTAACCAATTTTATTGGGTTAATTCTGGATTTACTAAACAGATGATTTTGATTTGTTATACTCCGAGCCAAATTTAAATCAGAAGGGAAAAATACCAATTCACTTAAGAAAGGTTAACTATTTTTATATATCAGCATGACAAATTTTAATTCAGTGGTTAAAATTTTTAGGGGTCAGTAGAGATTTTTAGAACATAATCTGGGATATACAATACACATATATGTACATTTCAAAAAAAAGCAGAAGGGTTATTTAAATAATAAATATACAAAGTCAGATAGCTTCAGTAATTGGTCAGCCATACATTTTTTATGAATTTTCTTATGGCTTTTTAATGTCATGGGAGAACTTTAGGATAAGCGCTTGTGCTGTAACAAGACGACTTTCATTTTAATTCCATGAGCGTATTATATTTTTGTTAGCTAATATTAAATAAAATACAGTTAATAACTATTGAAATTTATAATAATGTGCCTTGAATAGATGCTTGAATTTTAAGTCTCTTTTAATTCCAGCTACAGAGATCGTCCATAATTTTTTAACCATTCCCATCCATCTTAATGTATTAAATATTATCGAACTAATAATAACCTTTCATGACCTTCGGCATTACTCAAAATTATATTTCAAATCGCACAACTCGTTCATAGAATATCATAAAACAGAAGAGCTGAGTTACGAACTTGAATTTGCTCTAAAACATAAATTGTATGTATATTGAAAAGTTCTTGCTTTTCTTGGCCAAGCAAAAGCACTTTAATTTATATCTTTAATTGAAATCAACTAACATCCATCGCATGGAGCTCATAATTAAAAGTGATTACTTTTAATTATTTCAACCCGCCATGGTCGCTTCTACTATGTACGAGACGTCTGTGTCGATCGTTCGTCGCACGTTGTTCGCTATGTTGATCAGTGTTTAGCTCTGTTAAAATCGATTTACCCCATCATCAAGTCAGACGGTGCACCATTGTTTTTAACTCTTGACTACAGTAGTAGTTGCAGCAGTCACAATATTGATTGATTTCGTTCAATATTCAATATAATAAGTACACACCGCAGCAATCCGCAAGCATCTTGTTAACCAAATTGGAGTTGTTGGTATTTTTTTTTTGTTCTGTTATTCTTGTCGACGTTCGTGCTATGGAACACCATTTTTGACATAACCGCGAGGCAAAATTACAAATAATCAAGGTGCACATTAAAGTCAATCGTATTAAATTAAAAAAAAAAATATTGTAAAAAAAAACAATAACAGCAACAACATTAACATTGAATGAAGAAGCTGTAATGTCTTCTCATGATTTAAAATTATAAAAAAAAATATACATATATACATAGTTAAACTTTGAATTTTTGCCATCATATAATGTAAACAAATAACAATGAAGCAACAACATGCTTTCAAAGTGCAATTTCGATGCTTTACTGCTGCTGCTCTAGCTTCTTTGTTGCAAAGACAATACAATCAGTTTCTAGAAGCAACAAGCTGTCAATTTAATAACGGATTCGATTAAAGAATTCAACACAGACTTATAAGCGTCGTCGTGACTAAGAATATTAATTTACCTCATCAATCAATAAAATTATAGGAATAAAATTAAAAAAAAAAAAAATGTTCTTTGATGAAAAAAACAAATTCTTAACTTTTAAAATGATTTTAAGATTCAGAAAAAATGTTCGTAATCTTTTTGAGTACAAGGGAACATAATTTCTGGATTGTATTGTTTTAATAATTTTATGGATTTCATCTTGATCGACTTTTAGACACCGTAACATCTATATATAAATAGCCTTAAATAAATTTTGTGGTACCATTTTCTCAAAAAGTATTTGCCCGATTTCGATAAATCTTATATGGTTGGGAAGCCACAATTGTGGAGAAGTGCAGACTATACTTGAGGCACGCATTTACCAAATGTGGGTCAGTTTTGCTTTTTTACTGTCGAACACCGTGCATATTTAGAAAAAAAAATAATAAAATTGAAGACAAATGTTTTTTTCCTTCAATATTTTCAAACAAATTGTTTGCGAAATCTAAGGTGTGAGTTTTTGTTGGCCAAGGTTCGGCCACGGGAAGATACTAGTCAATAAAAATTGTTCAAATTTAATTTGTGTTCGTAGTGAAATATAAATCCTTAAACCCTAAAAATTGCCAGAAACAAGCTTTGAATGGAGTAACCATTTAAAATAAAACAAAATCATTTTGTGCTTTCTCTTAACTGACCAATATAAATCAAATAGTTTTAACTACCCAGAAGCACCCTGTGTAATTCAAATTTATAGGTTCGTGGAATTGAAGAGAAATCTGTAGATGCACCTAATGACATTTCTCGATGCACAAATTCCACGAAAATATAATGTGAGAACTTATAACCCAAATGCAACTCATCACCACCTAATTTGTCCTCATAAATCGCTTTGTTGGTATATTATTTCTGATTTTTTTTTTTTTTGCAATGCAATGAAATTCGAAACGTTGCAAATATATTTTGGCATGCAAAATGTAAAAAACAAAAAATAAAATAATTGCAAATAACTCATCACCCCACCAGACATCCGAGACCAATAAATCTTGGTGCAGTTAATTCATGAATTTGAATCTGTCTGTCTGTTTTCCCAAGGATATGGGTCATAAGAGCGCCCTATCTGCACAATCTCATCAGAGTGCTTATTATATTATACGTATGTATGTAATTTTTTTTTTTTTTTGAATTTTAGCCAAAAGAAAAAGTACCGTAAAACCAATTAAGAGATTGACGATAACCAAACGCGCATGAGTAGACAGAGTGAGAGACCCGACCGACGACGACGACGTCGACGGCACGGCGTTCGCTGTTGCCATCGGTCGCAACGACAACGCAATGTCCAAAAAGATGAAGACGAAGATGAAGCGCATCAGTTTGTGTCTTTGATAAATCGATGCAATCAATAAATTTCAACAAAAATCGGTCAAGTGTTGTTGCACGATTCAGTGCAACAGATACAAATTCTTGTTGTTGATGGTTTTTGGCTGATGGGACAATCGCCAGTATGGTTTTCATAAATTTCAACTTGCCCACAGGACTACACCCATAATTACTTCATACCAATTTTTTTTTTCTTATTTTTTCAAAGTTTTATTGCCATTTTGGATTGTACGCGGCAAAATATTGGTCGTTTTTTTTTCCTATAGCCAGGTTAATTATAGGCCACCATTAAATGAAGGGTATCAGAGGTTGGGCCCAGCCGGTCCAACAATGATGAATACGCTGCCGCAGAATGTGTTAATTATTTGTAATCTGTAAAACAAAAGACTTTGGAAAACCCAGATCTTTGGAGGTTTTGTATAAGTATTTCGAATGTTGAAGAATGAGGTGAAATTTAGGGGCGTCTTGATTTTATATTTTAACTTTCGTGTGCGATGGGAGCATAACTTGCAATTAATGTGTCCATTTAGATAAAGAATTAAATGTTAAAATGGGCTCTTACACTCAGGGAAAAACTGCGGCTTAGATTTTAATACCGACGTATTACATTTTACGATGCTAGCATTTTTAAAAGTTGCATTTGAATCAAAGCCAAAACTATTTAATTCAAATATGAAACACGTATGATTAATCCTCTCTGAGAAGAGTTACTCAACAAACGAGAAAAGTACTTTAAATCAAAGGGGAAGCGTATTTAATTATGCGCCTTAACTTTTTTCGAACAACTTAGTTCCGATTAAAGTAGAAACGTTTTTAAATCTAATATAATTTTGCTATTTAACTAAACACACTTAACTTAAAAACACTTCCAGCTTTAATGATTAGGAATTTTTTTCTGGTTGGATATACTTCACACTAGGTATTCGCCATGAAATCTATGTAAGATGAACTGAACTTGATAGAAATTGCGTATTGACAATGTCTTTTCAGCATTTTATTCTTCTTTTTTTCAGCCTTTAATTTTTTTTTTCATTTGCTTTTATTTTCTTTTTCAGTTTTCATTTCAGATTATTTCCCAATTGTTTGAAGAAATTTGCTGGCCACAAACATAGTGCTAGACATACAATCAAGAAGCAAACGTATGTATGTAAATCAAAGTAAAATGGCAACAATTTGGGCCCAAACACTTTTCCTATTAAAATCAAAGCCGCACGCCTTTGAATCAAATTTAAAGAGTAAAATAAGTAGGTATCAACGAAGTAATTTTAAATAACGAGTTTAATATATTCAAAGTAGAAATGCATTTAAAAGTAATACAAAACGTATTTGAAACAAAAGCGTGTATTCAATATGCAACGTATTTAATTTAAAGTACCTTTCTCTTTGGATTTTTATTCAAATACGCGCGGCTTTGATTTTAATAAGAACGTGTTTGGCCCCAAATTGTTGCCATTCTACTTTGATTTAAATACGTTTTCTTTGATTCTATAATGTTTTTTGGCTCAGTGTAGTTATATTGTTTGTGGGAAGTATATTTTTTTTGATATTTTCGTATGTTTGCCACTTTTAATAAAGGGATGATGATACTTACGTGGTAGTAATTTCAAGCAATAGAAAATTTGAACACACTCACCTGAAAAGAAAAAAAAGGAAAATTTTAGTTTAAACTTTTAGATTTTTGATGCAAATTTAAGATGAAAAATACAAATACGGGATGATGGGAAATTGTTCAGAGTTTAAGAAAGATGTTGGTCTAATACTGGGCACTTAAAATAATTAACAATTTGCAAGGAAAAACATATGTGTATTGTACATTGAAAAAGCCCTGAAATTTTGTTGTTCTAAAATTTTTTTTAAATGGTTATGTGTTGTATCCAAACTCTTGACCAAATTTAAGACTACAAATAGAGTCAGACTCATTTGTAGAGACAACTCGAGCTGTGGACAAAAAATAAGGAGGAATAGAAAACCGACAAAAAATGATATTAATTTACATACTGAATGATTAATTTAGTGGGGAAAACCATTTTCCCATTTTCAAATTTTATTAGATTGTGATTATATTATTCAAAAAATAAATTTTGTATGAGAGTTTAGAGAGAGAGAGTTTGCTGAAAAAAATTAATTTTACCAGGTTTAGTGTTGTGATTGGAATTAAGAGTAGATAAAAAGAAATTTTTAACTTTTAAAACTAAGAATTGTGTCTGCTCTTGAATGTGAAGATCTTGCAATAGCAATTAATTTTTGTTTTATCAGGAGAGGCTTTAAAGGCATCAATGGAGGATTTCGTGTATATTTTTCAATCCTTCAGAAATCCACGTCTGATCTGCGTTTTTCCTCGGATCATTTAAAATTCTCTTCAATAATTCAATTTATTAATTTATTACAAAAAATGCGATTAAAAGCATTCGCTTAAACTTTGAAATTTGTTTCCCACAAAATCTCAAATTTTGAAATATAGGAAAATCTCTCGTTTCGGACACCTCTCTCAGACCAATACTTCCCTCTATAAGATGACATTTTGTATAGTGCAGAAATTATTCCATATAAATTTCATAGTTTTCAATTTTTACTTCGGCTGGTAGAAAATCTCTTGGAAGGAAACGGATAGGAACTCCGCGTATGAATGATTAAATATTTTTCTAAGACAGACACCAGTAATTGAAGCTAATTGCTAATGTAGAGATCGGAAGTCTTTCTTTGTGCTCTCTTTTTTTTAACCTTTATATACAACCTAATTCTGTTTTTTGTTTGCAAAATAAAGCTTGAGAGAAGTGCATATAAATTCGCCACCTATTTTCGTAATAATCTATTAACATTTGTTAAATTACATTGTTTATTTTGTGAAATTAGTTTTTGCTTTTTTTTTTTTTCTTTTTTTGAAGTCTTCTTGCAAAAAATATATAAACTTTCAAATACAAATAAACATATCAATACATACCAACACATAATAAAATCAGTTGATTTTTTAACTGCTAAAAGCTTTTAACACATTCATAATAATCAATGACCCACCAATACAACTCAAAACACTTGAAAATGTCAAACTCTCCACTCCCATTTTCACCGTCAAATCCATCACCCGCACAAACAAAAACACGAGCGGGGAAGGCAAAAATTGCAAAAGAGCCGTCAAAGCCTTCGACACCAACGACAACAACAACTCATGACATCACTGAAGATCTCGCTAAAATAAAATCTCAGGGTTTTTCACTTTCTCAGCAGTTGAGATCTATGGAAGAAAATTTAGAATCAAGATTCAACGCTATTGAACAAAAAATGAATATGATCGATGACATGAACCGCAATATTAACCAACTCAATGATCGTGTCACCGCTTTAGAAGCACTTTTTGCACGGGTGGACTATATGGAGGAGGAAGTAAACAAGATTAATACCACATTCAAAACACAAAAAAGCAATTTTCCAAACAACACCGTCTGCACTGAAATCGAAAACTTAAAGGCACGATAAGAACACCACACTCAGGGCATTTGCTGATTTCCGTAAGAAAAACTCGCGACAATTAATGCTAAGGGATCTCGGTGAAGACTCGAATACTCCAATTTATTTCCACGAGAGCCTTACCAAAAATAAACGAACTATATTACGTCAAGCAATTCGCCTAAGGCGCAAGCATCAGCTATTCTCGGCTTTTACTGCAAATGGACTTGTCTACGTAAAACAAACAAACAGCGATGAACCTATAACAGTTAACACCGTGGATATGCTGATTTCAATTGTCAACAATCGTAAACAAAAAACAAATAATCATCACGAAGAAGAGCAAATGAAAAACAACAATCATGAAACTATACCAAATATCAATGATGACCAACCAGGGCCGCCAGCGGAACAAATTTAGTACTTTTTGTATTATTATATTATTTTTAATATTTATTATTTTTAAATTATTTTTAATATTCGTATTTATCTTATATTTTTCAATTTCTCAATTGCTTTCTTTTTATTTTAAATCTTTACTATGGTTAATTTTTTTCTATGTAATATTTTCAGCTTTTTATTTTTTTGTAAAATCAAGTTTTCATTTACAATATGGCTGTTTGGTCTTACTTAGGGGGCGTATTAAATTTTTCATCTCTAATGAGCCCAGTTGATAGTAGTGGAGTTTCTCAGGTCAGCAGCTTTAAATATTTGGAAAAAACCAGGGCAATGTTGAGTATTTTTCGGAAACGATACAGTGGATTATCGATTTGTCATATCAATGCTCAGAGTCTGCAGAAACATCTGGATGAGTTCAAAAGTACTTTCAATAATTCATGCATGGACATTATTTGCGTGTCGGAAACATGGTTGACTGAACAGGTAGACAGCAGTATTTTGTGCACGGGTAGCTATAGGGTATTTCGATCTGATCGTGTGGTTTCCAGGGGTGGAGGTGTTGCCATTTTCATAAAAAAATGCTTCAAAAGTAAGATTATTAGGACATCTGACAGAAATAATAGCATGCAATACCTATTTATAGAAGTCGGATGCGCAACCGACAAATGCCTGGTTGGCGTTATTTACAAACCACCAAATTTAATAGAATCAAGCACCATTACAGATATCCTAGAAGAAGTAACAGCTAACTATAACCACATTCTTATCGCAGGAGACTTAAACATTGACCTTCTAGATAAACAAAATATCAGGATTATAACTTTCACTGATAACTTGTTTTCTCTTAACCTCTTTCCTATTAACAGTGACCACCCCACTCATTTTACATCTACTAGCTCTACGTTGCTTGACGTGTTCTTGGTCAACAGGACCGATTATGTCAATTTCTATGGACAGCTTGATGTTCCCGGTTTCTCCAGGCACGACTTAATTGTCACCTTCTATAATATAAATACAAATCCCAATCGAGAAACGGAAATCATCTCGTTTAGAAACTATAAAGCCATTGACATGCAGTCATTAATAACAAGCATCTATAGCTCTAACCTAGAAAATATTTACCAGCTTTCAGACGTTGATGAACAAGTTGAATTTCTCACTAATAAAATAAATTACCTTTTTGAAACATTTGTACCTATAAAAACGATTCGAATTAAGAACCCCGAACTAGGATGGTATACTAGCCACATTGAAGAACTCATCTTGAAAAGAGACTCTGCTTTTAGACGTTGGAAAAGGTTCAGACTACCGCAATTGTTATTGCAGTATAAAACCTTGAGAAATGCGGTAAATGTCGAAATTAAAAAATCTAAACGGACGTTTTTTGCTTCAAAATTTCAAAACATGTCCTCTAAAAAACTGTGGGAAAATATCAAATCTCTTGGTATATCGAAGCAAAAAAAGAATGTTGAAGATGATTGCGATGTAAATGAACTCAACAAACTGTTCGTGAGTTCTAGTTCTAACATAAGCGCTGGTGATGAGGTTGACAGTATTTTTGATAGAAGTGAAGAATTTCCTTTAGGATTTAGTTTTGAAAGAGTTTATGAAGTAGAGGTCTACAAAGCTATAAAAGATATTAAGTCGGAAGCTATCGGACTAGACAATATGCATCCTAAATTTGTTAAAATTATTCTTTCTTTTGTATCTCCTTTTATAACACATATTTTTAATACCATTTTAACACAGTCATATTACCCGAAACTATGGAAAGTTTCAAAAATAATTCAGATCTTAAAGAAGTCAACCTCGCAACAAAAAGAATACCGACCAATTTCTATCCTACCTTTCATTTCAAAAGCATTTGAAAAGCTTGTAAGTAAACAAATCACTTCGTTTTTAGAAATCCATAAATTGATAACACCTTCACAATCTGGTTTTAGATTGAAACACAGCTGCTCAACTGCACTTCTCAAAATAATTGACGACATACGGCAGGAAAATGATAAAAATTGTGTAACAACACTAGTATTATTGGACTTCTCGAAAGCGTTCGATACTGTTTCCCACGGCATACTTCTGAATAAGTTGAAGAATTATTTCCTTTTTGAAAACTCAGCTCTGGCCCTCATTCAAAAATACCTTAGTCATAGAACTCAAGCAGTCTTTTCTAACTCTAAGCTGTCCGATTTTCTATTAACTCGTACTGGTGTGCCTCAGGGATCAATATTAGGTCCACTTTTGTTCACGTTGTTTAACAACGACCTACCATCGATACTCAAGCACTGCAAAATTCATATGTATGCAGATGATGTACAAATCCACTTGAGCTATCGAATTGGTATGGTTGAAGATGCAACAGCCAGAATAAATGAAGATCTGAAACGAATAGGACAGTGGTCTCAAGAAAATCATTTGAAACTTAATTCAAATAAATGTCAGGCAATTGTTATCTATAACACAGCTCTTGACACGTCATACCTGCCAAGTGTTGAACTTGACGGGGCGATGTTAACCTACGTTAAAACAGTAAAAAATCTTGGTGTTATTTTCAACCAAACGTTAACATGGAACAACCATGTGGCATGTGCTGTGGGTCGAATCTACGCTGCCTTGCGGGTTTTGCACCTTTCTGGAAACTGTCTTCCAATTTCAACGAAAATGACTATTGCCAAAACTCTTCTCATCCCAACCCTGCTATATGGAAGCCCGATTTTCTGCTACTTGGATAGTGCTTGTAAGCGCAAACTTAAAGTAGCGTTTAACAACATAGCTCGTTTTGTCTATAGCTTGCGTCGATTCGATCATGTTTCTGTACAGGCAGATAGTGTATTCAATATGCCTTTTGAAAAATATCTGGATTTTCTAACTCTTACATTTCTTTTTAAACTTATCCAAACAAAAGTTCCATATTATCTCTTCGAAAAGCTTATTTTTCCTGTATCTGAAAGAAGTAATATTCTCATTGTTCCCACCTTTAAATACAGAAACTCTAAACACCAGTTCTTTGTGCATGCTGTTGGCCTTTGGAACTCCTTGCCCGTCAACCTGAGAGGACTAAATAGCTATAATTCCTTTGAACAATCTTTGAAAAACTTATACAAAAGCTGAAATTAATTCTTATTTTTTAAACTCATAGTTTTATAATTTGTTATTTAAAATAATGTAGAATTGTATACATATATATAACTCAATTCCTATTTTTGTATAATATTAAAGTAAATTTTTTTTTTTTTTTTTTCTCTTAATGAATTCTATTAATTTTAGTTGTTAATATTACTTAAACTTAATCAGTTAACCTTCACTTTCTAAGTATTACAAAAAAAACTATGTTTTAAAATACTTTTGCTGAAATAAATAAATACTAAAAAAATACTAAAATACTAATGGAAAAACCAATGTATAACAGCCCTGGAACTCTGTTCATTGATTCAGATAAATTTCGAATGAAGAAATTATAAATATGAATTAAAAACCTAAGCACCCGTTACATATTTGAAAACCACGCATGCTCATAAAGTCATAAGTTTAAATTTAATTCAATGTGGATTTTTTTAAATTTAATTTGCAAATAAGTAACTTCTTTATATTCCAAATTCATACAGTAATTGTGCATTAAAAATTATATGGTGAAGAAAGAATGCACTTCTGCAGGCCATCTTTTCTATATCTAAAAGGCTTTTCTACCACATTCCTTCTTATTAATTCCCCATATCAAATTTGTTCCCTCTAATATGTTAGCGCTTACCGCCATAAGCCAGCTTCAACTAAATCTCTCAAAAAATCAATGTATAAGCGCCTTAAAACTAATGTTTATTTTTGTGATTTTCTATAATTCACATATCATCATCAATGGCACACGAAGCAATCAGCTGGAATAGCTATCTTCCGATACAAACCAACCATTTTGCCATAGCAAAAGCCAACTAACAAAAAAGCTACAGCCAAACACTATTCTATTCCACTTTGATCCATTTTAAATTATCAATCAATCAAAATCTCCTTCAGTACACATAACCAGAAGCCTTTTTGCCTACTAGTGTAATCCATTTCGTTGATTACCTTTGATTACACTGTGATTTGTGTCTGCCTCCTGCTCTCGATTGGAATGAAGAAGAAGGTGGTGCTCGGCTTGATTGTACAAAATAGCAAAAAAAAAAAAATATTTGCAGAGTATCTGCTCCTAGACTTGGTGCAAAATTATCGCAGCACTTCTCGGAAACAACCCGCGGAGGATATACCCAGAGAGAGTGTAGATGAACAAATGTAACCATTACAAGACACCACCGGGAACCAATCGATACAACAAACTTCGCGAGCCGGTAAATGAGATCCATTGTGTGCCCGCGCTGCTGACAGGCCAACGAGGATGTCAGAGGATAGACAGAGGAATGAACAAAAAAAAAACTCTATCCACTCTTGCCACAAGCGCCCAACTTAAGTGCCCTGAAGTGGTGTTTTTTTTTTTTTTCGTATATGGTCCTAACCATTCGAGGAGCGCTCGCGTTTTAACCACATCGTTAAGCAACGAACATGGAGCACACGCGCAACATCATCCTATATCCAATTCCAGCTCCAGATCCCCTTATCGGAATTAGTTTTGTGGTCAAATGGAGAGATGATGGTAAAAAGTTATACAGCAGTGTCAGCGGCAGCGAGAGGTGGTGACTAGGAAACAATAACACTATATCGATGGACGCGCATTCAGGTTAAATTGGTTAACACTGGTCGACAATTTAGACCATGATTCTGTTGCATTTTTATTTTTTGCTTACATTCAGTATCTGCTCTGGATTTTGCAAATTGTTATTTGTATTTATTTTTTTTTTTAAGTTTTGAGAATACGAGATGCTGAAGGACAAACTGAGCAAAAAGGATATAATCAAAAGTGTAAAAATTTCTTGGTCATCATAATATTCAGAAAAAAAATATTTTTGCTAAATAATTTGAAAATACAAGAAAAGGAAGATTTTTAATTTTTAAAGTTTGAACATCAACTCTTTTGTTTTTGCTCTTAAAATTTGATATGTTTGAAAAGAAATTGTCCCCAACTAGTCAGACATTTAAATAAATTGTTCTAAAGCTGCATAATCATTGGACTAAACACTTTTGTGGAAACAAAGTTTGTGTATCAGCTCTTTCGTTTTCGCCTGCTTTTAAATATGATATAATAATGTTTTTATGGGTCTTAGCATACAAAATATGAGCATAAATTATTTTGGCTTCTGGCTCGAAATTGAAAAATCATCAATCTTGAATACCTATGTACTCCACATGTGCTTCAAATAATTTGACAAAAATAAAACAGTAGAAAAAATTATAAGTAAAAAAAATTATTTGTCAGTAAAGTTTGGATGCCAAGTTTTTCATTTTTAACAGAAAAATTGACGCTGTCTGGCAACCCTGATCTATTTCAGTTACATTTCACATTTAATTTCGATCAAATTCTCACATCAAATTGATATGGCCAGGTCATTGTTGTAAATATCAACAAAATTCTCCTCCTAACAACTTAATATTAAAACCGATCAATTTATGATACAAAGGTGTTGGCTTTCTGGCCTTCACGCATTCGCATCCAAACGCGCAATTGTAGAAATAAGTGAAAACATTGAACGCCAGATTTCTCCTCTTACCTCGCGGGTTAATCGAATGATTATTAAGCAATCGCCGAGTACGCCGCCAAGTGCATTAAGAAAAAAGAAAGATTTCCGTTGGCCAGTCAGTGCAGATACAAATGTATCTGATGGGTTTTACGTTGGTGCTATTGCATTGTGCATATCTTATTCAGCACACACCAACCAACATAGCCACAGAGAGATGCCAAAGTTAATCATCATTCTGCGAAATGGTTTATTTTTATGGTCAATGCAAGCAGATTTCTGCCTCCAAAAAAATCATAAATTGCTGCAAAATTATGGTTATCATAATCACATCGGATATATACATATATAAGTAGGTATAGGCTTTATACCATCACCGCACAGAGCTTCTTTTTCTTTCTGGCCTTTGTATGAGGTGAGCTTGTAATTTTAGCTTTCCATTCACTGGAACTTCAATCTGTGAGTTAAGTGGTTCAGCATAATACAGACAAAATAACTGAAATGAATTTAGTGTGTGATAACCATGCCACGGGCAAAATTCTGATTACAAATAACACATCGACACAAATTACAACAAAAAAAATACCAAGGTGCAAAAAATCAGAGCATATGGTGTGTAAAAAACAATTTTATATGGAGTGTCTATAGTAATTTATTCGAATTAATTATGCAGAAAAATATTTTTTCTATGTGTTTCAGATTCCATTGAAAGCAGACTCTATTAATTGAGAAGTTTGTGAGGAGCTCCTTAAACATGTAAATTGTAGCACATCACATTTATATAACTTCGTACATTCTGAGAATTATTCCACGATAAATAAAGTTGAATACCTATTTGATTGTTTAGTCGTTTTATCTAAATCCGAAGGAAAATAAATTAAAAATTAAGGAAGAGACGATGATTTTTAACTTTTTTTTTCTAAGTTCGTAAGTCAACTCTTTCGTTTTGCAATTCAAATGTTATATGATTTGATGTTGCTATGCTTTTTATTAATTGGATTAATATGTACCTACTCACACTGTGTAGTAGTTATATGAAATAATTGTTCTAAATTGCAGTAATTTGCATGATATCATCTAGATCGTGTAATGCAATAAATAATAAATCGAAGCTCACGCTCTAGTGAGAATTACCAATCATAACGCCTACTCTACTGTTTGATGCATAGCCTTGTTTTGGAATTTTAAATAGAGTTTTATTAAAAATCAGTCTGAAATGTGTGATATTAAGCATAATTGAAGACGCCTAAGGCAAAGCAAAAATACAAAAACATTTAAGCAGGTGCGAAAATATTATGCGATATCTTGCATCAAAGTAAAAATAAGCAGAGGTATTGATAGAAATTTTATCTCCATGGACAGCTTATAGATATGTACAGTACATTTATAATAAGGGTTTTTGATTTGCCATTCATTGGTTAAAATTTCTCCAAACAATTTGGCTTAGATTTGAGTTGTTGCATACTTTAACACGGCAGGAAAAGATTGTTAGCTCTAGCAGCCTTATTTCATTTAAATTTTGATATTGAAAGGAATTGTTGGTCTATGTCGTCGGTAGTCTCAAATTAATGCCTGACAGCGGAAATCGACTTTCCATCACTTTTATATATTTTGCTAATTTTTTTTTTCCATACTCTTAAAACAGACTGCAATATATGTACATACTGTGAATTTACCTAGATCTTTGAGAACAAAAATAACCTCCCTGCCAGTTTTTCGTTTATTGGACTTTGGGGAAAAAAAATTATACACTATTTACTTCAATTCTCTCTCATCTCTAGGTTTAATGAAAATATTTCAAGTGATAAAAAAAAAAATTGAACTAAATCTAATCATTGAATGGCAAGTTACCTATCAATTTTAAATATTCATCTATCCCGAGAATTACATAAAAATACTCTGTATGAACCTTGAAACAAATTTATGATATACTTGTACACTTGGACACACACAGCAGATACAAACAGAACGAAGTGGGACGCGACGGAGGAAAACCACTTCTTTTTTTTTGCGATATATGTAGGTACTATGGGGCTTGTATGTCCTGTCTCAGCCTATAAACTGTATGTCCCGTCCATTCCTGCAGACACGCTCACATAAATGTTTGAGAGTTGTAAGTCACTAGGCGCTAGTTCTTCATAAGCTGTTGTGCAATCAAATTTATTTATTTATTTATTTATAGCTTTATATATAAGCTTTGTTTTAGCTTTCGATCAGTTATCATCAACTAAATATTGAAAGAAGACGACGCCAAAACATTTTCTCTTACAACTTTCTCATTACTCAAGTGCCACACCTCTGCTCAAAAATATTTTTTATCTTTGTTTTGTTTTTAAAACTTAATACACTTATAATTAACTTCATTTACTGCCCAATTCATTCATAGAAATAAGAATCAAAACATCACTTCATCTTCACTCGCATACACTTTATACCATTTTCCTCTGTCTCTTTACTGTTCTTTGTTTTTTGTTCCCAATTTCTTTTCTTTTTTCATTTTCCTTTATTTTTCATGTTTTTTTCCAAATAAACTGCACTTGTATAAATATTGTAATTTATTACAAAATGAACAATTTTCCAAAACCAATAATCATTAAAAAAAAGAAATAACATAATGATGTCCTATTAAATGGAATCAATTAAAATGTATCGTAAATCGAATGATCAAGAGGTTTAAGTGCTGTGTCACGAGAGGATATAATAGGTACTCCATTTTTAAGCATCTGAGATCATCATGGGCAATGAAATCAAGGAAGAATAAAAGAAAAAATAATAAAAGTAAAAAAAACAAAAATCATACTAAAACGAAAGAGCTGATAAACAAACTTGGTTTTACTTTTCTTTGGTAGGAAATTTATTCGGGTGATTCGAGCTTAAAAATAAAAAGCACGTGGCACTTCTCACACTATAAGAAAAGAACAATAACTAAAGAAATGTCAAAAAAAGGGAAAAAAATCGAAATGTGTGTTGGTTATAACGGGTTTTATGGCAGTTTAAATAGCGGAGAGTTACATAACAAGCATCCGGTCAAAAGGCAGTTAAATCAAATTCAGGATAAAAAAAAAAATAAATTCATAAAGCTTCGCTTTAATAGAAAACATGAATTCCACATGTATCTGTTACCTGAAAGCGTTAGCTCTTGCTGGCGACTAATAGTCATATTAATTAATTCCTTGGCATATCATTAAATTGTATTTTGTAGTGTCTGCTAAAAATAGTTTTTTTTTTCTTCTTCTTTTCTCTTATTCCACAGAATTTCAAACTCATCTTTGTGCTTCGAAGTAAATGTATACCTGTATCACAATTACTACCATCTCTGCTGCTGTGTTATGGAATGGGCTATAATTTCCCATTTAGCCGATGTCAACGCGACTCATTTACGAAATTCATTATCATTGAGAAATATTGTGTATTGCAGTCGCCAATTTTATTTATGAGTCAGTTTGGTGCATTAACGTTAAATTTGTATGCGTATGTGTGTGTTTGTGTGTAGCGTATATTCATACATTTGGTTTAATTAAATTCTCTTTGACTTAAATTCTCATTTTAATGTAACCAACTACCAACCTAATGAAAAAAAGAAAGAGATAGAGAAGTCAAAGCAATAAGGATTTAATTTCAAATGCAAAATTAATGTGCATCTACTTGAAGCATTTTTCAAAAGCAGCAAACTAAAGTGCTGCTGCTTGTAGCAGAGTAGTTTGAATGCTACTGTTAGATTGAAGACTATCATCATTAAGCTTCATAGGATATCACCAACAAAAATATCATATAACAGGGCGGTACCTCAGAAGAACTTGTGGGTTTTTGCTCGGGCGCCAGATAAGGTACATAATATCGCTATTGAACAAAATTGTTTGGACGAATCTTATGTTATTTTGTATTATTTTATTCTTATTTTAGTCTTCTTTACAGATTTTAATGAAACTAAATATTTCAGAGGAACTCTGACCTTTAATATTTTGCCTTCTAAGTTTGTATATGTACAGTTGAATGTAAAAAATGGATGAATTAAGAGGTTTATAAACTATTAACATTTATCATATTTTAAATTGTTTTGTTGACGTTCAGCTTATAAAAGTATTATTTTAAGTAGTAAATTCAATTTTTCGAATGCTTCTTTTAAGTTACCATAAATTTATTGTCTACAGATACAGCCCTGGATACTTCAGCAATCACGACAACTTACTGTCTATATTCTAAAGTAGTTGAACGCAGGCATATAATAACTTGGCATCCATCCAGCAGCACTTCAAAGAGAAGAAGATCTTCTACTGCTTCACAATAAACGATTTTCATTAAGTCCACCTGTCTTTTGGGGTAATTTACATTTTCTTTCATGGATGTGACGTGACCATTAAGAATACACATTTGTTGCAGAATAAAAAAAAAATCAAAATTTACTGCAACAACCAATAAAATGGAATTGAACTAGAAAATCCCATTCAAGAGAAGATGAGTGGTTTCTGTTTATTCAATTGAACGTAACTTTAGACCATCACATGATGGCTATAAACCAGGAGAAAGGAGTCTTTTTCTTCTTCTTGTTCGTAGTCGGCGTCATCGCGATGAGTCTTCTTGGGGGATTGGTACCTGTCACTAATTCATGTGAAGCGAATTGTATCATCTCTTGCGTGAACATTCGGGTGCGGTATTAAATTTCATCAAGACATTTCAAGTTTGATAGGATAAATTGCTTTAGGTTTTTGAATTAAACTTATTTTTTGTGGATGAAATGGGCTGGGAAGAAGAGGATGATCATGGTATGGAGATTTATTAGGTGAGGTAATGTTTTTTTTCTCTTCTGATTTAATTACAAACGTGATAAAGTCTAACCTAAAAAATAGAACAGCTAGGCGATTCGCCACGTGATTTTTGTGCGAATTTCAGTTTTATTAATTTTAGTTTTTTTAATCGATTTTCTGAAATTCTAATCACATTGTATAATTTACGACAGCCCCAGTTCCGGGTAGATTGAAATTAAAATGAATTGATTCCTTCAGAGATCAGCCGCTGAGTTTCGCTTTATAGAAAGATTAATGCAACACATTTGTTTATGGTGGAAGGAGTGCTTAACGTAAATTATCAATAAAAAATAACAGAAAATTGTGAACTGAAAAGGTCCTCCCTAGTCAATTGATGATTTCTAATTCTTGTGGTTATTAAACAAAAAAAATTGAAAATAAATTATATTAAAAATTTGTCTTTTTTCCTTTTAACGATTTTTAATTCACAAAAATTGGTTAGTTAACGGAAATCGGAAGTAGAGTTTTGAAGTTTTTGGAGGATATTCACTTTTCTGAACTATTCACGGATATGAAACCCAATAATTTTGTTTTATTTTGTAAAAATTTAACACTTTTAAATATTTTTCTTTTTTGAGTAGTTGAATAGAAATTTTACCAAAATTTGTTGATCCTTTTTTTCGAAAAGTCTAAAATATAAGCATTAATAAGCACTTTTTGGGTATAAAGTGTTTACCAAATGTTAGCATTTTTTTAATAAAAATTGTCACATTTCTTTTCGATCAAAATAAGCCACACAACTTAGTGGATAGTGCCTATGGGTAAATATTATATTTTTGATCCTCAAAAAAGTCAGAATTAGTGTCTAAAAACAATAGATTCAAAGTATTAAAATGATCCATCCAGACTGCGTAGTAGCCCGTGGCGTAATGGTTAGTGCATTTTTCTGGCATGCCAGAGGTCTGGGTTCAATAGCAGCTGCTTCTACTTTAAGTTTTTTTTAAGGGCTTCTGCCTCTTGCGAGGAAGTGAGCCACTGTGCCACCAAATTAATTTTTCTTTTTTTATCCAGACTGTATTGCTAAGGCGACACTAAATATCGCCGGGAAAGTACATACATAGTTTTCTTATTATTGCTTGAGTTCTTATTGCAGATATTCAAAAAAAAATAAAAAATACTAGCCCGTGGCGTAACGGCCGATATTGTAAATATGTGAAATATACCCGTTTATATTTTTATGTGAAAAGAGGCATTCCAAAAATTCTGTAAAATGATAATATTTGCAAATATTTTTTTTTTTTTTAATGGGAAAAAAAGATCTAGAGGCTCTTTAACACCCGATTGGTCTGACATACAAAATATTACATCCTTGGCATTTTTGTTAGCCCAAAAAGCGATATCATTGAAACCTAAAAATGCTCATAATTATATTTAAGGTAATAAACCAACAAACCGTAAAAAAGAAGAACGGTAAAGGTGCAGAATAGTTTTATATTCGAATATGGGTATCCCGAATTTTAACGATTATAATCTCTTCGTCAAATGGCGAGGAAGTTCATTTAATATCCTTGTTCAATTACTTATTTTGAAATATTAATGGTTCCATCAAGGGCTTAAATATTAAAACAAATTGTATTTTTTAAAACTACTTTAATGCTATTTTGATTGACCTCAAGCTATGGCAATACAAATTTATTGTCATTAAGAACCCCCAAGGTTTTATTTATAATTTTCCATTAAAACATTGAGTATCCTGTGGAGCATGCTAATTTGGCGGCATTTTATATCCCAAATTATATCGAGATACACTACATTCGAACACAAAATTTTTATACGCCTCATAATTACTTGTAAAAATGGACTCTTATCTGTTCATCATTAAAAGAACATTTCCCATTCCACGATAACCCATGACCAGAATTTAATAGTCCTTGCCAGGATTATGACCATCCATATATTGAATTGCCACTATTGAGTGAGTGAGGGTCATATGGATCAAGTGGTTGAAGTAGTCAAAAAGCAACAATGTTGCACTTACCACCTTTGGATACAAAAATTAAAAAAAAAAAAAAACTAAAGAAAAAAACAATTCAAACCATCTGCAAAGTGTAATGGCATCCGGTGCAATATTCTATGCAACATTGCAGAAGCACTTCAATGGATTTGAATTCTTAAACAAAAACAATAAAAAAAAAAACAGAGAACCTTTGGGGTTATCATTAAACGCCTCAGCTGCATTTAAAATTTAAATTTCATTTCAATAAAACTTCTTGCAATTTGCAAAGAGTTGAAGTAGTTGCATCATGCAAAGAATGAAAGGGGCGCGTGTGCATATAATATGCATTCCTGCAAATGGAAAAATGCCTCTGATACCAGATATACATGTAATTCAGTAATACCTATATAACTACCGAAGGATTCGATGACTGTGCGGCATGTTGCATTGGCTGATGCAGTCGACGACGATGTGTGTGATGGGCAATCTGCCTCTCGTCCTCTAAGTGCTACGGCTAATCATGCCATTTAGATAATAAACGAATAAAATTGCTAGCGGATGCTAGACCGAACCGATCGATGATGATGATGGCACAGGTATGGTGTCGGTCGGTGTGCTACTCTGTTGCGGAGAGCGGATAAAAATGCGAGCGTCAATTTTAAATTGAGCATTAAAGAGGGTGTTGAACGTCAATACATTGTATTGCCGCTGACACCTGGATGTAATAAACAAAGCTTAAAGTGTTGAGATTTAATGATAGTAATCTATTGCGTTTTCGGTGAGTTTTTGTTTCTAGCATCTAGCATTTAAAGCTATTCAAGTATTCATAGCACTCATTTATTCTCATCTCACCTGCAATTTATGTCCTTTTTGCTTTCGTTTACTCAGAAAGTGTAGTCATCAGGAATTAAAAAGGAGAATTTAATTCAGTTTCAGGAACTTCATTGCTATTCAATCTTCAATGGGGTCAAGAATCAAAGATTAATATATTTTTTAGGCAGGATCTCAGCCGTTAAGGATATATTAAATGGGGATTAAATTTCATTTTTTACAATTTGCGAAATCATTTCATTAAAAAATAAAAATCATAAAATAAGTCAAAATCAGTTGTTTCAGCAAAAAATTCTAAGAAATAGTTTAAAAATTTGTCAAGACTTCTTCTTCTTCAAAAAATAAAACAATAAGAATTTTATCCAAACCACTTCGCAAAGAAACTTCTATCGTCATCATCAAAATAAGCCCGAAATCCTCCAGACACATATACCACTCTGGCCAACAACCTATACATCAATTGAATTAAGCATCACGCTGATTTCATTTAAGTACTTTGATTTCATAATAATTAATGAGAATTCATTAATTCTGCAATTATCACTTTACAGTAAGTGCGGGGGCGAATACCACAAGATCATAGTGTAAACCTGTGGCTAATCCGCTTGCTCTACTTCAACAAACGACCTCAAAGCAAAAAGCTTCATTCAATCACCGTGCTGCGCTGCACCCGCCGCCGCACCACGCCATCTGTTTGTCGCCGATATGATTAAGCACGCTCGGGCGTAAGTGATTAAATTTGTTCCAGTTGCTTGGTGGAAAAATATATACAACTTCTGCCACCGCAACAATGTCTCTATCTGTCTTGCAACAATATTTCAACTATACTAGAAATGTTGTTTCGATCTTGGTCACATAAGAAGCGGTGTATGCCGGCTACTGGGCGGAAGGAAAAATTTACAAGCCGCCTTTGGTTTGATTTACAACCAATCGACGATTGTCAAATATACTTGAGCTTGAGTTGAGGTTTTTGCGGTAGAGTGGAGTCTGCCTTCGAACGTTGTTAGGTGTGTCCCGTTCGTGGTCCATAGTACTTCAGCATCCATGTCCACTTTGTGTTCTTTTGCTGGCTCCTGGTGTAGTATAAGTATATTGTGGTGGGCTTCCATGTGAATTTATTGTTACTTCGGAGAAGGAATTTGTCATTTACGTTACGTAACTTCTTTTGTGAAGAGCTTTTAAAGTGTTGTCTCTGCCGGAAAAGTAAATAGTCAAAGTCATAAAGATTTTAATTGCTTGCTTATGTCATTAGAAATTCCACAAACACACCAATTAATTACAACGGTCATAAATCAAAATCATTTTGATTAAAAATAAAAATAAAAACTTCAAAACAGTAGTTCTCGAAGAGGCAATACATACGAAGTGATTGTAGGTAAAACAATTATCTTGATATTGTCCATGTGGTATTTAAGTGAAAGGGCGAGGGCGAACTAGGAGGTCTGTCCATTTTGCCGCATCAAATATTCTGACATTTTGAACTTAATTGACATGATTGATTGTTGTAATTATGATTTATTGTATAAACAGAAAGGTTGTCTCTATCGGTTGCATTGTTGATGGTTGATGGTTTTATCATAAACTGTAAACAAAATGCTGTTTGAGATTAAATTTATTGGCACACCTGTTGGATTATGGCTCTTATATGGGGTGTAAGCCATTAGATTTACTTCCGCTTGCATAGCAAAGGTAGGTTATAATTCATCTATTAATAAACCTGGATTAAATTCTTTTTCCAGTGTTGGTTCTTAGTATGTAATGTTCGAAGAAGTAAAAGGTGGTTCTAAAAACAGTGACTTAACTTTATAATATACCAAATTTTCTGTCATGATATATTATAATGCTTCTCATATAAATTAGAACACCAAAACACTTTATGCTCTTATTGCTTAAGATCGTCGATGAATGCTGATTATTGCCGATGGTTTCATAAGGTGAATCACCACGTTTCAGAAAAAATACTTGCTCGATTTGCAGCACATACATTTTTTCGCACGTTATTGGTCTGGATCTAAGTCCCCAAACAATGGTCCAATCAGGCAAAATTGTTATCACTTCGTTTAAATTGACGTAGCCAATTTAGCCGAAATGATTACAGTTTTTGAGCTCACATACCGAGCGATACCCTAGTAGTTGCTAGGTTCATATGAAGGCCTGAGCTCTAAGCACTATCTTTTCGTAAGCTATACTGACGAAGACTTACTATATAGCAAATACCTTGCCAAAATAAGGTTTTCCTCAGTTTTCCTGAGTTCGGTAAGTTCCAGATGACTAATGCAACTTGGAAAGACGGTGGTTCTGTTGAATTTTTTGGTTTTTGTCAATCTATCAAAAGTCAGGCTTTGGTACTTGCCGATTAACGTAATGTAGAGTGGAATTTGCTGCAATCGGGACTATTTGACTAGCTAGCTCGGTCTTGTATGGCCACGGTCAGCTTTATCTTTTCTATCAAAAGAGAGGCTGCTCTCTAAAGCTGGATCCACACATGTCTCGTGTGGTGTGTTGTGGAGTGTTGTGGACTGAGGACATTAATCAAGCGTGCTGTCTTACAAACTAACAGTTTTTATTTTTTATTATTTTGTTTTCAAGAGCATTGTTTTCTCTTGCGCGCACACTAAAAAAATGTCTTCGCCATAGCGTGGTATGGCGAATTCGTTAAAAAATAGATTTCGACACAACACACCACAGCACATCGCACGAGACTAATATGGATCTACGCATATGAAATACATTTGAGCGATAGCGACACATGACTCCACAACACACCACACGAGACATGTGTAGATCCGCCTAAGTCCTCTTCCTCTCTGCTTTCTACGAAAAATTTGGCTCTCCTCTCTTCTCTTGTTTCGATACTAACTACACACACAAGCTTAAGGAAACAAAGAGCCAAGCTTTTGGATTAAAATCTCGTCTTATAGACTAGTTGAAATGTTACATCAACCTTGCATTTTATACAGGACAAAAATTTTTTTTATGGATCTGTAGGTTGGATCAGTGAGAGTGTAAAACCGAGTTTTCGAGGCTAACCCTCCCCCCCCCCATTCGGCCGCCATTTTGGAAAAGGGGGCGTAAGAAGTTCTTCGCGATATCTTGAGAGCCATGCATCGCACAAGCAAAATTTTAGCGTATTTCTGAAGAAAATTTAATTTTCGTCAATTTATGTTAACTCACTTTTTATCGTAAAATCGAGAACAAAAAAGTTATAATCAAAAAAAGATGACCATTGCCAAGAAAAATATCATTTTTTTCTTGTTTATTTATTTTATATCCTTTTTAAGATAAGTTTCTGAAAACCTTCATCTTTTTTTGGTTATAACTTTTTTGTTTTTAATTTTACGATAAAAAATGCATTAAAACAAATTGTAGAGAAATAAATTCTATAAATTCGCTGAAATTTTGTTTGTGCGATGTATGGTTCTCAAGATATTGCGAAGGGCGTTCAACGCCCCCTTTTCCAAAATGGCGGCCGAATGGGGGGGCTTTCAACCCCAAAAACTCGGTCTTACACTCACACTGATCCCACCTACAGAACCATCAAAAAAAATGTTGTCCTGTACAAAATGCAAGGTTCGTCCAAAATTTTGTAACATTTCAATGGACTAGACTTAGTTTTTCCATTTTGGACCCCACCTAATTTTAGTCATACGCACGAATATATTTTCATTGCCAAAACTATTCGTTTCATAAGTGTTAGACCGGGCGCACATTAGATGCGTTATCGTACGGATTTTACTCCTGCGAATACGTACGCACAAACAATCCCAACCTTCTACTATGGGAGTGCACACACTGGAGTGAGTCCTACATATACATACGTACGTTTACTTCCGACGTCCGAAATGAATCCGAACACCTGGTACCTGCGTATTTGACGGATAAAAATGTATTCAGTGTGCGCACTCGTTTTCGTACGGCCAGTATTCACACGTTTACGTACGATACGAATTCATACGACGACGCATCCAATGTGCGGCCGGCCTTAACCATCACTTATCCGACATATCAGACACTTTTAAAGTTCAAACTGCACCAAAAGTCATCAACAGAAAATTAACCCGCTTGTTGGATATTTTTTCTATTTAAATGCAATCTAAAGATTTAAAAAATAAAACAAACATACTAATTGCCAAATTTTGTTGAAAGTTCAACCTTCAACATCTTTCCGATAAAAGGTTTGAATCAAACTCAAACAAGTTGTGTGTACTACGAAAACAACTAAGCTTTAAAGCTTTAGTTATTATCCTTTCGAAAACAGATTTTGTATTGTTTAATCCATAACATAACATGGAAAACCAATGATCTGCCACTAGGTTGAACCTTAGGTGCGTTAATGTTTATTTTAATTTGTTATCAATTTTGAAAAGCCTATTGAATATATTGAAATAAAAAAAAAAAAACTAACTAAAGGATGGGAACTAAGTCGACTCCTTAATTGACATTTTTACCACGATTTTTGAGCAAACTATAAAAGATTTGTGAGTTCACAAGCTAAAAAAAAACATGGTTTATATTCTTCATTTACCAACAACAGACATAATCAAAATCCAAAGAATAATATATAAAGTATAACTTCATGGATAAATTCGTATAATTATTATTGATTTTCACTTAACCTCTGTTTATATAATCCAGATAATAAAAAGATCAGCAGGCTTAACTCTCAGGAGTAGGTATATGGTTGTGATCTTATATATAACCTCAGTTACGCAATCAAAAGACCAATCTGATTGCCTCCAATGACCACCTCGAAAGTGCAGTTGATGTTGTTTGCTACTGCATGAATGCACATTCAGTTCTTATCTCAAAATTCGTTAAAGTGAAATTAAATAAGAAATCAAAAACAAAAACATAAAAAAAAAAAAAACTTAAACAACATACATGAAACCTGGATTTTTTGGCCATCTTGATTGACGTTTAATTTAAATGTTCGTCCATTCATCCGGCCGTCCATGATGTGCACACTATGCACATGTCTGAAGCAATGAATGCAACATATAAACAAAACATGGAAAACCGAAAGTTATCACGTAACTGCACAGACTCTTCTTGATGGGCTCTATGGTGGCTGTGGCCTGTGATGCAGGATTTATGTTGGGTATGTTTTTAATTCTAGACGCAATCAGATTTAAAATTTTTATTTTATTTTTTTGATTAAAGGAAAAGCGCGACTTGAGATTTTGCTGACTTTCGAAACTAAAAAAAAAACACATTTCTTGATTGATTGATCTAAAGGTGGTGTTTTTGGGTTTTATCCAACTTTTTAGTTGATTTGTTGGTACCAGCAAAAAAAAATGTAAAAATGTGAAAAATTTATTAAAAATTCCCGTTCAAAGATAATGTGACCGTGACAACCTATCACTCAAATGACGAAATGTTTTTTTTTTTATTTTTTGGGTCAAAATAAAAAATTTATTGAAGTTGACATGTAAAATGATACCTGTCACGGTACACTTAATAATAAATTAAGCACGACATTTTTTGATGATGTCTTTTGAGTTCCGTATATTGCAGAATAAAATTGCAATGTTTTTCTTACAAAATACTGCACTTACAATGTATTAATAGGATGGACTCGATATAGCTTAGTAAATCAAAATGTAGCTGATTGAGCTGTTGTGATGGCTTCTATTGCTTAAGGTCACGTTCACACAATTTCATATATTTTAATTTTTTTTCCGTTTTACCGCTTGCCTCTCATTTCGTGATCGTGGCCTAAGAGTACAGAATTTAAACTAGGTTGCATGGACTTTCTTGGTCAATTGGCTTGATAATTGGTAACGATTAATTTATAATGAAAAATCGGTGCAGGAAAATAATTCCCCGGGAACTAAATTCACCAGTAGTAGCCCGTGGCGTAATGGTTAGTGCGTTGGACTGTCATGCCAGAGGTCTGGGTTCAATACCAGCTGCTTCCACCTTAACTTTTCTTCTGGGCAACTGCCTCTTGCGAAGAAGTGACAAATCCTCCAAGAGTATCTCTTGTTATAGAAAAGTTCCGCTCACCTTAGCCGTTCGGATTCGGCAATAAACTGTAGGTCCCCTTCATTCCTGCAGACCACGCACACAGGAATGGTTGAGAGTTGTAAGTCACTAGGCCCTGGTTCTTCATGAGCCGCTGTGCCACCAAATTTATTTATTTAGAACTAAATTCACCAACCAAGAAGATGGGTATCACTTTGAAGCACTGAAGAGGCAAACATGGAAGATAAAGGCTTAATATCTCAAGTTACCCAAAAACAGCATCAAAATATCGAAATTACGACCAATATTTTCCAACAATTGCCAATGTTAATTTAGTTTTTGTGGAAAACGGTACCTTTGGTGGTCTGCTTTGCAGGATAAAAGGATACAAAGTCTTTCTTGAGTCCACTGTTCCACTCAGGAAACTTTGTCGCTGTGCTAAGGATATATAAAGTCGACATCAGGTAGTTGCCAACTGTTTAAAGTGCTTTGGAAACTTAGTTCATTTTTCATATGCAATTTCTTAATGTGCACAAAGTACTCATAAGAAAGTGAACTTATTTCCCACCTTGCACGGCAATTAAAACATTTCACAGAAGTAGGTTTATTTCCTACTACATAAGTGGAGAAAAGAGTCCCTCAGTTGTTTTAGTTTCCATGGACTTTTTCTCACATTTTTATTTCAGTCAATTTGGTCTGGCAGCTATTTCCCGGATGTGTTAACAAACTTTGAAGTACAGCTACAAATTAAACATAATTAAAAAAAAAAACAACTTTATAATCAAAGCCCATTTAAATTCGCACCGCTACCGCCTCAGTTCAACACGAAAACAAATCGTAATTGAATCCCCTCGCATTTTTCATAGAACTTCACGTAGAAGGTATTTCTTTCGACTACAGCAACAACAATTTTGGTCTATTTTTATTTTTTTTATTTGATTATTTGTGACGGGTGTTAACTTTACTGCCATTGAATAATTCCATTTATAGCCCCCTTTAGCTCTTCTGTCTTATGATGGCTAATTTATTTGCGCGCACCGCGAACAAACGACCGCAACACTGAAGACCGTGCGCAATCGTGAAAAGTTCAAAACGATTACGCGAAGAACTTCTGGCCATTTGGATATATAGAGCTGCTGCCCATTGCCCATGCCCATGTTCAACAACCTCTGTGGTACTATTTTGCTCAAATATCGTAGTACATATTTCATAATCATAAATTTCTGCAAAAAGCCCCCTAAAATCTATCGATCTACACATATATAGATGCGGACATTGTGGACCATGGCCTGCGTCCAGTATAGCGTGGTATGAGTTATTTCGTTTGCTGCTACGTGTGGTATCGCCACCGAACCACCAAGATCCAAAGAGTCCATGTCTGGTCTTGCAACAAAGGCAGTAGCAACAGCGATTTAAAGTAATAATGGGTTTAACTGTGGTAGCCAGCCGCTGATAATTGGAATTGATTAATTAGCGATCGGTGTGATGTGTATTATAGCTCGCGCGCTTTGCTCGTTCCGTTCTGCCATCGTTGGCTACTGGCCATCGGACATTCGGGGCACACAAGAGAGCCTTCCCCAATTGTGTTCTTGATGTGGTTTTGTGCATGTATATGTAGCTAAATGCAGGACAGGACATTAATTCGAGATGGAGATTATATTTTCTTTGAGCAGAGAGCAACGCATTAGAGCGATTAAACTAGTGGTCAGCTACATATTTAATTATCTAAACCAATCGATCATTTGACATTCCGAACACCAAACATTAAATTCAAACAGAGGGAAATACCAATTAATCTTGGATTGCTCTATACAATGTGATTGGATTCCGGTGGTGGTGGTGGTGACTTACAATAACATCGATCGATTGTAGACAAGATTAAATTTGAATAACATGCAATTCATATGTGGATTATATTATTGTTTGTGGCACAAAAAAATGCTACTTATTTCCAAATGACATATTAGCTGCAGGGGGCAAACATATAAAATTTGATTGCTCAATATGTGGGACAAAATATAACATAATTTACATGCTAACATACTTATGTAGATTGTTTATGAATGAAAATTCCAATAAATTTATGATAATTTTATCAAGGAGGGTTTTAAACATGTTTTCCATCATCAAGTGAAGTGATCGTATCAGTTCGAGTTTTGTATTCTTAGAAAGATTTTCCACATTCAGTCTCTTGCCAAAACACACCATAACTAACGACAAATTTTAATTTTAGAGTTATTTTTCTAAATCATATCACTTTCTTCTTTTTTTAATTGCGATATATGTATGGGTAGTTACTATATGGGAAGTTTTGGATTCGTAAAAAAATCCAGCTCGAGATTTTAATCAAACTTAACATTACGATAATAGGGGAGACGAAAAACGTGGGTCTCGCAATTCCGTCCGTCTTACTGTCTGTCTGTGTACTCGTCTACAGCCTAAAGGTATGGGTCGATTTTCTTTAAGCTTGGTATATAGTATTTTTTTGACAGTCCTCCGAAACGTTTTTTGTTTTTTTTTAGGACCGAAAATAACGGTACCGGCCATATAATTTTTTTGTAGCATTTTTTAAATATCCTATATTTGTCTCAAAAATGGTTCGACAGATTTTTGAACCGTTTTTTTTTTATTTTCGTTTTTCTCGAAAAGGAATAGGCTGATTTTGATATTTTTTTTTATAGAGAATCATCTAAAAAATTAAAATAGTTTTGTATAGGTACCAAAAAATTCTCAAAAAAATATTTTTTGGATTTTTAAAAAAAAGTTTCAATTTGTTGTTTTTTTTTTTTTTTTTGAAAATCAAATATTTCTTGGTACCGAGCAGTTTTTTAACATTATCTAGAATATTTTGCACCAAAATTTTTCTTATAGTCAAAATTAACGGTAATTTTTAAATAAATGTAAAAAAAACCGTCAGAGAAAATTTACATGGTCTCGAACTCCTACGCTTTTGATTAAAATTGTTATAAAAACTTATATTATTACGGTCTATGATTTATTAAAACCAAATTAACAGTTAGCCATTATTCAGTAGGTACCTCTCATAGAACCATTTTCTTATTTTGGACTGTCTCCTTATCTGTATAACCGATTAAAAATACATTTTTTGTACAAAAGCTTCTAAAATGTAAATCATACTGCATATTAAAATTATCAAACAAATAAGTATTGGATTTAAAAAAAAAATTTAAAGTTTATTTTAGAAAATTCGATATTTCAAAAACGGGTAGATGATTTTTTTCGAAATTAAATTTATAATTCAACATAAATAAATACTTAAAAATTGTGCACCAATTTTTTTTTCTTAAAAGTGCGTTTACAGAATTTCATATATAAAAAATTAATTTGAAAAGTTTTTTTCTCAAAAACTAACTATTTAAAGAAATGTTTTAGCTCTCAAAACAATTTGAGAAGTTTTTGTAATATATTTATTTCGAATTATGTTGATTTTTAATGATTTTTCAATTTAAGCTCTAAGTTACATACATAATACTAGTTCAAACTTAAGGCTCCCATAAAAAATTATTTACTTATAATACACTTAATATTAAAATTCGAAGAAACTTTTACTATACAAGAGCAAGTTTGTGCGATCCAGTCGTGCGTTTTATTTCTTAAAGTTTAATTATCTGTTAAAAAGAAAATTCAACCAAATTGATAGTAGCTTTGATCTGGTTAAAGACAGAATAGTGGCAGTCATTACTTCATTAGAAAGTGAAGAGATAAGAAAATATTTAGGTTTAATCGAGCACATCACTTGGGGTTTAATCGACGAGATAGAGAGATAAGGCCACTAATCTTACAATCATAACTTAAAATCCGAGATTATAGCGTGTGTTATTACATAATTGGAAATAATTGGATAAGGGTCTACTTCGTTCAAAGAAGAGCGAACCATTATGAACTTTTCGGACAAAGGCACTTAAAAATACCATAAAATGCAACACATAGATTTTAGGTTAGTGGTACTAACGGGTATCCCTACAGGAAAGTTTCATACGGAAAACTATAGTTAATATGTATTGGTCTTAAGGAACGACGGTTCCAAGACGAATAATGGGACAGGGTCAGACATCTTAAATGCAATAAACATATAAACATAAACATACGCTTCTAAATTTCTGGAACGATATGATGGATGATTTCAACAAAGATAGGTCATCTTTTGATTTGATAAAAACTAAATTCTTGATACTTATGGCACTAAGCCAAGAAATAGAATTTATAAGAGCTTCCTGAAAGCTGCAAAGGACAGATGGTCTCAAGGAATCTATGGTAGGATACTTAATTAACCTAGGCAGGTCTCAGTTGTCCTTCTTGGTTTGAATCTTAACGAGTCACAACTCAATGAGAGCCCACATGAGATGAAATAGCATCAGCATATCTGAACTATGTAGAGGATGTCTAAATGAAGAAACAGAATAAGGCCATAAACATTTCTACGATTTATTTACCAATGACTCTGTTTTCAATTAAAAAATGTTTTTATTTAATGGACGTCTTCTGTGAGTACCTTATAAGAACATTTCTTTCAACAACAAAGTAAGCTTAATTAAAAATTATTTAAAACTCCATATATCCCAGCATTTCTTAGCGTATGCAGTGTAATATATGTAACGGCGGTGTCACACTTACTCATCTTTATCACAACATATTCGTGTAACATTAACTCTGCGACTTTTTAAAGAGCTACCATATACACATCTTGAATTAAAACAACTCTCATCACATGAAAAAAAATTTGCATAAACAGTTAGTCCCAAGAGAATTCGTATGTCCTCTGTTCAATTCCCCAAGCATATCAACTCAAATCATTCGAACTTCCATTAAATGAAGAACGCACCGAAAACAGCGAGTTGGCTTATACTGCACTCTTTTCACGCATTTCCATATCCATCATTCGATGGAAATTCAGAGAAAAAGAAAACAAAACATAAAAAAATATATGACCAAAAACAGTCAGGCACACCACACACGTCTTGTATGAAAATGTCAGGTGTCAGGTGTCCAATATGCGAACCAACTGACTGCGTGTATTATCTTCATATGGACAAGATTTTTCAGCATCAAAAACTACACTATGGGGTCCTTTCGCTATAAAAATGAAGACTCCAGAATTCATTAAAAACGAATAAAAATAGTCTCGTACACTATCTGTCGAAAATGTATCTTTTGCATTTTGCATTTTTAAATTAAATCAAAATAAAATAAAATAAAATAAAAAAAATTCGAATTCCATTCCTTCTTTTCGTAAAGAATTGCCGGATTTAATTTTAAGGTCGACGCATAATGTTAACGTTATGGCAAATTCTCTGATGTTGAGATTTGTCCTCCAGAGGCAAAAGAAGATAGAAAGAGTAAAAGAGATAGCCAAGATGCTATTATATACAGTTTGTACCCGCAAGCAGGAACTTCATGGTCCATTGCTGGACTATCCGATCAACGATCAATAACTATAATAATTCTCCATACACATCACATACTCCCGTACATAAACTCACATACATGTGCAGGAAGATACATACAGGATGAATAAAAAATGAGAAAAAAAAAACTGCAAAACTCTATGCACCGTTACTTGTTATCGATGTCCACGATCACGCGGCATTTCATTTAGGCGAATTATAATCATCATCTTCATCAGCACTGCGCCAGGCCAGCAGTGAGTATATGCACTCCTCGATGGTAAAACAATCAAAAAATGGCAAACAAAAAATCGCAAAAGACACCATCGCATCGGCCAACGTATACTAGTCTGTTGTTTGTCTGCCCAGCAGCGGTTACACAAAGATTGTAAAAAGATTCTGTTATATGTTCCCGGGAGTGCGGTGTCTGATTTCTGTCTTTCACCACACCATGCCGAAATGCTGGCCATCCTATCACGAGATAAGTCATTTTTTTGCCGACCACTCCACTCTCTCTTGACGAAAAATCCAAAGAGAAAAGTGGCTCCTTATAGAGGTGCGGCAAAGGAGGTGTCGGCAGCGGCATGCCCTTAAATGTCAACATTACAACATTAAGGGAATGTCCTCAATCTGTCAGGTTAGATATCCACTTGCATAATCTCTCAGGCTCCGTCAAATGGAAGGAAAACAATTTATTTTTCGGTGACTGAAAGCCAGCGAGCACAAAAATGACAATCAAACACACCTCTCTCTCTTTCGCTCTATCTGTGGTGATGGTTTTTCACTTGCATATTGCAAGTAGACCTCACAAAGGAATATAATTGAATACTTTTGATTAGAATTTACCGATTGAATTCTATCTCTATGCACTCTGGCACTGCATTGAATTCACTGTCCAATAGTGACAACAATGCATAAAAAAAATGGGGGAAAATAAATTCGACTAAACAAAAGAGCTGATGCACGAACTTTCCCAATCAATTTTGAATTATTCCTCCTTTTGTCGGAGGTTTTTTTTTTTACTTGTTCTTCTCTTGGTCCTGTGTGATAAAATTTTTTGTTCAATTTGAATAAAACGTAGAGGCAAATTGCTTATTGGAAAAAAAATTGGAGAAGGGTATAAATTTGCAAAGCGAGTTGAAGAATGACCTCGTTTGTTGGATGTTCCAATGTTGTTATCAAACCACATCATCGTCATCGTCTTTGGTCATTTTCCATTAAAAACTAAGAAGAAAACAACAAATTGCTCAGAATTACAGCTATAAAAATATTTTTCTGCACAACAAAGTATCTTTTCTATAAAAGGAGCTTGCTTATAATCGGACAACCGATTCGGCGTGGCATTCGAAGAGAAAAGACAGCCTAATTATAATTTTACTACCTTCGTTCGTTTGCCATAAATATGAACTTAAAGATGCATTTTTCTGCGAATCAAAAGAAGAACAAATGACTTAACGTTCGCCAATAAACCAACATCAGAGTGTACTGAGCTTTTATTCAATTGAAATTGAAATTAAATTAGCAAAAAGTTGCAATTTACTACGCAGTAAACGAAGATGCTGATTCCAATGACATGACATCTGCATTGGATTGAAGTTCCGTGGCTTAACAAAACGCCAGTAACACATCCGTTATAAGTGCACCATAGCCAGCTAAGGGGATGGTGGATCTTTAAAGAAATCAGCAATAATTTTATTTGATTCTTCCTCCCTGGCGATAGCGTATTATAGATATGATGGTGTATATATAGAGAGGAAAGGAGAGACTAATCGAATTTATGGCAGAAATTTACAACTTTGCGTCTAATTAAATGGGAAGTTTTATGATAGCCTTTCGCAGGTTATAAAGAATTGCCATTTTACATTTTCTTCTTTTTTCTTTTTGTATTTCTTTTAATTATTATACATTTTGTTTGTTTTTATATTATATGCGTTGTTGTTTTTTTTATTTGATATTTTATTGTTACGGAAAATCCATAAAATCAATTCGAATGATCTTGTAGGATGCATAAGAATAAATATTTTATCGATGCTTCTGTGTGAAGTTAATTGGTGTTAGTTAGTATTTATATATACGAGCGCGGAGAAACAAATAGATTGGGAATATCATAAATTAAAATTGGATAATTACAAACAGCTATTTCGAAGATGAAATTCCAATAAAATTGGAAAATAAAATGTAATTGCTTGTTTATTATAGTAATCAGAGATAAAGGGTAACCTTTATACCAAAAAAAAAAAACATATTACGTTATTTCTCTGAGATATTACGAATTCATTTGGCTTAGCAAAAACATATTAATGGACATGTCAGATTCATGAGACACTGAAGATAATTTTTTTAACAAAAAAGAATATTGAAGGAATTTTTAAAGCATAAACAGTGGCTTCAATTAAACAACTGATGCCAATACAGTTTGAGATCAAATTTATGTACTAAAATCCAGAGATGTTAAAGAAATAGTATGTTAAATTAGTCTCGGAATCAGCTTTGACGATTTTGATAAAATATTCTTGAATTTATGGTCTAAATTTTGGTGAAGACACAACCAACCCGTCATATTCCTAGCCATTTTTTTTTTATTTTTGACTTTTTGTTCATTCCTAAACGGTTTTATTCAAGAATTTCTTTTGAGTTTTAAAAATTTCATATAAACATTTTCAAGGAAATATTTTTGGATTAAAAAGAATGTATTTTATTTTGGATACAGAATTATTTTTTATGAAAACCTCAATTCACACTTGAATTCGCTGCATACGATCAATGTTAAAAGCGAGATTAGTTTGGTATAATATAATTTTCAAAATGGAGTAAGGATTTTGAAAAGAGATGTTGATGAACCTTTGAGTCAAAAGATAATGATGAGTGGTAAAACAATGAGTAGAACATCCAGATGTACCATCTAAGGAACCCAAATTTCATTAAGTTGACTAAGTCGTAACTTAGTCACTAGTAAAAAAAAAATAGTGAAACAAAAAAAAATTCATTTTTTTTAGTGTTTTTTGAAGAGCTGTATCTTTGTGGAAAATGGTCGTATCGAGATGAAACAGAAAGCATTCTAAAGCTTTGTGTTTTTTTTTTATTGCGAAATTTTAGAAAATGATTTTTTTAAAGTACCGTTATTGCGCAATAATAAGAAACAGCACCAACCAAAATTTTTTTTTTTAATTTTCTTTGAGAAACATTTTTTGAGCCAATTAACTAAATTGATTTGATCACTTATTTATTTAGCTTTAATGTCGTTTTTTTCGTCGTTGTACAATTTTTTTTTTTTTTCAGAAGAAAATCTGGCTTTGAATGTAAAAAGAGACTTTTGAATTTGGTTACCGCAATATCTCAGCAAGGAATGCCGACATGGAAAATTTAAGCATAGTTTTAAGAACTAATTTTCAACAAGATCCTTCTAAAATTTTACTACAATTATTTTTTTGCTTTTTTCAACTTAAGATAGAGCAAAAAAAACTTTTTAAAGACTTTTAATAAATTTTCCACTGCTTTAAACATACATAGTTAAAAATTTTAATCACTGAATTAAAGACTTTAAGAAACTCAAATCTATAATAATGCTGTTAATCAAATTAAGCTCATGACTTGAATTATTATTCTAGTAAAAAAATTCTAACTATAAAATGTTTTTTCATTTTTCAATGATTTTTGGTAAAGTATAATAATAATAATAATTTTGTGAGCTTTAATTTGGGGAAGTAGTCCCAATTCTGCTTTCAAAATTCTTCTTTTCATAATTCTGCTTGCCTTCAGAAAACTCTGCTTTTTGAAATTCTTTTTTTTTTTCGTTTTGGTCTTACAAAATTCTGTTTTTCAAAATTCAGCTTTTTAAATTACTGACAATAAATATTTAAAAGAATAAAATTCTGCTTATTCTGCTTTTACAATGAAACATTTATTCCCAATTTTTATGTAAACTAAAAATTTTGAAGCTTATCACAAAAAATATCAGTTTCTAACAAATAAAATAAATAATAGGTAAATTGAACAAAGCAGAGTATATTTTTAGCTGTTTTCTTAATAAATCCTATTTGGATTTTTGATTTTATATTCTCTTTTCATTTTATGGTTCTGTCTGCTTCAGCTTTGACAGTAAATAGCGCGCTTTTTTTTTAATTTTTGAATTTTTTTTATTATTTGCATAATTTTGTAAAACCGAATTTTGAAAAGCAGAATTTTTAAAAACAGAGTTTTGAAAAGTAGAATTTTGAAAGCAGAATATTGAAAAGCACAATTTTGAGAACAGAACTTTCACAAAAGAATTTTTACCCAGGCAGAATTTTTACCCCAACCCTTTAATTTAACATCAAAATATTAATAAATTTTGTTTTCTACGTATCAAAAATAAAAACTAAAAATTTAAATCATGAGTTCCCACGAAAGCTGTAATTGGCTCCTTATAATAACCCTAGAAAAAGGTATTTTATTTACCATATTTTACATTTTTATGTATTTTTTTTTAGTACAAACAAGGCTTTGCAAAATTTTATAAACTTAATTTAGAAAAAAAATGATAAGATTTGAAGCTTTACAAAAAACTAATTTAAGTAGCTACTCTATATGCAGTCGAGTTATGTATTATTGAATTTAATTATGCAATAGATAAAATGCGTATGCTTATCATCACACTGGCGTTACGCATTTTTGAGAACCGCCTATAAGCTTTCTAAAAGAAAGTCGATCAAAATCTTTATTTTCTAATTAAAAATAAAAATAAAATACACAAAATTATTCAGAAACTTTAAAATTTACAACCTCGTATATCTTGCATAGATAATACAATAAATATCTGACAATCACCATTAAACAAAAACAAAAGAGCTGATGTTCGAACTTGCTTAATTGCATTCTTTAAGATCGATGGTTCATTCACTAGCTTCCTTCTCGTTTCTCATCTCTGCTGGCATTTCCGAGGTTAAATAATTTAAAATGCATTCAATTCCAAGAGTGCAGCGTCATAAAATTAGCAACCAAATCGATCAATTACTCTAAATAACATAATTTTCTCTCGATGGTTTTTTTTGTTTTTTGTATCTTCTAGTTTCGCGTTGAATAAAAAACAGAACAAAGTACTCAAAGACTCTTACTTCCACTACATGCATCTTCTTCTTCTTCTTCATCGATTGAAGATACAATTTCCAATGAAAATGTAAATTTTATGGAAATGTATCCGAATAGGCATCTTTATTTTTTTTTTGCTGTTCTTTTTGTTGCTGTTGTTGAGCGATCTTACACATGCTGTGGCTTTTTATAAAGAGATTTTTGAATTCCTCACTCGCTCATGCATATACATAATATCGTGCCTGGGTTCATTCCTTGGACATTGGACATAGGGTGGTTTAGCGTGGTTGTGGCTTGTATTTGCTGGCAAATGGCCAGATCTCTTGGCACCGGCACCGGCACCGATTCGTGAAATGTGTCGCCCAACAATATCGGTTTAATTAATTCCTGTCAGATATGTAGCAACGATAAATTTATCACGGGATGCAAATTATGAATAAATTGAAGTCTCTTTCTGACTCTCTTTCAACTATTACTTTGGTCAATTTGCATGTTGTGCACCATAGTGCATTTCGTAATCTCAATTTCGTGTTCATATGAGTATGTGTGTTGTGTTACATCCTTCGAGTAGAAGATTGTTATGGATTGGTAAAAAGCGTGCAATCTGATCCAAAGTGGTTGCAACTCCTTCGTTTGTTTGTTTTTTTTTGTATTTTTTTTTATACTTTTGTCCCAGGCGACGACGAAGATGACGACGAACTACAAAATGCACTTAGATGCTGTCTTGATTTTCGATTTTCTGCTTTTCGTCTAAAGTGATAGACATGGCAGCATCAACTTTCCCTTCGGACAGACAGACATACTTGCAATTAACGGCATGGAAATTGTTAATTATATTTTTTTTGTCTGTATATATATAAATTTTGTCTCTCTAAGTGGATGCTAAACAAATTCAATTGAATAAAAGAAAGTCCTGTCATCATCGCCGCTACCACCACCGCCGCCGCTACTCAAAAGTTGACCTCAATTTTCCACGAAGAGTTTCTTGCAACATCTGCAAAAGACGTTTGAACGCCAACATGTACCATTATCCTCGGCATCGCAGAGAGAGACATACAACAACAAAAAAAAAAGACAATGGCGAGAGGAAATCAAAACCAAAAATGTCAATTAATTATTTCACCCAATATGGTCAACGGACATCTCAGTGCGTAGAGACTAAAAAACCAAACGAGCTATTCAATGACAACGTCGACAGACGCACCAAAATTGAAACTACAACAAGACTCAACTAAAAACTGTCAACTTGCGCCAGTCATTAAATTTTATAATACATTCCTGCATTGTAAACGCACCACGCGAGCATTGAGCATCGAGCTTGAGTGTGTATCTACTTTCGAGACATTTAGTATTTATGTATACCCTGCGGGTGCTTAGCTTTGCAGGCTCTTTGAACAACAAAACCAAAAAAATGGTCCTCCAAACCTCAAGAGCATGACATGCACTGTAACAACAAACACACCCATCAAAAGATACAACAAAAAATACCACGGCAGCTACCACCGACCAACAAACTCGTTAATAAAATTTCGAAATCGGATTTTCCGAATTTAGGAACTCGAAACGGGTCGCGACAAATGAAATATGCGACTTCATGATTCGCGTCAAAAATGTTGACTGTCACTTGTCGTTGTCAGGGGAAGAGCTATATTGAATTCGCCTCTGTATGGCCGTCATAATCAATAACCATAAATAAAATATTAATTTTTCCTGTGCTTGTCCAGTGAAACTTTGGTGATGCTGATGGTTGTTCCCATTTTTGGTTGATTTTATGATCATTTTTGCTGACTGTCAAAAATCGCTTACGTGATGTATTCCCCATCCCGCAACAGCAGCGATGTCTCTCGTCGTAACTTGTGATTCAGGGTGAAAATTTAAATTAAGTTTCAAATCAGTTTCCATTCATTCATCCGAGTGTGCTTCTTCTTTTTGCTGGAACGATCTGGGCAATTTTCTGTTGGAACATATAACACAGCGGTGGCTGTCCGTCAACCTAAATTCATTTTATTTTTTTGTTATGTTTTGCTGCTGTCATATTTTTAGTCCAATTAATTGCCAAATAACTTAAATGGGTTTTTCTCTCTGAATGGACACACATCAGACGGCCAGGGACACCTATGGTGCATTTGGTTGCGAGTGTTGAAGAATTTGGTGCAAAATGATATTCATTATGTTTCGCACAACGTCAATTTTAGTTCGGTGCATTACATATGCCTGTGATAAATTGAGATTATATTTTCTATAGATGATGAAGAGCATTATCCCTGAGACATCAGAGACCAAGAAAAGAAACAGAGGGGAAGATTGAATTTGTATTAAAAGTCAAGCCACATGTTGCATGTCGGATTGGGGATGGTAGGTAGCTTACGATGCCATACAGAGTGCCAGAGTGCAATTCTGTCATGCTTCTGGATTTTATTTTGAACGGTGTGAAGGAGATTGTCAGGCGAAACGGATGCGGAATGTGATGGCGACTAATTTGATTTTGATTTGGCACCATCGGAGCGAGAAGGTGAATCCATTAAAAAAATATTATCAAAACATAATTTATAAGAGTGAAAAGTGGTATGGTAACTGTTTCAATAAAAATATTTAATGGGATATGATATAAATGATGTAAAATTTAACTTCATAACTGACACGAAAGAACTTATTAATTTTAAGCAATATAAATTGTTTTAGAACGTTTTTAAAAGTTTCAATGAGTTGCTACATTGAAATTCAATTCAATTCAATTCAATTCAATTCAATTCAATTCAATTCAATTCAATTCAATTCAATTCAATTCAATTCAATTCAATTCAATTCAATTCAATTCAATTCAATTCAATTCAATTCAATTCAATTCAATTCAATTCAATTCAATTCAATTCAATTCAATTCAATTCAATTCAATTCAATTCAATTCAATTCAATTCAATTCAATTCAATTCAATTCAATTCAATTCAATTCAATTCAATTCAATTCAATTCAATTCAATTCAATTCAATTCAATTCAATTCAATTCAATTCAATTCAATTCAATTCAATTCAATTCAATTCAATTCAATTCAATTCAATTCAATTCAATTCAATTCAATTCAATTCAATTCAATTCAATTCAATTCAATTCAATTCAATTCAATTCAATTCAATTCAATTCAATTCAATTCAATTCAATTCAATTCAATTCAATTCAATTCAATTCAATTCAATTCAATTCAATTCAATTCAATTCAATTCAATTCAATTCAATTCAATTCAATTCAATTCAATTCAATTCAATTCAATTTAATTTAGTTCAATTCAATTCAATTCAATCATTTAGAAGACTTAGTTCTTCAAGATACTTATTGCTCAGCTGATATTCAGTGTGAACATCTTTTAATATTTTTCCCCTGTAATTTGAATTTAACATTAGTAGAACGTCATTTTTGAAACCTGACACATGTAATTTCAAATTGGCAAAATATATCTTTTCGTTTAGTTCTCAGTGGCAATTTCTTCCAATTTTGATTCCAAAGTTGTCAAAGTTTATATAAAAAAAAAAAATTGGGACTAAAAATGGTAAATTTTATCAGTTTTGGGAAGTAAACGATAAAAAGATTTTCACATTGAACTGAATCCTTGCGACACATTTTGAAATTTTTGTCTCCCACCTCATGGTAAAAAAGATATAGACAGTAAAAAAAAATCGTATAACTCGGTATTCGTATAACGGTATTCTAATAAAATTGTTTAATATTTTTTCACTATTTTTATCGTTTGTCCCGTCCAGTTACGAGCCAAATCTGGCAACCTTAGTCTTCATACTTTCTGACAGCTCAGGTGAAGTTGAAGATGACGTTTGAAACTGAAGAAGAAGTAGTAGATATACTTTATCGTGTTTTTTTTTTTTTTACAAATGACCAGAAATGTTGCTTCTTTTGGGACTTTATAGTAGGTACCTATTGTTTGTCGTAATTACTGATCATGCAAACATTTGATGGTATACAATAGTTAAATTATTATTAATTTAAAATCTTACTTAGAAAACTAAACTCCTTATATGAAGTTATGACGTAATTTAAAAAAATAAAATAAAGTGTCAAACGTAACAACTCATTTGTCCCACTCAATATCATGATTTTCGTATTACTTATTATATTCGTCTTAATATGTTGAATTGAAGGAAATGGTTTTGTAAATTAATTTTTTTTTTATATTGTAAATCCTCAATAGCGATCAAATCAGTAAGGACTCAAGAATACTAAAGGAATGAAAGATAGGAATTTGAAACCGTATTTATTTGTATCATTATTTTAAGACCAGCTATTTAGTATCATTCCCATATAAGGTTATCAAAACCAACTTTTCCAATAAAACTATAGCTCCCAATATTTATTCAGGAAGAAAGAAAAACATTCAGAAATATGTATTAGAATGTTAACCCTGGGAAACTCTAGCAATTGTGAAAAATTCAGGGAATTATGTGAATCGCAACAGTTAGATAAATCTAGGTTTATATTATATTCTCTGCTCTCGAGATACTCCTTTGGGATGATAACAACTACTGTGTTCCTTATCCAAATAAGGAAAGTTTTAATTATGAACTGCTGCGGTTTTATTTTTTTGAATTTCCCCAGGAACAGTAGTAGTTTCTGGTGATGCACGATACCGCCGCAACGCCACTACAGTTGTTAACTCACTGACTTAACCTATTACACTTAATCGTTGTTAGATTCATTATACATGGCAATTCTTTATTATGCGTGCCGACTCTTGGGGATATAAACATAAACGTACAGCTTTGCCGTCCAAGGGGTAACACCGCCAAGGAAGTCTTTTGTAATAGTACATATATGCATGCGAAGCTTATGGCTGGTGTTGCTGCATCATAGCCTGTGCTCCAAGGGGGATAACATTCCATGGACTCGGTGAGTGCACATAAAAGCAATAAAGGCAACATTAGTCATTTATTGGTGCTTATCACGGTAATTGCATTTACAGCCAAAGTACTGCTATATCGGAACAACCAATGTATGCGCCTCATCGATCGGGCAACATGTGTCTGCTATTACCACAAGATTGGAAAAGACAACGCAAAAAGCCTGCACCACCAACACCACCACTTACTTACTCGATGACCGCGCTGGCGAAGCAGAGATTGATTTTGAATTGGAGATTTCCCATTGTATAAAATATTCGGGGGCTAAGCACTTGGGAACCTCTGGGGCGATGTGCGAGATGAGGCAACATGGACCTGCTGTTCCTTTTGTTGGTTTCGTCTTCTTAAGTGGAAAACGCACTTTAAATGCTCCTGCCAAGCGTCAGGCCATATTTTTATGCAAATGCAAGTTTGTGTGCGTGTGTGAACATTTTTTTTCCATTTCGGAATGACTCTTATGCGCTATTACGGATCGGTTCGGCCCATTTCGAGAGAGGCTGAGGCTGTATATAGTGTGTATCTTTAGGCCCCCGATGAATGCATGTCGCTTCGCAAGATCAACTATCGGAGATAAAGATACTTTGGGCAGGTTTTGTTTCCCCCTTCATAACAGATATTAAGGAAGAACAAATCAAAGTGCGGAGTGAGTGGCATTGTGATTTGTGTATGATGGTGCTTATAATGAAATTCCTATGGTATGACAGTGAGAATTGGTTATTAAGCCCTCTGTGCCCAGAAACACACACATTTTGTTGTCATTTTGTTGTATCGGGGATGGGCTATTCCTAATAGTTGACATCCTAATTTTTGCCCCCTGGGTTCAAAGCATTACAAAGTGTATCCTCTATAATTTGTATGTATTGGCTCAGCTAGAGTGTTATTTGCATAATTCCCTTGGAACCGAAAGATGAGCGATGGCTCTCGATGAAGACTTCCTGTATTTTCCTTTCTTGTGGAGGGTAATTAACTCGGGGTGTTCTATCTGGATATATTTATATATGCAAACGGTTAAATGGGAGGATTGGCATATGGCTGGGAGGCTATTCTCTTCCGCGATTGGATGTGCTTTAATAATAAGTTGTGTTATAGTATATGCCTTTTAATGTTTTCGTCAGGGCTGGAATGAGGATGCAGAATGATTTCTTCAGGGCTTTGGTATTTTTAAAAACAAACATTTTATGGCTTTGAGATTAAGTTCGGCTATTTCTCAATAAAATTGAAATTTGTTAATGCAAATTTTTCAAATTTTGCCATGCGGCAGATGAAATGTTTTTTTTTTTTTATTTCTTTTTTTGGAGACTTTTTTGTTGGATTTCTATTGAACTAGATTAACACAACGGAGCCCGAACTTGAAAAATTCGAATGCAATTAGAAAATTCGACCGACAGAACCAGAAAATCGTAAAAACATCTTGAAATTTCAAACTTGCTGAATTCGCTTTTTGTTCGTACGCCGTACGCGCATAAAGGCTGTTCCATAATGCGACGAGAAAACGAGACGTCATCAGCGTGACGAGATCTCTTCGCAGTTTCCTTCTCTTAAAAAAGAATTTTAAACAGTGAAATAATACATAATCAAGCATTTCTCGTCATCTCGTCACGTCATAAAGTTCGAAAAATTGAAAAAAAAGACGCAAAGTGACGACGAGAAATACTTTATTATGCATTATTTCGTTATTTGAAACTCGTTTTTAAGCGAGAATAACTGCGAAGAGATCTCGTCACGCTGACGTCTCGTTTTCTCGTCGCATTGTGAAACAGCCTTAACTGTTGTGAACGTCATCTAAATTGGATGAAGATTTTTTGATGGATTTGTATTGAACCAGATAAATACACTACGGAGAAAGGAACATTAATAAATTCATTAATTATAGGTGGAACGAAGTTCACCGGGTCAGCTAGTTACTATATTATATTTGTTATAATGCCCAAATAAATTTTCCTTAACACTCCCTACATCTTATTCCATAGTACCTAATGAATAAGTCATCGCTCGTGAATTGCATTGAAATTGATATATTAATATTTGTTTTTCTGTAAAGTTATAGTTCACACTTGGCTTGAACCAAAATAAACAAGGTGATTTGCCTAAGGTGTGAAAAAATAATATGTAATCGTATCGGTCTAAAAATTATTAGAAAACAACGGTAACACTTACAATGCCTTGCTATTTCTTTTTAAAGCCAAAAATCTATTCTTTTCATTGTATTTTTAATGTAGTTATTTTAATTAATTTTCAAAACTCAAAATTTTGAAAAAAAAAAAAATTGAAAAAAAATGCGTATTTTTTTTTTTAAATATTTAATGCTTCTTTCAATTTTAAGCCAAACACTGAAAACCAGATGCTTAAATATCTTCTAGATTTTGAGAAAATTTAATTTTCAAAAACTTTCACATACACAATCTGAGTTAAGAACAGAATACAAGAATAAATTTCGGGCTCTAAAAAAAGTAAAAAATTGCCCCTCCTGGCTAAACAGGGGGAATAGATCCGTCTCCGATAGGAGTTTGTCTTTTCTCGACACACCTACATGCTGGTAGCATTTTGTCACCTCTATGCGGTTTACCCTGTATAAAAGACAGCCGTGAAGAAAAACAAAAAATCGGGTAAGTAGGTTCATATCATTACTATTATATAAAGACGAAACAAATATTTAGTTTGTCCGCGGTAATCTCAGAAAATATTCAACCGATATACTTAAAACAAATTTTGTAAGTTTCCCTATTCTTTTAAGAATGTCAGAGGATATTTTTGCTTTGTTAAATATTTTTGTTGAATTAGATTATTAATTTTTAAAAATTGTTCGTTCTTTTATTTGTCGAAGTTGGCCAACATATTCAATTATACGCTGTTGAACCTGGTCGATATTTCAGAAAAAGTAAATTTTTCCTATAAGGTCAATAGTTTTATGCAAATTTCATGCCCTTAACTATTTCTTAACTGTTCTTACTAGCTGAGAAATAAATATATGTTCAAATTATAAATTGATCCACTTTTTGCATTTTTGCATCTAAGAATTCGATTTAATCGCCATGACTGGGTTGCTGCTTTGTTCCATTTCATTATCGTTCCGATCTTGTGCATTTTCTCCAAATTCAATCCAATTCTTTTAATTTACTTCAGCTCCATTACTTCTGTCTGCATTAATCTCAACCACAGAAAGTATAACAAACAAAAAAAAATCTCATCTTATCTTTCACTGTCTCAGGCCCTCATAAAACACTCAACTCAAATCCCAATCGCCCCTGTACATATACATACATATATTATCATCTTCTAATCTCGCCATTTTTGCTCGTGAAGGTGTTAAACCTCTATTTTAACTCCAAAGTGGCCACACCTAAGCTACAAATCACAGTGCATGCAATTAGCCTGCCATCGAGCACAAGTAGCCCGATATGTAGCTCAAATTAATTATAATTAAACCTTAGCCCCTCTCCCATGCGGCTGCACAGCGACGTGGTGCAAAAGTGGGTACACTGTACCCGGTACAGTGCTTTGTTTCACATGTTCGCACACTGAACTGATCCTGGTAGGTTTAATACAGTCTATATGGTCTCTCACAAATGCTCAAATGCTGAAATCAGTTCGATCAATGCTGGACTTTAGAGTCTTAACTTAAATGAGTTCAACCATAGCTTAATACGGCGACCTTAATAAATCAATTTTTCGAAGCTTATGTGGTTCGGGTGCGCATACATCAGCAACCCTCCAAATCATATTCAGGTGCGCTTTATTCACAGGTGTCGCGCTATGTGCTCATGCGCAACATTCCTCCCCACCCCACAGCCAACAATACTTACTTGACAATCATACAAAAAGACGCCATTTTTACTAGCAAACTATATTGGTTCGAATCTTGTTGCATAGTGGCGGTTATGCGCACCTCGTACACCTTCGTACGATTATATTGTTAATCGATTTCGCGGCCATGTTATTACGGGAAAATTGGTCGCGGACAATTGAACGGCTAAAGATAAAGACACAAAGATATACAAGTTAGGATGGAGACTGCAAATAAACAACGAAAAGCGATAGCACGGCTGCAATAAATAATAATTAGGAGACCATTATGGTTCTGGAGTGCGCTTTAAGTTCGAAGCTAGATAAAAGTAGTGTGTCTATATAACACCTACAGACAAACGGCACAATTGTCAGCGAATAATTTTAATCGTAACAAATGTGGCTTTTCGGAATTTAACGGTCCGGTCCAAGCTTACAATATGGCTAACCTAACCACTGCCCACTGGTCTGTATGTCTATACTATATTTAGCCCTCTGGCCATTCGACTAAAGTGCGGGCATTGTTTGATTTTTGTTTTGACCTCTTCAAATGGTAGATTCCGTTGTTCAAGAGGGGTTAATGGAGGTCTTGCCAAATCAAATAATTACAAAACCCTGTAACATGTGTTTGGCTGTGGCGGCGCGGCGGCAAGTTATAATCGAGCCACCTTCAAAGTGCCAAATGGGGCGTTTTTCAGCTGCGCGCGTAAAATTCATTATCAGCCGACATGAAGCTGGCCTTTGCAAACAGAGTCCCTGTGTCTTAAGTCGGCTCGGATGGCTAACGAAAATTTTCAGTTCAGGAATTTAATTAAAAAGATGGGGGAAGAATTAAACGGTTTCCATCACACATATGGAAAAGGTTAAAGGATGCAGGGAAGATCGAGCTTCTTTGCTCGTAGGCGTGTCTCCAATACTAATTGAAAAAAAAAAAAAAAAAAAACAAACAAAAATGAAAAACAAAAGATCTCTGAAATGCTGAAAAAGTATTTGCAATGCCCGCACGTTTTATTCGCTCATATATTCATGCGGAGCGAGACCGACGACGACGCGAAGCAAGTGCGGGTTAATTATATTTGTTAGGAATTATTATTTATTAATCTGCGAGCGAGGAAATAGTTGGCAACTTGTAATCAACATAACTTTGCTGCTTCACACCTGAGACTTATGAAATGATCGGTGAATCACTGACGTTTATTTAATTTTTTTCATTTTTTTTTTTTTTTTTTTCGCTGATGCCGGATTATGACTTCAGAGAGGAGAAAGTTGAGAACTCTGATGGTGGTACCTATTATATATGTGATGCGAGATGTTTGTGTTTCGGTGACCTGTGAGGTGAAGTAAAATGACCCCTGGGGGTTAGAAGCTTTGTTTTATTTATATTTACACTGACATCACCTACGTGATGTGGTAAGTTCCATTGTTGGTGCAGACATAATGGAATTTGTACGAAAAAAATAAAGAAAGAAATGTTTGAGAGTTAACTACTAGTTGGCATTGATATTTATCTGACTCGATGGACGGGAGGAGGAAATTAACTGGACATATACTTTTATTAGCGAAGTGGGATTAATCATCTTTTATAATCACGTAAGCGATAAATTACTGTTATTTCGTAGTTCTTGACATAACAATTAAAAAATAATTTAATATTTTGTATCTTGAATTGACAATTTTTAATCGTGACTTTGCTTGTAGGTATTGGTTATAGTGAAATCATGAACATTAGGCTTTTTTTACCTTCTTAGCAGCTGTGCATTAAATTGCCATGTAGACTAAATTTAGATAAAACAGAAGACTTCAATTTGGAAAACATAACTTTTGGTCGTAGTAGGGGAGTTTTAAATTCTTTGAGTTTTAAACAAAAATCTATAGAAGATACTTTGCTATTTTGGAACACTTTTGGTGAAATGTATATGCATATATGCTGAAAACGGCACAAAAAAAAAACATTGTACCGTCCTTAAATAAATAATTCGATCAGAGATTCCTATAGAATAAGTCGAATTGAGTTCTTTTGTAAGCCTCTTTAAGTACAAACATATGAAGAAACATGCGCCATTTTTTTGTCTATAACATTGCTGACTTTTTCACTATATAAAATTATTTTTTTTATTGTTTCGTTCTTGTGTTTTTGAAATTAAAACTCTGCTCCAGACTTAAAATAAAATTTAAGTACATAAACTGGTGTTTTAAATTTTCTTTTCATGTTTAAGATTTTTGGTTGAACAACTTATTTAATTTAAATATAAATTCTCAGAGCTATAGGATAATTTTAAGTTGCATAGTACTACCCATTGGCCTAAAGACTATTACATTGCCAGCGTGGTAAGATTATTGAAATTAACTTAGGTATGAAAAAGAATAAAAATAAATGTTCAAAATAGTCCCAATTAAAAAATTAAAAATTGAAAATCTTGAAATTTTGAAAAAGAAAGTTATTTTTTTTGTCTTTAAAGAGGTTATACCAAAAACCACCCACTCTCTTTAATTATATATGAGTTTTTAGTAAGGACGAGACCAGGCGAGACTTTTGTTAGTCTCGTCTCGGTCTCTTCAAAATCGAAAAATTTCAGTCTCGTCTCGGTCTCGGTCTTGGTTTCGCCTAACCAAGACTCGTCTCGATCTCGGTCTCGCCTTTTTCTCGTGAAAATTTTAATGTGCCAGTCTCGTCTCAGTCTCGGTATCGGTCTTGAGGTAAAATTTGAATTTTGTAGAGGTTTTTTTTATCCATTTAATTCGGAGCCATCCTTCAATGGATTTTGAAGATAATGGCTTGACAGGTAGGCGATGAACTATTGACCTTTTCGATTGGCTATCCGGAGGAACTGCCCGATTCGGAATGCCAATAAACAAACAAAAATGCCCAATTCGAATCTGAAGTTTTCTTATCATTCCTTGCGTTCGGGTGATAGTCGGATAGGCTATTCACCTATCCCAAAAATTTTCACATAGCTTGAGTTGTTTGTTGCGTCAGCTGACATCAGAAGTTTTTTAACAAGGGATTACAACAACACAAACCTATCCGTATATAGCTTTGGATAGTTAGACGAAGGCGCCCATAGTATTTATGAAACAACACAGGCAGCCGCCAAAAGTAAAATGTTTTAAATGGCGGAGACCAACATGGAGAAATTAATATTAAACTCGTATCTTCAATATCTTCGATTTTTACTTTATTGGCATATTAAATGTCCTGCAAAAAGTCTAAAATCGGAAAACCTTTTTCTGTGGGGAAAAACAAAGTCTGAAAAATGAGCGATTTCTACTCCAACGACGTGCATACGTATTTTTCTCTGGATTTTCGCAGTCTCTGGCTCGTTGCCAGCCCTAGTTCGTATGTTCGTATGCTCGTACGTTCGGAAGCTTTTTTCGCCGACGATATCTCGAGAAAGAATAAAGTCGTCGACTTCGGTTTGGTTTCATTCTATGTATAATGACGTAATAAAAAATTGTTAAGACTTAAAAAAAATCAACACACTTTTATTTTAACTAAAGAAAACAATTAAAAATTGTTAAAAAATATCGAATATCTTGAGAAGAAGATATTAACTTCGGGTCAAACCAAGCCTCTTTTTAATTTTATTTTTTTGAAGTCCGCCCCCTGCCACGCCCATATCTAACATTTGAAGTTTCTTAACAAAGTCAATAGAAATGTTTATTTTTTATTTGAACTCTCTAAAACCTCTCCAATAATATACAGGTATAATTTTTTCCACCCACTAACACGCCCATCTATGGCCATATAAAGGAAATTGCTTCTGTTGAATCTATAGCATTGGAAACTCAACCAATTTACATATATGAAGTTTTTCAGAATGTGTTTAATTTTTTTCTTTTCAGTTATTCGCATTTTCAGACTAACTATTCAAGTTATATTATTAGAATTTTCATGTGTATATTGTATACACCAGGTAAGATGTTTTTATTTAGTATTTTTGTTTCCAACACTAGAGCTTCAATATATGTAACTTTGCTAATTAAACACATTTATTAATTCAATGGTCTCTAATCCATTACCATTACACATTTTTTCCTTAATTTTTCTATATCCTTTTCAAAAAAAAAAAACGTAAGTTGAAACTAGTTATAAATAAATTTCTGAACTGCACAACACTGATTAAAGAAGCACTATATCATGTATCGAAAATTAAGTCAATAAAATCAAAACTTTACTAACGAATTAATATTTTCAAAGCCAACACACTCATAAGTCATTACAAACCTCAATTTACGAGTCAGAAGATGAGCATCTCAAAGGTTTTGTAAACAAAAATTTTTCCACCAAAGTATACAAATTGATTATTGGTTTAAAAAAAATTCAAAATAATCATCAGCCCCAATATACAAACATGAGGAAATTGAAATTTGTTTTCACCCGGCACATTTCTCTGTATGCAGAACACCAACAATTTTAACATTAAATTGGACAATTATGACACGGGCACTCATGTTCGCATCATGTATTCGCGGCACCATCTAGTGGTGGATACCACCAATCAGTGTCCATAAAATGTTTTGCGCTCTCAACCTGAGGGTAGAAATGTGATTGTAATTGAATGACTGGTAAATATGGTATGATTTAAAAAAAAAAAAAAATATTTATGCAAATGAAGATATATAATTTAAAAGCTGAAGAGAGGGTATCTCTAATTGTGTATATGGGAGATAAATTATATTTTAATGATGGAGAAATTTAACAAAAAAGCTATACACAAAAAATCGTATGTAATGAACTTACCAAAAATATTTTTTATTGTTTATCAAAATAACAAGATATTAATCGCTTACCTGCAAAAAGAAACAAAAGAAAATATTTTATTTAAACAGAATCGACAACAAAATATAAAAAAAAAGGTTTTTGCCTCAACTCTTTTGTTTTGCTTAAAAATGTTTTTTATAAAAAAGAGTTGAAATCACTTTGAACTTATGTCTATGTTATAACTATGGGTATAAAGAAAATAACAAAAATACTAGCATAAAATTGCTTAGGGCAATAATAAAGTTCGAAGATGAACTCTTTTGTTTTGCAGTAGTTTTTTTTTGTCTATGAAAATATAAATTACAAGAACTCAACAGATCTCTGACATAGAAATAATGAAGAGTAGATAAAAACACTTGAAATTACAGCTTTATAAAAATAAAACAGTAGGTTTTTTTGAGCAAATAAAGTTTGCATCTCAGCTCTTTTATTTTTTATCGAATTTATGGACTCAAAAAAAAAAAAAAAAAAACATAACAAAAGGTATTTCGCAATCATGAGCTGTGTTTAAGAAAATTGAAAAACTTAGTAGATTATATGTAGTTAGAAGATAGGAAGAAACGATGGTAATTCCCCCACACATGAAGAACCGCTATGGCGAACGTTGATGCCTACGAAAAACTTCATAAATTTCAATTCAATGTTTTTCAAAGTCCTAAAATCCTAAGTCTCTAAAATGTCCCTCGAAATTTCCATTGTTCTTAATCTTTGAACCAGGACTGAAACGAGTTACTAACAGATTAAAGTCTTTCTTAAAATCTCATATACTAAGTTCACTAAGTTCCGTAATACTTTCAATGATTCCATTTCAAGCTTGTACCGTTACATAAGCTCTTTATTGAAAATCATCCATCAAAATGGCATATCATCAATTTGTGATCACACAAACTTCCCACGTTTAAAATTGAACCCAACTAATAAATAAAAAAAAGAAAAAATCCAAACCTCTTTACGCCTTCAAAGTTACATTGTTAAAATACCATAGACTCTTATGTATATTATGCTTCGCAACAAAAAGTTCTGCATCACTTAATGCACCCACAATTCCGCCATCGCCACATCATATCGTTATATGCCATATTTCTCCCAAACCCAAATGCACAACTTCGATGTTAATGGCGCAAATGACTCGACACAAATCCCAAAATGCCATTCAAATTTTTTACACACTCTACTCGTTTTGTTTGTGATGGTGGAGTAAGGCGAAACAACAAGAGCTATACGATTACTATGTTTTGTATATCGACACCATCGGTCTCTAATGCATCGCTCATGTCAAATTCAAACCAAGACAACACAACACTAGGTGTACCTATATACATATTCCCAGACGCACTCACTGACCAATTACCCATTTTGTGATGCCTAATCACCCTTTTATTCCCACTTACGGGCCTCAAACGTCGAAGTATGGCAGCTTTCAATGGAATTCACGCCGCTGCCAAACCCATCGCAGAAATTTAAATGCCTTCCTGTTAGCGCGTGAACGTACGAGCGACCGACACACGGGACTGTGATGAAGGCAATACGGAGATATTGCGGATGTAAGAGATGGGGGAGGCGGGGGTTCCATTGACGGTAAATGAGACTCGATCAAGCCAGGGATGCTATTCATTTATTTTATTTTCTTAAAAATAATATTTTTTTAAGTACAATTTCGGTAACAAATTTGGCGAACGATTAAACCCCAATGCGCTTAGAAAGAAAACATCCACATCTGGGGCAACGAAATATTATTTTCAAATAAATGTTTAATTAAATAATTATTAAATTTTTGAAAAAGATACAAAAAAATAAAACCTTGATAAAAAGAATAGAATATTTAAACAAATTTATAACATCCCTGTGTTATAAGTATAGGAATTTAAATTAATGACAAAAATGATAATAACGCAAATGTGCAAATAAAAATAAAAAATATAAATAGCATTATAACATCCCTGTGTTTTTTGCTGCTGTTTCACAGAAACATAGATCTTTTCAAGATATTTTGATCCAATGCAAGAAAGGTTGATTGTTGCATAGATTTAAAGAGGAGGAGTAGAAGTAGTAGATACTTGCTGTACTATTAGGTAAACTATTGTATTCTACGTTTGCGCACGCGCATTATTACAATGGGCATGCGCACCAACCACGCAGATTAACATCTCCATGCGCGATGATTGCGCGTGAGTATGGGCATACTTATTCGTATTTATGCATAATGATCAGCGAAAAATGAAGTCAATTGGCGTACGCCCTAACTCCACTATTATGTATAAGTATGGCTTGGAACAATGGGCTTAAACGTATGTAGCTTATAGCTAGATTCATTCTTATAGTCTGGTGATGCTGTTGTATATCCTAATGGTTTGGCATATTGTGGAAGCAACACTTTCTTTAAAAACAATAGAACAAAAGATGAATATTATTTTGATGTCGGAAACCAGCGGCAACGCGTTGTGGTAAAGGCGATCGACACGCGACCGAGCACGAAGACACAATCGTTCTGCATGATGGAAAGTAATTTTATTAATGACTTTTTTTTTGCTATTTTATGTTTTGTCAAGTCTACGTTAGGCAGACACCAGCAACACAAAAATGATCGATTTTGTAAATTACTGTTGCGGTTTCCAATTGAAATGAAAAATAAGCGGATAGATTTTTTGGTTCATTTTAAGGGTTTTGACCCTAAACAAAATTCTGCCGAATATAAGATGAAACAAAAAAAGGCTTCAGGTTTTGAATTTGGTTTTATCTGTTTGTTTCGGCTATTTTAAATGTTTTTGTTAAAATTCTTATTTTTATTTAACACACTCAATTGCTAAAAATTGCTATCATTTTTCTCCATTTATTCTGATGCCTTGATTAAACGATATAAATGGTAATCAGAATTCTCCATCTAACAAAAATTGAAAGATATTTCTTTCAGATATACAACTATAACCATCGCGTGCAGCAACAGTCCGTTGACTGAAAATTCTAAATTAGCCTCTCTTGAATTCACAATTCAATGCCAATTGCAACATATACCAGCAGCAGCTTCTGTTAAAGAAGCCTTAACTCTTGTATAAAATGTTCATGTTGCACCGCCTCATGCTGGGCTCACAATACAATACAATATGGTCTCTAGAACCAAGCAAAGGAATACGATTTCCAATCCACATCTTTATGTGTAGGATGTAAAATTTTTAAACAAACAATGAAAGTTTGGGCTCACTTAATAAAAAAAAAATTGTCTTTCACCAAAAATGTCTCTTGTCCGCCTGGACATTTTCACCTGACCTTCTTCCTCTTCCATAAAACCATGCGTGGTCTTCGTCAAAACATAAAAAAAAAAAAAAAAAAAGAAGCCCTGTTGTGGTGATGTCCATCTTGAAGATAGATATATTCAACGATGAATCTGTGCCGGCAGGCAATTGTATACAGCCAGCGCCATCATCCATTATAACTGCGCATAAAAATGGAAAACGACCGAAAGACGATTTATCCATCCGTTAAGCAATTTTTGTACCGTTGTGCCAAGAGATCGCTTCGCCTTCTACTCCTCCAACCTGCATATATATGCATTGCGTATATGGATAAACGTATAACTTTGGTTCATTGATGATCGTTTGCTGGCCCGTTTGCCAATGACCAATTTTCCAATATACTGTAAGATAAAGAGAAAGAGAGAGAAAAAGAGATCCGCAGGAGTTAGGTTCGAGCTGAAGATGTAGAAGCCTCATGGCACCCGACTAATGTGCGGCTCCTCGGATTGAGTCGGAGAGAATGTGTGTGAAGATGGAGATTATGATGCAGATGATGGCGCGGTGGAGGTGCATATATAGGATGCAGGTGTGTCTCAGGGTTTATTGAATCTATGTAGGAAGTCCTCTCATCTCACACTCTAATGCTGCTCTTTAACAAGCTAGGAGAGGGGCCATCGTACTACTCTTGTATATGTTAACTATCCGTCTCGCAACGGCTAACGATGGACAACGCAACGACCAAGTTCATGAACGACCTGCTTTTTGTGTTCTCTCTATTGTGAGGAGAATAGATCTTTATCAATCCGTTTGCAAAGTGTTCCTCTGCCTACTCCTGGTGTTCGGGAAGTCAGTATATTATAAATTAAAATGTTGCACTAGATATGCATGCTGCATCACATAAGCTCTATCCTTCTTTCACTTTATATACTATGGCTCTGGCTACTAGTGCTGTATGAATACCTTCAAACAAAGCTGCAGGGGAGAAAAAGCCCCCAAAAAAGATCACTGGACTATGTCTGCAGCATCAGCTTCTACTGAATGAGTCTGATTTATCTTCCTAGCTGCATCCACGGAAGTTATGTGCAGTGGATTGAGCGTCCGCACTGCACCGCCTTCGAAATGAAACCATGTTGGTGGCATCACCGTACTATATACACACAACTTAGCTATATACCATATAGCTATTGGGATGAGGTGTTTACTAATGAGCCTTGTTAGGTAATTTTTGCGGTCTGCTCTGTTTCCGCATGCCGTGGTGGAGTTTTTTTCATAGTTGGTATTCAGTATATCTTCATTCATCTTGGCCTGGTTTTAAATTCTCTCCCTTGTGCTGATCAGGAGCCGATTAGGCATGGAAAACATAAATTCCAAGAAGATCAGTGCCTCTTTGCAAGTTATTTGCATATTGTTTTCTTTTGCGACCCAATAACGTTTAAGGATTTATCCATGAATTACCTAAGTATTTTTTTTTAACCAGAGTTATGCGGTTGAATAAAAAAAAAACACACTCAAAGAATTTTAATACAGATTAATTGGATTATTTTTGTTTCATATTTTGTACCTAGGAGGTTATTAGGAATATATTTTTAAACCGACAGTGTTATTTATTGGTTACAAATTAACCAAATCTTACCTCAAGCTTTGAATAGGTTTTTAAATAACTCTTTTATTTTAACTTAGAGTGAAATTTATTACACGCAAATTAACCATATCTAGTTTTATTTTTACCAACATAATCTTAGTAATTTTTCAACGGATTTCTAACCAAAACTATAATGACAATTTTCAAGACAGACATTCTTCCTTCAGCCGTAAATGTCAAACCCCTCTTATATCGTGGTTATTTATATATCAGTAACTGGCTATTATCGCGGTTAATTTTGTTGATAATGTCAATAAAACCTTATTGAAGCCTATTTATAACCAAATTGTTAACTAAACCGACATATAATTTTATTTACTAGCCATGTTCTAACTTAAAATTATAATTGGATTTTCTATGGTAATTTGTTTATCCTGAATAGAAGACTTCAATCTTCATTGTGCCAAGTTTCAGTGTAAAAATTAAATTTTTTATACATGAAGTTCAAACATTTAAGTACACAACAGCTTCTTCCCAAATTAAAACACAGAAAAGGAAAAAATTAATAAATTGTACAATGTTGTTTTTGCTATAGTCGGTCTGACATTGTAAAAGCTAAAATTAAATGTTGGAAAAAATTGTGAAAATTGCTATGTGCTTTATTAACGTTAGTAGACTAGGAGGTCTTAAGTCCTAAAATTAACATAAAACGGGTGTATTTAATTTTTCATATAGAAGTAAAATATTAACCAAATCATAATAAAGAAAAAACGCCCACTAATACGCCCACGGAGTTAGTATTTTTTTCTTTTTCTTTTTTTTGAAACTTCTCTATAAATTCTGCCAGTGCATCTCTCAATAACTCATAGAAAATCCCAGTAGAATCTTGATTAAGATTGCAGAATCCTTTGGAGTTTCAAACTGACATCCACAGACATATACGCCTCTATCTATCCATCTGGTTGGAGATTTGTGTACTGGTGTCGATGTCATGGAGTGGTCGGTGCGCACAAAAATGTTTTTCCAATTATTTTGCAACATTGCTTCATTAATCATGTAAATGATAAATCTGTGTAAGATGTCGCAATTTTGCAACAAAAACAAAAATTCTGTTCATATTTTTTTCCTTCGTTCACCTCTGTTGAATTGTATATATATATTTTTTTTTTATAAAGAGACAAACATCTGCAATGTTGCATGCAATATACGTCTAAGTTATTTTTCATAGTATGGCAGATAGTGTTGTATTTTGAGAAAATCAAAATATTAATCAACTCCCATTATTCACTCATATAAATAAAAAAAAATAGATGAATATCTAGAATGGGAAATTTTTAATATAAAAATTCAAAAAAAAAATTAAATTAAATTAAAAAATTAATTTAAATATTCATAGAAGTCACTAAAAGTTCACAAATGTACATACATTCCACAGTTTCTTTTTTGAAAGAAATTAATTGATATGTTCTGTGGAATTAGAAACAGCGTTGCCGCCAGAAATAAAATTAACGTGCCATATTTTCTGGAAAAAACGTGCCAATTTTCGTGCCACATGAAAAAACCAAAAATTCTTCTATTTCCTTGAAAAGCATGTAATAAATCTTATCACAGGGTGTGATACAATAACAAAAATTAATAGAAATCATTTGCTTTATTCGTGCATTGTCAAAAATTAAGTGCTTCTGCCCACTTTTAACTGACTTTGGACTAATTTTTATTAAATTTTGTTGAAATGTGCTTCATTTTGAGTAAAATAATGGAAATAAAAAACGTGCCATATTGAAATTTTTTGTGCCACCGTGCCACGAGGTAATTATCGTGTCAAAAAAGCACGATCGTGCCACTTCGGCAACGCTGATTAGAAATGACATATGAAAAAGATTGTGGAACGTATTCATTTATCTATTTCGTGATGTGGAAATATGACTTTACACTTTCGGGGAATGAATGATTGAACTATAGTTTCATATAGACTAAAAGTTCGTATCGCATTTTCCTTTTCCACAAGAGGTGGGTAGGTACTAAGATTAAGTTTCATTCAAACTGCTCAAAAAAATGTAAATTGAATACGTTCCACAGCCTTAAAGTGCTATATGTTTTTATCATGTAGTACATTTTTGAGTAAGCAATTTTTTCTTCTTTGTTCTTCTGTATTTCTTTGAAAGTTTGGCTTTAAGGTGAAACTTAGACACATATTGCAGACATTTTCCACAAAATCTATCCGCCTCATTTGCAAAGGTATCTCCCAGACTACCAGATAATTTGTATATAAAAAAATCATTCAACATCGAGGGGAGTTCGATAGGCGGTGCTATTTGGAAAAAGGCTTATATTGATTTGCATTTCAGAGAATTGGTTACATGTGTCAACAAGAAGTGAATATTTCAGCAAAGACGACATAAAACTGACCAACCAACCATACGACCGACAAACCGACTACAACAACGCGACGACCGTCGCCAGGTGTAGAGATAGTGTGAAACATACATCATTTTGAACTGACGTTAAGTGCGTTGAGCGGGACATGCTTTTGTGATTAAAAAATTGTTGCAACTCGCGCAATTGCAATTGGCCAAGTTGCACAGTTGTTGCTGTGTTGCAAGAGTGTAAGTCAAGAGGCTTAAAGATGTTGACAGTTTGAGATGTATAAGGACATTGTTTCAATAAAAACGTGTCTTAGAGATTAATTTTATAAATTATAAATACATTATGCCAATGTGATTCGCGTGAAAAAATTCCATACATAAGTGAAGCAGGAAAACTGATGAACGAAATTTATAAAATTTAAAGTAGATATAAAAGGAAGGAACTGATGGTGTGTCTCTCATTCAGATACTAGACCATTATAGATAGGAATTTATCAGCTTTAATGACAGAAAACAACATAAGGTTTAAAATAGGCCATGTTTAGATTATTAATATTTATACAATGTTGCAGATTTGATCTTCTCTATAAGTGCGATCATATCAATGAAAGATGTTTACTTTACATTGAAGATCATTTGAGCCGGAAAGTTCCAATATTACTTGGTTTTTGATGATTCAAATCATCGGGAAACTTATCTACATCCTTTTTAAAGACTCAGTTGACAACGGAGAACTTGTTGTTCAACAAGTAATCATCTTCCATGAATTAGTGACATAATTGGTAGCAAGGTGTCGGTCGGGGTGGAGGAGAAGGGGTTTAATAACTTTTGTTTTAATTTATTTAGCATTTACTTGTGATGTTCACTACTTGTGGCCAGGCGGCAATAAAAGTCATTTCCTCATTCGTCACAAAGTCTAAACTGGTGAACCGTTTCCGTATAACGAGTTAAAATTACTCAATGCAACAAACACAGTTGCACAGAAAATGGCGGATGAACTGGCCAAAAACGGATCTTCTCTTGATCCGAGCCAAACTGAATCCTCTGTATTCATGCCGCTGGTACAAGAAAAAAGTAGAATTCGCCAGAGTTTCAGAAAGGTCGCAAACTACAGATGGTCAACAATTGATACATGTCGGGTTTCGAGAAACCTATGGCCGGATATATCTAATATCTTCTTATACAAAGCAAACCTCAACTGTCTATCTTGGTTGGAATCCTAACGGGTCACAACTCAATGGGAACCCACATGAGCAGAATGGGTAGGGTATTGCCACATCTAACTTATGCAGAGGGTGTTATGACGAAGAGGCGGAGGAGGGCTCTTATCACTTCCTTTGTGAGTGTCCCAGCTTAGCAAAAACCAGAAAGACGGCCTTCGTATAGAATACTTTTTCGACAAATTAAGCGACATCTCAAGTTTGCCACTTAGAAAAATCCTATACAATTCACCCAGAATTCAAGATGGTTCAGGGAGGCACCCATACATAACTCCTAAGTTCCAATAACTCCTTTACTTTCCTGTCCTGTCCTTATATATGTACCTATCTACCTATATCCTGGGGAGCACAATGGATCCATCACTGAGATCCGAGTAGGATGATGCGGTTTGCCGTATCATCACTCTTCAAATCTAACCTAACCTAACCTAGTTCTTAAAATTAAAGGCTGTCTTATCATTACTTTCGGAAAAAGTAGTTCATAAACCCTATCGAAATGAAATATTGATTTTTATGTCGATGGAATTTAGAGTTATTCCAGACAGTGTATACCATGCATATAAGTGTGTTTAACTTAGAACATAGTGTGAGTGTTGGTAGTTCTTAAAACATTTTGTGAATAAAATTTTATCGGTGTGTTCAAAATTGCCTATAATTTACTAAATTAAGAGAAGAGCTAAGCAATGGGTGATTTGAATAAAACATACCAAGTGCTCAGAGGAGGTACTACATTATAAGTTGATGAGGTGCCAAATAAAAAAGTGCCTAGGTCATGTTTCGTATATGAAGAAATTTATGTCAAAATAGTAAGCAGCAACTCCTTCACAGAGTATAGGCACTTTCATACCTCGAATAAACTTGTATTGGAACCAGCGTTGCCACCGGGAAAAAAATTAACGTGCCGTATTTTCTGAAAAAAAGTGCCATAATTCAGACCATGTGAAAAAACCACAAATTCTTCTATGTTTTTTTTTTTTTTTAATAAGTAATCAATTAAAAATAATCAGTGAAATCAATTGCTCTATTCGTGAATTATGAAAATATGAGTTTAAGTCGATTGTTTACTAAATTTGGACCAATTTTCATTCAATTTTGTCAAAATTTGCTTCATTTTAACTAAAATTATGGAAATAAAAAATGTGCCTTTTTTGTGCCACCGTGCCATGAGTAAGTGTCACTTCGGCAACGCTGATTGGAACTTGTGGCCCTAGAAAATTGGACATACAAAGCCAAAAATTAAAAAAAAAAATCCGCATAATAATTTCGTTTTTGGTCAAGAGCCTAAAATTATATGCCCTCATCATTTAACAAAATAATGCTATTTGATGCTTCAACGTTTTACAAACGAGCTATCTCACAAAAGTGGATCTGATGCTTCTCTTTATTGAGGATATGCTTCAAGTTATTCAAAAGTAATAATTGAGTAGGAACTTAATTTGGGAATGTACTTATCAATCATGTAAAGTAGTAATTATTGAGCACCTTCTCCAAAAATTTGAGCATCTTCTCAAAAAATTTACTTGAGTATGCCCAATACCAAAGTATTTTTGTTTTAAGCCCATTCCTTGACCCCGTCTTCAGGAAATTGGAAAAAAAAAATAAAACCATCAGAGGATTCTTTGTACCTAACTATAGATATTGCACGTTCTGATGGGAAAATATTCAATCTTGAAACGCACCTTTTTTTCGCAGTTTGAAAAGTTCTAACCAAATCAATCAATATATACAACCAACAAAAAACAATCTTCAAATTATATAACCTTTTTTTCTTGAACCAAAATTGAATTCACACACTTCGACTCACAGTTGTTGTTGTTGTTGTTATTTTACATATGATGGTAACGACCCAATCACCAGAAGAGTTAACCCTATACCGACAACAACATCATTTCCATCAGCCAACTCATAATCTTCCGCATTTGTTATCTGGTCTTGAAAATCTCACCTCATCAAGAGCTTATCTCACTTCGCCATAGACTGACCATCTTATACTATATGTACTATAAGCTGCTAAGAGTGGGACTCGCTTAGGAAACAACACACATCAGTTGATGGGATGGCAGATCAACCGGACCAACCTGGAACGGAGACCAATTAATCAAGAAATTGCAAAGCGCCCTGCTGCGTAAGATTACCCGCGTCTTCCTCGCTCGCTGGAATCTCAATGCACCATAATGTAGGTAAGTTCCATTGCAAGCGCAAGCAAATTAAAATAGCCCCGAGACACGTGGTCCTGGAGGTCAAATTCAAAATGGATGGCAATATTCGAGTCATCATATTGGCAGCAAGAAGAAAAAGTGTGCGAGCGAGATGAGCGATGCGGATAATGTTAATGGGTTCGCTGCGTCGGTCGGTCACATCGTCTCGCTAGATAACAATGTGCGATGACTCACTAACGCCGATCAATCAATCATTCAATTATTACCTCATGGTCAAGCTGAGCTCTAGCACTTGACCTCTTCCACGTCGTCGTATGGTTGTTGAAGTTGTTATCCATTATAGTGATGGCTAATGAATTCCTCGTTTGATTTGAGGAGGATGTGAGTGCGAACACCTGGCCATCATCAACTGCTATAGAGAACTGAGTGTGTGTCCCCGGCCGATGTCCCACATGAACTATAACACCTCTCTCTGGAGTAGAAAGGTGACACTGATTTATTCTGTGCGAGCGACCAGCTTTTGGTGTTGACTTGACAACGTTGGTCTGCGACGAACAATGTGACGCTAGAAAAGCTCTTCTCGTGATGAATGGTTATCCGCTTGGGACGGGACCAGTGTGTCTAGAAAAAATGAAGTGCCGAGTGTCATTGATCTGCGTGGTCCATACGATAGAGATGTCTCCATACGCACAACCCTCTTGCGCGGCAGCGCGGCGCAAGCGAATTTAGTTGACAATGGACGGCGAGTTCTGTGACGGACCCCGCATGCACAATGGGGGCACCATCACTTCCTTCTCCTGCTGCAGTAATCCGCACCTTGTTCAAGACCGAAGGAGGAGGTGTACGATTAAGCGGGAACGAAAAATTCAAAAGAAGATCATGCCCCGGCCGGCGGAGAGTGTATTGATTTATTGTGCAGTTATTGTTCGGATTTTGTGTTGTAAGTGCAGAGGCCGCATGCCGCCGTCCAGGCACCTATTTGCAGGCGGAAAAAGTGGCCAAAATAAGAAGAAAAACATCAGCTGCAGAAGCAGTGGCAGCCACTAGGTATACTCCAGGTCTGGAACCCCCATCAACACAATTCGTGACCAAGTGTTTTTGGTCTTTTTTTTGTCTCCGTTCCCGTTGTCGTCATCATTGTCGTTCTCATCCTCATCATTGCCTTTTGGGAGAGTGAGGGGGTTGATCGCAACGCTACGCTCGCTGATGGTTGGTTGCTCACCCAAGGGAGCTCCGACTTGCATTGTTGAAGATTCTTATCTCCGAGCCGGCAGGATGGGAGCACCGCATAGCACACCAATGGTGAAGAAATTACAATAATTTTTGTAATCTTTTTTTTTTTTGTTTTTTTTTGTTTGTCGACTGACATTGTTACCATTGAGCTTCTAAAGACTTATGCACTCACTGTGTAACATTTTTTTTACCATCAGAAGCGAATTCACTTCGAAATCGAGGTCAAAATTCAACGAAAATGTCGATTCGAGTGATTTATGTGATGGCCCGTGTAAATTAGGCCTCAATTGTATTTTGCAGCCTCCAAAGGCTGTGGGAGTTTTTTTTCTTTTCGTTTCTCTGATTTTTCATTTTAGGGATTTTCAATCGATTTGGATGCAGGGAAGCATCAGATTCTTTCAGTTGCCTGGCCTAACTGATCATCAAGTGTAATAATGGAAACCTACATAGGTATAGTTGTTTTTGGAGAATGTTTGTAAATTACACTTTTGTGAGTTATGGTTGGTATTTTGTTGGAGAAATTTGACATAATATTCTGTAAAATTGTTGCTCATAAAAATGATGTAACTTAAAAGGATGTGCAATTTCATGAAGTATGTAATTTTTTTTTTTCGTAAACATGATGGATGCCGAAAGCCTTCAAGTGCGAAAGTTTAAATAATTATTATAGATATGAATGCACCTTGTATACACTACACTACAAGGGCACTGTTCAAGCGAAAATGATAGTTGCCCCTGAAGCAGATTATGATTTCAGTTAAATACGTTATACTTAACCCCAGTTTTTCGGCTGAGAGTTAAAACAGGATTTGCTAATATTAATGGGCAAACATTTATTTGCCGTTAAATTAAGAAGCAGTTTTTCGTCGAAATACATATCTGTTTAATAATTTTAGAATTAACTCGCCTTATTAATTTGATGATTTATTGGCTAGGGTATAACTTTAATCTCAAACTGAAATATTGGGCCTTATAGTTCCTATAGTCAAACTTTAATTATTGGAATTGGTTTAAGTGGTTTCTCGATGTCCGAAGCACATAATGAAAACTATACCCTTACTAGAAAATTCAATCTAGATAATAAATTGAGAGGGGGATTGAGCATACGCATACCACCCCAGCCAATCCCCCACTAACTCAATTCTCCCCTATTACTTTTTCTTTAAACCGATTTATTTAATCTTTGTCCTATATTAGTCATAGAAAAGTGTTTTGGTAAAAATTATTCATGTCATAAGATCGAATTTTCGCCCGATAATATAGAGGGGGTTAAAGTTCCCAATTTTGTTTTTTGATCTCAAGAAATTTATTAAACAAAGAATTTCAAATATACAGGAATTTGTTTTATTTAATTTCTCGAAAAACTAATTTTTCTTTAATTTTTAATATTTGTTTGTTTTTTTTTTTTTATTTTAATTCAATTTTTCAGAAATTTCCCCTCCCCACCTCATAAGGGGGAGATAGAGATATTTGCATGTACAATTTTTTTCTTTAGATGCTCCCAGGAATCATCCCCCAAAAGATAAAGCACAAATTAGGGGACACCCTATGTCAATCTAAATTTATTTTTGCACTACACGCACCTCCCCATCCCCGCGTATGTTCAACCAGCAACAGCGTATATGGAAATGCGAATTTAAAAAAAAAGGTAATAAATAAAAGTTTTAAAATAAAATTTAACATTTACAATTTTTCTCATAACGATGAAAGAGGGGGAGAGTGGGGAGGGGGGGGGTTGGAAACATAAATAGTGTGTCTTATGTCTTAGACTTTTGAAAAAAACTATTATGTATAGTTTTTTTTAAACAAAAAATGGTTTTAATTTAAAAAACTTTAATTTATAGACTAAGAGGGGTCGTGACTCTGGTATCAAAGGGGGATTGTAAAGTTCCGCCCTTTTTAAAGTGGGTTTTAATTTAAGAAAGGACTTTTTACGTCGACTATTTATTACTAGCAAAATGTAGGTATAGACAGTATTTTTCTCTGAGATGTTAACAATATTTTTCATTTCAAATCCAAATAAAAGCAAGCAACTGCAGATAGCGAATTCATACAAAACCCAAAACTATTCATCTTGGCCTCCTATCTTAAAGATTTATGTGTTTTCCATTAGCCAAACATCTGAACCTTGTATATGCGGAACCCGAAAAAGACTATAAAAGAAGATAGTTCGTAAATAAATTTAGGTACACCAGAAAATACCGCTTGCCATTTGTTATAAAGTGTATATATCCTTGACTCTGGGGGCTCTCTTTCTGGGACCATATTCTTGTTAGGTGTCATTTTGTTGCTGCACCACCACACTTCGTTTTGATGTACAACAGCACACCCTGGCGACAACAACGTTGAGTCCATTTCTTTTTGTTGTTGTTGTTGTTGTGTAGTGACAATGTGTGTGAGAGTGCTGCTTGAACTTACTATCTTTGCAAAAACATCAAAAGACAGGAGGGAATTATTTTCCTGTTTACTTTTATTTTTTTTTTTTTTTTGTTTTAACATCGATATCTTTCTTGAGCTTAAAAAGAGGAGAAGATCGCCTTTGAGATTTCGAAACAAGCTCTGAACAATTAAAAAATGTACCTAATCCATTCATAAGCTGACAACGACATCCATTTACATATACAATTAGGTATAATGTGTATTATGTCTGTGTAAAGATATGGCAAGTTGACCGTTTTTATGTGTGAATGCGTCTTGAACCCTGATTAGCATTACCATACTACCATAAAATAAACGCCATAGTCGTAAAGGCGATTTTTAGAAAGTTATATTGCCACGCAAATGCGATGTAATGATGCGCGCATCAAGGAGAAGTCTTACTTATATCGAGCGACGATCGATGCAACGCATGCGGCCGGGCATGTAACTTTGGCAACATTAAAATGGTGATTGCACATTGCAGACGATGGTCTTATGATTGGGAAAGGATTCATAAATCTCCCCAACGAGACACTTATTATTCCCGTGCGTCGTCCCTCTCCCCTTCCACACCACCCCATCGCCTTTTCCAAAAAGAGATTTTTATTTTACGACAATCTCTTCTCTCGACCCACTCTGGGGCAACACGAAAAGTTGACCAAAGAGTAAGAAGCAGGGTATAAAATGAATATAATATTTAAACTAACATCATCATCAACGCAATAGCGATCAAGCATTATATACCTGGCCCCGCTCCATCATCATCACCAAATTGGCCACCACCAGGTTTATTAGGTGAAATTTTACATAAACATCTTGGCCACATTCACCATAATGGGCTCGATGGTCATAAATGAGCCGCAGTGGGGTCTTTAATCCTCTTGGTCATTAAAAAGGAGTTAATTTAGCAATTTCCTGGATCTAGTCTCTGTATAATGGCGTCTTCATTTGCAAATTTACACATCAAACCGATGAGCTCTTAGGGGGTTTGAAATTATAGACAGAAGAAATTTAAAGCTTTTTTTTTTCAGAGCAAAAAGTTGAGTATATTCTGGGCAGAATTTTTGACATTTCTTGGCATAAAATTTTAGAAGAAAGCCTTCCACAAAACAAAAGGAATAAGTGTCTAGGTTTTTGGAAGAAAACAGAGTCAGATGTTGTTCTCGACAGTGGATCAGCATTCAGCCTAAAAGCTAACCAGTTTTTACTTAATACATAGAAGGGACAAATCTATATCAAAATGAATCCTTTTTTGTGTTTGTACGCGCATAACTCGGCTAAACAGCATCCGATTTGGTTGGGGATTTTTTTGTTGGATTTGTATTAAAGAAGATTACTACAACGGAGCCCAAAATTGAAAAAATTGAAGGGAAATTAGAAAATTCGACCGACAAAGTCAGAAAATCGTAAAAACATCTTCAAATTTAAAATTCTCTGAATTAATTTTTTGTTTGTAAGCGCATAACTTGGCTGAACATCATCCAACCTAGATGAGGATTTTTTTGTTGGAATTGTATTGAATCTGGTAAACACACTACGGCGAAATAAACACTGGAAAATTAGGAAGAAATAGTCCGAAAGTCATGATAGAAATAAACTGCATACTTTGTGAATTGTTTTTTTGTTCGAACGGTCTTTCTACATTGGCGATTGATACGAATTGGATGCCTGCTGTAAAACCCCTATAACTACATACATGGAGTAGCGCGAAACAACGTTCGCTGGGATCAACTAGTAGTTAATACATACAAAAAAAAAAAAAACAGGTTCAATTTTTTATGATTTCAAAAAAATACGGATCTAATAAAATATAAACGCACAATTGTAACGCTATGTTTCATTCATTCAATCACCTTAAGGCATTTAATATAAATTTTACAAAACCAATTTTCACAAAAAATTCTTATCACACTGAGATCTGTTTGTATTTTTTGCGTCGAAAGATGATTGAGAATGCCTTTGGATATAAAAATAAAATTTACTAAAAAATAAACGCACGTCCTTGGAATAAGCCTCACCTTGTTGTAACGAGAGTTACAAATGCCAATTAAATTGGTTCACAGCAATTTGACCCCTGGGACATGACAAAGATACTATACAACCAAACTATACAATTCCAAACTAACAATCACGCGAGCTCTATTAATAATAACTCCATCATACAGCCAATGAAATATAGAAAAAAAAATCAAATTAAAAGCTGAATAGAAGCAGCCATCAGAATCAGCAATAACGGCAGCAGCAGCACCATCAGCGTGTAACCAACTGTGTGGCACATGCATGTAGCAAGCTAAAATCCAGCTACCAAGAACAACTCTATAGTCTCGATAGCACTCTCGGTTCTCGACACGATACCATGTCGGTGCCTAATTAATCACAAAACAATGAATTTTCGAGAGCGCGCTTCGAGAGACATAAATAGCTTGGCCTGGCCAGAACAGGCCATTCGCAAATCAGGGTCATCGTCATATTGGTTGTCGTGGTTGCCGTCATCGTTGTTGTCGTCATCATCATCAACATCATCGCAATGCTGCCATCTGACACTTTGAGATGCCGATGATAATCATAATCGAATTTTCATTCGCATATAACGATTGCCGCCGCACCGCATGAACAACGTGCGAACGTTTCACCCACGAATTGTTTATTTGTAACTTTATATAAATGGAGGCGCTGAGGCTGAACGCAAGAGCATATTATACACAATTGTTTCGATTCAAAGATACTTTATCTACAACATGGAATGTTTATTGAAAAAAAACGTTATGACAATGACGCTGAGACTATACGCTGACGTTTGATGTTGATTGTGATTGTGATGGCGTGCAACAATTTGCGTATCTTAAAGTCTGTGGAACTTAGAAATTTCCCACGGGTTAGGATGCGATGGAATCAAATATTGTGTTTGTTCATTGGAAAGGTGACCATTTTCACATTTTTTTTAATCCAAATTTTCACTTCAGTAATAGAAATCTGGGCAAAGGATACTAAATCATAGAGGTTTTATATAGTCAACGAGCTTGGATTTCACAAAGGCTTGTAAAGAAATTCGGTCAAACATTTAAGGCTGCTCATAATAAGAGTTTTCTTCAACTCCTCGGTAAGGTTACCATAAACTCGTTCAAAGTTTAATTGGCTGAACAAAATTGTATATAGCTGTAGATGTAGCAAAAACTTTGCCTAGCTGTTGAACTTTGTAGGTATATACACTTTTTCTATCAGCTTCGGATTGACATTGTGGCGCTACCTATACACTATTTTCAACTCTGACAGTTCTATACAAGCTTGAGCTAGATCAACGCATCTTTGTGTTCAACCAGTAAATTTTTTATATTTTGAAGTATATATTTCAGTATTAAGAATATGGTCACCCCATTTAAATTGTATACTGCGCACATTGATTTTGCATGATTCCGGAGTTATCTTAGCTACAGCAGCAGCTTTGTTTATACCTACAAAGAGAGGTGGAAACACTCATTGCAACACCCACTATGTACCACAAGAACTTTCTAGCTATACGATTTTACAATGCGCGCGGGACCGCACACATCGTGCAATATGCTTATGGCCAATTTTGCAGTATGAGTAACGTCCAAAGAATTTTCTTTATGCAAAGTGAAAAGCGTAGAAATTTAAATGTCAAACTATCTGATGCTGATGAGATTTTTTAGAATTAAAGTTTATTGCAAAAATAAAAAAAAAGGTGGATAGGGGGTGTTGCCAATTGGTTTTAGCGAAACTTTTGATAATTTGTTGAGTTATATTGGATGCCTAAAGCAAAGAAGAATTAATACACAAAGCCTACCTACTCAATGTTGTTGTGACACTAAAGATATGGTAAATGAGAAGACTGGACGTAAAGTAAAGAAAAAATCTGCTATAATGAAGTATCTTTCATTAAAATATTATCTTTATGTTATAGGAGTTTCTCTTGGTTTGAAAAAAAAAATCACAAGTTACAAAATAGCACATACAAATGGGATAGCTGGGATAGCAAAAGAATCTAAAATATAGGAAAAAGAAAATACTTATAATTTCACCACTTAAATTTTGAGGAAATGACAAATTCGCCAAGAGAATAATATTTTGACATGGTGAAGTGCTTCCTAGTTCCACTTCATTCCTGAAAACTAAAAACACCACATACACTGAAATAATTCAGAGATGTTACTATTTCTCAAAGATCTGTGGTGCCACCGAAAATATACACTATAGATAATTTGGAGTTGTTTCGATATTACTCTACTTAAAATATTTGATAATAAACGTTCAACTAAAACTTGGCGAACTTTTAGATCTCATTAGTTTTTACGGCTGACTTGCTACACTAATTTTTTTGTATACAAAAGTGGGTTGATACCACGCTTCCTGTATGATAAACCCCAAATTTTTAAGTTTTCTTCAGCGTGCATTATAAACCCTACCGCTCTATCGAAATGCATAATTCTTCACCAATCAGAAGTACTTCATATAATTGACAACACTTCTGATAAAGTGGTTTGATGCCACGCCCCTGTATGTCAAATGTCAAATTTTAAATTTTGCTTGCCCTATCGCTCTACCAATTTTCATAATTCCATAACAATCAGAGATAGTTCTAAGAAAGTAGGTGGATGCCACGCCCCAGAATGATAAATCTCAAATGTAGTTTTGTTTCCTTTACACACATTGCAAGCCCTACCTTTATACCAAATTTCGGTGCCGTGACTTAAGGCCAAGTGACATAAGGCCCAATTTGGGTGTTTGGCCTTATGTCACTTTTCAATAGCGACATAAGGCCAAATTTTAAGAGTTGGCCTTATGTCACTTTTGAAAAGTGACGTAAGGCCAATTGGGCCTTATGTCACTTTGAACTGTTTTCTTTAAAACCGAAACTATATTGAATAAATTCGGCATGTCGTCACGTACATTTATATTATTACTGTAAAAAGCCGAAATAATGAAATTCTAGAATTTACCGGTAAATTCTAGAGCACTCAGCATTACGGCGTATAAATAGAGAGGTATGTATGGGGGGGCATGCTGCCCCCCTGCAACCCCCCTGCTTGGCCCACTATAGGAATTGGGGTAGGTGCGAGGTTGGGTGTATGCAAAGTTTCTTTTGCAGAATTTACCGGTAAATCCTACCTCACTGTTTATACATAGGATACATTTAAAGTTTCTTTAAATTCAGATTCTTAAAATACAAAAAAACTTTGCATACACCCAACCTCGCACCTACCCCAATTCCTATAGTGGGCCAAGCAGGGGGGTTGCAGGGGGGCAGCATGCCCCCCCATACATACCTCACCTTTTATACGCCGTAAGGCTGAGTGCTCTAGAATTTACCGGTAAATTCTAGAATTTCATTATTTCGGCTTTTTACAGTAATATATACAAATACGTGGCGACATGCCGAATTTATTCAATATAGTTTCCTTCTTTTACTGTAAGGGGAGCTTTTGGGAATGTTATACAACTATATTTGGCCTTATGTCTCAAAGAAAATTGGCCTTATGTCACTTTACAAAAGCGACATAAGGCCAAATATGTAAATTTGGTCTTATGTCGCTTTTGTAAAGTGACATAAGGCCAAACACCCAAATTTGGCCTTATGTCACTTGGCCTTAAGTCACGGCACCCCAAATTTCATCATTCTACAACAATCAGAAAACATTTTGAGAAAGTGGGTGGATACCACGCCCCCTATATAGAAAATCCGAAAAATTTCTTCCTTTGTATATACCACAAGGCCTGCTGTTGTGCGAAATAACAAAATTCTATGGTGTCAGGAAGTGCTCCATAATTTTGATTATATGTCAGACAATGAGTACGTGAGTTAGTGAGATCAGTCAGTTACGGTTTTCGTGATTTTTGACGTTCTGTATCTCAGGAACCATTAATGTTAAGGAGTTGAAATTTGGTGAGGCGTCTGTGCTTACCTAGCTTAGCAAATATGGTGAGTTTGAAGTTTCTGTCGTTATTAGTTCCAAGGTTAGAAGGAGGTCAAAAAGCGATTGAGTTTTTTCCTGTAAAAAGAGAGTACTTGGTGCCGAGAACTTGGTTGGGCACTACCGTTCCATTTGATAATTGGTGACATTAGATTTAATTAACATTCCAATGTAAATTACATTATTATTATTAAATGTTTCGTTTTAATGACAGATCTAGTTAATATTCCGCAATGTTTGACATTAAGGGCCAGTTTTCAGTGCTGGAGTTAGTTATTTCTGTAAATAAATTCAACCCGAGTTAAGAGTTTCTCAGTGTAGGACTAACTTTAACTTACAGTTGCCACCTCTATGGAAATGTACTTTCTGTATCGAAACATGGCGTCACTATGCCACTATTCCGTCAAGAGCCGGAATATCGGTTCATATTTATTTCTTCAACTGAAACCGCCCAGAATTTAATTGTCGATGGTGGTCAGTTCTTATGACATCATAATTAATGGACTATATTTTATTGCCTGAAATTGAAGCACGCCGGCCGTGAACTCCAACTCAAGCAAATTTCAAAAAGACAGCGTTCTCCGAAAAAAAAGTCAAGTCAAGTCCTCCATTCTATATCATTTTCATTAAAAGAAGGCAATCAATTATGTACCTAAGGATTGTGGTCCGTTAGAATTTTACTAAACATTTAATAAGCTCATAAAGTCAGACAAATAGGTAGCAAATCACGATCAACATTATAATAACTTTGGATTTTATTTTGTCTTTTTAATTGTAATATGTCAAAAATGAATTGCCAAGCTAACTGATCACAAGCATTTCAAGCGGTTAGTTGGCTGGCTTTGTTTTCCAACTAACTAAAGTCCATTTTCGAACTCCAAAGTTAAAACACTTAATAATAATTTAATCTATAAAATTATTATCTTTACGAGCTTTCAGTGACGATGGCGGTGAAAAAGAAGAAGGACTCTTATAAATACCCGTTGATTGCCTCTCTGAATCAGAATCAGTTGACCAACGTTTTCGTTTCGTTTGTCCATCGTCGTCGTCGTGGCTGTTGTGGTCCTAGCTTTATAGCAAAAGATGGTTTAAATAAATTTTATAGCCTTTGCCGAAAGGTCAGCGATAAGAATTCCATAAATCCAATTACTTTACAGTCTCCCATGAGTCCGGATAAGTCCAGGTTGTCCGTTCAAGGATTCCTTTTAATCGCCAGAGCCTGCGTCTCTCTCTCTAATTGATTTGTATTTTCCATGATGCCATCATAAGAGCGTCATCCCATGACTATGATCTTCATCAGCAGCCACGCGGCTGTCGTCATCATTTCCATGGATTAACGAGGGACGACTGTTTATAGTATAGTCGGTTCCTTTACTACAAGTTTTTGGATGATCGTGGCGGGCGATGATGGCAGACGGCCAGAGGAAGTGATTAGATTTTTTTTTATTGGTCCTTGCCAATCGTTTGATAGAAATTTTATTGGCTTTTATGGTGATCGTTTTTCGCTGGTGAAAAGCTTCTGAGAAAATCTACGCACGCCTCCGGATGCTGGATATAGGGACGCCCGATAGAACCCTCTCAGCTACTTTATTGCATACATGAAACTCACTACAATACGCGTGACGTTTTAAAGCGTGAGTGTTTCTAAAAATTTAAAGAAGAGAAGGGCACTTGGAACTGTTTAGTGCGTGGTAAGATTGTTTTTAATTTTTGTAATTTAATTGGACATTTTATTAGACATACTACTATAAAGTGTATGTATGTACTGCATAGTCATAACGAAGGCCAATCGGTGTTGAACCTATCTGACAGAAGGTCTTGATTTGGGTTCATAAATTTTAGATCTTATAAGCTGGTGAAGTTAAGACAATTAATTGAGTTACTTATAGAAAATATACATACATAAATTTTGTTGAAAAAAGATGGAAGATTTTATCTTGTAATTCCTTAGCTGAAAATTTAAATAGCAGTGTACTCGTAAGAAGTTAATAAGACTTCAAATTTTGGAACTTAATCCGGATGATGTTAAAATTGCTAAGCACTTTTATACTTGTGAGTATAATTTTGGGGCTGGCGTTTTCTATTTTATAGGTAGGTTTAAAAATAGCGGTTTACCATATTATCACTAACGAGGTTTATAATGTTCATAAATAAATATATCTTCAATTTTCGACGGTAAGGTGAGATTTTCAAATTATACTCAAAATGATTTTTTTTTATATTCCAAAGGTTCAAAAAACATTTTTTTAATTTTTTGGTAGAGAACTGATAGGCTGCTAAAATATGTTCTTGCGTATGATGTCTTGATACTGCTTTCAAGTTGATAATATCAACAAAAATATCAAGCAAGACTGATGAGTGTCAAGATAGCGAAACAACATTCGCCGATCGAAAAATTATTAATTGGGTAATTAGCCGTAAGTTAGTCGTGAATAAGTTGTGATAGTTTCGAATTTGTTGTTCGATGTTTTCTATGTTTTTTTTTTTGCTGCTTTGCTAAGTTGATATCAACTCAGCGAAGCAGCATCTCAAAAAATGGGTAAAAACGTCTTATATCGAATAGTTTATTGCTGAATATAAGACGTTAATTAGTCCTGAGTTATTTTGACAGTTTCAATTTTGTCATGCGATGTTTTGTTTTTTTTTGTTAAATTCATATAAAGTTCGAAAAACACTCGTTGAAAAGGTGTTAAAACTTAAATAATCGAAATATTTATTGCTTAATAATTTGCTGTTAGATGTCGTGCAATGTTTTATATGATTTTTTAAAAATAAGAAAATAAATAGAAAACATCGAACAACAAAATTGATAGTGTCAGAATTAATTCAGGACTGATGCCGAATGGCAAATCATTTAACAATAAACCATTCAATGTAAGAAGTGTTGAGCCCTTTTTTAGGGGTTCCTCGCTTACTTGATACTAATTTGTCAATGTTACAAAAAGAAAAAAACATAGAAAACATAGAGCGACAAATTCAAAATTATAACAACTAATTCATAACTAATTAACGGCTAATTATAGAGCTATAAAGCATTCACAATAAGAAGATTTTTACGTTTTCCAAAGGCTGCTTCGATAAGTTGACACCAATTTGACAATTTTGTAAAAAAAAAACATAGAAAACATCGAGCGACAAATTCAAAATTGTAAATTATTCACGACCATATTGTCGTAACTAATTTACGACAACATACAATGGCTCTTTTGGAGTTCTACAGGCATTAGTCTTCGAAATCAACACCTGAAGTCGTCTTTTTCAGAAAACTAAGCTATACTAAGGAAGAAGAATAAAATGATCAGTCGTAAACTGCAGGAACATCAAGATGTAACGCTTGAAGAAAATGTTTAGCCAATAATATGACAAGTATCTTGGAAAAGAGTTCACCGAATTATATCTGTTCAATCGCCACGCAGTAGCGATATATACTGAAAACGTCAATTTGGCCTTACACCACACTCTTCTAATAGTTCGAAATAGACTGGACTCAGCCAGATAAAAGACAAAACTTATTCTCTACAAGCCAGCTAATCAGCCTGGTCATCACATACTTTTTGAAAAAGCCAAAATACAACAAGACAGGATAGGAATCTCACCAAATATAGTAGAAGATGCCAGCAAACTTTGATCAACTACCTGAATCTATACCGAGATCAATAGTTGGTAAATCTGCATAGACATTCTGAACAAAGTTACATATGAAACAATGGAAGAAGCAATAATGGGGTTGGGGTAAGAATCTCAAAATCTGAATTTCAGGACACCCAAAGTCCATCAGGAACCACTACACCAAAAATTGAAATCCCGGTAGTCTAAGTTTTGTTTTGGAAACTCACTCAAGCCCCAACGGAAAAAACGTCTTGGATGTTATCGGTTTATCGATTTATTTCACGAGCTCGGCTTGAGTTGGAAGGGCAAAAAATCAAGCGCGTGATGCAATTATTAATTTTATTTATCATAAATAAAAGAATTATTAAATTTTCATAAAACTAGTTGTATATTATTTTTATGTCGATTGACAATCCTTGGATTTAATGCATTAGCATAGATGCATACCTTAGAAGCTTAGCTTAAAGAAAACCAAACAATAGATAATTTCTATTGCTACTCAAGCCCTTTGAGCAAACACCCATAAAACACTTGACACATGACACCAGACATGTCACTTGTCACATCATATCATAAGACTACCGCCTCGTGTTTCAAATTTTGAACTCATTGTTATTGAAAAATACTTGAGGTCTTAAGAAATCAAGTTGTAAGCGTCTACAGCTTGATGGTAATGTTAACGACTCCGTCTCCGTCTCAGTTACAGCAGCAGCCTCAAACTCAAACCACCCGCACAATAATTTTAAATTTTCATGATGAAAATATCCGCTCAACGCTTTCTTGGTGCAATGAAGTTTTCAAAAAAATTGATACCCCAAATCCACCGAATGGCAGATTTATGACCCAGATCTAGTTCTTTTGTGCACCGCCAACAACTCTCTGGCTGCGAGCTGCGACATGACTGACGGCGACAAAGACGCTGGCAAACGCTTTGTGGCAAGTGGGCGGCCACGCTGGAGGTGTTTTTTAGGAATTTGCGAACACAGAGCGCACTAACGTTCCCAGAAACTATACAAAGGTGCATTTCTGTGTGCCATTTGGTGTGTGCCGCGATGGTTGTAAGCTTTTTGTGCATTAACGTCCCCCATGGGGAAGCCTGGGCTAAGTGATTTATCGATAAAGTGTCGCAAGTAAGTTGAGTGCACACACCGAGTGTGTTGCATGGTATTTTTTTTGTGTTGCTCTATGCCTAGTTTGATTGATCTAAGAGTGTCGGCGAGGACGAAGTCTTCGACTTCGACTTTGACTCCAACAACTCCAAATCCCAACTCTGATGATTTCGGTGGTGGCAATGGTGGAGGCTTTCGGGGTTCTTATTGTCAAAAGTGCATTTAAAGGGAGTGGCATACCCCCGATGTTGATGTATGGAGCTTTTGGTTCTCTAATTTTTTTTTTTTTTTTTATTAAAATAGCAAGTGCAATGCGGGCGGAGTGTTTCATGATTGAAATAATTTGTGTCTTGTGTTAACAAGATTACAAATGACTGTGAGGACATTTTTCTATTTCATGCGAAACAAAAGATAAATTAAAACACTTGGGTTGACACTTTTTAAGGTTAGGAGAGAGGCATTGAAAGTTATCAGAAGTGTATTGGACCAGGATTGCTGGCGTGGTCAGTTTTAGTATATTATTATAAATGGACTACCTTTATTCTATAGCAATTAGCAAAAGTGACATAAGAGTTCGAAGTGAATTTGTCTTGACATTGGTGTTTGGAGAACACGTTCTGTGTAAACATGACATATCGATTAAGTTGGACATTATGCTGGAGTGAATTATTTTGAGAAATTTTAGATAGGTATTATCAAGGCTTTAAAAGGGTTTTAGAGAGAGGATTGGTTAAAAAAGTAGGTAAACTTAGACAAATTTTGTATATATTACTTAGAAGTTTAAAAATAAAAAATAATCTAGGAATATATATAAAAATGAATCCCTTACAGCGTTGCCGCCCGAAATAAAATTAATGTGCCATGTTTTTTTTTAAAAAACGTGAAAATTTTCGTGCCATATGAAAAAACCACAAATTCTTCTAGTTTGTTGAAAAAACTGTAATCAATTTTATTACGGTGTATAATACAACAGAGAAAATCAATAGAAATCATTTGCTTTATTCGTGCATTGTCAAAAAATATGTGTTCCTGCCCACTTTTTACGGAATTCGGATCAATTTTCATTAAATTTTGTTGAAATTTGCTTCATTTTAAGTAAAGTAATGGAAATAAAAAAAACGTGCCATATTAAAATTTTTCATGCCACCGTGCCACGAGGAAATTGTCGGGTCAAAAAAGCACGATCGTGCCACTTCGGCAACGCTGATCCCTTATTGTGTTCGGACGCGCATAACTCGGCTTAACATCATCAGATTCGGTTGAGGATATTTTTGTTGGATTTTTATTGAACCAATTTAACACACATTGGAGCCGAAAATTGAAAAATTCGAACGAAAATTAGAAAATTCGACCAACAAAGTCAGAAAATCGTGAAAAATCTTGAAGTTTCAAAACTTTCTGAATTAGTTTTTTGTTCGTGCGCACATAACTCGGCTGAACATCATCCAAATTGGATGGAAATTGTTTTGTTGGATTGTTATTGAACCAGATAAACACACTACGAAGATAAAAATTGAAAAAAATAGGCCAGAAAATTCAAAAAGTCGTGATAACCATTGGAGCTTGCTCGACTTTCGAAAGGACATTTATAAATTATAGGTGGAACGAAGTTCGCCGGGTCAGCTAGTTTGCCATAAAATAAAGTGATTTTTTACTGAAATATATTTTATTTTGTTGCAAAGATAAAAGAAAACCTATCATTAAGTTAATTATGTTGTTGGAATTAATTTTTAAAATTTCATTTTTAATTAAGAAGAAAAATAATTTTAAATCAAAATTCTGGTCAATTTTAAAAAACCTTTTAAGAAGCTGGAATTCGTTATTCTTAAATTTCAAATTTTCTGACTGTCCAATATTACTGGGACGACTATGTTCCATTTTACTCCAGACAATATTATGCACAATTTAAAATAGCTGTCTACGAGCAGTAAATTACACTGGTACTCTAATTATTACCTATATCTTATTTTATCTGACAACATTTCAAATCCATTAAATAATTCCCCGAACAAATTCAATCTCCCGAGAAAAAGATAGAAAAAAAAAAACTCTACAATTAAAAAGACCATCAATTTGCCTGAATGTAATATGCAACCTACTTTGTATGCAAATCCAATCTCCTAATCCAATGGACATTCGTTAGATTGGAATTCTCGAAATCAAGAAAGCACTTTTCTACATAAAACATAATTCAATCCCAACGAATTGCATGTCCACAGATACAACACCCAAACACGAGAGATAGACACTACAACCAATGCCATTCTTTGTGAGCAATAGAGAAATGGCAAAAAAAAAAAATAAGAAATAGGACTGCTTTAGTCACCACAACCCATCTGGAGTGTATGTCTTCCTTAAACCCAAGACTTTGAAGAAAAAGAAGAAGAAAAACTTTTTGCTATGCATCTTTTTATCAAAAACCCCTCTTCGCACTTTTTCCTTTCTCCTATCTCTATATTTCTTTTAGTTAGCCAAAATGCGGAAATGCAATGCCGCCATTATTTATGGACCCCAATCCATGGAGACCAAAAGAGTCACCATTGCACCCAATGAGACCAAGAGGCGCACATTTGTCCCACTCGCGTCCACCACACACCATACAACCTAACACTATATTTAGTATATTTAGCTCCGTATTTTTCGGTTAACGGTTCAACGTTAGATTAATTTCTTCAGAAATTATTAAAAGGTTCCATCTTAGCACCCAGCTCTCTAGGACGACCAAGATGGCGAGAGGTTTACACACGGATCAAGTGACACTGAAAAATAATTAACATGCAAATTCAGGAATAATTAGAAAAAAAAAAACGGCTCCTCAGACATACATAAACTAGGTACATCGGAATTAGTTTTAAATCAGCAGAAGTGAAGTGAAGGGGTATTTAATATAATGTAACCAAATAACCCCACATCAGAAAACGATGACGACGCATAAATTCGACTTCAGGGTGAGGGATGAAGAAATTGGGCAGAAAAACTGATTTATAAACTCAGGGTATCTCTGTCCTATTCTGGGGGAAAATTAACACCATATTTGGTGTGACAAATGTGCCTGCTCGAATACACAAATTAAATGACAGGTCGTAAAGTTGATAGTTTATGTTCCGCCACATATAAGAGAGTGTGTTCGCTATTTGGTCAGGCAACCCACACGCTATATAAGACACAAGATACCCCCTTGTGATCCGGATCAGTGTTAATCGAAGTTTTTTATTGCATGTCGATCTTATCGCCATCATCTACATATATTTGTGACTATGGTTATCTAAGTGTATCGCTGATGGTATTACAACATAAATTGTCAATTTTTAGCGCTGCCGCATAATAGCAAAAGGTGAGGCAGCGTGAAGAGATAATTATAAGAGCAGAATGTAGACACCTGATCTAGAAAAATAAAAATTCATTTTTTAACAACTTTAGGTTATATAAAATTGCAATTAATGGACACAAGAACTAGGCTGGTTGGATGGGGCTAGAAGCTAGAATTATACAGGAAGTTACAGAGAAGGCTACATGAAATTTGGCCCCAATGAAAAATGGCCCCCAAACAAATAATGAAAAATAGCCCCAAAGCTAGAGTTTTTTTCATAATGAAAAATGACCCCATTTTCAAAATGGAAAAATTACCCCAAACTTAATGAAAAATAGTACCATAAAAGGAAGAAAAGCTTAAACCAAAAGCGAAAAATGGGCCCAAAAATATATACATAAAACAACAACAACAGATAAAAGTGGGGCTATTTTTCATAATAAAATTCAACCCCAAAATGAAAAATGAAAAGAAGCCCCAATAAAATGAAAAATTACCCCAATACCGACATGGACCGAAATAGCTTCCAGAAAAAAAGGGGTATTAAAAAGGATCCGCGATCTAGAACATTGCCTTTAAAAGTTTATTTCATCAATTATGCAAAAAAATGATTTTTGGGAATTTTCGTTTTGGACACTAGCAACAGGGAGTTGAAACTTCGGACAGGAAATAAGCGGTCAAAATTTCAAGCTAAATATTTCTGGCTGATAAACTTTTTCTTTCCGAACAAGTCCAGTCAGTTACAATTTTTTGGGATGAAATGCCCCCAGTCTAGATTTTTAATAAAACAAGGCGAGCTTCACAATTATTCAGTTCAAAATAATTATGGTACGAAATTTCAAAAAAGTATTGTAAATTTCAAGAAACCAATCAAATTTGTGTTTGAAAAATCTTAAAATATGTATTTTCATTTGAAAATGATTCTAACATATGTATGTAGATAAGTACTAAAATCAGAAAAGTAAGTCCAAAATTCTGCGCAATGTACCCAAAGGACTTAAGATACCTCTAATATTGCTTTATTAAAAACATTGTTTTTACACTTAATAATATGATCACATCTACATATAATATAGAAATTTGAAAATTTCGACAGTTAAATCCTTGTTATTTTTTCTGAATGTTGTAGGTATTGAATCTGACATGATTGTTGACACTTGAAAGTTGCAAAACAATAATAATTTTAAAACTCATGAATTTTGTGATCCCTGATGAATTTGGTTAGTTGACAGCTGCCAAAATCGCAAGTCTTACTCAGAATTTGGATTAACAGCTATTTTACAATTGCGAACTGTCAGAATTTCTGATCTGACATCAGATTCTATTAAATCACAATGTTTTAAAAATTATTATTTTAGATTATTTCAATTATTTGAGTAGTTTACCTAAAATTTTATCGTCAACTTTCAATACGTCAAAATTATTATGTTTCTTGTACAATTTTCAAAACAGAAATGTCAAATAGTTATCTCAGAAATTGTAAATAATTATTTGAGAACATTATACTGCATTTTGGAATTATTTTCCTGAATTTGGTTTTAGATGGTACATATTTCCTACATATTTTTGTGACCTTTTTATTAAGGGAAGATGGCCTAAAATGTCCCCCTTAAGGAAAATGTCTCAAATCTCGGAAAAAAGTGACATTTAAACATAAATGTTATATTTTTTTAAAGCTTAATCAATAACGCTTATATTTTTTCGCTTTACGAGTTTAAGAAGTTCCAAAAAGTATTTAAAGTATTTAATTTTAAAACTTCTTCAAATTCCAATGATCAAAATTTCCCGGGTAAAATGGCATACTGGTTTGCCATTTTACCCTTACAAGTAAAGCAACCAGTGTCTACGTTCTGTAATTCTCACATGCATAAAATTGGTTGAGAAACGATGAAAACTGAAACAAAATATATGAGTTTTGTTCCATTTTTCAGCGTTTCTCGACTGATTTTTCGATGTGAGAGTTACAGAACGTAGATACAGGCAAGTTAACCAAAACCATAAGTGAGCTTAAACATACGTGATTCTAAATGCAAAATATAGTCAACGATCACCTTTTCCATTTGCTTGGAAAATGTGGACCCTTCTGTAAGCCATTCAAAATCTTGTTCTTGTTGGCTGCTCGTCTCCTCAGTGTAGTTTTTGGAACTTCGAATGTTTTAGATACTTTTTTCCAGACTACTTCTTTTTTAGAGCTTTTGATAATGCTTCCTCAGTCCAGGAATGCCTTTCTGTAGATCGTTAATATTTTCCAACCATTTTCACTATTAAGAAAATTAAAATATAAGTGTAAGTATAAAATGGCACACTATGTCATTCTAGCCGAGTGCTTAGTAGGCCATTTTGCCCGTTTAGGTTTTTTTTTTAAATTTAAGTTTTAATTCCGAACAAACTGAAATAGTACTAGGCCAACAAAGCGTTTACTGCTTTCTCCAAAATTTAATGTTTTTCATAGAGTTTTTTGTCAAAAAAAATTTCACAAAATTGTATGAAGTCTACTTTTGGAGATGGCTAGAGAAGGTTTGACCTATCAAATTTAAAACATTACTTTGAAGTTCCTAACATTTCGTGTATGCCGGTACTGCCAGATAAACTGAAGAATTGTGTTCACAAAATCTTCTAATTCTGTTCGATTCCACGATGTCTATCAAGGGGGCCGTTTTACCTTGGTGGGCCATTTTAGGCCACCTTCCCCTACTCGTATAGTTTGCGGTAAATAACATATGAAAGTAAATATGTACATAAATACTTAAATACCTTGGAATATGTTTTAATATATTTTAAACATAAATTTGGCTTAATTTCCAAACTTGTGATGGCTATGGTTTTTTTAATTCTGAATTTAGTACGATATTGTGACCAAAATTTTGAGCCCATAATACCAATACCGTTTTAAAGTTAAACAAATACATCTTCCTTCCTCGTTGTATACATTTTCCGATTGAATGATAACATCTTCATTCTTAAATGCTCCTTCAAAAGCTATAGTAATCCCACTTTTCCAACCACTTGTCATTTACCCATACCTAACTCTTTTATAACTTCATTTTTATAATTTGACTTTATCTAAAATTTCTTATCTGCATCTCTATACAGACACGTGTCTCGAAGGCACGCAACATTATAAAAAAAGACTTAAACTCACCTGTCCAAAAGACAAACCCATATTTCTCCACACACAAAAATTCACCCCTTTTGGTCAATTAATTCACCGAAAAAAAACATTTAATTACGAACAAGTTCGTAGTTATTGTCAGCAACGAATAAGAGCGTTTTGTATTAAAAGTTGGTAGTACAATAAATAAAAATTCAAACGGAGCACTCGAGCGAGTAATAATTGTTTCCCATCAGACGTATTATTTTAGATACATGTATCTATGAGACTCTTCTGACAATTTGCAAGGCGTGGTTGTAGTGAACTTGCCAATAATAAACACTTCACCAAAGAATTCCCTCCGTTCGTCATTGTTGTATTAATATAGTCGTGTCAGTTGTTGCATTTCTGAATGTTTAATATAAATAGTGAGGGTGCGCGAGGGTCTGAGAAGCCACTTAATATGCAAATTAATGGACGGACGTGCATCAGGTGTCAGGCACGCGCAACACAATTTCTGTAGATTACATGGGGGAGTCGCACGAAGAATATAATGTATGAGGGTTCCTTGTTCAGACTGCCCTTATAAGAATATAACTTAGGAACCTTTAGTAACCTATAGCTTTCTGTAATGAGGGGGCTCCAAACTTCTTATATGAATGAATGAACATAAAATGTTCGTGGACGAAGTTTGACGTGAAATTAAAAAAAATAAGCATTTAAATTATTTTTCCCTTATGATAGGGTCTAGGGACAAGTCCAACTTTGGTGGGTCAGAAGTTTATAATAAAATTTTGTGCTAACGGTCTCATAGCAATGGGACATAATCCCACGGGATTGTGGATTTATACCTGGTGCATTTTGAACTTATACAAAAAATACTTTCACGCTGCATCAACAACTTCCTTTAGCCATTAGTTTATACACCTAGATAAATATCCTATTCAACCTCTGATAATTTAAAATTGTAGCCAAAAACAGATGTGCAGCTTTTTCCCATGCAGGGAAATTAGAAATAGAGATATCGTGCAGCGAAGGCTGCATGCAGAGCCTGGAATATGTCAGCCCTCATAAGAACCTGAAGTGTTAAATTCATTTTCGATGCATTGGAAAAAGCTGCACATCTGTTTTCGGCATGAGAATGCTGCGGGGTCTTGCATGTAATTATTGATAATTTGGCACCTTTAACTTCGATTTCGAATTTTTCGTATAATTTATTGAACTATATGGCTGGCCCATGGAATCACACACCAAATCGATCACAAAACTCGCAAAGCAATCTATATTGTGCCAGGTGATAAATTGTCCCTTAGGTCCTTGAGTTCTTTATCTATGCCATTTCGAATGGCTTGCTATATTTTTAACTAACTTCTTCTTCGATTCGAATATATTCAAATGCCTGCCTCTCGATTCGCGGTCAGTTAAAAGATGAATAAGAGAAAACCCCATTCAACTTCAACCTCAAAGCAATTGCTTTGAAATGGTCGCGCATCTGTAATGGAGGCGGCTGGATCGAGCAGGCACACATTTAGACGAAGGACCACCATGCGACCAACCAGCCGCGATGCCATTCCTAAGATAGAGGTCTTTGAAACTCTCTTTAATCTATTAGATGGTCTATGTGTAGTGGAAAAATAATTTCCACCACTTGACTGGAACACAGTGGTTAAGGATATCCACTGATCTGATTGTTATTTGTCCCATGGCTAATACGTTTGACCAGAGGGGGTAACTTAGCTAGTCCTATCGCTATCCACCCGCCGCGCAGGCGTCGCGTCGCATCGGTCGCTACTATCGCCATGCCTCTAGTTCATGCTGCGTGAACATTTGACCGGGCTACATAATGGCTGTTGTGTTCGCCTATAGCTTGAGATGCTGCAGATAGCCAGTTAAAGATGGACATTTACCATTGCCTCGCATTCGTTCTTCATCACTTAACTTCTTAAAGGGTACCTAAACCTATACTATATGCTTCACTGATTGTTTGGATTGTGTATGCTTGTACCAAATGTAAATGCGCAGATGCAGAGCACGTTCGTTGTGATCTTGACTAATTATGGTAATATTGGGTGACATATTTTTAGTTACACGGTCGGGCGAATGCTTAGAATGAGAATAAGAAAGATTCGAGCATTGATGATAAATTTGAAGGATAAGAGAACACTTCTAAGACATACACAATATTCAAGATGAGATTTTAAATAAAAAAAAGCAGCGGTGTGAGAGATTGAAGTGTCTTAAAAGAGCAAAAAAAGAAGTTGAGATTAAAGAAACAAAAGTCAAGAGGATATAAAATTAATAAAAGAAGAAGATAATCATACTTTTCGTGACAATGGTCATCTGTTTTTGATTATAACTTTTTTGTTTTCAATTTTAGGATAAAAAGTGTGTTTACATAAATTGGAGAGAATTTAATTCTCTGCATAAATGTGGTTAAATTTTGTTTGTCCGATGTATGGTTCTCAAGATATCGCGAAGACCTTTTTACGCGCTCTTTTCCAAAATGGCGGCCAAATGAGGGGGAGTTCAACCCCGAAAACTGGTTTTTACACTCACACTGATCCCTCCTACAGATCCATCAAAAAAAATTTGAAATGCAAGGTTAATGTTACATTTCAATGGACTATAGACGTATTTCGAATAGGTTTTTGTACTTTTACAAGCTAAAAGTCTGGGGCCAAATCATCGCATCAGTGAGCTTTTAAAGTCACTGAATTATATGGCACTACTGTTTAAAAAATATTTTAAATGGAGCAGTAACGCCCATGTAATTTATTTGAGTAACATATGGGCCACTCATTCACTGATACGGGAATTCGGCCCCTGATTTAAAGTCTTGTAATCTAAAATGCTTTGAGAATAAAAACTAAAGAAAGAGAAAGTGTTGGAAGAGGATTTTCTGTTATTTTGAATGAAAACTTTTTTTAAAGTTTGTACCCCAAGGAGTGGTTCCAAAATGGCCTCCATCATAGAGTCATCTGTGTACTCTTTTTTTTTTTTTTTTTTCAATAGGCTATTATAAGCCTCTAACCTCACATATAAATACAAGGATGCTGGGAATAAACTTAATTATTTAACTAAAGAGAGCTTTATTTACCAATAGTTCTGTAAGTGATATTTATTCGAATTTATTTTACAAACATGAAAGTTGGACCCTTTCTTTAAATTCCTTAGCCATAACCCTGATCCGTCCCCGTTAATAATAATTATTCTTATCCCCAATTCGTTCCTGTATAGGTTTTATAAAAGACTCAGAATCTTAATCTGATATCAATCGAGAAATCGTTAAAAATACAACGAAATCGTCTGCTTTGGTTGCTAAGCATCGTCTTCCAGTAGAGAAGTTCCGTTAGTTACTCTCTTGTTATGCTCGATTCGGTTGCACGAAACGCTTTTAAATATTTATTGCTTCAATAAATTTTAAAATGATATTTACCGGTTGCATCAAACAATTTCAGTTTTGAATGCCAATAAACAAACAAATAAACTTTAATGGCATTTTCCTCCAGATAAATTTCAAAAAACTAGTTTTAACGAAAATACACCATTCTACTTAGTATTAACACATGTATCATTTTGTCATACTTTTTTGACATTGTGTTAATACACAGTATGATAGTCTGGAAAGGAAAGGGCTTTTCAGTGAAGTTTGACATCATATTCCTATCTCACTTGCACTGGTTAAACTTTTTCGTTCAGTTTAAATAACAGATCATAAAATCCAGGGGCGTTTAGCAAACAGTGAAGGGCATTGGTGCAAACCAGATAAATTTACCAGGCGATAACACTGTGCTACATAGTGATTTTGAACTTCTGAACTGACCTAGTAGATATTGTAGGCCTATTCGAGTACATCACGAACTTATACTTGAAAATGTTCATATACCCTCAAAATCTCAATTTATTGATAAAAAACCGTTTTCGAGTGATCTCCCGCACTCAACGATTTTTAACTCGGCCATAATTTAATTTATTTACGGTTTTAAAAAGAGGAGTAATAGCCCTTTCCAACGATGTATATACATGTGAAGTACGGACAATAATATCTGTAGATTTCTTAAAGGTTATCCGAAACTAACACTATTTTTTAACGTTTTTTAAAGTTTGAAGACCGTTTGTGGCAACAGTTTGCATTATTTAATCTATCTGTACTTATATGTTTCCAGTGCTTTTTATTATGAGTCAAACAAGCTACAATTTAGCACGAGGTACTTAGATTTCATTATATGACGCTATGGGAAATAATTCCAAGACGCATTCTTCCTTTGATATTTTGAAGAGTATCAGTTCACAAGCCGAAAATCACATTTTTCACAATTGCACTTGGTGTTGTTTGGCCACCATTTTGTTTTTAAGGATTGTTTTAATTTTCGCAAGTAACTGGCGTATTTTTGATCCCCGAAAAAAGATTTGTACTACAAACTTGTAGGAAATTTAATTTCCTATAAAATATTTGATGTAATTTTTTTCGATAATCGCTTTGGTTCAAATGCTACATTGCATTTTGTTGGAAAAAGTAGCGCTTGACTTTTTACATTCGTCATAATGACTTGAATGAGGAAACAATTTATTTCGATTCTTGACATTCTAATTTCAAAAATTGATGCAAAGTGCTCAATAATTGAAAAACAAATTATGCAAAGTTGTTTCCCGAATCCGGAACTTTCTTCTACAATAATATTAGTGGCTTAGTATACAAAAAGAAAATAACCAACGACAGAGGCGGTAGACAGCTGCTTTAATCAAATTTTCAGCAATAAATGCAATCTAAATTCAAAATTTGATGAACATTTTTAAAATTTTGAAAATAATATTCTCCATTTTATAAACATTGTATTTCCCAAAAGTCTTATACATTTTATAGGGCTTATTAAAACAAAATAAATGGTAGAAGTCTGTTTTTTGCATTTCGCCCGAATTGTTCAAAACTTCAAATTTTAAGTCCTATGGCGACGATCTTTTTTAGCCCGAAAACGATATTTTATTGAAGGAACCCAAGTTGTAATAAATAAGCTCACTTTGAAATCGGACATGGTCTGCTAACTTCCGCTGAATGCACAGATTTACTTCCCACCACTCATAAACCTAGCTCAAGTTGACTTCCATATAATTCCTTGTTTCGTCTACCTGACACAACAAATATCAATTAAATATAATTTAGCATTCACACCTAATTGCCTGAACCACTTAAGACCAAAAAAAAAAAAAAAAAAAAAACTTTCTGACACAAACAAAACAAAATCACGATACGAAGAACTTTGTTTATCTCTCCATACCACAACCAAGGACGCCGTTCTGCCCCAACAGTGCTTCTGGGACGATTGTCTTACGCAATCTTTAGCAAAGCACAAACAAACTTTATGACCAACTCGTAAACATAACCCACCACCTTTATACAGCACTCTTATACAGAGTAACGTAGTTATGGCCTACTTTATCGGCGCGCACAATCACAGGGAAATCACACAAGAGAAACTTAAAATGTACCCACGCCCTCTTCAAAAACTAAACCGAAACCCCAAAGAGATGTGGACTTCGCCAGTTATGCTTCATAAATTCGCAATCACGGTTCTAGATCGCTCGCCTCCTTATGGATTCTATTTATAACGCAAAGTTTAGTTATACATCAACCCACTTACCTTTGCAAATGGCCTTCAACTCCTGGTGGCAAATTACCGTCGGCCACAATGTACACCGGCTGTCCACCAGCTGTCCCAGCTGTGGTATACTGCAAGCCTCCCTGGACGACGACCTGACCATCGGCCGAAGCCACTAGGCCACTCAAGTCACCTCCGGAGTAGATTTCGAGGCCCTTCTGGTCTGTGGTCGTGTAGATGACAGTTTTGTTTCCGTCGTTGTAGATCAAGTCGATGTGCTTGTCATCCTGGTAGAGATTTTCCTCGAGCTTGTTGGGCATGGGTACTGTCATGGGCTTAGAATCGTCATGGGTGGTGTACAAGATCTGGCCACCCTTCTTCGAGTCCTCGTACATATCTTCTTCGGTCTTGACGGGATCATATTGCTGCAGAACGGAAGCGTCCATGGGAGATGTCTGATAGACTCCATGATCAGTGGCCATTTTCTGGGCCTGGGAGAACATAGCTGCTGCTACGGCACTGTCATTCGGCAAAAGTTTGGACGGATCACTTACAATCCGGGTTAGGATGTGTTCGCCCGCTTCGTTGCGGGACAAAATGTGGTGCTCACCGTTGATGATCTCACGGCTGATGATCTGCTGCTGCTCGCCGTTCGGACCGATCACACGGATTATCTGATTCTCGTCGAATTCGATCTTGGCCAGTGGCTGAGGAATCGATGGCTGATGGTTAAGTTGGGCAACCATTCGGGCGTCGATCACTTGGTCCTCGACTTTTGGCGGCTCATATATGAAGACGGCATCTTTGTCGTAGAGCTTGGACGAATCTGTATGGAGATCCAGGACGTTCACATTTGTCATGGTGGCTAATTCTGGTTGTGGACTCTCTGGAGATCGATGTATGGCATTTGGCGAAATCAATGGCAAGCCGTTGGAATGGACGGAATTGGGTGACGCTGCTGTGGCATGTGGTGGCGAAGGTGATGTCTGGTTGATGTGACCACGCTGCTGTTGGTTCTGTTGTTGTTGTTGTTGTTGTTGCTGATGAATGGCAGCTGACATGGATAGGTCTTGTGATGTGAGTGGTGATGACATGTTGAATGTGTATAGATTTGATTCTTGGAATCGTTGTGTGTGATTAAAGCTTTAAGGAGTTTTGATTGCACGACTTTAATTGTCTTCTTAGAGAGTATTCTTATATAGGTCGTTGTTTTAAAACAATTTTTTTTTTGTGCTTGGTATAAATACTATATGATGATGCTCTTAACTTATTAAAAGTTTACAACAAAACTGAAGATTATGGCTTGTGTTTTGTTTTGTTTTGTTTTTTTTTTTATTTTTTTAGTGAAGGCACTTGAATCTCAGGAAATTTGTATTGGACGGAAGTTGTTTTGTTTTGAGGTTTTATAGATGCTCTGTCTTAAGGCTTATACATTTATGGCACTCTGGAATCGAGTATTTTGGACAAATGATTCCTTATTTAATAATTATATATTTACATTGGTTGGACACGGCTTCTTTGTGGGTCACATTACAACTGTTTTTATCTGAAATGAAAAAAAAATAATAATAAAGTTATTCAAGTTGATTGGCAAGAAAATTAGGGCAGAAGTTTAGAAAAAAATTATTGAAGAAAAGAATATTAAGTCCTGACTGTAATTACTCAACTTTGACTCATATCTACGAAATGTTTTATTTATTCGTAAGACCTACCTAGATCATCTACTATAACTTTGCAAAAAAAAAATTGTTTTTAAAATCGAATAACATTTTTTGTGTTTAACCTACAAATACGTAAAATTAAAAAAAAATTAGCACAGAAACCATGCCTTAGGTTTGACCTTTCAAGTCCAAAAAGAACTCTTAAGATCGGGATCTTAATTTCTGAGATTATCCAGGACATACAAACATACATATAAAAGCATTGCTGCGCGCTGTTGGAAAATTACTTTACCGATTTTGATGAAACTTTACAGAAATACTCTTGAGCTTATAGAAAATATTGACTTAAATTTTGAACTTAATCGGTTTAGAGACTTCGGAGTTTATAGCCTCCACACAAATATAGGTAAATAGGTATAAGGTACGTAGGATTTTATATGTATATAGATTAAGTACCAACATAGTGATTCTATTTTTTAAAAATTCAGTTGAAGGCAAAAGAACCCCTGTAGACCTCCCGTGTTTTAACTCGTGCCTTCTTTAATCGTTTATCATTATGACAATAAGCTATTGAACATCACACGTACAACCATGTAACTATCATACACTGAAGCCATACCAGCAGCACCCAACATCAACATGATATACATTCCGGCCTGCCTGGTGTTAGCAAAACAAAAATTAATAAGAACACAACAACTGCAATTTAACTATTAATGTGGGGGGCGTCTCACATAAAAAAATTTAAAAAATATTTATGGCGCTGTGCCAGCTAGTATGCACACACCACAAACCAAAAAAAACAATAAGTCGTTCAAGCATGATGTCCCAACTGTGCAACCATGTGCACTTGCATCATATGAAAGGACTATGCATTCACACCACACAAGACACAAAATATCAGCGAACAGAACTTCTTGGTCTCCTTGGGAACAGAATCCAGCAAAAACAAAAAAGATGATAAAGAAAATTTCATAATTTATTGGCCTTAATCATGGCCGCCATTCTTTAAGTAGTGGGATCAATTTTATCGTGTTGGTGTGTATACGGTGTGTGCTCGAACCGATCACCAATTGGTGCAAATTGCCAGTATTCGAAATCCATTATTATCTCGGGAAAGCATCTGGAATGATTTAGAGTGCATTGGAGAGCCTGCAGACCCTCCAGCGAGATGATGAACTGCGTAAGCGTATCCCCCATCGACCTCCAGTGTGTTGCTTCCGATGGCAGAGCACACGAAATGTTGGCATAAATCTTTTAAAAGGAATGCTGCCGCACTCTGTTCCCGGAGTAGTCAGTCGCTCTCTCGAAGTAAACATATCAAAGATCCCTTCGCCTCACATCTTCTCATCGGGCTCTCTAAACTAAATGGGGGCACCACCGAACGACTGAAACATCGTAATAGCTTGATTAATCAAGGATTGGCTTTGATTCAGTGTCAGACTCAACGACGAAGTCGTATAGAAGAAGAAGAAGCAATTCAAATACCCTCGACTGTCATGGAGTCGTTTTCGGAATGTCGCACGGTATAATGAAGAGCTGCTGCTGTTGCTGCTACCATCAGGCAGCAGCAGCACCACCGCCACTGTTTGGAAATAGAAAATGGATAGGCTTTCATTACCATACCACCGTCATCGTCTGACCGAGGAGAAGGTCGATTTCTCCAGGACGTTTAATGGTTGGGTCTTGACAAAATGGGGACGAATTTGCAAACGCTGATGGTCACTGAAGAGGAGCATCGGCCATCAGAGGTTACTAAAAATTCTTTTCCTGAAGAAAGAAGTATAATATTTAAAAGGGCATACTTTTTTTTATTTTGCTTGAATTTGCCACTCCTGCTGAAATCCACCTAAGTCCTAAGGGAACTTAGCTATTTTCCCTTATTGGACACACATAGCCGGAACGAAAGTCTAAAAGCAGTGTAGAATCACTGAATCAACTAGCAACGAACGCGCGGTTGATTGCCCCAAAGCGCCACTTAACAAGCAATTTAAACATTTTTCTCTTATTCTCTTGCATTCGACCGGATGCAAATCTTTTTGTCTTCCACAGCACCGGCAGCAGTAAAAAGCAGCAGCGGGCATTGCAGAATATGTTCAGTTTAAATGTTGGTATCTCTACCTCTCTAATCTGCCTTCCAACGAATGTTCCGGGCATGGTTAGGAAAGCGAGCAATTTTGTTAAATTAAATAGCAAAAGTACGGCCACAGCCATATTAGACTTTTGCCGACAATATAACCAAATGAACGTGGGGCACTTAGAAATAAAAGGATGTTGATGCTGTTGTGTTGTGTGGTAAGTATAGATGGCTTCCAGGTGTGTATAATCACCAATGATACAATGATGCATGTTAGATTGAACTATTAAAGTAGTTCTCCATAGGTACTCAGATGAATGTGTTCAAAAAATTTGACAATCGTCCAACGTGGCGGAATGATTTTAAGCACTTTGAATTGCAGGGAGATTTTTTTTAAATACTATCTTTGGACAAAGGATAAATATAAATTGACATGTATGTTTCTAAGTGTTGGAGTTAGTTATATGTTTAGTAAGATTCAGCCTGAATTTTTGTAGGTCGCTGGCACAAAAAGAAAAATATGTTGATGAAATGCAGTTTTTGGCCAACTATTGGGGAGAATTTCAACACAATTTTAAAGAAACATTCTTGGGACAGTACCGAGATATTATGAAAAATTCTTTCTTTTTTCTTCTTTTTTAATTAAGGTGACATAATCCAAAATACTAAGCCTTAAGCCATTCTTAAACAAGAGTATTACTGTAGTTTTCTTGAATTCTGTCAAATTAAAAAAAAAATTCTATTTGACCATTTTAGGAAAAAGAAAACATTTTAAAAATTGAATAACCATTTTTGGTTTAAGTCAATTTCACCCTATAAACACGTAAATTTTAAAAATTATTTAGCATGAAAACCATGCCTTAAGTTTAGCCTTTTAAGCTCAATAAGAATTTTTAAAATCTGACGAGTGATTTCTGAGATTATCCAGGACACATAAGCAATCAAACGAAGCAACGTTTCGGATAACTGCTGTTGTGTATTTCTGCACCTTGCTGGCAAACTACGTTACTGATTTTGATGAAACTTTCACAGAAACACTCTACTACTTCGGCTAAAGATTGTCTTATGTTTCGAAATCGTTCAAAGTTTATATGGTGGTTGAAATATTGATCTGTGGTTCAGGATTTTGACGGACTAATTGAGGTTTACCGATTGTTATGGTATGTAATTGAATATCAGTACATACCTGAATGTTGAACTATCGTTAAACCTGAGTAAATCCGCCAAAATTTGTGATTTAAAGTTGCTGAGCCACGGATTAAATATTGAACCACGTTTGTACAATTGGTTCTTATACACTTGTTTTGCTTTAAAGGCCCACACATACAATCCGTTCATGCGTTTTGTCGACGTATACAACAACTATCCGTTTATAGGAACATAATTTGTATGAGAAGTTCAAAAGAAAAGTTGGTTCCCGCAAACGTGTAGGTGGCGCTCAGTTTTCCATTAAAAGCATACATCAGCGAAATTATTTCCTCTTTTCCATAATCCTATTTTCGCAGAGTTTTGTAAAATTAATCTTATCTCCGACTTAAGACCTTCTTAACAAAGAAATATTTTACTCATCCCAACACGCCACCGCGCCGTTGCCGTACCGCTTTAATAAGAAACTAGCATAAAAAGATATTTCCTATAATAACAATCCTTATCCATTATATGTGTTCATGTTCATTCTATATTGAGTTGCACTTGCAACACAGCATGTAGGCAATGTAGTTTATAAAAAAAAAAATAAATTTTATGGCACAACAGCTCATGAAGAACTTGGGCCTAGTGACTTACAACTCTCAACCATTCCTGTGTGCGTGTCTGCAGGAATGGAGGGGACCTACAGTTTATTGCCGAATCCGAACGGCTAATGAGCGGCACTTTTCTGTGACAGGAGATACTCTTGGAGGATTTGTCAATTCCTCGCAAGAGGCAGTAGCCGTTTTTTTCTTTTTAAATAAATAGGTGGCGGAGGCTGGGGCTCGAACCTTAGACCTCCGGCATGACAGTCCATCGCACTAACCATCAGGCCACGGCTACTACTAAATGTAGTTTATACTTAAATTATTTCCGTCAAATCAGTGAAAACTCTTCTCTTCATTGCCAAGGCACGCGAACGACATCTATGACCTGACTCAACAATTTATTTGATACTGACCCCCAAAGCAAATGTTACCACTGCCTTTAAACAAATCCGCCACATGAACATGATAAAGAAAAAACCCTGCATTTTTTAACTTCCTTTTGGCTCGTAGCCTAGCACATGACTCTTCTATGCAATTCCTATAGACTAACATTTCACCCGGTGTTGTACAATCCTCCACGCCAGCCGCCGCGCCGCAAACAATGAATGCAACTCGCATATGAATTGTGCAATGTGCAAGTCAAGGCGCGTCTTTTAACCTTTTGACTTGAATAGTCCGCTTCGCCGTCATAGTCATTGTCCGGATGGACGATCGGTTTGCGCGAATATAACACTCATGGCGAAAGTTGCCATTTTGGCATTTGTCTTTGCCGTCGAGTTCTGTCTTGATACATCGCAGTGGCGATGATGTGGCGTGGTGATGCAGCATCACACGCCGACTTCTTCTCATTACGGGCGATTAGAGAAACTTAATTAAAAATACTGCACTGATGCTGCCACCACCGTTACCACTGCCCGCCCGTTGTCGTCATCAATGTCGTTTAATCTCGCACAAAGGGAGGAAGAGAGAGAGAGAGACAAATTATCACAGCCTGACTATTAGAAATGGCTGGCCAGTCCTTTGCCAATGGCAATTTCAGACCCAGCTTGACGTCCGTTTGGCGTTCCAAAGTATTTTCCCGCTGTTGTTTTTTTTTTCTGTATTTCTTTCTCTGGTGTTGTTGTATATTTTGTGACAGCCAAGATGAATGCCTTTGCACTGCGCATACCTCTCTCTCTCTCTCGCATGAGGTGGATTTCTCTTGGCTGTAGCAGCAGTCAACTGCAACTCATATGAGCAACGCATCCATAACACTAAAGTCGTTGAATTTATGCAATCGCATCGGTCCAGCTGCGCGCGTCACCCCGTCACCGGTCAAAGCGAACCCGCACTCTGGCCTTCTCCTATACATTACATACATTTATAAATAAAGAACCTGGACCGAACCCCACCGCGACCCATTGAAATATTAATTATTGCAGAATTTAATTGCCACTCTAAACAAGGAGCTGAGTGTATTAATGTCGCAAATTATTGCCGCTCGCAATAAAATGCGCGCGAGAGGCCAGGAATTTATTCTGCAAAGCTATAATCTGTACCTAGGAGTAGGATTGCCAGCTCCTGTTTTTTTATTCTTATTCATGACAAGAGTTACTCTTGGAGGACTTCTCATTTCCTCGCAAGAGGCACTTGCCTTTTTTTTAAATCATTTTTTAGGTGTACGAGGCTGGGAATTGAACCCAACCTCCGGCTCCGGTGTGTCCTATGCACTAACCATCATGCCAGGGTAACGTCTTAATTGTATTATTATAATATTTCCTACTCACTGTATGATCACAAGGGAATAAGAACATGCTTATGGGAACCTAATGAAATAGAACGAATATTTCAGTTAGCCCAAGATTTCTGCTCTCATATCTCACTTTTTCAGAATTTTCTACTTTTAGGTTTATGTCACACAAAATTGTGGAAAATTTTGACATTCTGTCATTAAATTTATCTTGATGGCATACAAAAAACTGGAACATAAAGTTTTAAATAATTTCACGCTCAAGATTTTGTTTCATTTTCACTCGTTCTCAGACAAGGCTTTAAAATAAATACTAAAATTAAATGTATAGGAATGGAATGAAATCGCCATCAAACGAATAGACAAATCTGCAATAAAATTTCACAAAAAGTGTAGTTGGCAACAGTGGCTGTGACCTAAGTCGGATGGAATTTCAACTTCAAGTGAAAAACTTTGCTCTTAATTCCTTTTCAAAATTGTGCCTCAGGTGTCGGTGCAGTGCGCACGGAAATGCTCTACAACTATACAAGTCTACACATCGCATCGCCTCGCCCGCCCGCCCGCCTGACATGCATATCGCCATCACGCCGCGCGACAAATGATCTAGTCCACTCGATGAACCCGTTCAATAATAAATCCATTAAAACTGGAGACTACGGCGAATTGAGCCATTTTGCGGAAATATTTATCTATTTGGCGTTGTTTTGCAACATTTTGGGTATTATGATTGTGTGTATGGTGTACTGTTATTATGGTTTGGCAAAAAATGGCGCCTAAACTATGAGGAAAGGAGAGCGTAGGCTCCCACGTGCCTCCGATATGATGCATACGTATAGAACCCCGTGGCATAGAACAAAGGCAATTATGGGCATGAGACCAACTTCAACTATGAAAGGAGGCGCAATTTGCATAATGCAATTACGGAGAATGTATCTGGTGGTCGATATTTTTTTTTTTATTCTATGTATTTTATTTATAAAGCCTAGCTCGTTGTTAGTCTGCAATATCTATCTATATAGATACATACAATATTCACGTATCCCGTTCGATTTGATTCGTGTTGTGTAGCGCCCCGGAACACAATATTCGTTTTCAAAAGAATTTATGCTTTATTGGATTCAATTGTTTGATCGTCGTCGTATAGTTCAAATTCAAAATATAGTTTGTGGCAGTGGCAATGTTGGCGGATAGCGGTGGCAAAAGCCCGTTTGTGTGGATATTGTTAGAGTTTCAATGGCATAAAGACAATACAAAATGACGTTAACAACTTCAAGCTTCGTTGAGTGCTAGTAATTTGAATTATTTCATACGCATAAAGCCCAGGGGGTGGCAAGTGGAAAGAGTTTTTGTTCAAAAGGCTTTGTGCTAATGTTACATTGTTATAAAGATAATTATAAAGATGACCATGATAGGTGGTTATATAGAAAGGTGAAGCTATGAAAGTTTTTGTCAGCTATTTTACAATTTTTTATATCATTAAAATTTTCTAGTGGTCGTCTTTCAAAAGCTACCAACTTTATATTTTAAGTAAAGATGACAACGGTAACAGATGATTTAAATTTTTACGCTGAACATCATCTAATTGACATATGGGAAAGCTGGAAATTGAAGAGAAACGAAATTCGCCGGGTCAAATTTTCCAATTTTTGGATCTAAAGTTTTTTTTACCTGATTCAGTACGATTAAAAAAAAAAAAAAACATACAAATCGGATGATGTTCAGCCGACTTACTGGCTAAACAGAATAGAATGACGGAACTGGCGCCGCAGACGGAACTGGAAGAGCTGTCAAAAAGTGTCGTACGTTATTTTTTGTACATGTCCACAATAGAGCTGTACAGCTTTGAAAGTATTTTGAAGAAAAACAAAAGAATATTATTGTGTACAAGCTCAGAATTCATATTTTTGGTTTCCAATAATTTTCCTTTAATTAAATAATTTTTTTTCGCGATACAAATAACCGCAATATTTTTTTCCGACCCAAAAAGTTGTTTTTTTTCTTCATACAATTTGAAACGTCAAAAGTGCCCTACGTGAAAATTTAAAAGTTGGTGAACTCTTCCGTCTGCATCTGCAGCTTTGAATTTGCGTGTATTCAATATTTTGACAGCTATTCCAGCTCCGGCTCCAGTTCCGTCTCCGTCACCATTCTGTTCAGCCAGTTATGCGCATTCGAACAAAAACCAACTCACGGATTTTCAAGATTTTCAACTTTTCTTGTCGAAATTTCCAATGTTAGGCTCCGTAGTGTGTTCAATGCAAATCCAATAAAGAAACAAAAATCCAATAAACAAACAAATAAACGGACTCATTTTTATTTACATAGATCTTAGTGGAAACGTGGTCTGTGCCTTGATCGTATGATTTTTACAAAATCGAAACGCGGTGTACCACAAGAAAGTTTCTTAGGGCCTGTTTCTTTTATATGAATTATTGCGATATTTCGGTAGAAAATAAAATGCTCGACTGTGTCGCACGAATTTGGTCTTGTTATAAAAGTCTCTTCGAATTTTAAAGATTGAGTGTAATATAAAACATATAATTAATAATTATATGTATATGTATTTATCAATTTAATTAATTGAAGAATGGAAATTTGAATATAGAAAAAAGCATGAAATACGTTCTTTAAATTAATAAAATAAAATAAGTACTCAAAATGTTTTAATCGCAGAATGAAGAAGCCATCTAAATTCTTGAAAAAATGTGAATTTTTGCAGAAAAAACCTTTAAAATCGTTGGAGCGGTTTTTTTAAAAAATAATTTTTTATATACAAAATTTTTACCAAAAAATTGGTATGCCATTTTTAAGAATATAATAATATACAATTAAAACCAAAATTTCAAAAAAATTCATCTACCCGTTTTCAAAAAAAACGATTTTTCAAAAAAAAAAAAAAAATTTGAACTTTTTTTTTAAATCCAAAAAATATTTTTTTGAAACTTGATATGACCTCCTAAGCAAAAAATTTTGATCAAAATCGGTTAAGCGGTTAACGAGAAACTTAAAAACAAAACAAACGGGTCTATGGCAGATGGTGGTTAATAACGGTTTTTGGTAATTTTTTGCCCCTCTAGGGAATCACCAAAAAATGTTATGCTCAAAGATTGAAGAAAATTGCTTCAGGGGCTTAGGCTGTAGGCCGAGGTGCAGACATACATCACAGACAGACAGACGGAATTGCGGGACCCGTTTTTTTCGTGTTCTCTATCATCGTAATGTCAAGTTTGACTGTTATCTAGAGTTCGATTTTTTGCACGGATTCATAACTTGCCCTATAGTACCCTATATCGCAAGTAAAAAATGTCAAGTAAGTGTATTAATGTTTCTGGATCACTAGATTCTTTGTTTTGTTATCTTTGAGTTCGCATACATATTTTTATTTTCAGTATGTACCCCTTACAGTTGAATTTTTGAGACGGAATAAAAATGCTGTTACCACCTCTTCATCTTTCCTCAAATAACGCAACCGTGAGAACTTTAAATTCTCGATTTTCTATCAACTTTGAGCTTTATAACTATCACAGAACTTCGAACTTACAATGTTAATCAAATTGAAAAAAACTGATTCTCTATATAGCCCCGCATAGTCATAAATTAAAAGCCCATTTGATCTTTCAGGTCATTCGCGCAGTTGAGATTCTACAAATGTTTCGCATTATAAAAACAGCAATATAAACATTCAATGTTGCAATCTTGACGTCCTTCGTAATCACAAGCTCATCAATAAATAAAACTCTGAATAGCTTACATCTTCATTTCATCAAGTTTGTTATAACAAAAAAAAAAAAAAATATATAAAACATCTATTTTCTGTGTTTTTCTTTCAGCTTAAACCTAACAACTAACAAGTTACGAGTATGTTAATACATTAATCAAATGCCGTTAGTGTTCTACCAGGTAGATGGATATACATGTGTAGGCGGCACTTAACTAATTTTTCTTTTCGATAATTAAAATTCATCTTCGTGCAATAGAACGTTGTTCGTATATTGCTCGCTTACTGAATTCCTCCCCCACAAAAGTGCATAATTGCAATGTTTTAGAAGTCCAAGTCGATACGAAAATGGTAAGGATTTTAAATTTTATTCGCAAATTGCGGATTAAATACCCGCAGGTAATCACGGACTAATTATATTGGCAACTACGTGTGTACCTACACAAGCGATGCAGCGCGTCAATGGTGCCGGGCGGGCAAATAATGCAAAAGCAGAAGCAACTGAATCTATGAGTGGAAACAGAGTTGAAATCAATTTTAATAAATTTTTATTCCGCAGCGCATTATTAAGGTAACGTTAGCAGTTTGCTGGAGCTGAAGTGCAATAATCGTCAAACTAAATGTTTACATCACCTACTCACTTGGAGCGCTGCAAATGCACTCACGTTCGCAAACTAATTGTGTATGGGCGGTTTTTTGTTGTTGTTGTGTGTGTTTGTGTTGGGTGTTCTGTAAGCCAAGTTAAGTTCGTGTTATTGTTGAATCTGATGCCTGCCGCAACAACATATCCGTTTTATTTTCGCCATAAATTTTAATGTTTTTGGTCAAAGTTGCCCCACGCCAGACTACAGAAGTCTAGATCGGTAAAAGATAAAGGTTTATCGGTGATTGTTGGTTTTGTTTGTATACTGGTATCCTGCAGCGCATAGTTGCGATCGAGGGAGTTTTTTGACTTTGTAGATAAATTACAAAAGGCAGTTTTTTTTTTTTGGAGAAGGAGTGCTGCATCACTGAACAGAATTTGTTCAAATAAGTTGAAGCAGTGAGAATTTACACTATGTTTAAAAATAAACAAACTAATTTGACTAAATGACTGAATCCTGCACCGCCAAAATCGTTCAAAACTTCACTCAAAAAAAAGGTACAAATTTTTTGAAATCTCGGTAGCATTCAGGCGATTAACTTCTCTTCAGAAATACCAATGAAAATAAAAAAAATCCATTAGAGAAAAAATGGAGGCGTATGTTACCTCTAAAGTTTCAAATTATAGGCCTAACGAAAAGATTAACATAATTTCAGAAAATTTCTGGCATCAAACTGAGAGTGTTTCTGTGAAGTATGGTCATAATCGGTTCATTAGTATATGTGTGCTTTGGTGCAAAGTCGCTACTGCATTGCGCTTGAGTAAGTGTATTTTTATCTGAGTTGGTCATTTCTACTTTATAATAATTCAAACGAAAAAAATCATCCGCAAAATTTTTAGATGTATCTATTTTTTTTCAAAAATTTGAAATTTCGAACTTTTTGTTTTTCGAACCTTTGTCTTTCGATACTTTGTCAACCGGGACTTCGTCTTTCGTAACTTTGTCTTTCGATACTTTGTACATCGAAGCTTCGCCCTTCGAGACTTTGTCTTTTGAAACTCTATCGGATTCCCCCAGAAAAATGAATTAATTTTTTCCTGGCTTAAATTCCTCTGTTGTAATTTCCCGGAGCCTTAGGCCCATCGCCCACTAGGCAACTTTTTGTTGCTCACCCAAGCAACTTTTTGTTGCTCTGATTTAATTACATTAGCTTATATAGGAAAGCGCCCACTAGGCAACTTTAAGTTGCGCAACTTTTAGTTGCTCGCGCAACTTTTTTCCCGGCAACTCCCGTCAACTTTTTGTTGGTTACCGTCACCTACTAGGCAATTTCCGAGCAACTTCCAGCAATTCTTGGGAATTCTCCAAGATTTTGGGCAAATGAGACGCTTTTAACCCGAAAAATAAGTTTTATTTTCACACTGAACAAGTTTTGTAACGTCGTCGCTGATCCAAAATACAAGGTTAATTTAACATTTTAATTAAAAACACTTAACCCAAAAGTTACTCGGAAATTGCATAGTGAGTGAGGACAAGCAAATTCGAGCAACTTTTAGTTGCGCAACAAAAAGTTGCCTAGTGAGCGATGGGCCTTATAGGTACTATTTTTTCTTTAGAGCTGAAATATGGTAATTTGGCAAATTACAGAAAAAGTGTTCACATCTCAAATTTCCTAATTTTGTTTGACAGTCCAGAATGTCAGTCGCTTGTTTTTCTTTTTTTTATAAGTACACTAAATCCTGTCATTTTAAATTCGTTCCACTTTGAATGAATTCCATTAGGGTGTGTTCATAGGTTTGTACGTACCGAATTTTATGTAAATTTGGTTGAATTATTTGGAAATGTGAATTTGTAGATGGAAATGAGATGATTTCGAATTGCACTTGGAATTTTTTCTACCTCATTTGCTCTAATGAAAACATAATATTCTTGTGCACTTTTTTGGATGGGCTTAAGACGTCAAAAAAACCTCCATCAGCGAAATTCACCTTTGTTGATTTTTTTTTTTTTTTTTTGAAGATCGGCTTTTTTTGCCTAAATTTTTTGGACTATTCCACATTTTTATTTCAAAAACATAGGTTTATGTATACGTTTCTATTTGACAGACATTTTTTTTCCTCAAGAATTTTTGTTCGACTTTTGTCGAATAGCCTTTTTTCGAACAAACAAAAATTTTCAAAAATGTTCTATTTAGTCAAAAACTGTATTTACCAACTAAAGCATAGACACCCTATACTCAACAATTTGAACTAAGAATGCAATATAAAAAAAAATAAGAAGTTAAGAATTTACAATATACCTATACAAACGTATTCCCTGCAACCAATATAAAGTGATCATGCATAAAGTCAATTCAAACTAATTGCCACATTTAAACCAGACTTTATTGGAATTGCCCGCACACACTGCAGTGTCTGGCTTGGCTCTAGGTACTTCATGCAGAATTACAACAAGAACAACAACAATAACATTCAAAATCAAACTATAGACCCTATATCTACCATAATAGGTAGACATACGTATATACAAGATTCAACTGCAACACACGATCAAGCAAAAGAATTGTTAACTGAGTCCAAAAAATATATAAAAATTGCAAAATTGTGTAGATAAAGTGCAATAAACCAATTTGAATTGCATTGCTGCATCGCCTGTTAAAAATGGCTGCTGCTGTTGTTGTTGTGCTTGGTTGTGCTGTGTGTTGCAGAATGCCTCACGTTGCAAAGATATTTTTATAGTTAAAACTTACTTTTAATGTTTTACAAGATGATTTTGAGTGTCAGTCTGTGTGTGTGTATTTGTGTGTTAAATGCATGGAAAATGTCAAAAGTACAAACACTGTACTCGCACGCACGTTATGTATCTTTGTATCTTAAAGAAGTATCTTCGCCAACCAGATGAGATTGGTCAAGCGATACGAATTCAGAGATAAAATTTATTTATCTCCCTGCGATAGCGGAATGATGGGCTGGAGATTCCGTGTATGGCAAACGATATCTTTTAATGAAGATGTCTTTAAAGAGAATATGCCATTGGACAGAGTGAAGACACCTTCCTTTTTAAGAAGAAAAGAAAAAAGTCCTTAATTTATGTAACGATTTTAATATTTTGATAAGACCACCGCACATCACCATCACATCCAGCAGAAGCAGCAGCAGCAGCATCAGGGAAAAAGCATCTCCCTTTCTATTTTTTAATGACAGGATGTAATTTTGGAGGAATGTCGGTCATAATATAATCGTTTAATCGAAACAACACACACATCAAACGGTCTCGAGTTGTTGTTGCAATTTTTATTGCTCGCCATGCTTCTTTGCTTGCTAAAAAACTGATTATGTTGTTAACATTAAACGAACCTGGTGCAATCGAATTTAATCAACCTATGCTGCACATGCTGTGCCAATGGGAGGTGCACAAGCGCACGCAGTTAATTTAATATTTTAATAATATCTGTACTCAATTAGTTTATTTATTGCGATATAGAAAGTAAATGAGAAAAACTCCTTTGGTGCGAATGTATGTATAGCGGGGAGCATATATACGGATATGCAAACTATACAGGTCGGTATACGTATACTCTTTGGTTATCTTATGGGTGATATTTTATGTTATATATTTTATTTAAATACGTAACTATCTAACAGTTATTTTATAGGTAGTTAAATAAAGCATGAGAATTATTGTTAAAAACTAAAGAGAAATTTTAAGTCACTAAATGATTGTTTAGACACTATACATAAAGATGCAGAATACAAGAGGCTTACAAAGAGAAAACAGAAGAACAGGCTGGGTTTGACCCACACTGATAACTTCCCATTGGTTCCCTTTAAAACTCGAAACCCCATGTTATTTTTTTTTATAAGAAAATTACCAAATAAAAATCTTTGCTCTAAATATATGCGACACGAAAAATTTCAACAATTATAAGCAGTTTCTTTTTCAGATTTTTTGGCCTATAAAAAAAAAAACCGTTGATTGAATTTTTTTACAAACCTTATCAATTACTAATTTTAGTATTGTGTGTAGACTAAAATTATCCGGGAGTTGATATCATTGGTTGTTCTCGAGATATTCGAGCCGAAAACATTTTTTTAACAATTTTTAGCAGATTTTTTTTTCAGTTTTTTAGCCTAGAAAAAAAAACCGTTGATTGAATTTTTTTACAAACTCTACCGATTATCAACTATAACATGGTGTAATAAATAAAATTACCTCGAAGTTAAAATCTTTGTGTGTTCTCAAGATATTCGATATTTCTTAACAATTTTTAATAAAAAAAACTGTTGGTTGGTTTTTTTTTTTAAATATTACTATTTTTTCACTACGCCATTATGCATATAATGAAACCGGGTCGAAGATTAACTTTCTTAACTTCCCGATAGTATCTTAACTTAACGAAGTATAATATCATATTTCAGGCGACTTCTGGTTTGAAATTCGAAATATTCTGGCAGGCTTGGCATCGAATTGGAAATTGTAATAAATATAACACAGCGTGGCCTATATAACTCATCATCAGAGACTACTCTTTAGAAGATTCTTGTACTTGTACATTTAGAATTAGCAGGAAAATAGCTGCAAGCTCGTTATACTTTTCAAATCAAACTTTATTATGGCACTTGAAAGTCTATTAGATTTTTGAAACAAAAACTCCAGTTTCTAAATATGAACGAGTGGATAAGATCTGAGACGCAGAAAACTGCAGTACGTATTGATCCGAAATAGCTTAAAATGGCATTAGTCTACAAAAATGTTCGTTTCTTCCGGACAATCCCAATAACTTAGTCACCAGTTGAATTTATATGACACCGTAAGACGACGAAATGTATAGGAATTCTAGAATTTAATGGTAAAATTTTAATAATATTTTTAGAAAAATTATTCCAAAATGTGTTTATGATTCATTAAGGAGCTTTACTAGTAATTTTGTCCAAGAAACAATTGATATTGGTGATATTGAACATACCCTAAGCAGATTAACGCAGTTGCTTGATTAGCAGGACAGATCAGGGCCCAAAAGGGAATTAAATCCTTGGAATCCACAAAATTTCCCCGCACCCAAGGTATATACCTTGATGAAAAATATGCTATCAAAACAAAACGTTTTGGATTTTACCAATGTTGGTCAAAAGATCTAAGATTTACAGGTAAATTCACATTTCATCACCTTGGTAACTACAGGTAGATACATTCTTATGAAGTTGCAGTAAGCATTTTACTCGTAGTAGAAAGTATCAATTCGTGGAATCAATTCCATTTTCTCTGCATATTAATTAATGGTACCTATCGAAAGTCTTGAAAATTCTCAAAATTCAAAGAAATCAGTTCTTCAAACTACATTTGGCCTTTAAAAAAAACTGCTACCGCCTGGAACTGACAAGACCCCAAGAATATCTCTGTCAAAACCGTTCGGATTCGCCAATAAACTGTAGGTCCCCTCCATAAATGGTTGAGAGTTGTAAGTCACTAGGCTCTAATTCTCCATGAGCTGTTGTGCCATAAAATTTAATTTCTTTTATCTTGGGCTTACTGAGTTTAAATTACTAAACTGACCATCTAGTCCCTTCCAGTCCATTAACATATTCCGATTTCCAAAGAAAGTAAGGCGTCATTAAAAATTTCTTTCCTAATATTTTTAAACGAATAACCCAGATGGATAGCCAGAAGTTATTTTTAACAAAATAGTGCATGAATTCCTTTGTGACTACAGCAACATTTTTGTGTAATGATATCGAATTACAATCCTCAACTATAGTCTCCTTGTAATACCTGACAAATAGCTTGTTTTCTACTCGTATTATCTTTAAATCCAACATTTCACCCAATTAACTTCAAATTAAAATGTCCATACTGCACCGCCATACTCCATACACCCAAACATGGCCAACCCTCGTCATCGTCAACCATACTGACACATTGGACACAGAACCACAGATCGCAGCGCAAAGTACCGCTTTGTATGTTGCTTCCAAATCAATCAACTCACTCTCATCCCTAATCTGAACCTCGCCAACATGTCTACAACAACCAAACTATATTTTACTGCTCCCAATCTTAAAATGTCAAAGACTAATCTCCCAACTCCAACTAGTACACTGCGCACAAGTCTTGTTCCAGCCTTTTTTGGCCACAAAGAATCACACGATCTGACACCGCAAAACACAAACATCACGAACTTCTCTTGTCAACTTCTGTGCGTGATGTTAAACTAAGTCTTGTATCCAATCCCCATAATCAGGGCTGCCGCCGCCAAATGGATGATGACAGACAAACTGACGACCGCCCCAGACATAGGTGAAGCAAAAAAAAAAAAAATATAAAACAAGAATATCCAACACCCATAATACAGTAATTCGGTTCAATGCACCCAGAAAGGCATATTGCTGAAGTTGTCTGCTTATAACCCGACAAGTCCGTCTCTAGCTGTCAATAACAATGAAAAATAAATACAAATACACTCATACAGCATACACAGGGAGATAATATTGTTGTTGCTGGAATAGACAAACCTATAACCGAAGATGGCAGCAACGGGTATTTAAAACTAATAAATCATAACCTATCTCAATGCGAAATCAGATGTGCAGCGCACCATCGATACTGTGGCAAGCCTTTACGCCGCATACGCCATCAGGTAAACACAAAATAGCCAACATTCCGGAGACCGGTCGTAAACTAACATCAGATGCCGACAACCATAATACCAGTTTCCACATTTTTCCCGTATTTAACAAAAGCAGGTTTTCTCTTCTGTCATTATTTTTATATCGAGCTCGAGCTCTCTATAATACCCAACGTCTGTCGTCGTTGTCTTCGTCGTCGTCATTGTCGATCGTCCATTTTTATATATCGAGCGATCTTTCGAATACGAATAACAGCAAAAAAAGTAATAATTACGGTACAACACACCGAATTCGCACTTCTCTAATCCAATCAGCTACAATCATATGAAACATCTCCATCAAACCCAACGGTATATGTTGTGTCACCTGCCACAAAAAAAACTGTCAAAATGGTGTTCATCAGACAAAAACAAGAACAAACCGATTGTGAGAGATAGTTAATCTAGATCCACAAACTAGATTAAAAGTTGTGGAACATGAATTTCACCAAATTAGGATTTTCCTTTTAAGTGCGAGAAACAAAATGGCATTAGGCGCCAGCTTATGTTTGACGTTTGAGTTGACCCAATTTCATATTGTTTAACGAAAAGTGTCAAATTCGATTAAATAACTCCCGCAGCTGTCACTACAAATTGAAATTCAAGATGACACACGTAACAACAGTAGCGCCACAACTTCCTTATAACAATACTATACCTTCACTGGCAACAACTGTCACTTTTTTAAATGGAGACCAAAGTACTATACGCGCCAAAAGGTTCTCTCGCCCGCATTCGATCAGGTTTCACTTTGATGGTGGTGCTGGTGGCTCGTGTGACTTTACATCTTTATGACGTCTAATAATCACATAGTTTTTTTTTTCATTTACTTCTTCTTATTCTGCTGTTAAATTGGCGGCAGAAAAATAAAACTATACAGAGGCATAGAGGAGATATAATACACAAAGATTGTAGTTGTTGTCAGTTGGGTCGGGTTTTTCATCTCTTGCTATCTCAAAATACTCTCAGTGGAACGCACATTGTTGTCAATCAGGTTCAGAAGTTCAATCAACTAAACCAACTCTCATGAAGTTGCTGTTGGTGGATAATCTAGTTGTTGCTGGTTTATTGTTTGTTTACACGATGAGTCTTCTTCTTTTCAAATAAAAACAAAGTTTTTCGCGGCCTTCAGAAAAAAAAAATCAAGAAGATGCCCCACAACAATAAAGATGATGAGGGGAGTCACTGGGAGATACCACAACAACAGCGCGGCGGCGGCGGCGTGCGTATTGAATTATGAATCTCCTCCAGATTCCATAGTATAAACCAAAGGAATCCCAACAACAACAACAAGGTAAAAATATGCCAAAAACAGGATTTACCGAAGTTGTTGGAGGGTAATCCTGTTTTCGAGGATAAGAGGATCAAATTGACATTGAAAAACAAGTGTTAAAGCAACAAAGCTGTATACACCATAGGTCCTGTTCATCTTTATGGTTGAAAGTGTAGTTATTTTTGTATTTCCTGTTAACAAAATTAAAAAACAAAAAAAAAACATGTCGGCTGATCCTGTTCTGAAAATGTGAGAACTGGGTCGAGGGCATACTGATTTCGTCATTATTTCCATATCGAGATGAGGTTATTTAAATGGAGTTTTTTTTTGTAGGTATTAAATATTTTTAGATTTTAATTTGAAGGCTTTTGTGGCTTTTTATGAGACGGAGGTGGCACTCCTAGTTGTTTAGAAATAAAAAAAAAATGTTAAGTGCTGGTAATAAAACGGCTGCTTTGGATCTTACAAACAACTGATTTACACATCATTATGCAACACACCTATTTAACAAAAAAAAAAAAATACTAACTGAGAACTGACATTTACAGCACACATACAACTTCTAGGAAAAAATCTTAAGAGATTCACTTCCTTGAGATTATGTACAGGTACAAAAAATGATGATCGAATGTTACCTATCTATAATTTTGTAAAAAGGTAGGCGGTTTGAATAATAAAGATACTTGAGTATTTATACCTACGACACAAGGAAACGGTATGTTACTGATGGCCAATTATGAAATGTAAAAAACATGATAATAATTATAGTGAAACCGCCTCAGGGTCGAAAATGGAGGAGAATAGTTTTACGAGATTACAATTTACAACAAGTTTAATAGCTATAGGCAGGTATTAATATAAATTCACATAACTCAGACATAACGATCTTCTGAGATTAGAACTTTAGAAAGTATTCTCATCTAAAAATACATTTTATGTGATGAAACTTTAAATGAACATAGTTAAACTTTATATGTATTAGATTAGCGAGTCCAAGGTCAAACTTAAACAAGTAAAATTAAATTTTTCAATTTATTTTTCCTAAATGTTGTAATCCACTTTGACTTTTAAATTTTTACAACGTGACTAATATTAACTAGTTAAACATAAAAACTTAAAAAAGTCCTGAAGCAATATTAAAATATATACATAAAATCTCATAAAAACGAAAGCAATAGAGCTACAGATGCAACTTTAAATAATAAAAGTTATACTAAAATGAATGAAATGATTCAAAAGACCACACAAATTCTTTAATTAGAAACTGACAGCCAATTTGTGATGTACTTTCTTGTCGAAGGCTGAGGTTTTGCTCGTCAGTTTCCAGGGTACTAACTAAAGTAAGTACATAAGCTTTAGTTTAAAGGTCTTCATTAATTTCTCTTAATTCTTTGGCTTTTGTGTTTAACAATATTTATAAATGAGATTAACTAGATTGGTCTGGCGTAGACACTAGTCCACCGCCGTATAGTTAGCAGCACTAAGTGAGGAATTTCAATTTTTTTAATTCCTATAATTTGGAAAACATTTGGAAAAATTTGGAAAACCATTTTCAGAATTTGGAAAACCTTAGTTAATTAGTTATTAACAATTAAAGGTTAGGCGTATAGTTAGCAGCACATAGAAACAAAGCTAGGTTTTTTTGGTATCAATCGATCGGGAATAGTTTTGTGAAATTTGGAAAACCATTTTTAGAATTTGGAAAAGCATAGTTTAGTAGATAATTAACAAAATGTAAACAAAATGACAGTTCTATAAACAATTACAATTAACGAAAAATGTAATGTAACGGAGCGTAACGTAATTAAAACTGCCATATAAGAACACAAAACCAACACATATAAACAAAATTCTGTCCCAACAACAATTATAGGGCGTATAGAATTGAATCGCCAATGGCCGCGTTGGGGGGGCAAGCCAAACCTATCCGGATAGGTTTGTGTTGTTGTAATCCCATAGGAAAATTCAGCTGATGAACCAAACAGCTGTTGTCAAAAACAAATCTAAAGCTATCCTAAAATTTTCGGGATACTAAACTATCCTATGCGCAATTTGAGGAACAGCTGATTACAGCTGACTTTTGGTTTTCGGGTTTCGCTTGAGTAGTTGTTTTTTTTTATTTTTTGTTGTTTGTTTTTGGCTTTTAAACATAAAAATACATATACAAATTGTTGCAAAAATAAACAAAATGAAGATATCTGTCAATTAGAAGGACACAACATACGTTTTTGAAGACACAGCAGAGATCTGAGAAAAAATAATTTTTGGTACTTATTTGAACTTTTTTCAGCTGTTTTGATTTTTGATAGGTAACCTATCCGGTTCGTTGGAAAACATATCCGATACTAAAGTATCTCAGATAGCTTATCTGTGTACCCCCCGAACGCGGCCAATGCTTAACAATTGGCTATTGTTTTATTCTTAACTATATTTTATATTTTCTATCTGAAAAGGTAAAAAATTTAACAGCTGACTTTTGACAGAAAAATAGTTTGACAGATATTCGGACAGGATTTTGTTTATATGTGTTGGTTTTGTGTTCTTGTATAGCAGTTTTAATTACGTTACGCTCCGTTACATTACGTTTTGCGTTAATTGTAATTGTTTATAGAACTGTCATTTTGTTTACATTTTGTTAATTATCTACTAAACTATACTTTTCCAAATTCTAAAAATGGTTTTCCAAATTTCACAAAACTATTCCCGATCGATTGATACCAAAAAACCCTAGCTTTGTTTCTATGTGCTGCTAACTATACGCCTAACCTTTAATTGTTAATAACTAATTAACTAAGGTTTTCCAAATTCTGAAAATGGTTTTCCAAATTTTTCCAAATGTTTTCCAAATTATAGGAATCAAAAAAATTGAAATTCCTCACTTAGTGCTGCTAACTATACGGCGGTCACTAGTCCTTATAGATTTTCGCCTGAGTGATTTCCTATGCGGCGTACGCTGTCTTCTGGGTCGCTGGCTTCGGATACGGATAATTTCGCTGGTTTTACTCGGTCTTTACTGGCTATTGATGGTTTTCATAGGCTATCAACGGCTTTCACCGACTATCAACAGCTTGCGCTGGCTTATCAACGGTTTGCACCGGCTATCAACGGCTTTCACTGGCTATCAACAGCTTTCGCTGGCTTATCAACGGTTTGCACCGGCTATCAATGGCTTTCACCGGCTATCAACAGCTTTCGCTGGCTTATCAACGGTTTTCACCGGCTATCAACGGCTTTCGCCGGCTATCAACAACTTCACGACTCCTTACCACTGGTGGGGGCAGTCTACTGTGAACAATTACCTTTTATTATTATTATTATTTATTTCAGGAGGCTCTTATATAGGCTGTCTTGACACGTCTTTTTCGATCGAGTGCTTCCTTTCGACTGAAGTCCGGTTTGGTATTTTCGGTATTTTATTTTCGGCTTCACGACTCCTTACCACTGTTGGGGGGCAGTCTGCGATCAATTACCTTTTGTTATTATTATTTATTTCGTGGCCTCTTCATGAGCCGTTTGTGTCACCAAATTTATTTTTTTATTTATTTTTTTTAAGGGCCAGTTGTACAAACGTGGTTTAATATTTAACCCGTGGTTCAGGAAGTTTAATTCGCCGATTTCAGCGGATTAACTGAGGTTAAACGGTGCTTCAAGGATTAAGTATGTGAAAATGGCTAGGTGCATGCCTAAACCATATAGATAAACCCCAGTTAATCCGTCAAAATCGGTCAATCAAAAATCCTGAACCATTGATCAACATTTAACCCACGGTTGTACAACTGGTACTAAAGGTATGAAAGTTAATTTAAAATTTTTTAATTCGTTTTGGAGAAAATTAAAAAAAAAAAAAAAAACATTTTTTTCTAGATGAGGTAAAAAAATTGAATGTTGGCTCAAGAAAATTTAAAATTGCAAAATTTAAAAAGCAATTTGTCGATATTCTGTGAATATACATGTATATACCGATGGATGCACAGACTGATCGATGCGGTAGGTATATAGCTAAAAAAAACAGCTTTTCTTATTCTTACCTCTCCATCATCGTTATGTTAAATTTGTAAAAAAAAAAATATGCAGAAATTCAGAAAAAAAAATTCAATATATTAAAAAGAGCACATCAAGTTGTCAACTCTTGATGGTTTCTTATTACATTATTACAACAAAATCGAGCCAAAAAATATTTCCATCTCAAAAAAAAAAAAAAAAAAAAAAAACAGAGCATTCCGACCCTATAGCTTTCCGCCTGATCAATTTATTTCGCCTGTATAGATATAATGTCGGCTTTTATTGTTCTGCGGCTTTCATCGATCTTACTTTAATGAGCTTGCAAGTTCCTTTCGAAATTTCTCTTGGTATTTCTGATCACATAATGTAATGAAGTTGTTTAAATTCCCTGCTGATGGCATGCGTACGCAAATCCTCAAACTGTCCTCTTAAATTAGTGTCCACCGGAAGAATCGCCCAATTATTTCACATCACAATGAACCAAGCAAAAAAAAAAAACAAAGTAGTGTAACCATTGGTCCAGTACAATTGATAAGTATAACAATGAACCGATCACTCGCTGTCAAGAGTCGAGCCCGTCCTTTCAGGCCGTCCATATTCATCCATCCGATCGATTCGGCATTCGCCTCTCAACTCGAAGAGAGATGTAATCCGATCAATCAATCTAATTAAAAACGCTATCCGACCGACCAAACGAACAGCGACTGATGTGACGATGGCGACAACGACCGACGCTGCCGCCGACGACTATTTACATAACAAAAAGGATGCAGATGAGGTGGAGGATGAATGACTCTGATGCTGCGCGAGTACACCATTCACAGAAATGTCAAGATTAAAATGTCACAGCAGCAACGTAAGCTAGCAAAGCGGCAGCCGGCAGCGGCGAGATGTTTGAATACTATGTATACGCTCAAGGCGGACGGACAGCTTGATTTAAGGTGCAATGAAAAATAAATAAAAAATAAAACTACAACAGGAGAAAAAGCCTCCGACCGATATTGAAAAGTCCGACAAAAAATGTCGGATTTACCATTTTGTGAGATCAGAAAAACATCCGAACGTCATCCTACGCAAATCCCCCGGTAACATTGGCCACTATAGTCATCATCAGAGTCACACAAACTTTTGTTGGTCGATTAATCTATCTCTATCTAGAACCTATATCCCGTCGCGTGTTTGCGCTGATGTTTTATCCATTTTGTACTTTGAATCCTGAATATATCTGCAATCAAACATGAGACATTGAAGAAATTATCTGGTAGCAGCAACAACAGCAGGGAATGTATTCAGTTTTTTAACTATACAGATAAGCGAAATGGATAGTTCTCCAAGATCCGTATGTAAAAATTCTGATAAATCAATCAAAGTCAGAATAAACTGAGCGATTTTCTAAAATAAAGTACATTACTGAGGAAATGCTCTAAACTGTAGTTGATTCGAGATAAGCATTCTGTTAAGGATGATAAGTCAGTCAAAGGCTTTCATCATATGAAACACTAAAGGCTGTTTCACAATGCGACGAGAAAACAAGACGCCAGCGTGGCATTAGTGGTTCCTGAGATATAGGACGACAAAAATCGGGAAAACCGTAACTGACTGACTCACTGACTGACAGATCATCAAAATTATGGAGCACTTCTAGACACCGTAGAATCTTGTAATTTCGCACATCGGTAGACCTTGTGGTGTATACAAAGGAAAAACTCAAAAATTTGGGATTTTCCATATAGGAGGCGTGGTATCCGCCTACTTTCACACAATTGCTATCAATTATTTAGAGCACTTCTGATTGTTGTAGAATGATAAAATTTGGTAAAGCGGAAGGCCTTACAATTTGTACAGAGGAAAAAAATTAAAATTTAAAATTTATCATTCAGGGGGCGTGGCATCCACCCACTTCTCTGAAAGTAGTTATCAATTGCATGGAGCACTTCCGACACCATAGAATCTTGTAATTTCGCACAGCGGTAGGCCTTTTGCTATATACAGAGAAAAAAATCGAAAATTTTGGATTTTCCATATAGGGGCGTGGTATCCACCCACTTCCTCAAATTGTTTTCTGATTGTTGCAGAATGATGAAATTTTGTATAGAGGTAGAGGAAAACAAAAATTAAATTTGAGATTTTTCATTTAGGGGCGTGGCATCCACCCACTTTCTTAGAACTATGTCTGATTGTTATAGGATGATGAAATTTGGTAGAGCGATAGGGGTTCCAATGCAAGCAAAGAAAAAAATTTAAAATTTGATATTTGACATTCAGGGGTGTTGTGTTTTTACCCGCTTTCTCAGAAGTGTTGTCAATTATATGAAGCACTTCTGATTGTTGTAGAATTATGAATTTCGGTTTTCTTTTTTTTCCATCTGATTACTCAACATTCAAAATGTTTTGAAAACTTGCCAAGTAAACATACCAAATTTTAGTCAGTTATCATTTAATAAGAAATTTCTCTTATAATTTGGAGTTATTACGATATTACTCTACTTAAAATATTTGATAATAAACCCTTCATAAACTTAGAACTTGGCGTACTTTTAGATCTAATTACTTTTCACGGCTGACTTGTTACATAAAGGTTTTTTTGTATACATGGAGAACTTGGCTCTTTTATAACATTTATGTTTTTGGTGTGATTATAACTTCTTAATAAACTTATGTGAGCATCGAGATGAATGGAGTTAAAATGGGAATATCAGTCAATGAAGGCAAGATGAAGTGTATCTCCAGTGCTCAAGAAATTACATCTTATACCGACGGACGCACATCCTCGAAGGAATTTTACAATGCACGCAGCCGCTGAGCTACTCCAAAAGCTGCAAATATAGTGGTTAAAATGGTTATCGATCACCTTATTTATTTTGGTTAGAATCATCAAAACTCAGAGCAACCGCTTAATGGTTTTAAGATCTAAAACTTGAATTCTAAAAGTTACTCTTCCTTAAGTTAGCTTTAAAATAAATATTCAAGCTATGATTAAAAAATAAAAAAAACTTCAGTTTTAAAATATCTACAAGAATAAAATAAATTTACCACATTTAAAACAAAAATCTCTTCAATGAATTAGCTTATTTAATGAGTGGAGGCTGCTTTGAGAATATTATTTGTTTTCAGCAACCACATTACTTAATATCTTTGACAAGCTTGCAACTATTATTTTCCATAACAAAAAGTCGCGTACAGACAATTCCGCCAACCAAATTCTTCCACCATAACATTTTGCAGAAGACAGGAATTGGTTAAGCATAATCACAATCATGAATATCAAGTTCTTTTTTCTATCTCAAGTGTCTTTGAACTGCATGTATGATGCAAGGATAACCTTGTCACACCGGATTCAATAATAATAATCAAAACAAATCTGTTCATGAGGATACTCGTCACTAAACCTATTTACGTTGAAACTAAAATTCAAGATAAAACACCAAGAAGGAGCTAACTCGTTTTGAAATGGAACAACAAACAATCGTAAGGATATCGCACTTGTTGCTGCATTCTGGGGTAAAAGAAAGAAAGAAAATAAAGAAAAAAAAAAAAAAACTTGTCGAAAGCCACATTTGTTTTGCTATCCGTCTATCGCGTCACCAGAGCGCACCTTCGACACAGAAACAGGATAACGAAAATCCAACTCCCCTGTGCTTACGATATGGCCAGGAGAGGCCACATGGTTGACCAACAAGTTTGACTCCTCTTCAGCAAGATTTGTTTATTTTTTTTTTTTGTATTTATTTTCGTCCACCTTTGAGGTCTGGGGATACCTTCTTCGATTTGGTTGTCTCCTGAGGTTTTTTTTTTGCTTTTTTGTGGGATGATTCATTTTGTTACCTACTTAAAGCTCTTGTAAACTTCTTGAAAACAGATCAAGAGGCGCCAAGATGACAAGACATGATCTTTAAATGCAAAACTCGATGAAGACCAAAAAACCCAAAAAAAAAAATTAAAAAAAAAAAAAAAAACTGAACACTCAACCTACCAATCCAGTTATGTGTGCCGGTGGTTTGGTAGCACTTCTGGTGCCTTATGAATGAATTGTGAGCCAGAATGGAAGTGTAGGTTAGGTACCTACCTTGCTCGCTACCTCTGGAGGAGCAAAAAGCCTGTTTACGCTGTTTGTTGTTATATGGTGGCGCTTAAGCTCATAATCCAGTTTGATTTTTTCCCAACACGGCAAGTGTCTATTTTTGTGATGCTGCCTCTCTCAGCTGCTGCAAAGATGTTTTCGTCGATTTTTTTTTATTCTTCTTGTTGTTTTTCGTGTTATTAGGAAAAATCTGAGATCCATAACAACTCTGACCTGATGGTCCCCCCTCACAGTTCAGAGACATGACTACCAGACTGGATGGCTTCATCTCTGAAGCACATGGTGGTTATAATGAAATGTCGTCTTGGTTTGGTATTTCAACCGAAACTTGTTCCTGCTTCAACCATCCGAGGCAATTTGAGCCGAGCTGATTGTGGGTGAGGTCAGTGGTTTGATATTTGGTTCTTTTAACTCTCAACGAGTTCCGTTCGGTGCCATGTCGGCAAACTTCCATATTGCAACGTACATTTCAAAGCCAGTCTAATTGACCTTGGCCATTTGTTACAGATTAATATAGCAGTACCTACCTGGTACTAGGTGTAGCTCCGGTATCGATGTAATATGATTTATTGATCCAACAGCATTTATTGGCTTTGTTTTTTTCTTAATCATCGAAGGCTGTCGTGCCACATGTCATGGACGATGGAAAAAATCTTTATTAATTGTTTGCCATTTAAAATGAATGCTGAGAAATTAAATAGATTATGCCAACCACATCCAAGCTTATTTTATTTCTTTATAGTGACAAACGCGTCTTTGATTTCTCTGAATCACAATATACGTTTAAAAAGATTTTATACCAAAGGGTAGGGCTATAATTATGTGACTCATTATTCCACTTGAATTTTTTATAACTGGGATTGCAGTGTTAATGAGATTAAGCTTCGTTGTTGATACATCGCCCTGGGGAACTCTGGGAAAGTAACCGCGCATTGAATTTTTTTTTTTTTGTTTTGTATAAATGTCTTCAAGGCTTTTTTTACTTCTTTTCTTCTTTTCTCTGTATTTAATCTCCTTTCACTTTATAAAGAATATGGCGATTTTGTGTTATAGATCGATGTCAGATATCGAAGTGACTTTATTTTGAGAGTTCAATAGACATTGGCATGTGTACAATTTAAAAGAGTTTAAAGATTCTATATAAAAGATTAAAATTGCAGGAAATTAAACTGATGATAGTAAAAAAATGGGATGAAATTGGGTGGAAATATATCGAATGAAAACAAAAGAGCTGAAATGCAAACTTTATTATGTATTCTGACGAATAAATCAAATTCGTGTTATCTAACAAATATACTCCCCGAAAAAGCATAATTTAATTTAATTGTGCTAAGAAAAAACTATTTTCTAGTGAAGAAATAGTTAATTTATCGATATAACGATTTTTTTTGTCTCACAAATGAACCATGAAAATCATAAGGTATAAAAAAAATGCACACAATAGATGCAAATTTTTAGGCACGCCAAATTGTATTACTAATGGGAATATGTTCTTTAGGAAAATTATTTTTTGTCGAAATTCTAAACTAAACTTTCAATTTTTTTTAACGTGCCCCATGAAAATACGACTTTAACCTAAAAAAGAAAATTGAAAAAGCTCGCGATTTCAGTGGAGAGCTTGCATTAGGCATTTTCTTAAAAGGAGATATGGGGTTTTCTCGTTGAATGGGGTAAAATTAAGATTTTTATTTCATTTTATGGAAGGTTTTTTTGCAAAATTTCAAAAACCACAATTTGTACCATAAAATTACAAATTGTGGTTTTTGAAATTTTGCAAAAAAAAATAAACTTATATATAAAATATACAGGGTGTTCCGTCTAAGGTGCACAAGGTTAAGACAGGAAAAAAATCTTATGGGGGGGGGGGGGGAGGATTATTTCGCCCCGTTTAGGTGGCAGGGGTAATTTTCTAAAAAGTCAACTTTAAATAGAAAAAAAAATATTAACAAAACCACGATAACACCTACAATGTTATGTTATACTTTTTTAAAATTCAGAAATCCATTTCTTTATTTTGTTCTTAATTCGAGTTACTAGAAAGAACAGCTTTTGAAAAATTAATTTTCAAACTCAAAAATTTAAAACAAATTGTATTCAAACTAATTTTTTTCAAAATTTTACGTATTTAAGTAGTTTTGTTTTTAATATTCAAAACTCGTGTAAATTTTTTTGGAATGCGAAACAAAAACTACTCAAGTGTCTTTTTGTTTTTGAGAAAATTAAAACTAACGGGAGAAAAAATTTTCTAAAAAAAATTAAGAAAATTTTTTTTTAAAAAAACAACGGCCAACACTACAATGGTATGTTATACAGTTTTGTAAGGCCCAAAACTTCGTCTTTTATTTTCTTTTTAGCATAAGTTAATTTAGTAAACAGGTTTTTAATGTTTGACTAGAAATTAATAGGAGCATCGAATATAAAAAACAAAATTATAACTTAATAATGTAAAATTTTGAAAAAATTAGTTTGAGCACAATGTGTTTTATTATTTTTTCAAAACGTTGAGTCTGAAAATTAATTTTTCAAAAACTATTCTCTAAAATAATTTGAATTAAAAATAAGATAAGAAAAAGCTGTTGGATTTAAAGAAAAGCATAACATGACATTGCAAGTGTTGCCGTTGTTTTTTAATATTTTTTTTTCTATTTCAAGTCGATTTTTTTAGAAAATTGTCCTACCGCCTAAACGGGAGGAAATAGACCCCTCCCTCATACGATTTTTTTCTTTACTTAACCCAACCTACTCGCTCCAGCTTTTTGGTGTACCTTATACCGAACACCCTGTATATGCAGTAAGGGCAACAAATTTAGCTTATGAATTTCTACAAAAATAAGATCAAGACACTTTTCTCGTGTAATTTATTGTAAAACAAAAACGTGTGAAAACACACCACGGTGACTTGGAAAAAAGTAAATTTAATTTTGATTCATTCACCTCACAAATTAATGAGAAGTTTTCTACATTTCTGGATACTTTTCAAGATGCCCCCCCTGCAACGGCCCTGCTTGGCCCACTATAGGATTTGGGGTGAGGTGCGAGGTTGTGTGTATGCAAAGTTTCCTTTGCATTTAAAGAATCTGAATTTAAAGAAATTTTGCATACACCCAACCTCGCATACCTACCCCAAATCTTATAGTGGGCCAAGTAGGGGGGTTGCAGGGGGGCAACATGCCCCCATAAATGCTTCACTGTTTATACGGCGTAATTTTGTTATTTTTTCAAAGAAAAAAGTACCCAAATTTGAAGAATTATTTCATAGTTGAATTTGGGGATTTATTTTAACATGAAATAACCCCCCAATTTAAAAATGAAATAAGTCTCCAAAAATCGATGAAATAAGTCCCTAATTTGGGGATTATTTCACGGAGCCTTGCTTATAGGATACTGTTCCATGTAATACGGGCAATGTGATGCTTTTAGAAAACCCACCTCTTTTATACCAATTAAAACACATATTTACGACTTATGAAAATACCCACAGTTATGTGGAGAGGGAAAGGTGAAATAAAGTTACTGGAAGTTTTTATTCAAAATATTTTTGATGTGTTTTACTGTGGAGATAGATTTTGTGTAAGCGATTTATTAGATATATTGAGTGCGTTAATCATTTTTAGTATCAAGTATTTTGGTCCTTCGAGCTGGATATAAATTAGTGACCTTTGGATTTTTAGAGTTATCTACGGATTTTTGTCGTAGTTCGTAGTTGGCTGTGGCGTAATGATAGGACTCTTGCGCCGAAGGTCGTGGGATCGAATCCCAGCCGCTGCAACCTAAAAACAGTCGTTCGGATTCGACAATAAACAGTAGGTCTCGTCCATTCCTACATAAAAGAACGCATGAATGGTTGAGACTGGTGGTATAGCGCCACCATATATCTTTGTTTTCTATAAATTTATATATTATTTGTGTCATTTAAAATTAAAAACTTCACTGCGAATAATAGGTATGTTCAAAACTCATCAAAGTGATTATAAATAAATAAATATTTATGTATGTAGCACACAAGTAGATAGTTGTTATTATTTTTTTTTAATATTCAATTACAAAATAGTTGTTTTTAGTAGCATCAACTTTAAATTTTTTACATATTATCTTTAATTTAATTAGAAAAACTCTCAAATATGCTGAGCAAAAACACTTTACAATTGCTATTGTAGTTACCATTTCAGAATTAAATTAGGCGATAAAATAATGATTTTTTTCGGTTCATCGTCTTTTAGGCCAATGCATCTATGTGCGACTTTACAAAATACGAGCATATTAAAAAATACTCCTTTCCTATGTCCGCATTCTTTTTTTTTTGTTTATCGAATAAACAAAAGAGCTGAAAACCAAACTTGAAAATTCTCATATTTAAACAAAAAACCTATCACCATCATTTGCACTTAAAAATAATATCTCAAATAAAATCAAATTACCAATTCCACTCAATCGATATTTTCTTGAATTCAGCTGCCAAAGTCTAATCGGTACTTACCCAGTACCCATACCCACAATAGAGCATCATTAGTGGTAATCATCGAAAAAATATCAAAAAAAAAAAAAAAAAACAAGAAATCATCGTGTTTTTCCTTAACAAACAAACAAGAAAAAAAAAATATATAGGCATACACATCAAGTCGTAAGGAAATAAAAATAAATTTTCTTTCGACCGTCAAAATTCATTCTCTCGGCCCGCACCATTATCTCTCGAGCCCCATTGAATTAAGCCCCAAAATGATAGTAATAAATTCTTACAATAGTGTCGGTGCATATGGCCAGCTTATGTGTGTATAGAGATCTTAACCAATAATTTAAGGAATATCCACGAAACATAAGGAAGAGAGGACGAAGATCTTTGCTGCTCATCCAACTAACTATATAAGCCCATTGAATTTTAAAACAAAAATGAATCACGCTTTGTTGGCTTGTGTGCCACTTGGAAATGATTTTTTTTATTACTTCACACAGATACCAATAGAAAAAAAAAAAAACAAAAGACTGGAGACACAAAAAAAAGCGATAGAAACATGTGCTCAATAATCACATACATACATATGTATATCTACCATGGGCATTAGACATGGGCATGAGGGCACCACCAAGAATATTTTTTTACAGAATTCCTCCGAAAAAAAGTGAAGCTCTTCACGTTTATCAGCAGCGAAGCACTAAAGAACAATAACAAATAACTTGAGTTTAAAGTAAAAAAAAAAAAAAAGTGAAGAAAGAAGAAAACAAAACCTATAAAAGCCAAACATCATCAAAGTCAAAGTTAGCTTCGTCATGTTGGCCTCTTGAAGTCTTGAGCAAGCACAAAACATCACAACAAAAACCGTCAGTTGAAGGAAGAAGACCAAGCCAAGCCAAACACAAAAAAAAACGTGTGTAAACTACTTTAGTATCTCTAACGCTTCAGTTTGAGTTGATTGTTCTTTTTTTTTATTTTTTATTTTTGAGGATTGGTGGTAATGATCATCAGCGCTGCCACAGCCAAGCTTGGATTTGAATACTAAACATGCAGATCAAGAAGACGACTCCTCGATATACTATATTAAAACAAAACCTAACGACTAACGAACGAAAGTGCAAGTAGTACTCATTGTTAAGTTTCGTTTTCTTCTTCAGGGAATTTTAATGATTCATGAGACATGCTGTGGTGAGTAACAAACGTGCATTAGAGTGGTTTCATATGTAACAGGACACATACCTTCATACTCTGACAGACTTGGTGCTCTATGGCCTGGCCATGAAAGGTCAAGTTGGCTGATACATGATTTTGAGAAATACTCGAAATACCAGTGTTGCCAAACACCTTCAAATATTTTGTAGACCTGTCATAGATGATAATATTATTTGTGGTTATAAGGATGGTTTCAAAGGCAAAAGAGCCTTTTTTGAAATTTTAAGCATGCTCTGTTCCTGTGGTAAGAACTGCTATGCTCACTTTACAGTGAAATAAGTAATGAAGTACGATTTTGTTTTAAATAACTATTTCAAAATTTTCAAGTTCTTTAAAAAATTATCTACCCCTGACATTGAAGACTCTATTAAGAGCTGAATTCAGTTTTTCAAAAAATACAAAATATCAATAAATTTTTTTACAAAAACTTAGCCAAATGTATTAAGAATAGAATAGAATAAAATCAGATTTTGCGGTTCTAGGAAAGCTCTTCAGTTTTCCCTTAAGCCCAATTGCAGCCGTACTGTCAAATACAGGGATTCGTTTTTAACCATACTACGCGAATTAGGAATTCTCTTCCAAGCTCTGACTTTCCCTCTCATTGTGATATTCAGAAATTCAAGATCATGTACACCGACATCTCTTTTTAAATCCTCTCCTCCTTACCTAATGCTCACACTGTGTCGCTGACATATTACGGGTACCAAAAACCTTTTGAGTAAGTTATATAAAAGTATATAAGTTATATAAAAATTTAAAAAAAATAAAAAAATTGTAGGACCGGCGAAGTTATTTTTGGACCCTCCCGGGGCGATGTCTAAAAAACCAAATTTAAAGAAAATCTATCCATCTGTTTAAGCCGTTTTGTTGAACAGACAAACAAACAGACGACACCGAATCTTAACCAAATTATGACACAGCATTGAAAACGGTGCCATCTGCTGGAAATAATAGCCAGTAATGTTAAAATTGGTCCCTCGAGCCGGATGAGGTTCAACGATAGTTTATGCATGTAAAAAGAGGAACGCAAATTTAAATACTGATATTTACTGTTGTATGCTAAAAGTCTTCATTTGCGTCAATCAACTGCAAAGTTGCAAACAAATTCCTATCAACGGCAACACTATACTCACAACCCAGATATTTCTTAGAATGACACAAAAATGCCATAGTTCATGTATGTTAGTTGAATGACGAAAAAAAAAATCAGTAAACAAATAAAATTCTATTGTATTGGACAAAATGTCAAATGTGTTCTTTCTTAGAAAATATGTAATATATGGACTCATATGATGGCCCTGAATTAAGAGAACTAAGTAATAAGCTTAAAAGTCAAAGTCTCGATGAGTGAGAAAATGCTTTTTTTTTGTTTTGTTTATTATGTTGATGTTTTTTTTTCTCTCTCACAAACAACTGCTGATTTGTATGGCAATGCCACATATGGTAAGAGCAAACAAAAAAAAAATCTCACACAATACATCAAAGTCGTGATCAATTATTCAAGCGGTTTTGGTTATAATACTTTTGGCTTCGTGCGAAAATTACAATCATATAAATGTGTATTCGACAACAAATACAAAACAAAAATTTACAAAAAAAAAAAAAAAACTCCACAAACCTCACATTGTAAGCAAAAAAGCAAACAAAATTGTAATTTTTTTTATTAATCAAAATTTTCACCCATTAAGCACGACTTCGTCATTTTATTGGGAATTTTCTCCGCATGATTGAGCTATTAGGGCCATTATTAGACGAATACAATGTTGCCAATACCTAGCTAATATGTTTTGGCAAAGAGAAGGGGATATTTTATCAATTAAAGTGTGATCGATAAATGTGTGTGCAATGAATGAAAGTGGCAATTTTTAAACAAGGAAGTGAATTTATGAGGTTTTTCGTCATAGTTGTTTCGTTTAAGACCGATACGACATGACGCATGGGTTGAAGTATTGTTTAAGCATTTAAGCAGTAACTATAAGACTTAATTGGCTTACAAAATAATTCATGTCATCTCGTCATAAAGTTTGCTCTTATACATACTTTGCCTGCCCTAAATGACGTACTACACGAACTCGATTATATCGCATATGTATGTTCTTCTAGTAGCCGTGACATGATGGTTAGTGCGTAGGACTGTCATGCCGGAGGTCTAGGTTCGATTACCAGCCTCGTCCACCTGAACATAATAGAAAAAAGCACCGGTAGTAGCTCTTGCGAGGAACTGACAAAACATCCAAGAGTATATCTTGTCATAGAAAAGTACCACTCACTTTATCCGTTCGGATTCCGCAATAAACTGTAGGGGACCTACATTTCTACAGACACGGACATAGGTATGTTTGAGAGTTCTATGTTATTAGGCCCTAGTTCTGCATGAGCTTTTGTTCCACAAAATTTAATTACATACATTTTTTCATTTACATTTTTCATACGCATCAGCAACGCAAACTTCATGCTTTGTAGAAATATTTCGGAGCGCAAAAAAAAAATGTTTTAAATCGACGCAGCTAAAAAATATTTCATGCGCAGTTTAGTTTGCGCAGTAAATGCGCATCTAATGCATTTTGGAATTCAGCCAAACTTTCTAATTTCTTTCTTAACTAAAAGATGCAATAATTGATAAATACCGTTTTATATTTTGAATTATTCACCTATTTCGAGTTGAGGTAATACTTTTCCTTAGTTTTTCTAAACGAAAACATTCCTTGGTCAAAAAATTAAATTTGGTCATAGTTTTATGCGGCTTAAATGTTATCTTAAATAAGTTCATTATTTCCGTTGCTGAAATGGCATAGTGGTAGCCTTCTGAAAGCACATCTTTTCCACATTCATGCCATTCAATCAAGATGTGATATTGTTTTTTAACATGTTGCCTAATGAACCAAAAATTACTCCTAACGCTGGTCACCGTTTTTCGATAAAACAGATAACTTAAGCGCATAGAACCATGATTTTGGAATCAAATTTCTTAAATTTGGTATTGTGTAAGCGCGTGTACCTCATTCTAATAAAATGTTAGGTCTACTGAGCCTGTACAGGTAGCAGTTTAGTTTGTGACTAGACTATCATCTGCCATAGGTATTGGTTTGGTCTTTAGCGGGTGAAACCATGGAACACGTGTTGCCTCAGCTATATGCTAACAAGCTCTTCTAATTCAACTTTTTCATTTTTTTGTTTAAAATACCATTAAATTAAATAACTAACTAAGTCCTCATAATAATAGCAGGTAGAGATACTGGTACTGTTGTCATGTATTCTATTAAAATATTAGGTACTTGCATAAAGACCCATCAAAACAGAAAGGTATTTATTTGTCAATAAATTGATTAACTACCTACATATATTGGGATTTTATAAAACTCTCGTAAAAGTAAGACTTTACCGTCAATATTGTTTGTATATTGATCCAGACTTAACAGATATCTTTTCAAAAAACGGTATTATTCCTCCTTTTTTTTTTTTTTGTTTCTTTGTTTAATTAACCAAAAACTCCCCACTGCTGTGAAAGTAAAACATTTTATTTCATGCATTTTAAATTAAATTCTAATTTATAAAACTCAAATCTACATACATTAAAATTGAATGCATTTTATACTGATAAGAAAAATAAATTAATCAAGACTTTATGTAAAAAACAATAAAACATTTATGTATGTATATTCTCAGACACTATTTACTGAAATTAATTATGTAAAGTGCAGGTACTTCTGATGCAACGATCAGCTAACGAACTGGTGAAAGACATCGATAAAGCAGAACGGAGCTAAAGCTTAGCGAAGCATTTAAAATGGAAATGAATGGAAATCGACAATGAAAGATCAACCGCTCAATACGATAAAATACACATCTGAATCACACCAACGTGTCTTTGTGGTTAAAGAGCCTAAACTACCTAAAATCTTATATAGTGTGATGCTTTATTCTCTAGACTGAGGTAAGCTCGTCGAAGTCCAGGGTATTCCCGAAGAAAGCAAGTAAAACGCGGGTTAAGAAAGTAAGAACTCTAACCATATACCAGATTTAAAATGTAACTTTATTTCAACAAATAATGTCATTAAAAACTTATTCTAAATAACAGCGTATTATCATATAATACAAAGCTGGTTTGTTATGAGTTACAGGAGTAAACTCAGCCCACAAGATTCGCTTAGAAGAAGAGAACCCGGGGAAAAACGGTAGGAATCTGATTCCAGCCTTTGGCTAACTCAGAGGAATAACAAGGGGCCCACTTCTCACTCGAAAGCAAGAGGTAATATCGGTAAGAATCTAATTCAAACCTTCGGCTAACCCAAAGGAATAACAAGTGGCCCGCTGTTCACTTGAAACAAGAGGAATCTAATTCCAGCTTCTTACTCACTAAATCGAGAGGGGAATAACCACGGAATATTTTTAGGACCAAAAAGGTTAACTAACGTATGCACAAATTTACCACGAAAGAAACCTGAAGCTATCGCAGTTGCTACAAACTGAAATCGGCCGGAAACTTAGACTCTGCTCTTCTAATTCGCAAACAAGAAAATCTCAAGTCAATAAACTTTGATTCGAATTGTTGATTTGATATTTCATACGTCCTTTTGTTATATTTGCGGTAAAGACAAACTGTGAATTATAATAATAATGAAGTGAACATAATTACTTTCAGTGATAACGTCGAGTTTGTTGATTTGGTTCTCCGTCGCAAAGCGATATCAGTTTGTGGTGATAGGTTTGGAGATTGTGAGTTTAATTGTAGGGTGCTGGTGGATAGATTTTCTGCACAATGGATGACGATGTCGGGTGCTGATGGCAGTTCGGTAGGCGGCGGTGATTATTTATATTAAATTCAGGGATTGGGTTCGGGGTTCGAAAGTGTAACGCTTCGTTACAACAAGCAAGCTGTGTCAAACTTAGGAGAAAATTCAAGAACTTAAAAATATTGGTACTCGCCTGCTTATAACAAAAATAGCGAATATATTGTATAATGCAAAACTTTAATATTCTTTCAATTTGAATGACGTTGGAGAATTTTCATTGCTCCTGTCGAAATACTGAAACATTCAAAATAAAATAAAAACGGTCTGTTCTGCAGTTGTTAGTAAGTCATCGGGCATTCACATGAAAGAGTAGAATCAGCAGCAATCAAAATTTGACAGGTTATCTTAGGGAGGACGCAATGAAGTATATATAAGTGCGGAGGGCCCCCTGTAAGGAGAGAAGTGCGACAGGAATAAAAATGATTATTTGGTGGTATTGCGACCACTAAAGTTAAAGCTAAGAAATGAATTTATCGCTATTGTTAAAAGCCAAGAAATGCTAAACAAAACACTCATCATATCGGCAAAGAATTCAAGCATCGCTTTATATAAAGCCCTGATGAGCATGATATTCCTTGTACCTATTACTGCGGAGATGTTGAAACTATAAAAATCGGACAAATATTTCCTTGGATTTATCCTAGGCTTATTTCGATCAACAATCAATTCATCTTAAATTTCTAATTCCACTTAAATCGAATAATCTTTGTGACGAATGGATAAAAAGTTTTCTATACATAATTGGATTAAGCACTATGCGAGATGGAGATGATTTTTTTTGCAATAACTATCTACTATAAACAAATACGTGCCTATTTTTTAGCAATATATTTTTGTAGCATATACATAAATCAATAAGTTTTTACTTTAAAAGATACAAAGCCATTTTTATTGAGTTACAATTATTTATATAATATAAAATTTATTTAAAATTATCTTTTAAAAATCTTTAATCCATTTTATCTATCAACTTAAAAATGATATTAACGTTCCGACACATGCTGCATTTGAAATTTACTTCAATAATTGTTAAACCTAAATTAGTCATATAAAGCATCAATATTCCATTAGCCAGGTGTTGTCTGCATCAAATCAGGAATAAAGTTTAATAGAGACAAGAGAACAATTTAATTTTATTACTCGGACAAAGAAATCTATTCGCAACACTTAATTCTTAAGTACTCTAAAGCTTAATGCAGTGAACTACTTAAAAAAAAATATAGTATTTTTATTTCCTTAATAGTAAGTCTCAGAAAAAAAATAAACAATATTGTGAAATGTTTCAATAAGTGTTATAGAGTTCTTAACAAGGCAAACACTATATATGTATGTGTATGTTCGCTACTCTAAGTGACGACATTTAAAAATCACATTGTTGTTTATCTATATTGAGTCATATGAATTTACCTTGTAGCGGTTTTTATAGTTAGCAAAAAAAAAAAGCAGCCTTTGAGATTCCAATCAACTGATTCAGTTTTTAAATTCTTTCTTTCAAAGGAATGACACATTTGTCAATTTAACATAGAAAAAAAGCTTTGTACCTATGAAATATATGCTCATTCGCTCTATAACGTTAGACAAACACTTGTTTTGAATATTTCTGTCATCTTTAGACTTAAACAACCAATCAATCTTACCCCCACGTCATCATCATATAAACAAATCACATAAAACATATCACTCTCTGTCTACACATTAATAACAAAAAATCGAAACGAAAGAGTTGAGTAGCAAACTCGAATTTATTATTCAAATTGAATTTCGAGCAAAACTTGCAACAAATCATTTTAAATTTCACATAGAATGTCAGAAATAATTGCTCAAATATCAATTTGAATAGAAATGGGAGAAAAAAAAATAACATTAATTAAAACATTATTCAGAATTGCAATTGCGCAAAATAATGTTTAATTGCTTTTATCAACTTCGCTTTTCATTCGATGTAATGCAATTAATTGAGATTGGGAATTTTATTTTTGTCAGTCTTTGTAAATCGTATCTAAGGTTTGTATTTCGCAAATATTTAGCTTTGGCATATTTTTCTTTGGTTACTTCTTCGACATAATATATATACTTACAATTTTCCCCCCAAATGTATCAAAACGACCATTTATATTGAGGAAAAATAAAATAAAAAAGAACTTACGAAAGACCAAACAGACGAAGAAAATTTCGAGATGTCGATGGGATGATAATAACGATGATGATGATGATGATGAAGACCAAACCAACAAGAGAAAGAGACAATGTGTGTATCTTGTATCTTTCATCTATTTTTTTTTTTTTATTTTTGCTACAACAACGAAAGGCAACGATGAAGGTGATGACGACGAAACTATACAAAAACAATCTACCAGCTAAAGAAAAGGTAAAAATCCCAAAAGATAAATACACACAAACACACACTTCTATAAAGACAGACAAATAGATAGCAACCCAAAAAAAAAGGGGCAAAAATGATAAAATGAACATATATATTTAATTTCTTTTGGTCGCCTCTTGTGCTATGCATCACCCTTCCCGTTACTGTTCTTCTTGTCTTGGTCTTTGCTTTCGAAGGCAATACGAATTGGAAATTCAATTCAAAACATAAAGTAAGAAAATAATAATAATAACACAATAAAAAATTGTTTTAGCCATAAAGAAAGATACAAGATATACACAAATACATTGGGAGCAATTTACAACACCTACGTGTGTTGTTTACCACAAGGAGAGAAGACGACGACGACGACGACGTCGACAGCGATGACGATGGCGATGTTGAAGAAGAAGGAGCAGGAGAATGCCTGCTGCCTGCTTGCCTGGCCCAAAGAGTGGAGTCGAAGTATGCTGAGCTTGTTGTGCGGTGGCTATAAGGCAAAGTCTGCATTCCTACCTAACTTTACATAAGACAAGAATGGGGGAGCCAACTGGCGAAGGGGCCAGTCGGCGGATGGAAAAAGAACATTCAAGAGTTTTCGTGGCTTTCGACTTAAGCCTTTCGTTTCTGCATTGGATTAATACGATATATGTATAACTGCTTGTATATGTGGCGTTGGATGTTGGATGGAGAAAAAGGCTCAGCACTGTTGATATCAGGGTTCATGAAAAAGAGGGTCCATGGGGGGTTCGATTTCACAGATTTTTCCTTCTTCATCTCCTTCATCTTAGAGAGTATGCCAAGCCCCATCACACACTACCATGGATTTTATGTTTTATCGCTTCAAAATGTCCGACATAAAACATAACAATTTTGAAGAAGGAAATTATGATTTCTGAATTTACGCGCCTAAATTCGCAAGATACAACATCAACAAAAACATCTTCTTCAACATACACTTGTCAAACAACTAAGTAACTAGTTTTTTTTCTTTTGTTTTGATATTATGTTCGGTTTTTTTTTTCTGTTCATACTTACGTAATTTTTATAGATTTTATTGGCACTGCATGGGTTAGTTAATCCTTTGATAGAGGAGAAGGGAACATGTTCCATTTCATTTGGCACTTGGATGGTGTAATAGTTTTCCACGCGAAACACGACTTAGGAAATCAGAAACGAAACCAACTCAAAATTTCTCAATAATTTCCAATAAAAAAAAATTAATATACAAAACAATGTTAAATAAAATTTAACACACACACACACACACCAATGCACACTTTAAACGAAAGATAGAGAAACACAATTTAAAAAAAACATGGCTGTTCGTACACAATTTTATCACAAATACACGCGTAGCAAAAACGATGAAAAAAAAACCTAATTGACAGATACAAAGATACTTTCGAATACACGATTGTGGATTATAGTGAGCGCATAATTTTTCTCATGAACAATTTATCAAATTTTCTTGAATATTTCACTACATTTTCCGAACAAAAAACTATCCAGCCTTGTATAGATTATCATCCAAGCATCTTTGAGGAGATACTTTTGATCTACCACGCACTTCAAACAAAGACCAAATATCTATCTTTCTATCTATCTTAAAGATACACTCAACAGGTCAACTAGTTACGCAGCACACATAAATTTAACACAAATTGAAAGAACTTTATTTAAATATTTGCAACATTTTCTATTATAGATTTATCCGAAAATGTATCCACACGAATAAAAGATATTTTTCAAACTATATCTAACTTGGAGGTATTATACGGACGAGACTCCCCCGTGCCGTCGTCGTCGTTGTTGTTGTCGTCACTTCATGGAGCAGAACAGAAAAATCACAATTTAACACATTTTCGATGGTGAAACATAGAATATTCCATTGAATTGAGATAAATCCACACTCGATGTAGTGATTTTAATTATTTTCCGCAATTAATTTGGCACTTTTAACAAGAAAATTGGAAAAACAATCTCCCTGACAGATTCGTTAAATGTCGGTTCGGGGGAAAAATTTTTCGTCGTTTGGCAAAAGGTTTGTTGGTCGGAGGTTTGTGGTACGAAAAACACTCACGGGAGAGTGTCTGTTTTTTTTAGTATTGTTGTTTTTTTTGTTACGTCTATATATTTCACTCTTTCATGCTTGTTTGTGGGACATGAGAGTGTAGGAGGGAGAGCGATATAGTGTGGTATAACATTTACCTGGTGGCACACGAGAAACGATTGATTTTATAAGAAGAACACAGGTGGTGTGTGTGAGTGGATGTTGTGTTAAATCCGCAGAAGAGACCAAAAGTAGCTAAATACAACAACAATTCCCCATGAGGCACAAAGAAGAATGAGGAAAAAAATCTACCATCACCAGCATACTACGACACGATCGGCTGGGTTACCTGTACCACCGAGTTGCAGTACAGGTGAATTTGTATTGATCTTGGATAGAGAGTGTGTGTGGCAGCACTTGGACGCCTCTCGAATCACAACAACAAAAATACGACAGAATATATGGCATAGCGAAGGTGCTCAGTTCGTGGTGCTGCGTTGTGTAAATGTATTGATACACAGATAGTTTTGTGTTACCTGTACTCACCTCGGATATTTGAAAATCTTTATGGCGATGTGTATCGTTGTGTGGTGAACGTAGAGACGAAGACTTTAACGTCGTCGTCGACAGAGACTGGATGCTGTGTTTTCGAAACATGGATACATGGGGGATGCACTGGAAGAAAATTTATTTGATTTTATGATGATTGAAGTCATAAAGCGGTCATTGGCGTTCCGTATGCCCTGTAGGAAAATTGGTGGACAATTGAAGGAGATTGGAAATGCTTTGTGGGGAACTAAGGCGAGTAGGTAAATAGTCAAAGAGTAAATATCAAAGGTTTTTTTTTTCTCGCAGGTTGAGGGTTTTCTTTAATTTTATAGTTGATGTTAGGTAATGGAAAGGGGAAAATATAATGAAATTTGAAAAAAAAGAAAATTTATTGAGGAAATCCTTATAATTGGTTTACTATCCATATAGGATTTATAACCCGTATAAAAACTTGTCTTAAGACTTTTGGAAAGATTCTTTATATATAATGTTAAATTGTGTCAGCTATGCAAGTAAGTAAGTAAGCTACTTTTTTAGTATACAATCTTTGAAAATGCTATCACATCAGTAAAAAAAAAAAGCACACAAAATTTCAACCAGGTTTACAAAAAGCAGTCGTTAACAACTTAAGTTTTCTTTTAAATGTTTTTCAATTATGTGAACATTTTTCTCGAAAACAATCTTTAAGATTTTTGTTAAATTTTATTGTTTTTTCTGTCTAAAGTTGTTTAGTAATGCTGCGTTTCATGTTTTATGTGTAAAGTTCCTACAATGGAAATAGCTTATAATGACTAATGGCTATTTTTTTTTGATAATTTCACATCATAGGTCATGAACCACAAGAGCCAGTTTGTGCAAACTATTCATGCACACTTAACTAACGATATAACATAGGCGACTCGTTCATAAGATGCGAAAAGAGCAAAATTAATTTTCAAACTATAAATTTTGAGAAATTTAATAAAAAAAAAAGTTTTTAATATTCATTGCTCTTATCAATTTTCAGTAAAAGATTTAAAATATAGAAAAAAAAAAAAACATGAAAATATTTAAGCATCTCGTTTGAAGTGCTTGATTGAGAATTGATTTGGAATTTCATTTGAGATTGTTTTTATTTTCTCCGTTTTTGCCATGTCCATAAAAAAAGTGTAAGCAGATGCTAAAAAAAAAAAGACGAAAGAAATTCGAACATTAACGGTTTTTTCTCAAAATATTGTGTGTTTATGCTTATAATATATCAATTTCTTAAGAAACATAATTTTTGATTGCATCCTATCCAACAAAAGGATGAGTATTTTTTGTTAGGTCAATTGTTTTTTTCAGTTTTTGTAAAGTTTTTGATTTTTATCTTTTTAAGGGTTACTTTTAGAAACTTCAAACTTATGCAACAAATAAATAATTTTGGTCTTTATTTTTAGAAATAAATAAAGTTCGGGAAAAATGAGCTTTTTGATTTTTTCTTTTCATATTTGAAAAATTTTTGATTTTTACCTTTTTAAAGGTTAACTACAGAAACTTCAAATTCATACAACGTATACATAGGTAATATAAGTGTTCATTTTAGGAAAAAAAATAATTTTGAAATTTTTTTTTTGATTTTCTATTAATTTTTTGAAACAAAATATTTTTTTAGGTCAATTTTTTCTTTTAATTTTAATTGAAATTTTATTAATTTTCAATAATATTTTCATCAAGTGTATCTTGGTATAATTTATTATTTTTTCATAAAAGTATTCATATAAAGTTCATGTATTCCATGTAAGAAGAAAATTTCATTTTAATAATTTTGATACTGCTTTCGACGAGCGTTGCGAAAACGCAACACGAATTTTCTGGGAAACCAAAAGCATTTCCATTTTTTTTTTACTATTTCCTCTTATTACACAAAAAATATCCAGTATGTGAAATTTAAAGTTTCTAAATTAACTGGAACTGGTAGCCGCCGGAAGTGGGTTAAAAAAAAAAAAAAAAAACAATGCTTATAATACAATATAGAATGTATATGGTTTCCGTTGGATATTTGCAAAAAATATGTTTTTATGTTTTTTTTTCTACTTAAAACAAATTATTAAAATCATTATCGTTTCGAAAATGTGAAATTGAAATTTTTTAGAAATAGCTACAGTCCAATTGCCTAAAAGTATCTAAAAATATTTCGCAATAACCTTAAAATTTCTCTCTGTGTACTTCTTGAACTCCACAAATTTTGCAAACATTTTGTACACTTAAATAATAACGAAGCAATTGCCAATCGTTCGTTAAGTACCTCTTTCTTCAGATTTTCCATTTTCGTTCAATTAATAGTGTTCTCTTTTGACAAAAATGAAAAATAGCAAAACAAAAAAAAACAAATGCAATTGGAAAATTCTTCGATAGGACGCCGCTGAAAAATAAAAAGACGTTGTGTGTGGGGTGTGTGACATGTATTATAAGGTCAAATGATATATTTTTTTTTTATTTGTATGCTTTTACATTCTAATGAATTTCTATGGTGTCATAAAAATGTTCTCTTGTAGGAAGCAAATAATATGCTAAAAGTGCTTAATACAATATTTTTATTATGACTATTTTATGGATTATGGTGGGTAATGGGGCACCAAGGAGGTCATTCTGCCTGTTATGGGCATCATGTAGGAACAAAATGATTTATCATATTCCCCTATAAAGTTACCGTGACAATATGCAATAACTGTTGGTCTTCCAATTTTTTTTTTTTTTTTTTTTTTTTTTTTGTTCAAGGATCCCTACTCTCTGTTTGCATGAGTCCACTTAAGTTTCCGTGTCAACGCAAAAGATATACACAAATAAACGACAAAAGAATAAACAAAAAAAAATAGAATTTGTCGTGGTTTATAAGTAAACATAAACCGCATGGAACTTGTATCCAGTTTCATCGGTAGGATGCTCCTCTCTGCTCTCTCGTCGCGTTTTCTTGAACGAGAAGAACAACGACACGAAATTATTATAGGATCACATGTAATTAATTTATACCATCCTGGATCGGGGCAATTTTGTACACGGTCGGTGGTGGTGAGTATGTACATATATTTCATTGGAAAAGAATAGCAAAGTATAACCTAGAGCATAGCGTTCAAGACAAATAGGCCCCATTCGAAGGTTAATGGCAAAAATGAAAAGAAGAAATCTCAAGCCGCCGCCACCGCCATTACTATACTCTCTGTCTTTGCCATATGCATATTGCTTTTTGGTTTGTTTTTTTCTGTTTTTTGAACATAGCTTTACGATCCTAATTGTAAATTGCATCGACGTTCATATACTGTTGCGCCATCAGTAGCATGATGATGAAAATCAATGAGAGTCACCGAGATACAGCAGCTAGCTAGCAGAGAGTGCAGCCATAGCAGCATGGGAAGCATAAACAACATTCGACCTTATAAAATGCAAACAAGGAAGCCTCTTTTTGCTTAATTTTTGCCCTCAAGGTAGATTGATGTGGGCATCAAATGCAATTTCAGGCGCAGTTATAAGTCAAATGGGTGTTTCTTTATGCAAAATACACATATATTTACCCTATAATGAAGGCAGGCATTCTTAATCAAAAATAAGGAAGTATTCATCAAGATGATAATTATGGAAAAAATATATTTTGAGTTAAAAAGAAAATTTTAACAGGGTTTAAGGTAAATGAAAACTTTGAATAAGGTTAATGAAAACTTTGAATAACATATTGCCTTTAAATATTCTTTAGATTTGAATCCCAACGTCTTTTCGTTTGAGTTTCAAATAAAGCTATTATTTTTCTGTCAAAAATCGATAATTTAAGTATAAAACAAAAGAGCTGATTTTCTAACATCTTTAAGCAATTTGAAACACATTTTAAGATTATTTTGAGTATGTTTAGATCTTGTTAGAATTTTCCAGCTGAACTCATTTTTATTTATTGAAACAAAATATTCAGCAAACGAACTTTGTTTTCTAGATTTTCACACCTGCTTTTCAGTTCCACAAGAATAAGTGAAAGTCTTTCAAAATTTCAGCGCAAAAAATGTCGGCTAGTTAATAATGTAGCCGTGGCATGATTGCTAGTGCAATGGGCTGTCACGCCGGAGGTATAGTTTCGATCTCCAGCCTCATCCACCTAATAATAATAATAAAAAAAACATCTACTGCTCCTTGCGAGGAACTAACAAAACCTCCAAAAGTATTCCCTGTCATAGAAAAGTGCAGCTAAATTAGCCGTTCGGAATCGGCAATAAACTGTAGGTCCCCTCCATTCTTGCAGACACGCATACAGGAATTGTTGGGAGTTGTAAATCACTAGGCCCTAGTTCTTCATGAGCTGCTGTACGTGTGGGTGGTATAATTTTATTTATTGTTTTTTTTGAGTTAAAATTAAAAAAAATAAAAGGCAATGGAGTAAAAAAAAGAGCTGAGGTTCGAACTTCCAGAAAAATAGCAGCTGAAATTTTATTTAATAGTAGCTTTTGTATCGAGGGTCATGTTTTTTCCATAAACAAAAGAGCTGAGAAATGAACTTCATTTTGGAAGTCATTGTAACATGGATAAATGGTACATGTCCAATGTCCATACAGGGCAGTGTGAAAAGTAAAATCATTTTTCCAGTTTAGTTGATGAATTTAAATAGAAAATAATAATAAAAGTGAACATAAATCTAAGCTAGGGCAGATAAGGCTGTCACTTTACCAACTTTAACATCAGAAATAATATTTTTAACTTAATGAAAAATATACTCATGTGTAGGAGACTTTTTGAATAATTTTAAAGTAGTTCCTGTGAGATTTTTCTAGACAAATTCATGTTTTTTTAGAGTACAAAACAAAAGAGCTGAGGCACGAACTTTATTTTGTGACTCATCGTTTGCTGTTCAACAACCACCTCCACACAGTGCAAACTGACAAGTACAAAAAATGTTCGTTTTGCTTATACTCTCTTTGATTGCATGTCTGATGCGGTCGACAGTATACAGTTACATACAGCGCACGAAAAGGAAGGATATGCTATATAAACTCTGCACATCCTACACGATTGTGTTTGCAGCAGCACATCATCAGCAGCAGCACCATCAGCCACCGTATGGAGAGCATAAACATAGAACCCTTTTCTTCGATCCGTATACAAAAACTACTCATTCGTGTGCGACAAATGTGATGACGCGGTTGGTATGTATTATCAATGCTGGCTTCGCTAATGTAATCGGCTTGAATGTAATTTTTCCCCCATCGCGGATGTATCACAAAAGTCACAACCCACCACCACCATCAGCCATCACATAACCTCCTCTTCCTTCTTTTCTTCCAAATAAAATATCTTCTTAAAAAAAAAAAAAACACTCCATATACCATTATTTGAACATCCCGCTGCAGTTTTCTGTATATCGGTGGCACAGTGCATGATTGTGCTGCACCATCAGCCAACGTTAAAAAAGCATTTCGTTGTACCGGGGATAATGTAAATGAATCCTTACAAAAAAAAATGCAAACGAAGAAAAAAAAACACAACCTCAAACCATGGTTTCGATGGGACCACGAGATCTGAACGAAATTCTATTCTTCTTTGGAGAAAAACTGCATAGCTCTTACTGCCGCTGCTGCTGCTCTGATGTTGCTTTAAAGAGCAACACACATGATGAACCGGGCACTCGCTGCAATCAAAAATGAAAAGTGATCTTGTATCGTGATATGGAAACGAATGAGCCATGGCCAGTATGTGGACATTGAGAAGCCAGGCTGGAATGATTTACACATTGGGGAGCGCTCGCGCAAAAACAAAAATGATACAAAAAAAAAATTAAACCAAAAGTAAGCAAAAATAAACAAAAAAAAAACTACGACAGAGGGAAGGGTCCGCATATTACAACCAAATAATTTTTGCAACATTCATTATTCGTGCAGGGAGTTTTTGTCTTATTTTTATCTTTTTTTTTTGTAAGTTTTCCCTTCCAGGGATAATGTGTCCTTTAAGAGAGGCATATACAATTTCTACATACATGTATATAATATGTCTCCTCGTATTTGGACATTCAGTATCAAACTTCAGATAAGATTTTTAAGTTCTTTTCATTTATGTAGTTTATATGTACATACATATTTTGTGTTCCTTTTTTTGGCAAGCAAATGAAGAATCGTGAATATTTTTTTTGTTTCATCTGCGAGTTTGAGGGAATCTTGTCATTTAGGGGATTCATGATATTTTTAATGTTAATAAGCTAAACTGTTACTTTCTCCGAATGGAATTACATTATAAAGGTAGATTCTTTTTTTTTATATTATAATCAAGATGACTTTACCTGTTGTAAGAGCTTCGGTGATGTGTGTCCAAAGATTTCTTTATAATGCCGCCAAAGTAATTAAATGTAAACACAAAATTAAAAGCAAAAAATGACGGGTATTATTATTGCTCTACCAACCTTATCTTTGAGAGATTATTCATTGAGAAATTCCCCCAATACTCTTAATTACTCATAACATTTACTTAATTACAATAATAAATTTTGTATTGTTTTAAATTTTAGGATGCGTGTCGAAATGATTAAGTTAAATAAAATCGTAAAAAATTATCTGTATTTAAAATTCACTATTAAGGTTTCTAAGAAGTCGTTTTTGTGTGTGGTTCACTCCATCACAGTGCATATTTGTCATTATATTTGCAAAGTTATGTAAGCCTGGTGTAGTTAATTCATAATATTATTAATAAACCATGTATAATTAAAAGTTCTGATTGAATGAAAAAGATTTTTGAAAAAATTGCCTCGTCTCTCTATGAGTAATGCTTAAAGCTTTGGGGCGTATTCTATTTACCCTCATAATAAGAGACATCCTACTAGATGGATGATTCGAACAGAAGACTTCAACATGCATATAATTATGAAGGTACTTCATGAGGGAGGTAGTTTTGCAGCCCGTTGCGCAAAGGTTAGTGTTCGTGATCTGTCTAGTAAAATATGTGGAAATCGAATCCCCAGCCTCTTCCACCTAAAAGAAAAAATTAAAATTGAATTTTGTGGCACAACAGCTCGTGTAGAATCAGCTCTCTAAACCATTTTTATGTGGAGGGGTCCTACAATTTTTTGCCAAATCCAAACGGTTGAAAGGAAAGGCACTTATTCATGACCAGAGGTACTCTTGGAGGTTTTGGATTTTTTTTTTTTTAGATCGGGAGGCTAGGAATTGAACCCAGACATCCGGCCTAACAGTCTTATCCACCAATCATCATGCTACAGCTACTAGATTAAATACAAAAACAAAATTTTCAATTCTACTTACGTATGGTTAGTGCGTTGGACTGTCATGCCAGAAATCTGGGTTCAATACCATCAGCCGCTTCTACCTAAAGCTTTTTTCCGGGCTACTGCCTCTTGCGAGGAAGTGACAAATCGTCCAAGAGTATCTCCTGTCAAATAAAAGTGCCGCTCACCTTCGCCATTCGGATTTGGCAATAAGCTGTAGGTCCCCTCCATTCCTGCAGACACGCATTGCAGGAATGGTTGAGAGTTGTAAGTCACTAGGCCTTGGTTCTTCATGAGCCGTTGTGCCACCAAATTTATTTATTTATATTTACTGATGTGAAGTGAAAAATCCTCAAAGAGCATCTCTTGTCTTGTAAAAGCGCCCCTCATATTACCCATTCGGATTCGACGAAAAAATACAGTTATCCTCTATTCCTGCTGCAACTTACAATACGAACACAGAAATGGCTAAAAATTGTAGATCGCACTTTCAAACCTGTCAAGCTACGAGACTCTTGCCAACTTTCTAAATATTTGTTCTGGAAGACCCCTTAGTTTGGAGTGGGACTCATTAAGGATCCTTCCTCCAGCCACTAAATCGGTCCCAAAATTCTTTTTTTCAGTTCGGCATGCCAACAGTTCGTTGAGGTCCTCTTTCATCTGCGTACGCTACCTGAGTTGTGTTACTGCATCATCCCAACTGGTTGGATTCAAACACTTTTCAGACCAAAACACTACAGTTGCTAGACAGGGGAATTTTCTAATAAAATGACCTCTTCTCTTCTTTTAGGGCCCTTTTCCGAAACGAAACTTAAACATTTAAATTCAACATAAGAGCTTATGTGACAGTTTAAGCTGGGGAAAAAGTGAAACATAAGCGTTTAAGTTGAACGTAAATATTTAAGTTTCGTTTCAGCAAATGGGCCTAAGTCAGAAGAAGCAGCGATTGCGAAGAGAGTCTAGGGAGAAAAATTCCATTTTGATGGGAAATTTCGACCAAGCACAAAAGAATCAAAGCTTAACTGAACTTATATTTTTTATTACCAAATCTAATAATTGTTAGATATTTGTGTCTCTTTACTCTACAGATAGGGTTAGCAATGAGAAAAGAAAATAAGTTTTTGGTCAGAAAGCCATGACCAATGATTCAAAAGCATCAAATTTACTCTAAATTAGTTCAGAAATATTGAGATGAGCTCACTAGCTTGAAAATTTAACTCAAAGCGACTCTTATCCGGACTATGATTAACTTTGGTACTTTGAAGGATATGAACGGAATGATATACACTCCTCCTACTGGAATCGTCAATGATGGCAATATAAATTCTCAATTCGTCTTCCCAAATAGAATGGCTCAACTACAATAAATCCACCTTGAACAATTGATCTGATATGCAGACAAAATTATTGGGAAGACATAGCCAGGGCCGATGCAACGTGTAGGGGTCATTGGCCACTGGAAACCGTATGGGAAAAAGTTCGGCAGAAGAAAAATGAAAAAAATTATTTGCTGCTGCTCTGGCCGAACTGAGAGCACACAATTTCGACAACCTTAATGATTGTTTTGACCTGAAGTTCCAATTCAATTCAATGAAATAGCTTTCCAACGTGCAAAGGCTGGATGTTAAAGCAATTGTATATAGCCCAGGAAAATTAGACTTTGATTGAATTTTGGTAAAGATGTTTATTTTTGTAACTTAAGCAATTTCCAAAAAGGACAGTAAATTTGAAACGGATTCAAAATTTTTACGGGGGTGAAAGGGGTTTAATTTCAGTTTTTTGTAAGTTTCTTAAAAACTGTAAGTGTTTTTTTTTTTTTTTAAGTGAAGGCAAAAGTTGTAGTTTATACAATTTTACATTAAAAATGTTATGACACTTTTTTCGTACAATCAACAGGTTTTGAGAAAAACGTGCATAAACTTTATAGTGTACCTACTGGATTCAGCCAAAAAAAATGTATTTAAGTTACGGGCAAATATTTTTGTATCGTAAGTGTTTGAGTACATCTTCACATTATAAAAAAAAGTCTCGGGGTTGTAGGGGTTAGGGAACAGCCGGCTTATTAAAACAGTTGATCATTTGGTTCTCATTTATTAACTCGCCTGGATTTTATTTTGTAACAAAATGGCCAATGAAAAACTTTAAGAGATTAAAAATGCCTACAAAATGAGGTATTAACGATCTCTGGGACTTTTTCCATCTTTAAGTTATAGCTTGCCAAAATTTCACCTGTATCTTATGTGGTTGAATGGAATGTTTAGCTTTAGAACACTCCTCCTGCCTCTCCTTTGGCGTTTACTCCAACAAATCCTATGACAACTTTGTGGAGAAGTGTTGTCCAAGATTATTTTTCAAAATTTTAAATTTTTTCATCAACTTTTGCATTTCAAAAATCGAAGATCACATTGAAGGTGGATTCAATAACCCCTCTAGTGCGAAATTATTTACTTCTCCTCAAAAATGTAGCCTGATAGTCTGGCTTAATTTGAAAACTTCCAATTACTACGACGAAAGTTATAGCCAACAATATCACTTAAGATACAAAAATAAACCTGTCAGCCAAAACTCAGCTTTGTCGGAGTTTTGTTTTATGCAATTTGGATATTTTATAGTCTAATTTTCCCGAGCTATGTATTGCTTTCGCTCTTTCATACTATAATCGACAAATGGTATAGTGCGAATGGCTTCAGAGATGCGTATGTCAATCAATGTGAATTAGTTTTCTAAGATCTACCCCCTTATTCCTCTACTTCCATTGAATTTAATCCAAAGAAGATGGCGGGGACATTATCTAAATGTGTAACTGGGCTACCCTTCTATGAGATCAAATCGTCTAATCGAGATCTTCAGATATCTTAGGTTGCTCGTTTAGTCTGTGCGTCTATGAACTACACAACCTTAACGGGTATGCTTCAAATTTGATACAGTACATTTATTTTTGGTTCCATAAAGGTGAAATTCAAATTTTTATCTAAGCTCAAGGCTGTTTCACAATACGACGAGGAAACGAGACGTGAACGTGACGAGAGCTCGTCGTAGCTGTCAAACCAATTTCAAGCAATGAGAATATACCAGAGTATTCACAATAGAGCGTTTCTCGTCGCCCCGTCACGCCATGATTTCGAAAAATTGAAAAAAAAGACGCGACGAGACGACGATTTTCATTTTGACAATTGAGAAGAGGACACCGAGCGTATCTGTATTTGTATTTATATTTATTAATTGTGTAGTTAAATAAATAAAATACCGAAAATGGCGAGAAAATATGTGTTTTTATTTTGCGACTAATTCATTTTTTCTTCATTAACATTCCCACCGTCTTCTTCTGCTCACTTTTGGTCTTTTTTTGCCTTTTGCTTTTTTGTAAATAAACACTCCCAAAAGTACTAAAAGCATTTTTTTTTTTACATTTTCATTTTCCTTTTTTTTAAATTTTGTATTTTAATTCCCAATTTCACTGACAAACACGAATAATTCTACTCTGTCTCTGTGAATAACTCGCTGCATTGTGAATTGAGGAACGATTTTATAACGAGAAAAAGATGAAAGCGTTTCTCGTCACGCTGACGTCTCGTTTTCTCGTCGCATTGTGAAACAGCCTTAATTTAAAACGGGTTGGAACCAAAAAAGGATTTTGTTTTTTTTTTGCAATTTTTTACAAAAACTGCTCCAATGGTTTATAATTGAACTTTGTACCTTAAATTACCAAATGACCACTTTGATTGCAATACAACGCGTTTGAAATTTTTGCCAAAAAAATTCACATGAATGAAAATAGGGCTTCGATGTCTTTTGAGTTATTTACGTATAGCTTTTTAATGGTTCGACAGATTTTGTTTCCATCTGATGCTCCAAAATATTTCAAAAAAAAATTGCATTTAAATGCATATTTTAAAAATATTTAGTTCAAAAAGAAAAAAAATAAACAAAAATTCATTTTCTAACCATTTTTTAATTGAAATGTTGCTACATTTTTGCTAACTCCAACAGGGATTCAGTCGTGTATAAATAGTTTTTTTTTTTATATGTTGAAAAGAATTTGATACCTACTGTGGCTATGGTAATTTATCGAGTTTTATTTCGCGGCATCGACCTGCGGTGCATGAACAAAAAAAAAATTCATGGAAATCAAATCTTTTTCACCATAAAACCCAATTCACGAGCATTCCCAAAGTGCTAACAGCGTTAATGTTACCTTATTTATATGACATTTCCAAAATCAAACAATAAAATTTAATTTCATATCAAATTCATTCCCATTTTTTGTTCATGAACTGAGTATTATAATAATTAACATATACAAAAGTATATAAATCAATTTATCCATTCGATTTGCTTTGAAATTTATTTAAAAAAAAATCCAATTTAGAGATAGAAATAGAAATGATCTCATCTTGCACAGCTTACATCCGTTAAAAGTTCCCGCCAACCTAAAGAGGGTATGTCGCTGTATGTACAGTTTAATCACATCCTTTTGTCGGAACAGACTCCCTGGACACCCATATTGCACACAGCTGGATCAACAGTGACCGTTGGTCATTTTATCCATTTTGTGTTACCTGCAATTAAGTTATTTATACGCGCTGGCTATTCCGTTTGTTAACCGTAAAGCAACACACTGTAACACTCTTCAAAATAATTATAATTTATTCAAAGAGGTGAAAAAAATCCTGTTTTCTTCCTTTGCATTAGCTAAAGTGCCACACATATCGAAGCGGTTCTCACGGCATTTTATTTAATTTAATTTTTTTTTTGGTTTATTTTTTTATTATTTATTCCAACCAAGAGAAATGTTTACGAATCCTTCAAGGCAAAAAGGACACTCGGTTTAATAGTGAGCTAAGAAAAAATCAAGTTGTCAAACAAGTTTGACCAGAAGATGACCATTTGGACATTTGATATAGCTAAGAGTAACGGAAGAAATATTATATATATGGTCAAAGATGGACAGAGTGTCCCCTTTAAGAAGGATCTGCCCCTGAGGGATTTAAAAAAAGGAATCCTTTTGGGACGTTTTTTACATGAATTATCATGGAAAAAATAATATTTATGTCCTTGGAATCTCAGAAGGAAGCACCCCTTTTGGGTTTTTTTTCGTGATTTTCAAGAGATAGTTCCAACCCTTTTTATTTTTTTGAAGTTGGTGGTGGTTGACTGGACATATGTTACAAAACATCCTTTTGTGTATGCAAATAATTTCGATTTCGACACAAGGGGGATGATGTATAATAAATAACTGTTGTTGGATGGTATCCGTTTTGTTTTGTCTTTTATTTTTTTTACAATCGTTCGGAAGGAAATTTGAGAATAATTGCTCAAGACGAGGAGAAAAGTGTCAGGCGTACTAAGATTTAAGATGATCGTGTCAAGATTAAAAATGTTTTAGAAAACCTAAGTCATTATTTCTTTTGCAACATCTGCTCTAGGGAGGATTTTGTATCTTGAGAACTAATTTCATCTGAAATTATTCAAATTTCAACGAAGATTTATTTCAATCTTAATTTAATATTTATTTTTGGAATCAACTTATAAGAATTAAAAAGGGTAGTCTAAATTAAGCAAGTCAACAAAAACCTATTTTCTGAGTGAATGATCGGTTATATTTTTTTCCTTTTTAAAAAAATATTTTTACTATAATATATTTATTGTGAAACAAAGCATTTTTTATATAGCTAGAGTCTTGACAACACTTTTGTGTACATTTGAGATTAATATATGCAAATGCAAATGCTTTTTTCAGTCGTTGCTATTTAAAGAAGAAGTTGCAACGTGCATTTATTCATCGTGCGATCTTCACAATAATGCTTGTTTCTGGCTTGCAAAGTAAAGGAGCAGGAGGGCACATATTATCAAACTATCCAGGAGAATAAAGGAGATCAAAATCATGGATAGAAAAAAAAAATAACTTAATGAATCTCCTAGCTCAATGAAATCGAAACTATGGAAAGGACAAGCGGAAGTCTTATAAAAAATCGAAATAACTGGCTTTGGGCTTAAGTCCTTAACTGCAGCACTAAATGGGCATCATTTGGTGCGGTAATAAAGTCAGGATGAGATCCCACTCCAAGTCAATGAAGATTAATTCCACCATCCAAAAATGAAATAACTCCCCAAAATGATTTTTTTTAAGTCCCCAAATTCAAAGATGAAATAAATCCCCAAAAGGGCATGAAATAAGTCCTGAAACAAAGAAATAACAACACTACGGCGAAAAAAACAGTGAAGTATGTATGGGGGGGCATGTTGCCCCCCTGCTTGGCCCACTTTAGGATTTGGGGTAGGTGCGAGGTTGAGTGTATGCAAATTTTCTTTTGCATTGAAAGAAACTTTGCATACACCCAACCTCGCACCTACTCCAAATCCTAAAGCGGGCCAAGCAGGGGGGTTGCTGGGAGGCAGCATGCCTCCCCCCCCCCCATACATACTTTATTGTTTATACGCCGTAATTTTGTTATTTATTCAAAGAAATAAGTACCCAAATTTGGGGACTTATTTCATAGTTGAATTTGGGGATTTACTTCATTATAAAATACCCCCCAATTTAAAAATGAAAGAAGTCCCCAAAAATCGATGAAATAAATCCCCAACTTTCATATAAATTTTGGGAATTTATTTCATTTTTTTTGGGAGTTATTTCATTGGGGAGTTATTTCACGGAGGCAGTTCCACCACCCAGACCCAGTATAGAAAGCCACCACCCACGCCGCCGCTTACTGGGCAGTGATATTCTTCCAGCACGGGAGAAATGTGTTAAATATTCAATTGATTCTCGCCCAGTGCCTAGAATATCAGTTCAATATGAACCATCTACAAAAAAGACCATCTTATTTATTGTCAAAACTACGATGTACATATATTGTATATCCCTGGCTATATACATCTCCTATAAGATCCTTACATTGAACAATCATGTTGGGTGAGCTGTGCGTATTTTACGGCGTTCTGCAATATTTTAGTCGGGAAGTAGCAATGTGGATTCGAGACCGAAAGATAAAATACCAATTTTTTATATTGAAGAATATCTAAGACCAACGAATTTACCAACACCCCAAGAAACTACTTATCGACTTGAAACCTCCAGAAGCTCTATATCACGATAACTGAATTCGGTACCTCAAGAAAACTGATTGTGTAAGGGATTCATTCCACGGGAATCTACACCACAAAAGAATTTATTCCACTTTTAGTGGGAATCTGTTTCATTTTTTAAACTGAAGTTAATTCCCACCAAGACAGAGAATTTGCTAAATTTTTTAGTGAAGAAGATCTTTACTTCACATAGGAGCGTACCTAACGACTGAATATTCCTTAATCTGAGAAACGGAGATTGGGAGTTCCATGAGCGGGATAGAGAAACCTAGAAAGTTAAAAACCTTTGCAACCTCAAAGAGGTACAACCATGGTGCTCTTCTCCCCAAAAGTTTCAGGTGAGAAGGTATTCCACAAAAAAATAGGTGTAATATAAGTTCTCTCATCCGATGGGAATTTATTACACTTTGAAAAGTATAACAGATTCCCATTTTTTCATTGAGCGATGTTCAGCAATATAACGAAACCCTTTTGCTGCCTTATGGCAAGCATTTTTGACGATGAGCAAAAAAGAGTTGATACTTTATGTGTGCTGTTTCGAAAGAAAAATTATTCAACGGGTACCAGTCTACCAGTTAATTAAATCGACCATTTTTGAAAGTACTGAACGCTTAAAAATAGTACTGAAAATTAGCAAATATTACGGAAAATTTTCACATTACTCCAGGACGTCGTAACAAGTAGAGCTTAGTGGATTAAGGACCATTTGCTGAAACGAAACTTAAATATTTAAGTTCAACATAAGAGCTTATGTGACAGTTTATGCTGAGGAAAAAGTGAAACATAAGCGTGTAAGTTGAACATAAACATAAATATTTAAGTTTCGTTTCAGCAAATTCGCACAAAATTTTAAAATATTGTTCTACTACTTAGGCCCATTTCTAGGTAGTAGAACAATATTTTAAAATTTTGTGCGAATTTTCCATAAATTATTGAAAAAAAATCCGAAAAATAAAAGAATCGAGACATGAACGTTCAATTGTTGAAAGAGAGGCGTTTTAGAAATAATTTGCAAATATAGGCAAGATTACTGATCTTTTTGTTATCTGCAATTTTGTGGTATTTACAAGGAGAATTTTTTAAAATATAATTTTTCGGTAGAAAATTTTCAATAGTTTTTAATTTTTAACTTTTTAGTATTTTTTTAGGATGATATCAACTATACCCAAGTATTAAATCCCCACGACCCCACACTTTTCAAAATCCACAAATTTATAATCTCCAAGCTCAAAATTTACAAACCAAAATCCACGAATCCAAAATCAACCAGTTCAAAATCCAAAATTAAAAAACCCTAAATGCAAATCAGTGCTTGTTAAAATGTTGTATGGCATAAAATTTTTTGAAATTTCAACCTTTACAGTAGTGACGGGTTCTAATTGGGTTCTATGTCGAGATGTGGAAGTCTGGTAGTATAGTCCAGAAAGGTTTTGGAGTAATATCATGATTCGCTAAAAACCCCAACTATAGACAAGACTAATGAAACACTTCACTTGTATATACTGCAAAGCCCTTGGTTCTGAATGTGAGTTGGCGTACCTATACCCATACAGAATTTGGTTGTCAACTTTTTCGTCACTATTTTGTTAAATATATGGGTTGATGAGATAATTTACGAAGTAAGAGAGATTATTATCATTAGCCAATGCGAAAGTTTTAGCTTGCAAATAATATACATTGCTTCGCTTTTGAAGATTTGACCTTGATATAAATAAAACTACACAACAAAACCCGCCGCAAGTTCAAATCTTTTAATCCTTTACGCATCATCTGTAAAGGTACTCATTTGCATTTTAAAAAATCACCCAACACACCTGGATGTCTAGTCTATCCTCTTGATGCTATTATTGTGACTGAACTTATATCACTCCAAAAAAGGTCCGAGAACAAAACAAATCTATCGGAGACAATGCACTGGCTTTGGCATTTTAGAACCATTCTTGTATATGCCCTCGACTTTATTCCATCCAACCCATTCGCTTCATTTCAATTTCAATTTAAAAACAACGGCATTGGGGTGGTTGGTTGCGTTTTCCGGGTTTTCACTGGAGGCAGCATCGTCGTCGTTTCGTTGTTGCAATGTCGTCGGCCGTCGTCGTCGCATATTCAATGAACGCGATCTAATTAGACTAATGAACCAACCGTCCGTCCACTCGACCAACCACCAAGCTAAGCACAAGCACCGCCAACTGCCAAACTACTGACCGCCAGACCGCCACCATTGCCGCATGTCGCCGAACTAATGGTGCTTACGCTCGGGCACATAAAACCCTAGATTTTTCAATTTCCCATTCGGCAGCTTAAAAAAAAAAAGCAAACAACCACAGCCATAACAAAACGAAATTCAATTCGAATCGAATCGAAAAAGACTAACTTCTGTGTGTCTAGCATTTGGCGGACAGAAAACCGTTTTGCAAGTTGTTTTTGTACATCTGTCATTATGTCAATTTGGAGAAATGTTTGAGAACCCAAAAGCGGACCAAGAACGTGGAGCCAGGCTCGCATCAAGCAACCAAGCGCTCACAGCTTACATACCTACTCCATACACTGCTGGGGCAATTATGTCATTCGAGTGCAAGCTGACGTGCAACAAGCGTACCAAATTCAAATGGCCGCTCTGGGTGCTATTTGCGATCTTGCGCGCGACCTGCAGCAGCAAGCAATTTTTTTCCCGTTTATACTATTTTCGAGTATAAAAAATCAGAGCACCCAAAGATACAGATACTAACGACATCTGAATTCCAAGTGCACTCATATAGGTATTGTGTACAAAGTACGAGGGAGGGATTGTCCGTTTGTCCGTCCGTGCGATTAACAACGGACATCCACTCCACTTGTCCAACCATATAGATAAGGTGGAACTCAATGTGCATAGAAATGAACCCAACGGAACGCCATCGCCACACCACCGACCGCCGGCCGGCCGCACCCTAGTACCTAGTTCATCAAATCTATGCTACAAGAAAGAACCTATGGGCTGAGCTAGCTGCCTTCTCCTGTCGCAAATCAATTAAATGCAAATATGGCAAGATAATCGACTGCATCTACATAAATCTATTAAAACAAAAGATCAGTTGTTCGGGGCCTACTTTGGCTTTGTTTGTGCTCAAGTTAAAGAGGAGGACGCTTTTCGACAAAAGATCGATTGGTTTTGCTTCAGAGATGGAGGAGCAATGCAATATGTAGGCCAGTGTTGCCGAGGAAAGTTCTGGTAAAAAATAAATTTAACATGCTGTTTCTATCATGTAACAATAAATCGTAAAAGCCAAAAAAAATTATTTTTTAGATTTTTTGAAAGGCAGCATAAGTGCGAGGTACCTATATTATAGCTTTATAACAAATATCTGTGTCAGCTCTCAGCAAATGGTTGTATTACAGAAGTAACGGATAGAGGAAATGCAAGAATGTCAAACCAACTTTCATGGAAATGATACCAAAAGCTAACAAGGACCTCTCAACATTACAGGGCCTGAACATAGCATAAAACTATTCAGAATAATTGCAGTTGATCCAGATGGGGATATATTATATGGAAGAGAAGAACCATTTTTGCAAACTGTAATAGCGATGACCCGCTAATTTTAATTAAGCTAGATGATACGACGGACGGACGGCGGCAAAGCCGCTTCAGTGAGCATCGGAAACACTCGTTAAGATGCTTAAGATGCTAAAATCTTTTTCACGACAAAATCGACTTCTATTCCAAATGTCATTAGAATATGTCAACCCGTTTGTTTATTCATGTATGACAATCCAAACAACAGACTCTTACAATATTAGTTGGCTAGAATCCCAAACCAAAAATCCAGAAACCTTAATTCTCGAAAATCCAGAATCCTTAAGACCTGAAATTCAGAAATCCCGAAAACCTAAAATTTAGAAAGCCCAAAATCATAAAAACTTGAAATCCCAATTTTTGGAATCATGGGTTTTCATGATTTTGAGTTAACTGGATTTTGGGCTTTCTGGAATTTTCATTTGTTGGGTAGTGGGTTTTCTGGATTCTGTGTTCTCTAAGTTTTAGATTGGGTTATCGCTAATTGGGGTTTCAAAGAATTTGGTTTTAAGAATTCTTATCGTTACCCTTGCCTGAATCCTAAAAACCCAAATTACCTAACGTCCTAAAATCCAAAATTCCGAAAACCCTGAAAACTAATCCATAAATCCCATAATCCCAAAAACCCGAAAACTCAGAATGTAGGTATGTATTTTTTGGGTAGTTGGTTTTCTGGATTCTGTGTTCTCTAAGTTTTAGTTAGGGTTATCGCTAATTGGGGTTTCAAAGAATTTGGTTTTAAGAATTCTTATCGTTACCCTTGCCTGAATCCTAAAAACCCAAATTACCTAACGTCCTAAAATCCAAAATTCCGAAAACCCTGAAAACTAATCCATAAATCCCATAATCCCGAAAACTCAGAATGTAGGTATGTATTTTTTGGGTAGTTGGTTTTCTGGATTCTGTGTTCTCTAAGTTTTAGTTAGGGTTATCGCTAATTGGGGTTTCAAAGAATTTGGTTTTAAGAATTCTTATCGTTACCCTTGCCTGAATCCTAAAAACCCAAATTACCTAACAACCTAAAATCCAAAATTCCTAAAAACCCTGAAAACTAATCCATAAATCCCATAATCCCAAAAACCCGAAAACTCAGAATGTAGGTATGTATTTTTTGGGTAGTTGGTTTTCTGGATTCTGTGTTCTCTAAGTCTTAGTTTGGGTTATCGCTAATTGGGGTTTTAAAGAATTTGGTTTTAAGAATTCTTATCGTTACCCTTGCCTGAATCCTAAAAACCCAAATTACCTAACGACCTAAAATCCAAAATTCCGAAAACCCTGAAAACTAATCCATAAATCCCATAATCCCAAAAATCCAAAATCCCGAAAACTCAGAATGTAGGTATGTATTTTTTGGGTAGTTGGTTTTCTGGATTCTGTGTTCTCTAAGTTTTAGTTAGGGTTATCGCTAATTGGGGTTTCAAAGAATTTGGTTTTAAGAATTCTTATCGTTACCCTTGCCTGAATCCTAAAAACCCAAATTACCTAACGTCCTAAAATCCAAAATTCCGAAAACCCTGAAAACTAACCCATAAATCCCATAATCCCAAAAACCCAAAATCCCGAAAACTCAGAATGTAGGTATGTATTTTTTGGGTAGTGGGTTTTCTGGATTCTGTGTTCTCTAAGTTTTAGTTTGGGTTATCGCTAATTGGGGTTTTAAAGAATTTGGTTTTAAGAATTCTAATCATTACCAAAAAACCCAAATTACCTAAAATCCAAAATTCCGAAAATCCTGAAAACTAATCCCGAAAACTCAGAATCCGAAAAACCCAACATCCTTAAAACCTGAAATCCCGATTTTTGGAATAATGGGATTTCAGGATTTTTGGTTTACTGGATTATGGGCTTTCTGGACTTTCTATATTTGGGTTCTGTGTTTTCTGAGTTTTAGATTTTCTGGATTTTAGCTTTTCACGAATTGGGGTTTTCATGGTCTTGGTGTTCAGAATCCCAAAAACCCAAAATCCTTAAAAATAAATCCCGATATCCAATGTCCTAAAAATTCAAAATCCTGAAAAGCCAAGATCTCGTAATTAATATTTAACAAAAAAAAATTGTTTGAATTGTTAAATAAAAATCGTCTTTTTTCTGAAACTTTTATGGAATAAAAACCAAATAATAATGTAGGTAGTATTATAACAAAATTTCATAAAATAAAAATTTACTTTTGCTTTGCTTTCTGTAGTACCTACGCCGCTGTCTCAACTCTTTTATCCAAGCATAATTTACTGACGGGAGCTTAAATCCGGAAAACCCAAAATCCAAAAATCATGAAAATCAAAATACAGAAAATCCTAAATACCCGAAATCCCGATTTTTGGATTGTGGATTTTTGAAATGTTGGATTTAATGGGTTTTGTTTTCGGCATCCATGTTTAATTATTTGCTCGGGGTTAGATTCCCGAATACTAAAATTTCAAAAACCCAAAATCCCTAAAACCCAATATCTCTTAAGCCCAAAGTCCTAAAATGACCAAAATCCTGATTTTTGGGATTTTGGATTTTGGGTTTTTAGAATTTTAGAGGTAAGTGTGATATTAAAGCAAAACCTAAAAACCAGTTGTATGTCAATATTACAAACGCTTTCGAAATTACCTATGCGCGTCTTGTTCGTCTGTAAGCTCAGGTGTACATTTATCGAGTAATATAAAAGTAATCGAGCAATTTTCACCTAGCCTGAGAAATATCAATTTTTAACAACGGCAACACGGTTACATGCGTTATTTGCCGTCGCACCACTGTAATGCGTTGTATTGCGCGCTTATATAGCTTATCGTTATTTGAAGATCATTCCTCTTGACTTAGTCCAGCCAAAGCCAAATGTGCAGAGGCAAACTGCATGAAACGCAAAGATATAGGTAAATGCAAAAAATTCCTTGTTGCGCGGCTACTCGACGAACCAAGTGATGCTCATCTCATCTAATTACGATGATTAATTGATCGCAATTATAATTCTATTTATGGTCCACGTGCAAGAGGGAGAAGGAAATATCAACCATTTTGCCGGATGAATGGATGGATGGATGATGGGCCATGAAGAAACTGAAGAATATATGCATCCATAAGATGCGTTTAGCACATCAGAGAGAGAGGAAGCTTTGGCTGGAGTTTTGTTGTGTATTCCATCAGCGTCATTGATAAATGGAAACACAGTTTAGATAATTACGGGTTCGGTTTTTGTGTATACACGCGCTCGAACATCCATTATACGAAAAGGCATTCACACAGATGATAACTCGCTGTGAGACTGTGAGTTGAAATAGCTTCGCCTGCAGCTCGAAGCGACTTCGTTAGCTCCTGGCAGTCTAATGAAATTGTAATTGAATTTCTCCTTTCGTAAAGAACCACACGAGGATTTGACTAAAAGATAAGTATCATTGAAAACATGGATAATTGTTTTGCTAGCTTTTGACAAAAGGGATATTCGTTGCTGTCAGCAAATGTTTACTCAGGCCATAGAGCATGATCGATCTCTGGAAGATGCTTTGTGGATGGACGACGGCGAAGACCACGATGACGAGGAAGAACCAAAGGAAGAGAGTTTGCGTTAACTTTTCTAAAGCAATTAGCTGCTGTGGCTAAGATAAAATACCCCCGTATAAGCATATAGCGGTATAAGTATGTATAAGTATAAGTTTTCCATTTAGTCGAAGATCTATGACGACCATGAATAATACGACGAGTGTAATTGGCATTTAAAAACTCATGGTAATTAATCCTGGCGACCATTCATGGAAGGAGGTAAAAGAAATCTTTATGAAATTTCTGCGTATAGGCATTGTTTCTAAACTTCAAGGGGGAGGATCGTTTGCCATTTGTATGGCTTCAGAGAAATTCAATTTCGACATTCATATATGATTTGTTATGAAGCTGAATGACCTGCCGGCCGCCACTGTGCTGACCACCTGGCTGGGTAGCATGACCTCTTTAAGTAGTTTAAGTTTCTGAAATTAAGTACTTAATCAATTTTTTTTTTTAAATCAAATTTGTATCGCTTTACTTAGTACAAATAGAAATCATGTTATAGTAAAAGGAGTTTTTTCTGAAAATAAGTTTTACTGTCACTACAACTTTAAAATCAAAAACAAAACTGGGTTTGGCCCATGAATTAATAGGAACTTCTCCTTAGTGCCCTTAGAAAGTATAGAAACCCGATGATATAGAGATCTTCCAAAGATTTTCAAGAAAGTGGAAGACGAAAATTTAGCTTGCATATTTAACAATTTTTTTATTTAAAAAAAAATGTCGGTTGATTTTAGGGACCTCGTGGAAATACGTCAAAAATGTTGTTTAGACAAAGGAGACCAATAATTACAACAATAACTTCCAATGGGAAGTTAAAAATTCAAATAAAAGACCTCTACTACCAGGACATACAACAAAATTTCAAATTATGAATATTTTTCCTCCACATTTTTTTATATATATGTAAGACTTTTGTCTCTATTCCCTTCAAAATTCGAAAAGTTTTGAATTACTATTCCATAAGTAACGGGCCTTCTATAAGCTTGAAATAAGATCCACAACTGTATTGCGATTCTTATTATTTCCGTCCAGCTATAGTTTCCGGTTTTCGCTTTTTATTTTCATTTTGACTCTTTTCTTTCGAAAACATCTTTCTCAAAATCTAGAAAGGAAGACATAGCCATAGCCATACAAAATCAGTCAAACAAACAACATAATCGATTTTGGCTTCACTTCACAGCACAGATTCCCTGATATTTGGAGCTCAATGTGGTTTAGAGTTTTCGAAGAGAAAATTGCCTCTAAAGGATCTGACGATCAGGAGAGGACCGTATTTTTGAGAAAACAATTTAAAGAAAGTCTAGATGATCCAGGCCAGGTGGTCTCAGCATAATAGATAAAAAGATAAAAAAAGAAAAAAAAACATTTTCAAATTACAAAATTAAATTTTTTAATCTACTAACTGCCTTATTCATAAACAAAAAATGGTTATTTCAGCTCTCGTGTTCAGGGAAACTACACCATGGAATAACAATTTTCCGGAATTAAATGGAGCAGTAAGCAATTGCCTTTATTTTTAGTCCGGAAAATTATATTTCCATGGTGTAGTTTCCCTGAACACGAGAGCTGAAATAACCAATTTTTGTTTATGAATAAGGCAGTAAATATTTAGCTGTGGAATATTAGTACCCATATACAGGGTGATCGGTATAAGATGCACCAAACTGTTGGAGCGAGTAGGTTGGGTTACGACAAGAAAAAAAATTGTATGGGAGGGGGAGGTCTATTTCCCCCCGTTTAGGCAGGAGGGGCAATTTTCTAAAAACTTGACTTAAAACAGAAAAAAAAATATTTCAAAACAAAGGTACAATTTAAAATGCCATGCTATACTTTTTTGGAAAGCCAGAAATCCCTTCTTTGATTTTCATTTTAAATTAAGTGAATAGTTTTTGAAAAAATAATTTTCAAACTCGAAATTTTGAAAAAAAAAATTAAAAAAAAACTTTAAAATTAATTTTTTTTTTAAATTTTATGTAATTAAGTATAATTTTTATTCTCAAAATTCAATGCTCTTATTAATTTTCAATAAAATACAGAAAACCGAATGCTAAAATGTCTTTTAATTTTTGAGAAAATTGAAAATAACGAAGTCTATTACTTAATTTGTAGAAATAGGATCTTTTGAACAACAAAATAACGGTTGGAAGTCGAATTTAAGGAAATTTTGTATTCTTAAATTTTCTCAACAACTAGACTACATTTTGACATCTGGTTTTCAGTGTTTGACTAAAAATGAATAGGAGTATTGAATACTAAAAATCAAATACTACTAAAAACCTAAAATTTTGAACAAAATCAGTTTGAACACAATTTTTTTTATTTTTTTTTTTTTGCAAAAATTTAAGTTTGAAAATTAATTTAAAAAAAACTGTTTACTAAAAGAACTTTATTTATAAACAAAATAGAAGCACATATTTATGGCTTAACAAAAAAGTCTAGCACGTCATTTTAGCCGTTGCCATTGTTTTTTAAAGATTTTTTTCTGTATTAAGTCATTTAGTTTAGAAAATTGCTCCTCCTGTTATTTTCAATTTTCTCAAGAACTGAAAGAAATTTTAGCATCCAGTTTTCAGTTTTTGACTAAAAACTAATAAGAGCATTGAATTTTGAGAATAAAAATTATACTTAATTGGATAAAATTTTGAAATAAATTAGTTTGAAACTTTTTTTCATTTTTTTTTTTTCAAATTTTCGATTTTGGAAATTAATTGTTCAAAAACTATTCACTAACACAACTTCATTTAAAATGAAAATCAAACAAAAAAGATTTCTGGCTTTCCAAAAAGGTATAGCATGGCATTTTGAATTGTACCATTGTTTTTAAATATTTTTTTTTCTGTTTTAAGTCAATATTTTTAGATTATTGCCCCTCCTGCCTAAACGGGGGGAAATAGACCCCCCCTCCCATACGATTTTTTTCTTGTTTTAACCCAAACTACTTGCTCTAGCAGTTTGGCGCATCTTATACCGATCACCCTGTATAAGATATTCGCAAAAAAAGTATACCATTTAAAAAAATAAGTATAATGTAATTGGATCCAGCCTTAGAAAATTTTGAATCTAAGGTTAAAAATTTTGCAAGGTCATTTGCAATTTTCAGTACCTCATTTATGGGATGTCGCAAAAATATACAAATTTTTAAGTTAACTCAATTATTATAAAAGTTAATCAGAGTTTAGAGTTTCAGAAATTGGTCGCCTAAAATTTTTTTTTAATAATTTTTTTTTCAAGCAATTTTTGTGACCTAATTTGTGGCATATATGTACGAAAAAATGTATATAAGGCTGACCGATTTCTGAAACCACCTGACCTTTTATAAGGATTAAGTAACCTTTCAGATGGTAAATAGATATATTTCTTTCGAGTATCCTATAAATGAGGTGTCAAAAATCACTAATGACCTTGAAAAACTTTAACCTTTGATTAAACATTTTCCAAGCCTGGCAAATTTCTGAAAATAGTTGACCTTTTATGTTGATTGTTATGTAGGCTGTAGAGGTCTTTCTTAATTATACATTTAGGCACCCGGTTTTTAGTGTTCGACTTGAAATTAATAGGAGCATCGAATACTGAAAACAAAAATACTACTTAGTAACGTAAAATTGTGAGCAAAGTTTTTTCCTCTATTTTTTGAAAATTTTGAATTTGAAAATAAATTTTTTACAAACTATTCTCTGAAACTATTTAAATTAAAAAAGAATAAAAGAACGGACTTCCAGCTTTAAAAAAAAGTATAGCGTCACATTGTAAGTGTTTTTTTTTTTTTTAATGATATATTTTTTAATGATATCTTTTCTATTTCTATTCAATTTTTTAAAAACTTGCCCCTCCCACCTAAACGGGGGGGGGGGGGGAAATAGACCACCCCTTCCAAATGATTTTTTCTTGTCTCGACTCAACATACACGCCTTAGCTCTTTGTCACACCGTATGCAAATCACCCCAAGTATTTTTGTGCATTCTCCATATTGTACGGAAAACTAAAAACCTAAACTCTAGCGATTGAATTATTTTGAAAACCATTATTTTTATAGAAGAAAAGTGTTATAATCTTTTTCGTAGGAAATTTCCTAAGCTACAAATTCGTCATCAACATTTTTTCTGTGCAAGCCACCGTTAGGGAGATATTCCTGAAAAACCATTTTGGGGGGCCTTCAACCCTCCGTAAAATTGTTAGCGGTGCTCCTATCGATTGGAACTTTTTGCAATTTCTTAAGGACACCAATAGCAGACTGTTTATCAAAATCCAGCTTTCCGGGCAATTTTTCCGGAGTCAAATGTCTAATATGATTGGACTATTATCCTTAAAAATATTGTAACCAGCAGTTTTTACCCTAACTGTTACTCAACTCTAATATCAATACTAATTTAAACTTTTTCCTAAAACCTATTTTTTGTAGAAGCGCAGTCAGAATATCATTACCTAAGTATTTCACATTATGAAGAAATAACAACACAATAAGCAGTGATATTTTATTCTCAGACAAGTCGAATTCCCACACACCCATTTTTTTTCGACTTTCTAAGCGTTAATTCTTAAGAATCACATAGCGGATAAAATCATTGGTCACGTCTAACATTATATTAAACTAATTTTGTGGCTTCGTAAGAACCGCAAATAACTAAACTAGCCTAAAGCGAGTCACTCTTCTGTATTTGGCCTTTCCGGTAGCCGCATTATATAAAGAACACTGTCCGCCCTGGAAAAAGAAACCGCAAATTAATTATCATGTATTCGTAACAAATAGACCCTACATCACTGATATAACTGCTCTGAGTGTGCTTTTTTCCAATTATTAATTAAGTCATCAGGTATGCAATCTAATGGCGCTAGCGGTTTTCCCCTACACATTATTACACTTGGAATATAAGAAATATAAAATTATGAATCATTATGGCTGCGTTGTTGGTACAAAGAGGGAGCACCTGTTCAACGATTAGCATGTCATTACCATGCACTTAACACCACAAATGCAATAAGGTATATATGTTCATTCATATACTACTTCTTCTAGAATCGATGGGGGTAGTAGGTAGTAGCGCAGGTGCAGAAGCAAAGAGCAGTAACTTACAGCACACTCATATCGTGTCTGACAAGGCGTTGGGTAAACATCTTCAATCTCCCGGTTCCAATTCAAGAGTCATCAGTTTTGAGAATTTATGTGTTTGGGACTTGAAAACTTCAGTCTTGGGATCAAGTTTCAAACTACCCCATTAAGAGACATCGTCTCTGCTTCAAAGGCTAAAAAAACTCTTTTCCATTGCGACTGGAGCGTCCCACGCAAGTTGTCTCAAGATGCCAATCGATAGGTCGCCATCAATGTATCTCTCAACCTTGAAGCAAATTCTAATTTATCGGCCATAAATACAGTTCTATGCATAAATTGTTCCAAACGCTTATATGTTTAGACCTCCGCGCACTTCTTCTTCATCTTCATCTTCATTTGGTTGTTGGGTATATAAAGGTACATTATGTCTATACCTTTATTTTTTATTATATGTATATTTTTTTTCGTGCAATCAACCGTTTGGATCGGATCACATTTCGTTTAGCTAGCCGGCCGGTCAGACGCAGACATTCTGACATTTAAGAAAGATATTATAGTGATGCAATCACTCCTCTGATGCTTATGATCGTTGAACGGAGAGTGGACTTATGTACGTGACTCAAAATCATACTCTGTGGCCAAACGGCTCTGGGACCTGGGAGGTGACTGGTGGTGATTATAAAATTAACATCGCACGATAGCCATAATCTGGCATAATCAGAGGTGCATTAAGTCCACATCACACAGCATACTGACGGTCCCTAGAGGTAGAGAGAGAGAGAGAGAGAGGATTTTTACCTTTAAATTGCTTAAAACTGTGATATAGGTATATGGAGTTGTAAGTAAGCTAAGGGCCATAGTCTTGTATTCATAAAAAAAAGTGTAGGTATAGAAAAATTCTTATTTTCGTAGTTCTTTTCAACAATACCCCCCAAATTTTAGATGGGTACCTATAAACTGGGTTCTTAAGAAAACTTAACTGTTAGAAAAAGGGGACGTAGCAGAGGGAAGTACGTTTTTCAAAAAAAAAATTATACTTTGGGTTTAAGAGAGCTCAATTAAAAATCGCTCGTGCAGAATTTCCAATGTGGCGTGAGATGTGTAACAAGTAGCACGCGCTGCACCGTCCGTCCTGTTGAAACCACATACCGCTGGTCATCAGACATCCATTTCAGGCTAAAAGAAGTTAGAATTCATCGACCTAGCGCTCGCCGTTGTCGGTGATGGTCTGGCCAACGTCGTAAGGACCGATGACGCTGCCGCCGCCAGTCCAAAATTCACACCAAACAGTGACTTGTCGGGTCGTATGATGCTTTTGGATCTTACATGTGGATTGGATCGTGCCAAATTTGACAATTTTTTTTTTTGACGTACCCATTCATACAGAAATGGGCCTTATTGTAAAATGGGCGAAGCAAGTGGAACGTTGCCCGAGCAGAACACCCATTTTGATAAAACAATTTTATTATTTGCACGTATTGTTGAACGCTATATCCGTCCATGGTGATTTGGTAAAATAGACTGACAGCCAATTTGACAAATTTAGCTTTAACAATATGGCTTATTAACCCTTTATATAAAATTGAACTGATTTTACTAAAACCCTTTTAAGGACCGTTGAAATAGATCAGAGGAAATGAATTACGTAAATTCATCGTCCAGAGTAGGTATCTCTTGCCGTGAAGAAATTTTCTCGCCTCAGATGTTCGTATACTGTGCTGAAAGTTGTTGGCAAAATTATTTTACATATATGATGATGACAACAAATTAATGCGACCCCTTCGTGTTCTTTCTTATTTCTGATTTTGGTATGTATGTGTCTTTCTTTTTGTTTACCGCATATCGGCTTAAAACAACGACAATGACGCGATGACCAACGACGATTCTGCTTAACTTAAAACGCAAAAAAAAAAACAAAATAAAATACTGAAACTGAAACGCGGGAGAGGAGATTTTAATCAATCGTATTTAATGGCTTTTAAAAGCTTCTCGGCTGGTCATAGGTAGGTATATCGGCAACAACGCGGCCATGTCTTATGGCAATTGGTGTTAATTGTTTCAGCCGGACTAAGAGCTTTATGCAACCAAAAGTGATATTGTGTGCACTGGTGAAATATCGCATAGCGATCAACTACAGGGGGTACCGGGTAACTACATATACATATAATATTAAAATTGTAAACCTATTGCGTTGTTTGCAATATTTAATGTTGTTTTTCTTTTGTACTTTTAACTTTTTTTTTATGGTTTTTTGAGAAATAATAGGATGAATCCGTTATAAAAATTAATTCCATTGGGGCTAAGATTATAAAAAAAACTTGCAATCGGTTCAATGTCATATTATTCTATACCTTTATTAATATGTAGTTTTATATCGTGTGGTGTCTTGCGTATTACTGTTATAAATGAGTAACAACTTGTGGGGTCCAATTCAAAATAAATTACATGCGGTTTTGGGCGATAAGACCTAACGCCATCATTATCACGCTGTAGAGTGTAGTGTGTGCATATTTTAATTTTATTTTGCTAAAATTAACAATTTATTAAAAAGAAAATATAATTGGTGCAAAATTTTTAACAGCCATAATATTATTAGTTTTAATATTTTTAATTAATATTATTAGCATAATGTTACTTAACAATTTTCTAACTTTAAAGCTCTTTATTAAAATGTTCTTAGTTTTAAACATTTTTAATTATAGTATTATACGAAAACTATTTCCTTAATAACCTGCAGCTGAACACGCCTAAAATAGTGACAGTTCACACCATTTTTACATTTGTTATTGTCAAAGTGACATTTGGAGTTATAAAATGATAGCTTCTAAAGAGATAAAACAGGTCTTTGGATGTTTTAACTTTAGTAAAATATTAAAAAAAAAAAAACGATTCTAACTCATTTAAAATTTAGAAAATCCTGTCTTTAACAGTCAGCCCTATCACAAATTCCATCGTAATCGGAAAATTGTAACGAATCCCGAAAATAACTATCACAGAATCTATCGTAGTGGAAAATCTCATACACAAATTGCCATTACGAACGCATTCGGTGATAGTTTTTTTTCGGGATTCGTAAAGTTTTCGAATACGATGGAATTCGTGATAGGGCTGATAATTTTTAAAAAAATATTTATAGATTATTTTTTTTTATAAACTTTGAATGATGTTTTTTAAAGGACGATGGAATTCGTAATAGGGCTGAATATCATCCTAAAAATGCTTTAACATCATGGTCGAGTTCAGCAACAATGCCACATTCAATTCCCATTTCTATAGGCAAATACAGTTACAGTCCGTTTTGTTCACTGTTTTAAAAGCGTTGATTTTTCCTCTTAGCATTGAAATCACATTTAACCTAAAATGTACTTACATTATGTACAAACATATGTACATAAGTATAGTACAATTCTTGACATGGATTACATGTCTTTCTCGGAGGGTTGTGTGGTATGTAGCCAAAAGCGGACCGTCACGAAAAAATGTACCGCCCGCGCCCTACTGCTCAGTGACTGTTTGCAATACAGACATCCTACGATTGCGCAAAGATTATAGAGCAGAGTTGTAAAAACTGCAGTCTTTTCGGTATTGCAGTTAATTGACTAAAAAGACTACATAATTTCATTAAGTCTTTTAACTTACAAAAATACTTTAACTAAAATCGAGCAGTCAGCAGTCAGTTCTAATATTCCGACTGTGCAGATAAAAAAAAAGTTAATTAACTTTAAGTTAATTTAAGTTAATTAACTGCAGTACTTTTTAACTGCTTTTAGTCTTTTTAGTCAGTAAAAAGTCTTTGTACTGCGATGACTTTACTTTTAGTCAGCAAGTTTTTTTCAACTACAGTCAATTAACTGTAAGTCTTTTAACATTTTCTAGACTTTTAACTAAAAGATTGCAGACTTGTACTTATAAAAGAACAGGATGGAATAAAAAGAAAAGAAATTTAATAGAAAAAAAAAAGTTAAAAAAAAACTTACTGTAGTTAAAAGACTTGCTGACTAAAAGTAAAATCATCGCAGTACAAAGACTTTTCACTGACTAAAATGACTAAAAGCAGATAATTAACTTAAAGTTATAATTAACTTTTTTTTATAACTGCACAGTCGGAATGTTAGTACTGACTGCTGAAGTGCTGACAGCTTGTTTCGCAGTTAAAGTACTTATTTACAGTATTAACTTAAATTCAATAGGTAAGTTAATTAGCTGCGACTTTATTATCTGCATTACCAAAGTACTACAGTCTTTTACAGCTCTGTTATAGAGGAATTGTTTTATAGCTATCGCCTCAAAGTTTCAGCTTTCAGGTGATGAGTCATCGCGCTTGGGGTAAATTGCAGCTAAATTAGGAGTATGTATACTCAAATTAATTTGAGCTCAATTTCCTCGGATATATAAATGCCACTGACGTCATTGATATCTCATTCAAAAGGGTTTAAAAAAGGGCATCCCTTCCGCATATGTATTATCCATATCGTTAATTCACGTTTTAGCACAAAAGACATGTAATTCATTTTCGGTAGGTGCCACAAGGGCGATTTACCAAGGGTATTTTTTTTTTGCAATTCAGCAGTGATTTAGCATGTTTTATTAAATAAACTCAGGGCATACTATACCGTCAAGAACTTTGAGCCAAACATTATTTTTTTCAAATTACTTTTTATTTATTACCAATAGTAAATATTTTTATTTTTATAAGAACAGACATAGATTGTACATATATTGTTTTTTTATTTTTTAATCTTGAGGGTCGAAGATTATTATTTTGATGTCGAATACCTAATGGGCGTTTTATTTATTGAAAGTTTAAATTTGATTCCAAATATTCATTCTTTTCTTGAAATATGTACATATGTACATTACATACATACATACATACATATGTATGAATTTATAAAAGTTCAACTTCTTCTTTTTTCGGTAAGGGTTCTGTTTGGTAGTAAATAAATATTTACATTAATATATGTATGTACATGTACAGTACATATGTATGCACATATGTATGTAATTAGATCAATTTTTTTTTTGTAATATGTACATACATACCTACCATCATCTTCTTCTTCCGTGCTGGTGATTAATTTGTACACGCGCGTTCTGTTTATTCTTTTGCTTTCTTCAGAAAAGTATTGTACTCGATCCTCAAAATCGTCCAACAATTTTTTTACTTTTTTCTTTAATTCTTCAGTATTCATTATGCAATTCAAATGAAAGAAAATCTCGCCCCTATGTATATGTACGTTCTTGAGTAAAGACAGTTTAAAATTAAATATGTCAAAATATTATTTTTTCAAAATTCTGATTAAAAAAAAAGAAAAATATATAGTCGATAGTTCTTACTTGTTCTAAGCAAGTATTACGGCCATATTCTTGACGTTCTTCAAAACTAGTTTTACCGAAAAACTAGATTTATAGCGGTTTCGAGTTTCAATTTTGTCACAAAATTTTATTACTTTGAGGAAAGTCAATAATATAGCCGTTATAGTTTCGAGTGAAAAAAATTCGAAGTTTTAATCTACGACTACGATAGCATTGAGTTTCGAACAAGTGGTTTTTGCCATAGCGCCTATCAGTATTTGTACTTCCATGTGTCCGTAATTATACTGGAATTTGAGCTTGAGCCTAGGTACAGTGTATTTCTAGGTGATTCCCCAGAGAGAAACTAACAGGCAGCTGTCATACAAATGCTTTGGTTTTTTTTTCAAATTTTCTCAAAAATGTCTCTAAGAATTTAGATTAAACTTCGTACCCTTAATAACCAAAGTGAATGTAATAAGACTGCGTTTTTGGTTTTAGCTTTGATGTTTTTTTTTTCGTTTTGATGTTTTTTCACAAAATTGACTTATTTTCGAGTTATTCGCGTATATATTCTGAATGGGTTAACCGATTTTGTTATAGTCTTGCAAATTAATATTTTCAAGTAGTTGCAAACTTCTGAACTCTATATGTGTACTTTCTATTCAGTTTAAAACTGAAGAACAGGATTTCACGATTATCTACCCAGAAAAGTAGAATTTTTAAAGGCAGAATTTCGATGAATGGATTTTCGAAATACAGAGTTTTGAAAGAAAATCATAACATAATATTATGTAGTAATGATAGACAGTTTTTGAATATTTAGATCAGAAAGCCCTGTAATAATTAAAAAACATCTTGAAAATTTTGTTATTATTTACAGAGCTTTCTAAGCTGAATTTACAAAAAATGAAGTACCTATTCAAACATTTTTAGAGCTCATTTAAAACTCAATTTTGTAAATTTAGCTCTTCAAAATATAGCGCGATTTTTTGTAAAGGCTTTTAAGCAGAGTATTCGAACACTGAAGTTTAAACAAAAAATTATTATATAATAAAAAGAATTTTCAAAAGCTATATTTTTTTTTTAAATTATATGTATGTATGTAGGTTTAAAAACAGATTTTAGATAAGCTTAGTTTCGAAACAGATTTTCAAAAATTCATTTTTAAACTCTTTTCAAAATGTTTGGCAAATTTTATAAAGCAAAACACTGCAAATAATGAATATGTATAATGGAAATTTTATCATATTCATTTTCTTTTTATAAGTGTGGCCCCATTTCCATACTTGAAAGCCATCTTATTTCCATAATTCGTTGGAAATAAGACCCGTCGGTCGTTATTTCAGTTTTTTTTTCCTGGAAATTGATATCTGATATTTGGGCGTTATTTCACGTCACCAGGTAATTGGAAGATAAATAGGTTTCAAGTTTTTGCCAAAAAAATCAAAGTATATGGTTTCGACGTTTTTTGATAAAATTGCCTAAAGAACTGCAATCGGGTAGTGCGACGGACTGTCATGCCAGAGATCTGGGTTCAATCCCCAGCCTCGCCATCTAATAATAAGGAAAAAACGGCGACTGCCTCTTGCGAGAAATTGAAAAACCTCCAAGAGTATATCTTTTCATAGAAAAGTGCCGCTCACATTAGCCGTTCGGAGTTCGGATCCGGCAATAAACAGTGGGTCCCCTCCATTCCTGCAAACACGCGCACAGAATGGTTGAGAGTTGTAAGTCACTAGGCCCTAGTTCTTCATGAGCTGTTGTGCCATCAAATTTATTTATTTTATTTTTATTTTAGTTAAAGAACTATTAACATACATCTTTAACATGTAGCTTAACTTTGGTTGTTAAGCATATAGCAAGAGCTCCTGCGATCTAGTTGTGCATATTTTTTTGCAGAAGATAACGTCGCATTAAAAATCATAAAGCTCTTTAACTTATTCAATTGTATATAGATTTTTCTATATTCCCTGATGACAAGTACAGTTGTATTTTATTTATTGAAAAGTCTTAAGCCATAAATTATTAATTCCACCAATTATCTTCATGCCTGTTTCTAAATCGAATTGCTATCATGAAAGCATCGGCTGCACTGGTAGATTACTATTCTACATACGATTGCACTTACAATCTCCATCAATAATTTTATCTGTTTTAAAATCATTTATTTGTTTCGTGTTGGTTTGTTTTTTTTTAGGTTTTTATTTTCGATTTAAATCTTAGAAATATGCAAATTAAATTCGTTTAAGTACTTTCAAATGTACATAATCTCAGAAAGTAATAAATTTCTAAATACATACACCAAACACTGCCCGCTGCCACCGACCGCCACCGCCTATCGGCGAACTAATTTCGCGTCAACTTTCCAACGTTCGAACACAACGCGCAACTCAATTGAAGTTGCAGAAGAGAAAGTTGCGTTAATTGCCCACCCTAATTGCCACAGTTGTATCTACATACGAGCCGGACTTCTAATCCGATCGATAAATCCCGTCGATCGTGGTATCTCTTCTTAAATTAAAAAAAAAAAAAAGAATAAAAATAAATGAATAAAAACTATTACAGATTTTATCAAGAAACGAATTGTATGACAGCTGCGCGCGAAGCTGCTGCAGGGATCGGAATCATAGACCGATATTTTGGAGCACGGCATTGGGTGTGTTTTCATTTCAACCACCAGAGCACGCCACCACAAACACCACCGCTTCTACTACCACCATCATAGCAATGCGGAGAGTGCGTTTAAGTTACGTGTTCGCAGTTTGTCTATCGGCGAAAAATGCGTGCGGCAATATTTCAAGTGCTGTTATTGCTGCCCCCTCCTCTTTGTTGTCTCTGCTGAGCTGATCGCCTCTGTCCACTCCAATTCGTAATGTGTTAATAAATAAATGATCCCCTCGCAGCGATCACTGGCATCGGCAGCATCGAAGCAGCTCGATCTTATCATTCGCCATATGTAAATCTATCCTTTATGTTCGGCATCAGAATCGTTGTTGTTGTAGTTGCAGCAGCAGTTGCTGCTCCAACAATCCACTCCATCGAACTGGTGGTGTATCGTGTCGGGGATAAAGGCTCCGCGAATAGATCAAAATCCGAACATTGTTATAACGGAGCATAGAGATGCAGATATATATCAACTGCAGCGCAGCTAGCCATGGTTCCTCCAGTGACCCTGGCGATGGTGGTGTGGCTGTGTCTCCTACCCTACCTGCCCGGCTGCCTTTCGAGCATATTTCGAAATCACATAAAATATATTTCAGATGCAGCGCGAAAATTACGATTGTATGGGTTTGCTGCACTGCTCGCTGCGCATGCAATCTCGTGATGCTGATCTCGAAATCTCCCGCTCTTCCTGCCCGCTGATCCTTCATGATGGCGGTCTAGGTTCATATATCCCTATGACAGGTAATGTCTGTGTTTCCAGTGTATATGCGGTACAAGACTTATTAACCCCGCTTTTGGTGCGGTGCAGCTTTGGAGCTGCAAGTTCACTTTTCAATCTTTACTGCGCGATTTTAATGGCTCGTGGTAGAATTCGGCCAGATTTTGGTGGAAACGCATCGTAGCGTGAAATCTATTTTTTATAAGGGATAGGGGTGCATGAGGGACATTTTGCGACCAAGAAACCGTTTTAACTTTGCAATGACGGTCTGTCAGATAAAACTTTAGCCCGAATTCATAAAAACTAAATGCAACTCTACAAAAATTGGTCAATATGTTGCAATAAAAGAGTTGTTTTGGTTTTGTATAGTAGGAGTCACACTGACTGCTGTAGTTGCACAGATTGTCTTGTGCAATTATCACAGTTTGTGGTCCTAATTTGTAATTTTGGTGGAAGTCAACTTGTTGACCAGATAATAAATAAGTCAGAAGGTGAACTAATTTAGACAAATAAATTTTATCTCGTGCTATGTTATTGTTTTGTATTGTTGAAAACTATTAATGCTAAATCAACTCAAGAGCGGGTTGTGGTATAAGTTGGTACCCACCGGCCACCAAACGAAGTGTGCTATTTTGGTTGAATTACATTGTTAAGGGTAATAAAGACTCAGCTGGAGTTCATTTGGCTTTATTTAACAGAAACTTAACAAACAAAGAGAAATATCAATTAATGCGAAACAGCTGTCATAACAGGGTAATATATGCGATTATGCGATATAAAATTATGGGTGATCAAATTTAAATAATCTTATGAAAATTTAAAATAAATAAATAATAGTTTTGCCTTGAAAATTCCTATGGTATTTTTGTGCTTATAGCAACCTCCTTTCTGTCTTAACCGCGTATAAGGAATATATTTAACTAAATTTTGCCAGGAGGCCACAGCCAGAAAGAAACTTCCACGTTTAATGGTTTAGGAGCTCCATTCTTGTTGGATATAGTTCACACTAGATATTCATTATTGAATCTATGTAAAATGAACTGAACTGAACTTAACAGAAATTGCGTATTGATAAAGCCCTCACTCTGATGATTCCAAGATGTGCGTGAAGTTAGCACCGCCATTTTCGATTTTCAAAAAAAAAAAAAAAATTGTGCTGTAGGTATTATGCTCTACTTGTGCTGCGATGTGCCGTAAATATTTTTTTTCAAATTCGCAAATTTTATGAACGAAATTTTTTAAAAAATTAATTTTTTCTAAAAACTTAAAGTTGTGTTGTTCTGTGCTCAAAAAATGATACTAAGAACAAAAGAGATAAAAAAATTACAATAGTGTAACTTTAGCACCGCCATAGTGTAACGTTAGCACCGCCATTTTCGATTTTCAAACAAATAACCTAAAGTTGTACTGTATTGTGCCCAACGAAACGTCAATTTTTCTGGACTGAAGACCGTCAAAACCTATTTTGAAACAGTAGTTCAACAATTCACATTAAATAGTGCTATTGCTATGTACTGCTAAGTCTTCTACTTGGCTGATTTGTTTCGGAGGTAGAATTTGTATTATATGTAGTAAAAATCTTCCTTTAAAACTAATTTATCTCTTAATTTTTTTTTTAAATTTTAGAAAGGCGCATTAAAAAAGGGTGCGAAAATTAAAGTTGAATTTCTAAACTGCATTTCCGATTTTATTTGCTAAATTGAATCGTAAAAAACCATTTAACTCGATCTTTTGATCAAAATTGTGCTTGATATTACGTTAATAGGAAAACGAAAAAAGTCGGTCTCGCAATTCCATACGCGTCTGTCTGCTTGTTCGGCCTAAGCGGAAAGGTCGGTTTTCTTTAAACTTTGTTTTATGGATTTTCCCCTGGCACGTTTTGTTTTCTTTCTTTGTTAGGACCAAGAATAACCAGAACCTGCGGAATATTTTTAAGCTTTTTGATCTAAAAAATTCATCAACATTTTATAATAATGTACTTTACTTAGGTATACTGTGATGCTTTTTTTTACTAAGGTAAGCTCTTCGGTGTCCAGGGTATTCCCGAAGAAAGCAAGTAAAACTCGGATTAAGAAAGTAGAACTCTGACCAATTACCAGTTTTATCAATAAATCTTTATTCAACAAGAAGAAGGTTTACAATCTTACAATTCGTTTTAAACTTAAATTAGATAACATAGTATTTCATATACGGCAAAGCTTTTTATAAAGAGCTACAGGAGTAGACTCGGCCCACGATATACACTTAGAAGAAGCGTATCAGGGAATAAATGGTAGGAATCTGATTCCAGCCCAAGGCTAACCCAAGGGAAAATTACTTGGCCCACGGTCTCACTCTGAAGGAGCAAGCAGGGAGAACAACGGTAGGAATCTGATTCCAGCCCAAGGCTAACCCAAGGGAAAATTACTTTAGCCCACAATCTCACTCAGAAGGAGCAAGCAGGGAGAACAACGGTAGGAATCTGATTCCAGCCCAGGGCTAATCCGAGGGAAAATAAACTACGGAGAATTTTAATACCAAAAAGATTATCTCTAAATGATACACGAATGTATCAAGTAAAGTAACTTGAGGCGACCAAGAGTTGCTATAAACTGATATTCGCTTATGCCTCAGTATTTCCAATTCGTAAATTAGGAACTACAACGAGTCAAAATAAGCTTCGAATTATTCGGTTTTTCATACGTCCTCTTGTTATATTTCGTGGCAAGAGGAAGTGTGAATTTTAAAACTCACAAACGAAATATTTTTCTTCTGCATGATGACGTTAAACTTTTCTATTTTCATGAGCAGTGGTGTGCACGAGCGCGATGATCTGCTGTTGATGATGATGATTCAGTGGGTGGTGGGTGGCTGGTGTTTTTTGTTGCGGTATTGATGATCGGTCGGTATTATATTGGTTGGATGGTAGTAGGTTGCTTGTGTTTGGTGTTTTTGATGACGCAAGGTGCTGGGTTATTTTGAATAAATTTCGGTGGTCGCTGAGTAGCTTTATAATATTCTGGTAGGTGAGGGCAAAAGTGTAACGCTTCGTTACGGCTTCATTTTTTGTTTTATTTTTTTTTTTTCCGAAAAATAGTTATGAAAAATTAAAAAAAAAATTTTTTGTTTTTTTTTTTCAAAAAAATTTAATTTTTTGTTTTAAACTTGGCAGGAAGTGGGTTTTTCTTATGTTTGTAGATGATTTTAAACAAAAACTAATCAATTAGCCAAAGATAGCTTCCTGGCAATTGATTAAAAATCATGCAAAAAAAATATTATGTTTCCTAAATATGACTCCTAGGATTTTTATTAAAATTTCCCTTTGAGTTAATATTAACCAGTTTTAATTGAATTTCTGTGCAAAAGCTTCCAATAAGTTTAAATAAATTGCATATTTGTTTTTTTCTGTTTGCCAGCAAGTTTATATATGTAATTCCGTAATGTTTTTAAATAAATTTAAAAAAGCTTCAAAATTAAAAAAAATCGCTCTTTCAAATTTTTGAAACTTTTTTTTTTTATTATTTTTTTTTTGAAACGTGTCTTTTTATTACTTATTGTAAAATATTTTTTTCTTAATTTCAATTGTATTTTACAATTTTAAAACTTAACATTACTTTCTAAATAGAAACAATGTAAATTTTTATTTTTCTTATAATTTCATAATTATCTAATCAAAATCAAAAACAGAATCATCGAACCAAAAGGAATATTTTAGAAACATATTATCGTCCTATAAAAGTGCTGGATTTACTAAGAGTCATTTAATGAGGTCCTTACGATATTTACTGGAGCAAATAGAGCCATTCAATTTAGAGAATATAAAAACAAAAAAAAAAGAAAATTAATATTTTTAAAAAAGTCCTAAGCTTCTAAGCCTAAGCCCAAATTGGATTTCTTAAGAGAATGTTGTTGTTTATAATGTTTTTTCATTACGATATTTACTGGAGCAAATAGAGCCATTCAATTTAGAGAATATAAAAAAAAAAAAAAAAAAAATTAATATTTTTAGAAAAGTCCTAAGCATCTAAGCCTAAGCCCAAATTGGATATCTTAAGAGAATGTTGTTGTTTATGTTGTTTTTTCAAAAACTTGCATTCTTTGTTGCAGGTAATTGAAATTTTGTCTGTTCTGAATATCAAAGTTTTTTTTTTATATAAAATTATTTGAAATAGGCTTAAATTTTAGGTAAGAAGTCTGACTTTATTGTGTACATCCTCTAATCACACATCTATTGTATCCTCATTTACGCCTATCAATATCAACTTTCCCCCTCAAACCCGAATACAAAATCAGCAATAACAACAACAACAAAAAATCTAGGTACACAAATCTGCATGCCTTTAAATGCATGTATCTATGTCCTACAACCGATTCGAAACATTTTTCATCGATTTAAGTCCGATTAGACTGAATGTATACCGCATCGTATACCGCACCGCACCACCAACGCCACCGCACACATCTCGCATTTATGCAAAATTTTCACCGCGCAAACAGCACCATACAGCCGTTATCTGTTATGCGTGCAAATCATCTCTCGTGAGATCAACACCGACTGCAGAATTCCACGATAACACCTTTCGCGCGACAGCAGCGTTGCATTGCATCGGTGCAGCGCCGACGACACAGGGTGAGGTGGTAGTGCGGTAGGCCTATAGATAGCCCCAGCATTCGACCTTAAAGATGGATGCGATTCCCGAATAAGTTAGGGATAGATATTCGCTTTTAATAGAAATCGCCGCAAAATAAGAGTTTTGTGAGCGTATCTAATGGATGCATATGCATATGTGTGATATATGCGTCAATCTGCTGCATTGCACAGTTAATCAAAGGATAAACCAGGAATATTTTGCAAGCACGGAACCCCAACAAAACCATTTGATTAATGGGTTCCACTATTACCCGCCGCTGCCGCCTTAAACTTTTCTCGAGGAAACACAAATATCGCGCGAAAATATGCACACAGACATCTGAACGCGCAGGAGAAAGATATATTTAACACCCGTGAGGCACAAATTCACCGTTTAGTGACTGCCGCCACCACCAGCCTTCAGATAGCTCTATTTGCATTTGTCATTCTGAGTCAAAGATGGCGCAGTCAACGGAAGACTGAGGATAGGATTTTAGAAGGTATTTTCTCATATACACAGTAAAACAGTTGTTGTCATGCGTAGTCTTCATGTTGGTCGCGTTTCATGTACGCACACACATTTTGTGTGACTGTGAGTGACCCCGCAGGATATCTTGTACGGACCTGGCCGATTGACCACAATGAATCACCTCAATGTGACAGTTTAACATGGAAATGGGAACGAAAAAACCGATGGACTGGACAATGTGTGCCGCCTCAATAGAGTTATATAGAGTGAGTGGTAAGGGATGGCAGGCAGAAGTGCAAAATGTGCGCAGGAATGCTTCCTTTTTCTGCCGCTAGGCCTACGCATACGATAGTTTTTTTTTTTTTTGTTTGATCAATTTTATAATGAAGCGGAATGTTAGACTTCATGTTCCTACCTCTTTCTACACGACGCGATGAAAACGACGGACGGAGGAGGACAGGAGGAGAGTTCTTTTCACTTATACCACCGAATGCATCTAAGTCCAATGGCTGCCCACATTGTACAAGTAAAGCGGATACAACACATCGCTCTCAAACAGGGGCCCAAGGGAGCAGATGTAGAGCGGTCTTATGTCCTCGTTGTAAGTATTGGTCAAATCAGAAATTAATTGAACGCTGGCACGCAACGCGCGCATGTCCATTTTGATAAATTGCCCAAAACGAAATAATTTCGCTTAAAAATTGATAGAAATTGCAAAGGGGAGAAGGATAGGAGGGGAAGCAGTATGCGCGTTGGTACATACCTACATGCCTGATGCGATATATGTATGTATACTCGGAGGCTTTCTAATGTTGTAGAACAGATTTCGGCATATCCTTTGTCTTGCAATTTTCAGTTAGCAGAAGCAGACATCGTTTGAAATCTCTCATTGTTGTTTGTACGGAACTGATCGCAACTACGGCTGCGTGCGGTCCCCAGAGTCCAATTCGATTTGGATTGCAAACATGCGGATTTGCATCTACACCAGCAGCAGCAGCTGGATTTCTTCAAACATCGGTCAGAGTATTTCTCTGGGCAAACGAATTGCTTGTAGTTGAGATTTTTACAAATTAATAAGCTCCATGAACTGTCCTTTGGTTGGGTTTTGAATGATGGCAACGAAAAAACGGAACAGGGGACACACCACCGCACCGATATGTTTGCGCGTTTGTGGTGCGTGCGGTGTTGTCCACCTCGCGTCGCGCTCATGGCATGCCAATTTGATAGCTAACAAGCTAGATACAACTTCGATTGCGGACTCCGACAGCGGAGTTCAGGCTGGCTGGTTTCGTTGGTTAGCATCCCGAGTATACACATTACACAGTATGCAAATGGGCGCGCGCTCGAGCAAACTCTCGCGTCTCCGATCGCACAAATTCAGGTCGACATGGTCTCAAATATTTTCATAATAATTTATAACACGCTACATGATCGAAGGGGCGTTGCGGTGGAGTGAGAGAATGGGGAGAGTTCATCTCGCGTCAGCGATGCGGATTCCACTCGGCGGGTAAAGCAGTGCAGTAGCCACATTGCTGGCTGATATCGCGAGGGGACCGTTTCTAGATGTACCTCTATTCTACCTTTATGTGAAACAAAGTCCTGGGGGGCCCATGTAGGCAGACCTGATCGACATCGTTGATAGGCAGCAGCATCAGGAGCAACTATGGTCAGTAGCTGTAGCTCTGTAGCTATATACATAACTAAACAGTGCGCGCCAAAAGTGGAGCGTAATTAGTGTGGATCGGTTATTCATATGACTACTTTGAGCCTTGGCCAGCATTTAACGTTAAACACCGTCGGCCAAAAAGTATACTTGGCAATTATGATGGTTTCGTTACGCGGAAAATTTATAAATTTGTTATCACCTTAAAATTTTAAGTGTGTGTGCGAGTGTTTGTTGGGAAGTGAATAGGCTTTTGATAGCCAGTCACAGCCGGGGGTGATACGAACTGGGACTATGGGATGCCTCTTATATAGCTGTGTAATGGTGGCCATATGTGTGGAAGCTTGCAATAATAATTTGTTAGACATTTTTTGCCTGTCGCTAAGTGGTTAAGGCGATAAATATTCCTATACGTGGCATTAATGGGCGACAGATACAAATTGATTTTTTTTTACTTGTGAGCAACCGATGTGATGCTCAGCTCATATATGCGCGGCTGCGGCATGCAACAGCATCATCGGGAGTTTTCTGTTACACTGCACTGGTTGAACGATGAGAGGTGAGATGGTGTTTTGATAGCCTTTTGGGATTGGGTTTTGGTAGATTACGATCCAAGGAGTTGACTAGTCACATCCGGCGCGCGCTGATGTCACATCACGCAGTGCGAAAGGAAGTTGCAGTTAAATAGAAATATCGCTTACAAGCACGAACAAAGTGGACATTTTTTGGGGAGAAAACTTTACAAATATGAATATAAAATTAGCATTCTTATGTTAAGATTTTATGTGAATAAAATATTTAATTAAAGTTCTCATATCAAGTTAAAAATGCGTAGGTATGAACACTAATTTTTTGAGTAAAAATGCTTACAGCTGAAATTAAGGTAAAAGGTGAATTCCAATTCTTCTCTAACGCAAGTATTTACTGCACCAACATTTATTCATTTATTTATTTCGTCAATCAAGTTACAGTAACTTTATAAAGACTACGGTAAAAATAAATGAAATAATATTACAATAAGTTTAATTTATAATGAATTCAGTACTTCAATCTTAATATCTAACCTACTTTTATTGAAATCAATTATATTATCAAATTCATTATAAGCTAGTGCGGCTAGCGATATCAAAGTCTAAATCATACAAGGCTGCTAGTGCAGATGGCCTTCACGGTCCAGATACATTGTGCTCGGAGATGTTTTGAACTATGCGAATAGCCAACTACAGAGGCATCACATAAATCTCCTCAAATTCCCATACAAAATCCTGTAATATGTGATTCCTTAAAACATTTTATAAATAATCTAAGTAGCCCCTATTTCCTAATCAATGGGTCAAATGTCTACACTTCGACAGATTTTGACAAAACCCAGGAGTTTCAGATCGACATGCAGAATTATACAGACCAATTTCGTACATCAGCATCGCTTTTAAACTTCACCGCTTGTGCAGGATAACTATGTAGAAATCTCGCTTCTCGCTCCTCCATCAAAAGTGGTAAGAATACAACCGATCCTTTCGACCTCGAGAAAGGTTTGAGTCGTTATGCTGCAACGCGTAATCATCTAAGCTTTTCAACATCGTTCTTGAAGATGTTGTACGCAAATGGCAAGTCAACGACAGAGGTTGAATTTTTCAAAATTCCATTCGAGTATACTTGCTTATGTAGATTATCATGCCGATTATGGAATCTGCAAAACTGCATCCACAGTAAAACACAGTGTCGTGCTCTCTTTTCAAGTGGAATCTGCGCTGCGATGCGAATCACTGCGGATCAACTATTGCGAATTCCATAATCGACATGTATTTTGACATCATCGATAGAACGAATCGAGGTGTTACTGGCAATATCATATGATGCGGACTTACAAGCTTAAGCTAAATAACATGGTATTTCTATGGCAAAGCTTTTATAAAGAGCAACAGGAGTAGACTCGGCCTACGATATACGCTTGGAAGAAGAGTATCAGGAAATAAACGGTAGGAATCTGATTCCAGCCCAAGGTTTACGCAAGAGAAAATTACTTTGGCCCACGATCCCACTCAGAAGGAACAAGCAGGTAACGGTAAGAATCTGATTCTAGCCCCGAAATTTTAGTACTAAAAAGGTTAACTCTAAGTGATACACGTATGTTACCAAAGTTAGCAATCTGGAGCGACCACGAGTTGTTACAAACTAATATTCGCTAGAACCTTAAAACTTAGTTTTTCCAAATCGCTAATCAGGAACTACAACGAGTCAATAAGCTTACAATTATTCGTGTTTTCAAACGTTCTCTTGATATTGATATATTTCTTGGCAAGAGGAGAACTCTAAAACTCACAAACGAAATATATTTATTTTGCATGATGACGTTGCACTACTTTGTCGTGAAAAGTGTTGTGCACGTTTTTTTGATGTTTCTAATTATTCAATGGCTAATGGGTGGCTGGTGTTTGATGTTTTGTCTGATGAAGATGATGAGTGCTGATTTGTATTGTCGGTTGAATAATTTATGTTGGGGCTATGTCAAGGGCTATGGCTACCTGTGCTCCACTATTACCTTGCAAAATGATATCAGTTTTTCAGGGCTAATGCCTCTTGCGGGGAAGTGACAAATCCTATACGAGAGTATCTCTTGTCCATTCGGATTCTCCAATAAACTGTAGTTCCCTTCCATTCCTTCTAACACGAACACAGGAATGGTTGAAAATTGTAATTCACTAGTTCTTTGTGAGTTGTTGTACCATAAAATTTATTTATTTTTGTGTATCGAAGAAGTATGGAGGAGAAGGATTAACAACTCGTTTTAAGAGCTTTACAGCGACATCGACCTGGTCAAAAAGCTGAAAATACTGTGGCTAAGATGCACAAGCCAACATGGATGCACCAGCCCAATGAGTCTTCACATAGTACACAATAGAGAAGACCCCATACCTTCAGCACATAAACAGAGAACGACCTTGCCTTTAACCAACTTTGTGTGCGTAATTGTCTAACGAAGCGTTACACTTTCAAACCCCAAACCCATTACCAAAAGGCAATATACATATTCACAGCCGGCCGAGCTTCCATCAGCACCCAACATTGTCATCTGATATCTATGCATAAAAGCTATCCACCAGCACCCTTCAATCGAACCCACAATTTTCAACCTCTCACCACACACACATACCGCATTTTGACAGAGAACCAAATGAACAAACTCGACGTCATGACTGTAAATAATTATTTTTACTTCATCGTTATTACAATTCACAGTGTGTAGTTACCGCAAATATAACAAGAGGACGTATGAAATGTCAACAATTCAAAAAGCTTATTGACTCGAATTTTTTTTGTTTGCGAATTAGAAGAGCAGAGTCTAACTGGCTGAACAGAATAGAATGACGGAACTGAAGCCGCAGACGGAACTGGAAAAGCTGTCAAAAATTGTCGTACGTTATTTTTTTTACATGTCCACAATGACAATGGAGCTGTACAGCTTTGAAAGTATTTTGAAGAAAAACCAAAGAATATTCTTGTGTACAAGCTCAGAATTCACATTTTTTGTTTCCAATAATTTTCCTTTTAATAAATAATTTTTTTTCGCGATACAAATAACCACAATATTTTTTTCCGACCCAAAAAGTTGTTGTTTTTTTTCTTCATACAATTTGAAACGTCAAAAATGCCGTACGTGAAAAGTTAAAAGTTGGTGAACCCTTCCGTCTGCGTCTGCAATTCCGTATGCGCCTACGTTCCGTTGTGTTCGCAACATTGAATTTGCGTGTATTCAATATTTTGACAGCTATTCCAGCTCCGGCTCCGTCTCTGTCTGCGTCACCATTCTGTTCATCCAGTAAGTTTTCCGGCTGATTTCAGTTCGTAGCAACAGCGATAGCTTCAGGTTCCTTTCGTGGTGTGTTCGTGCATACGTAAAGCTAATCTTTTTGGTCCTAAAAATATTCCGTGGTTATGCCCCTCTCGCTTTAATGAGTAGTGGGCTGGAATTAGATTTCTACCGATATTCCCCTCCCCTCTTGTTTTCGATCGAGCAGCGGGCCATTTGTTATTCCTCTGAATTAGCGGGAGGCTGGAATTAGATTCCTACCGTTATCCCCCTATTGCTTTCGAGTGAGCAGCGGACCCGTGTTGGCCCTCTGGGTTAGCCAAAGGCTGGAATCAGATTCCTACCGTTTTTCCCCAGGTTCACTTCTTCTAAGCCAATCTTCTGGGCTGAGTTTTTTCATGTAGCTCATAACGAACCAGCTTTGTATTATATGAAATACGCTGTTATTTAGAATAAGTTTTTAATGAAATTGTAAGATTGTAAACACATTATTTGTTAAAATAAAGTTACATTTTAAATCTGGTAAATGGTAAGAGTTCTTACTTTCTTAACCCGAGTTTTACTTGCTTTCTTCGGAAATACCCTGGACAAAGACGAGCTTACCTCAGCCTTAGAAAAAAAATCATCACAATTTGAAGCAGCTGACTGAGCTAGTTTGAGAGGCTATTGGCAGTAGTCCTTTCTAGACTGCAAGCCCAATATATAAAATAAAATTTAGTCAGTGAATTTTAGGATAAAATGATAAGATGTGCTTAAATTTGACTATTTCTTCTTTTTAAATTATTGTCTATAGCTTGGCTTAGCTACTTTTTCAAACAGTCATCAATATTTAAAATCCATTTTTGTAACTGGTTGCTCTAGACCTGATAGTTCCTAGAATACTCGCATATCTGATGTAAGACTTTTAATACTTAATTCATAAATTCATATTTTTGCCATTCATAGCCAACCATTGTTAAAAAAAAAATATCCCATAACGCTTACAATCTAATTAAGATTCATATAACGTCAAAGAACCCTGAGATTTTAATATGAATGAAGCCGAAAATTTTGTTTTTGTTTTCTCAAATTTGTCAGACTTTTCATGCTGATTTCCTCGAACAGACGTTATAAAACGCGTGTTAAAACCACACACATGCAGATACCTCTATTTTAAGCTGTCATTTATGAAGGTATAACAATAAAACTGAAATTCGTAATATTTTCGTGCACGATATGGTTTAGTCATTGAGTGAAAATAAGGCATGAAGATCACACAAAAATGTTTATAATCATAAAAAATGATCATTGTCACAGCCGTACGTTGTGTTGTCGCTGTCTCTTTCGGCAGAACTATCCATCCCAGTACCTAACATTCAAATTTAAACATAACGACTTCATCTTTGCACTCTTGAACTCGACTTCCAAACGGCACCGAATGTTCATCTCTTTGCGTGAGTTTTATTTTACTCATTTCTTAAAGTTCGTGAAACATTGGCCATTATTTCTGGCGGGCTAAATGTTTCTATGAACGAATTTTCGGGTCAGCCAGCAGCGTTGTCGTCATTTCGAGCCATTAGAAAAGGAAATATATGGACCTGGGAATCATGTCATACCTACAGCTAAGTCAATTAAAAGCCATTAACCCAAACGCAGTTCATTTGCTTTATCTAACGCACAACACTAACGCGCAGCGCTGTGATTTGCGCAATGAGTGTGATTTTGGGTTGAGTGGAGGTTAATAACTCCCAGCAACGGGTGTCCACCATTCAGTAACAGTACCCATGGTAATAAGGTGTATAGCACCATAAAACCGAATCGCACCTTTGAGCACTCTTGTAAGTCATAAAAACTAACGAAACGTCACAGAAACGAAACTCGCCTTGTTGGTCGATGCGAAGCTCTACGGGATAACAACCTCTGAACGATACAACGCAACGATCCATTGACATTTCTATTAAAATCATTGCAAAACATATTGCGTCGCAATGCATGGACATAATATGGCGAGGACTCAGATCCGCACTGCGTCCGATCATTGACAGGAAGGCATTATGTGGTTTGCCTGCAGATCTCGGTTCGGTGGTGCTGGCGCAGATCAAACTGGCACCAAGATGAGGCAATCAAAGACTCATCACTGTCAGCCGAGTTGATCGTACGTCCGTCATTCGCGAAGTAATTATCGCTCCTCCTTGGAAACGCAGGCAGATTCGAGAATAGCAAGTAGCCCGGTTGCAGTTGCAGTGTCAGGTTGTATGTAGGTATAATGGAATTATGCACGCATTTTCCATTCAGATTCGGAGGCTCCTCGCTGCAGCACTCATGACATTGCAACCGGAATCCGCGCGCGAGAAGATTTCGACGACACTCACGCTTTTAATGATGTTTGCCATGGCAGTCGGATTGCTAATTTCCAATTTGAATGATTGCAGTTGTATTAATTCTTGTTGCGGATGTGTTCGTGTATGGTTTTTTGTTATATGGAGTTGGAGTTTTAGTGTGATCCTAATGACAGTTGGAAATATTTCGATGTCAGTTGCATCTGCATTGGCCACATCAATCACCGGCAATTAAATACTCTGATGGGAGTGTTGGGACCTTGGAAGATCCACTAGAGCCCATCAGAAGAAGCAGCAGTAGTGCATGGCGACAACAACAGCATAAGGAGCAGCGACATCCTTGTTGTTGTTATTTCCCAAGAGTAGCGAGAGGAGGGTGATTTACGGCAATGATAATACTGAGTCGTGTTTATCTGTTTTCTGTGTGCAAACGAAGGATGTTGTCCATTTTTAATTAATCTTAGTTTGTTGACAAGATGCGCGGTGTTGTGTATTCGAGAGAAAGAAGTTTAATTGTATATAGCATTTCCTTATGAGATGTTTATTTTAGCGTTGGGAATAAATTAAGGAAAAAGATTTAAGGCAATTCTATAAAATAAATAGTTAGGAGCATGAAATACGCATTTCGGTATTTGTTTAGTGGCAAAACAGTTATGGCATGAAACACGATTTGAAGAAAAATATCGCCTGCAGTGACTAACTTTAAACTCTAATTGATTGGTTGAAGAGGCTTGAAAAAATTAAAAAGTAGGCATTTGAAGTTATAAGATTAATAGAGTGTCTGAAACTGCTATCAAGTTTAAAGTTGATTTTCGAAATCTTAATCTTTTATTGATTTTTTAAAGGCAACGTAATAAATATTGGTTCGGTAATCCGAGAAGAACTAAAACTTCCTGAGTGTTTAGGTGATTTCAACAGAAAAGATAAAAAATATAAAAATTGATTTAGAAATAACATTACGTATAAAATTGAAATTTCCAATGTATGTACGTTTAAGTACTTATCTTGGGGTACGCTAGCGGTAGGCGCCATACCTATCTTTTTTCCAAGTGCTTCGTGGTATTTTCAAACCCTATAACATGCATCCTGGAAAATGTTGGAGAGCTCGAATTTTCAGGCGTTGCACAGACTATTTTACATGAAATGTTATCAGTGGGAAACCTAATTAGAAGCTTTAAGATTCAAACTCAGAGTGCCCTACCAATAATCAAATTTAGTTACGACTTAAATATTTTAGTAAAATAGATAATAATGGAATGGGCTCTAAATAATAAACCGTGCATGATATTACCTAAATATTTACGTAAACCATAATATCGAATTGACTCCAAAAAATTGAGAATAGGTATATTGTTCGAGATGTAATAACGATACTGAAATGTTTAAATTTTAACGAAACTGGAGCATAAGAAAAGTGTCATATGGTTTCATCCCCTCTCAGGGCCAGCATCATTTAAAAACCAATTCACTTGAATTTTAAATTTAATTTAATTTTTTTTAATCTTTTTATCGGAACTTGAAAAAATGTTAGGTTTAAAAATCATTAAAATAATTAATTAGGTAAAGGTAAAAAACGAAAACAGAATTCTTGGTAGTTTGGTTGAGCTTCCTATACTTTTGAGCTGCATATTTTTTTCAAACTGAACCTCTGAAATTAATTTTTCTCCAAAGACATTTGAAAATCATTGAAATAATTAATTAGGTAAAGGTAAAAAACGAAAACAGAATTCTTGGTAGTTTGGTTGAGCTTCCTGCTTTTGAGCAGAATATTTCTTTTCAAGCTGAACCTCTGAAATTAATTTTTCTCCAAAGACATTGAATCATCATATTATAAAACGGCAAACACGAATTTTGTGGTACAATTTACGCGGTGTAGAAAAGCCGAAGGCATATAAATTATACACTGTTGGAAAGGTTTTGTGCCGCAGAAGTGCACAAAATATAAATAAATTAAATTATTTAACCGCAAATAAGTAAAATTAACAAAAGAAAATTTCGTATTGAGAGGGAGCGAGAAGCGAGCAAGAGAGAATATTTGTAAAAACACACAATCATCACCAAATAATACCTACAAAAAAGAGAAAACAAAAAACAACCACGAAACAATGCAACACAAATTTATTATTGTGCATGTGTTTTGTTTGGATAGATAGGTAAAAGTGCAAGCGAGATAGAATACAAAGTCATCATAGTTCATATAGTGGAGTCGGCGCTTTGGCAGCTTGCACCGTGCGTCGCATATTGGGTATTGAAGGTTCGGTCAAGGTCCTATTATAGGTTTTAATAGGCGTAAATTCACGAAAAATGATGTAAATTCATACAAGGTAGGTAGGTACTTTGTATAGGCTTTTAACTTCAGTCAAAGTTTCTGTCAATTAGAAGATAATGTAATTGGCACTCGAATTTCGAGGGCTGGACGTACTAGTAAATATAAATTTACGAGGCAAAAATTAAAAACACAAACATTGGATTTGCTTAAAAAAAGTTCTTAAAATATATGTTTCTTTTTTTTATTCTTAAGAAATAATGTTGGTACACCACCATCCAGTTTTAAGTTTTTATTAATGTCAAGCAAAAATATACTTAAATTTCCAAAGAAAATAATTTTTTTAAAAAAGTATTTGAAAAAAATAAATTTAAAAATTTAAAACGTGATTTTTGAAAAATTTTGATATTCAATTGATTTAAAGCTTTCAAAACAAATAAATAATTTTTTTTTTGAAAATATTGGAAACAAATTATTTTGATAATGGAATCCGCAATACTGCACCCACAGTTTTTCGCAGTATTGTGGTGGATTTACATGTATATTCATGCAAGTTCTGCAAAAAATAAGGGATACAAAATATAAAATGTATGTTTGTTGGATAGAGAGAGAAGAACAAAATGCAGAGATCTTGATTATAGGAACGCTCTACTTTTCTTGATGTTTGTAGATGAAGATACATGTAAATTCATCTTTGTGCTCTCTTTTTCCTTTATCGATTTAATCGTGTAAGTACCTGTTTACATTGGATTTGCAATGAATGGCATCCAGTGAGACAGGTAGATATTATATGTGTGAAAAGGAGATGGGTAGATTCTAGAGCCCCCTATTGCACGTGTACACGTGTACCCGTGTTACACGTGTAATTAAATTATCTGTGTATGAACACGCGTGTATTTATATTTACACGTGTATTTATTGTTACACGTGTATTTAAATTTAGCTACACGAATACACGTGTAGCTAAATACACGCTTAAAATCGAGAGCTCTAGTAGATTCCACCCAAATTATGCCAAGGCGCCAGTTTCAATAATTATTCTCGGGTATATTGAAATGGAAGTAGTAGCCGTGGCGTGATGGTTAGTGCGATGGACTATCATGCCAGAGGTCTAAGGTTCGATCCCCAGCCTCGCCACATATTTATTTAAAAAGAAAAAAACGGCTACTGCCTATTGCGAGGAATTGACAAAGCCTCCAAGAGTATCTCCTGTCACAGAAAAGTGCCGCTCGTTAGCCGTTCGGATTCGGCAATAAACTGTAGGTCCCCTCCATTCCTGCAGACACGCACACAGGAATGGTTGAGAGTTGTAAGTCACTAGGCCCTAGTTCTTCATGAGCTGTTGTGCCATCAAATTAACTTTTTTTTATATTGAAATGGAAGGATTTTTTCTTTGTATTTTAAACACGAGGCACGAGGAACATTTTAATGAACGTAAACGTGCTTCATTAAAAATCCAATGTAAACAGGCACTAAAGAAAAGACAACAATTACTGTGAATCACTGCGAATCCATATTGCGAATTCCATAATCGACATGAATTGATAAAAAGTTCTCCTTTTTGACCGTAATGCTGGCTATTGTGTAAATTTACAAAAAAATTATTTATATCAACAAGTTGACGAAGTTTAAAAATAATTTTTTGACTTTCCTGGGATTCCCAATGGTACTTTCTCACGATTTATATTCTCATTACCCTTTTCCACTTGTTTACACCTTTGAGCGACAAAAAAAAAAGAAATTTTTCCTTTCACCATCTGCGACGAACCTCTTGACATCCTAATTCACTCTACTTAACCAATCTGTCAGTAGTAATAAAAACTCATTAATTAATACCAATATAATTGGCTCTGTTTAATGTTGCTTGCGGTACATTTTCTACTCATCTTGCAACAATTTTAAGCAAAAAAAATAACACATCAACAATAATCCATGAACTGCTGCTTACTAAGTTAAGACGCGAAGCCTGGCGCGGAGTAGCTAGCGGATATATTGTAAATGTATGGAGAATTGTAATTAACCAACGGGAGGCGTTAACGTTTCGCATATTACGACTACGTTTTTCTCGCCGTGATTTTCATTTTTTTACGAGCTCTAGCGAGCGATTTTTATTTTAATTTTCATGTCATTTTGTTGTTTGCTCGCGCCCGTAAACTCTCTTACCGCCTTGAGTGTTTACTTATTTTTTATAGGTAAGTATTTCTAGTTGCAGTTCTGTTTTTTTGTTTGTCTCTTTTTTGTTAAGGCTTTTGATTGGGTTTGGCTATAATCTACGAATCGTCTCAGGCTGGGCATTTAGCGTGGAGACACGCTCTCGTGCGTCAATGGATCTTTGGATCAATCGAGCCGCACAGTAAGAAATCGCACAGATTTTTTGCACGTTCAATAAAAATCAGTCAGGCTGTCAAGTGGTTTCAAGTCGGCCACGCTGTTGCACGGCGACGCGACGACAGCGACGCTATACGGTCAAAGAGCCCGCGTGCAGCACCAGTCCCGATGTAATAATCAACAGCAGCAGCAGGCAGGCAGGCGGGCAAGCAAGGCTCAGCAGAGCCTGTTGGCAATTAAACGCAATTATCACTGCGAGCAAGTGCAGAACGAAAAATGTGAAAATATCTATCAAGGTGCGATAATCAGGGTTTAGTAGTTGGCGTCGCAAAGAGAGTTTCATATATTGGATCGTTCGTTTCGTATTGGCGGTGCCAGTGCCAGCTGTAATTCTACAGGACAGTGTGTTCGATTGCAATATTGTCAATCAGATTTCCTGGATAGTTCTTTTTTTCTTACTTCGGGTTAGTTCGTATTTTCATAATGAAATCAGTTGATGGGCCTATTAGGAGGCAATATTGTGTCCTAATGAGCGGGACATAATAAGTGATTCAATTGGGAACTAGGTACCTACATAATGGATTTTGATGTGACATTGACAGAAGTGTGAAAAGAATTGGAAATTGTCTAAAGTGTCAAGCTTATTAGTTTCATTTTTGCTGAGACAAAGTATCCATATAATGTTAGTATTCGCCGTATATTGCATTAATCAGCTTAAGAAACACAAAAATAGCTGAGTTGTGTTGTCATTGCAAAAACAAAAATAGAAAATTGTTTCCATCTTTTATTTCTACTTATTTTTATTTAGTCTCTGTTTCTTGAATTTGTTATTTTATAGATACTATAGGGAAAGTTTTAGATTCGTAAAAAAAATCAAACTCGAGATAACAATCAAACATGACATAACGATGATAGAGAACACGAATAAAGTGGGTCTCTCAATTGCGTCCGTCTGTCTAGTCTGTATATCTGTATGTATCTCGACCTTCAGCCTAAACCACTGAAGCGATTTTCTCCAAACTTGGGGCATAAGATTTCTTGGTGATTCCCTAGAGGGGAAATTTATTTTTTTAGCTCAAACAATAATGGTACTTGGCATAGGACCATTTAAAAAAAGTTATTTATCTCAAAAACGGCTCTAACGATTTTTTTTTAAATTTTTTGTATATACAAAAAATCTTCCAAAAACTGTTATTAACGGTACCTGCCATAGAACCGTTTTCCTTATTTACGACTTTCTCGTTAACCGCTTAACCGATTTTGATCAAATGTCAATAATACTGCATTTCAAAAAATATTTTTTGGATTTAAAAAAAAAGTTAAAATTTTTTTTTTTGAAAACGGGTTGATGAATTATTTTTGAAATTATGGTTTTAGTTGTATATTATTATATGTATTCTTAAAAATGGCATACCGAATTTTTTTTTCTTAAAAATTTCAAGAAATTTTATATATACAAAATTATTTTTTAAGAAAACCGCTCTAACGATTTTAAAAAAATTTTCTGAATAAATTCACATTTTTTCAAGAATTGAGATGGCGTTCTTCTTGGATGGCTTCTATTTGGGTGTGTTCATAAGGTTTTAACGAAATTTCTTACTGAATGTCGTGCAAATTTGGTTGAATTTAGTTCATTTGGAAATATGAACTTGTATGGGCAATGAGATGATTTCGAATCGAATTTGGTAATTTTCAACGAAGTTACGTCATTTTCTTTAATGAAAACGTAGTATAAGTTGTACATTCGCGTAGTACGGTTGAAGAAATAATCTCTGAAAATGGGAGTACAGTGTTGTTGTGATGTTAGTTATGATGAAGCATGGAAGAAAAAATTGAGTTTTTCGGCTAGTTACATTAATATCAATTGTTTCAAAATTTCTAAAAACAAACACAACTGTTGATTCAGAGGAAAATGAAAGTAAGGTATATTTATATACTTAATAAATTCAGCAGTCAGAATGAACTTAAGACATTAAAAAAGACTAACTCGAAAACTATGTTTCTTTCTAGAAATCTAGAAAAGGTTGAAAACCTTGTTCAATACTTTCTATAGTAACGAAAAAATTGTGTTTGATTTGTGAAATTAATCTGAAATGACATTCAAATACAATTTTTAAACAAGTTCCCGCATACAGAGAACATTAGCGCATGTTTTTCACTTTTCCAATTTTTGTAAAAAGTCTTGAATGTCGTTAAGACAGAATTTTTTTCTCAACGGATAACTCCTGTTTTGTTTTTAAATATCAATTACCGGAAATAAGGAATTTTCGCATCTTTAAGGAAACTTTTTTGTGTTATTTTTGGCATAGGTATATTTTTTTGCAACAAAACTTCGAGATTCACGTTGATTGTAATCTATATAAAGTAACCCCAAATTTTAAAATAATATTTGAAATGTCAAAATAGTGCCAAATTAAGAATCAGATCAATAGATATGTACGTAATAAGTTCATTACTCGTATGCTTCTGATCTTATTTTACTTGGTAGATATTAAAAGACTAATAAGAAGGGATCGGAATTCAACAAAATTTTAACGCAATGGGCTGTTTATTCCCTAGTTTTGTGTCAGAGACTGTAAATTTATTATTCTAAGGTCCACTTTTTCAATGCTGAGTATATAAACTCTTGAGTTATGGCTAAACTTGCATAATACACATTATATTATTTCGCATAGTAGCTTTTTTGGTCTAGAAAAGAAGCTATAGGATTGCTGGAAGATTATATGTATAACATTAAATTTAAAATTGTCTAAATATTCCACGACTTCTTTTCTGACAAAAAATACATCAACTTCGAGTTGCTTCTTAATGTTTCTTCTGATTCCAATGAAGTCATTTAAACCGACGAAAAGAAAACAAAAATTCAAACCTTAACCCCGATTTAAAGTTTTTTTTTTTTCTTGTTCCTCATTACCTACTTGTCACATTAAAGACAGTTCTAGGTCACCTTTTCGGCATTATACAAGGAATTTAATGGGGAGACGAAAAAAAAACCCTATACCAACTAAATTTGAAATTCTTCTTCCTTGTTAACCCTGCCATTTACAATCTCGGTTGTATACATAATAATTCCCTTGCTTGCATTCGAAATGCACCATCATACCAACTTAGTACCGCAACTTAGCTTTTTTTTTTCGGCGAAAAATAGTTGCTTCCTTGGATTCAGAGTTTACCCTTTTTCGTGAATTAATTTCGTGCTCGAATGACGAACATAACAGCTGTGCGCATTCTTGCAACTGTTTAACAGTTTGCCAAAATGGCATTCCAGCTCACAACAAACCAACAGGCAACACAGCACACAATAACGATTCGAGGCGACACAATAAATGTTGTGTCATTGTGTCGTTGTCGACGACGATGTCGTTGTTGTCCGTCCGTGTTTTATGTATATAAACTGTATCGTTTATATTTTTTTTTGTTTCTGAGCATTTGCGAGACAACGACGACGAAGACCAATCAAAATGTCATGTTCTCACAAAAATTCCAGCCCCAGAAAAGACAACGCACACAACACGACAAATTGAAACTTTGTTTTTAGCCCCCGAGTTGAAGACGAAGTCGGTTAGGTAAGCCAGGGCGACCGGCAGCAGGACTATTATGTGTTGTGTTCTTTTAACCAATATTCCCGGAAGTGATGAGCTATGCGAAATTACGCGAGAATATTTGGAGACAACAGCAATAACAACAAAAACAATGACAGCAGCGCATCATGCAGGGCAACGTGCATCAGAGAAGCTGCTGTCCATCGCAATTGCGAGTGTTTGACGCTTGCAGCAGTTATGGCTGCGTGCTTATTTTGTTTTTCTCTGCTTAATTACGCACAGCTCTCCCCAATCGCTAAGAAAATGTATACCTAAAGTGAAAACCCTAACTGCATCTTCGAGCAAAAATTCCAAAGATTTGCCATTTTTCACTCAATGGCAATGCCTGGAGGCTTGGAGTGGTCAGAAAAAAAAAACTGTCAACCGATGGAATTCGAAGTAGGTAATGGTCATCTTGCATCCATCCATCCAACCATCCACGGAACAGTATACTCCATTGGAGAACAATGAGATACACTACTTCCCTTTTCGAGGGAGCCCTGTATTATTATTATTTTTTTATAACAGAAGGTGAAATTCACAAGGCGGACGATATCAAATGCGAATAAAATAAAAATAATTATCATTCATGCCGTTATAGCAGTCATACATCTAGACGAAGCTTCTTAAGATTTAAGAATACTTACATAAGTATTTAACATATTTCAAATAAATAAGAATTAAGTGGTTAAATGAGTATCGGCTGATGTCTTGGACGAGCTCATCAAGAAAATTTTGATGTAAAACGGATGAATTTAATAGCTTGAATTAACGGTCTTATCAACAGTAACAGTCCGGAAGAAAGATTGCTTTTGTGAGGCCAAGCCTTTTGGTTTTCTTCAAGTTATGAATCCACGAGGCCATTTTGCACCGAGTCGAATGGTTCGATCGTGAATGGCCATCAGCTTAAGAGTTCAGATCAGTATGGATTTGTATTGTTAGGCAGGGTGTTGCAAAACCTCGTTGTGGGTTACTGACATTAAACAAGGGCCTCAACCTTCATCTCTAGGGGTTTTGTTTTCGGGTTAACATCCCGAAACATTTCTGGCACGAGAATCGGCAGATAGCAGAGAAGTTTTAACCCAACCATCAAACGATACCGACAAAAGGCGAGTAAAAGTAACATTCATCGTCAGGAGTTCGGGATCTCAAGAAATCTGGTCAAGGTGTGTCATTTAAGGTAAGGAAACCACACGGTAGTTGTTCAAAAAAAGGAAAGCTCTTTAGAACTGTTCCAAACATCTGCAGGGTTTCAGCAAGGAGATATGCTATTATTATGTGATGTCTTCAATCTTGTTCTGATGAAACAGATTCTAAGTAAGTGCTAACACTGAAGGCACTATTATCAACAAAATTGTGCACATGGTACATGGTTGATGTTTGAATAAATTATTGACCTCTACCAACGGGCCGTTATAGATTCCTGCATATCAATTGAGGAACAAATAAGAATAAAACTAAGTGTCACTCATAAAACAAACAAGCAACCTCCTATCACCTGGAAAAAATCGTCAGACTATTGATTGCAGTAACTTCGAGGGTGCTGATACTTCGGTATGACAAAAAAATGGGTTCAATTCTCTTCACGCGTAAGCCAAAGTGCCCATTTTACATAGGTACCTTACCCTTATTCTCCAGATCAAATTGAGAATTCTATGAAATAGTGTTCCAAGATACAAACGTACTAACGTAGAGTGACTAGACTAGTTTGGAAAGCTTCATTTCATGCTCGTGATCAAAGGGAATGGAAAGCCCATGTGCTCTTTTTCGGGAGCACGCTTAATAAGTAAGAAAGTAAGTTTTAGACTAACTACTAACTAAAGGGTTTCCCAATATGGAACGGATATATATCGGCAGTCTGCGGCGGCTATGTGGATTTAGTGATTTCTATGAAATCCATTCTACATATATTTTTCATTCAATGATGCCAAATTATCATTCGAAATTACACAATTGGACAGAAATGGCGGCATCAAGACCTCCAAAGACTGTCAACATCGACCCGACCCTATATTATGCCAAACCCTTTTGGTATGAAAAATAATAAATCTTGAAAACTGACAAGAATACCAAATCTCGTTTTCATAGAAATTCTGACGAAAAAGTTCTATAAAACGCTCATTCATCAAAAAAACTGATAAATCTTGTGTTTTCAGAACTATTTTACTCAAATCGTCATATGAAATTCTTCTTTTCCATTCGTTCACATAGTATAGATCATTTAATCGTATCCGTAATAACGCGCATCTGCACTGAACTCTCAACAACACTGCAGCACTAATATCGATGCAGCATATAGTATTGGTGGATGGGACTTTAAACGCACCTCGCCAGTGTGTTCAGCTTATGGAGTTGTAGCGAGAATAGAGTGCTCGGAATGACCGAGAAGCAATTAACAAACATCTCAGAAATCACTTGGCTACCTAAAAAGGAACGTCAAAGTTATGAACACAGAGCACAACACAACGATCGATGCTTTTATATTGTGCTGCTGCTGCACTGCACTGTGCTATCATCTGCTATGACTTTGAGATTGGGATGTAGTATAGATCTATATACGACGATGACCACGAAGCGACGCGACGTCTAAAGTAAAGAATAGGACTGTTCGTTTAGAGCCTTGGGCAAAAAAGGGTAAGATACATTATTGGCAGTGCAATGTCAAGAAATGACAACATTCCGTTGGTCCGATTGCCTTGTTGGATGTTTGGTTGTTTCTACGATAGTTCATTCCTTTTGAATTGTTTTTTCTGTTTTTTTTTTTTTTTTTTTTTGTCTTCTGTTTTCGATGATGATGGCAACAATGATTATGATGATGATTGGACAGTGAGAAAAAGAATGAGTATCTATAATGTTTGAATCGAATAAGGGAAATTCATAGTTAAGCTCAACTTTGAAGTTCTAAAAAGGTCACAATCTCTAAGTACTGAATATTCCAATGGACAAAAATTTAAAGCCCATAATTCAATAAATTCATTAAAAAATGAGATATATGAATGTATGCAAATTAAGAAAGTCACTAGAATTATTATTAGGTGCGTTTTATTGATAATTCATAGCTAGCGCAGCAATACAAGTTCAATAAAACACTATATCAACTTTTATGTCCACTCTTTATTCTCTGGATGTGTTCACACCCTTTTTGTAGTGAAAAACAAACTATTTTACCGACATTTAAGGTTCAAGTCCACACTATTTGTCCACTTTTATATTCACTAAGTTACTGGCTAACTTATCGGCACTTTTAGTTTTGTTATTGTTCACCAAGGGCAATTTTACTGCGCTAGCTATAAAATTGCCAATAAAACGCACCTATTATTGAAAAATAATATCATCATTTTATCAATAAAGAGAAGGCTCATTACCGACTTTCCTAGAACAAGGATATATTTTGTTTTTCTATTAAATCTAAAAGACTTAGGCCAACAATTCTGTTTATCCGACCTCCACGAAGTGACAAAGCTATCAAAGTGTCAAGTGATGAATTGCTTTGTAGGATGCACCAGCTTATTTTCAAAATATCGAATTATGGGTGAATGGAACACCGCCACAGTATTGACCCGATTCTCAGGAGAACAGTTTTTCCAAATTATGGAAATAAAGCATCATTCTCTTAAACATTGCCAGAAAAATCTTTTCTGCAGTATTTGAACACTCCCGGAAGCTGTTTGTCAATAATCTGATAGGTGTATATCAACATTCTTTTAAGCCAAAAAAGTCCAATAATGACAAAATTTTACATTACGATAGATTTCGAAAAAATTCCAGGAATTGTGAACGTGTCCCAGAAATTGTTCATCGAAGACCGCGGGAAAAAAGTCCATAGAAACGAGCTTATTAGACACTGTCTTAAGTTTCTTAATTTCTTCCACGCTGCTTCATCTCCCCCATATGGTTTTAATTAACAAAAAGCTTCTTTTTTAATATTTATTAGATGAAGAATAATATTTGTATCATGCTTGCAAGTGGAAGAAGATTTAGTGAGCGAAACTTGAGACAGCTTGTCAAGAACCCGCTAGAAGCCACCCACATCTGCACCACCTTAAAGGGCCAGTCGCGTTTTAGTGGGTAACCTATCAAACGCTTGCCATGTTCCCAAATCTTCCGAAATTTCAACTTGAAATCGTTGTCAAACGGCCTTTAATGAGTAAGAAAGGAGTGTGCGTCGAGTTCGCATGGTAGCATGTGACTTCGAAATTTTTTTTTCGTGTTAGGAACTTCAAACTTTCCCTTAGGTAAAATATTTCCATAGAACCAACCTGAAACTCCAAGTTATATTGAAAAGTAACTTCTTTATTTTTGCAATTGCATAACTTAAGGCTTTTCATACTCATACATATATTGCAGCCCCCAACCTTCAACCTTAGAAGCAAACAATGGAAAATGTTCGCTGTCAGTCGTCATCGTCTTTATTTTCTAGCGACTGTATAGCGTGCGGCGGCCAAGGGCATAATAAAAACGAATGGTTGCAGAAACAAAAATGTCACAGATATAATTATTACAATAACAAAAGAAAAAAAGAATCAACGATTTTTTCGCACTTTGTCTTGAAATTGCACAGAAATTATGAAAGGACACGTATGGTCATCGTTTATTTGCAAACTTGCCTCTCTGACTTGGCGACATGCAACATTATTATATTGGGATCCCATGATTTATTATTTTCTATAAATCAATTACATCAACACACTCACATATCTTCTCGAATGGGGTATTATATTCTGTCAAATGGGGACACCAAACTTCTGACCAAAAGTCAGGATCTCTGATATCCCAAACGAAACATAATAGAAAAGTTTTTCTTATTTTTGGCCAAAGCCAAGGGATACCTAATCTATTGTGTATACAATCTTCTTCTTGGCTCTTGTGTCTCCTTACGGGGCTAAAACAATTTGAAGGGAATAATCCTCGCCTCGGCAATTACTCACATAACGGCCAACGCGTGCACAGTGAACGTCCTGTAATTGCGCATCGATCCTCTGCGCCTGCCTCCTTGAGGCTATGCGCTGGCTAAGGCTGAGGAACCGATTTCTAAGAAGACAATAGGCTTCGTCGTCGTGGTTTATACGCAACGCATGCACGATGACGCTGCCAAGAATTCGGCTTACACGGTGAACAATAACTCAAAATTGGCCAGAAAATAGCTGCAGAAACCGCCACCAGTACAACGCTGCTGTGATTGTTGCCAGACTCGTATACCTCTCCTGTGATGGCATGGCTATTTTGCCGACAGATCCCAGACGGTGTGGTGGTCAAACGAACCGTCTTTGCTGATGAAGATAGCTTCTTGAACTCTGGATGTTGTGTTTTTGGATTTGAAGCTGCGTTGATTTCATCGATTGGTCATTCTAAAGTTCCATGGGTTGAGTCATATAAATGGCTGCTGCCACTTGACCACTTGATGCGCAAATCCACAAAGCTATGTATAGAGTCAGGTGAATTATCACAGATCACAGAGTCTCACGGAAAAGACTTCTTTACAAGCTTTGGACATTCTGTTTACATTCAAAGTGTGCCTAGGGCAATTAGGTATTTGCCACTTCACACACTAAAAAAGGTGAACACCTTGCGCGGTGGGTGTGGTGAGTAATATTTTTTTTTTTTTTAATTTCTTATGCAAATCTATGTAAATAACGATTGATAGGTAATTTATATGCAAAATAGTTTTCTAGCGTTTCTTTTTTTGTATTTTAATTTTTTATAGCGGTTCGCTTAAAGTGCGGAAAATAATTAGTGGCCAAGGGGTTGATTAATTGAATTGACCTTCGGCATCGTCACGAATAGGCAGCATATACAAATATGCGGCAATGGTGAAAGTATGAAACAAACAAAAATAGTTAAGTGTCTTGATCGTGTATAAAAAGGAGTCATTTCCGGGGCGTATAATTGCTGCTTATAAATTATTGACAGTAAGTTGGTGCAAATATAATTTTGATGAATATACCTTGGGGACAGAAATTTTGGATTTAACTTGAGATAAAATTGCAATAATTAGTTGTTAGTTGTTCATTAATCATGTGTTAATCATTCTTGATTACACAAACAATAAATCAAGATTTTTTTTTAATTTTTTATCTAATTTTAATCGATGGTGTGTATGACAGGTGTCACCGCAGTGTATAACTTAAATGGTATTAATCTGTTGTTACAAAGTAAGAAGTACATAAACTGAAGGTTAAATGCTTTAAGTGAGTAGTTAAGCATATAATAAAAACAAGCAAGGGCAAATAATAACGACAATCCCACGCATTTCGACCAAGCTAAGAAATCTATTTGTGGAAATGTAATTTTAATGTCAAATGCATTGCAGACACTGTTAGCTGTCAGTTGTCACTTATATGTTAAATTATTTTGAACTGATATTTTGAAGTTTTCTGTGAAATTTTTTTTATTTCTTGATAAGTTTGGAAAAAAAAGAATTATCGCAATTTTTTTTATGGAGATAAAATGAGCGGTTTGGAGTTAGTCATATCAGACGAATACTGCGAATAACACGTCAAACACAACATACAAAAACATGAACCTTTAGTATCTACGCAGTTGTTCGAGACTGGTCGCTAGAATCGATGGATGTATTGGCGACGGACTTGACTGTCGTCCGTTTTATTCAAGCGCATAACAAAAGACTAACCAATAAACATATCGTGAACTTGGAAGAAAAAATAAACTTATGAAATTAAATTTTTGGGCAAAAGGTTACTAAAATATTATCAAATCGTGTAAAATCACTCATAAAAGCCATGTGGCTTCCCAAAAGAAAATTCTGTTTTCTTTGAAATGTTATACTTAGAGGCTTTTATGCTACATACATTTTTAAAGTTAGTTATTTATGACGTAATGTGGTAAACGAAGAATGCCTCGCAACTAGATACAACGTTTGGCGGGCTCCGCTAGTTATATAATATTTTTTGATATAACTGTTAAATATCGAACATTTCAAGCAAGTCATCACTTTTTTACAATATTTGTTTTTTGGTAAACTGCTGTACATTTTGAAAAAAAAAATCATGTACATCGTCATGATCCAAAGCTCTCATTCCTACAATTTTCATTACATTAACGTTATATACGTTGCATTTAGTAATTATTCAGCTTAATGGCCGATTTTCAAAGTCCTTTTAACCATTTAACAAGCTTTTAAAGTTTGTTCCATAGGAAATACATTATTTAAAAATTTAAATCCTTGTTAAATAATTGTGAAATCGAACATAAAAAAAAACAAACAAACTTTTACATTTATAATATTAATAGGATTTAAAGCTGTGTTAAATAAAGTTATGAAAAAAAAAACGTTTTATAACAAATAATTAAATTTCTTTTACTTTATTTTATTTAATAAATATTTGGTTTTAATAATATCTGTTTTTCATAATTCGCTTAAGGAGCTTACAACTTGACTTCTATTCATCAAATTGTCAAGATTGAGCTGTTTGTACGCATAGGCAAAATAGGAGATTATCGATTCTCATTCCCTGAATTATCTTTTCCCTCTCTAAGACTAACGAAGCGTTAGACTTTCAAACCCCAAACCGAATACCAAAATGAAATATAAATTATCACGGCCAGCTGAACTGCCATCAGCACCCCACTTCGTCATCTGATATGCATAGAAGCTATCCACCAGCACCCTACAATCAAACCCACAATCACCAACCTCTCCACCACATACCGATACACCATTGCGATAGAGAACCAAGTCAACAAACTCGACGTCATCACTGTAAATAATTATTTTCACTTCATCATTATTACAATTCACAGTGTGTCGTTATCGCACATATAACAAGATGACGTATGAAATGTCAACAATTGGTAGAAGAGTATAAGTTTCCGGCTGATTTTAGTTTGTAGCAACTGCAAAAGCTTCAGGTTCGTTCCTTTCGTGGTGCATTAGTGCATACGCAAAGCTAACCTTTTTGGTCCTAAAAATATTCCGTCGTTACTCCCCTCTCGCTTTAGTGAGTAGTGGGCTGCAATTAGATTCCTACCGATATTCCTCTCTTGCTTTCAAGTAAGCAGCGGGCCACTTGTTACTCCTTTGGGTTAGCCGGAGGCTGGAAGTAGATTCCTACCATAACTCCCCTCTTACCTAAGAGTATAAGCAGCGGGCTCACTTGTTACTTGTTATTCCCAATTCCTTTGCGGTAGCCAAAAGCTGGAATCGGATTTCTACCGTTTTTCCCTAGGTTCACTTCTTCTGAGCGAATCTTGTAGGCTGAGTTTACTCCTCTAGCTCATATGAAAAAATATTTGTATTATTTGAAATACGTTGTTATTGAGAATAAGTTTTTAATGAAATTGTAAGATTGTAAACACATAACTTGTTGGAATAAAGTTACATATTAAATCCGGTAAATTATTGTTACAGTTTTTACTTTCTTAACCCGTGTTTAACTTGCTTTCTTCGACATAGTAGGGTCGTACTTGTAAGAGAACGATCTTTCTGGTGATGCTGTTTTTGAAAAAATACCAATCTGAGGATAAAAGAAAAGAAATCAAAAAGCGCCAAAAATAGATACAAAATGTTTTTTTTGTTTAAAAATACTCCTTAGCTAAAAAGAAGATTTGAGTCGAAAATTTCGGAAATATGGGTCAACTTATTTTGTATCCACTTTTAAAAAATATTTAAAAAATTTATAGAACCACGGCACTTTATTTTTATCCTACCTCTATCTTTGTTTACCCTAATTTACCTTTATAAAACTTTGAATTTTAAAATATTCCCGCATTGTTCAATTTTTGGAAAAAAAAATTTCCTTTCGAAAATCAAAAATTGATGTTAATCGGGAAATAAGTTCTTTTTTTTTTAAGAAAGCATTTTTGTTGATTATTTCATTCTTTCTTCTCAATCCATCTCTCAGGATATTTCATAAAAAGAAATTTCAATTGTATGTTATACCGAAATTCCTTTCATTAAAATTTAATATTTACCAAAAAGGCATGATCACTGCACGCAAAGTGCTCAGGCAGGCATTTTGCGAAATTCTTGTGAAATGGGAAATTACCCATCATTGGTCCTGTCCAATTGTCGTATATTTTCAACTCTCTCGAGGGAACTCATACTCAACTTTCTGTTATGTATAACCCAACAAATTGGAAAGCCCACAACCATCACAATACCTTTTAACAGCATAACACTGCACTGCTGTTTTGTAGTAGTGATTTGTGCGTGGACTTTTAAGGGCACGTCATTTATACTGCAGCAGCATCAAACAAAAGAAAAACGCATGGTTCGATGGCAAACATCGCTTGCCGCCGCCCGCCACGCACCGTAATGAAGCATCTCTGTGGTACTGCAATTTGCAGTTGTTAGCTCGTTACTTTAAGTTTTGAAAGAAGGATGCAATTTTTTTTTTGTACAAAAACATTGTTTTACGGCAGCGGAGATGGATTATGAGCACGTTATGTTGTCATCATCATTACCTTATACTCGCCGCCAAAAGTGGATAGAAGACTTAGTGAGTGGTGAAGGTATATATGTAGGTAGTGGCAGCGGCAGCATGCATTTCTCCAGAGAGAATTATTAAGACTATAGATAGATATCGACGATTTGACAAAAGAACCAGCGATGTTACAGAAAAAATATGAGAAAAAAAATTGCCGCGCCACTAGTTCTCCCAAAAATTGATGTCAAGCTAACTTTATATAAAGTTAGCATGACACTTTTTAAATTTTGGTCACAAATTACTTCTGAATATGCCATATATTTGGAATTAATTGCCGTAAATATGCCGTGAAGAGAAAAAAATTGCTGCGACAGTGGTTCTTCCGAAAATGGCCAAAAAGCCATGACGCTTTTTGAATTTTGGTCCGAACTAAGTTCTGAATATGCCATGTCGTCCAAATTAATTGCCGTAGATATGCCGTGAAGAGAAAAAAATTGCTGCGACAGTGGTTCTTCCAAAAATGGCCAAAAATGGTTTCCATACAAAATCTCCATATAAAGTTAGCATGACACTTTTTGAATTTTGGTCCGAACTAAGTTCTGAATATGTCATGTCGTCCAAATTAATTGCAATATATTTTCAATTGCAAATTGTATAATATCTAGAAGGACTTGGCCCACCTATAGCAAAACCCGCGCAACTGACCTGATATGCAGATCCAGGCGAAATATAGCCTGGGTCGTTGAGACCTTTTCTGGACACTGGCCGATCGGAGAACATGCGGCGAGGCTGGGAATCTCTCACGATTCGCACTGTCGTAGCAGTGATGACCATTAGGAAAGGGAAACTCTCTTTTATTTGCTCTGCAAATGTCCCGTTCTAGCCAGAATGAGAGCGCTGTCATTTGGAAAGGCGTTTTTTGACAATCTCAATTAACTCTCCGAAGTCCGAACTGAAGACTTGATCTGTTTCCTCAACGCGACGAAATGGTTCTAAGATTAACTTGAAGGCTCCTGCACCATGTCTCCCGTCAGACACCCTAGACCACAATCAGGTGGAAACGGATTTCTGAAGCCAACAATCTTCCTACCCTGGCATTTTGACCCGAAAATCCTCCATATAATATCACTTTTAATAAATAGGTCACTCGGGTTTTGGTATCAAAACGGCGCTAATTGGGTCACCGAGCTAGGTTGCTCGGGCCCACATTTTCTACCTACCTACCGAAGAGTACTTATACTTTAGATCAAGGGGGAAAAAGAATCACAAAAATTGAATGATCTGGAATGATATGTCACACTCTGGTTGTTCGAGAGAGGGTTTTCCATCTCAAGTACCTTTTTAGTCCAAGGAATCAGGGAATTAGAAGACTTATTTTTCGTTTATTCACTGAAATGTTATCATTTTCTAAGATAATAGGTAGGCAAAAGTACAGAGGTCCTTATATTTTCACAGTTTTAGCTGTCCCAACTGAGTTCACAGCCTTTTTCCTCAGATTCTTATTTTTTTCTAAGAGATTTTAAGGAATTTCTGAAATTCAGCCTAGATACTGGCTTAAGACTTGAAAAGCAAAATTTTCCATATTGCTTTGAATATATGTAACATCCCTGTTTTTTTGTATGTCATCAGACTCAGACACAAATACGCAAACTCATTACAACTTTTCCCAAAGCAACCAATATGATGTTACCTGTAATGTAAGTTTCATATAAATAAGTTCGTTTCTCTGCCAATCAGACTGTCAGCCCAGCCCATAATTGACTATTTGCTAAATTGGTCGAAGTCGACTAAGCCAATCAGTCTGTGCTGGATTCTCTGAGCTTCTGCTCTTAATCGAGCACCTCGACGTCTATCTTTAGTCGATCGCGACTTGAATGACAAAAATTTCTTCATCAATCTATAACTATGTGTATTTACTGGCGGCAAGTACCTATATGTATTATCTGATCATCAGTAAACGTACGGTTAATAATCAGTATGCGCAACTAAGCGACTTGTAGTAGCAGCAAAGTGACACTATCCAAGCGCAAGGGGGGCTGCACGTGACTTCGGCATTCGGGAAAGGTAGCTAGACATACATGTCAGATGTGCAATACTGCTTCATAGCAGTTTTGTCCATCTATGGCAGTGCATTCCACTTTGATGACGACAGCAACAGAAGCTGTAGTAGCAAAAAGACAGCAATGTGCCATACTAAATATCGTTCAGTCACATTTGAACTTGATCCTGATTGCGCCGCCAGCCAGCCAGAATGAACCAAATAGCAAAAAACTGGCTTGCACAAGCCGATCGACTGACTATATGCAATGCTGCGCAGCATGGCAGATAAAATTATTTGCTGCTGACATGAGTGAACAAAACGCCACACTACACTATAGAAACTAGACTTTACATAGCTCGTTGTATTTTAAGTTGCAATGAGATGCAACCACAACAAGTACACGATTTGTAGTGATTTTTACGTATAGGTTGGTAGTTCAGCAGCAACCAACATGTGTCACCTACCGCTGCTGGGTGGTGGTACTAACAATTTTACTCAAATAAAATACCTAGCAAGGTTCCATAAGTGTTGCTTGATATTAAAAACTAATTAAATGCAGGTATCGGTCAAAACATGGTACATACTACAAGAATTCCCAGAATACCTATGATCAAGTTTAATTGTGCTATTTAATTCTAACTTCGTAAGGCATCTATGTACTTTCATCTACATCAGACTCGAAATGCTCTTCAAATTATGAATCCAGTTGTCAGAAAGTTTATTTTTTTTTCTGAACTCCTTTTTACTTTGAATATAGAGATAGTATAGAACTCGAAATCTTACGTAATAACGATAACAGGGAAAACGGAAAAAGTGGTCGTGGGTCTCGTCGTCGTCATATTGTGATGGAAGAAGAAGATTCGTGGTTCTTCTCACCAAAATCTGTGGAAAAAAAACTGTTTAGTGGTGATTGCTGTTCTCCTCGTAGAAGGGTGCTTCTTCATTGTTTATGATGTCTTAATCTTAATCAATAGTCGGACATAAAAATAGACACCTTCCGCTAGGCTCTAGTTATTTCTGGGGAAGATTGATGATTCTCCCGGAAAACAGCAGAAAATTTTTCTTCCTCGTTCAGCTTCTTGGTTTATAGATTACCTTACCTACCTATATATTTTTTCGTTATTAGTTTGCAGTGTAATCCAGTGGAAATATGCATCTTCCTTTTAAAACGTTTTCATCTTTTTCATATCTGGACGCGATGAGAAAAGCGTAGATTAGAATAGGTGGAACAAGTTCAGAGAAAAGTTTGGCTCTTCAACATCAATTTTGTATGTTTTTTAAATTTCAGCTTGTTGAAAGAGCCCGTGGCGTAATGGTTAGTGCGTTGGACTGTCATGGTGTCATGCCAGAGATCTGGAGTTCAATACCAGCCGCTTCCACCTTAATTTTTTTTTCGGAGCTACTACCTCTTGCGAGGAAGTGACAAATCCTTCAAAAGTATCTCTGTAATAGAAAAGTGCCGCTCACCTTAGCCGTTCGGCAATAAACTGTAGGTCCCCTCCATTCCTGCAGATACGCACACAGAAATGGTTGAGAGTTGTAAGTCACTAGGCCCTGGTTCTTCATGAGCCGTTTGTGCCACCAAATTTATTTAATTTTTTGTTGAAAGAGCTGATCCCCAAATCCCAAATAGGTCCTTCATTATCATTGATGATTTGACTGCTTTTTTAATGTTGTCTATAAAATTAACTTTGATGGCATCATAGCGTGTTGCAAACACTCGTCTTCTTATAAAGACCGTCATCGATGTTATTCGGAAGCAGATAAGTTCGGTCTTACCGTTGTTTATCTGTATAGTCCCCATTTAATAGGCATACAGTAGTCCGATAAGTTTCAAATGTGCTCATCCACTCTCCTGTCAGCTATTTCTGATTTATCTTTGTTCCTGATATGTTGGAATTATCCCATTGCAATTAATTTTAAAAAAGTTTGAAATTTTGGTGAGCACGTGGAAGCCACCCTTAAAAGGCATATTTTGTATACACAAGTTCTTCAAATCAAAGTAAAGAAATTTTGCTCAAAAATTAATTCAGAGAAATAAAAATTGATAAAAAAGAATGCTTGTGTTTTTATTTCATTGGTATTCTTAAGCTTCAGACTAATTTTCAGCCCTATTCTAAAAATTTCCCGGGAGACATATTCTTTCGGGAGTAAAACATCTACTCCTATTCCGAATTCTCCGGTAGAATATTTTTACCTTCGATAGCGGGAATGAGACTTCTGAATGTTCGAAACAGCTTTTTTGCAGGATTTGACATATACAATCAAATTGTTAAAAACAAATAATTTATTCCCAGGGAAATATTTCCCCGGGAATTTTCATTTAGAATTGGGCTGTTTAAGTTTGCTCACGAAATATAAAATTATTTGTGATTTCTTAAAAATATTTAAAGAGTCTTCCAATAAAGGGATAGGTAGATTTCGACACTACCTACTTCATGACGGCTTTTTTGCTTATCTGTTGTTAACTTTTTTTTTATTTTTTTTTTCAGACATACTAAAGTCAAATCACAATGAGAAATAACAACTTCGAGCAATATCCCATGTATTTGCTTACTGAGTCATAGAGAAGTTAGAAGTGGATCTCAACTTCAGGAAAAAATCACCTTCAGTGCACGAGGCCTATTTTTAGATGGAGGTTTACAAGCGATGTTGGCGGATTAGGGATTATGCCAACCCAAACGAGGTCTACAAGTGGCACAGCATCCGCAGAAGGTCAATGGCATTGCTGGACCTCCGGGATTATCGTATCGGAATTCTTCGAAAACGACGATGTCATCAAAGGAAAGAAGTGCTTCCGAACGATGATAACCAATTTTTGACTTCGTACCTCACAGCTATATAATACCATAATGGACAAAAATGAGCGATTATTATAATGCAGAAGAGTGAGGTCAACAAGATTGCACTATTTGACTTAACATGGTCTCAGGTAAGCCAAAACTGAACAATGCCCTTAAAGCCCACATGACATAACCAGTGTCATCGCTCAAATTCAGCATTTCGGAAGCTCACCACCCAGCAAAGCTGTGGCAATTCAAATAAAACAAAAAATTCTTTGATGTCTTACACACAACCTGCTTTATTTATAAACAAAAAATGGTTATTTCAGCTCTTGTGTTCAAGGTAACTAAACCATGGAGAAGTAAGCAATTGCCTTTATTTTGAGTCCGGAAAATTGTTATTCCATCATGGTGTAGTTTCCCTGAACACAAGAGCTGAAATAATCAATTTTTGTTTATGAATAAGGCAGTATATCTTTATGTTTGAGTATTCTGGAAGCTATCAGCAACCAAAATTTTATTTCTGTAATTTTCAAAACCTATTAAATTGAAGACGTAAAGCAACCAATCAGCTTTTCATGAATATATTTTGATCTATTCATAGCTATCCGCTAAAAAATCTCACTATAAGTAATTTTGTTTTACTGTATCGCCTCGGATTTCCTTAAATAAAAAAAAATAAAAAACATTTAAACTTGAAAAAGTCATTAATTTTCAAGATAATTAAAAATGTTAATAATTCCTAAAGAATTTAATCACCCAAGTGCCGCAGCAAATTCATCAAGTATCTATATTACGTGCAGTAAAAATAATAAAATAATTGTAAGTTTAAAGTGAAACCGTTCAATCACACCTGGATTGAGTAAAATGAACGGGCCTTAATTCTTTTCTTATTGAGAACTCTTTTGAGTTGTCTTAAATAGGATTGTTCTCCCTATATAAGAAACAAAAGACAAAACATCATTACAACCATCAAAATATTTCCTATACCTTCCATAGAAATAGAAGCTTTATATGGTCTGAGTAACTGCGTTTTTAATTCTTATCCCGAGAGAAACAAAAGAATATATACCAATATTAATGAAACTCGAATAAGCCTTCTGAAGGAAAGTTTAACCGAAATCAAAGGTTCCTAGTGCAAGCTATATCGAAATCCTACCGAAGTAATAGATTCATGCGATTGACAATAAAGTTAGTTTGGTTATTTTATTTAAAAAAAAACTGTATTTCAGTCAAAAACTAACCCAATTAGGATATTGCTCAAACCTATTCCGGCACTGCACAGTAAATTGCATCATTAAAACCATTTTTCTTCACTCTTAATGAGCGCACTCTACATCGGAAATTCACTACCATGCCATTTTTATTTATCATTCTCTCGTCATTATAATCCAAAAGCTAGGATATAGTATGATATACGCACCGCATGCAAATTGCATTAGTCCATAAAAAAAATTCTCATCCAAAAGGTGCATTAATCCCCATGTTTTCCTCTCAACCCTCTTTTCAGCCACTCTCTTTATAGGCCAACTAGAAAATTTATATCTTAAACCATAATCATAGTGAATTCTCCAGCTTAAGCTTCAAGGCGATTCCTCCATCTAAGGATCCATTAAATTGAGCAATTACCAGCCCCCACAATCACACAATAACACAACCGCAACTATACGCGTCGGCGAGTTAACATCATAATCTAACTTTAATGCACGCGCGGCTCAAAGGACGCATTTGTCCGCAGCCTCGATCGGCGCAACTATACAGCCGCAAAAGTAATGCTTGACTCGCATATAAAAAGTGCAAAAACGCAAGCGACAAATAAAAAATTTAGTGAGGGAAAGAAAAATCCATCTTCCTCTGCGCGGCGGTAGATAAATCTTCGACTTAGATCAGTCAATTAAACCTCACTTAATCCATGAAATTTAGTGCAGTGCGCGGTTAGCCTTTTGCGCAAACGAAATGCTTGTGTAATCTAGGGAAGCAAAAAAATGCACTTATTATTGTCGGTTCGGTCCAGGAGCAGGACAAGCGAGTCTCTCTGATGTTCGTCTGAAAAGCCATCAACCTTCGGGATAAGAAATAAAATGGCACTCGGGTCCGGGTGTCCAGTGCGTGTGTCAATCAAATTGTCATTAGGGCTTGAGAGGAGTATCTTCTGCTGACATCCTAATCAGGTTGACCGCTGCACCACCTCATCGCCAGCTTTCCATTGAATTCTTATTCAATTCATCGAAATGAAACACACAAACACCGACATCATTTACACATACATACATAGCGCATACATTTAAAATGAGGGGATACAAAATTTTCGTTTGCGTATATCACGGTTTTTTAACTTAATGACAAAGGAAAGGACGTGCGACTTTAAATGCAAATTCACGCAATCTCAACGGCTGCGGTTGCAGCATGATATTTTCGAATGGCGGATCCTTTAAACTTTTATATATGCTGATTCCATTAGTGGTATTGGCCAGCACCAACCGCAGCTTGTTGTCAAAGTAAAGGCCTGGTTTTTTTGGAAGCATTTAGGTTTCATGTTTGCTTGTGGCTTGTCTTGGTGTATATTCTGTCCTCAATGAAGTCCTTTCTTTACGCGCATGCATGTGACCGTTTGATGGGTATAGTGGTTTGATAGTGGGCTATCAAATTGATGCTGTATAACTGCATATACACAGAGTGGTTTTACCATCTTAAGTTTTATTTATTTAAATGTTATTGTTTTTTCTTTGGATCTATACTTTTTAAATGTACCTTGCACAAACTTAAAATCAAACCCAAATGCTTTTACCGCGAATACGTATCTCGAGTAGTTGTAGAAATCAAGAACTAATTGATAGAGAGTAGCCATCAAACAGACTACGATGGCTTTTTTGACAGAAATGGTCTGCAGAATAGTTGTCTTACCTCACAATTTTTCATGTTTAACCAATATTTACCGAAATTCGGAACATGGAAGAAACAGGAGTCCAACGTATTAATCCTTAATAAAAAACAAATTAAGTAAAGTAAACAAAAAATCTATAAAGTCAAGAGGGTAAAGGGTAGTCTGACAGAATTTTTGTTGACGATTTTTCATTTATTTTTTATTTTTTATTTCGCAATTTCTTGTTTCCAAAAGTAATTATTTCGTATTTAATTGGCAAGTTTTTATTTCGCTAGTTGATCATTCTGCAAAATCATCATTTCGTATATTTCATCACAATTTTTATGTTGCATTTTATTATTTCGCATTTCATTTTTTCGAATTATACTACCTCGCTTATTAAATACTGGGGCTGTTTTGAATATTTTTCATTTCTTTTTCAATTCGCAAATTTCTTGTTTTCGAAATTAATCCTTTGATATTAATTTTTTTTTTTTCAATATTTCTTTTAGCTTGTTTTCAAATTACTATTTATTGTTTCGCATTAACTTACTTCGCTTCCTATTATTTTTATTATTTTACATTTCAATATTTTGCGAAGCATTATTTAACTTTTAAATTGTTTCGTCTCTCTTTTTATTAGGTTCGCATTAATGAATTTCGTACGGTCGATGGCTTCAGTGACGTGAAATGCATTGTTTTGAGCCCTCACGCCATGGCAAATACAAATTGGCGAACATTTTTTATTTACAATCGCAATGCATATTTTCCTTTTTTTCTCTCCTGTCAGATACAAATTCAAAGGAAACCGAATGAAAAGAAATTTGTCTTCTTTTATTATTCGGAATTATTAGATACATAAGTACATATTACAATGTGCCTTAAAATTAGCACAGACATTTTCCAAAAAAAAAAAAGTGCTTTATTTGCGTCAACTTGTACGGCTAAACTTTAAAAAAAAATGCAAATTTGACAATTTTAAGATTTTTAAAAATTTAAGCGCAGAAATAAAAAAACTTCAATTTTTCAACTTTTACGAAAGAAATTTTGCGAACCGTTTTCGATTAAAACAAAGAATTGAATTATGGGCAACTTGTACTGCCTTAAGCGGTTAATATTTTGAAAAATTCGCAAAACTTCAAACTTTAGATACGTATATTTTTTTTTTCTCAAAAGCATGATTTTCTAAGTTGTTACCTTTATACATATAACTATAGTTGAGCTGCACTGCTCGTTTGTGATGGAGCTAAAACAAACGAAAAAAAATCGCGATTTGCAGATTCTACCTCATAAATTTTGGAAAGTGCGAAGTTAGCAGCGACCGCCATTTTAATTTTTAAAAAATAACAAAAATTGGCTATATTTTGCTTAGCTTGTGTTGCCAGGTGCAGTGAATATTTAAAAAAAAAATGCAAATTTTACGGATAATTTTTTTTTTTTTTCAAATTCAAATTTTTCAGGAACTTAAAGCTGTGCTATTTTGTACTCAAAAGAAAAAAACTAATAAAAAAAATTGCATATTTGCAACTTTTAAAACCGAAAATAAATGTTGTTATTTTCGATTTTCATAGCATTGCGTAGCAATTACGACATGTGAAATGCCAATAAGGTGAATTAAGTGTCATTAGAGTGACATGCCACTTCCACATGAATTACACTTTTGGTTCGCCATTTTCGAATCGCCATATTGAAATTGAACAAAATATATGCGCGTCGCAACGCGCTGTATTTGTGGATAACATAACAGCACAACTTAAGTTTTTAGAAAATCTTAATTTTGAAAATAACAATTCATCGCTAAAATTTGCAAATTTCCGTTTTTTTGTCAACAAAAAAATAAATAAATAAATTTAGCACACTACAGAACGACTTTATTTTTTTTTTTTTTTTTTTAAGTTCCAAATTTTCGAATGTTTTCTAAATATTTAAGACACGACACATTCGACACATTGCAAACAATTATTTTTTTTTTCAAGTTAAATTTTAATGTTAAAAACCCAAAAACAAAACTTATAACCTAAGTTCAGCTGGCAGTAACATGTCTCTATAAAATTGGCAATGGAAATGCAAATGCGTGTCTCTGTCATGTCTTCCTGTAACAAAATAAAAACTCAGCTTGAATTTAATTAATTCGTATCATTGCCATTCCAATTGGGGCCACAACAAACCAAAGAACAAAAAAAAAACAGAATCTCCATTCTCCAGCAGCGAACATTAGCCGAGGTATTAGCAAAAGCCGAAACACATAATCCTGCTCTCTTCCGTGGAGAATGCAACTGCAATTAAACTCTCAGGATTAACTGGAGTCTTTTATGACTTTTTTTAATTTTTTTTTTTTCACCAGAATTTGCAGTGTGCATAGTTTGACCAAACAACAGTATATGTGTTGTGTTTGTGTCCATCGTGTAATGATAGATTGTCCAGGCAAGCGGATCTAATGGTTGATGTTTCTAAGTCCAGCATTTGCAAATGTTAGTTATTTGCGGATCCTCTCTCTTTTCTGTCGGCTAAGGCTGCAGCGCTGCACTGACACTACGATAAGACGCCCAGGAGACTATAGGGACCAAGATGGACATTACGGACGGCAGCAAATGAACGATGAAACGACGATATTTTCACTCCATCATCAAGGAGCGCGCTGCTGTAAGTTTCTGTATACTGTTGCTGCATGGCAATTGGATGCGTGCGTGCATGCATCCGTCCAATGGCGTATGGTTGGCCATTTTGGTGTTTGGACACTTTGGCGAGCTAAATCGGATTTGTAATTCACCTCGCCGAGCTCTGGCCACACCATAGCCACAACATCAGCCAGCATCACAACCATGCTAATGAAAATTAACTTTTAATAGGAAATTTATGAGTGGTTCTGTTTGGAGCCAGGCCGTGCGGCAACTAGCAGCACCGCGCCGCATGCCATGTCATGCGACAACACAGACATTGATAGTGGGGTATGAAATGATGACATGGAATCATTCTGTCTTCCGTGAAAGACATGCCACTTGTCGTTCATGTTTTAATATTTGTATGAATAAATTTTGATTACACCGCTGCGCTGGGGAACGAATCTGTTCGGTGTAGCACTGTGCATGCTAATTCAAGAAGCTAAATCATCACTTCGTAATGTAGTCTTTTTTTTTCAAAAAAAAAAAAGATTGGCAATTGGAATGCACTTAGGGTTTTTGTTTTTGCTTTATGGTCTTAACTGAGGTCTGGTGCATTAGCTTGTTTCTTTGCCATATCGTTTGTAGAACGAAAATGTTTTTCATTCGAGTAAATTAATTAAACAAAATATCGAACATTGATGGATCGTTAATTAAGATGATAGAAAGCCGTGTCAATGTTGTGTGATGGAAGTGGTGATCCTGTTGCTGATGGATGAAAAATAAATAATCTTCCTTCAATTATAGTGTCTTGGAAACTAATTTGGTGAGAATCGAATAAAGTACCCAATAAAAGGATTTTTATTGCATTTTTTTTTAATAAGTACAATAATTCTGCGGAAGTTCAATTGTACGTCACAAACTCAATCGACTCCTTTTATAAAAAAGATCTCATTTTCCAACAGATCTAGTTTTTCCGTAAAACTAGCCAAAGAACATTTTGTTATTTTCAATTTTCTTAAAAACTTCACTGCGAACAACTCATGAGTGACAAGTTAGCGAAACAACATACATACCTACGCCGATCGAAAAATTATTAATACATAATTGTCAATTAGTTGTGGCAATTTTGAAATTGTCGCTCAATGTTTGCTATGTTTTTTTTTTGCAAAATTGTGAAATTGGTATTGAGTTAGTGAAGCAGCCTCTGGAAAAGGGGTAAAAACTTCTTATTTTGAATGGTTTATTCCGGAATTAGTTGTGACAATTTCAATTTTGTCATGCGATGTTTTCTATGTCTTATTTGTTTTTGAATTCATATGAAGAAGCACTTGCTTTTAAAAGGGGTTAAAGCTTGTGTAATCGAAATGTGTATTGCTTATCAATTTTCTGTTAGTTGTTCTGCAATATTTTACATATTTTTTTTAAATAAAAAAATATAGAAAACATCGCACGATAATATTGAAACTGTCACAACTAATTCTGAACTGATGAATAGCAATAAACCATTTAAAATAAGAAGTGTCTACCCCTTTTCTAGAGGCTGATTCGCTAACTCAACACCAATTTGACAATTTGGCAAAAAAAAAACATAGAAAACATCGAGACACAAATTCAAAATTGTCACCAATATTTCACGGATAATTATTAACGGCCGTAAAACATTCACAATAAGAAGTTTTTGTTTTTATACGTTATCGAGAGTCTGCTTGGCTAAGTTGACACCAAGTTAGCAAAGCAGCAAAAAAAAAAACATAGAAAACATTGCACGAAAAAAATTTAAATTGCCACAAATAATTCAGAACTGCTGAATGCCTAATTATTAAATAATAAACTATTCGATATAAGACGTTATTTTACCCCTTTTCGAGGTGTTGCTTTGCTAAGTTGATATCAACTTGGCAAAAAAAAAAAACACAAAAAACATCGGACGACAAAAATTCGAAATTATCACAACTAATTCACGCCTAACTGATAGCTAATTATCTAATTAATAATTTTTCGATCGCCAAATGTTGTTTCGCTAACTTAACACTCATGAAAGAATCTGCAATCGAACCACAAACTAGAGATGCCTTCCTTCCTTCGAAGAAGTCAAGAAGCCGAAGGATATCGGCCAATCTCGCTGTTCTGCTGTCCCAGCAAAATTTTAGAGGAATTCAACTTGAAAAAGCTCAAGTTGAACTCCTCCTTTTCTGCATACGAAAAGAGAGATCATACCTTATTTCCAGTATGGTTTTCGAGGAAGACATTCCACCATCCATCCTCTTATTGGCCTGCATTCAGTCGTAACCCATGGACTCAACAAGAAGGAGGAGACCATTCCATTTTTACTTGACAGGCTAGGACTACCTGACAACTTGGTAAGAATGATACAAAATGTTCCAACCCCGTTGAAGGAGTATTCGGCAAAGAGGAGATCCTCTCTGGAGTACCACAAGGAACCAAGTTTGGCCCCATTCTTTTAAACTGGACCAGCCCACAAACATATCAAAGACGAAGATGAAACTGTATGCCATTCACTCATTAGTATACGCAACATCCCTTTCACCGAAAATTGCTGCCAGAAGAGAGGAGGATCACAACAACAACTTGGGGACTTATACCTTAAAGAACGGCTCAGCTAAAGGGCGATGAAAGGAAGCGCAAGCTTCAATCAGACCACTAACAATACCAAATAGTCATTTGAAGTACGTAATGTGCCTTTTGTTTAACCGACATGATTTATTTAACTTATAAGTTAGTTTTAATTTAATTAAAAAATAAAAAAAATTCTTAATTTAAAAAAAAATTGTAACATTTTAGGTCTGATTTGTTTAGCATAACTTTTTGCCACATAGTGCTGTTCTTGCAGCTTAAGGACTGTTTAAGTCCAAAAAAACATGGGGTCCCATGGGGTATGGGAATTGAAAAAGGTACCTATTTTCATTAGTATAGGTACACAAAGATTAATTGTGTCGTCGTTTGTATCAAGAGTAACTGTGGGAACCTTTTTTTTTTCAATCACGGACTTGTAGACAATCATTGTGATATCTCTTGTAAGATTGTTCACATAAAATACAAAACAATGATTGTGTCCCTAGATGGCGCCACAGTCTATTTTTGTTTGCCATATAATAGCCGTAGCAAGCTCCACCCTTTTACGTGTAACAACATGAAAACCTAGGATGATTTGGAGCTCTTTGCGAACGCGGTATCGCATCTCGCTGGACATCACATCACAATTGCTTGTAATTGTTCATCGGATTGTGAAAATGCCTTGAATCTATAGTATCTCTTGGGTCGTTTTTGCCCAGCTTACATACGACAGTTTTTTTGTTTGTCATTTGGTCTCCAGCCCGGCTGCTCCCATTTTACTTTATGATCTGTGTTGCACCATGCGTCGTTGTCATCGCATAAATTTTAATTTTATGATTGAGTGCAGAGCAGAGAGCTCAAATATGCAGGCATCAAAGTAAGAAACAAAAAAAAATGGGTAGGTAGAAAAAAAAAAAAAAAAACAGATCGGACAACATTTTCATCAATGAATTTCCAATTGCGAAAGTTATTAGAGTTTTTCCCGGGTGAAATTAAAGTAAATCATTGCCGCATGGTGCGTCGTCGTCCGTTGTCGCTGGAAGAGTAGTTGCAACTCAGAAGCAGCAACAAAACAGCAGAAACATCTGCTCCTATTGGCTCTCGTCACAATCTTCATCATGATGCGGGGTGGCGGTGGGGCAGCATCGTCGTCGTTGTCTTCTTCGTGTAGTGATCCATGTTGGGCGGCTGGCTGATCTCTGCGGGCTGGTCCGTCCAGCAGATTGTTGGGTGTTGGGCGATGAGTTATGACCGTCCAGATGATGGGACAATGTTAGGTGGCAATTGCCGCTCCAATGTTCAGCGTCAGAAATCCAAAGCACAAACGTAGGCAGAGCAAAACGCAACAGATAAAAAGGATCGCAACTCGCAATCCTCTGGTTTGTGCTGGCAAAATAGATTTTCATCAGAAATGAAATTGAATCAGAGAGTGGACAAAAAATTATAAAAGCAACAACAACAAAAAAATCGAATTATTAAAGAAAGAAAAAAAATCTGTTAAAGAAAATTAAAACATTTCAGATGGGAAAATTATCTAGGTATACGCCACACTGCGCCGCGCAGCATTCCGAGGAGGATTTGTAATGAACAGAAATCTGCTTTAAACTGTGGGACAACTTATTTCCCATTTTTGAGATAAATTCAATTAGATCAGTTCAAATGGATGAAAATCATGGTTAACGAAATATTAATAAAATCAACATTTTAATAATTCTTAAAAAAATTGCTGAATAGGACTGAACAGGAAACGAAGCAAAACAAAGCAAAAATAAAAAAAAAATCAGTTTCGTCACATTATCAGTAATTTTTATAATCTTTTATGCCTAAACTGACGAGACTCTGTTAGTAAAAATAACAAAAAACCGTCCCGACTTAGATTCGGATGCTTTGGGAAAGTATGGTACCAGACTTAACAGTTTTCTCCTCTTCTCGTTTCTTCTATATTCTCTGTATTTCTATATTCGTGACCTTTTGTTGAAGAAGTAGCTCGTGGAGTAATGGTTAGTGCGTTAGACTGTCATGCCAGAGGACTGGGTTCAATACCAGCCGCTTCCACCTTAAGTTTTTTTCTGGGCTACTGCCTCTTCCGAGGAAGTGACAAATCCTCCAAGAGATATCTTGTCATAGAAAAGTGCCACTCACTTTAGCCGTTCGGAATCGGCCATTAACTGTAGGTCCCCTTCATTCCTGCAGGCACGCTGAAACGACTGAAGACCTAATAGCCCACATAAGTCTTCAGTTAACTTACATTATCTCTGTTCGTTTATAGCCCAAAACTTTCAGTTTAAGTCCAATTTTATTATTTTTTATAACTTTGACAGAAGTTTAGACAGTTTTGGGAATAAAGGCACTGAGGTAGTGTAAACTTGTTAAGCAAATCCTTTTTGCTTCTAATCGCTGAACTGAGTTAATATCGAAATTCTTATCTATATACAATAGTTTGATTTACTGCCAGTGTTTTAGCGAATCTGATCCACTGTATGGCGGTGGTGATGTTTCGGTTAAAATGTAGAACGAAAGCAAAGAGATAGCGGTTGGGACCAGGTGCTCCTGCTCCTGCTGCGCACCTACAATGTTTGTGTCTCTGATTGAGTGATTGTCGCGAGATAACATAAATCGTTGAAATGTCATAAATTAAATTTTAATTGGAGTAACTGGCGCAAAATAATGAAAGATTTTCTAAAGGAATCTATTTTTTTTTTCTTTTTTTTTTTTTTTAATTTTAAAAGATACTTACCTACTCTCATATTCAATATAATTCATACGACCAACTGCACATAACCGAAGTATTGATGGAACTCCACTTATCATTATTTTATTATTATGAACTTTTTTTTTTGTTAAGTGCTTTTAAATGAAAATTTTCCGGAGAAAATATACAGCCGCATTCTTCTTTTTTGTACACATAAAAATTATAAAAACATTCTTATTAAAGGGCAATTCATATAAAGACTGATGTTATTTTTATAAGTAATCGAAACATTTGAAACTCATTGATGAAAAAAAATGTTGATTCTCTAGCTATAGAGTTACCGGAACGAAGTACATACCTAATAGCAATTATAGTCTTGTAGAAAAATTACTAATAATAATAATTATTATTAAAAAGGAATATATAAGATTCAGTAAAATGTACAACAGAAATGAACACTGTTGAACCTTTGAAATCTGCAGCTGATTTTTTGTATTTGAAGGAAATAATTGCTCTGGGCCGGTCAGGAAGACAATTGACGTTATAGTAATATAAAATGCATAAGATTGGATTATAGGTACTAACTGGCTCTATGAAGCTTCTATTATAATATTTACTAGCAGACCTGCGCTTGCGTTGCTTCGAAAAGTTTATTAAATAATTAGTTTTAGTAAATAATATCGCATCAAGACAGTGCTCAATAGGACTAATTGCATTTTCTACCATAATATAGACAAACATTTTACTGAATTCTTACGTTTTGAACAAGGATAACTGTTATAAAAAAGTATTGACTGGTGTGAGCAAGCTTAGAAAATTAAAGAAATTAGAGGAAGAGTAAATTCAAAAAAAAAAAAAAAGAAAAATAGCGAAATGACCCCTCTTTTCTTAACTTTCAATATATATTTTTTTTTGCTCTATCATCCTTTCACTCAAGCCCATTTTGGTTCCAGCTATTTACATGCTAATAAAATTTGCATAAAACTATTGATTTTATACAAAAAATCTCATTTTTCTTAAACAAAGTCAGGTTTAAAAGGATAATTGAATATGCTGGCTAACCTCGACAAAAAAGTGTACGATTTAATAATCTAATTCAACAAACATATCTAACAAAACAAAAAATATTCTGTAACATTCATAAGAGGATAAGGAAAATAATAAAATTAGTTTTAAGTAAATCGGATGAATAATTTCTGTGATTACCATGGACAAACTAAATATTTGTTTCGTCTTTATATAATAGTAATGACTAATGAGTAATGATAATGATATTCTGCTGCCGTATTTATCAGATTTATTTTAAAGGATGAATATAGTTATGCACTTTATAAGGTTTTATCTAGCCTCTATACAATGTTTGCATAAATCCTTATTTATAAAATACTTTCTAACACTGTATAACTAAGCGTCGATGGACTAAAACTGATAAATCTATTACGTTTTACTTCTTTAACAACTGTGAACTGACAATCAAGCGTCAGCTGTTCGTAAAAACTTAATAAACGAATTATCTGCTGCCCCGATTGTTTTCCTTAATTTTATTTAATGTTATTCTAATTATTGTTTTTATTTTTATGTTATCACTCGTTAAATATTTAAAGTTCATGTTTTCAAAATTGTTGTACTCAATTTTCTTGTGAAAAATCAAAAATTTGGTTCTTATTTGCAAAAAACGAGTTTGGTATTTATTTCAAGATGGCGGCAACCCTAAGAGAGCTTTATTTTGCATTCAAGCTCGGCAATTTATCTCCGAAAATGCTTAACCGATTTGAATGAATTTTGTGAATATTTGTATGGTTGATTTCAGTTTAAAAGAAAGAATAGTTAAAAAAAAAAAAAACAACACAAACATAATATTTGCCAGTAAGACCTAGGGTCTTATAAATTAGGCAATGTTAGAAGGAATAGAAGGATAGGATAGATTTTTGTTGGCACAGTAGACTGAGAAATAAGGTTTTGATTATCTCATTAAATCCCAGTTTTGGACCCGAAAGGTGACGTTGTTGTCAAAATCTAATTTTTTTTTTAAGTTGTTAACGAAAATTTTTGTATGCTTTTTAGATTTACATAAACATAATGTCTACCTATAAACAACCATGAATAATTAAATATTAAAAATTCTTTTCTGTGTATCTACCCAATTAAAAAAAAAAAAATCTTTTTGGTGTCTGAAATTTGTTATAAAGATTTTTTTTTATAATTTTGCTATTAATACGAAGAAATGGGGTAAAAACACAACAGGTATCCGATTTAAATATTTTTTAAGGGAAATATTTAAAGATAACTTTACGATATTTACCGAAAAAATGGCTGGTACTGAAATTCTATTTCGCTTAGTTTTTCATCTCAAAAATATGTTTCGCACTTCAGAAGGCTTTAAAAAATATAAATTAAATCGACTTTTGCAGCTGTTTTAGGAAGTATATTTCTAATAACCCAAGGGCCTTGCGGGTCCCACAAAGTGGTTGGGAAACGACTATACAAAAAAGTATTAATAAATCATAGTTTTTTTATTTATTTCTGGGTAAAGGCTCTCCCAAACCAACGCGATTAATCGCCGCCGCGACAATAGAAAACAATAACAACAACGTGTTGTTTCGTTTGACAACCACGTGTTGTTATTGTTGTTTTCTTTTGTCGCGGCGAATAATCGCGTTGGTTTGGGAGAGCCTTAAATTGGTTCAATAAATATTGAATTTTTTACTTATCTCAATAACATTTTTTTTTTCAAATTTGTTGACATTTCTACCCCTGAATTTGCCTTTGTAAGTATTATTACTCTTAGAGTGCGAGTAAATATTAATAAAACATTTTTTTTTTTTTTTCGGAAATTTTATTTATGTATTTTCATTTTGTGGTGCAGGCTTTACTGCTAAGACTCTTAGTTTTTTTTAAAATAATCACAAAAAAAAAACTACAAAAGGTGTACTTTAAATCCCTCCTGCCAAAAGCTCGAGGCCCAAAACTGGGGACTTTTAGTATGTTTTACCTGGGGTCACCCCTACCACTTAATTTACAGACTTCTTGATTTTTTGCATTCATTTTATGATATTGTGTCTTATTGTTATCTAGACAATTTGCTTATATTTTCTTTTGTACCTACTCTTTTTGTGAAGCCTTGATTTGCCTAAAGATATAACTATGCGAAGCCAGGTCGGCCCACCTTGTATTACCTAGGGCGAGCAAGAAGATATTTCAGTATCTGGCTTTCAGTGTTTGACTTAAAATTGATAGAAGCATTGCATTGAATATTAAAAACGAAACTACTTGATAATGTAATTTTTTTTTTAGAATTTTGAGTTTGAAAAATAATTTTTGAAAAACCTTTGCTAAATAAAATTGCATTAAAAATAGGATAAAAGAATGGATATCTGGCTTTATAAAAAGGTATAGAATGACATGGTATAGTAGTGTTTCCGTTGTTTTTTGATTTTTGTCTCCTGGGGGAATAGCAACCCCCCCCCCCCCCACGTCATGTATGTATGATTTTCTTCTTGTCTCAAACCGATAGCATTTTGTCACATCGTATGCGAATTAATATCAACGCAATTTTGTATCCCCAATGAACTGCACTCATACCTATAGAAATCTGAAGAACTAAATATCAACTTTTTTTAACTATAACCCTACATTTTACCCTTGAAAGCCTTTTGATCCAGTAAGAGTATCTACAAAAAAATAATTCCAAAAAGGTGCATATAAAAAGTTGGCCTTTTTGTGGCGCCCCAAGCTGTAACAGCAACGTTAATGTTTCCCTGAGACATTTTTGCGAGATAAACTTTCTGATTAAATTCCAAACGATGACAATCGACAACACATTGGGACTTCACCTCTCGCCCATACCACACCACATCGCGATCGCCCGGCCGGCCATCCCCAACAAACTCAGTGCAGTGAGTTTCACTGTACATTTTTTTTTTCTAATCTCCTTAAAAGACCCAGCCTATGCCTGAGGCGTGGACGAATAAACCGCAGATGTGGTGATGGTGGCTTCAAAACAAAGTGGAAAACTGCATTATTAGCTCTTGAGAGACTCCAAAAGACGGCCACAACTAAATTGGTAGCAAAAAAAGGAGCCACTACAACCGCGCTGCTGCATGGCGGAGTGCACCGCATCAACGATGCTAGATGGGACACATTCAGGGGCCACTTAAAAACACTGACATGCTCTTGATGCACATATTAAGTACCTAAGCGTTGCTCCTGTCCAAGCTTGGCCCGCCTGCCAGTTGTGACCACAACGCAATGAATTATTAATCATATTCGCTCATCATTCCCATAATGTTTTATTGATAGACGGACAACGACAATGGCCAAGCGGGGATGTCGGCGGTCCGGGGGGGGCATGATTAGATGGGGTCCATAAGAGCACCCGTCCGTGGACCGAAGTGGACAATTAAATTTCTTTTATTCCATTTTTTTCGCTGCTTAGAGAAATGATAGACAAGCACAATGGCAATGACGATGTTATTGCAAAGACGCACAGCAGAGTCACCATCCCATCATCTCCGGACTGCTAGACAATTCCCCGAGTCCGTCTCGAACCAATTCCCCCGCAAAACAAGCACTCTATACGTACCAGGCGCAGGCAGGCCTAATTAAATTTCAAGTCATGTCCAGGCCTGGGATTTATGCGGCAGTTTTTCCTTTTTGCTAAATTTTTTCTCTCACATGGATTCAGCCAGCATGGCAATTCATCATAACTTTTAATGCGAAAGTAATTAATAATAATTCCTTGGGCCGGGATTTGAGTCAGCAGTCAGCAGCGGGCTGATGACTGCAGGCTGGTGCTTTCGTGGATTGGTGCTTGGGATTGCGGCTGCTAGGCTAGATCCGAGATGTCGAATGCGCTTCCTGCTATCAGAGTCGAGTGACGGATCTGTGTGGCGGTTTGGGTTGTTTTCTCGGGCAATTAATGGATCAATCGTGTCGTTGTCGTCGTCGTCGTAGTCAATGAAGTGGATGTGATGGTGGATTGAGTAGAGTGAATGCGTTGGAAACTGGACAAGGCTCTCTGATGCGGTTGTCTTCCTATTCATCTTTTTTTTTGCCATATTCTTATTTATTTTGTACTAAAACAGTGATTTTGAAAGGCGTTTTATTGACTTGCAATTAATCGAAAAGGTTTCGTTTTTAATTAATTAATTTATGAACACCGACAGCGAAACACTATGAGTTCTGCATTCAAAGTAGGTACCTAGGTATAATGTACCTAGACCTACCTACACTAGCCACTAGCAGTCAGTTCATATTCTTTTTTATTTTGTTTAAATGAATATTTTGATGATGGATGTGAATATTTATGTGACAGGATGAACTTGAAATAATTTAAGGAATTCAGTTCCACCTTTTCAACGAATAACTTAAGTTTCAAAAAAAAAAAAACATTTTATAAAATACGAATAGAAGAATTATATACATGCCTATATTACGCACAATGTTGACCAAGAACAAAGGAAAAATACATTATTAATAGCCCTATAAGTAAAAATTCACTATCCACTCGATAACATATGGATTAGCTGGACCACGGATAAGAACTTGGGCCTTATCATTTAATTGTAAAAGGTTACCGTTAATAATACAATACATAATAAGTTCTGAAGTATGTACTCAAAAAATCCGAATGTTTGGTCTGTTCAAGACAAGACACAAATTTTTAGTTGGAGGACTTTGCTGTTTTTATCTAAATGTTTTTATTTCTTGCAGTTTTAAAGAAAATTTAAGAAAAAAAATACAAAGACAATTGCTTGCATAATTTTTAAGTTTCTCAAACCTTTAAGACATAAAAAAATCCGATTTTTGTTGTTTAACATTAAAATAAAATTTATTAGTTTATTAAATATTAAACGCTGAATCAGTAGGTAGATTAACAGAGTTATTATTATAAAATTTTGAAAAAGAAAAATCAATAGCCCAAGAACATTTCTTCAAATCTGAATTTTGGTGGAGAATTTTAATGTCTTGAGGATTTTCCAAAATAATTTTAGGAGTGTTGAAAGGGGTAAATTTCTTTATTTAACCTAATTTGTCGAAAACGAGCGCAGTTTCTCACTTAATGAGATATAGAAACTTATGGCAAGTTTTTAATTCGTAAAAAAATTGAACTCAAGATATCAAACAAACCATTATAATGAAGACGAATAAAGTAGGTCTTCCGTCTGTGTGTGTGTATTTCTATGTAACTGTACTTCGACTTGCATCCTAAATAACTTTAAATTTTTAGGCGATTCCCTAGAGACGAAATCGAATTTTTTTTAGGTTTAAAACAACCGTTATTAAACAGATTATTATTTATCTATGTGCTGTAATAATTTTAAAAAGAATTTATAGCAGGTATTCTCTACAATCTAAGCTGGAAAACAAATTTACCTTAACGCAGTACCTAACATAAAATCGTTTTATTGATTTTTCACTGTCTTTCGAATGCCTTAACTGATTTTTGCTGAAGAGGTCCTTTTAAGCGTGAATAATATTGCATGAAGAATTTCAAAATTATATTTAAAAAAAATAAATCGAAAAAAAATAAGGGAACAGACAAAAAATTCACTTGATGTTAGTGTTTTTTGAAGAGCTGTATTTCTGTGGAATTGGATTGTATTAAAATGAAACAAAAATCAATCCAAAGCTTTATATTTTTTGTGTTGAAAAATTTTAGCAAATGATTTTTTAAAGGTACCGTTACTGCACAATCATAAGAAACAGCACGAGCAAAAATTTTAATTTTTTTATTTATTTTTTACTACTTCTACTACTACTACTTCCTTAGAAATTTTTTCTAAAGAACCTTTACCCCCCTCCTGTCTAAAGCTCGCGGGTCTGGACTGGGGACTTTCAGTATATTATACCTAAACATCACCCCTAACTTATGAAAAAATAATCCAGACTACATGATTTTTCCTTCGTTGGCAAAGTGACGGTTTTACAAGAGAAATAATTTTCTAAAAAAGTAGTAGTTTCCATAATTTTTGATTTTTTCAAAAACTGAAAGACCTACAGCTATCTTGTTTTTAGCGTTCGACTAAGAATTAACAACGGCCATAAATACTGAACTAAAATTTAGCACTTAGCTACAAAAAATTTTGAAAATAAAATCATTATAAATTTTTTTTTTCAAAACTTTAAATTTAAGTTCAATTTTTGTATAGCCTGTTTAATAAAAAAAACTTGTTGTAGCAACAAAATAAAAGAATAGGTCCTTGGATTTTCAAAAACCTATAGTGTTGTATTATAGGTACTTCCATTGATTTTAAATAATTATTATTAATGCACTTTACGTCAATGCTTTAGAAAATGGTCCCTCCCTTATAAACGAGGGGACATAGACCCCCCTATCCTAAACGATTTTTTTCTTAGTACATGTCTGAAAATTATTTTACAAAGTCATGGTCAGTAAAAATCCATTATACTTTTTACCTTTAAAGAAACAGTATTTTTCATAGTGAATGCAAACACTGTAGCAAATAAATTAAATTAGGAAATTCTAACCTTCGCCACCTGTTTTAACTCCATAAACTCCCTTCCAAATCATCAATGGAATAATTTTGAATACATATACTTATTTTTTATGTTATTTCTAGATAAAATTGATCTAGAAACACTAAATTTTGTAGGATAATGACCGATTTTTTAGATTTCTTGACATTTCTCCACCCCGCATCTTCCTTAGTGTTGTTCCAAGCGAAAATATAAATATAACATTTTTTGTAGGAAATTTAATTTACTTTAATTCCTTGGTTCAGACTTTTTCATTTAAGTCCTTGGTTTTCGAAATATTCGCGAAAAACTAAAAAAGGGGACCTTTAACCCCCTCTCCAGGCTTAAGCTCGCGGCCCTGGGGTGGGGACTTTTGGTATGTTGGACCTGAGGGTCACCCCTACCACTTAAAAAAATAACCTAGACTACACGATTTATTTCATTTATTTTTCCTTCGTTGACTGGACTATAGTTTTGAAAACTGGAATTCATTTTCTATAAGATCTTTTTAAAACCTTACAACGATATTTGTTTTGGCTCCTCACCGTAAGATTAAGAAAAGTTAAAAAAAAACGACTTTTTAAAGACTTTTAGTAAATCTTTCACTTTTTAACAAATATCGACTACAGGACTTAATTCAGTAAGACACTTTAGAGAGCTATAGACCAACAGTACGTTTTTCCGTACCGAATGATCAAATTCGTACATACAAACCAATTAAAGGAACACTATGTATGGTTAATAGATCGTTGTAAGGTTTTAAAAAGATCTTATAGAAAACTAATTCCAGTTTTCAAAACTGCCCTTAGATATTCTTCTCAAAAAAAAATTGTAGAACAACGAGAAACGACGACATGAAAGCTAAACAAACAAGTTAACGAATCAATACATTTATCTGGCTCAAAAAAAAAAAAACAAACAAAATAACACTCTTAAAAAAAATTAAATTTTTTGCTGGTGTTACGGTGCCTAAAAAAAATCATTTGATAAAATTTTTCAACACAAAAAATTTAAAGCTATGCAATGTTTTTTTTTGTCATCTCAATACGATCACTTTCCGGGGAGATACAGCTTTTCAAAAAAAAAAACAAAAAACACTAAAATTAAGTCAAATTTTTTTTTGTTCCCTTAATTTGATGATTACAAAATCGGCTCTTAGTAAACATCATAAAATGTCTTATTTCGATATAGGAATAAGAATCAGCGTTGCTGAAGTGGCACGATCGTGCTTTTTTGACACGATAATTTCCTCGTGGCACGAAAAAGTTCAATATGGCACGTTTTTTTATTTACGTTATTTTACTTAAAATGAAGCCAATTTCAAACAAAATATAATGAAAAGTGGTTCCAATTCCGTAAAAAGTGAGTATAAACACATTGACAATGCACGAATAGAGCAAATGATTTCCATACGGGGTGTAATAAAATTAATTACAGGTTTTTCAAGAAAATACAAGAATTTGTGGTTTTTTCATGTGGGACGAAAATTGGCACGTTTTTTCAGAAAATATGGCACTTTAATTTTATTTCAGGCGGCAACGCTGATAAGAATAACTAGGGTAATTGTTCCACTTTATTTAAAACAAAAAAAAAATGATGGAGTGGGGGTAGGTTTTATGGAAAAGGTGGTGATTTTGTTTTCATTTTATAACTCCTTTTGAATTTATCTTCATAAAAAACGACCAAGGAAATTTTTTTAGAGAATACAAAAATGAGCATTTTAGTCACTGTCCACATTTTTTTGCGTTTAGATACAAAAAAATAAAGTTCTCCCCCGAAATTCAGCTTTATCAGAATTTTTCGTAGTTTGGCCATTTTGTTGCCAAATAATTGTCCTCGGCTATCGGCTATTAGCCTTGTATTCTTTGTTTTCTTCAAAGTTGTATAAAGCCAATTCAGCTTAATTTTTCACAGACATTAACAAAAAATTATTTAAAAAATACACCTTCGTACGTTTGAACAAAACAATAAATAATTTTTTAGTCAAACATTAAAATTTGGTTTTAATGTTGCTACATTTGTGCTACTGTTAAGCACAGTTTTAGAGCTTCTGCATTTTGTGATTTTGTTATACTTTGTAATATTTAAAAAGAAGGTTTTGATATATGCTATATATGCTTGCATTTCTGCGTTTGGTTTGTGTACTAACTGCCTCTTTTCAAACATTCTCCTATTGGACACCAGGCGGGTATAACAGTTTTCCATTTGAAAAAAAAAAAATAAATAAAAATAATTTTAATTCAAAAAATTATTGTTGGTGTTTTGTTTGTACAAAATGTGTTCATTTTTTAGTTTATATTTCAAAGCGCTCACTTGAGCAAATGAATACAAATTATTTTTCTTCAGTGGAGAAATTTCGTTGATTCAAAATTAAAAAATTTTTAATTCAATTTACACTTTGTCATAGTGTCTATATAACTATCAACTATTTTATATTTTCCTGTCTTTTTGATAAATTTTCATTGTATTTTATCAAACTGTTGGTGTTTTTATATGACCAGCGCAGCGGCACGAAACATTTTAATTTCTTTGATTAAAACAATTTAGTACCTGAAATAATTGTATACTTATATATACAAAAATGGAAATTGTTTAACATAAAAAATGTTGTTTGTTTTTCTTATTTTGTTACTTCATCTTCTTTTTTACACCACAAATAATAAGTTCCTATACATTATGTACATATATTCGTACATAAATACATAAAGCATTATATAAATAAACAAAACTTACCCATATTTAATTTTAAAAGATCAGTTTTATTCGAGAAACGCTTTGAATGGAAATTAATTAAATTTTGTTTTTCACTTTTCGATATTCATACTTTTTTAATATGTATTTAACAGAAAATAATAACTTAGTGTATATACTAAAAATTATATACGGACGCTATTTTAATTTACTAAGCAATAATATTTAAAAGTAAAAATATGTAAACAAAAAGTACTAAGAACTTGTATTGAAAGTCAAGAACTACAACAGCTGTCAGATGATAATCAATGCACCATAACAGAAATGTAACGGACTTAACTATCTAGGTATCTGTTTTCCTCTTCACACACACGCAACAAAAGAGAGTGAATATATAATCAAATCTGGTAAATTTGAGATTAAACGTTTTGTTAATTTTTTTTTTTCAACGAATCAATGCAATATTTTACGAATTATTAAGACACTATTTTGAACACCACCTGGCATCGTAACACACAGAATCCCGCAATTTCAATTCCCGAATCCTACCAAATTAGTTAAGCAAAGCTATCGAATTTGATTTCACGTCATTGTGCCAAGGTGCCAACCCAAATACACTTGTGTGACAACAACAGACAGCAAGCAAACTGACAAAACTTAGATTACGGCATTGTCAGCCTCAAATATACCAAATTGCTATTTAAATAAAATAAAATTCTTAGGCTGTTAACAAAATTGAGATTAAGGTGCATAAAGCGATATCGATTTGAGAATAACTGGCTTTGTATTTTAAAAGTCTAGTTTAGTAAAAAAAAAAAAAAGTTCGCAAATTTTTCGTTATCCGTACGCAATTTTTTATAAATTACAGAATTTTTAAAAACCAAAATTCGGAAATACAGAATTATGACCTATGAGCCTACCTAATTTTGAAATTTAGAATTCTGAATTATGATCCAAAACCCCGCCATCTATTTAGCAATACTGGAGGCAACAATATGTGGAAGATATACATACTTTTATGTTGTCTACATGCGCCATCTCCAATAAAGCACCTCTGAAATGAACATTCCTCCAGCTTGAACACAAAATTCAAAAAGTAAACAAACGATGAATTTTTTGTATATTTTTATTTATACTATTTTATCATTATTTAATAGTATCGTTTTTATATATATATAAATGGTCAAAGTTTATTTCTTATTAAGTTGTTTTTTTTTTTTAACTATTTTATTTAATTAGTTATTTGAGTTCCCATCAACTTTGTTTTATTTTTTTTTTAAAGAAAACTTATATATTATTTTTATATTTATAATACGTTTGTGCTTTGTGATTTTTGTTGTGTTTTGTTTTTTTTTTTTTTTTATGTTTAGAGAGTTAACTTAGTAAAACAATGAACTTTGCTTAGTTTATTTGTTTTTGGTTTTAATATTTTTTAAAATATTTATTTATTTTTCATAAATAATTAAATTATTTGGTTGCCTACTTATATATTATTTTTTTTTTATATTTTCAATTTTACAATTCTAGAACATGCAATGTATAGTTGATTAACTTATTTGATTTTTTATTTATTTAATTAACTACAATCAATTTTATGTTATTTTTTTTTTACTTTTCATAATGCATTATATTACTTCTTTATAAATCTAACAATTGTCAATTATAATAAATTTAAAATTAAACACATTCTTTTAGTTTATTAAAAAGATATTTTGTTGATAGTTTTTTTTGTAATCTATTGCAATTTATGTTTGTGTGTATGAATTCTTTTTTTTTTACAAATATTAATTTTAAGCTTTATACCTAAGTTTATATTTAAAGGGATGTATAAAAGTTCAAAAGTTTTTTTTTTTGTTATTTTTTCTTATTTGCATATCTTTTTTTATGTAAAATATATAAAAACAACTAAAATGTCAACACTTAAAGGACAAACGAAAAATTTAATCAACATGAAGACTACATATTTTCGTACTTATTTAATTTTATTTGTATGTTAAATAATTTCATTTATAGATTTCTTTTTTAATTATTATTTCTCAATTATCACGTGAATTATGAATTTTTCATCAAACATTATTTTTTTTTTCTAGTCGTTTTATAAATTTTTATAATAAACTTTAGTTTAAAAGACGACATTTATACATAGTGAAATGCATAATATTTATGTTTAAAATTAATTATTTTTGTATTTTTATTTTATTTGGTTTTCTGTTCTATTTGTTTTTGATTTGGTTAAAAATAAATTATAAAAAAGTTCAAATTTAAGAAAATGTATTTAAAAAAAAAAAAAACAATTCTAATAATTTTTCAACTTGAATGACGTGTATTTTAATGAAATGATGGAATATTCGTTTTAAGACATTTTAAAAAAGATTAACATTTAGCGAAGTCTTAAGGAATTATTAGAAATAGTTGAATTAAGTTTTTCGGGGCTTTAATTTTTCAGGAAATTATTGAACGTCAAAAACAAAATTTATCAAAGCTTTTATGAGAAGTATTGGATTCAATATTTAATTTACTGAGAATTTATATTATGCCGTAATTTCAAAAGGATTTGTGTTCTTGTTTACATTGGATTTTCCGAAGATTATTACTATTTTTAAATACCAATGGACAATGACAATTTTAGACCAAGAAATGTGAGTTCTGTAAAAAGCTACAAACATGATGAAATCAAATAACAACAAAAAAATACAAAATGGCTATTTTTTACTTTTAGTTTTATTTTATATTTGGTAGAAATTGGTTTTGATTTTTTTTTCATCTTGTCTTTAATAGAATAATTTTAGTAAGTTCCAATTATCAGAGGAGAATTTGTTTAAAAAAATTAATTAAAAGTTGTATTTTTCTTGTAAATTAAAGTGCTTTAAATTATGGAAATATATTCAAGAATTAGAATGTTTAAGTAAATATTTTTAATAAAGTTTTACTGTCAATAATTAAAAAAATTTAAGAATGAAATATCTACAGAATAAAAAGGTTATAAAAGAAATTCGAAGGTTATTACTTTGTTCATATTTTTGATAGTTTCCTGTTAAGTTTTATTTTATTTTTAAATAATTTCAATTTCGGGTATAAAACCCGCCACTCTTGAAAATTTGACATACATTAAAAATTTATTTCATAAAGTAAACGAACAGATCTATTACATTGATGTGTCAAATTTTGAGGAGCAGGGAGGAAATTCTCTTGAAGAGAAGTGAAGCTGTCCAAGAGTACTCGAATGCTTTCAACCAAAAATAGCTCCTAATTTTCATAGAAAAGAAAAAAAGTAAAAAGAGCGACAAAAGTAAAAATTAATTTAATACCTTTTCTTCTTTAAACAATTTTATTTCAGTGATTTATTAAAAAATAAATGATTAAAACTCAAAGTCAGCAGCAGCCATTTAGTGTTATTTTCTTTTTGTTCTTTGACTTCCCACTGGCTGTTGACAAAATACAGAAGTTGCAATTTTCAGCTTGAAATCAAATCATTCGAATCATCCGATGGTATTTTTTTGTGATCCGAAAATTTATGTTTTTTTAGGAATTAATCACATCATCAAACAAAAAGGTTCCATAATAACTTTGTATCATAGCTCTTCATAAAGACCTGTCTGAGGACCAAATTGTTTTTTTTTTTATTTCTGCAGTTTACAAAGTTCGAAGTAATCTTTTTTTTTAATTTCCAGCGTAGATAATTCAAAACTTATTTCAATTTTAATTGGATGAAAAAATAGAACGTGGGCCCACAATGGCAAGAAGGGCATTTTTATTCCTGAAAACTTTGTATTTGATTCACGAATGATACAAAACATTTACTCTGCTTTTTTCGTCTTATTTTTCTACTCAGTTCGGTAATTGACACCGAAAAGCGATATTGCACATAGAAAATGCTATGAAATTCGATTTGTTGCGAATTAAACAATCGAACTCCTAAAATCTTAGTGACAAATGTAAAAGAGTTGGAATAGCTTGGACCGTTTATAATAAAGCCATAAGACCTTACGAAATTATGTCATCAACAAATTTTTGCTAGAAAATTATTTACGCCGCCGCGCCGACCTTTACCATTCATATATCAAGACTTTAGAACAGTTTTGACTGACTTTTACTTAAGCAAGGTGGTTCAAGCTTTTAGTATTTAAACTCAATATAGAAAAAAATTTGTTGTTGTCTTCATTCAAGGTGACACTCAATTTGGAGCCATTTTCTTAATTTTAAGCTGTCTTTGGTACATAACCAATTATTATAATCAAAATAAAAAATTGTGTAAATTAGTTAATTTTACATAATTCAACAAACATATTTAAACTTATTATTATTTTTAAAACATTTTTCTTTACAATATAGTTTAACTTATGCATGTTTTTTCTCTGGCAGTGTTTTTTTTAAATATAAATACATATCTATTTTTTAAAACAAAATATTCACCATATTCACATTTTTTTTTTATTTTTTTAAATCAAAACTTTTGTTATTTTTATTTGCAATTTATATATAAGGAAAAAAAAGAAATTACATAATTTAATTTCGAAATTTTATTTTTAAAATTTAAATTATTTGTTGTTTTCTTTTTATTTTTGTTTTTGTTTTGAGCACCAATTATTCAGAACCGGAATGAAGAATTCAATTAATTAATTTATAACTTAAACTAAAAAATTTTAAATAAATAAATATTTTTAACACAAGTTTATATGTATAACAACAGTTTAAATAAAATTTATTTACAAAAATACTTCTTCGATGTGTACCATATAATTATATTATTATTTCTTTTTATTATTTCTAATAATAAATTTAACTATAACTTATAAACCATGTGTGTGCGAAATGCAGGACGCATATTATTTGATTTTGTTTTTCTGTTGTGTGGAAAATATATTAATTAATTTTTTGTTTAGTTTGTTTTATACAATAATATTTTTTTATACAGATAAATATTTTTTTTTAAAATAAATTATTTGACAAAAAATCAATATGCATACATCGGGTCAATATGACCGTTAAATCACATTATATAGAGAATAAGAAATTAAATTTAATTATTAATTTGTTTTTTATTTTGTATTTTATGCGTACATTTTGTTTTGGTATTAAAACATTTTAAAGATGACTAGAAAAATAATAATTTAAATTTAAAAATAAGTAAATAATAATGGAAACAAACAATATTTCGTTAACTGTTTGGTGCGCTTTAATGGTGATTTTTACATCTTGATTGCATCTTATGTTAAAAATAAAAACATCTAATCCATTCGATTTTTGTTTTTTTTATAAATTAATTAGAAATGCATTGTTTCTTTTTTGTTTAAAGTTATATTTTGATGTTTTCACAAATTTGTATTGCTTTTTCTTTAATTTTAAAGGAAATGATAACCATTTATGGATTTTTGTTTAATTTATTTAATTTAAGCCAATTTTTTGTTTGAACTCAAATCGATAAGGAGCGGTTGGTTTTTAAGTTAAAGTTTTTTGAAATGCTTTTTTTTAAGAGTTTCTTTTTTAATTTTTTGTTTAGTGTTTAAAATTTAATTTAAGCTTAGTTTTTTTTTTTTTTTTGTTTAGTTCCTACTTAAGAGAGATTTTTGTTTGGTTTGGTTTTGGTTTAGTTGTTGTTTTTAAAAATTATTATTATTTCGAACTGTCTTTGTCTCCGGGGCTAGATTTTTCCTACATCGGACTCTCTTCCATGGACCCGGATGCTGACACACCTTCAGGAAGTTGTGCAAGTGATTTGAAGAGCTGCGAGTTTATAAACCTAGAAAGGCAAAAAAAAATATTATTAAATATGTGTTGTAAAGGCATATAGACAGGCTTTACATTACCTTGGATAGGAATCACGATGCATTAAAGTATAAATCTGTATTTGAGCTTCGTCGAAAGTTTGCGTTGTCGGTTCGACCATATTGCGATTTACAATTTCTCTCACTCGTGAATCCAGTGATACTTCCTTCGGTGACAATATCGAGATGTAGTCTTCATAAATTAACCGTGCTTTGGTCTCCACCATTTCCGGATTGCTTTCTTTTTTCAGTTCTTCGCAGGCTAACCAAAAAAGGATATTTTCTTCGCTATATTCGCAGCGAAGGAAGTCACGAAATACCTTGCGACCGCCTAAAATATAAAAACAAAAATAGTTACAAACAAATATAAAAATTTATTTAAAAAAAAAAAATATATATATAAAAGTGCGACAGTGTTGTAATAACTTTATACATAATCCATCTAATACGTTTCCTTAATGACGTAATATTTTAGTGCTGTCATATAATTTACCTGCATGTTCAATTGTTCATATAAGTTTAAGTATTTCTGGGAAAATATAATGAAAAAAAAAAAAAACTTTGCTTGTAAACAAGAGGTTTAGCATTGGAAAAATTATGACATACGTTTATGCATTCCACTGCGTGAGTTATTACCTAAAGGAAGTTTTTCATACTTTTATCGAAACTGACAAATCACAACGTCGACGACGACGACGCAATTGACCTCGAAATTTTTCTATTTTTTTTTTTTTGAGGTTGAGAAAGACAAGCAGACGTCTTAGGTATTGATTTTTTTAAAGGAAATTCATCATATTATTTATGAGATTGCATACATATGTGTGTACACAGGAAAATATTGAACATGAAAATGCTTTTCTTATGGACTTAAGTTTATGTCACTAACAAATCATGTTAATTTGATTAGATAAGCCTGCCTGCCAAAAATCTTCGCTTTTAAGAAATAAGAAAGGAAAAAAACTTGAAATGGTTAGGGAGGATGAAATATATTTTAATACAAGAGAAAATATAAATCCATGTAAATGTAGGTAGGTACAGGTAGGTATTTAAGTTTTCAAATTTAACAAATGGCTACAAAGAAAAATGTCGCAATGCATGTTTTAATTTCAATTATTTTATGAAAAAAAAATAAATTTAAATAAAATACAAGATTGGATCGCATGAAGTTGCTTTTGTGTTTAATTCAAAAGGGTCGACATACGCTGAATTTCTATGAGAGGGAGGGGGAGAGGGAGGGTTAAGAGTTGTTTCAAGGTGGTGACAAAAGAATATTTTGACTTAAAGAATATTTTTTGTTTAAAATATTCTAGATAATGTAATGTAATTGAAATGTTGATTTAGAAAACTAAATTTTCAAAAATTTCAAAAAATACTTTTTTGCAAATTTTTGGTAGGTCTACATAAATAAATTGATCAAAATCATTCAAGCCTTTTCTAGAAAAGCGGTAACTATATAGAAAAAAAAACTGGTTCTATAAGAAGTGCCATTAATAAGACTATCTTTTGTAGAGCTACAATTGCGATTTGCGAGCAAAAAAAAATGGAATAACTCCCTTTCGCCTTTTAAAACCAACAACCTCTATGGTTACAGTTACAAAACTTATGCTTAAATGTTAATGTCAGCGTTTTAAAGCTTGAACTTCAAACTTTAAATTGGAGGTAAAATCATACAAATCCATTGGATAGTTTTCACGTTATTCATTATCCTCCATAATAATGAAAATAACAAATTATACTAAAAAATAAAGCACGATTAGGAAACATTGATACTCAATATAGGCACCCATTATTGGTTTTTGTTCATCGGTGTGCTGCTAAAAGTACATTAATCTCGATTCAGTAGGCCTTCTAATCTTGGAAATAAGTGGATACAACATCTGCAGATGTTGCTCAAGTTGTTACACTATACTGCGACAAGGAATTCTGTGGGTTGTTTGTATCAAATATCTACAAAACGTTCAGGGAAACTGCAGAGTTTGTGCGAACGCCAAAATTTGAAAGATTCATCGCAATGACTTCTCTCCAAAATCGTCATTTGACTGACCTTGACGTCCAACAACAGCTAGAACAGGTACTTGGAATAGTTGCTAGGGAATGGACGTGCGGTAGGAGACGATATAAAGAAGCACACCTTATCCCGAAAGGACATGCAATGGGACCGAAATTGACTGCAAATCACCGACAAGCTTGACCTTGATTTTCTCTAGTGCACTACAATTGGGAAGTTGAGCAATGGAGGGGAATTATGTTCTCAGATGAGTGCAGAATAAGTCTACATGAGAGTGATCGTAGAGGGGCAAAATGCACAGATGACCTGGCAGGCGATTTGAACAGTGCTGTTTATTCGAAACCGTGACTTACGGGGGAGCGGGTCATGTATGATACAGATAGGCATTTGAATAGAAGGAAAAGTGATCTGGTTTTAGTGACTGATGGTGATGGTGGTCGAAGGGAGGTTTAACTGTGGATCGGTGCATCTGCGATATTCTACTGCCTTATGCTGGATGTATTGTAAAGAATCCGTGATAACGCTCGAAACAACACTGCGCCGGGTAAAGAGAAGTTACTATTGCCACGATGGACTGGCTGGCGCTAAGCCCAGGCTTAAACTCATTCAAACATTTGTTTGACGAGCTCAAGTGAAGGGTTAGAGACAGAAATCCATTTCCTGAAACAATTAATAAATTGAAAGCGGCACTGGTAGACGAATGGGGAAGAATACCGCAAGAGACAGTCAAGAACGGCATCCAAGTGAATGAAAAATCATTTAGAAGCTGTAATTAGAGGTAAGGTGGGGCAATTCAAGACACTGAAATAATAAATAACGCTTAATTTTGTCGTAAATGTTTAATTTTCGAGCTACTACCTGTTTTCATTTCACTTTATTTTTTCTTAAATGCTTCAACTATGGCGCTTACCTCTTAAAATCCTAAAGTGATTGCTATGTTTTTGACCCTGATTTAAAGCTTATGATTTTGGCTTTTTAACGATACCATAATCATGCATTTATGTCAATTACATTGAGAGCAATTATTTTGTTTATATAAAGCATTTTTCTTGCTCGCAAGTGTACATACCAATGAAATTTTAACTGATTTAAAAACAAAAACGTCCTAGGAAAAACTGGAAAAAGCGCAGGAAACCAGGTTTAAAATGGACCCATCCGTTTAAGGCTGTAATCGAACAGATAGACGAACAGAATTCTTCCCTATCACCGTAATTTAAAGTAACTTTAAATGGTATTTCTTTTCAAACTAAATTATAATCTGAACGAAGTCCAAAAGAAGGAGTGGCCGGATATTAACTTCTCTTTTGTAAAGATTTTCATGTTGCATAGGCTCATATACGGACATTGCAAAACACCTTCATGTCCAGACTGTAGTGTGCCTTTTCCAGGCTCGCAACAATTTCCCTATCTAAGGGGTGTCTCAATAGGAATGAGCTTTTTATGCCGTTGCATTGAATGTGCAATCTAATCAGCGTAAGTTTTCCATGGGTTTTCACAATGATAATGCGTTACGTAGAATTACATTTTTAATAATCAGGATAGTTATAGGTGGCAGCTGTCAAATTTCAGAGCTGCCACTTGCATGGAAAAAAAAATGCACAAAATTTAAATAGTACACTCTTATTGAGACATCCTTTTTTTGATAAGGTATCTGAGGTTGTAATTAATGAAAATTCAAATAATAAACGAACCCGACCCTGCTGCTCTTATTCCTCACAAAATTAGTTTTCATGCTTTTTATGCACAGTAAACTAATTGCATTAGTCCCATTTTGTGCCGAACTTTTTCTATGGGAAATTTAAAACAATGTTTGCATATATCTCTTACTGAATAATTTTTCTATGTATGTACTTACTTCATATTTTAAAAATCTTATGTATTATAAACTCACCTGGGCTTTTCATTAATTTATCAAAACTTTTGCCCCAGCTTCGGATTTCCTCCAGCGTTGGTCTAAAAGTGTAACAAAAATACAAAATAAAAAAAATATTTTGTCTCTTAAAAGTGAATACAAAAAAAAAATAATTTATTTTAATTTTTTAATACTCACTGTTCGCCATCTAAAAGTAAATCCGAACTCGCTGGATCTCGTTTTGTTGGTCCATTGTCTTCTGCATTTTTAATCGCTAAGCTGTTAACAAACAAATTAAAAAAAAAGAATACAAAAAAATTTATTTGCATAAGTATCTAAATGAAACTAAAACTATTCCAACAGGACCTATGTAGACGAGTATTTTGAATTTAAAAAAATCAATATTATAAAAGCAAAAGAGTATAAAACCGTTGTGCAAATATATATTTGAATAATTAAAGAAGACAAAAAAAAAATAATAATAGGAGACTTTTTTTTTTTGGAGATAAACTAAAGTGCCGTTATGTGGATTGAATAATTGATTAACCTTAAAACAACCCAACACTCACAACCCCATTAGTTCAAGTCAAGTCTCACCCCCCGAAATAAGAACACCACATCAATACGATCCACACAATATGCCAATTTGGCACTACGACTATACAAATACAACATTATACTAGCAGACACAAAAGGATACAAGTGGACTCTCAAATCTCTGAAATCTCTCCGGCATCAACTAATCAATCTCAATATTGCAAAAAGAGTCCTCTCTTCTCTAAATTATGCAAATCCAATCAAAACAACATCAATTAAAGTGATTTCTGAGTTGAATAAAATATCGAATCGGCTCATCAGTGAACACTTTGAACGGTTGAACATTTGAGATCCTTTGTGTCTGGTTAGCATACTCTAAATTTACAAATGTGTGAAAAATAATATGCATAGTCAAGGTGACCATATTTTCCAAATGCACACACTTCAACTAAATTTGCAAATACATACTAAAATTTACATAGTTAAGTAACTTAGGTAGGTAGAAATGGCGGCCCCGAGCAGCCTAAGCTCGGTGACCCAATTAGCGCTGAGGAGCGCCGTTTTGATACCATGACTCGTGTGACCTATATAAAAAAAGAATCGGTGTTATAAGAGGGATTTACGGATCAAAATGCCAGGCTAGGCAGATTGTTGGTTTCAGAAGTCCATTTACCACCTGCCTGTAGTCTATGGATTCTGACGGGGGAAATGGTGTAGTAGTCATCTAAAAAAAAACACTAAAAATGAAGTATATTAGAACTATACTTTTACTTTCCAAAATTCAAAATGCAAACTATCACTCGCACATACCAGATGAGTCTGTGACAAAATCCACATACCTAACCTATACATCCTATGAGTCCTATGATTTTTTTTTGTATCTTATATTTAATCTAATGCTTGACCAATTTAAGTTTTATTTCGGAAATTAAGTATTTCTTAATATTTTAAGGAAAATCCATTTTTAAATATTACTAACATTTTTTTTTTTTTGATACCTTTTTCATATATTCTGAACAAAATTTTGGTGTACAATTTTAATCGGGCTTTGCTTGCAAAATTCAAATAAAGTTGGTCGAATTTTTTGTTCAGAAATTTAATAAAGTGTTTAAAAGATCGGTGATACTAAAAAATGGATTTACATTAATATTCTTTGTGATTAAAAAAATTTATTTTTTAAATATTTGAAAATAGAATTTTACTAATGGGGTTTTCAAATTTTTATGATCTAGATCTGACAAAACACCGATTTTGACAATTTTTGTCTTCCAATGGGCAAATAAAATTGATTTTTCTCGAAAGAAAAATCAATTTATCTGATCTGGATTTTGCGGCAGATCTACCCCTCTTTTTACTAACACCACTATACACCAATTCAATTGACAGCTACCAGTTTGACAACATAAGGTCCACAGACAGGAATATACACTAATACCATGACAAAAAAAAATTTTAATCTGAAATCGTACTCCATTCGTCACGAAAAAAAAATCGAATTTAAGCCTTAAGGCAGAAATCTGAATTTACCAAAGGAAAACCCCATAAAAGTATTGAATCATGTAATTGAAACAAAATCAGTCAACTCATAACGAACTCAAACGATAAGAACCAAAAAAGATATAAAGGAGCGTAAAACTTGATTTAAGAAAGCTTAAAACCAATGAGAACAGGTTTAACCGAGTTTGGAGGATAAGCTTGCTTTAGATCTTAAAACATGTTTTCAGCCAATTTAAATCTAGAATTTAACAGAATTTAAGAAATTAAGAAATGATAAATTTGATATATTATGCTGAATAAGGAATTTTAATCAAATTATCAATTTAGTAAGTCAACTCTAGTTTAAATCAGAGTTAATTTAGAACTAAAAATCTTGAACAAAGACTTTGTTCGATTTTTACATTAAATTTATTAATGTCTAATATTTATAAAATTTTATATACATAAATATACATTTTATTATAGACCTACACGTTTTTTTGTTCCAAAAGTTTTCAGGTAAGAAATGATTTAAAAAGAAGACAAACTTCAAATAAACTACTGTATTCTAATAATTTCCCACCATATGGTCACCATAACTATAAAACATGATAGGAGTTACCCCTTAAACACTTTTCGTACAGAGAGTCGGACACAATTAATAAATCAGTGTGGGAAAGCTATCATCGGGACACAAAGAGCCAACCAACCAGTAGGGTGTGTTTGTAGTTTGGCAATAATGGATTAAAGCGTTTTTAATTTGATGAGTGTTATGTGTATGAAATGAAATAGAGTTTTCTTTATTGCATTTTAATGATTTAATGTTTAATTTAGTTTTCATAGTTATTTTTAAATAGAAAAAAATTAAAAGCACTTTTATTTATGTATTTGTGTAGGTATTTGGGGTGTGTATTATGTCTGAATATGTATTTATAAGGATAAATAAAATATAAGTCTTTATAAATTAAAAATTTATACATTTTTTAAAAAAAGGAATCCTTTGTATTTTTGTGATAGGTATTTAAATGTTATACCCTACATGAACGTATAGGCTCTTGGTTTTGCTATTTTAAAGTATATGTATTTACGGTTAAAATAATTCCATAAATTTATGTATTCTGCACTTCTGTGGCACAAAGCCTTTCCAAAAATAGAAAATTCATTCATTCAAAATTTTTTTCGACGACGATATCTCGAGAACGCATAGAGATATCGACTTAAAATCAATTTTATTTTACAGATAATAAGATCATAACGTGCAGAAAGAATTTTAAATAAAATTCAATTAGCAGTTTTCTTATTAAAACAATTTAAAAAAACGTTGTAAAATGGCTTGTTTCTCGAATATCTCTAGAACAAATAATGCTATCGGCTTCGGCCCGGTTTCATTCTATGCATAATGACGAAGGGAAAAATTGGTAATACTTAAAATCTAAATCACCCCACAGTTTCTTTTAAATTAAAGAAACCATTAAAAATTGTTAAAAAATATCGAATATCTTGAGAACGCATAAAGATATTACCTTCGGGTTAATTTTATTTAATACACAAAGTTATAGTTGATAACCGGTAGAGTTTGTAAAAAAATGCAAAAGAAACTGCTAATAATTTTTGTAATTTTTCGTGCGCATATATTTAGAGCACACATGCTTCCCTTGATTGCATAATTGATAAGTTTTTCGAAAATTTTTAATTGATAATTTGCTTATAAAAAATAACATCGGGTGTCGAGTTTCAAAGGGAACCAATGGGAAGTTATCAGTGTGGGGTCAAACCCAGCCTCTTTTTTAATTATTTTTTAGTACTCATGTTCAATTCTTATAATATTCACGATATTTTTGTGCTAAATATTCTATACTCAGATAGGCACACTGCTAAAATTCAGAGAAGAATAGGTACGTACGATTTATGTATTCATGTCATTGGAATAGAAATCGATCATTTTTCAGACTTTGTTTCCCCCTCCGGAAAAAGGTGACTTTAAGACTTTTAGGTGACACTGGAAAAAAATATTATCGAAACGTCAAAATAAAGTTTGTTCCCTACCTGTCAAGCCACATGAATTGTCAAAATCCATTGAAGGATGGCTCCGTAAGTTTCTAAAGTCAAATTACTGCTGCTTTAAACTTGGATACAATATTATTGGCCATTTTAAGGGAAAAAATGAAGCAGAATTCTAAAAAAAAAATTAGGAGATACATTTTGAGATACAAATCAAATATTATTTGATGTACCTAACTAATGTAAGTCTGGCACGTGAATATGAATTATTGTTCTGATAAAGTTCTTGACTTTTTTTAAGTTTTCATGGTTATCTTAGCTTGATTAAAGATGCTTTTATATATGCGTGAGATTTTGCTCCACTTAAAAAACCTCTATCTCCCTATATTTATAATCTACAGCCTATATATTGCATAATTTGATAGAAATAGGTGTTTCACTTGAAAACTGTGTTATGATTTTGCATAGATATATACTTACACAAACAATTATACGATAATACTTAATGAAAATAATTCCGCACAATTTCATATCAATTCACCAAAAATCTACTTGTAATCGAAAAAAAAAACTACAATATCGAGCTTAAATACGCTAGGGTTCACCTAAAAGCTATACCTACATCAAAAGCAGCTAACCTACGCATGAATCCCCAACAAATCCAATACTAATTGTGTACATTCACCAGTTTAATAGTTGTTATGTAGTTATCATGCAGAAAAAAAGTAATAAAGAGAACTGATATCGTCCATTAAAAGGTACCAAAATCTTATCTAAGCTTATGTTACACGAAATCACAGTAAACAATTTTTTTTTATTTTATCAAAGAATAAAAAAAAACAAAAATCACATTTCGTGACCATTAAAATATCAACAAAAACGTCTTCTAAATAAATCCGTCTCTAAATTAAATATATGTAGATGATTTACCTTAGCATAAAAATAAATGAAAGGAAAAAAAGAGAAAAAAAAGTTACAAAAAGGTAATAAAAGCTATTTAAGCTAAAGATACATTCTGTAGGTATAAACACATTTTTTTTTCATATATATTTTGGCTTACCTCTTCCTTAGCTTGGCCATGGCACTTTTCCATCGCTCAGCCATTGGAGGTATTTAGATGAAAATTCAACTGGGTCTTTTTAACTATATATTTTTTTTTTTGCAAGAAGGACAATAAATCAATTTGAAGCGTAGCGGCGTGAATTTAAAGCGTTCGCAATGCTGATGTTGTATATATGTGCACCAAAGCCAATGAATATAATAAAATCGGGTGCAAGTTATAAGAAAACAAATCAAAAAATATAATTTATGTATATTTGAATGTCTATTTCTCCAGCAATTTGGCACTTTTGAATACCCCAGAAGAAATACTGTTTATACAAACGCTGAGTAAGAGCGAACAAACAAAATAACACTCATACGCCCCAGTGTCTGCAATCAGCATGCACGAGTTGCACCAAAAATATTGCAAATTCCATTGCAATTAGCAAGATCTTTTGAAGAATTTCAAGATGCTTACTCAATAATGAAATATTCATTTTGTTACTATTATTGTTTTTACATCTAATGTTTGAGATGGTGGAAGCGAGTTGGTAAGATGTTTTTTTTTTTTATTTTTGGAACAACAGGTGAATGTGTGAACTGTTAAGTATGACGTGTGCTTTTAGAAAAAAATATTAATTTTTATTATAATCAGATCGTCTGCCTTCTGTATGAGGAATTATTTGTTTATCTTTTACCAATAATCGATTTTTCTAATGTTATATGATATTGTTTTTTTTTTTTTTTTATTTAAGTCTCTCTGCGTGGAATGAAACTTTTTTTTTTTTGATGATGATTTGAACTGTAGCCGTAAAATAAATATTTTTTTATGATTTTTTTTTTGATGATTTGAAATGAGGCCGTTGAGTAAATATTTTTTTTTTTTTTTTTTATTTTGAAAGATTTTTTTTTCAAGAGCAGATATTTTCAGAGTCAAAAGGTCTACTGATGCGAGAAGCTTGAACTCAAACATATACAGGGTGGATCAGAATTAAATAAAAGTGTGATTTTTCAGAGTAGATACTATAACTCTGGAACAAAGCCTTTAAATCCAGATTCTTTAAATGCATTTTATAATTTTGAAGAAATACACTTTAAACATTTTTTTTTTTTTTTTTTTCAAATTTTGAGTTTTTTTTTAAACCTATGCATAGATTTCACTTGATTTAAAAACGATATAAAACAGAGTATTGGGTTTAAGAAAAAATATAACACTTAATTATAAGTACTACCGTTATTTGTTTATATATATTTGCACCTCCCGTCCAAACGGAGGGAAGATAGACCTGCCCTCCCATAGTAAAAAAATGCTTGTGTTGAACTGTTTTACAAAAAACCGTTATCATTTCTTGGCGCCTAAGTTATCGTACTCTATCAGTGGCGTGGCGTCCATATAACACGATTCCTATCGAGTTACCATTTGAAAATCTCAATCATGTTTATTAAAGAACGAGCAACATTAATCTAAATTACTGGAAAATTCCCTAAATATGTCGAAGAAAACCTTGTTATTTATGTCCATAAGAAAGCAAAAAAATAACTCGGTTTTCTGCGTCTTATTTCGGGAGTTTTAATACAAATAAATGAGCAAGAGCAAACAGAACAAGCTTGTTCTATCCAGCAAAAAATTAATTTTAATTCGAAAAAATAACACGCTTTTTTTCGTCTTATTTTAATAACTTTGTATGTTTCTCGCTGCGTTGCTGTGTGAAGTTTACTGTGGAGGTCATGTAGGTTTTTCTTATTAAAAAATACAGTTCATACACCTTTTTATTTTATTGTAAAATTAAACTTTTATGACTCTTTCTATACAAAATTTGTAAATCAAAACTTATATCATGGCGTGGAAAGCGATATAGACAATTTAAGGTAGACATTCATAATTTAGTTACCTATACGTTTTCGGGTGACTAATTTTTCTTCGACTTACCATTTGAAATCATGCACGCCACGCTACTGGCTCTTGCCAAAAAACCTAAAGCTATTAGAAATATAAAAACAACTTAATATTTTTGACACACCCTCTTTTTATTTTTTGTTATAATTTCACCTGTTATAAACAATCAATTTGTGGAATCGATCTTCGCCATTAGGAAAAAGACTTTTTCCGAAAGTTGAACAAAAAAAAAAAACTGAATAATAAACAAAATATTTCTTTGCGTAAATCAATTAGTTTTCCAAAAAATTAGTTTTTTTTCCATACTTCATCATCTAGGCATCACATTTGATAACAATATAGCAAAATTAACCTATTTCAATCTGTTTAGGCGGGAGAAGAAATTTTCTAAAAACATTGACTTGAAATAGAAAAAAAAAAAATCATTAAAAACAACGGCAGCGCCTACAATGTCATACTGTAACTTTTTTTAAAACCAGAAATCCATTATTTTACACTGTTTTAAATTCAAGTTATTTCAGTGAATAGTTTTTGGAAAAAAATTCAAACTAAATTCTTTGAAAAAAAAATGTGTTCAAACTAATTTTCCTTAAAAGTTTTACTTTATTAAGCAGTATTTTTACTCCTATCGATTTTCAATCAAAAAAATTGCGTTTTGCGTAATTAAGTGCCACTGTTTTTGCTTATTCAATACTCTTACCAGTTCGTAGTCAAATATTGAAAACCAGATTTAAAAAATCTTTCTTAGTTTTTGAGAAATTAAAAAGAATGAGAAGGTATTTTTTGTCTGTCTGCTAATAGATTGGGGAATAACATTTTTCTTTAGCACAAACCGTTTTTGATATATTTGCCAAAAAAATTCCCATTTTCATGACCTTTAGCCCCTTTTTTCGAGATTTTTTGACTTTTCGACTTGCTGTAACTTTTTAACGGTTAATGCTACAAAAAAAGTGAAAAGCTTTTTTTGTTGGAAATTATATGAGCTTCAAGATTTGCAAATACAATTTTTCTCTAACACAAAATGTTTTTGAAATATTTGCCAAAAACTCCTATTTTCATGACTTGTTGTCTCCTTTTTTTAGAGATTTTTTGACTTTTCCATTAGCTGTAACAAAAAAAGTGAAAATGCATTTTTGTTGGAAATTACATGAGTTACAAAATAGGAGAATACAATTTTGCTATGACAACCAGTTTTTGAAAAACTTTCACTTTCATGGCTTTTTGCCCCTTTTTTAGAGATATTTTGACTTTTCGAGTTGCTGTTACTTTTTAACAATTAATGTTACGTAAAAAGTGAAAAGCCATTTTTGTTGAAAATTACATGGGTTATAAAACTGTGGAGTGAAATTTTTCGCCAACACGCACTGTTTTTGAGATATTTGAAAAAAAAACTCCTATTTTCATGACATTTGGCCCTTTTTAAGAGATTTTTTAACATTTCATTTGCTTTACCTTTTAACGGTTAATGCTACGAAAAAACCGATCGCCTGAGATTGAAGAACAAAATTTTTCTCTAGCAGAAAACGTTTTTGAGATATTTGCAAAAAACTAGTTTTTACACCCTTGGACCCCTTATAACTGACCTAGCGGTCATCGGATCGATGAGGAACTCAGTTTTTAAAAAGTGCCATTACCAACGTCCATGCCAAATTTCAGCTTCTAACTAAATATTTCCTTTCTTTTGCATTTTTTTCGTCTATTCTAACTGGACTAAAGTACATGTCATACCGAACAATACTTATTTCTGAATGCTGAATTGCAAGTTCCTTAGACTAGTTTATACCAATTAGAACATAAGTCAACAAAACAAAGTACCTATTTCTTATCAAATAAGAAAGATTGAAAATAGTCCTATAATTATGTGCAATAGTTATTATAGTTTCTTGGTGTAATTTTTTATACCAATTAGTCAATTTTAGAAGAACATTATTCTAAAAATAACTGCAATTAATAGAATTTTTATGCCCTTCATTTCCATAATTTTCCTGAACAAAGCAACAGAAAATATTGAAACACAATAAAATATGAACTTAAGTGAAAATTTCAACACGAAACTCCATAAATATTATTCAAAGCGTAAACGGAAATAACAATTTTTTTCCAATCAGTGTTATTTAATTTTTTTTTTATTGAATAAATCGATATCAATAAGCAAATCGTTCGTTTTGGTCACCGGGCGGCGTTTTATTAAAACACTAACAAACAATTTACCAGGAATAATAAAAAAAATTAAAATCATAAATATTTCCCTCAGATTTTAATAACTACACCATTTTTTTTTTTGATTTTCTGATTTTGTTTTCTTTTTTGCATTATTTCCATAAATTCTTTTTTTTTTCTTTATTTTACGAAGGAAACTTAATATCGTTTTTATGAACCATAAGGGCATTTACCGGTAATTTATTGGCAGCTACGTTTAAATTGCAGTATGCGAGAAGAAAAAAACCTTCTCAAAAATGTTCATTGTGAGCTAACATGCTATATCTGGAGAGCTATGCTGCTGCTCCCGCTGCTGACTTTTAGAATGGTGGGTGTTGAATGGGTGTGGCTGTTGTAGCTTCCCCCCTCCAACAGACCACAACAAATGAAATAAGTATTACGAAGCTCATTAACTACTGCGGAATTGTATATAGTAAAAGTAACAAAGGAGTTGATTATGTCCTCGTCTTCCTTTGCCTTCGTCGACTTTAGTATATGTTCACTCTCAGCGACTTGGTAGTCATAAAACAAGTGACTTTAATTTGTAAGAATTTTGTGGAGAAAGCAATGTTAAAGGATAGGGGGAGGGAAGTTATTTTTTTTTTCTTGAATTATTCAACATGAACATGGCGTTTACCTGCTCCGACATTGTTGTTAATTACATCAGGGTTGGTGAAATAGACATTATAGCTTGAATGATGATAACTTGACTTAAGGGGAAAAATTATGATTTAGCAAAGAATAGCATATATGGAATCTTAAGTGCTAAATAAGATTGATTTAAGCATTCTTTCGCACATATAATTTTTATATTATTTTCAATGGAATAAAAGTAAAGAGATACTTTATAATGATTTTAATAATTTTTAAAGAGCGAATTTCTATTTATGTATAAGTTTCTGTAGAAATAAAAGTGATGATAATTTTTGAATTATTTTATTTTTAACAAATGTCAGGGTCTGACATTGTTTTGATTGTTAATAATTTGCTTTTTCTTTATTTTGCACGTTGAATGTCATTCTCTTAAGATTCATTAAGTACTAGTCCCAAGGTTATTGTTAGTTTAAGAGATTGACTAAAAATATTTGTATGAAAAACTTTATCAAAATCATTATGCGAAATAAGGACTAAAGCGGCCCGCCTTGGGTCACATAATAAAAATAAATAAAAGTTAGTTTTTTGAGGTTAGATTCTAGGAACTCTCCGCTTACCAATCCGTGCACTAACTTATGACTTCTAAGCTAATTCGCAATATGCCTACATATGAAAAGTACAACATTGAAAAAGAACAACTTTTTACCTACCGCATGAATTGTTTGGTATTACAATGTTTTTTTTTTATGGACGGGGTTTTTCTGAGCGGATAGTTTCCTAAAAAAAAATTTTACCAGCAAGGGCCTTACGAGTAATTGAAAAGTTTTCACTATCTAGATTTTCCCTATTTAAAACTTTCCGGGGCCTTGACAAAACTTGGCACAAAAAATTATTTTCAATTATATTTTTTAATATTTTAGGTAGGCTCTTTTTAGTAGACCTTTGAATTTATGACCACCTGCATCTACACCGAAAAAAAAAACCTTGGTTGATTCAACAATGTTTCGTTGTTGATAATGATCACAAAAATAGTGATATCAATCACGTTCGTAGTGATTTCAAACATGTTTTCATTGTAAAACGATAATGACATTGTTGATTTCATTGTTACTTAATCATGAACGTGATCAACATAAAATTCCTAAAAAATTGTGAAATTGAATACGTTTATGATGAAACAACCAAGGTTTTCTTGTTTAAATCAACAAATCAGACGTTGTTGGTTGAGCATTTAAAACATGGTTATTCAATCACGTTCGTAGTTCATTTTAAATATTTTTTTTTGCAGCGAAAATTGTGAAATTGAACACGTTTGTGATGAATCAATCAAGGTTTTCATGTTTAAATCAACAAATCAGACGTTGTTGGTTGAGTATTTAAAACATTGTTATTCAATCACGTTTGTAGTTCATTTTAAATTTTTTTTTGCAGGGAAAATTATGAAATTGAACACGTTTGTGATCAAACAACCAAGGTTTTCATGTTTAAATCAACAAATCAGACATTGTTAGTGGAGTATGCAAAACATAGTTATTCAATCACGTTCGTAGTTCATTTTAAATTTTTTTGTTTCGGGGAAAATTATGAAATTGAACACGTTTGTGATGGAACAACCATGGTTCTCATGCTTAAATCAACAATTCATACGTTGTTGGTTGAGCATTTAAAACATTGTTATTCAATCACGTTCGTAGTTCATTTTAAATTTTTTTTTTGCCGGGAAAATTATAAAATTGAACACGTTTGTGATCAAACAACCAAGGTTTTCATGTTTAAATCAACAAATCAGACGTTGTTGGTGAAGTATGCAAAACATAGTTATTCAATCACGTTCGTAGTTCATTTTAAATTTTTTTTTGCCGGGAAAATTATGAAAGTGAACACGTTTGTGATGAAACAACCATGGTTCTCATGCTTAAATCAACAATTCATACGTTGTTGGTTGAGCATTTAAAACATAGTTATTCAATCACGTTCGTAGTTCATTTTAAATTTTTTTTGGTGCGGGGAAAATTATGAAATTGAACACGTTTGTGATGAAACAACCAAGGTTTGCATGTTTAAATCAACAATTCAGACGTTGTTGGCTGAGTATTCAAAACATAGTTATTCAATCACGTTCGTAGTTCATTTTAAATTTTTTTTGGTGCGGGGAAAATTATGAAATTGAACACGTTTGTGATGAAACAACCAAGGTTTGCATGTTTAAATCAACAATTCAGACGTTGTTGGCTGAGCACTTAAAACATAGTTATTAAATCACGTTCGTAGTTCATTTTAAATTTTTTTTTTGCCGGGAAAATTATGAAATTGAACACGTTTGTGATGAAACAACCAAGGTTTTCACGTTTAAATCAACAAATCTGACGTTGTTGGTTGAGTATTTAAAACATTGTTATTCAATCACGTTTGTAGTTCATCTTAATTTTTTTTTCTTTTTTTGCAGGGAAAATTATGAAATTGAACACGTTTGTGATGAAACAACTATATGGTTTTCATGCTTAAAGGCTAAACTGCATTCAAAATATTTAGCAAAAAGTAAAAAAAAAAGTATTGTAAAAAATGAAAAAAATATGCCTAGAATTGAGTGTTTGGCCTGTGAAATCAATCTGAAATGACTTATCAACCTTTGACATTTTGACTGCATATTTTAGTTTTTTAATTTTGTATAGTTTTTACAAAACGCTTTGAATGTATTTAAAACTTAAATCTTAAAATCTGACGTTGTTGATATTTGCATTTTAAATATATCTGAAAAAAGAAAAAATTATTTTATTTAATTTTGTATTTTTTAATTCAGTTGCGACAATCGCGTGACAACCTTACAAAAATGACCACTTATTCATAATTGAAAAGTGGTAATTTATTATTTTTATTGATTTTAATTATTAATTATTGATTTTTAAAATAATAGACAAATTATTATTAATAAACATCTAACGTCAGTCCAAAAATTGTTTAGCATGCAAATGTGTTTTTTGCAAATATCTCAAAAACGGTTTATGCTAGAGAAAAATTTTATTCCACAATCTTGTATTTGAGGCAATTAACCACAAAAATGGTTGAACCTTTTTTTCGTAGTATTAACCGTTAAAAAGTTACAGCAAATCGAATAGTCAAAAATCTGTTAAAAGGGGCAAAAGGTCATGAAAATTTTTTGTAACTTTTTAACGGTTAATGCTACGAAAACACAAAAAGGGTAATTTTTGTGGAAAATTGCCTCAGCTACAAGATTGCGTAATAAAGTTTTTCTATAGCAAAAACCGTCTTTGAGATATTTCCAAAAAAATCATTTTTATGCAGATGCAGAACATCCCAAAATTCGCTTCTTTTTTCCACTAAGCAAATTATGTCACGTCGTTTGCTAAAGTCCCCTTTCACACGAGGAGACTGAGTTGCCGGCAACAATCAGTTCATAGGCGAGAAGGTCAGGAAGAAAGGGGAGTAAACCAAATCTCCCCGGTCAACAAATTCAGGAGATTTTTTTGACGTTCCTCTTCACACTACGTTTGTGTGCGTTCAACCAATGTAGTTTGTCCCCTTTTACACGATTAGACTAGGGGATTTTCCTTTTAAACTACCTTGGTTGAACGCACGCAAACGTAGTGTGAAGAGAAACGTCATAAAAATCTCGAAATCGGTCAAATAATAATTTGAATTTGTTGACCGGGGAGATTTTGTTTACCCCTCTTTCTTCCTGCCCTTCTCGCCCATGAACTAATTGTTGCCGGCCACTCAGTCTCCTCGTGTGGAAGGGGACAAAGGAAAACAAGCAAAACTCCGGGTTTTAGTTTCTTGCGTGTGAAAGGTACAACCGATTGTTGAGGAGATTGAAAGAAAGCGTCAAAAAAAATCTCCGGCAACTAGTATCTTCGTGTGAAAGGGGAAAGGGTATTTTACTTATGAGGTAGAGCAAAAAAAATAACAGTACTACTACCTCTCTCACACATACGAAACGTCAAAAATCTTAAGGCCAAGCACTCATGTATAATTGAAAAGGGAGTTTTCTTCGAAAAGTTGCCTGTTCACACACATGGATTTTTCTGTCTCCATTGGTTTTTTTGTACACATGTTCATAATCCGAACATGATTCATATCCAGAATTGTCCATAAATTGTCATGTCACAACTACATGAATAGAATCGTTTTGTTTTGTACAAATTCTGAGTCTACAATTCTTTACTATGTATACAATGAAAGCAAACTGTAGGTTGCAAACAATTATTTATGAACCACAAAAATGTTGAAGTTGCGATAATTTAACTACGTTTAGGGTTAGTCAATCATAAACGTTGTCAAATGATCACGAACATTGTCGTGCTACAATGCAAATAATTATTAATCTACCACAAAAATGTTCAAGTTGTATTATTTTAACAACGTTTATGATTATTCAAACATAAACGTTGTCAAATGATCACGAACATAGTCATTTTATAATAAACGTGATGAAATGACCAATATTTTTGTTAAGTGGACAACGTTTGTGGTCAATGGCATCGGTTTGATATTTTAAAATATTTAAGGTTATGTGTCAACTACGCAAGAAAAACGTAAGGCCCATCGCCCACTAGGCAACTTTTTGTTGCTTGCCCAAGCAACTTTTTGTTGTTCCGATCTAATTACATCAGCTTATATATGGGAGAGCACCCACTACTGTAGTAGCCGTGGCGTGATGGTTAGTGCGATGGACTGTCATGCCAGAGGTCTAAGGTTCGATCCCAAGCCTCGCCATCTATTTATTTAAAAGAAAAACGGCTACTGCCTCTTGCGAGGAATTGACAAATCCTCCAAGAGTATCTCCTGTCACAGAAAAGTGCCGCTCGTTAGCCGTTCGGATTCGGCAATAAACTGTAGGTCCCCTCCATTCCTGCAGACACGCACACAGGAATGGTTGAGAGTTGTAAGTCACTAGGCCCTAGTTCTTCATGAGCTGTTGTGCCATCAAATTTATTTTTTTTATTTACCCACTAGGCAACTTTTTGTTGCTCGCGGAACTTTTTTCCCAGCAACCTTTGGCAACTTTTTGTTGCTTACACGGTGGCTCCACGAGAAATATTTCATAGAATACTGTACCTATTGCATGCTATGAAAATTGCTAATGGAGGCTACTAATAGTATTCTACAAACAAATTTCTTGCCATATTTATATTGCTTTGCTCATAGAAAGCAATGAATAGTACATATTCTATGAAAAAGCAATTTTCCCTTTGACATTTGTGGGGTTGTTTCATTTTTTTGTTTTGTGTTTTTTCGAATGTAATTAATTATTTGTAGGTGCTTAAAGGAATTTTTGGTCTTTTTTTTGTGGATTGAAGCAAAATTAACAATAAATTAATTTGTTTAATTGTTTTAACTTCATAACTTTATCCTGTGAAATTTTTGAGGCAAATGAAACAGTAAGCTATGAAAATGCCCAACCAACATTTTATGGTATACTATCGCTCTTTCTTTTTATCAAAAGTGACAAATAGTAATCTATGAAATCTTTCTCGTGGAGCCACCTTGTTACTCTCTCCCACTAGGTAATTTCCAAGCAAATTTTTGGTATTTTCGTAGATTTTAACCCGAAAACCAAGTTTTATTTTCACACTTCACGAGTTTTGAACTGTCGCTGATCCCAAAAACAAGGTCAATTTAACATTACAGTTGAAAATACTGAAACCTAAAGTTGCTCGTAAATTGCCTAGTGAGCGAGGGCAAGCAACTCCGAGCAACTTTTAGTTGCGCAACTAAAAGTTGCTTAGTGTTCGATGGGCCTTAGACAACTAATGTGGTCGGCTATTACACGGTGCCTCTTGAAGCATGACTCTTTTCGGAATCTGATAAGTGCAAAGGTGGAATCTAATCTCTATTATATCCAGATAATAAGACATTACCGTAAAAAAAAAAGGTAACAAGAGTCAGCACAACAATAAAACTACACCTGATATAGAACCAAGATATGTAATGAAGTAAAAATCTGAACGTGTTGTATAACACGCCAACTTCCCAGGGCAAACAGATACCCAACATCTCAACCGCACCCATTTCACAAATTCGCTTCTTTTTTCCGCTGGGCAAATTATGTCATTTCTACCTCACTCACACAAACGAAACGTAAAAAATCTCATGGCCAAACTTTGAACAGCGTTCATGTCATATTGAACAAGGAGTTTTCTTCGAAAAGTTACCTGTTCACACATATGTCCCCTTTCACACAAGGCAACTGAGTTGCCGGCAACAATTACTTCATTGGTGAGAAGGGTAGGAAGAAAGAGGGGTAATCGAAATCTCCCCGGTCAACAAATTCAGGAGACTTTTTTGACGTTTCTCTTCACACTACGTTTGTGTGCGTTCAACCAAGATAATTTAAAAGGAAAATACAGCAAGTCTCCTCCGATTTTGTATCTTCGTGTGAAAGGTACAAGAGATTGTTAAGGAGATTTAAAGAAAACGTCAAAAAAATCACCAGCAACTAGTATCTTCGTGTGAAAGGGGACTATGGATTTTCCGTCTCCATTGGTTTTTTTGTAGAAATGTTCATAATCCGACATGTTTTTTTTGTAGACATGTTCATAATCTGAACATGATTCATTTCCAGAGGAGGCAGTAAGTAATAAATTGTCAAGTCAAAACTGCATAAATAGAATCGTTTTGTTTTGTACAATCTATAAGTGCCGGTTTACATTGTATTTTTGACGACGCATCCAGTGAGATGGGAAAATTTTATGTGAGTAAGAAAGAGAAGGGAAGATCCCACCCAAATTGGTGGAATCTATCCTTCTCTTTCTTACTCACCATAAAATCTACCTTATCACTGAATGCGCCGTTCATCAAAAATACAATGTAAACAGGCACTAATTCTTTACTATGCATACGATGTAAGCACACTGTAGGTTGCAAACAATTATTAACCACAAAATATTGAAGTTGCGATAATTTAACTACATTTAGGGTTAGTCAATCATAAACGTTGTCAAATGATCACGAACATTGTCGTGCTACAATGCAAATAATTATTAATCTACCACAAAAATGTTCAAGTTGTATTATTTTAACAACGTTTATGATTATTCAAACATAAACGTTGTCAAATGATCACGAACATAGTCATTTTATAATAAACGTGATGAAATGACCAATATTTTTGTTAAGTGGACAACGTTTGTGGTCAATGGCGTCGGTTTGATATTTTAAAATATTTAAGGTCGTGTGTCAACTATTTAAAAAAAATCGACACCTTATTTGATGAGAACGATTATGAACCTTTACCTTTGAATGTAACAGATAGCAAAATCCGCGAGACCTACGTCGGTCAGTCTTTCATCAGTTTCAGTAGTTGTTAGTAAATGCCAGCTTTGAAAGAAAGAAAACAAGAAATACTTTAGTCATGTACCACACAGAGTGCGATGGCCATTACCAAAAAGCCATTTCAAAAAAATCAATCTGCCTTAAATATAGAATTCAAAAGTCGAGTCGTATCTTCATCCTGATCGTTCGTCTGTGTTAGTTTTCTCATTCTCTTTCATTTCATATTTTAGGTCTAGTTCACATGCGAAAAATAATATCCCGTGCGAAAATTCTCGCAAGCAATTGCACGTAAATTGTTTTGCACGCAAATAAATTATAGATTCAACCCTGTTTTTTCATTGGTGCAAAAGTTTATAAATATTGGTATTTGGCGCTTGCTACCCCATAATGAATACATTCATTTATGTGACCCAACAGATTTCTATCGAATTGAATGGATAATTGAAAATTGTTTATGATTGTGTATGAGGCATGTTTTAGCTGCTCGCAATTCAAATAAATTATGCCGCATTTACACGAGTGATAAATCGCCATAATTTCTTTCATTATATTGCCATTAATGACCAAATCGTGTTAGGCCCATCGCCCATTAGGCAACTTTTAGTTGCTCGGAGTTGCCGGCAACAGAGAGCAACAAAAGTTACTTGCCATTGCCCACTAGGCACTTTCCGAGCAACTTTGTGGGACTAGACTTTGACTTTTGTCGCCATATTTTTTTGTGATGGCTGTTTTGCGGTTTTCTGGCTATGTATGATCGTAAGCTGGCAATACGAAATAAATTAATATTTATAATTATAAAATATTATATTATTTATTATTATAATGTGTAGGTACTCACATTGTTGAAAAAAAGGAAAGTACATTCCATTATCAGAAATTGGCCAAAATGACAGAGGGTAAAAAGGAAAAGCACGCCATTTTGGCATCCACAAAAGTTCCGTGACCAACTCCGAGCAACAAAAAGTTGCGCAACTAAAAGTTGCCTAGTGAGCGCTCTCCCATATAAGCTAATGTAATTGGATTGGGAGGAACAAAAAGTTGCTGGGGCTAGCAACAAAAAGTTGCCTGGGCCTTAATGATCCAAAACCTGCCATTATTTTTGTCATAAAAATAATGACCAAGAGCAGATGACGTTTAATTTTACCATTATTATATGTACTGACATCGTGTAAATGAATTCTGGCATCATTTTGCAAATAATGGAAATTAAAAATAGAAAATGAACCTGCTCATTTCTTGACATTATCATTGTCATTATATGCCAGATCATCAGAACGCCATTATTTAATTTCGTGTAAATGAATTTCATTATGGTATTGATTTTATCCATTTGATCGTAACTTTTATAGCAAAAATAATGTCAATTTGTCACTCGTGTAAATGCGGCATTAGGATATATGGTAGAACCCTCATCAAACGAGGTAAACACTTGACATTATCGATCACGTTTGACAGTTTTGCTGACGACTATAATAGTGTGTATAGTACATTCTGTTTGATAGTTTGTCAGGCAAACTCATAGACGGTGTTCACATTGGGCTTACTTCTCGGATTTTTTTTTTGCGTCTATGTACATTTTCTCGTTCCCACTTTGAGGTGAGAAAGAGATGGTGGCAGGATTTTTTATATTTTTTAAAAAATTGTGGATTTTTTTGTCGTTTCCTTTGGTGACATTTGTTTCCTCAGTATTTAGTTCTTGTTTGTGTTTCCTCAGTATTTAGTTATTGTTTGGTACTTATGTCGAATTCCTTTTAAGAAAAAAATCGATTTGTTTAGAAGAAAAAATCGACTTTTCTGGACAAATCCCTTGTAATAAAAGAAAAAATTCGATTCTGTTTAGAAAAAAAATCGAATATTTTTGGTAAAAGGAATTCGACATTAAATACTATAGAATCGAAGTTTTTTCAATTGGAAAACTATTTTTTATTGAATTATCAATTTTGTGATTGAAAAAGTTCAAATTAATTCTCCAACGAGCAAAGATTTGTGTTTTGTTTTAATGACTGTTGAAAATCAGAGTGAATCGGTTGTGTAAATATTACTTTGTGTCTGAACATGAGCTGACTGACTTATGTTAAAAAAGATCGTAAATTTGAGTCCAATGTGAACACCGTCATAGTGCCTGTTTACATTCTATTTTTGATAAACGGCGCACCCAGTGAGATGGGTAGATTTTATGGTGAGTTAGAAAGAGAAGGCTAGATTCCACCCATTTGGGTGGCGCCGTTCATAACAATGTGAACAGGCATATACTCACAAATTTTTTTAATATTGAGTGACAATTAGCGAAGTGTCCGTCGTGTTCGATAATGTGTAAAACGCTTTAGACAACTAATGTGGTCGCGGCTATACACGGTGTCTCTTGAGGCATGACTCTTTTCTAAATCTGATGAGTGCAAAGGTGGAATCTGATTCTTTTCTCCTTTCTCGCTCAATAAATAAATTTGCATCTGCTACACCTGATAGAGAACCAAGATATGTAATGAAGTAAAAACCTGAACGTGTATAACACGCCAACTTCCCAGGGCATACAGATACCAAACATCCCAACCGCAGACCATTCAAAAATTCGCTTCTTTTTTTTGCTGGGCAAATTATGTCATTTCATTTGCTAAATTCGACCGATGAGTAAGCGCTTAATACACGATACATATCGTACCGATTATCGTAATCGCATGTGATGATTGTATCGTGTTTGTACACGAAGGTATCCGCTGTACCGAAATCCACGGTCGAGTGCCGAAGTTGCTATGATAATGCTACCGATATCGGATGAACTCAAATCTGTACGATGGGTTGTATCGTGTATAAAGCGCTTTAGAGCAAAAAAATATAACAAAATCATTTCAACAGTACTTCTACCTCACTCACACATACGAAACGTAAAAAATCTCATGGCCAAACTTTGAATCGCATTCATGTTATATTGAAAAAGGAGTTTTCTTCGAAAAGTTGCTTGTTCGGACATGGATTTTTCTGTCTCCATTGATTTTTTTGTAGGCATGTTCATCATCCGAACATGATTTATATCCAGAGAATAGAGTCGTTTTGTTTTGTACAAATTCTGAATCTACAATTCTTTACTATGTATACAATGTAAGCAAACTGTAGGTTGCAAACAATTATTTATGAACCACAAAAATGTTGAAGTGGCGATAATTTAACTACATTTAGGGTTAGTCAATCATAAACGTTGTCAAATGATCACGAACATTGTCGTGCTACAATGCAAATAATTATTAATCTACCACAAAAATGTTCAAGTTGTATTATTTTAACAACGTTTATGATTATTCAAACATAAACGTTGTCAAATGATCACGAACATAGTCATTTTATAATAAACGTGATGAAATGACCAATATTTTTGTTAAGTGGACAACGTTTGTGGTCAATGGCGTCGGTTTGAAATTTTAAAATATTTAAGGTCGTGTGTCAACTACGCAACAAAAACGTAAGCAAGTTAAATGACGAATGCAACAGAAAAAAAAATTGGCAAGAGTTAGTTCAGTCAATATTTTACCAGTTCCATTATTTTTGTGGTGACCAACATACACAAAACTTACTAGACCGTAACCACGGTCAAGACCCTTCCAAAAATTTACTCTACCTAGCGCAGAACTTGCCATGTTCCTAATTCTATGTTAGTACCCTCATATTCCGCCATTTCATACTTAAAGTCTACTTCAGACGTGAAAAATAAAATTCTTTGTGTAAAAACTCTTGCGTCAAAAAATAATCAAGGTTACCTAATTACCTACTATAACATGATTGCTTGAAAAAATATATACACAGGCGGAAATTTTTTTGAAAACGCCATATATAATATATGGAGCTTTTCCAAAAATTGTCTTTGTCTATTCTCTTACTAATTTTGACAGCAAAAACAAAATAAAGTCAAATCCTGAAATGTAGAAAAATTTTCTACATTCCAGATTAGCTGCCAATTTTTATCTTACATTTCTGCTTTTTTTGCTAATTTCACTCTGAAGTTTGCAGGAAATTCAGAATACTATTTTCTTCGAAGTTTTCATTGTCTGTTTCACTAAAGCATATTAATAAAAAAATGCATAAAATAACAAAGAAGCACAATAATTCACCGAACTTTAATAATTCCTATTCTTTATCTTTATCTTTAGGTGTCGTAATAAAAAAAACTGAATGTATAAAAATCTTCCACAAAATGTGCTTGCTTTCTTTACACGCCGACTCCACAGGACATACAGATGCCCAACATCCAAACAACAACCCAATCAATCGTTTTTCGCAGTGGGCACTTTATGTCATGTCGTTAGTTTAGTTGATAAATTCCACTAATAAGTCAGAGCAAGAGAAATACACAAAAATTCCATTCAGTACTACTTCTACCTCTCTCATACACAAGGAACGTCAAATCTCATGGCCAAGCTTTGAACATAGCTCATGTCTTGTTCAAAAAGTATTTTTCGTAAACATGTTCATGACATGGGCATGGATTTTTGTGCCTCCATTGGATTTTTTGTAGACATGTTCTCAATCCTGACATCATTCATGTACAGTGGAGGCGGCGTGTTATAAATCGGAAATAATTTTTTTGCATGCAATAAAATATTTATTTTGATAATAAGAGTATTTATGAATCGAGATAAATTTCCGCTTCCAGAATTCCGCCACATGTTCGTATGACTTTTCGTAGGTTTCAAGTTTGTTTCTACAATTTCCGCATCTAATTGGTAAAACTAGTTTATCAAGCTGCACAAAAATTATTTCTCATACAAATTTGTACAGCCCTTTTCTGGTAAAAATATATATGTTGTTTCTGAGGTTTATCAGGATATACCGACGTGCATGAATACCCTTAATAATAACTATTTTTAAATTGTGGACGTGTAAACACCCCTTTATAAATCCGTGCCAGTTTACTGAACACGAACATTGTAATTCCATCACAAACGTAGTTGAATTCACAATTATTCCAGTATGGTCAACAACGTTCGTGATCAATAAGACGCGCTGTATCGATAACGGGATTTTTTTTGTGTAATGCGCATTCCAGTGAGCGTGCAAAGTTTTGAATTAAATTTCGGTATAGTCAGTTTGCAGAAGTAGTTCGTCGTTGTTGGGTCGTCGTCCGCGGCAAAAATAAAATAAAAAGTGAAAAAAAAACTAAAAGAAAAATCAAATAAATCAAAAAACTAAACAAATAAAACATTAAAAAAAAACAAAAAACGAAAGAGACAAATTATTTATGTTTCAGGTAAGTCAGATTCTAAAATATATTTTTTTAATGGAATGCAGGGAATTGTTCTCAAATCCAAATCTTCTAACATATATATGTACATGCAAAGTAAGGATATAAGAAATAATATTTCTTCTATGAAAGTCAAATATAAATCGTGAGATATAACATAAAAATAAAACAAAAGTACCTGCATTCCACATTTTATTTTGTATCGCATAAAAAATTTACCCACATATCATATACCTATATATATATACTTTTTTTAAACTACGTATCGAGTCTTATATTCGGTCTTTTTTAACAATTAAAAACTAAACGTTTTAAAAAAAAATATCATAATCGCGAAATTTCGAAAAGAATCGAAGATTTTTTTCCACAAATAACTTTCTCCTCGCACGTGATCAGAGGGGGTGCTATAAAAGTGCTTGTACCCAACAAGAAAACCACCAGCTTAAAACACTGATCACTCTAATTTTCATGTGCATCACTCAGCTCCTTATACGGAGCACGTGCAAGATTTTCGATTAGATTTCGTTTTACGCATATGTAGATATGCAAGCAATGTCTCGAAAGTTAAATTTCGTAAATCAAAAAGGTACAAATTGACATGAGATGTTAACATAAGACCCAGAAGCCCAGGTAAAAGTGCATTTATAATTGTTGGTTATATAAGTAGCTCCCCCTTTTGGCCCAGGCAAAAATGTTATCGTACCACCCCACGTGGCGTAAGTAAAAGCCTTTATATTGGTGGTTTATATCGAGATTCTCAATACAATCAGCTAAAGAAATGTATTTTAGAATTTTTATTTTAGATATTAATCAAAAAGTTGACTTTTTGCATTATTTTATAGACAATATTTAAAAAAATGTTATCGTACCAACCCCTTGTGGCTTAGGAGAAAACTTTATAAAGATGACGGTTAGATATCTAGATTCTAAATACAATTAGCTAAAGAAATGCTTTTTTAATTTTTAATTTCAGATACTATTCCAAAAGTTAACTTTTTGAATGAGTGTATAGACAAAATTCTAAAAAAGGTTTTCGTACCATCCCCTTGTGGCTTAGGTAAAAAGTTTACAAGGATGATGTTTTATTATCTAGATTTTAAATACAATTAGACACATAAATGCATTTTTGAATTTTAATTTCAGATACTATTCCAAAAGTTAACTTTTTGAATGAGTGTATAGACAAAATTCTAAAAAAGGTTTTCGTACCATCCCCTTGTGGCTTAAGTAAAAAGTTTACAAGGATGATGTTTTATTATTTAGATTTTAAATACAATTAGACCCACAAATGCATTTTTGAATTTTAATTTCAGATACTATTCCAAAAGTTAACTTTTTGAATGAGTGTATAGACAAAATTCTATAAAAAAGGTTTTCGTACCACCCCCTTGTGGCTTAAGTAAAAAGTTTACAAGGATGATGTTTTATTATCTAGATTTTAAATTCAATTAGACCCACAAATGCATTTTTGAATTTTAATTTCAGATACTATTCCAAAAGTTCACTTTTTGAATGAGTGTATAGACAATATTCTAAAAAAAGGTTTTCGTACCATCCCCTTGTAGCTTAAGTAAAAAGTTTACAAGGATGTTGTTTTATTATTTAGATTTTAAATACAATTAGACCCACAAATGCATTTTTAAGTTTTAATTTCAGATACTATTCCAAAAGTTCACTTTTTGAATGAGTGTATAGACAAAATTCTAAAAAAAGGTTTTCGTACCACCCCCTTGTGGCTTAAGTAAAAAGTTTACAAGGATGATGTTTTATTATCTAGATTTTAAATACAATTAGACACATAAATGCATTTTTGAATTTTAATTTCAGATACTATTCCAAAAGTTCACTTTTTGAATGAGTGTATAGACAAAATTCTAAAAAAGGTTTTCGTACCATCCCGTTGTGGCTTAAGTAAAAAGTTTACAAGGATAATGTTTTATTATTTAGATTTTAAATACAATTAGACCCACAAATGCATTTTTAAGTTTTAATTTCAGATACTATTCCAAAAGTTAACTTTTTGAATGAGTGTATAGACAAAATTCTAAAAAAGGTTTTCGTACCACCCCCTTGTGGCTTAAGTAAAAAGCTTACAAGGATGATGTTTTATTATCTAGATTTTAAATACAATTAGACCCACAAATGCATTTTTAAGTTTTAATTTCAGATACTATTCCAAAAGTTAACTTTTTGAATGAGTGTATAGACAAAATTCTAAAAAAGGTTTTCGTACCACCCCCTTGTGGCTTAAGTAAAAAGTTTACAAGGATGATGTTTTATCATCTAGATTTTAAATACAATTAGACACATAAATGCATTTTTGAATTTTAATTTCAGATACTATTCCAAAAGTTAACTTTTTGAATGAGTGTATAGACAAAATTTTATAAAAAGGGTTTTCGTACCACCCCCTTGTGGCTTAAGTAAAAAGTTTACAAGGATGATGTTTTATTATCTAGATTTTAAATACAATTAGACCCACAAATGCATTTTTGAATTTTAATTTCAGATACTATTCCAAAAGTTCACTTTTTGAATGAGTGTATAGACAAAATTCTAAAAAAAGGTTTTCGTACCACCCCGTTGTGGCTTAAGTAAAAAGTTTACAAGGATTATGTTTTATTATTTAGATTTTAAATACAATTAGACACACAAATGCATTTTTAAGTTTTAATTTCAGATACTATTTCAAAAGTTAACTTTTTGAATGAGTGTATAGACAAAATTCTAAAAAAGGTTTTCGTACCACCCCCTTGTGGCTTAAGTAAAAAGTTTACAAGGATGATGTTTTATTATCTAGATTTTAAATACAATTAGACACATAAATGCATTTTTGAATTTTAATTTCAGATACTATTCCAAAAGTTCACTTTTTGAATGAGTGTATAGACAAAATTCTAAAAAAGGTTTTCGTACCACCCCCTTGTGGCTTAAGTAAAAAGCTTACAAGGATGATGTTTTATTATCTAGATTTTAAATACAATTAGACCCACAAATGCATTTTTAAGTTTTAATTTCAGATACTATTCCAAAAGTTAACTTTTTGAATGAGTGTATAGACAAAATTCTAAAAAAGGTTTTCGTACCACCCCCTTGTGGCTTAAGTAAAAAGTTTACAAGGATGATGTTTTATCATCTAGATTTTAAATACAATTAGACACATAAATGCATTTTTGAATTTTAATTTCAGATACTATTCCAAAAGTTAACTTTTTGAATGAGTGTATAGACAAAATTTTATAAAAAGGGTTTTCGTACCACCCCCTTGTGGCTTAAGTAAAAAGTTTACAAGGATGATGTTTTATTATCTAGATTTTAAATACAATTAGACCCACAAATGCATTTTTGAATTTTAATTTCAGATACTATTCCAAAAGTTCACTTTTTGAATGAGTGTATAGACAAAATTCTAAAAAAAGGTTTTCGTACCACCCCGTTGTGGCTTAAGTAAAAAGTTTACAAGGATTATGTTTTATTATTTAGATTTTAAATACAATGCATTTTTAAGTTTTAATTTCAGATACTATTCCAAAAGTTAACTTTTTGAATGAGTGTATAGACAAAATTCTAAAAAAGGTTTTCGTACCACCCCCTTGTGGCTTAAGTAAAAAGTTTACAAGAATGATGTTTTATTATCTAGATTTTAAATACAATTAGACCCACAAATGCATTTTTAAGTTTTAATTTCAGATACTATTCCAAAAGTTAACTTTTTGAATGAGTGTATAGACAAAATTCTAAAAAAGGTTTTCGTACCACCCCCTTGTGGCTTAAGTAAAAAGTTTACAAGGATGATGTTTTATTATCTAGATTTTAAATTCAATTAGACACATAAATGCATTTTTGAATTTTAATTTCAGATACTATTCCAAAAGTTCACTTTTTGAATGAGTGTATAGACAAAATTCTAAAAAAGGTTTTCGTACCACCCCCTTGTGGCTTAAGTAAAAAGTTTACAAGAATGATGTTTTATTATCTAGATTTTAAATACAATTAGACCCACAAATGCATTTTTAAGTTTTAATTTCAGATACTATTCCAAAAGTTAACTTTTTGAATGAGTGTATAGACAAAATTCTAAAAAAGGTTTTCGTACCACCCCCTTGTGGCTTAGGTAAAAAGTTTACAAGGATGATGTTTTATTATCTAGATTTTAAATACAATTAGACACATAAATGCATTTTTGAATTTTAATTTCAGATACTATTCCAAAAGTTCACTTTTTGAATGAGTGTATAGACAAAATTCTAAAAAAGGTTTTCGTACCACCCCCTTGTGGCTTAAGTAAAAAGTTTACAAGAATGATGTTTTATTATCTAGATTTTTAATACAATTAGACCCACAAATGCATTTTTAAGTTTTAATTTCAGATACTATTCCAAAAGTTAACTTTTTGAATGAGTGTATAGACAAAATTCTAAAAAAGGTTTTCGTACCACCCCCTTGTGGCTTAGGTAAAATTTAGATTTTAAATACAATTAGACCCACAAATGCATTTTTAAGTTTTAATTTCAGATACTATTCCAAAAGTTAACTTTTTGAATGAGTGTATAGACAAAATTCTAAAAAAGGTTTTCGTACCACCCCGTTGTGGCTTAAGTAAAAAGTTTACAAGGATAATGTTTTATTATTTAGATTTTAAATACAATTAGACCCACAAATGCATTTTTAAGTTTTAATTTCAGATACTATTCCAAAAGTTAACTTTTTGAATGAGTGTATAGACAAAATTCTAAAAAAGGTTTTCGTACCACCCCGTTGTGGCTTAAGTAAAAAGTTTACAAGAATAATGTTTTATTATTTAGATTTTAAATACAATTAGACCCACAAATGCATTTTTAAGTTTTAATTTCAGATACTATTCCAAAAGTTAACTTTTTGAATGAGTGTATAGACAAAATTCTAAAAAAGGTTTTCGTACCACCCCCTTGTGGCTTAAGTAAAAAGCTTACAAGGATGATGTTTTATTATCTAGATTATAAATACAATTAGACCCACAAATGCATTTTTAAGTTTTAATTTCAGATACTATTCCAAAAGTTAACTTTTTGAATGAGTGTATAGACAAAATTCTAAAAAAAGGTTTTCGTACAACCCCGTTGTGGCTTAAGTAAAAAGTTTACAAGGATTATGTTTTATTATTTAGATTTTAAATACAATTAGACACATAAATGCATTTTTGAATTTTAATTTCAGATACTATTCCAAAAGTTAACTTTTAGAATGAGTGTATAGACAAAATTCTAAAAAAGGTTTTCGTACCATCCCGTTGTGGCTTAAGTAAAAAGTTTACAAGGATAATGTTTTATTATTTAGATTTTAAATACAATTAGACCCACAAATGCATTTTTAAGTTTTAATTTCAGATACTATTCCAAAAGTTAACTTTTTGAATGAGTGTATAGACAAAATTCTAAAAAAGGTTTTCGTACCACCCCGTTGTGGCTTAAGTAAAAAGTTTACAAGAATAATGTTTTATTATTTAGATTTTAAATACAATTAGACCCACAAATGCATTTTTAAGTTTTAATTTCAGATACTATTCCAAAAGTTAACTTTTTGAATGAGTGTATAGACAAAATTCTAAAAAAGGTTTTCGTACCACCCCCTTGTGGCTTAAGTAAAAAGCTTACAAGGATGATGTTTTATTATCTAGATTTTAAATACAATTAGACCCACAAATGCATTTTTAAGTTTTAATTTCAGATACTATTCCAAAAGTTAACTTTTTGAATGAGTGTATAGACAAAATTCTAAAAAAAGGTTTTCGTACAACCCCGTTGTGGCTTAAGTAAAAAGTTTACAAGGATTATGTTTTATTATTTAGATTTTAAATACAATTAGACCCACAAATGCATTTTTAAGTTTTAATTTCAGATACTATTCCAAAAGTTAACTTTTTGAATGAGTGTATAGACAAAATTCTAAAAAAGGTTTTCGTACCACCCCCTTGTGGCTTAAGTAAAAAGTTTACAAGGATGATGTTTTATTATCTAGATTTTAAATACAATTAGACACATAAATGCATTTTTGAATTTTAATTTCAGATACTATTCCAAAAGTTAACTTTTTGAATGAGTGTATAGACAAAATTCTAAAAAAGGTTTTCGTACCACCCCGTTGTGGCTTAAGTAAAAAGTTTTCAAGGATGATGTTTTATTATCTAGATTTTAAATACAATTAGACACATAAATGCATTTTTGAATTTTAATTTCAGATACTATTCCAAAAGTTAACTTTTTGAATGAGTGTATAGACAAAATTCTAAAAAAGGTTTTCGTACCACCCCCTTGTGGCTTAGGTAAAATTTAGATTTTAAATACAATTAGACCCACAAATGCATTTTTAAGTTTTAATTTCAGACACTATTCCAAAAGTTAACTTTTTGAATGAGTGTATAGACAAAATTCTAAAAAAGGTTTTCGTACCACCCCGTTGTGGCTTAAGTAAAAAGTTTACAAGGATAATGTTTTATTATTTAGATTTTAAATACAATTAGACCCACAAATGCATTTTTAAGTTTTAATTTCAGATACTATTCCAAAAGTTAACTTTTTGAATGAGTGTATAGACAAAATTCTAAAAAAGGTTTTCGTACCACCCCCTTGTGGCTTAAGTAAAAAGTTTACAAGGATGATGTTTTATTATCTAGATTTTAAATACAATTAGACACATAAATGCATTTTTGAATTTTAATTTCAGATACTATTCCAAAAGTTAACTTTTTGAATGAGTGTATAGACAAAATTCTAAAAAAGGTTTTCGTACCACCCCCTTGTGGCTTAGGTAAAATTTAGATTTTAAATACAATTAGACCCACAAATGCATTTTTAAGTTTTAATTTCAGACACTATTCCAAAAGTTAACTTTTTGAATGAGTGTATAGACAAAATTCTAAAAAAGGTTTTCGTACCACCCCGTTGTGGCTTAAGTAAAAAGTTTACAAGGATAATGTTTTATTATTTAGATTTTAAATACAATTAGACCCACAAATGCATTTTTAAGTTTTAATTTCAGATACTATTCCAAAAGTTAACTTTTTGAATGAGTGTATAGACAAAATTCTAAAAAAGGTTTTCGTACCACCCCGTTGTGGCTTAAGTAAAAAGTTTACAAGAATAATGTTTTATTATTTAGATTTTAAATACAATTAGACCCACAAATGCATTTTTAAGTTTTAATTTCAGATACTATTCCAAAAGTTAACTTTTTGAATGAGTGTATAGACAAAATTCTAAAAAAGGTTTTCGTACCACCCCCTTGTGGCTTAAGTAAAAAGCTTACAAGAATGATGTTTTATTATCTAGATTTTAAATACAATTAGACCCACAAATGCATTTTTAAGTTTTAATTTCAGATACTATTCCAAAAGTTAACTTTTTGAATGAGTGTATAGACAAAATTCTAAAAAAAGGTTTTCGTACAACCCCGTTGTGGCTTAAGTAAAAAGTTTACAAGGATTATGTTTTATTATTTAGATTTTAAATACAATTAGACACATAAATGCATTTTTGAATTTTAATTTCAGATACTATTCCAAAAGTTAACTTTTAGAATGAGTGTATAGACAAAATTCTAAAAAAGGTTTTCGTACCATCCTGTTGTGGCTTAAGTAAAAAGTTTACAAGGATAATGTTTTATTATTTAGATTTTAAATACAATTAGACCCACAAATGCATTTTTAAGTTTTAATTTCAGATACTATTCCAAAAGTTAACTTTTTGAATGAGTGTATAGACAAAATTCTAAAAAAGGTTTTCGTACCACCCCGTTGTGGCTTAAGTAAAAAGTTTACAAGAATAATGTTTTATTATTTAGATTTTAAATACAATTAGACCCACAAATGCATTTTTAAGTTTTAATTTCAGATACTATTCCAAAAGTTAACTTTTTGAATGAGTGTATAGACAAAATTCTAAAAAAGGTTTTCGTACCACCCCCTTGTGGCTTAAGTAAAAAGCTTACAAGGATGATGTTTTATTATCTAGATTTTAAATACAATTAGACCCACAAATGCATTTTTAAGTTTTAATTTCAGATACTATTCCAAAAGTTAACTTTTTGAATGAGTGTATAGACAAAATTCTAAAAAAAGGTTTTCGTACAACCCCGTTGTGGCTTAAGTAAAAAGTTTACAAGGATTATGTTTTATTATTTAGATTTTAAATACAATTAGACACATAAATGCATTTTTGAATTTTAATTTCAGATACTATTCCAAAAGTTAACTTTTAGAATGAGTGTATAGACAAAATTCTAAAAAAGGTTTTCGTACCATCCCGTTGTGGCTTAAGTAAAAAGTTTACAAGGATAATGTTTTATTATTTAGATTTTAAATACAATTAGACCCACAAATGCATTTTTAAGTTTTAATTTCAGATACTATTCCAAAAGTTAACTTTTTGAATGAGTGTATAGACAAAATTCTAAAAAAGGTTTTCGTACCACCCCGTTGTGGCTTAAGTAAAAAGTTTACAAGAATAATGTTTTGTTATTTAGATTTTAAATACAATTAGACCCACAAATGCATTTTTAAGTTTTAATTTCAGATACTATTCCAAAAGTTAACTTTTTGAATGAGTGTATAGACAAAATTCTAAAAAAGGTTTTCGTACCACCCCCTTGTGGCTTAAGTAAAAAGCTTACAAGGATGATGTTTTATTATCTAGATTTTAAATACAATTAGACCCACAAATGCATTTTTAAGTTTTAATTTCAGATACTATTCCAAAAGTTAACTTTTTGAATGAGTGTATAGACAAAATTCTAAAAAAAGGTTTTCGTACAACCCCGTTGTGGCTTAAGTAAAAAGTTTACAAGGATTATGTTTTATTATTTAGATTTTAAATACAATTAGACCCACAAATGCATTTTTAAGTTTTAATTTCAGATACTATTCCAAAAGTTAACTTTTTGAATGAGTGTATAGACAAAATTCTAAAAAAGGTTTTCGTACCACCCCGTTGTGGCTTAAGTAAAAAGTTTACAAGGATGATGTTTTATTATCTAGATTTTAAATACAATTAGACACATAAATGCATTTTTGAATTTTAATTTCAGATACTATTCCAAAAGTTAACTTTTTGAATGAGTGTATAGACAAAATTCTAAAAAAGGTTTTCGTACCACCCCATTGTGGCTTAAGTAAAAAGTTTACAGGGATGATGTTTTATTATCTAGATTTTAAATACAATTAGACACATAAATGCATTTTTGAATTTTAATTTCAGATACTATTCCAAAAGTTAACTTTTTGAATGAGTGTATAGACAAAATTCTAAAAAAGGTTTTCGTACCACCCCGTTGTGGCTTAAGTAAAAAGTTTACAAGGATGATGTTTTATTATCTAGATTTTAAATACAATTAGACACATAAATGCATTTTTGAATTTTAATTTCAGATACTATTCCAAAAGTTAACTTTTTGAATGAGTGTATAGACAAAATTCTAAAAAAGGTTTTCATACCACCCCCTTGTGGCTTAGGTAAAATTTAGATTTTAAATACAATTAGACCCACAAATGCATTTTTAAGTTTTAATTTCAGATACTATTCCAAAAGTTAACTTTTTGAATGAGTGTATAGACAAAATTCTAAAAAAGGTTTTCGTACCTCCACCTTGTGGCTTAGGTAAAAACTTTACGTTCATGTAAAAGCCTAAATCAACTGCTTCTCTAGCTACTTCGAGTACAGAAAATAAAAAAATTGAAAACAAATGTCCCTATTGATAACCTAGCAGATGAATGTAAGAGTATATCTGAAGATTAATGTATCTTTTTCTAGAAGAAAAAATATTGAAAATTTTTCTAGGTCCAAAAATGTTTCTAAGTCCTAAAATTTTTCTAAGTCTTTTTCCAGAGGGAAAAATATTGAAAAGTTTTCTAAGTCCAAAAATTTTTCTAAGTCTTTTTCCCGATGAAAAAATATTGAAAATTTTTCTAAATCCAAAAATTTTTCAAAGTCATAAATTTTTTCTAAGTCTTATTCCCGAAGAAAAAATATTGAAAATTTTTCTAAGTCCAAAAGTTTTTCTAAGTCTATTTCCCGATGAAAAAATATTGAAAATTTTTCTAAGTCCAAAAATTTTTCTAAGTCTTTTTCCCGAAGAAAAAATATTGAAAATTTTTCTAAGTCTAAAAATTTTTTTAAGTCTTTTCCGATGAAAAAATATTGAAAATTTTTGTAAGTCTTTTCCGATGAAAATATATTGAAAATTTTTGTAAGTCTTTTTCCCGATGAAATAATATTGAAAATTTTTCTAAGTCCAAAAATTTTTCTAAGTCTTTTTCCCGAAGAAAAAATATTGAAAATTTTTCTAAGTCTAAAAATTTTTTTAAGTCTTTTCCGATGAAAAAATATTGAAAATTTTTCTAAGTCTTTTCCGATGAAAATATATTGAAAATTTTTGTAAGTCTTTTTCCCGATGAAATAATATTGAAAATTTTTCTAAGTCCAAAAATTTTTCCAAGTCCTAAATTTTTTCTGTCTTTTTCCCGAAGAAAAAATATTGAAAATTTTTCTAAGTCTAAAAATTTTTCTAAGTCTTTTCCGATGAAAAAATATTGAAAATTTTTCTAAGTCTCTTTCCCGATGAAAAAATATTGAAAATTTTTCTAAGTCCAAAAATTTTTCTATGTCCTTAAATTTTTCTAAGTCCAAAAATTTTTCTAAGTCTTTTTCCCGATGTAAAAATATTGAAAATTTTTTTAAGTCCAAAAATTTTTCAAGTCCTAACATTTTTCTAAGTCTTTTTCCGAAAAGACAAAATATTTAAAATTTTTCTAGGTCCAAAACGATTTTTGCAAAACTTAAAACTCGAACTAGTTTTCAAGCAAGCCTATAATATGAATTAATCAAATTGAGGGATTAGGTTCTTATTTGCCTTATTGTTAAGGATAATGCCTTCCATGAGTAATATTTTAATTGTTTTTTTTTCAATTTTTGTTTTTTAGATCCAGAAGACGTTTTGATAGTCAATCTTCTTCACGCCATTCTCCCCACATCATCACGACAAGCAACAATCTCACCTGAAATCAAGAAAAGGAAATTTGTGAAGCCAACTATAAAAGATTCCCAACAATCTTTGATTGTTGAAGTAGCAGAGGCGAATAATTTCAACCCCATCATTGACCAAATTGCGACAAAGGTGAGGGAACAAGGTCAAAATTTACAGCCAATTGTTATGCATTGTAGCTTTGATAACACTTTTATCGTCTATTTTAATGAAGTAAAATACAAATTTGAACATTTATTGCCCGCATTGGATACTTGCTTTAAAACATTCTTTGTGCTTAACCTCAAGTATCCAATGTAGTGCAAATCTGTCTGGATTTTTATACAAAAATATTTTTATGAAATTGAAACCTCTGAAAGAGTATCACCAGATATACTTATTTTAATTGAATCATTAAAAACTTATAATGTATAAATGTCACTTATGCTTATTATCGTTAGCGGATGTAAAAGGGCTTATAATTCATTACAGAACAATACATTACTTTAACCAGACAAATGATTACCAATGTTTTAATTGTAAGCAAATTTAAAATCTAAAAAGTTTCAGAAGACATTTTGAACGTTCATGTAAAAGCCTAAATCTTAGCGCAACTACTTCTATAGGTAATTCAAGTACAGAAAACATATCATTTGAACAAAATGTCCCAATTGATAACCTAGCAGATGAGTGTAAAACTACAACTGAAGAATGTAGTATCTTTAAAGTTATTGAATCTTCGGCAATAAGCTTTCTTTGTAACTTGTACGGAAACTCCAATTTGTCTCGTAAAATAGTTGAAGATATAATTTCAGATTTAACAGAAGTATTAAAACCTCATTAATGTTCTGTAAAAGAATAACTTGTAGTCTAGGAATCTCTCCGGAAATTACAAATATTTCAAAAAATGACACTTTGCTGAAGGATTGTTCTTGTTTTTCTAAACTAAAAAACATTTCTTCATATAAAATTGATTTTAATGACGTAATAAGTTATAATTCTCTTACATTCCGCTAAATTTCTTACAAAACAAATGATTACATCAGTATCTCTAAAAATGTTTATAAAATTGAATGTTTAATTTTGTTGAAAAACATTCCATACATAATTTGTGAAAAAATTATAATTTCCAATTACATTGATCATTTTAATTCATATGAAGTTTTAAAAGATACTCAAAATTACTTAATGTATGTTATAAATGAGTTTGATGGACCTCCTGTGTCTTTACTTTTAAACCCTTGTGGTAATAAATTTATATTCTTAAAATTTTTTTAGATAATTTAATTAAGCTTATTTTATTAAAAAAAAAAGAATATATTTAAATTAAAAAAAAATCATTAAATTAAAAGAAAGAATTCTTTTTATTTGACCGTTTTACAGTTCACAGGTTAAAAAAGTATGTAAGTAAGTATATATGTACTACCGAAGAAGCAGCGGTGCAAAGCGAACAACGAAAGTATTATAAATTGATCACGTACGTTGTTATTTAATCATGAAATGAACGTGGTCAAGCAACCACAATCATGGTTGGTGTATAACGAACGTGATTAAAGAACAACGGAGATATTATAAATTGATCACGTTCATTGTTATTTAATCATGAAATGAACGTGGTCAAGCAACCACAATCATGGTTGGTGTATAACAAACGTGGTTAAAGAACAACGGAAATATTATAAACTGATCACGTACGTTGTTATTTAATCATGAAATAAACGTGGTCAAGTAATCACAATCATTGTTGGTGCATAACGAACGTAGTTAAAGAACAACGGAAATATTATAAAGTGATCACGTACGTTGTTATTTAATCATGAAATGAACGTGGTCAAGCAACCACAATTATGGTTGGTGTACAACGAACGTAGTTAAACAACAATTTAAGTGTGTTCCTTTGATCACGTTCATTATCATTTGACTATAAACGTAGTTCAAAAAAAATATTTTCCATCAACAATGTTCATGGTCAAAGAACTATGAATGCTGTTGATTAACAATGTTCATTATCATTTGACTATAAACGTAGTCCAAAAAAAATATTATCCATCAACAATGTTCATAGTTAAAGAACCATGAATGCTGTTGAATAACAATGTTTGTGATCAAAAATGAATTTTTCAGAAGTACAATGAACGTGATCACTTGAATATGAAAATACTCAGTGTAACACGAAAATTGTTGGGTAACAATGACGCGTGATAAATCAAACACGAAATCAATCACGTTCGTTGTAAAGTTTTGATAAAAATATTGATCACGCGAGCGTTGTGAAATCAATCACGTTTCTTGGTTGACGCCAAATCAACCAAGAATATTGGTTGATTTCACCAAGGTTTTTTTTTCGGTGTATCCACTGAAGGACTAAAGGCACTCAGCAACAGAACAGTTCACCTTAAAACTCAGCAGTCTAGGATATCCATCAACTACTCAAACGTATGATCTCATCAAAACAAATAGAAAAAGTAAGAATCACAAGTAAATCACTAGTTTACTCACTTCTGACAATAATTACATAACAACACATTTTTATAGACCTTAAATCAACATAAGAACAAAGTTGTAGTTCTAACTACAAACATCAAAGCAAATATGATTTCCACTGTAATCGATTTATGAAGTCAAAAAAGCAACTATGTGCCTTACATATACAAAATATGCTTCTTGAAATTTCAATTAACTTAAACGAATAACCAGCTGAAAATATAGAAAGTTCAATTTCATCAAACCAAAGCAACAAACACACAACTAACTCTATAAAAGGCACAACTACACTACAATACAATGTGTGCCTGTATATTTTCTTTTTATGACAACCGGTGGATGCCTGTACGCCACATTCATCAGAGTCACCGTCGTCGTCGTCGTCATCCACCTATAAATGTCCACTTTTAGCAAATTGTTTCTACTCAAATTGCCTTTAAGGCAACCATCAATCTGTGCGATTTCTGTTCCTTTTTGCTAGCCAACTAAAGTCAAACTTGCCCAATTGAAATGAGTCCTCCTATGCATGTGCGACTGCCATCATCATAATCAAACTAAACAAACACAAAAATACCACACCACGTAGAATATTTTCTTTGACTTTGAAACAATCGTCCTTACGGATAAGGTGACCATTTGTACTTTTTTTTGCAGCAAGAAATTTTTGTTTGAAAAATAGGACTTTGGCCGTTGTTTTTGAACATCTCTTTTAAATGGAGGTAATCCTAAAAGATACATCAGATAATAGCTTTATATGACCCATTTTTGGTATCAGTTGATAGCATTATTAACATTTTTGTGTTTGACTGTTCTTAATATGGCTGACTGGTATAAACTTGTCTAATGCACTTTACACCTCTCTTAATTGTATACATAGTTCATTTAGGCTTTAAATTTCAATTTTTTTAAACTTGATATCTCACACTGCGATGCATGCTGCATTTTTAGTTCTTATTATCCTAAGGGTACCCATTCAGATATTTGTACTGCTTGCTTTAGTCAATCTTTTCATGAAGGCATTTTTCCCAATTATGATAACTTTCCCGTTTGATTTTTGTTCATTTTCTAGGCCGAAGAGTAATAAAAAAAAATTATGAAATTATCTATATCTATTATAAACTCTTCGAAATTCAATACAACTAGGTGTTCCTCAGGGTTGCCAATTAGGTCCGCTTCTTTTCATTATTTTCCCTAACTATTTTTTTCAGTGTTTTAATATTAGCAGATGAACAAAAGCTATATTAGTTTATGAGTACAGATCAGCTGAATTAATTGAATCAAGACGTTAAATAAGATAAAAGTGTTTTTTTTTTTCGAAACACTGTTCCCATTAAAACAATGTTCTACAAAAGAACATAGAAAATTTTAAAAAACTTTTCATAGCTTTTGCTTGTTTTTCACTGCATGCCGAATGGTAAACTTAAAAACTGAAAAATATGTACAATTTAATACCGTTGTAGGTACATATATGTATGTCTAGAATACACGCAGTAAGAAAAATAAATAGTATTTTTAAAAATTCCATTTCGGAAAAGCCCAGAAGAGCCAACAACCAATTCAACATGCAAATCCAACCACATAAATCGCGATATACGAGAATACACATAACAAAAGATATACCTCTAAACCCTCTCTTCATCTCCTTCTCCCTGCCTCTAGAGAAATGCACAACTTCTCGTAGCAATTTTTAATCTCTGAATCCTGATTGTTGTTATATAATTTTCCAGAAATTAAAATAAAATAAATATATTTCAGTTTCTACGAGTTATATATGGTTTATATAAATTGTGAAGGATATGCCTTTTAGCCTATAGAGAGCACTATGGTTAAAACGACAGTACCAAACGAGACCGAAGAGATTATTCAATTATTATTATTTTAGCAGGTTGTTAAGATCTTGAAAACATGATAACTGCATAAATGAAAAACGGCACAACAACACCTTTGCTTCCTCTGGTTTAATTAAGAGGCCAGGCGCTAAAGGTGGTGGCAGAGAGAGAGAGAGATGGAGAGTTGATTAGCAAATTACTCTTGTCCTTGGCCATATTGCGCTGAGCTAGAGATGTGCAAAATGTCAATTTTTTGCTTTTTGATTGGTAAATGTTTGGTTATTTTAAGCCATGTTATAAATAGTCGTATTTATTAGATTTTAAACTAGTCAGACAGTGTCTAAATTGATCGAAATAGTCCGAAATATGCTTTATTTAATACAAAAAATATCACAGTCAAGGTTTAGAAAATCGATTCCGTTGTTAGTTAGATAACTTTAGACAACTATTAAAAATGTTTATTTAATAACTTTTACGGATTTCTAAAGTTATACAACGTTTATAAATACGACCACGTTTGTATTTATTTCTATATTAAAAAAAAAAATCATTGATCCATGATGGCAACTCTAGTCGATTGTTGTGTTTGACGTTTAAAAAGTGGTAGAATAATGTCAACCAAAAAATGTTCCAGACTATTTCGACAGGTATTTTCTCTCTTAGAGAATTTCATCCTGACGCCTCAAAATGTGACCGATTGTCTAAATCTGCCCAAAAAGATGTAGGTATATATGTATGTACTACATATGTATATGTATTCGCATAAATTTCTTCGTCTGATAACTCCATGATGAAAAATGATTTTTGATGCGAAAAGAGCAAACAAAAAGTTTGGCAGTTAAAATTATATACCTAATGACCGATTTCATAAAGCCCTTTTAATCATTTAATAAGCTTCTAAAATTTTAAATGAAGTTTGTTCCATACAAAATACGTCAGCCAGGTACGCAGTTCAAGCTAAACTAAATTTTATCCCTGCAATTCTTATCTCTACAATCGTTTGCTAAAAGCCCAAATGTCAAAATTTATTTGTGAAAGAAAGCGTTGAGCATTATTTCGCGCGCTAGATTAACTGGAGACTTTTTGAATTTAGCGCGTGAACTGGGTACTGCCTAGCTAAATATCCTCGCTAAAATTTATCTAGGGAGGAAATTTGTATGGAAGATAAATTTTAGCGGGCCCAGACCACGTTAGACGATCAATTGATTAATCATTGTTTCGGAAAAAACTGTCTCTATCACATGTAAAGGGACATATAGAGAGAGCAATCGTTAAAACGATGATCGTGCAATTGATCGTCATAAGCGATCTAGGCCCTGCTAATCTCCTTGCTCAAAATACTAGCTCTGAACACACTTGGCAGCATCACGCCACGAAATAATACAATAATATTTTGTAGCGTTAAATTAATTTTTTTTCTATTTGTCTGCGTTAATTCTTTTTTAAGCTTTTAATTAACTCAATAATAATATGTGTTACCATACTCTACCTACTACAAATGATCTTTTTTTTAATTCTACCAGATCTTTGCGAAGAGTGCTTAGTACAAGCGACATCTTACGACCTTAGATTTGCCAACGAAATTCTTCTCATTCACTTCTTCATGGATGATCATCGTTCATGATCTTGAAGTGTTATACTGTTTACCGTTTATTTACATCGTAAACTGTTATATAATGATCTTGGTATCTTCATTCAGGTTTGTGTCTAATCTCATGACTATCAGAAGTGTACTGTGTATTTCTTTGTTAATAAAATTCACAGTATTTTTTTCAAATTCCTTATGGGTTATATTAAATCTGATAAAGTAGGATTAACGTGGTCTGATTTCTCACACTATAAAGGTTGGCCGCATTCCTTAATTGTGGTTTCAAGTATATAGGGTATCCTTTAAAGGGTCATTAATTTTCTAATGGGGTTATAATAATCGAAAGATTGAAAAAAATAAGAGTTGATGAGATTTGTGTGATCACACTTTTTTTTTTACTAGCTGTATTCAATGGATAACAGCTTCGGGTATAAATTTTTGCTGTTAATCTGCACCAATATGATCAGTAAATCATATTGGAACAGGGTTGCAAAAGCTCTTTAGCTTAAGTTTAAATTTATTATTTCAGTATGTACTTACTTAACTGTCATGTGATTGTGAGTTGAAAAAAGGAATTAATTCAGAAGCACTTACGAAGATCAAATTTAATTCACAAGCTATTTTTAACTTGCTAGTTGAAAACAAATTTATTCATAAGCTTTTTATGGATTTATTAAGAAGATGAGACTAGAGCATCTATTCCAATGCCAACATCAAATTAATAAAAATGTGTTATGACGATTAATAGCTCAAGTTGATCACTAACAATTCTGATATCTGATGGAGTGATAGCTCTTGCGTTGCTCCGTTCAGCACCTACAATCTCCGTAATAAGTGTATATTAAGATGTGTGAGAAAACAAGCCACTAAGAGTTATTTCACAAATAGCCGGCAACCAGCTACTGGCACCGGACGAACAGCCTTAACCACGTATCTACAAAACAAACATTTTTAAAGAACTGGAACAACAATGATTTTTTACAATACTCGTAAAGCACAATATTGAAACTGTATTCCTTTATGATTCAACTTTAATATATTTCTTGATAAATGAAGAGAAAAAACAGGTTATTGAAATCACTCAGAAACGGGACAATATGATATGATAGAACTTATGGGATCTTTCACTCGTCCAGACTAATGCCGCTAACGGCAGATGATTGCTGGACAATGCCACCACCAGGTGTGAAAGTGTACCTAATTAAATGTTGAAAAAAACGGGTAATTGGTTGCCTAAAAGGAATATACTCAAAGAATTGAAGTATGTAGGTACTAGCAAACACGTGCTCGCCTTGCTTCGCGTTCGTTAAAACTTTTTTATTTAAATTACTTTATTTTTATATTTGAGTTGTTTTCTTGTAAATTTTGTTTAAGATTTGAAGACTAAAATTGCCTATTTCCATCCTCGATGTTTTAAGCTCTCGCTTCATAAATTTAATTTTTGATAAAAGAATGGCCGCGTTCGGTTGGCAATCCGTTAGCCTATCTTAGATAGGTTAGTATCTGATATGTTTTCGAACGATAGGTCAAAAAAGCCGACAAAAAGAAAATTAAAGTTTAATTTTGTATGCGAATATTTGTTTAATTTCATTGCAAATTACACTTAAATGCATTTTAAAGCATATTTATAATATTTTATTCCTTTACAAACGTATACAAACGAAAAGTCAAATGCAAACGTAATCAGCTGGTTCCTCAAATTGCCCATCGGATACGTTACTATACCAAAAATTTTCGTTTAGCTTGAGATTTGATTTTGACCACAGCTGTTTGGTTCATTAGCTGAATTTTCCTATGGGGTTACAACAATACAAACCTATCCGGATAGGTTTGGATTGGCTGCCGAACGCGCCCAATCACATATTTAAAAATTGTCTAAACCAGCTGCTGTCATTTTCTTCTCTATGTAAGCGTGTTTTTAGACAGGCATGAAGGGGGCCTACAATTTGTTTTTTACCGAATCCGAACGGCTTAGAAGTGAGGTACTTTTCCATCATGAAAACAGACACTCACGCTCAACTACAAACTTGCTATATTTAATTAATTTTGACTGGATACGATTAAAATACCACTTATATTTTACTTTACAATGGTCCACAGTTGGTTGTGTTTTTTTTTTTTTTTTAGTTTAGGTACAATCGTTTTATTTTCACAAAAAAAAAATCTCTTTCAAAATCACTGTGGATCATATGTTTTGACAACTTTTTTCAGAATAATTTGGCCATGCGTTAAATTAAGTTAAAAAATTACCGAACATTTTATGAATACCGCACATCCCTATATCAATCCTTAAAATGCCACGCTCGAAAACATTTTATACTTAAACGAAACCATCGTCGCACAAGCACGAACATCACCGAGTACCAAAAACATGTATGCAACAAAAAAAAACAGAATTCAAGTACATACTAGACCTTAACTATATAGAAGAAAAAAACTTGTGGGTATAGGTATAAGAGGTTTGAGGTATGAAGAATTTGAATGGATTAAGCCGGGGGAACATAGCAATTAGCTTTGATTTATGAATTTTTAAGAGCATTTTCCAACAGAGTAAATAAGGTCAGTAGCTGTGCTTCGTTGCGCTACTATGCTCTCAGCTCCGAGTTTCATAATGCCCTTGTCCTAGAACCCACAGGCCGCAGTGATCAAAAGTATGATGTCAGTGCAAGGACACATAATAATTCCTTCAAAGTCTCATAACATATACAGTCAACCATTAACTACCTATAATATAGGTACGTCGTCATACATAGGTATATCATATTCGTTTTACTTGCCAAAACTTAATGGATTCGTGAATTTACCCAAAGTATTCAAAAGTGCCATATCATGCGGTTAATTTTACATCCACCATCATCCCCTTTACAAAAAATAATAAAACTCAAATTTTACCCCATTTTCTGGCCAATATAATGCGACAAACTTTGGAAACTCTGATTCATTGCAATTAAAATTATTGTCTCCAGATATGTTATTCCATGAAGACACTAATGAAGATATATATAGGTCGATAAGTAATATCCTCTTGAATCTCGAAATAAATTGATCGGCCCGCACTTGGATCACAGGTCTTTGTCGGTTCAATTTGTTTATTTCCAATCAAAATACATAACGCACCAATCACAACCAATTAAATTCACTGCGCGTCGTGTCTCGTGTTTTTGTGTCGATAAAGGAAAATCAATTCAAGGGGGCGTTAAAGGGGGTGGCAAGGCAGAATAACATTACTCTTCCGCAACTAGATCTTTCTATTTGTATGTTTTTAATGGATAACCTTCGAATCAATTCGAAAGATAGATACAAATCTAGCTCACTTTGAGAATTGATCCCGAATACAAGTGCAGACAGAAACTTTGTCAGCGCGATCGACGACGGCGACGACCATCAGCGACCGACACAAGTTAAGACAACTTTTTTCAATCACACATCCGCGCTGGCAGAGCGATTTATTCGCACTACATGAACCGTTAGAACTGAACTGCGAAACAAAAACAGAAGCCGTTTTTGCTTTGCTCTGAAGTCTCAACATTTATTTGCACTTACAATCTTATTCGACTAAAGAGTAACGACAGCCTGACAGCACACACATGCCTGCCACACACATGCCTGCTGTAGCCTAAGTTTATTTTTTCATATAAGTTATAGGGAAAAAATATGAAAAAGAAAAAACATTCTGGGTTTCTTAATTGGGGAGCAAAAAATTCATTCAAGAAAATGAAGTTCAACTTTGGGGCATAGAGCTTTACGCATCGGGAAGTTGAGCTTTTACTATGAGAGTGCCATTATTGGGGGGGCAAGTAGGGTGGTAAAAGGTTGCCACATGTGATGATTTTCGTGACTTATTTTTTCTACCTTTGATAAAAGTGTGAACTTACAGAATTTAATTTATTTTTTAATTGTTTTTATTTACTTAAAAATAAAAGTAGGTAGGAACCTTTGTACGAAACTTGAGCAAAATTGGTCTTGCAATTAAACATAAAACATAAATTTGGTGGCACAACAGCTTATGAAGAAATAGGGCCTAGTGACTTACAACTCTCAACCATTCCAGTGTGCGTGACTGCAGGAATGGAGGGGACCTACAGTTTATTGCCGAATCCAAACGGCTATGACAGGAGGATTTGTCATTTCCTGGCAAGAGGCAGTAGCCCTGAAAAACATTTTTCAGTTTTAAGTTGACAGAGGCTGGGAATCGAACCCGGACGTCTGACGTGACAGTCCAACGCACTTTTTTTATTTTAATTCATTTTAATTTTTCATTCCACTTATAACTAACTTGAATCTAGACAAAAATTCATAAATTATCAATAACTTACAACTAACTTACTGGCCCCAACGCACTAACCAGAACGCCACGGGCTACTACGAGCAATTAGTCATACATAGGATAAAAAAAACTCACATAGTCTAAAAAAAGAGCTATATTCACAAGTTTAAATCCCTATTACCGTTATAAAAATTTTAACATGAAGCACACACAAAGCTAACAATCACTTTCGACAATACGATGTTTTATAAAAATCATATTTGGTATTTTTTTTTTTTTTTTTGAGAAAATTATAAAACATATAAATTTATCATACATTACGTTCTAGATGAACTAAAACAAAAATTCGAATCCTCTCCTAGGGAATCTCATAAAAATGATCTGTGCCTAATTTAGAAGAAAACCGTTCATCTGAACTTATCTGAATAAACAAATGGAATAGGAATGTTGCGATGGTATCAAAACGACCTTTCTTACTTGCTCAATAGGTCAAGTACATATTTGCTTCGTTTACAAAATAAACCAATATTTTAAGATTCAAACTACAATAAAGACTACGAAGTGCGCTGCGGCGACCGGCGTCTCTGTGCGTCGGTGAGCTCGTGCGTTGGTGCGTTTTTTTGATCCATTCGTCTGTGCGTCCGTGCGTCCACTAATATTTGAGCTGTGGCATAAACATGATTTGCTTCAAGTGTAGTCCATTTTTATGAGATTTGCTAAGGGATAACCTTGAATTTTTGTTTAACCAAAACGAGTAGCTACCTATCATACAAAAGTTTAGTTTTTATTTAAGTTTTCTCAAAAACCACAATAACGATTTTTTCTTAACTGCAATACTAAATTTTCAGGTTTTTGCCAAGAGGTTCGCATGTTACTGACATAGAGTTTTTTTTGTTATTTGGTCGTGGGCCTTAAGACTCTTTTTTAACGATCTTAAATAAGAAAACTTAGAGTTCTTGTTCTACTTGGAAGCCTTAAGCTATAGTTGCTTCTAGCATAATATGAGCGGTTTCATCCAAGCATATTTGTTTTTTTACCTGCACCATGGCAAACCGTTATTTCGATTCAGACTTCTACTCAGAAAAACAAAAACACATTCGAAGAAAACAAATGTAGGTAAACCATGTTAAGTTTTGAAGAAAAACAAAATCATTTTTTCGAATGTAAGCCTTCCTTGATCCGCTTTCTCGGTACGCCACTGATGGAGAAACTTGCGATGGCGCCATCAAGCATTTTTTTTTGAAAAAATTAATATGTATAAATTAGTGTTTCTGCACTTTGTTACTTTTAAAAGTGTTATTATATTTTTCATTTAAATTCTGTTGGTGATAAGTCGGATATAGAGTTACCACCGGATATGGCGTCTAGATTGGTTTTGGTCCATTTGCGGATGGTTTTAAATGACGTCAACGATACAAAAAATTAAATCCCCGCTTAGATCGACTAAACCATGTCCATGGATTCCTAATAATTGGTGGGCTTTTGTTTAAATAATACCTTATCAAATAAATAATGTAATCAAGGAACAGAGTTGTCATGCTTTAGAGTACCAATATTTCAGTTGATTAATTATTATGACTCAGTTTATATTAGTCATACAGATTTTATCATAACAAAGAGTGAAATGTTATTGTTATACTTTTGCTCTGTATGGCATCTATTTTATTTTATTTAATTTTTTTTTTTTTTTTTACTTGCTGAAAAGATTGTGCACGGATAGTAAAATTTGTGTCAAATTTAATAAGACTATTTTTAAGTAATTCAAAGACAGTCGGTTATAATGCTGCCATACAACGAGTTTTGTTTTTCTCAATTTTTTTTTCAAAAACGGGTCTTACGATTTTGATTAAACTTGGTGTCGTACAAAATTTTTATTAATCAAATTGCTTTTTTAGGTTTTTGCCCAAAAAAAAAAGTTTTTTGAGGAATTTGCCTTTTTTATTTTTGCATATGTCTCGTTAGTGGTTGGACTGATTCTACCACACTTAAAAATCTGGGCACTTTTTCATAAAAATTGACAGGTTCCACATTTGCTTATAGATTTCCAGTTCATAAAATATTGAAGAGAAATAATTGCCTTTTCTCAAAGGCGGATTTTCATCTGATTGCACGTACTATTGACGCATTATCAAACCAAAATTTTTTAAAAATTCTGTCCATTGGATTTGGGGTTTTAGCATTTTGAGAATTATTTCTTTTTTTTTTTGTGATCCGAAAATTTGACAATTTTCGCATATTTTCTGACAGTTCTAAAAAGTCGTCAAAGCATTTATGTTCTAATGACATTAGTATTATATAATAAACTAGCTGCCCCGGCGAACTCCGTTCCACTTATAATTGATTAAATTGTTATTATTAATGCTCTCAAAAGTCGAGCGTTTCTATTAAAAGAATGAAACTCTTAAAATTAAATTGAATTTAATGCACTTTATTTAAACATAAAATGGACTTCATACTGGGCACTGAAATTCTTTGTTATAAGCACGTGGTTTGTTCTGTTGTTCTGTTGCAGACGATCTTCTTCTAAGGAACTGTGATATAACTTTGAAAACTAATAATATAATTTAAATAATAATCTAATGTAATGCACAAACAAAAATAGAGAAATTTTATTAAATACAATAAAAAAAATTGCGTATACGCCTGAGTGTACCGTACTGTTTTATATCTATAAAAAAGGATTACGACATTATTTTCTCAGTGTATTTACCTAGTTCAATACGAGTCAAAAAAAAAGCGAACACAAAAATGCACTTATTTAGCCTGCAGCAACCGCACAAGCTATGAAATTTTAGAGTATTAACCCCTGATACAATTTTGTCTTAGAATGATCCCAGGCATCATATTCCAAAATACAGTGCACGAATTAGGTGACAATTGACACCCTGTAATATCTAAGTTTATTCTGAATTTTCACTTTAGTGCCTTTTTATTATCTTTGAAAGGATCAGAATTCCAAATCCAACAAAGAACCTTAGCTTTAAGGTTCAGGTAATTTAAAGCTAAATTTAATCAGGCTTTTTAGTATAGTCTCAAATTCTTAATTCTTTAGTTAATATAAAACGTAAGGAATTGCTGCGGTATGATCCCTTCAATATAAGAATTATCTCATATTAGCTTTCCTTTTTCTGAACTCCTACACGGCATTATTACATAAACTCTAACCTTTACTTTTTTCCCTACGAACAGATATCAACATCAAAGATGTCATGTCCTGTAATTGAGTAAAAATTCTATTAAACTTGCATTGGAATTGTATTAAACCCCGGAAAAAAAAAAAAAAAACAAACCAATGACGCAGAAAGCAGCATAACAATTTCGCGTAGGTGATATTCCATTTCCACATCCAAACAATAGTTTATATATTTGCTGTCAAAGAATCTCTCCCAAACACACTTCAGATGCACATTATTCCGAATTCCAAAGAACTCAAATTAAAGGTATAATCCCATCTAAAGAAAAAGCAAAACCAAAAAAAAAAAAAAAACTATATACAAAACCCTTAAAGCTACAACCAAGACCAAAGACTATGTACGTCGATGGCTAAAAATGGCATCCACCTACTCGATAAAGTTTATTAATGACGTTGGATTTTGCCAATTCCAAGCGTTAAGGTGTATCATTCTATCGTTGTGTCTATCTAATACTCTTTCGGTATTCAGTCCTCGATTTTGATACCAACGTTCTTCGTTGTCGTTGTTGATGATGATGATTACGATTATAATAACACAGAAGTTGTTGTTTTCTAGAATCCTCCTATTTCGATAGCCTAACACCAACCAACAACAACAAAGACAGCAAGCAAAGTGGAAAAGATATGGCGTTGGCTGGATCTGATGACGGAAGACCGAAGCATCCAGCTTACACCCACGTCTCACGAGATGCATAATACTTGAAATATTTTTTTGTGCTGTTTATCTTACAAGGCCCGCATATGTTAGGAATAGACAAATTTTTTTTCCAGTTTTCCAATATACCCCTCAAAGAAAGTTCCACTGGAAAGTGGATAACAAAAGCTTAATGTGTTAGATGGGGAAATTAAAATTCCATCTTGTCATGAGCAAAAGGGGTACACCAGAGAGAGAGAGAGATTGAGGGAAGCTCGAACACTCTTGGAATTTTTTTTTCGAATTTCCAGGAATTCGTAAGCTCACTTTTCCACTATTCCAGTGTTAGATTCTGATTGGAAAGAAGTATACCTGTAGTGTTCTTCTAGTTGACTTAGGGGCATTAGGGTAGGACTATTTTTTTTTTATCGTACATTCTTTTTGTAAAAATTTTAATTCAAGATTTCCCAATTGTAAATTATTATTGCTTTTTTAATGAACAAAAATAAAAAAGAAACAATCTAAAAATAACTTAAAAAAAAAACAAAGAAAAGCACAAAAATCTCTTTGAATGAAATAAATGCTGCTGGAGAGTATTTTATTCAACAAAGTTATCTAATAAAATAAAATATAGACGATCCAAGACTTTAATGAATGGAATTAAGAGAAAAAATAAGAAAGAACAGATGAACATACCCCCGGAAAATAAGGGGATATAAAGAATAGGGTATATGTTGTACACACACAAAAAATCTGTAAATTGTAAATGGCTTCCGGTTTTGTTAAAGGTTTTTCTTTCACCTGACTCATCACTTGCTTTCATTTTTATACAAAATGCGGTTGAATTTTACGACTTTTTAAATGTTCGCTCTTTTTTTTATTATTTGAAAAGGACCTGAGGCACAGAGCGATAGGAGAAGATTTTCCGCTTCAATTTTTCCCTTCTTATTTTTATAACACAAAAAGCTATAAATTTCATGCGTGTCCTAAGATTAGTTGAGATAGACACGACAATCCAGGGAAAAGTTTAAGGGATGTAGAAAGTAGAGGTGTTCATGTTCCTCTTATACACAGGGCTTAGGCGAGTAACTGATATATATAACCACAAGGAAACTGTTAATGATAAATGAATTTTATATGGAATTTTATTTTACCGTTGAATTTTGTGAATTTCGATGGTGTTTTTTTGTATTTTGCCCGAGCAGAGACAAAGGGGTTTTAAGATTTTTTTTTTTTTTTTTTTTTTGTATTCAAAATTGAAGTTATTAAAGCTTCATAAAAAGGAATCAAAAAAATAGTTTTTCGCCATAAATAAAACTATGCCTTGAGGACATGAATCGTTAATACAAGGGCAATTTTTCGACTTTGTTTGGTGTAGGTAAAATCTACCTTTTTTCGCTTGGGGTTAAACAAACGAATTGTTGGTTGATTGTTCCTTTTATGAAGGGGCTTTTAAGAACCCTTTCACATACGAGGAGATTTTATTGCAGGCAACTTTTAGTTTTAGGAGAGAATGGCACGAATCATGGGAAGTCTACATTTGAATTTTTTTTTTGATATTTCTTTTCACACGTTAAGCTTAGTTTATAGATCTAAGCGAAGTGAAGTTTTAATACAAAAAATGCAAAATTAAATGCAATTTTTTTTAGCAAGAAAAAGTAATTTCGAAATAAATATAATTTAACTTTTCTTAGTAAACCTTTTGACGCCATATGTATTGATGTTTCGTTTCGATTTGGATTTCACTTCGCATTGATGTATAAACTATGTTTTAAATAAAACTAGCTGACCCGGCGAACTTCGTACCGCTTAACAGTCAATGAATTTAGTGATACCTTTTAGCTAAGCTAAAAAAATTTATTAAGTTCAATAGTTCATTAGGAGAAGGAAAATCGAAATTCAATATAACTACAAATATCAAGTATTTCAATGGCGGGTCGTCAAGACATTTGCTTTGATGGACAGTTTTTACAAATCGGACTAAAATTTCAGATTTTCTTTTACTTTTCTCTATCTCTATCTCACTCCCACTGGCGAAGTGTGAGTGAGAAAAAGTACAGATATGTCAAAAAAGTCTCAAATTTCAGTTCAATGTGAACACCGTCATGAAGCTACGTATTTTGCTGCATGGATTACTGTTATGTTGGTTCTCTTCAGTGAAGCACCTTGTGATATACGACATTTTTCATTTTGTCATCAGGTGCGAGAACAAACAAAGCGGATGTTTTATCTACACGTGAATATGCCACGTACAATTGACCAAATGCTGGAAAACATGCATTTTTTTAAATTAAGAACACAAACGCTCAAGAATTAGCCTTTTGATTTGTTAATCGTCATAAATAGTGAATGCAAGATTAATCGGAAATTGAATTTTATGGTTAGCAATGCTGTTCGGGAATACTTTGTTGATGAGCTCGTCTTTCGATGAGACATAATTGCATAATTGAGGAAACGAAATCAATCCGCTCGATTCGTCGGCAGGAACATGGCCATTACCGATAGTCAGCAATTACTTGAAGAAATCTTGAGCAGGTGGATCGTTCAGCAATGCAACTCCCATGTGGCTGATGTTCAAGTGACAGATGTCAAAGTTACAGATGCCAAAATAACAGATACCAAAGTGAAAGATTGTCAAAGTGACAGATTGTCAAAGTGACAGATGTTAAAGTGACAGATGTCAAAGTAACAGATGTTAGGATGACATATGTCAAAGTGGCAGGTGTTTTGTTTTCAAAATTCACACAGGACTCTTACCGCCATCAATTTGGTAAGCCTCAAAAGTTCGGATTGAATCAAGTATAAAGAAATGGCGGATAAACTGGCCAAAACCTGATCTTCTCTTGATCCGAACCAAATTGAATCCTCTGTATTCATGCCACTGGTACAAGAAAAAATCAGAATACGCCAGAATTTCCTAAAGGCTGCCAACGACAGATGGTCAGCAATTGATACTTGTCGGGTTTCGAGGAACCTATGGGCGAATATCACTTAGAAAAAAACAGACTACCTTCTTACGCTAAGTAGACCTCAACTGTCCCTCTTGGTTGGAATCCTAACGGGTCACAACTCAATGGGAACCCACATGAGCAAAATGGGTATAGCCACATCTGACTTATGCAGAGGATGTTATGATGAAGAGACGCAAGAGGGCTCTTATCACTTCCTTTGTGAGTCCCCCAGCTTAGCAAGAACCAGGAAGAAAGCCCTCGGAGAATACTTCTTCGATGAATTGGGCGACAACTCGTGTTTGCCACTGAAAAGCATCATGAAATTCATCCAGAATTCAGGATGGTTCAGGGAGGCACCCCAAACCTAACCCCCAGACTCCACTAAGTCCTTTCCTCACTCGTCCTTATTCATTCCCTACCCATATTCTGGGGAGCACAATTGATCCACTGAGATCCGAGTGAGATGACGTTGCTTGCCGTATCATCATCCCTTAAAACCTAACCTAACCTAACCTAACCTATAAAGAAAACATTTCGCAGTTTACCATTAATGCTGAAAAATTCAAAGTTTACCCGGTAAATTCTATAGGCTTCTTATTTAAAAAAAATTAATTGTAAAAAAAATATTAAATTAAAAATTGAAGGGAAGAGAGTGATGTTTTAGAAATAATGCTCAATAAATCAAGAAGATTTTTTATGTTGTGGAATTTAATGTTTTTGGAAAAGTAATAAAAATATATAATATGTATGTTACCCTTAAGTCAGTGAATAATTTTTGACTTACAATAATGTGTTTTTTTCGTATGTGGAAAGTTTTTGAAATACCCACATTTTTCGAAATCAATTTTTAATATTTTTTCTTTATTTTACTGTAAGGTATGGGCTAAACTAAAACATCTAATTATTTCTTATATTTATTTCTATATGTATTTATTTATTTTAAGTGCACAATTTTGATTCACTACGCACCGTTGAGTCTGTCATATTAGAATTGTATACCCCAACCCAATTCATCTAGAAAATATAGGAATTAATTAAAATTCTTTGTTAAATCCAAACAAAAATAATTCTCTTTTTAAATTAAACGCAATCCTTTAAAAAATGATTCCCTTTTAAAATTATATTACAGAAAAAAAAAAATCTTGCTTTCTTAGCTTCTTCTAACTTTTGTTAAACTCTTTTACAAAAATAATTACTCATTATTCTTCAATCAAAAAACTCACAGCTTTTGTTCTCTAACTTTTTCACTGCACCTGAGTCTGAATTTTTGAGATAAAATACCTACATATATGTATAATAACAAAATCTATTTAAAAAACAAACCACATTAATTGATGTCAAATTGTTTTTGAAGAAATTTGCACAAAGTTTTCGCTTGAACTTTACCAATGAAACTCGGATCTCTCAACCAATCCCCCCATAAGGGTAGTTAAATGTTTGAAATGAAAATGTACCCATCTACATAGTTTTTTTTTTTTTTTTTTTTGTGTTGTGTCTCATAAACTCTAACTCACCATTTTGCCCTGTTTTTGCATCGATATTTGAAGAAGGCCAACCAGTCAATTAAATTCATGACCACAAGAATTCCGCACAAAAGCCATTTTGCCAACAACAAGAACGAGAATGAAAAGAGAAAACAATTTCCAAAAAGGAGGAATTAATTGAGTTTTCCAATAGAGAAAGTATCTTTATAAAATACAAAAAAAAAAAAAAAAAAAAAATGATGGAAAATACTTCTAAATTGAAGTTAAAATGCATCACAATCAGAAATATATTGTGTAGAACATAGTGATGTTCAAATGCGTTGTTCTTTAAAACTTACCATGAACACGAACAGCAGCAACACCAGCAGAAGCAGCATGGCTTCTGGGATTGCTGCCTTTGCAGTGGTGCCTCTTGGAGTGCATTATTATTGCCGGTACCCAGGACACTGGTTGTTGTTAGGACACCTCCCACATGTATACCACCGGGAGCAACAACTGTGGTGATTCCGCTACCGCTGCCGTTGCCACCACTGCCACCACCACTTCCGACGCCACCTCCTCCATTACCTCCAGTTAGTTGAACATTACTTGTGGCTTGTGATGCAGAGCCCATGCCACGGAGACGGCACCCCGATGGTAGCTCTGATACCGTACAGGACATCCTATTTGGTGGTTAGGTTAAGGCGAAACACATAGGGGGTGGGGAGAGAATAAGGTAAATTCAATTTTGAAAAGTTAAAAGCTTTATATAAAAGATAAACTCACTGAGTTCTGTTGCCAGAATTTGTGTTTGCTGCTGGGTCTATGAAACAGGATTATTGAATTTGCTGTTGTTGCTGACGAGCGAAGAAGCACTTGAGTGAACTTCAAACGTTCCAATCTTTCCACTAGCCATCACATCGGTTCATGTTAAACTCTGCAATATAAAAAGAAAAACAAGTTTAACTATAAATAATATAAAATTATGTATAATTTTGTTTATTGGAAATTTCACTTTGATGTTACTGTCGAAAATAATTGACTTTTCTCTTAGAGAAATATTATCAGAAAACATAATATTTATGTACACTACATGCATATGCACATAAGTATAGCCTATAAAGGTTTATGAAATAAATAAAGTTAAAATAAACAAGTTTCTTTAGAGAAAACATTACAAAAAACGATGCTTTCTATTGCATTATTTGCCATGAAACTAAAAATTACCAATTTTTGTAATGAAAGACTTTAAACCATACTTTGGATTTATCAGTGGTGGAGACCCCAAGTTTATAATAGCCCATGGTTCAATTTAAGTGTTATATTTTATGAACTGTTTTGTTTTGGCACCCAGCGTTTGGGCATCAGCAAAATGTTTTTCAACTTTTCGGCCTTTATATAACTTTAACAGGGTAATTCACATAAGGTGTGACAAAAAGCTAGAGCATATAGGTTGACTCGAGATAAGAAATAGGAGGGGGGTCTATTCCCCCCCCCGTTTAGGCGGAATCGAAAATTTTTCTGAAAAATCCACTTCAAATAGAAAAAAAGAAATCATTGCTTTTTGTAACACTTTACGTGAATCACCCTGTGTATGTATATTTAACACATTACATAATGTATTGTAAATGTTGTTTAGTTTTATTTATTTAACTTGTTAAAATGTATTATCAATTCCATCAGAATTCAAGATCAAACCTCTTAATGTACTCTAGCACGAAAAATAATATTCCACATACGCCACAGTGAACAAAATTTTTTTTTTTTTGGTTTCATTCCATATAAAGTAATTATTATAAATAATTGGTAATTTATTTGTGTCTGCAACAGCGATAACAATTCATTTATGTTGCATTTAATTGGAATTAATTAAATGAGTATAGGCTCTCTCCATTTCAATGCTTTTTTTTTGTGTATATTCTGTATCGAAAAAAGTAGATAGAAAAATGCAGTGCAGACTGAAAGTTTAATTTTCTCTCACTTTTTTTTGTTAGAAGAAAAAAATATAAAATTAAATCGAGACAACAAAGGTAGTTTGTGAAAAACACAAATTTGTTCAATTAAAATAGTTTTCATATAACGACATACATACACATATAAAAAGCATTGATACTGGCTCTATGATCGAATGGTTGAAATTAAATTAGTTAGATATTTGGTGAAAATAGATGCCGTCCTTGTAAAATAATTAAATATGGTATGGAATTAGTACCTACAGTAGCTTAGCAAATAAAAAAAATGCAAACAATTGGTTTGTCATTCATGCTTACGCTGACTAGACCTACTATTTTAAGAGTACAAGTTCTCTTTTTGTTACCTTCTTATTCTCATCGTCTAAAGCTTATTAATAAATTTGTTGTCTTGGTTTCTTTGGCAAAATAAACTTCGTCTTAAAAAACCTTGTCCGGTATCTTTTTGAAAAAAAACAAGCCATTTGTCCTCTTTTTACTTTTCTACCCGTTTCTCACATTTTTCTGTGAAAGAAACCCTATTTTAATAGCAGTGACGTACCGTGGTGCTTTTAGTAGGCTGTTCGCTATGTTTTTTCTGCAGTAAAAATATCCATTCGGGGAGAGTTCCTACGTTAGCTTTGGCTTAGAGTATGGTCAAAAACAAGCATTTTATACTAGCCCCATTTAGGAGGTATGACCTAGAAAAAAATGACTTAAAATGAAAAAAAAAAAAATATTAAAAAATAACGCCAACACTTACTATACAGTATTATACCGGTTTTGAAAGCCAGAAATTTGTTCTTTAATCTTAAATTTAAGATAAATTATTTATGTCAATAGTTTTAAAAAAATTCGCATAAAAACTTAAAATTTTCATTAAAAAAAAATGAAAAAAAAAATGTAGACCAATTTTTCCAAAATTGTGAAATAAAGTGCTAATTAATGGTTTTATGTCTTCTAGTTTTTTGAGAAAATTGAAAATAAATTCTATTTGAAATTTTCAAGATTTTTTATAAATGAGTTTTTGTAATATTGTGACATTAATTAAATGCATAATTCATTGAGGTTTTTTTGATACCCCTTTCATAAGGAAGTGACAATTATTTTTGAGGTAAGAATTTTTTTTTATAAGTCAAGTCAAGCGGTTTTTTCAATGTAATTTAAAAAATCGTTGAAAACCGAAATTTCTCGCTACGCTCTTAAAATTACCGCCATGACACCATAAACTTATTTGTACAACATAGTTAGGTGCAAAATATTGTAGTACATAATTTTTGAAAATTTTGAAATTTTTCATCACATTTACCGATAAATGTGATTTAAAAATAATCAATTTTGGGTTTACGGCGCCTCAATCAATTTTTTTTATATGAACCGTTATAAATGTATGTACATCAGAAAATGGGTTGATTCCTTACCTTTCTTTAGATACCTCAATGAAATAAATCCTCCCACTAAATCAAAAGTTATAAGCAATCTAGTCAGGTTCTATCGACATTTTTGATGATTTTTTAAGTAAAACAAATCATCCCTCACTGCAACCCAGTCGTGGCGAACGATCAACACAAACATTTTCTTTGTTTGAGCGTCGTTGGTGCGTTTGATGAAGGTGAACACCAATGCATAAAGATTTATAAGGGAAAACGATTTCTTGTGCTTTTTTTTGAATTTTTTGGTATGTGGATTTGGGTTAGCTGGGTGCGCTGAAGTAAGGAGAACACCCTACGAGGAAATTTTTGTTATGCGGCACTTCTTTGACTGGTAGGTAAGTAATTTGAATTATATGTTGTATGTGGATTTGGGTTAGCTTGCGGTGCGCTGAAGTTAAAAGAAATTTTTTCGTTACTTTGAACGGAAGTGAATTATTTGTTCTGATTTTTGTTTGAGGATTATTTGAGTTCGTACACAGATCTTAATTATTTATTGACGTATGTATTGATAGGTTATTAAAGAAAAGAAAGACAAATGCGTATATTGGAGAACTTTGGCTATACGTATGGAAATTAAGATGTTGGTAGGGTGTGCGGTGAACACCTGCGCACCTTCGAATAAACGTCACTGTTTAATAGTTTAAAACATCTTTAGAACAAGAAACAAAATACGAGTACCTAGAACGTAAAAAAAAAATCTGCCAGGCCACTGAACTTTTAATAATTGCAAAAATCTCTGAGGGCAAAGTATCTATTTTCAGAGTTGTTAAAGATACTTTTGGGCTTTCATACTTCAAATTATGCTATATCACTATTCATTTGAATCAATAAGATTGCAATCGTTTTTTCCGCGTTCATTTTACAGTTATATTTTGCATTTAAATGAATGAGATTGCATTGTTCAAATCTGAAGAGTGAAAGCAAAGTGAATTAATGCAATCTTTTAATTGATTTTTAAGGATTGCTATCACAAAAGACTGCATTCTTTTACAAGTCTGCCTATTTTCATATTTATAAACAATATACTGAAAAAGGGAGTATAGGTTAACCAAAAGTCGAAAATGTAAAACTTCTTTATTTTTGCAAATAAAATTTTAAAAATATGACCTCACACTGAATTTAATAACTAAAGCGCGTCTAGAATGAGAAGGGGTGAAGTGACATTTTTGAAGTTTTGAGATATAAGCGTTGAAAGTTTAACGTTTATAACTTTTTTTCAGAAAGTGAGAGAAACTTATAAAAAGACCATAAAAAAAGATAAAAAATGTACAATTTTAAGTGACAGTTGGCTTTTTAACTTCCCATTGGAATTTATTGTAATCGGTCCGATTTGTAAAGTTGAAAATTTTGACATTCCTGTGTACGTAAAATGGCTTGTTTTTCGAATATCTCTAGAACAACTAATGCTATCGACTTTGGCCTGGTTTCATTCTATGCATAATGACGTAGTGAAAAATTGGTAGTACATAAAAAAAAAATCCCACAGTTTTTTGTTTAGTTAAAAAAAAACAATAAAAATTGTTAAAAAATATCGAATATCTTGAGAACACACAAAGATATTAACTTCGGGTTAATTTTATTTAATACACAAAGTTATAGTTGTATCTCTGTGAAAAGTGATTGTATTGAGATGAAACAATTTTGAAAAATGTTAGTGATTTTTTTAAGGTAAGTTATTCCACAATCTTAAGAAACAGCACGAGCAAAAATTTTGTTTGAATTTTTGTTTTAGCCACATAAATATATTGATTCTATAACATGTTTATTTAACTTAAATGTCGTCTTTTTTCGGCGTTCTAAAATTTTGTTTTCAGAAGAATATATGGCTTCGAATGAAAAAAAAAAAAGAACACTTTTGACTTTTTGACAAGGAATGCCGACACGGAAAATTCCACTGTCCACTTTTTTCACGGTTTTGTGTTACAATTCTGTTTCATCTTAATACGATCACTTTCCACAGAGATACAGCTCTTCATAAAACTCTAAAAACGTGATTTTTGTATTCCCTTAATTTTTTTGACAAGCGTAGTACCAATAATATTTTCAAAAAACCTTAAGATTGATATCCAATGCAAAATTTCACCCTCTAAAGTGAACATTCGACCATTTAGATCGAAATCTGTTCGATTTCTATCACTGGCAATTTATATCATATACATTGTTCATTCTCATCTTTCGCTATATTCTTTCTTTATATTCTTTTCTTGTAATTTATATAAAAATATATACAAATTTCAAACCATCGAATGCATAGTTTCCAGATTAAAGCAGTTCGTTACATGCTCTATAGTTGTAAAGTCGTAGGTTTCAGTTATTAAAGTATTAATTTTTTGTCTATACAGGGAACCAATACTTTCCCCTTTGAATCAACTAAAATTCTTGCCTACATTTAATTTCTTAAAGTGAAGTAGCTTATATTATTTGTATTAAAATGGCAGGGGAACCATCCCAGTGCCTGCGTTTATTGGAGCTTTGACTGTATTTAATTATCAAAAAATATCAAGTTCAAACTCTTTTCTAGATTATTAATTACCAACAACATTAATCACCACCCACTATTGATGATCCTTCTTCTCCTTCTCTATTGTCTAGCAAAAAAGGATATCTTAAATGCATTTTCCTTTTCAATGAAAAGAAAATCAGCGTTAATCTATCACAATCACAAAAAAACCCTTTTATATACTAAAAATAAAGGGTGGTCTATATACTTACTAGTAAAACTCAGGAACCTTCATATCTTTTACCACGCAACTACTGTGTTGTACAAATCGATTTAATGTTATCGAGAAGCATCGAAATCAATTACAAACCCTTTCACCAAATGAATGGGGATGGATATGGAAATGGAAAGCTAAAGCCGTAGCAGGAGTAAAATGCTTTTTTAATTGGATTTTATGCTTCGGCAGATGAATGTGCCATTGAACCGAAGCAAGCGTGTTTTTTTTTTTTGTTTTGTATTTATATTTACTATTTTCATTGACAGGCAAGTATTGGTTTTATAAAAAAAGAAAAAAATCTATTTGTTCTGATAAGAATGGGTGATTTCTCTGTAGGAAATTTTACTAAAGGCCAATTTATTCACTCTCCATTAAAAAATATAGATTTTATCGTTTTAACTGAGACCGCTATTATGCCAATTGAGTAGAAATAATTTTTATGTTTTCTCTTAATTTAATTCATTCCATTAATTACATAGTTTCATTTAAATTTAAATAAAATAAAAAAAATTAATTTGGTGGCACAAACGGCTCATGAAGAACCAGGGCCTAGCGACTTACAACTATCAACCATTCCTGTGTGCGTGTCTGCAGGAATGGAGGGGACCTACAGTTTATTGCCGAATCGGAACGGCTAAGGTGAGCGGTACTTTTCTATGACAAGAGATACTCTTGGAGGATTTGTCACTTCCTCGCAAGAGGTAGTAGCTCCGAAAAAAACTTAAGGTGGAAGCGGCTGGTATTGAACCCTAGACCTCTGGCATGACAGTTCAACGCACTAACCATTACGCCACGGGCTACTACATTTAAATTTAAATGCTATTTAAAAAATATACCAAATTATCTTTGTGATGGATAATTTGGGATTTTTGGGATATTGCAATCAATTTTTTTTTCTCATTTCTGTCTAAGAAGAAAAGTCTACTACACAAAATGAAAGTAAATTAAATTTGCTACAGAAAAGGTTTTGTTCACATTTTCGCTAGAAGTGATACTAATGGAGATGCGGGGCTTAGAAATTCAAAAAGTCTAAAAAATCGGTAATTATTTTCTACAAATTTAATTTAATTTATCAACTTACCCAGAAATAACAGAAAAAGTACTAAGGCGTGGTGGAGGGGGGGGGGGGAGAGTAGGGGTTACAAACGCGTGGTTTTCGAAATATTTTTACTAAATTCTACAAAAGGGGACTTTTACCCTTCCCCCCCCCCCTCCTGGCTAAAGTTCGCAGTCTTGGGCTGAGGACTTTTAGTATGTTGTACCTGGGAGTAACCCCTACCACTTAAACGCACTGTAACAAACACTGTATCAAATAAATTAAACAAGGATATTTAAACTCTCACCCCTTCTTTAACCCCATACCCTCTCTCCCATCAAGTCAATGGAATTATCATGAATCGATACGTATTTACCTTTTCTATAATTTCCAGGTTAATTCATCAAAAAACGTTAAATTTTTAACGCATTAACATTGTTTTTCAGATTTTCTGACTTTTGTACCCCCCATATCTCTCAGTATTGCTCCTAGCAAAAATATGACTAAAACCTTTCTTGAAGAAAATTTAATTTACTTTTACTTGTGTAAACTTTTCCGCTAATACTCTTGGTTTTTAAAATATTTACGAAATAGTACAAAAGGGGACCTTCCCCCCCCCCCTCTTGTCTACAGCTCACGGGCCTGGGCTGGGGACTTTAAGTATGTTATACCTGGGGGTCACCCCTACCACTTAAAAATATAATCCAGACTACACGATTATTTTCATTTATTTTTTCTTTGTTGACTGGACTAAGGAGAAAAAAAAAGAATAAAAGAACTTAAATATACAAGTTAGTAAGCAGCTCGCACGGGTTTTAGTTAATTTAGCTGAAAAAATGTTGATTGAATACTTTCAACGATTGGATCTTGCAAAAGCAAGTTTGTGCGACCAGGTCTGGGTTCTAAGTACTTCTTTATTGTTTGGTATAAGCGAAAGAATGGTTGTTAATGGGTTTGTTTGTTCTGTTTTGTGATGTTGATTTTTTTTTTTAATCTTTTTATTGTGTAGTGAAACTCAAATTGTCATGCACTGGAACAAAAACCAACCTCTTGATGGTTCCTGCGTTGATATACATGAACGCATTTATTTGGATTAAGAAAAACTGTCCTTAATTCTAAGGGAAAATATTATTCCAAATTTAAATAATTCACTGACACGGAGTGAAATACCAACTGGATTGTTTGTTCATAAAAATTAAAAACAAAAAAAAAAAAAACTGTCCCCTTACATTTCTCATCATGCCATCATATTCATTTAAAGGATAAACATTTTAAAAGAAGGATGTATATCCAACAATGGTCTTAAGGAATGCAAATGCTTGTTAAGAGCTTTTAGTTTTGCCCAAAGGAATGAACATACTGATGTGAGTTTGAAAAGTTTTCATGCAAAAGAAGCATTTAAGACCGATAAACTGGAAGATTTACAAGTTCTTGTGCTGTTTTGTGATAATGTTGAAGTGTAGAAGAAAAGTTCATTATTGTTTGAAATTAAAGGACCCTAAGAACAAACAAAACAAGAAAACAACAACAAAAACAAATGTTGAAAATAAATTCTTGGTACTTTTTCATTGTTTGAGAAAAGCTATATATATATAATATTGCTCCAATGGGATACCCAAGACCCGTATTTAACAAGCTGGTTAGTGATAAATTATGTAAAATTTTATTCTTATTACTTTTTCGTTTTATAAGAGGATTTGAATTAAAATTAAATATATGTAGTTTGAATGCTCCAAAATAAATAAAGACTAAATTAAATTAATAAAAAGGACATGCTTGAGAAGTACCTACAGTACAGAGAAGTCTTTAGTGGAGAGGATTGCATGAATGTATTAAAACTATAGTTTTAAGATAAAAATAGATACATTTGGTGGCACAATAGCTCATGAAGAACTAGGGCCTAGTGGCTTACAACTCTTAACCATTCGAGATGAGTAACATTTTTCAAAATTGTTGTAGCATAGCAGGTAGGGGATAATAAATTAAATATTTTACTTATAAAATTTTAGCTTCCATTTTTTCTATTTTTTAATGTGCGCAGCTAAAAATTTAGGAGCAAATTTTAATTAAGCTCAACAACCAGACTCTATGTACTATACTCTCTTCTCTTAGAAACGCGTCCATATTATTTTAGTGGAAGGTTGGAGCAAGTAATTTAAGTATATAATGTTGTATGTATTTCACCATACGAAAATCTTAATATTTTGCACTTAAGTTTCCTATGTAAGGACTTAAGGCTCAATTATAAGTCTTAGTAAATGGCTTTTACCAAACCATGCATTTAGTGAGCCAGGTCATCAAAGGTACCTTTGCTTAAGAACATTGTTACCAGTCATGTGATTGAATACACCCTGCGTTAGGAGCCAAGGTAATAAGAGAGAGTTAAAATCCTTTGACCTGTTTGTTGTCAAAATTCCAGAATGAATAATGAAAATAAAATATTTGGTAGTTTTATAAATTTTTCTATAAAATTGTAGGTTTTACTGGTAAATTCTTGAATTTAAGCATTTTAAAGTTTTGCAATAAAAGGTAAATTACCAAATATTATAATTTCTCATCAAAATTTTGAATTTAAAATGCCAAAAATCGAATTGATTTTTCACTTAAACTTTTATTTTTTTTAATACATATGTATTTCGTAAAAATTTGTTTAACTACTTAGATTAGATTTTTTGAGAAAATCAGAATGAAGTGCCCCGTAACTTCTGCTGTCCCATAAGACTGCCAAAACTATTCTAGAGGAGAGTCGGGTCAGTAATTATATGAAATATTGTGAAACTTTTTCTCAATATTTGCATTTTGAAATGCAACAAGAATTTTTTTTTTTTAATTAATCCCCTCTTGTAGTAGGATTTTTTTCAGACAGCTTCCTTTATTTTTTATACACCAATATTGACTGATATTGTACCTTCATTTTAAGACATTAATAATGAAGATATGGCCATTAGAACGAAAGTCATAAGGCCCTTAGTATTATCAAATGTTTTTGGAGTTTTTTACATCATTGTCTTAGGTCCATTTGCTAAAACGAAACTTTAATATTTATTTTCAATTTAAACGCTTTTGTTCTACTTTTTCCTCGTTTAAGTCTCGTTTCAGCATATCATGGGCCTTAATAATCTATAAAAATGAATCTATATTTGTGTTCGTACGCGCATAATTCGGCTAAACATCAGCCGATTTGGTTGCGGATTTATTTGTTGGATTTTTATTAAACCAGATTAACACACAACGGAGCCGAAAATTGAAAAATTTGACCGAACATTAGAAAATTCGACCGAAGAAGTACGAAAATCGGGAAAACGCCTTAAAATTTCAAAATTTCTGAATCGAAAGTGTGTTCGTACGCGCATAACTCGGCTGAACATCATCCAAATTGGATGGAAATTTGTTTGATGGATTTGTATTAAACCAAATAAACACACTACAAAGATAAAAATTGGAAAATTAGATCAGAAAATTCGGAAAGTCGTAATAACAATTGGAGCTTGCTCGTCTTTCGAAAGGAACATTAATAATTTAATCAATTATAGGTGGAACCTCGCTGTGGAACGAAGTTCCCCTGGCCGAGTTTATAAAAAAAAACTCCGAAAACAATCGATATTATTTAGGAGTCTTATATGACCTTGGTTCTAATAGTCGGATCTTCTACTGAAGCTAAATGTTAGCAAACGGACAAAACAATAAATTATTTGAAATTAAAATTGTCATGCATATTATTAATATCTACTTACACATTGATAAGTTAAAAGGTTACATAATAATTAAAACTTTAAAAGTGGAATCATCTCCGTTTAACGGTAATTTAGAAATCCGAATTTTTGTATAAATATTCAAATTGACAATCTCTTTATAAAAAAAACTTTAAAAATACTTTACAATACTTAATAAATCTAAATTTTTCACTAAACATTCAAATTAGACTCTTAAAGAATTTCAGATTTTCAACTCAAACCCTCAAAATGATAAAAATCAAAAACCCCAAAAAAACACAAATTAGTAAATTTGAAACTAAAATTTAATTTTAACAAAAACAAAAAAAAAGTCTTTGAGACATTGCCAGCATTAATTAGTGAAAGAATTTTTAGAATCAGTAATTCTAGCGATTACCCCATACATAAACATACGAGTGCCTTACCATATGTACAGCAAGCGAACAAATAGTATGACTTTTATAATATAAAAACAGAAGTATGGAAAAAGTTCAACGACAACATATAAAAGCACATGATACCATAGGTATACCATAATATACCTTCTAACTTCCATAATGGGAATCTCGGTTAATTAAAATAAAAGGAAAATCCATTGGCCTTTCCATACGAAGGTATATAGAGCGCGATTTTGATGGCTGAAATTTATTGTTCACTAACAAGAGTTATCTGTCTTAATTATAAGGATTTTAACAAACAACTATAATATGCATGTAGGTGTGTGCTACCGACTAACTTTGTTCTATAAATCGATTATATGCCCTAGGCTTGTGCGGCAACCGCTGTGATTACATTCCCTGACCCTGCCTCTCATCGCGGACTGATGCCTTATTGTGTTCACACAGAATTGAGTTGGACCATCCAACACTGCTAGGGATTTTCGCTTTAATTGATACTGAAGAGCACAATTATTAGTACTATGGTTGGATGCGCGCGGTTAAGGCCGGAGTGGTGTTGGAATTAGGAGGAAATATAACCTAGATTCCGTTAAAAGGCCCCACAAAATGATTCCCTCTTCCTCTATCGATTTGCATCTTCATCATTATTTTCCGAAAGACTGTTGGATCGGTTTGGCGCGATGGTTGAATATTTCATCCACACGGGTATCTGCTCCAATGGTTCTATATAGCTTGTTTTTCTCTGAATTCTTAATACATAACTATATTGGTATAAATAGTAATTTTTTTTTTTTTTTAAGGACTAAGACTTTTGTGTATTTCCATCAGCCCCAATCCTCACCCGCCCCATCCTCACGTTGCTATTGAGTGTGCCATTTGTAGCATTTTTGATACAAATTTCCTTCACCATCTGTGTTAAATAGAAAATTCCCTCCGGAGCTCTATCTCTGATGCTATCCCCGAGCCCTTTGTCTGCTTGAGCTTTCTCGCTATCTCACAGACAAACCTAAATGAAGGGTCGTTAATTTGTTGGAAAAGGAGGCGATTGGTAGGTATAGGAGCACTGAAAGGGCAGAGGGAACCTAAGTGCAATACCAGTTATCAGGAAACGAAGCAGCAGCATTAAGCTTATATTTTTATTTTTCAGTTTTCTGTATAGTTTCTTGTAGAAACAGGTTGTTTACTTCTTTCTTTTTGTCAGAGCAAGGATTACAATGGCTGGGGGGGTGGAATAGGGTAGAATGAATAAAGAAATGCATCAATAAAAGAAGAATATGAACAAATAATGCAAACAAAAATAAGAATGAAAACTTAGGTACCTCGTTGGCTTAATTTAACGAGGAAAATCCTTATTATCCTAGACAAAACGAAGAACAAGAAAAGAAGCAATATAGAAAAGGAAAAGGCAAAAAAAAAAAACAGGAAAGCATACTCTGTGAGAAATTCCAGCGGTTGTCTTGTGTTTTTTTATGGCCTTTAATGTCCTTACCAGTGCAGCAGCGTGAAAAAGTGCATTCGCGTTGGCCTCGTTTGAATTGAATCCTTTTTGTTTTGCTAGATGATTGTATTGTTGGCGTTTAAGCTTATAATATATAAGTATTTATGTTTTATATTTTAGACGTGTTCACCTTATGAATCTTTTTTTTTTTTTTTATTTGTCTTCTTTTTTTTATCTTCTTTAACGTCGTCGTGTTGGATTATTGCTGTGCGGTGCTCAGAGAATAATATAAAGGAAAAAGGAGCGACCTAGCACGTGATTAATTTTTTTTGTTTAAGCTGTTCGGTTCTTATCGCTTTTGTAGGAATTGTTACGCTTGAAGTGTTCTGAGTTAATTTTATGTTTAATTTTTCCGGGCTGATCGCGGGTGGTTGATTGTGTTTTTTGTAAAACAATTTGTAAGAGAAAAAATACATAATTTTCTTTTTCACTGCTTGGTGTGGTTTTTTTTTATTGGTTCAGTGAGGAGATTGTTTTGCAGAAAACAAGAGGAAAAAAACTTTGAAAACTACGGAAGTTAAAAAATGAAGAAATGGTAGATCAGAAATAATGATATAGAATAAGATTATTTTTTTAATTTGCACAATTTATTATAAGGGACTGCCTTAAAACTCACACAAGAAGTATGTTTGAAAGAAAACACGGGTTTGTTCATTAAAAATTGTAATTTTTTTATTGAATCATACAGTGTAGGGCTGATGTAGAATTGAAAAGCGAATTAATTGCCTTTACGGTTTTTCTATCAAATGCACTTTTTGTATGAATATATTTGTTGATAAAGCCCTCAATTTCCACTTTTTGGTATTGGTCATGAGCTTGTGGTACCATATTGTTAAAATGTTGAAACCACATATCATACACATCCATATCTTGCAATTTCGGTCCAAAAAACTGCATTATAATGTGGCTATAGCGAAAGCGGATAAGTATACAACAGTTTTGTTTATTAAACTACTGTTTATGCTTCCCCATGGGAGATAGGGCCCTCCACCGCATCCAGGGGCAAATTTCGGACACCCAGAATTTTGTTTTAAATTTGTGCGAAGAGCGCTGATGGTACATTCACTTTAAATGGCGACAAACTTTTAACTGTTATAATTTGGCATTCTTCAAGTCCCGTCGTTTGGCATATACACTCAGAATCTCTAATTATTGCTTCTTTTAATATTAAATACCTAATTAGTTTCTTAGAAAAAAGTTTACTAGTTTCATATTTCTTCGCTCATATAAATTCACTCATTTACTTTCATTTATTAAACATTATACCTATTGAGTTTAAATTCAAATACCTCATCATGTCCAATTTCTCGATATGTTATTATTTGATTAAACTTTTATTGATTGACTTATTGCACTTCCCTCAATTCTGAATTTATTTCACCTTCAAGGCAATTTCTTATGTCTTGCGAGTACATATTTATCATCCCTATATTTGCTTGTAACTATACACAATCGGTGTAGCAGATGGATGTTGATGAATTATTATTTATTCATCTTTGATATTATAGGGAATCTAATCGATGACAGACGTGGTGCTCGTCATTTACTTAATATCCTTAAGGCCCATTTGCTGAAACGAAACTTAAGTATTTAAGTTCAATATAAGAGCTTATGTGACAGTTTACGCTGAGGAAAAAGTAGATCATAAGCGTTTAAGTTAAACATAAATATTTAAGTTTCGTTTCAGCAAATGGCCCTAAGAGTAGTTTAAGCGTTTTCGTCATCTAGTAATTTAAGAACAAATTTTTAAATAGACCAAATTTTTGTTATAGTAAAAAAGTTAATCTTTTGAAACAGAAGCACATAACTTTTTTTTTAAATGTAGTTTTGCTATAATAAATATGTAATAGTTTTCGCCATTTTAAAAATAAAATAAGTACAGTGAAAGCTCCCTTAGCCGGACAGCGACGGTCGTAACATTTTTGTCCGTCTAAGGGAGTTGTCCGTCCAAGGGAAAAAATAAAAAATAGTTATGTAAGGAAATGTATAATATACAGTGGCATCATGAAAAATTTTTGCACCGACAAGCCATGAAATTCATTCAAACTAAAAATGAACATGAAGATACAAGAAAAAAGATACAAAAACAGACTACAGCTGCTGCAATATAATCTGTTATGAATTTGATCACAGATAGAGTGCTTTGGTGAAATCGCATCTATGTCGCTGTAAACCAGGGGGACCGTTTTTAATGCAGAATAAATTTATGTAAAAGTATTACTAAAAATGATGGTTGAAATTTACATACTAAAAAAAAAGTTTTTTTCCGCCTAAGGGAATTTAATTTAACAAATCGCGGCTAATATTCTTGTCCGCGTCCGGGTAAGGGAGTGTCCGCTTAAGGGATCATAAAATGTATGGAATTTACATCCAAGATCCACGGTCATGAGAATTTGTCCGTTTAAAGGGATTGTCCGTTTAACTGGCTGAACAGAATGGTGACGCAGACGGAACCGGAGACGGAGCCGGAATAGCTGTCAAAATATTAAATACACGCAAATTCAATGTTGCGAACACAACGGAACGTAGACGCATACGGAGCTGCAGACGCAGAGGGAAGAGTTCACCAACTTTTAACTTTTCACGTACGGCACTTTTGACGTTTCAATTTGTATGAAGAAAAAAAAACAACTTTCTGGGTCGGAAAAAAATATTGTGGTTATTTGTATCGCGAAAAAAATTATTTATTAAAAGGAGCTTGTACACAATAATATTCTTTTGTTTTTCTTCAAAATACTTTCAAAGCTGTACAGCTCCATTGTGGACATGTAAAAAAAATAACGTACGACACTTTTTGACAGCTCTTCCAGTTCCGTCTGCGGCTTCAGTTCCGTTATTCTATTCTGTTCAGCCATCAGTAAGGGAGTTGTCCGCAATAGGAGCTTTCACTGTATAAAGAAATCAGTAAGTCAACTATGGTTCTCATTGTCTCATGTGTAGATACCTCTATCATGTGTTTGTATATTGAATTTAAAATTTATAAAAAACTAGCTGACCCGACAGACGTTGTCCTGTTTTAGCTATGAATTTGAACTAGAATAGATAATAAAAGAAAAATGAGTAGGTTCCTACTTCTAAAAGATTTACCATGAGGTCAGGAAGAAAATAACCAAATATTATGAGTACCCTTAAAAAAATCTAGCTAATTGTGTTACACACTCATAAATTTTTATATTTCCATTTTTTTTTTTGGGATCTTGTAATCTATGTATTATATGTGGATATAAAAAGAGAGAGAGAGAGCTGAAAAAATCCTCATTATTAATCTTTGCCTGTTTTAAGTTCCTATATGTATAACATTACAGATCCTTTAAAATAAATACAGTCAAACTTCGATAACTCGAACTACTATTATCCACAAAAAGTAATTCGACTTATCAAGACCTTGAGTTATCCAAATTGCTGAATAAAATTAAAATAATTAAACAAATCAATATCTGAAATACAAATGCACACACATTTTGTGCTTTTATTAAGTCTTTTATGTTTAACATAAATGTACATAAGTTCTTACACCATAGATACAAAAAATTATTGCATGGTATTTAGTGATTTGGGTCTGAGAATTTTTTTTTTGCATAGCTTAATAATGTCTTCGTCTATAGTAAAGGCTGATGTGCAAATATCGTTATCTACCGCCATATAATCTTCAAGAGGTATTAAACGCTGCTGCCACATAATCCTGTTAGAGTTATAAAAAAATCGAGTTATCGAAGTTTGACTGATACCAAATAAGCATTAGTGGAGTCACTGTGGCGTATACGTACTTTTTTATCAGCATATATTAGTTAGACTTAAAAATCTGTACATCACAGCCTTAGAGTTTTTTTTATATAATTAGATATATGTATTTTGAATAAAAAACCCATTTAAGCCAAAATAAGTCTTTATGTTAGCTAAGTCAGAGTTTGTTGCTTTAAAAATTTGAAATCGAATGCGAATTTTATTTCACTAAAATATTACTTCTTTCGACACATATATGTTTTTTTTTGTCTTTTAATCACTGACGAAGAGGTCAAATTCGTCACACAATTTTTATATATTAAGATTTTCTTATATACATATATGTATGAAGAAACACCCTTAAATCTACATCAATAGAAACAAATAAGTTATACTTTTTTAAAAAGATTAATTAATTAATGTCCCTTTCTATGCAAATTGTTTGATGTTCAGCCGAATTGTGCACCTACAAATAAAAGCCCAACTCAAAAAGTATGGTTTTTACGATTTAATCGTTTTTCCAGGCAAATTTTCCAACTTTCGGTTTCGTAGTGTACTTACCTGTTTAAATACGAAACGAATCCAACAAAAAAAAAATTGGATACAAAATAAATATTCAATTCAAAATACTTTCATAGTGTTAAAATTAAAAAAAAGAAAACAGCAATAACTTGCGCACTATTGGCCTTATTGTGAGAGTCTATTCGGAATAAAACAATCAATACCAATTTGAAATAATCAAACAGAAAAAAAATAACGATAGGATTTTTATTATAACAACGGTATAAATTGAGGGCCTATTTAAATAATCTATTTTTAATATACTCTTGCAATTTGCTTCTGTATCGATGCAATACCAATTCGAATCAATCGCCAATGCAGTAAGACCGTTCGTTCAGTTATGCGCGTACAAAAAAAAAACTGATAAAAAAAGCTTGAAATGTCAAGATGTTTTTACTATTTTCTGATTTTGACCTTTGAATTTTCTGATTTTCGGCCAAATTTTCGGCTCCGTTGTGTGTCAATCTGATTCAATACAAATCTAACAAAAAAAACTCCAAACAAATCGGATTATGTTTAGCTGAGTTACGCGTGTACGGCCACAATTTCAATTTTCGGCTCATATTTATATATATATAGAATAGATATTCAAACTTCCCGCAGGGGGTACTTGATTTTACTTCAGGGAATTGGACGCGAATCATTCTAAACGTTATTTTTGGTGCTGAACTCAAAAACCGTTTTCCGTCATCAGCTTCTGTTTTTGAATTAGGTATTCTTGTTAGAAAAAGAAAAAAATGTTTTTTTTTCTTTCTGAGTTAAATTTTTCATTTACCTACTTTACTTTAACTTTATTTTTAAAGTACCTACTGTAGTTGTCCCATTTATGAAGGAATTATTAATATGCTATATCAGCTTTTAAAGCCCTAAATACAATTCTTAATTTGTATTTAAAGTCAAATTAATTTCCGAAATAAAAATTTTGAAAAAATTAAATGAAATTTTTTTCTCAAACTGTATCTTGTTTTACTGTTGGTTTGAAAAATGATAAAAACATTAAAAATTAAATAAAAAATAATACTTAGGGGCCAGTTATAGCTATCATTGAAATTGATCATTGAAAATTTTTAATTTAAGATTAAGGGCACTTAAATAACAAAATCAGTAATTATTTTGATGCCAATGTGAAACTTACGGCTCAAGTAATATTTATTGCGAAAAAAAAAATCATTTGAGTCCAACTTTCCACATAAATTGACTTTAATTTTTTCAATGATTTCACTTCCTTAACAATGATCATTGCAATAATAAAAATCATTTCATAAAAAAGGTTGGGCCGAAATGATTTTTTTTTTGTCCAGAAATATTAATTAAGTCATAAGCTTTATTTTGGCATCAAATAGATTTTGCATCCTAAACGTCATAAAATACATCATTAAAATTCTCAAAGACGGTTTTCAATCCCCTTAATAAAGTACTCGTAACGTTTGAAAAAATCACCGTTACTACATTAAAAAAAATTAAAGAATAAATTTATGACTTTAATAAAATCTTTCGTATCATCTTGCGGATCTTGCGGGTGTTTTCATAGATGTTGTTTAAGCTGTTGCTAACCAAAACTGAAGTTTATCTGATGAAGTTTCCATAAGCTAGACTTCAGTTTTGCTTAGCCACAACTTAAACAACATCTAGGAATATGCCCAATATGTTTTTTTTTTGTTAGTTTCAATTTAAAGCCTTTACACATATGATGGTTTTCTTTTTTTTTATCTTAACCTACGTTGTTGCATTTTTTTGTATCTAATGCTGTATATGTTATTATGCATCAGCACATATGCAAAAAGTCAATTTTTAAACATTTCCTGGTGATGGTTTGTAGCGAATTTTCAATATTTTAAGTATGTTTTGGCTCTGAGGAAGTATAAGCCCCATTAACCTGATTAGAATGAGTCTATTGTATAGACACAATTAAGTAACTATCGATGTTCCTAAATTCTGTAAATCAGTAAACTCCAACCTCTGTACTTATTTAAAATTTTATATTTAAATTGTAGATACCTATACAAAAACAATCCTCCGTCCTTTTAACGTGGTGACATGTTTATACAATAAGGCCCGCTTAAGAGAAACCCGCTTAAGAGGAAAACTCACTTATCTGAAACACTTTTTTCATCCCCGAGTATTATTCGACCAATTACCTTTAAAACCCTCCGCTTCTTAAGTGAAAAACCCGGATACCTGAAACATATTTTCAGTTCAATTTTATATTTTTCATTGAAAAAAAAAACTCTCTTAAGTGAAAAAAAAAATTTAATTTTACAGAACAAAAAATATGCTGCATCCTTTCGTTATTTTTCATCTCACCATTTTCACAACGAAAATGAAATTTTTTTTCACCTAAGCGGAGTTCGTTCAAGTGAAAAACCCGCTAAGTGGAAGAAAGACTGTGACATTTTGCAGTTTCTCTTAAGCGCGTTTTATTGTACCTGCAATGTATATATAGTTATATACATTTGTAAATATTGATTATATTATGTATATTAATATCTTTGACATTAAATGATAAATTTTGTAATTAGAATCTTAGGTCGTATATAATTGTCAATTGATCATATATTTAAATATGTAAATGTACCCTTCCTAATTGTTTTCTATTGATGTGCTGTGCCTATATAAAACATATAGTGCGCTCCCGACCTTATAAAAGCATTCAAAATGAACACACTTATTATGTTTCCAGCTAAATTCAACAGACAATTTTTTGATGATGGAAAAACAAAAATCATCCTTTCGGTCAAAATTATTGAAGGTGCTAACATGAATATGGCGTGACTAAAACTTTTAATTATACCCATCGTGGTATGAGAATTAACGATAAGGATGCCAGAGTCAAACCCTTTCCATTTCATCAAATCGACCCTATATTAAAGGATGGGTTGGTTAGTTGGTTGGTTGGTTGTCATTGACTTGGAAATTTACGGCCATATTGTCGACCCTTAAGAATTCCCCAAACGATTGCATTTGAATGGCCTATTATGTACTCGGTTTCCGGTTTGCCTTTGTGTGTATGTGACCCGGGCGCAGTCATAAATTAATTGCCTTTTGCAACAATAGTGTAGTTGTATGGTGGTGTAGCTGGTGTATAATGTATGTAGTTGAACAATAACTGTGAAAAAGGAAGAATCTACTAACACACACGACCACGAAATTCTCATAGATGTACATCAGATGAAAAATAGTGTAATTTTGACGACACATATAGCAAGCGATTAATTTGGAGGAGTTCATTTTGCAAAACTTTGACACTTGTCACTCACTGAAACTGAATACTTATAGCCTAGATACAAAGCAATGACATACAAGAATTGGTATTTTAAATTTAAAACAAAAATGAGGCAAAGTTTAGCATAGAACCATGCAATAAGTTTGTATAGTCAGGCAGGACGATGGTATACGGTATAGCTATATAAAAGAAGAAACTTATTGCAGTTCAAACAAACTCTTTTTTCGAGAAAAAAAAAATTAAAAACTGTGCTGATGTTTGTTTACACATACTACATTATATAAAGATATATTTTCATCGCTTACAAATAATTTTTGATGTCAAAGGTACCTAAAAGCATTTAATTTAAGATCACGAACTTCTCAAGTCGAATAATGACGGTACAGTAAAATCCGTTTAAGAGAAACTGCAAAATGTCACAGTCTTTCTTTCACTTAAGCGGGTTTTAACTCTTGAGCTATTTGAAATGTTGTTTTGGATTTTTGTTTGAGAGGTGTTTATAAAATGTAAATGTAAACGTTTGATGTGAAATAAGAAGAAATTCAAATGTCATTTTCTTGGTGAAAATAGTGTGAAAAATAAAGAATAAACGAAAGCATTCAGCGAATTTTTCGTTCTGTGCGATTCACTTTTTTTTCACTAAATAGAGTTTTTTTCAATGAAAAATATAAAATTGAACTGAAAATATGTTTCAGGTATCCGCGTTTTTCACTTAAGAAGGTTTCGCTTATTTTATTTTATTTTTAGCAAACACAAGTTTTCTTTTTCTAAATTTTATCATTTAATCACATTCGTAGCATATCATTAAGAAGATCCGATGAAAAAAGAAACTCTTATTTTCGCACTGAACAATTATTCACTACTTTATTTTTCCTTAGATCAATTCGAAAAGTGAGTAAAGCATTGTTTACCCAATCATAGAAAGTCTGCGTGAAAAATTCAGCTATCTGTAAAGAAACTATATGAACATAATTTTTTTTTACAAAGTGTCAAGCGATTACTGACTAAAATTTGGTAAGTTTACTTGGCAAGTTTTCTTTTTTTCGACCTGATTACTCAACATTCAAAATGTTTTGAAAACTTGCCAAGTAAACTTACCAAATTTTAGTCAGAAATCATTAATAAAGAAATTTCTCTTATAATTTGGAGTTATTACGATATTACTCTACTTAAAATATTTGATAATAACCCTTCAAAAATTTAGAACTTGGCGTACTTTTATTTCTCATTACTTTTCACAGCTGACTTGTTAAATAAAGGTTTTTTTGTATACATGGAGAACTTGGCTCTTTTTTAACATTTATGTTTTGTGTGTGATTTCACTCCTTTCTGCAAAGTATCTTTTTTTTAACACAAAATATTAAATTTTCAATTTTCGAATGCACCTGAGGTCCAAGTCCAACACTCTAACTAATCATCATTGTACAGCAAACAATAATAATTTTATGAAAGTGGTTGGATGCCACGCCCCTGAATGATAAACCCCAAATTTTTAAGTTTTCCTCAGTATGCATTATAAACCCTACCACCCTACCGATCTTCATAATTTAACAACAATCAGAAGTGCTTCATATACGCCCCTCAATGTCAAATATCAAGTTTTAAATTTTTTTCATTGCTTGCATTGGAAGCCCTATCGCTATTCGCTCTACCAAATTTCATCATCGTACAACAATCAGATATAATTCTAAGAAAGTGGGTGGATCCACGCCCCTGAATTATAAATCTCAAATTTAATTTTTTTTTCTTTACACACATTGCAAGCCCTACCTTTATACCAAATTTCATCATTCTGCAACAATCAGAAAACAATTTGCGGAAGTGGGTGGATACCACGCCCCTATATGGGAAATCTAAAATTTTCGATTTTTTCCTTTGTATATACCACAAGACCTACTTTTGTGCGAAATTGCAAGATTCTATGGTGTCGGGAAGTGCTTTATATAATTGATAATTTTTTTCAGAAAAGAGGGTGGATGCCACGCCCCTTGAATGATATATTTTAAATTCAAATTCTTTTTCTGTTCTCAAATTGTAAGGCCTACTTCTTTACCAAATTTTATCATTCTACAACAATCAGAAGAGCTCCAAATAATTGATAGCAATTCTGTGAAAGTAGGCGGATACCACGCCCCCTATATTGAAAATCCCAATTTTTTGAGTTTTTCCTTTGTGTACACCACAAGGCCTACCGATGTGCGAAATAACAAGATTCTACGGTGTCTAGAAGTGCTCCATAATTTTGATGATCTCTCAGTGAGTCAGTCAGTTACGGTTTTCGCGATTTTTGACGTCCTATATCTCAGGAACCACAAATACTAAGGAGTTGAAATTTGGTGAGGCGCCTGTGCTCGCCGAGCTTAGAAAATATGGTGAGTTTGAAGTTTCTGACATTATTAGTTCCGAAGTTAGAGGGAGGTCGAAAAGCGCTTGAGTTTGTTCGTGTAAAAAGGGCGTAGTGCTGAGAACTTGGCTGGGCACTACCGCGCCCTTTGATATACCTCTACGAACATGTTTTTTTTTTTAATTCTTCCATATTACCAACATACATAATAAAATTTTAATGTATGTATCCCTCCTTTCCAGATACTTTCACGGCATTCTATATTTTACTGTAATAAAAATCTTTAAAATACTTAAAATTATCTCCACTACTGACTAGGAGCTAATATTGTTTTATCCAGTCTAGGGGAAACTTCAGCAATAATGATGGTTGCCTCTTATCAATTCATATAAATGACTGTAAGTATAATGGGGTGCGTGGGGCAGTGGATAAAATGCCTTTAAGTTTTTTTCAACCACCCATAGTTTCATAGCAAGCTTTTTATAGGTTAGGTACCTATTTATATCTGTGGATACTTTTATTTAGTTTTATATTTACTTAGGTCCTTGTCCTGAATTATTTTTTTTTACAGCTCGTTTTTATTATATCAAATGTGATATAGCTTTGTATATTGTGTGTAGCCTGGACAGTATAGACTACAAAAGGGGTTGACAATGACGACTGAACTCAACTGAACTGAAACAGAAGTATATACACATAAGTACTCAAAATCATATACAGTGCCGGATTAACAAAGTTTTTTTTTTAACGTCAATGTTTTGGGGCACCAACAGATCTGAAGTAACAAATTACCCTTTCGTTTTTTTATTGAATATGAACAGGAACATGTGTGGGTGGCGCAATCACATTACCACATGACCGCGCTGCCGACCGCGCCGCCCGCGCTGCACCCGCACACGCCCGCGCCGACCAGTCCCAAATCGGTTTTTGGGTGATTTTTCATTTTTACATTTGGGCGATCTTGCGTTTTGTTATTATTAAAAAAAAAAAAAAAATTGGGCGATTATTCATTTTTGGGCGATCTTGCATTCATTTTTTGGGTCTTCTTTCATTAAGCAAGTTCGCCCAATAATAATTTTGGGCGATTTCTGATTTTTAAGTTTTGGGCGTTTTGTTTTTGGGCGATTTTTCGCATAGCCTACTTTTATATGAATATACATCCGAACCCTTTAGGATGTGACTATAGTAAATTTGACTTCAGGCGCCCTAATTTTGGTTTATCCTTAATCTGTCCCTGCAAATATCAAATAATATGTGTTGTGCTGCGTGGCGTGTGATATCATTTTTCGATAACAAGTGGGTGGCTAACATCCAGGCTCCCATAAGTCCATGTCCAGGCATTATGTGTTATATCGATTAAAAATTAGAACCATTCAGCTTATGACTGACTGACTGTGTTTTGGTGTAAGAGTGTTCGTATTTCGTATATTTATGGCTTTCATACAGAGCAATCCACAAAAGAGAGATGACAATAATAGAACTTTCTATACCAAACAACGACAACACTTAAACGACGACGACGCGACAGAACACTATACTATGGTATTCTTTCTACATATTTACATACATATATAAAGTAGAATGATGATGATAGACGATTTGAATGGGAAACAATGATTTGTCCTTTGAAGGAAAAAAGTTATTAGTCCTTTGTTTGAATTTGAACGTTTTGATCAATCGCTTGTCTCTCACTCTGTTATAAAGGGCAAACATTTAATCGATATCCGATTGAGTTTGAAATATTGTCTGTCCAGCTATAGTTTTGATAACTGTACAATATACATATGTACATAATATTATGTTGGTATTTTTGGTTTAGTTTTAATGTTTTAGATTGATGATGGATGAGCGGCGAGGCTGAGAATTTAAGTTTGCTTTATGAGGTTGTGTTTGTTTTGTTTCGCATCAGAAAAGGATATGTTTGAAATGAGAAATATTTAATTTAAATATGTATTTTATGTATAAAAATGTCAAAAATGAATCAGGGAGTTTTTCTTCAAGTTTAATAAAAATTCTTCTTTTTTTTAATTTTTGCCCATAATATAATTTATTGTAACGTGTGAAATATTTTTGACGGACTTACCACGATTTTTTATAAATTTATTAAATATAAGTTGCCTGACGGCGACGTTTCGACAGGGTTACACTTGTTGAGCTAAAATGGCAATAATAGAAGGTGATTCGCGATACATGCTGCAAATAAAGGCTATGGATTTCTGTTTATATGGAGTGAATTTACAATCTTTTGCAGAATCTGAATATAAAGGGTAATTTGTTATTAGGATTTGTCACTTTCTCGCAAGAGGCAATATTGCTGAAAAACATTTTATGTGGGATAGGCAGGTTCATTTCGCCAAGGGGTAGGTACCTCAACCATTCACAGACAACCAAAAATTAATCGAAGAACCCATCTCGTAAGGCGATCAAGTGCTTCTTCGTCAAAAACAATGTCCGCATACCATAGCGTAGCGTGGATGATTTCGAATGGTAAGTCGAAGTAAAATTAGTCACCCGAAAACGTATAGGTAACTAAATTATGAATGTCTACCTTAAATTGTCTATATCGCTTTCCACACCATGATATAAGTTTTGATTTACAAATTTTGTATAGAAAGAGTCTTAAAAGTTTAATTTTACATTAAAATGAAAAAGATGTATGAACTGTATTTTTTAAAGAAAAACCTACATGACCTCCACAGCAAACTTCACACAGCAACGCAGCGAGACACATACAAAGTTATTGAAATAAGACGAAAAAAAGCGTGTTACTTTTTTCGAATTAAAATTATTTTTGTTGCACAGAAAACTACCCCTGTCCTGCTCAATGAACTTCATACAACAGTGAGACATACTAAATTCTCTCTTCTACAACTCCATACCCCACAAGAAATACAAATAGAACTTTTAAAATTTTTCGCTGGATAGAACAAGCTTGTTCTGTTTGTTCTTGCTCATTTATTTCTATTAAAACTCCCGAAATAAGACGCAGAAAAACGAGTTATTTTTTTGCTTTCTTATGGAAAAAAATAACACGGTTTTCTTCGACATATTTAGGGAATTTTCTAGTAATTTAGATTAATGTTGCTCGTTTTTTAATAAACATGATTGAGATTTTCAAATGGTAACTCGATAGGAATCGTGTTATATGGACGCCACGCCACTGCCGCATACATAGGGTCTGCTGGGAAGAACTTGTTTTTCTGAAGCTAAAGTATTTCGAGTTTGAAAATTATCAGGAGAGGGCCAATTGTTCAATGTAAAATCCATATGTGAAACTTTAGAAATGCGCCATCACTATCAAATCCGAGGGGGTGACATTTTGCGGTGAGAGCGAATTCAGTATAGTGTCCCTTTATCTATTTCAATAGTGATTTGACTCATCGTGACTCAACAAATTAGTTGAGTTAACATCTTTCAACTTAGGCTTAACTCGGAAACTTGTTTGATATCGTACTGAAAAACTGTGCCTTAATTGCTTAACCCAAAGACGCAACGATTGATATACATACTTACATACATGTACCTATGTATATTACTCTGTTTTATATCAAAGCAGATGTCCTTTTGAACAGGTAGATTAGATAAGTCATCAACTACCTTTTAGTTTAAGTTGCATATCATAAAGATTTAAGGTACAGAAGCCCTTGGCCCCCACATGTTGAAGGCCTTCCACAAGCCGTGAATTCAGAAATTGTATTGCTATAAAATTTTCTAGTTTTAAGAAATTGATGAGCATTTAAATATACGGTAAAAACCAGATAAGTATACCTATCGCATAAGTGCCTAACCCGCATAAGAACCTTTTATTTTTTAGAACCAACATTTTGAGGATTTTTTCTTATTTTTTCTTACTTTTATTGAAATTTACCTGGAAAAAATTCTTTTAAGTACACAATTGAAATCAACAGAAAAAGACAAAACCTTCTTTTCATCTAGCGCTTCCTTTTTAAAGGTTACCTATACTAGTCAGTTGGTGTAATGTTATTTTTTAAATAACATTAAATATTTTTTTGTTGTCAATTTTTTTTTATTTTTGTAAATATAGAGATAAGCCCTTATGCGCACTTAAGCGGGTTTTTTGTAACTGCGCAACCCGCATAAGAACCTCCCACAACGAGGCATTTATGGCAAGGCACTTATCCGGGTTTTACTGTATATTCAAACCAGGGACATTTTTAATCTAGACACATATTAATTTATATTCCGTGATGGAATAATCAATGAATATTTTTTTATTTAAAAGAGTCTTTACCTTTTTCTTTGCTCCAGGCTCCACAACCCCAAAACCGACCCAGGCTATAGAACATCAGGTAACACCATACATAGATAGGTACTGTTGGAAAACATCATTCTGCCTTTTTTTTATGAATTCAATATACTTATGTATCTTTAGCAGCTCTATCGACTTTTTGAAATAAATTTAGACCTATTACAGAATCCGGCGGTGGCGCACTGTAGTCAAAAAAGCCAAAAATCGTAGCAAAAATAAAAAAAAAAGATATTTTCTAGTCGATTGTTTTGTTTTTGAAATAATTTTGAACCTAGGAAGTTTTAAACGAATTTTAATAAAATTTATTGAATAGAGTGTGTCTTTGCGTAGCTCAAGAAATGTTTGGCTGAATTCTAAAATGCATCAGATACGCATTTACTGCGCAAACTATTCATCAACATTTTTTTGGCAGTCACTATTTAATTTTTTTTTTCTGCAAAGTAATATTTCTACAAAGTACAAAGCATCAAGTTTGCTTTGCTGATGCGTATGAATAATGTATTACTACCGTACCGTAACATTTTTTTTTTTTACATTTTGGAACTCAGCCTTTATTTAAAATAATTTTGTTATTTTTATTGAGCATTTAAAAAAAAATACATACCTGTATGTTTTTTTTTTTTTTTAATTCAAAAACAAACAATTGGATAAAAAATATCAATAACCACGTAGAAATGATAATTCTAAAATAAATTTAGAAAAAATCACCAAAAAATTTAATGTGTTGAAAAAAATTGTGTTGAACACTGTAAAATCAATTTTAGCTTGTTTTTTTTTTCAATTTCCAATTTTTGCAAAAAGTCTTGAAAATACATTTAAGTCGTTGAAACAATTTTTTTTTTTTATTTTGTGTTGTACACTTTTTTTAAACTCTTGGTTTTCGAAATATTTACGAAATAGTACAAAAGGGGACTTTTACCCCTCTCTCCCGGCTAAAGCTCGCTGGCCTGGGCTGGGGACTTTTAGTATGTTGTACCTGGGGGTCACCCCTACCACTTAAAAAAATAATCCAGACTACATGATTTGTTTAACTTATTTTTTATTCGTTACAACATTGACCGTTTCAATGTACTAATTACTCTACAGAAATAATTTTCTAAAAAAAGTAGTAGCTTTCATAATTTTCAATTTTCTCTTAAATTAAAAGACTTATAGCCATCTAGTTTTTAGCGTTCACCTAAGGATTAAAAACAGTATCAAATACTAAACGAAAATTTAGTACTTTATAACAAAAATTTTTTGAAAACAGCTAGACCCCCCCCCCTCCTTAGCAATTTTTTTTTAAATATATCTCTTTAAACTATTTCACAAAGTATTGGTCAATAACTTGTGTTTCCAATACTTTTTTTTACGAAATAGTACAAAAGGGGACTTTTACCCCCCCCCCCTCCCCCCTCCTGTCTTAAGCTCGCGGGCCTGGGCTGGAGACTTTTAGTATGTTGTACCTGGGGGTCACCCCTACCACTTAAAAAAAAATCTAGACTACACGATTTATTTCATTTATTTTTCCTTCGTTGACTGGACTAATAGGAATTAGATGAGAGGCGCACTTTGTCAACGGAAGCAATTTACTTGGAGGATTTGTGTCTTCTTGGCCAGAGGCAGTATAGAAAGTCCAACGCACCAACTATTCTGCGAAGGGGTACTCGTAAAACTGCTTTTTTTGTGCAACGCTTCTGATACCTCCAAAAATGTTCTTCTAATTTGATGTAAAATTTCAAACCATAACTTATTAAGAAGATTGACCATTTACACATTACCAGATGAAATTAGTTTCATTTCCTTTAAAATTCTGTACAATAATTAAACCCCCTATGCTGCTCATATTTCAATCCTGACTAAGTAAAGTACCATAATAATGGTAAAATAGTTTGTTAACAATTCTGTAAGTTCGTAACGTAAATTTCCCATATTCGCTATTCTTCTTTCTTAAACTAACAAAACTTCTATCAAACTAAAGCCATAACCTTAAATTATATATATAATTGCACTACTGTCCATAAGTTGCTTTTTTGCTTCCTTCAACAAAGACAACGGTATCATGATGATATTCTAAAAGCCAACCAAGGATTACGTCAACTCTTCAACTGCCACAGGCCGTCTAGTGTGTCCATCTCCTGTCACTCTAAAGGTTCCTGGCTACGAATAAACACTTTTCAGGAATCAGGAATTAGGTTTCCAAGTAATTGCCTTGCCTGTATTCAGTTGATGCCATTTACATTGTAAGTTTTAATTGTGACATGATATGTGTGTGCTGTCCATATCCTCATATATTCTGTATCATATGAATGTGTTGGTTTGGTGTATATATACATTATACAGTGTGTAAATACGCTTTTAATTAATTCTGAAATCCTTTATTTATGTCAGTATGGTGGACGATAGCTGGATAAATGTTTATTTGCGTGTTATATATAGCCTGCTTTTGGGTATCTTACAAAAGGATAATAATTTCAACTAGGTACTTACGTATGTCCGGGACAAAATGTTCTCGGATGATTTGTTGATGACCATAGAACACTACTATATCAACCCCATTTCTGAGGTTGGGTCACATATCAAATATTCAAAAACGTGTTGGGTTGGGTTGAAATTGTTTTTTTTTTCTGTAATTTTTTTTTAAGGGAAGACAGTATTTTTTTTTATTTTTTTTTTTTTTTTTGAAAACTTCAAGGAAAATGATTGCAATGAATGACCGAAAAATGTCACAGGATGTAGTAGTGGGTGGCTGATTATAGTGGAAGCAAGGTGTCACACAGGGAGCAGACATATTTTTAAAATGTATACGAGGAAGACGTGTTCTCTGTGTTTTATGGACGCACCAGTCCGGTCAAAGCTATAGTTAAAGTACTTAGATCCGGTCCCTACTTATATGCAATGGCAGAAAGGAAAGCCAAAGAAGAAAGTTAAACATGATGGCAGTTTTAAGACAGGATGCTGTTTATGGGTAAAAGTTTTTCAATGGAAATGTTTTAGTTTGAACGAGGACTAATTACAAAATAATGTGTCTCCTTTTTGGAAAGTTTATGGAAATTAATGTTTCGGTCATTGAAGAAGGAATGTGTAAATAGGGAAATGCTTTAAGTGTATCAGCGTAATCATGTGCATAATTTATGTAGCTAAATAAGCGTACTTTTTTCTTATTTTTCTTTTATTAAAAAAATCGATAAGAAATTGTCTTAGATGATATACCTATGAAGAGATGTAACAAGTTGGAATACATGTATTTTTAGAGATGCCACTCGGTTTTTTGTATTTTATTGTAATTACAAATAGTAAATGGATGAAACCCCAGATGATAAAGTTGGTAGACGTGAAATAGTTGAAACTTTAGTCTATAGGCGTTTTTCTTTTTTTGTTCAGTTTGTTCAGAGCAGAATTCTGAGCAGACTCTGAGTGAACGGAGTAAACTCTGAGCAGAGTATGTTCAGAGCACTCCGATTTAATTATGAAACACACCTAAGCACTCAGTAGTCATATCTGTCAAATTACATTGAAAATACAAGGCTGATTTCCAATGCCGCGTTGGGCGTCGCTTCGTCAGATTTTTCTTTCAATTGCTCACACATAGCAATTTAAGCAAATTGTTTACAATGACGCGTTGAGTATTACGTTACGTAACATAAGCTATCTCAACGTTAAAGTTGAAAAAAATCAACTTCAGCGTGCGTTTTGACATTTAAACTAATGTTCGAATTCCTTGCAAAAAATCGGTTTATTTAGAAGAAGAAATTGGTTTTTCTGGACAAATTCCTTTTATTGAAAAAAAAAAAAAAACGATTTTGTTTAAAAAATAATGGAATAGTTTGTTGAAAGGAATTCGAAATTACAGTTATTTAGGTTCATTTTGATTTTCAGGTTTCAAGTCGTCTGCCATGTCGACGCGTTCGTAAAGCTTGTGAACGTATACGTATGTTAGCGTCTTTAACGTGAACGTGCCATTGGAAATCAGCTTTGAAGTTAGCCGCGCTCAGTTTTTTACTCCGTCTGCCCGATTATTTTATTCTGAGCTCATGGATCACGCTTCAGAACGAAAAAAGAAACACAGATTCCAAGCTCTGAATGCTCTGATCTGAACTCAAAAAGAAACACAACATTTTTGTTTGACAGTTCGGGCTCAGCTCTCAGCTGCTCTGAATTAAAAAATAAAAATGCCTTATACGTAGCATGTAGGTATATACTGCCTGAACAGAATGTAGACGGAGCAGGCAGATAAGCTTCGTAAAACAAGGACATATAGGTATATAAACGTAAACGAAATTATACACATTTTTTTAGCTTTAGATCTCGGGCCATATTTTATCCATATGAATTTTGCCTTCTTCACTGGTTATCATCCGGCTCAAAGGACCAAAATTTTTAAATCTAAATAAATTCTGATATTTGAAATAAAACAGAAGATTTTAATTGTTGGGAAAAATTAGTTTAAAAAACCCAAAATTTATTGTAGCAGTGCCTATAGGGCACGCTTGCAGAAGAGAGCTTTCAAGACAAAATCACAATTCATTCAAATTCAAATTTCACTAAGTATATAAAAATAATTGAACTCACTGGTGGTCTTGCTTGATTGCTCAGAGGGAGATAACTGTCTCCTTCATATAATATGCTTCTTCTCGTCCCTTATATGCCTTGCTGCTTCAAATGCTTATGCGCAGTTTTTCAGTGTTTGTTGCACTGAGACTGAGCCTAGTCCTAGTGATATGTCTTAATTTTGCCACGAGCTAAAGAATTTTGTAAGCACGTGTGAAAATTTTGTTATCTAGTTCTGCAAAATGTAATTCGAGCAATTCTTCGTTAATAGCTGATAGAAATATAGAAATAGAGGAAAGCTTTAATAATTCAAAGGGCTTTGTGTGTTAGCACACGCGCTGTGTAGGTTGCAAGGCTTTCACACCATGAAATTAATATTGAAGGTTTGAACGAAACAACAGCAACTTGAGTAAGCTACCACCAAGTTTTATAAGCTAGAGTTATAGCGCCAGGCCGATCATCAGTTTAAGTTTTTTTGGGATTCAGAAGGATAAAATAGAAAAATTATATTTCGGAACCACAATCATTCATCTTATAAACTTTTTCACTTTCACTTATGCTGATTTATCTAAAGGTAGAACTATAATTGTTGGAACGCAGCCATACGAAACCACACGAATACAAGTAATTCAATAGACGCGTACATAATTGCATTTTGTTACGTTTCGTTCATTTTCGTTCATTTTTTGCTTTCGGAGGGGAAGAGCGCTTCTCGAGCGCAACTTACGGAAGAAAATTGACAGCTACATGCAAATTGTTGTAGTAAACTAGTCTCGAATCTCTCGTGCATTATGGTTTACGTGTGCATTTGACGTTTCGGAAATAAATTTTTCGTTCGTTTATGACATTAGTTTCCGACAGCGTCCACCTATTATAGTTCGACCTTAAGTACTGTTTGTTAAAAATTTGTAATTTTGTTGTTTCAGATCATACTGCCTGGAATATTGCTATAAGTCAATACTTTTTAATCAAGTTTTAGGGTCCAAGCGATCTAAATGATCCAAAGAGATCAAACCAAAAATGCCAAATATGTCCAGTTCTCCAATTACTACCTCAGTCCTCAACACTGTTTTTCTTTCAACCAATTAGAAACAAGATGGCTATTTCACAACTTCAAATTTTATATACATTTTAGGTATACTTTTCATAGCTATATCAAGTTTTTTTTATTACAAAAATGGAAAAACTGGGGAGCCTCACTCGGAGTAGATTAATGCCGAAAACAGATGTGCAGCTTTTTCCAATGCAGCGAAAATAAATTTACACAGGTTCTTATGAGAGCTGACATATTCCAGACTCTGCATGCAGCCTTTGCTATCTCTATTTCTAATTTCGCTGCATGGTAAAAAGCTGCACATCTGTTTTGGGCTTAAGCCAATTTTATTATTCTCTATCTCATTTTTCCCTACTTCCTAATTATGGAATATTAAATTTTTTAAAAAGATTTCAAACAAAAAAAATTCCCTATACCAATTCATATTAATCCAACGAAACTTTTTAGATTTTAATCCTTTCCTGACCGACACAAATCTGCACCAAAGCCACACAATATTATGATTTTAAATAATGCGTTTTTCTATACGTGCTTCGAGCGATAGATCTATGCACAGCACATATCCTGTTCTGTTGCCTGAGTCCGATGTCAACGTTGAATCCAAAAGGTTGCCATTTCCTGCCACAAGACACCTCATCAATTTTAATACAAGATACAACTCCCTTCGCATATAAAAAAAAATTCACTGGAGCGAACGTAGTATAGCATACAGCATCACAACACCGCATATAATATCGTCATCCCTATACTAACCCCTGACCTGGCAAAAAAAAAAAAAAAAAAAAACGGAAAGTGTGACGAAAGATTTCATTTCCGTTTTGTGTGTGCTATGTCACGAATAAAAAGTTGCACACAGGCAATAACGGTACAGGGTCCGGAAGTATCGAGCCAAACTCCTCCGCATTTTAAATTGAACACAAACGGGAAAGTTCATTCGCGTCCTACCATGGAGAAAAGGTACGTTCCTAACGTCCTTCAGTATTACGCCATGCCACCACCACCGGTAAAGAGTTTCAATGGATGAAGAAAATAATTTTTCCTTTTTGCGAGGCGAAGGCAAGGCATGGAGGAAGGCTCCTTTTTTTGAGATATTGTATCCGTAATGTTTCGAGCGTGAATCATGGACGGAACGGCGGGGTTCGCTTACGAAGACATAGTGAAGAATCATGTCCTCTCGCTCAAAGCAAGACAGAGGCAAGTTATATAAGGTGACAGTGTGATCCTTCTTGCAATGCGGCACATGTAATCCGGTGACGTTTGAGTGACGGGATATTGCGACACTCTCATCTGCACGTGTGTAACCAGGTGAGCTGTGATTGTTTGTGTGCATAGATATCAGATACAAACACGTTTTATGTGTGCCACACAAAATGCTGACTCCTGGCTAAGACCTGCTCCTCATCATGACATGACCACCCAGATTTCCAGCATCCCAGATCCATAAGATTAACGTGAAACGGATATCAAATCATGGATGAGCTCACAAATTGCACTCCAGTGAGTGCTTACGATCTTTGTTTAGTCGTGGAGGTGTCGGGTTACAATTTTACGAAACAAGCATAAAGGCAGACCGCTTTGAAAGTTTATCTCTTCTATAGCTTGAGCTGAGAGATGAAAATCTCATGGGTGATGGGAAAATAGGAGCGGCGTAGAGCACCAGAGATAAATTACCAAATTAATTGGGGAGCAGTTTAGAATTATGGAAGGCCAAAATAAGCAAACAGGAAAAGGCTAAACATTTTAGTGGTGTTTTATGAGTTTTATTTTTACTAAATATTCGACATAGAAGGAGGGGAAAAGTAAATAACTTACTTAAAACTGGATTCAATTTAAAGCGAAATTTTAAACTTTATCAGATATTTAAGAGATTGAAAACTTTTAAGTCTTAATTTGATCCGAAACTATAGGCACAACTGAACTGATGGACTAGATCTGACATGCGAGTTTAGGTTTGAATATGTTAAGTTATAGTATTAGTATGCCTTCAAAAAGTTTCTTCATCGTTACCGAAAACTTTTGGAAAACTTAGCCACACCTGAATAAACAAAAGATGGAAAATTGAGCAAACTTTCTCCATAATTATTTGTATATTACCTTTTGAAGTGGGAATTTACTTGAGATGAGAGTGCCTACACTTTCGTTATTGTTATTAGAATATGTACCTTTCAAAATATAAACTTATAAATTTACCGTGGGACGACCGACGTACGCACGGAGCAATCAACATAACATAACAAAAGCAAGAATCTTAAACGCATTTTTGACATATCTTCACCTCGACATATAACATGGGCACATTAGGAAAATATGAATTTGAAATAAGCGGTAAGGGGTACACAACTGGGTTGCATGAATTTGCCTTAATGTATGGTCGCACTGTGGATTTAAAATCCGAATGTTATCAATTAATTCATATGATTAAAAATAAGGAATAAATTAGCCTATATTTTTTAAAACCTAACAAAAAAGTAGTTTAGTTTAGTTTAAGATAGTAGTTTTTTAGTATAAACAATCTAGCACCGTTTTTTACATGTTTATTCATATTTACCATATACATTTTAAACTAAAAAATTGTTAAAAATCAAAACATATATTTGTAGGTTAGGTAGATATGTAATTATAAATAAATTGGTTAAATTCTGAAATTTTGTTGACACCAATGCGTTCCCATCGTTTTAGTTTTTCAATAAATCTAAAATGACCAGATTAAAAAAAACTGTTTTTTTTTTATAAATTTTTATATACATAGGTTAGGTACATATTTTATATATGTACTGTACATATAAAATTTCGTATACATTTGTAAAAAATTAAACTAATATGTCATTCTTTGGTGGAGTTAAAAATTAATTTTGAAATTCAGACATTATTTGAATGTATAAAAAAAATAATTTAGAATAATTGAAAATCAATGGCTAAATTTACATTTTGTTCCTACCTATATATTAAACCGTACAACAGTAATGTACGATTTTTTTAATAGTTTTTAAATAGTTGTATGGAAGAGACCGTTTTTTGGCTTTGAATATTATTTTTGTTTTAAATATTTTAAATAATTTTAAACAACAGCTTGGTGCTACGTTTAATAAAAATCGACCAATGTAAACTTTTTAGAAATTGAAACAAAATTGTTTGAACATTTTGTTATATTTTGATTATTATTTAAACTTTTCAAAAAATCTCCATTAAAAGAATGATGAACATCGGAGTATAACCGTTTTTGAGAAAAAAAGAAAATTAATCTATTGGAGGTGTTAATAACCATTTTTTTAAAAAGATATTTTTGTTCACCAAAAGGTAGCCTGTAATGAATAAAATCTTAATAAAATCATTTAATAAAATTTCTTAATACAAAAAATATAAATCTTCAGAATGCTTTTCGTTTTATCTCAATAGGAACACTTTTCCCAGAGATACAGCTCTTCAAAAAACACTAAAAAAGTGATTTTTTTCCCCTTAATTGTTTTGACAAGTAGTATATTGTATAGATACTATTATTTTTATTCCTACAAAATGAAAAAACAAAATACGAAAACGCTATAGGTACCAAGTTTAAAAATATCAAAATTGACTAATCCGGTTTGGCTGTAGTCAACAGATAGATGGCCAGAATTGTGCTAGGCACTTTTTTCTTCTTTAGAATCATTGTAATGTCAAATTTGACAAAATTTTGAGTTCGGTTTATTTTTACAAGTTCATAACTTGCCCTATAGTATCTACATATATTTACATTGGAAGCTTAAAAAATACAAAATAAACTGTAATACTTATAAAAAAAAATTACATGCATATACGAGCCCATTCCTGATTTGCAAGCTTTTATTTATCGAAAAAATGACTATAAAACTCGTACGATTTTGTAAAAATATCTTAACTATTTTTTTTTTTTATTTTTTTCTCGATTTTCTTTTACCAAAGGGTGACTCAAATAAATGATGGGGTTGCGTTAAAAAAACTACTCAGTAGGTATGTACATATACCATAATTTGCAGAGAATAATTAAAACAAAATTGCAAAGAACGATCTATTAAAATGTATAGGTAAATAGAAATGTTTCTCCTTCGTATTGAAATTTAATTTGAGTTGATGAATACGTTAAATGCCTATACCTTTAAAGTTTTCAACTACTTAGAACATTTTGAATTACTTTTCACATTCAAATGTAAATTCATTCAAAAAAAAAAAATATTTGCGTCACTAATTTTTTAGCAATAATTTAATTATGACATAAAACGCAGTTATTAAATTAGCTATTATAATAAAATAAATTGGTTGGTCTAGATTTTTTTTTCGACCAGATGAATCGACGTCATCGTCGTCGTTTAAAATATAAATTATAGAAAAAAATCTTATGTTCAACGCCTCCATAAAGCTAGTCCGTATTATTTATTGCTTATAGAATACATTTTTATTTTTTTTAAATTTTATTTCTGTCTGGCTTGTGTCTGTTTTTCAATATATATATATATATATATATACCTACCTAGACACTGAACATATTTAAGTATAAAATGAAATGTGTCGGACTCTGATCTACAAGTTGTTACATCTTGTTCTATTTATTTATCTATATTATTTTATCATTTGAATCATTGATGATATAAAAAATAATATTATACATATGTACATATTTCAAAATAAATTTAGGTTTAAATTAAACTGTAGACAATTCGTTATATTATATTTTTATATTTAAGGCCAAACTAGCCTTATATAAAATATTTCGGCCTAACAGCCTATATTTCAAGAAACGCTACAGCAATGAACTAAGATCTGTTTAGAAATTGTTAACAAAAATTAGGCTCTGTGGACTTAGATGATATGGCATGAGTGAATAAGGAAAAACTTTGTATAGTAGGGGAAGGTGGCCTAAAATGGCCCACCAAGGTAAAATGGCCCCGTTGCTAGAAATCGTAGAATTGGACAGAATTAGAAGGTTTTGTGGACACAATTCTTCAGTTTAGCTGGCACTACCGACATTCACGAAATGTTAGCAACTTTAAGACAATTTTTAAAATTTGACAGGTCAAACTATCTCTAGTCATCTCCAAAAGTAGACTTCATACAATTTTGTGAAAAATTTGTTGTCAAAAATATCTACAAAAAACATTTAATTTTGGAGAAAGCAGTAAACGCATGTAAGTATTAAGTATTTCTTACTAATTTACTGAAATAAGTCAGCCTAGTACTATTTCAGTTTGTTCGGAATTAAAACTTAAATAAAAAACCATAAAAGGGCAAAACGACCTACTAAGCACTCGGCCATACTTACACTTACATTTTAATTTTCTTTATATGTTTGGAAAATATTAACGATCTACAGAAAGGCATTCCTGGTCTGAGGACGCATTATCAAAAGTCCTAAAAAAGAAATAGGCTGGAATAAAGTATCCAAAACATTCGGAGTTCCAAAAACTACACTGAGGAGACGAGCAGCCAACAAGAACAAGATTTTAAATGGCTTACAGAAGGGTCCACCTTTTCCAAGCAAATGAAAAAGGGGCCTTTAGAATCACGTATGTTTGGATTCGACTCGCACTTATAGTTTTGGTTAACTTGCCTGGTTGGTTTACTTTTTACACGGGCAATTTTGATCGTTGGTATTTGAAGACGTTTTTAAAATTAAATACTTTAAATACTTTTTGGAACTTTTTAAACTCGTAAAGTGAAAAAATGTAAGCATTATTGATTAAGCTTTGAAAAGAATATAACATTTTTGTTTTAATGTCACTTTTTTCCGAGATTTGGGACATTTTTCTTAGGGGGCCATTTTAGGCCACCTTCTATTATATACGATAATGCGGCAGATCATGTTTTTCTGGCTATATATCGATGGTGTATTAAACAGGCCTCCACCAGACGTGCAAACACAGAACCCGAATTGTGATGACAATGAAAGAATTCAAATTCAAAAGATTCATTTATTTCAAGTTTTCATTACGTTAACAATGGCATTTTTATGAATTTTTTCTATAATTGATTTAGTTAAACAAAACAAATGATTTTGCATATATTTGAATTATGTGCCTAAGTTATGAGTTATGAGTATTCTGATATTAAAAGTCATCTATAGCGGTAGCGAACTCTGACAAAGTTAATTAAATTTTTCCAATCTGATCCACATACGATTTCCATCGTTTCCTGTATTGAAAGAGTTGGTTTACCAAAGTTTGCTCTCCTTTGCTGTTTAAAAATTTGACAAACGCTTTTAAAAGGGTCACCATTGTTTGGCAAAATTCATTTGGCATTTCTTGTTTCGCCTTAGTCGTTAAATATTTTGTTTAATTCGCAATTCTTAATTGGCAATTTACATTTTGTTTTTTATTCATTACGTTTTTCAATCATTCTGCAATTAACATTCGGTGGTTTTATATTTCGCTTTTTGTTAAAAATATTTTCAATCACTTCGCAAAATTCATTTGGCAAATTATTCTTTAGTTTATCTTTGTTAAATTGTTTATTATTTGGCCAAGTGTTTTTTCGCAAAATATTGTTTCGCCGTTTCATTATTTTGCGAAATAACGTTTCACCGTTTAATCATTTCGATAAATATCGCCAAGCCGTTTTATTATTTCGCTAATAGATCATTTCGCCGTTTAGTTGTTTTGATCGTTTGACCAATGATTGCCATAGTCTCTTTTCAAGATTAATAGTTTTTTTCTGAACCGTTGCTTAGTCGTGCTTGCGTTGGTAATATTTCTTTTAGTTGTTTTGCAATTTTTGCCGTAATCACTTTCGCGATTTAAGATTTCAGGTTGTTTGCTTAGTTTAGGTAAGTACATAATAGAAAGAGTATTTTTACATTTAACTCCAAGGAAATAAGGGTTTTAAGCAATTGGGCAGTTATTTTCGTATGTGCATTATATTTTTTATATTCTCTATTCAGTGTTTTTTCGAAATAACAAAATGCTGAATGAAAAATAGCAAAATAATAAAATGAAAAAATAAGAAAAAGCCAAATAACAAAATGCCAAATAAAAAATTGCAAAACCTAAATATGCCAATCAAACAAAATATTAAGTGAAAATTGCGAAATGATGGTTTGTCATATCATATAAAAAACCAAACGTAATTTGCAAAACGAAAATTGCGAAATAACAAAATGCTAAATAAAAAAATGCGAAATGAGAAACGGCGAAATGTATACCACCGCGAAACGTTAATTTGCCAAACAATTCTGGCGAAACATACCATACCCCTTTTAAAATGAAAATAATCTTCTTTAGCTCTTAAGTGCCAGTTGTACAATCGTGGTTTAAATCTTGATCCGTGGTTCAGGAATTTTAACTCGCCGATTTCGGCGGGTTAACTGAGGTTCAACGATGGTTAAAGGTTCCAATATGCACTAAAAGCCAAATACATGCCTGAACCATCGTTGAACCACAGTTAATCCGCCGAAATTGGTGAGTTAAAATTCCTGAACGACGGATCAAATATTTGTACAACTGGCCCCAAGTTGCACAAATTACAGAATTGGTCAAAGAATGTATCATGCAAATTTTGGTTTAGTTAAGGGAACTTAACTTTTCAATTTAATACTTTTAAAAACCTATGTACATAATTTCATGGATTTAAACCCAAATGGAAATTGTTTAGTAACTTCTTGTCTTTTATTTTAGCGGGGTAAATCGAAGTTGGTTTTATTTGCCCTGATGTCCAGTAACTGGGTTAAAATAACTTTAAAAATAGTATTTATTTTGCAATAATGAATAATTCAAATGGAATAACCTGCATAACCAATCCAACGTACATCTCATTTTTATTTCGCAGAACAAAACTTCTTTAAGCTATGATTTCAATTCACAATTTTTTTGTTATCAAATTACGAAAATATGTTTTTTTTTTTTCTTTTTCCTGTTTAAAATAATAAAAAAATAATAATAACAGCGCTTCTGTGACATGAATCATTTATTCGGTATAACTTTGGTAGCTAACACTCAGTAAAGAAGAAATAATTCTTAGAAACAAATCATAACCAAAATAAATAAAAACACTTAAAGTAAATCACCGGTTATATGGTATAGCAGGTATGCAGAAAAATATATGTATTTAATTTCATAAAAATAAAGATTAAAATAAGGATCGACCTACCTGTTGAAAATCCACTATTTTTGGCCGGGTGATAAAAGTATCCTTTTGTTCCTTCGTTCTCCTTCCGAATAATTATAAACTTTATATATTTTATTCAATATTCAACAATATTCAATTTAATGCCTTTTAAATCACTTAATTTGTAATGCCCGCAACACAGATAATCGAAGTTTTTAATTTTAAAGTTAAGTTAATATATCACAGATGATTTGTTAGTATTTCTAGTAATTTCTTTTGTTTGTTGTTTAATTAACTTTTAAACAATCATATAATTTATTTTTTTTTAAACCACGAATGTATATAATTTAAGATAGGTTTATATTTTTCTTTTAACTGGAATAAAAAATATATTTTTTTAAGCAATTTGAACACAAATAAAACAATTCAGTGTGAGCTACTATTTCTTTGTTAATTATGGTTTACAACTTCCGGAATCCTCAACGAAATATAAAATCACTCAAAAAAAAAAAAAAACACAATAGCCGAAGCCCGAAGGAATGCCCAAACCAACAAGGAAATTCCTTGTCCTAAATGCACCACGATGCACAATATTCTTTTTTTTCCCGCAACAATACAAACGAACAATATTTTAAATTTTTTTTTCCCGGGCAATCAGACAACAACACCTCCGACTGCGATAGGCTCTTATCTCACTTCAACTGACAATTCAAAAGATACACAGATACACACGTTCCGATTTGTGATGTTAGAAAAATGTTTTTTTTTTTTTTTTTTTGAACTGCTGTTTTCTTATCAAAACTCGATGTAGGGTAAGTACAAACAAAAATTATGTAGAATAAAAATTCTGACAGCTGTCCGAAACGAATTTGTTGCGGAGGAGAATTTCCTGCTTTTGATTGTGGCTCATCAGCGAGTAGGTAAGAATTGTGCCTGTGTTATGTGTTTCCCAAGCAAACTGATGATTTGGCTTTTGGAGAGATTCTTAATTGTGCTCTAGATTCTGCATCTTCATGTACACTATATCAGTCCAGTCAGGGACTCAAAAACGTAATCGAATTTATATCACGCGAAATATATATGTACATATGTATGTATGTGAGTACGTATATGATAATGTCACAACTGAAAAATGCGATAACGATTATTTCGCATTCGCAGAGATTTACATAGGTGCTTACTCGTTTTTTTTTTAGAACCCAAGTGCTTGAAACTTGAATGGTTTATATCTGCTTAGCCGCCGCCGCCGCCGCGGCAGTTCATAACGTCATTGCTCACCGTATTCACAATTAGTCAACGAGAGAGAGCATAACATGCTCAGCTTTGTCGCAAGCACTTGCTCTTAGCTCTTACAGAAACTTTTATCATTTGAGAAGGTTTCCAAAAAATATGCTATTTGGCAGACAAAAGGTTTCTTTTGTGCCTGGCCAGGAATGGCCGAACTGTCACTTTTCAAAAAAAAAAATAAATAAATTTGTTACTGCTGATACGTAGTAAATGTAGTTAATGAAACAAATTGTAGTTTCAAATGTCAAATTGTCTGTCAGATGTCACTTGAAAAATTGAATTTTGAGTTGAAATCGAAGCAAAATGAAAATTACGATAATAGAAATGGCGGAAAAAGTTTTTCCTTGAATTCTTAATTTTGAAATCGGATTTATACGCTGTTTTTTATTCTTTTTTTCAACATTCTTGAGTCTTATTCATTAAAATTTGTAAGATTTTTTGTATTTACTATACATGTAAAAAGTTGTAGTAAATTAGACGTAGTTTATTGAATTTACTGCGCGTAGTTAATGATGTAGAAAATGTAGTATAGTTAATTCGGCCAACCCTGTGCCTGGCACCTGGAAAATGTTAGAATAATCAAAATAAGCAGAATTATCTGATAACTAATTGTGAGGAAATAGTAGGACATAAGACTTTAATTTGAACTTAAAAGTGCCTTAGTTTTATGTAGTAGATACCTACCTTTTTTGGACAATTAATGCATATGAATTAAATAAAGATGAGATATTTATTACTTTTATACATCCTGTGGTCGTATTTATTAGATTTTTGACTGTTTAAACAATCTAAGTAGTTCGAAATAGTCGAAAATATGCTTTATTTAATATAAAATAATATTACAATTGTCAGGGTTTAGAGTTTATACAATCGATTACGTTGTCTTAGATAAAAAGTTAGATCACTTTAGCAACAGTTAAAAAATTTTATTTAAAACTTGGACGGCTGTCTAAATTTAGACAAAGTTTATTAAAATGACCACTGATATCCATTCTTACTCATGGTCCGGTTGCACGCTCATAAAAGAAAAGAATAATATTTACATATATACAGTTCTAGGAAAATGTTAGAATAAATTATAAAACTCGCATAGGTAGGTAGATATAATGTATACGATGTACGTTATTCTATAGTAATGAGAACTACAGTGAAAGCTCCTATTGCGGACAACTCCCTTAAGCGGACAATCCTTTTAGGCGGACAAATTCTCACGACCGTGGATCTTGGATGTAAATTCCATACATTTTATGATCCCTTAAGCGGACACTCCCTTACCCGGACGCGGACAAGAATATTCGTTAAATTAAATTCCCTTAGGCGGACAATAACTTTTTTTTTTAGTACGTAAATTTCAACCATTATTTTTAGTAATACTTTTACATAAATTTATTCTGCATTAAAAACGGTCCCCCTGGTTTACAGCGACATAGATGCGATTTTACCAAAGTACTGTCTGTGATCAAATTCATAACGGATTTTATTTCTGCAGCTGAAGTCTGTTTTTGTATCTTGTTTATTGTATCTTCATGTTTATTTTTAGTTTGAATGAATTTCATTGTCTGTAGCTGCACAAATTTTTCTTGATGCCACTATATACTACACATTTCCTTATATAACTATTTTTTATTTTTTCCCTTGGACAGACAACTCCCTTAGACGGACAAAAGTGTTACGACCGTCGCTGTCCGGCTAAAGGAGCTTTCACTGTATATGCCCTAAACCAGAGATGGAGGTTTATCCTACTTTTGTCCTTTCTACTAGGATGTCATTGTAAATTTTGAGCCGAGAACTAAACTTTCCATACCGTTTGGATAGTATGGAGTTACATTTTATTAATGAATTTGTCTAAATTTTATTTCATTTTAATACAAAAGAATTCCTAACTGGCTGAACAGAATGGTGACGGTGACGGAACTGGAGCCGGAGCTGGAATAGCTGTCAAAATATTGAATACACGCAAATTCAATGTTGCGAACACAACGGAACGTAGACGCATACGGAGCTGCAGACGCAGACGGAAGAGTTCACCAACTTTTAACTTTTCACGTACAGCACTTTTGACGTTTCAAATTGTATGAAGAAAAAAAACAAATTTTTGGCTCGGAAAAAAAATTGTGGTTATTTGTATCGCGAAAAAAATTATTTATTAAAAGGGAAATTATTGGAAACAAAAAATGTGAATTCTGAGCTTGAATATAGCTTGAAAATACTTTCAAAGCTGTACAGCTCCAATAACGTACGACACTTTTTGACAGCTCTTCCAGTTCCGTCTGCGGCTTCAGTTCCGTCATTCTATTCTGTTCAGCCAGTAAGGATACTTAGGAAGCATCATAGTTTTTTCACATAATACATAGAGGAGAAAGCAATTAAACAAGTTCAGGAAAATGAGATCTCAGAGCCCTAGCAATCTCAGTTACATCCATGAATAGTATTTTAAAATACTAAGGAATTTTATTTTTGGAATCACTTGCCCACTTATTGAAAATCTATAAAATCAAATTTTCCTATTGTTATCAATGACATTTTAGCGGTCAATTTATTTTGCTCAAAATATCGACCTCTCTTTCCGCCATATTATCGTAAGCGGCATTTTCATATTGATTAATTATTTCATTTTTTCCTGATCATGAAAAGCATAATCGAATTTTTTGTTATCTGCCAGCAACAAAGTTGTTAATACTGTTCAATGTTGAAATTTGGCGTAATTATTTTCGTTGCTGAGGAAACAGAAAACAAAATGTCGCTTACGATACTTTTATTTTTTGTCGCTTACGATAATTTGGCGGAAAGTGCTCATACATTGACATTTCTGGTGACATTTCTGTAAATTTAATTCTTACCAAGGAATTAAAAATAAAAATACACGGAATATTAGTAGGTACACTGTCTTTTAAGTTTTTTTCTTTTAAGATGCTAATTCTGATGATTGTCATCAAAAATTCATAATATTTTAGGTATATAATATTTTTTGTCATTAAAAATTCACGTGTAGAATGAAGTACATATGTAAGTACATATGTTTTCTTAATGATTTTGTCCATGTATTTTGAAACGTTTTCAGCTATATTAAGTTTTGCTTTGGTACCAAAATTTCAAAAAAAAAAATTAGTGTTGAGGCTAGTCGCCAATATGTCTCCGACGGCGACGAAAACACGGTTTACAAGTATGGCAAACAGTTTTAATTATTAATTACTGCTCTATAATTCCTGATGCTTTATCAAAATATTAAACGTCAACCCTATAGAACTGGATGCCATTCAATATCCAATAATAAATTTCCCTGGTGTAATGTGAGCTCGGGATCGGGAGTGAGTTATGAAAGCAAAAGCGAATGGAGTTAGGCGAAAAGGCACAGTCTGTGTACAATATAGAATATCCTTCTTCGATTTTTTCGTAGGTATATAAGACTTACATAAGTGCCTTTGCAGTTACATTTGTTATGTTTGATGAACCGGAGTAGTTTTTCCTACCCCCTCTTTTAAAGAAAAAAGATTCATTCCATATACTATCACACAGACCGTAGATACCGAATTTAAAGAAAATCTATTGAGCTTTAAAAAAAAAGAGACAAGCAAAGTGAAACTTTAATTTATAAATTTTGATTTTTTTTTACAAATCCTTAACTTGCCCTTAAATTGCCAGTGAAAACATATTGAACTAACTTTCAGATAAAATCGTATGAATGGTAAAGTTCTGTGGTTAACTTAAGTTCTGCGTCAACAGAGTACGTCGATTAGTTAAATTCAAAATCAGTGAATCACAATTTTGCAGATTTGTTATAATGTGTAATAAATCTCAGCAAAAAAGTTTATTTAATTTTCTCTGAATTGTTCAAATGATTATGTATATTTTTTGAAATTATTTTGTATAGGTATGATGACAAGAAATTATAGATAGCTAAAGACCGAGAGATTAATGAACCGAACCGGTTGAAGACGTCATATTAACGAGCGATTATAATGCAGAGGACAACAAGTTCAAGCTGATGTTGATGATTTCATTGTTTGTATTATTTTTTCTTAAAGCTTCAGTGTTTGACTTTCTTTTTTATCTTATGTAGGTAGTAGGTATCTATAAAAATAATGAATTATTCATAGAGAAAAGAATCTTCTACCCACCTGTTTAGTTTTAGAGATTTGATTTTACAAACCATCATACGATTTGCATGATGATGATGATGATGATGCAGTTTTACTTCTATCTACTAGTATTTAATGAAATCGATAGTTCAAATTTGAACAGCACAGACATCAGTCATTTGGTACCTACATATCCGGATTTTTAATTAGGTAGTTTATGGGTCTGCTGAGTTCATAGGAGCTATTTTAGGTATAATGAAGCATATCAATTGTATCAAATAAACGTAGGGAACTCAAAAAGTTTAAAACTGATGCAAGTTGTTAATACATAGTGTATAAGAGTATTTTTTTTAATATGTCTATACAGTGTCGGAATAAGCCAGCGCGGGGCCTGTAGCAAATTCTATCAAGGGGCCCTTGTATTGTTTTAAAGTTATCAAGTGTATGGTGTTAAGATGAAGTTGTATTAGATAAAACAAAACTATTACAAACAAATTTGGGCAAATTTATAAATAATACTAGGTGTATTTTATTGGCAGTTTTATAGCTAGCGCAGTAAAATTTCCCTTGGTGAACAATAACAAAACCCAAAGTGCCGATAAATGAGCCAGTAAATTAGTGAATAAACCTTAAATGTCGGTAACGTAGATTATTTTTCACTCATAAAAGAGTATGAGTACAGCCACAAAATAAAGAGTTGATATAAAAGTTTATATAGCGTTTTTTTGAACTTGTATTGCTGGACTAGCTATGAATTACCAATAAAACGCACCTACTGTTAATATCGACTTCTGGGAGTAAATTATATTCAATATTCATAAAAGTGAGGTGATTAAGACGTTTGTTGGCTCATCGTGTTCCTCAATTCATTTTTAAAATGTTTCAATGTTGAGAAAGATCTATCACCACTACAGTTGGTGATCATGAGAGACAAATAAATGCGCAAGACAATTTCAACGTTCGGGAAACAAGATTGTAAATGAATTATTTATCAAAAGCTTATAAACCTAAAGTTCCGGAGCCTCATAATTCTTGCTATCAATAATTTCAGCCACATCAGAATTGAGCATTGCAGCGAACTGCACTAATTCGTCGCCCAGGCTTTCCTCCAAATCATCTGCGTAACCACTTACGGTGATTGCAGATTTTTTCAAAATCTTTTTTGGTGGAAGAGATTTTAGCCCTCGGAATATTCCGAAAACAACAGCAATTTTATGATAACTGTTACGTTTACCTAAAGCAGTGAATATGTTATGGTGACAATCAATAAACACCTGAATTTCATATCGTTGTCTAGGTGTTTGATTTGATTTTCAACAAAGTCGTCGGGTGTTTTTGAGCCGCTATAATCGTCGTATTTTGTATTTCGCTTCCTACGTCTAGAAGTTTCTTGCTAATATGCCTCACAATCAGTCAGATCTTTGGCTTTTGCCTCAATATCTGAAAATGTAGATCGCATTGCTTGAACGTATCCATGTAATGATTCATAAAGGTCGTATCCAGTGTTAAGGTCTTGATCATCCGATTGCAGCGCAGCACTAGTCGCTTGCAAACGTTCTAGAATTCTATTCCACAGTATTATTTATATTTTTGGTTCAATTTTATTAAAAATTAGGTCTTAAGATTGCAGATACTATGAATTTGATGATAAAGAGCTTTCTTGCCTGTTGATAGTCTGCCTACCTAGAAAAAAAATTGAGCCATTTTTTTCTATGAGGATAAGACATCTGTATAGTTTATTATCTGTGCAAAACATAATTTTTGGCATTACCGGCAGAAGAAATTTTAAATTATAGTTGAAAATGTTGATGCAACTATTTTATTTGTAAAGTAATTATAACTACATTGATTGGAAAAAATATTTTCACACTTCAATCTTATCTAAATACTTTTTTATGGTAAGAAAACGCTGCTGCGCGGGCCCGCCAAAAGCGTGAGGCCCATAGCATTTGCTACTTTTGCTACGTGACTAATCCAGCACTGTGGAATCAAAAACAATACTGCCCTAAAGCCTACAAGAGTTATTAATTTTCAAATAAAAGGTCATATTAAATAGGGAAAAACTTATTTATTTCTTAGGGCCACTTGCACAGAACGAACGGATAAATAAATAAAACTGAGGATAACTATTCCAGTTTAAATAAATAAATAAAAACTTTTAGTTTTTTAATTGCATGACCGGCAAATAAATAACATGCGGATAAGAATATTATTTCAGAATCACCAACACAACAAACACAAAACAAATTGAAAAATAAACAAACTCTAACGCTTTGACTTGCTTTCTCGTAAGAAATTCTAAAATTTGACGTGGGAGCAGCGTTGCCATAATGTGCCCGATCGGGCCATTTGGCCCTATGTTTTTCATTTTGGCCCTTGGCCCCGGGCCACCATGGAGTGGCCCGCACTTATAATTTTTTGTGTTTATTGGGAGTACCCTACAAAACAATCATTGAGCGCTTTTTGTAAATTTAACGGAGGCGGAATCCTTTCACGAGAAAAGATTAAAATTTTAAAAACTTGCAAAAATTCTGGTACTTCGAACATCTGGAAATAAAATTTCAGCTTTCCTTATATTTTATGTTTAAAGCACAAAGCTTGGAGGAATGATTTAAACATTAAAGTTCAATTTATTTCAATTTTTTTTTTAAATTTCTATTGTGTTTTACTCCATTTTGTTTTATATTTATTTACTGCTTTGATATTAATTTGTAGACCACAAGCAGATTACAATGTGGCTGTAAAACGAACAGCCGTTTTGACCAAGATCCAGATGTACAACAACCGTGGTTTAGATTAGACTTTAAAAATTAAAGTTTAAACCCACCTGAAATCGGTGGGTTCAACCCTGGTACAAGCATGTTATTGGCTTTTATCATATCAATATAATTAAACACCAGTTAATCCGCCAAAATCAGTGGGTTAAAATTGATGAACAAAGGTTTAAATGTTAGAACAATTCAAACATTTTTGCAGTCGAAAGCTCCGAAAAAAATCTCAGCCCTTATGTGAGATTTTTTGTCCCCCTTAAAAAATCCTTGAGCGCTCAGATATTTCTTTCTAAAGACAAATTTTCTATAAAAAATAATTAATAATAATATGTAACTTTGTTCGTGTACTGTCCAAAACTACGAATTTCTACGAATTTTCAGCAAAAATACTTATAAAACAAACAAAAAATTGTGTAGAAATTCGTAGTTTCGGAAAGTACACGAAAGAAGTTAATATAAACTTTGTTTGCCAATCTATTAGCGACATATATATTTAAAAAAAAAATTCTCTGACGGATTGTGGCCCGCACTTTGAGGAAATGGCCCTTATAGTGGCCCTCAATAATTTTTTCTTTGTGGCAACGCTGCGTGGGAGACTGGGAGCTATTCAGAGTTTAAATATTTATCCAGAGAACGAGGAGAAGATAACTTTTTAAACTGAGATAGAGAAAAAATATTTAGCTACAACATGATTTGATTCAAATCAGTCAGATAGCTTTAATTATTTATAAATCAGGAGTTACTGCTATCAAAAAAACTTCTGTGCAAGTGGCTCTTCAATATATTAACTAGCTTAGGTTACCCGCCACTCGCTCGAAGTAACATTCTGAACGTACAGACCATAATTGGTTATTTCAACTATCGCGCTTAATTTTTACTTGCTCTATAGGGCAATATTGGTTTCGTGTAAAAAATGTTTGGGGTTGTAATCAAAATTGGCACAACCATAATAGAGAAGTTCGAAAAAGTGGGTTTCGCCATTTATTTTCGCCCGTTATTTTTAATTTTCTCAGAAACAAAATTACACTTGAGTATTTTCTTTTCCGTATTTGACTGGAAATTTACAGGAGCATCGAATATTAAAAACAAAAATATTTACTTAATAACGTAAAATTTTGAAAAAAATTAGTTTGAACACAATTTTGTTCATTATTTTTTCAAAATATTGAGCTCGAAAATTAATTTTTCAAAAACTGTTCTCTCAAATAATTTTAATAAAAAATAAAATAAAAGAACAAGCTTCTGATTTTTCAATGCTTCTGGCTTTAAAAGAAAGTACAGTATTGCTTTGTAAGTGTTGCCGTTGTTTTTTAATAATTTTTTTCTATTTCAAGTCGATTTTTTAGAAAATTGCCCCTGTATTTGTATATTTATTCAATTAGTACACTATTTTATGTAAATTCAAAAATAAACAATCATAAAGGTATTTTAAATAAAATTAATGCTTCACAACTCTTGTCTGTTTAAGTATTCGTATTTATCTAACCTCAACTAGAGCCAGCAAAAAATTATAAGATCTAGGAACTTTAGGACAAGTTTAGTGCGATTTCCAGTCTCAAACGAACAAACCTAGGTATTTAGGTACTGTTTGGCTTTTTGTACTGCACCTATTTTCTATTTTTTTTTTACAATACCTCATCTCAACCGTAAACAATTTTGTACTTCCCGAATTCCCAGGTAGGTATATGAATGCTTAATGAAATCTATAATTCCTGCTGATTGAACTAAATTATTATCTCGGAATGTGTTTTTTTTATTGTTAAACCAGAAGCCGCGTGATTACTGACGCATTTACCTACCTCCAAAGAGCGATTGAATCAAAAATAAAATTAAAAAAAAAAAAAAACAGGTAAATCCGCCCCTAAAACGAAAAAATAAAATTGATATAGGTATTCCATCTTGAGAACCGGAATTAACTTTTCGAAAACAAGAGGAAAAAAAGCGTTTGTTTGTTTTTCTCTCAGCTTTCGGAAATCATTTATCTTTACACCAGAACAAAAACAATTCTTATATATTTTTTGCTCATTTTTTGTTGCTCTTCTCCAAATGATTTATTTCCTCTAAATTCAATATTGGCATTGGCAGATACCTACCTTTCCAGCAAATAGAGAATATCAAAATATTGCCAATCTTTTTCTCTAATAACCTAAAAGACCTAATCAACAACAACAAAAACACCAAAACAAATATTAAATAAAAAAAAAGAAAATCCCAAACTAGAAGTCAAATTATGTATATGTATGTATGTAGGTAAGTATGTATAGATGTAGACACAGAGAATCTCGCACAATTCCTATTTTATGGAATCTCAAGAAATTAGTTCAAGATCGATGTTGCTGACCTTCCCTTTTCACGCTTCTCTTGCCTGGTGAATAAATAGAGACAGAGAGATATACATATAGCTCAGTGCTGAACTCAAAAACAACCATCAAACAAAAAAATAAATACAAACAGACAAAAACACTATTCGCCATGCGTCGATTTCGAAATTAAACAAAAATTTTTAAATTCCACCGCAAGCAAAGAGACACGACACACCAACCATCAGTTCCAACACCCTCTTCCCTCATACACTCTTCACCACATAAACGATTTAGTCTTTGGACTTCGAAATATTGGACTGTTTACGTACTGATTTTTTGTTTTTTTTTCTTGTTTGGAAAACGCTTTTCATCCATTTATCATTGGCAATTCAACATACAAACAACGATTGCTTAGGTTTATAAATGTATCTAAGTACTTTCGGCCATGTTATCACCATCAGGAATTTCGTTTTGTTGCCCCAATGTACTACTCGAGTGCCGAGTTTTCCACTTATTCGGTCGTCTTGCCTACAATATAAGCTTCACCCACCCACCGACACCGCATATCATCCCCAAGCGGAATGTTTTAGGTATAGGAAAATTGGAAAAACATCAAAATCCATTATACACTGCTCTGTGGCTTGGCGAGGCGGGTCGCACTTACAAGAGAAAGTATCAGCCCGAAAGCCCCCAGCTGCACCCTTCATCAATCTTTCTGAAATCTCTCCCACTTTCTCTTTACAATCTGTAGTTTCTCTCTCTCTCTATGTGCTCTCTGGTGAGGTGAGCAACATTGGAAAATAGCCTGGTTAAAGTATAGTATACCTTCCTAGACTTTGAGGACGACCGACAGAGCAGAAGAATTTTCCTGATTTGTTTTCCCAGAGTAGTAGCAGTAGCAGCAAAAATATACAAACAATAAAAACGGGGCAAAACAACAACAACAAATAAATAGTAGCTCACACACTGTGTCAATATTTTCCAAAAGAGTAGGTAACAGAGCTTTTTTCGAACTTAAAATTTCAAAAGCAAAATTTTCCCGTTCTCGTATAAATTCCTTTTGTGTGCGTGTATCTGAATTTTTCAATTTGATTTTCACAACTGTATACCTTTTTACTATAATATTTTTTTTTTAATTTTTTTATTTTTTTTTATTTATTTTATCGCGTATACGAAAAACTCAAACATAGAAACACAATTTTTGAAATAACAATTTTTCTTTTTTCAAGGTGTTTCAAAAAATATTCACTGTAGGTAATTTTTGTGAAAGGGGAATGAGTAAATTTTCCGACGGGAGCAAGGTATAATCTTCGGAATCAACCAGAAACTGTATGGTTGTTCATTTTGCGTTCGCACTTTTTTTTATGAATTTTTTTAACAAACTATACCGCCTGAAACAAAGAGACAAAAAAAATCGAATTTCTTTGTTTTGTGGAAAAAAATTAAATTTTCGCACCTCGAAAACGGCCGTGATAGCCCGACGACAGGTTTCCGTTTTCGAGATAGAAGCAAACTTTTTTGTATTGCAACAGTTTTTTTTTTTTATTTTTTTTTTTTTGTGGGGGTTTTACTCATTCATTTTACAAATCAAGGGTAGACAATTTTGAAAAAAATTCTTTTTCTTTGCACATCAAAAAAAAAAAACACTACACTGTCCGCGGGGGTGCCACTGCCACTGCTAATAATTACCGTTTTAGAGAATATACATAAATTCTTTTGTATTTGCGGGCCCGAGCGTTCGAGGCGATGTACCTACAGAGGTAATTATTTGTATGTGCACCGCTCAATATGGCGTCTTCCAATCTGAGCATAAAGCAAAAGCATTCTCCGTGCGGAAAATTATTTAGTTGGGGGGTTATTTTGACCGGGGCTAGGGGTGCGCTTTTCATTTTCCAATGTCGAAATATTTTTGTGTACATTTTTGAGAAAAAGCTTGTAAAATAATTCTTTGTATTCAGTATGTAGGTACCTGGGCTGGTTGATAGGAAATTATATTGGAAAATCTTCCATGAAAGTTTTGTTTTGTTTGGCTTTTTTGTGTTTTACTATGCCCATCCAACTATACCTACCCCTTAGCCACTGAAATAGGGGGGAAAGCTTTAGGCTTTTGAGACAAACGAAAGTGAGACAGAGAAAAAAAGTAATTACTTAAGGGTAGATTCCGAATGAATGCTACAAATTGGGGACAAATATTAGAAGAGATGAGATGACTTGAACTTGTGCAATATACATGTTCAGAATTCACCCCTTAGGGATAGGAGAATAATGTGGGCCAAATCGTGAGAGTCAGATAGTTGTACTGTAAGTTGGGTGAAGAAGATGACTGATTAGCATAAAAGCTCTTATTACAGCCACATTGGAATAAGGCACTCACCTGCTTATGCTGTAGGTACGATGGGTATGGTTGGAACTTTATTTGTTAATTGTACGAAACAGTTTAATTTATTCGCTTAGTTTTTTTAATTAGGTTTGTTTTAGCGAAATGGTAAGGTAAGATACACTATTATAGTTTTCATTTTTATGTGGAAGCTGTGCATCCATTTCAATTTTAATCCAAAGTTGATTTTAATTTCAATCTTTTAAGTGACACCCTGTTCAAAAATCCAAAAACAAAGATTAATGGTATACATAATGCCTTTATGTACGATCACATTGTGGTTTAAAAGTCTGCAAGTGAAAACCTATTGCTCTAATTTTAATTGAAATAACTATACGTAAGTTATGTATGTGGGAAGATATGAGAGCTTATATTTTTACGTTCTACCAAAAACATATAGTTTAGTTTAGTGTAGACTAAAACCTAATTTCACAAAAAATTGGTAAAAAACTAATTTCTTTTAAGTAAAGCCTTGTTAACGATTAACAATTTATTTTATTTTAGAAGGAGGCACCTTTACAAAAATCATACTGGAACACAAATACATCACAGTATCAAATTTATTTTCGAATGACGTTGTTCCGTGCAAATAGATGCCTTATCATACCCTATTTTTAATTTTGCATATACAAACCTCTTTGCATTTAGTAAACTTTCCTAGAGGAGCACATTTGAACAGGTCTAGGCTAAGTTTGGACATACCTTGAAAAATGCAACTAAAGTCTTATTCGCTACTCAACAAAAATACTTGATTTCAGATTTTATAAAAATAAAAAATAAAAAAAGATCTATTTATAGATTTTAATGCACATGTACATATTTTTTATAAAAATATATATGTAATTATTTAGTAAATTGTAATAGATACCTTATGTATTTAGTTTGATACATATATATTTTGTATGTTATAAAAAAATTCTAACAGAAACATCATGGAAGTAATAGAAACTAAAAAAAAAAACACTCATACGCCACAGTGTCCCACAGTTTCGCACCAATATTTTCAACAAAAACAAAACATCATCATGAATATTAATTTTTTATTAAAATTTGATATCCATTCTGAAGTGGGAGGAGTTATTTACGTACTGTATGGACCCACTCAAAACTGCGAACCACAAATTGCACTGACGGACGGACATAATAATATGTAGTTACTTATTCAAAATAACTGTAGTTTAATTCTGTTGTGTTTATGGTAGAAGAATCTATTTTCTAAATAAAAAATGATAGATGATTAATTGTTTTTGTAATCGATAGATTATTTTAATATAAAAATTCATGTTTATAAACGAAAAATGTGAAAAATCTACAACTTGAGGTATGAACGGTTGAAAGTGACATTGAAGAAAAAAAATCCAAAAAATAAGGGTGATGTTTTTTGGAAGTACATTTTATTTTTGAAAAGCAAACAAGAAATAAGTTGACCAATATTTGCCAATTTTTCAACTTAATCTATATTTTTTGGCTAAGGGAATTTTTGAATAATATAATTTTTTTTTCATCAAAATTTGGTTTGCGTTTGGTGGTTGGTGGGTTTCGATTTTTATCCATTTTACCCGCACTGGTATTTTCATTAAAAACAATATCAGCACAGAACATACATTTATTACGAGTACGGTGTTACCATATTGTTCCCAAAACCGTTATCCAGAAATCAAAATGGACGAACTTTTAACTTTGGATATTTTGAAATTTCAGAGAAAAAAACCTTGATAGTCTTAAAGAGGTGACAGCAAATTTTGGGAGGTAAAAAATAACCGAAATGTAAGTACGGGTTAATAGGTACCTATTAACCTATGATATTGAATACAACCAGTTCAGCAGATTTTTTCTCAGCTTGCTATGGCTATATGAGGGGTTAAAAGTGTTGTTTTTTAAGTTATTATCAGAAGTATAACCTAACCACTTAAATAAATAAATAAATAAATTTGGTGGCACAACGGCTCATGAAGAACCAGGGCCTAGTGACTTACAACTCTCAACCATTCCTGTGTGCGTGTCTGCAGGAATGGAGGGGACCTACAGTTTATTGCCGAATCCGAACGGCTGGTGAGCGGCACTTTTCTATGACAAGAGATACTCTTGGAGGATTTGTCACTTCCTCGCAAGAGGCAGTAGCCCGGAAAAAAACTTAAGGTGGAAGCGGCTGGTATTGAACCCAGACCTCTGGCATGACAGTCCATCGCACTAACCATTACGCCACGGGCTACTACATAACCTAACCACTTAAGTATATATAAACATTGCAACGATGTTCTATCATTTTCCTAATCCCTAGGACCTCAACCTTGACCGTCCAATAAATAGAACATTTTAAATATGCGTTTTAAGCGAACCACATTCCCATTGTGCCAGAAAAATACAAGAAGGTAACATTTTGCTCATAAGAATTTGATAGCAAGCCAAATGTCTTTCTTACTCTCAGCTCTTGTTCGAGTGCATATTTTCTACAGTGTTAGAACGGAATAGAAAAGTGCATTCGATCTGCAAAAAAAATAAAATTTTACAATTTTACTAGACTTTTTACAATGGCAGTACCGTAGTAATCTAGGAGCTAGGGGCGCTTAGCCCCCCTCCTGGCGTTTGAATTGCCCCCCATCCTAGGCATTTGCATTTAGCGCCACTAGTTTTTTTGCATATGTATATGAAACCTATACTAGAAAAAACGGCACAAATTAAGACAATAAAAATTAAGATAATGTGAATTGCGCTCACAATTTTTATGTTTTATTTTATTTTTTAAATAATTGCTCTTTACGTTTTTTTAGTGCACCGAAGCTTAAAAGAACCATGCTTGTTCTCGAATGCCAGAAAAGGTAAATTATTTAGTCTCTCAGTCAACATGCTTAAACGTTGAGGCAGCATTATTTGTGTCAAGGCCGAACACAATTATTCGCATATTGCCGTTCCGGATGGGAAAGTTGCGATTGCTGCTAAAAGGTTGTACACGTTTTTCATTCCTTGGCGTACCTTATAGAGCTCTGTGAGTATCACAGTCTTGATTAACGTAAACTTTGGGAATTTTAGCTCGATTTCATTTGGCAATCCGATGCCCAACTCGGTCAAAGGATGCAGCTTTTTTAAATCCATCTCATCTGCTGTATTGATAGCTGTGAGAATGGCATCTAAACCCCTCAAATCGCCCGTTTCTAAAAATTTCTGATTTTTATAGAAAAAATTCTGATTTTTCATCCATCAAAATGGTAGCCATCATTTAATTAAATTTTACAGTTTATGGCTTGATCGATATGCAACAAAATATATTTTGTCGTCTAATATATATTTCGTTTCAAATGTCACCCAAAAGGCTTTTATTTGCATTTTCCGAGACAAAAAATAGAAAAAAATCGGATTTTTGTCACTGCAATAATTTGCAGTTTTAATTTTCTGTTCCCAAATTTTCCCGAAAATTCTACCACAGAGCTTAATTAAGAAAGTCAATCAAATTTGGATTTAAAAAAAATAAATTTTCAAAATCTTAAGTATGCAAGAGCAAGTATACATTTTTCATCATTATAGACCGAGAGCCCACAGCAATTTTTTGGTGTAAAGTATAGCAAAAATTCAATGATGCAATTTGCAAATATGCAAGTCTTGCAAACCTTACTTGGGGCGTTTGCAAATAATGCTGCATTGAAAATGCATTTTTTTCTGAAAGCCCAGATAAAAGATATAGCACTTAAAAAATTATATTTGATAAAAGAGCTGAATACCATAGACATAAATATGAGGGTCCAAGACTTCTGAGGTGGGGCCTTCTGTATGCAAGACGCACTTGAAAATTAATTTTTATAGTGCGTCTTGCATACACCTAAGAGGTCTTGGACCCCAATGTTCATGTCTATGGTATTCAGCTCTTTTATTAAGTATAGTTTTTGTAATGGTATACTTTTATCTGGGCTTTCAGAAAGAAATGCATTTTTATTGCAGCAATGCCCCAACCACAGCTTGCAAGACTTGCATATTTGAGAATATCCAACTGCATCATTGAATTTTTGCTTTACTTCAAACCCAAAAATTGCTGTGGGCTCTTAGTATATTAAGTGCTCTCTTAAGAGTGATTAAATAGCTGCTATAATTAAAGTTGCCCTTTTTGTAAACTAGTCACTGCGATCGCTGCACATTTGAAATCGCTCTTTAGCACGCATCTTTAGTTGACGATGGTTGTATTCAAGTGTAGGTATCTGTGTTCATTCTGTTCAGGTTCTCTGTAGGTACTACCGAATGTGGTGGCAAATGGAAAATTTTTTAGTAAAACATTTAGTAAAATTTCTCTGCCCCCGAAACAAAACAGAGTAGCTACGGCACTGTACACTGAATCGTATATGCCCCATATAAAAATTGTTCTTTTTATCCAAAAAGTAAATTCATTATTTTGGAATTTAATTAAAAGAGCTTCCGAACATATGTAAGTAATGAGGGCCTAAAAATTTAATATTTTTTTTAAACAGTGACACTAAAATTATTTTAACATTACAAAACAACTAAATGCGGATATAACAATTATTTTAGGCTAGTTTTGTTGATAAATACTTACGTCAATGCAACGGGTAACAGCGAGATAAAGAACGGCCAAATAACGAATAGCCAGATAAGAAAACAGCCAGATAACTAAATGGCGGGATAACTAACGGCGAGGTAACAAAACGGAAATTAACAGTTAGCGCAATGAGATCTCTCAAAAAACAAATTTCCATCTAATAAATATGCGATATAAAAAACTGCGAAAGAAGTTTTGCGAAATGATCGTTTTGCGGGTTGATATAAAGACAAATCAAATATTACCTAAAAAACTATTGCGAGTCGATCAAAATTTATTTTGATAATTGCGAAGTGAGATTTGCGAAACAATTTTGGTCAAACGACCTACATAATATTTAAAGAGGCTTTTCAAAAATGTGATTATGTATTTCAAAAAAAAAAAAATAATTTAAAAATTTGAAAAGAAAAATATGAAAGGGCCATGGCAAACGTAAAAGTGCATTTTCTAAAGAAAGCTATCGAAAATTATTTAAACTTTTCTCTTTAAGCAATAATTTTGTAAATGTAATTCATCAATTATTCTAAGTAAACGAGTTTGCGATAAGGCAACCTAATACAAAACTCCATCAATTTGTTTGTTAATATACTAAGTGCAACAATATTAAAGCTGATGAAATGGCAATCGAGTGATATAATATCTACATACTTGGTAGAAACTGACAAAGTCTAGCTATTCTGTAGCTTCCACATACAAATTTAGTGTAGCCTCGACCGAAAAAATAATTTTTTTGTTTATAAGGCTCTGTAACGTTTCACATAGAATAAATTAGGGACTAGCAAAGGTTAATCAGCCCCATTATAAATTCCATCATAACCAAAATCTTTTACGAATCCCAAAAAAAAAAAACTATTACAAAATCCGTGTGGAATGACTATTTGTATCACATTTATCATTACGATGGATTCTGTGACAGTTTTTTTTCGAAATTCGTGAGAAGTTTCTGATTACGCTGGAATTCATGATAAGGCGAAATGTCGAATTAAGCTAGGCCCTCACCAATTCCATAATATAAGTGCCATTTTGTCTCGACTAACTTTTCCTAAAAAGACTTTAAAAAAAAACGAACAAAATTTCCAGCAAAAAATAAAAAATTACATTGTCCAATAAATTTTAATTCAAATTTATTAATATTAAAACCTAAATTTTGCATTAGAAAGAAATTAAACAATTCTTTACGTAAACAATCTAATCGTAGCATCTGCTCCCGTTGAGAACACCCATGGCTGCACTGGATGCCAATTAACATCTAAAACTCCAAAATCATCACGTTTCTCATGCGTCTGTAGTTTCTTTAATGGAACAATCAATGGATTCTGAAGCAAATCACTAGAAAAATAATTTAAAAAAAAATACAAATTCTGTTCCCATATTGAATTCCTGCCATAAAACTTACTTATAAACCATTCCATGTGAGACAATCACAGATTGATCATCACTTGCCGATGCAAACAGAGGATATCTCAGATGGTAGGCCACACTCCTCACTGCATTCTTGTGCAGTCTCATGGTCTGATAGGGTTTAGTGGATAGATCCAAGTCGAACCACAGCATCTTTTTGTCATAAGTGGATACCAGCAAATTGTCGCCCTTCGGATGGATGGACATTCCAGAAATCCATTTGGAGTTCGTCAGCAATTTCTTGATGAGTTCTTGCTTGACAAGGTCATAGATACGAATGTTATGTTGAGTCTAGAAAAAAAAATTTTAAAACTGAAGAAACACCGGTACGAGTTGAATCTAAAATGCAATCTAACCGCAACAAAGAGACAAGGTTTAATAGGATGGAAGAGCACAAACTGGATCAATCCCTTGCTCTTCGAGAATGGAATCTGACTGCGACGTTTCGAGAGCTGGTGAATCATTGCCGATCTGTTTGCTCCCTCCGGCATGACTGTGGCCAGGTAATCACCCCGACCATGCCATGTCACCTGTCTGACTGGCTTGAAGTGTGTTATGACCAAACGAACTCCCTTCTCCTGCTCCTCCTTGTCGGCCACTGACCACTGGACGGCAGTCTTGATGCGTTCGCTCTCCAACTCGTCAACTTTTGGAACCTCGGCCAACAGATCATCGGTCTTCTTGACAATCAGCTTGTCACCGACCTTGGGATTGATAAGCAGCAAACGATTGCCCGATGCCACTGCAATGATGGACAACTTGGCGTTGGGACACCAAGCCACGCAACGCACTGTCTCTCCGGTTTCGATTGTGCGAATGCAGCGTCCTGTGACAATTTCCCAAACTAAAAGGGAAGAAAAGATTTAAAGAATGAAGTCGAAATGGAAAATCCTGGACTACTTACTCTTCACAGTTGTGTCATCAGAACCAGTCACAATGTATTCGCCCTTCGGTTCCACACTAACCGAACGGATAATGTCTGTGTGACCACGATAGACCATGCTCTCGGTGGTGGGGAAGGGTTGCAGATCCCTCGGACTAGGCAGCTTGGGGATCAAATACTCAGCGTCTATGTTGAGCTTCATGCGCTTCGCCCTCGGACAGAGATACAAATCCAAACAGCGGAGGAACCGCTCTCGCAGATACCTCGGATAGGCGGGTACCGCTCGCAGCGACTTGTACTTTTGTGGCATGAAATGCAACTTGCGCCTCTGTGGCTCGTCCTTCATTCGCTCCCACTCCTTCATCTCCTTCTGATCGAATAGATATTCCGGGGGAGGATTGTAGGACTCAGCGTGCCCCGGAAGGTCTCGCTTTGGAGCCGACACCGGATCGTGAATTCTACGCATGTGCTCACGACTGGTATCGGTTTCCCACAGCATGTAAAACTTCGGACCTCGTTTGGCTTTCTTTTCGCGCTCCACCTCTTCCATGGTCTTCATCCATCCCATCTTCAGGGCATGCACCATCTTTCCAATCTTCTTCTTCTCGGGCACTGAGGGGAGGAAAGACCTCTTGTGATCTGGGACGTTCTTGATTGGCATCTTTTCGACTTCCGATGTGAACCATTCGATCCATGGTTCGTACTCGTTGTGTTCGCCGTTGGGAATTCGTCCCGAATTAATGCGCTTAATGAGTTCTATGTCGGCGTCGGTCAGAGTAACCTCCTGGCCAGTCTGGGGATCCTTAACTGTGCGCCAGAAGTGGGGATCTTCAATCTTTCTCAAGAAATCGTCAATCTGGTCACCTTTGGCGGGTTTGATGATCTTTTTGGCGTCCCAATCGTAACCAATATGTTTATATTCGTCGTACCAGTGCATCGGGATATTTCCCACGGTATTTCTAATGTCTTCTTCGTCTGAGGTATCAGAGTTTTCATATTCCTCGCCAGTTATCGGGTTGATCCCTTTGTTGTCTTTGCTAATTTTGTTTTGCAACTTTGACAGAGCGGATTTTTTCTTTTTGGAAACTTTGAAGGCACCTTCTACTCGAGGAACTTCTACTGAAGGAACTTCTGTTGCTTTCTTTGGCTCTGGCTGTGTGGACTGTTTTTTCTTTTCAACAGATTTCGATGTAGATGGGGCTGGTTTCTCTGGAGGTTCATCAATGACGCTGTCATCCTCGTCGTCTTCTTCGACTTCATCATCATCACTGGAGACATCTTCAATGTCCAATTCTTCCTCACCATCATCCTCATCTTCATCACCTTCCTCCTCATCGTCTTCTTCATCTTTCTTTACGTAGTTGCCTTCTTCATCACTTTCAAATTCCAGATCATCACTCTCGTCGGAGTTAAAGGCTTCATCGATTCCTTCATCGTCCGTGCTATCAGCGTCATTTTCGTTGCCGATGTTCTTCAACAAATCCACCTGGAAAAATATTGAGTTTTATTGGCATCCTAAGAAAGAAAACAAATTTACCTCTTCATCGTCCTCAACTTCTTCTTTCTCTTCCACTTTTTGTGTTTCTTTAATAGGGGCAGCTTTTCTTTTTGTTGGTTTGGCGTTTTTAGCCATTTTACCAAGCTAATTTTCAAGATTTTTTCAACAAAAAAAATGTGGACAAGTTTGCAAATGCGGCGCACGTGTTTGGGTTTTGTAGAAGACAGCCGAGATGACGTTTCAAATGTCATTTTGACAGCATAAACAAAATATAAACAGTTCGCTTACAGCAGAGCTTCAAGAAGTAATAGCAAATTAATTACTTTTATACAACAGGTAGATGGGTAACAATTTTAGTTCTGCTAGGTAATACTAGATGGCGGACCTATTATTAAAGCTGAAGTTAGGTAATTTTTCAAATTATGTATAAATTTCCAATATTTTTTTGCAGTAATGATGTAATTTCGTAGAAAATTTCCAAATCCGATTCGAAATCATCTCATTTCCCATACCTACAAATTTACATTTACAACTACTGAGGTAATTTGAATCAAATTTTCACGAAGTTCGGCAAAAAGCTACGTAGAAACCTAATACGTTTTGATTAGAGCTGAAATGATATTATTTGGCAAATTACAAAATAGAGTGTACACATTTCAAATTTCCAATTTTTGTTTGACGGTTCAGATAGTCAATCGCTTGTTTTTGTTGGTTTTTACATTGAATTCTGTCATTTTAAATGGGTTCCACTTTAAATGGATTTAATTTGGGTGTGTTCATGAAAGTTTTACGTAATTTTCCAATCTAATTTCGTGCAAATTTGGTTGAAATTACCTCATTTCGTAATTTTAATTTGTATGGCAAATTTTTAAGGAAATTAAATCATTTAAAAACGTAGGTAGTATGTATAAATCCTAGTTTGGGTGAAATTCAGGTTTGTTTGGCTGCCGCCATATTAAAAATAAGATTATAGTTTGCAGTAGTTTGCAGTACCTGCGAATGCGAATAAACTTTTTAAAAGCAAATTCTACTGCTTATAGAATTTATCTTTTGTTTTTACTTTTGGATGAAGTGAATAAATGAAACAAATCAACAAATTTAAATAAAAAACACAACGTAAAATTAGTTTAAATTAGAAAATTTTATATTTTAATATTACTTCCGCGACTAACAACTTATCTTCTGCGAATTATCAAACGTCAATTCGCAATCCATAACAGCAGGACCAAAGATATTGAATTATAAAGATATAAATCCTCGGCTGCCATTCCGGTTTGCCTACAAGCTACAGCAATCAGTTGACTCATAAGCTTTTCAAAGTATGTGTGTGAAAAACCACGTAAAAGGCACACATATAAGCAGCTCCTCAGTTCAAGTCCCCGTTAAATTGTTGTTGCAATTCTCATATATTCATCGACGCGCACCGAAATTACAAAAACAACAATGTAAACAAATGGGTTTTGGAGGGTGAAACGTACGAAGGATTCATATCTTTATATTCAGTATTTTTGAGCAGGACGTATTCCACAAACAAGCGAACAGAAAACTCGCTCGAATCTAACCTCAAACTCTCATTTTTTTTGCTTATGTTCGATGATAATTCGCAATTGTCAGCAAATGAAATGTCAAAATACGCGACCATTCGCTGTTCGCAGGTCCTGTCTCATTTGTAAAGCACTTAACTTAGTTATAACAAAATCCGAGAAAGTAAACTTTTTTTTTTAACTTAGCTCATTTTGTTTACATTTCGAAAGTGTTGCCAGGTTGATGGCATGTTAATGTAATTTACATAAATAGGAATGGCATGTCAACAAAATTTGGAGCGGTATAAAACACTGAACAAAGCTTTCCATATCTCGATCCTTATCCTTTTCATTATGAAGAAATTTAACAAAATTTAAAATTTGAAATTTAACAAACCAAACCTCTTCACTAAAAATAAAAGATTATTGTTTTTATTTCAAATGTCAATCTTAAACATTTTTTAAAAGTTAAAGTAAGTACCTATGTACATACTTTTAACTGAAAAACAAATTTTAAGAATGAATAACATGTACCAATATACCTATTTTCTATATTTTTTTTTTAATTTCTTACATGAAAAAATATTTTACCAAAAATAATATTTAAATAAAAATAAAGTAGGTAATTTATTTATAAATATAAAAAGCTTAAATACGCATTATTAATTTAAAAGGAACAAGATATTATCTTAAAAAATCAAAAAACTAGTTCAACAAAAATAATTTTTTTTTAAATTAAAATAAAATATTAAATAAATAACAAATAACAACTCGTATACTCGACAAAGAAAAAGAGCTATTTACAAATGCCATGATAGTCAATATGTCTTAAATTTTGACTTCTCATCTTCCCATAATTGTTGTCTCATCGGCCATTGCAAGCTCATCGGTCGGTGCCTTACTGCCCTTTTTCTTGCCCGAATACCACATAAACAATAAGCCGCAAACCACATTTGTTATAAAGGTAAACCAAGCGAACCAGACTCCATAGCCATAACTGCAAAATAAAACATGGTTTGTCTTCAAAAACTGATTTAATTAGTATTCGAGATTGATACTTACGTAACTTCCGCTCCGTTAGGGTATGCATAGACAAGATGTTTTTTCGTATAATCTACCGAAGAAATCAGCACTTGAATGACGACTAGGCACGTGGAAGCGGATACCAAGTGAATACCTCCAGCTAGACGCTTGAACATATAGCGAGGGTTCATAAAGGTGTAAAAGGTAAAAACTGACCCCAAGCACATAACAAAAACTGTGATGCAAGCAAATGACGCTTGGGTTCGAATATAATCTAGAAGAGAAAGTGCAATGAAATTTTTGTAACAGCTCAAGGCTCTACAGTCAAACCTTACCCATGAGTTCAGCATCAAATGCCGGATCAGTTTTAAGCGAACTTTCCGTCGGAAACATCTCTATGTAATTACACCTAGCTAAGAGAAAAATTAAATTCAGCAGCTGTTAATTTCAGGTCTCTTACAAGTGTATATGTAATCGTATCCGTTTTTCTGTCCTCCCTTTTTCGGAGGCAACGGTGGTACTAACTGCAGAATGGCTCTGTGCTCGTTCAAGACATAAGCGGGAATTTCCAGGTCCCTAACATAAGGCCAATATAATTTAGGAACCAAACGGTGTTCATTCCAGCCAGAAAACATGGCTCTCTGAGCCGGTATGGGAATCACAAAGTAATAGTTCACCTGATCGACTACAACATGTACTAAGGAATCTCCAAAGACTTTCTTTGCCTCAAGACCCTGCACACTCAACGGATCGACCGGTATTGGCTTCGATTCAAGTGGAGTCAAAGCCAGCTTTTCATTCGCATATTCCAACTTCCAAAAGGCTTTCTTGAACTCCTTAAACATATCCCAATCGTTACGAACCCAATGGGCAAACATACGTTGCCTAGCTTCTTCGGAGAAATTTTGCAGTGGTAATACTATTTCTTTGTGCAAAAAGGTCTTTACAAATTCTGCATCGGAAATGTTGACCTTGGCATCGTTTATAGCAGATGGACTTTGAAAGGCAATAGATGTGAAATTTCGAGCTACCGTTGCATTTTTGAGGGCATTTGGCAGTTGAGTGATTCGACAGTGGCGCCATAAGCCCGAATGCGAGTACATGAAAAATCGACGAGTCTCGGGAATGTAGATTCCTGCAAAAATACAAAACAAAAAAACGATTAATCTCTTTGAGTTTGAAGAAGACAGCGAGGAATACGACAATTTATGAGCTTCAATTTATATTATTTGAAAATTGCGACAATGAGGAAAATCCACCCACGCTAAGTGATAATATATTTTCTTAAAATTTTACGATTGTCTTATGTTTGAGGTTTATGAACTTGTGTATTGATCGTTATTCATTTTTAATGCGTTTTAAATGTTAGCGCCCAATAGAGTGTGAAATTCTGTTTTGTCAGAATTTTAACGGGAAACATCTGTTATCCCATGACAAAATGTAATTTTAATTACATTGTTAAAATTCTGGATTTAGTCTTTGTATTTTGTGAAAAATATGCGGCTTTTAAACTTGATGAGACAAAAATATAAATACTTCGACCTTGAAATACGAATTCTTCAATTGCGTTCGAGAAATTATAAAGTAATTCGTGTGAAATTGTTGTTTTCACTAGAGTCCCCTTTCACACGAAGATACTAGTTGCTGGAGATTTTTTTGACGTTTTCTTTAAATCTCCTTAACAATCTCTTGTACCTTTCACACGCAAGCAACAAAAACCCGGAGATTTTCTTTATTTTCCTTTTACACTGCCTTGGTTGAACGCACACAAACGTAGTGTGAAGAGAAACGTCAAAAAAATCTCCTGAATTTGTTGGCCGGGGAGATTTCGTTTCCCCCTCTTTCTTCTTGCTCTTCTCACCTATAAACTAATTGTGAAAGGGGACTAAGGTACATAAAGGAGCTGAACTTGCAACCCGTATAGTCCATAAATTGAAAGAAAATGACAGATATTGACGGACACGGACGGGTTCCATTACTTTGCTTTACCAAAAGCATTGAGAAAATTCAGAACAGTGATCCCAATATGAATTTCAACAGCTTGATCAACCACTTTTGACAAAAGAAAGATAAGTTTGGGATGAAAATTAAAAAAAATTTAACATCCCAACATGATCTCCCAATTTCCAATCATCAGTTTGGAGTGTTGTTGTTGCTTTTAGTAACTAGACCCTAAGTTCGTGTTCGTCACGGAGGTATGACGCCACAAAATGTAGGTACTTTAGGTACTATCTTCCCATAGGAATTGGTTGTAATTGGTCTAATTTGTCAAATTGAAAATATTGACATTTCTCCACGTTTCCAGGTCTCTGGAATCTGTCTCCATCGCTTTTAAAGGCCTTCTCGAGAAAGAAATTAATTTTAAATAAATTTTATTTTACGCAGATAATAACGCCAAAACATACAGAAAAGGGTTTTCAAAAAAATTCAATAAGCAGTTTTCTTATTCCAATAATTTAAAAAAACTGTTTTAAAATTTCTTATGTCTCGACTATTTCGAGAACAGATAATGTTATCGATATCGAATTCGCCTATATAGACTTTTAATGGATACCAATTGGTCACACCAAGCCTCCCAAGTGTGAAAATCTAGATTTTTTTGTTCAAAAAATAACGGTACTTGCCATACAACCGCTTTGAAAAAGGTTATTTATCTCAACAATTTTTTGAAAATTTTTGAATGTACTAGGGTGTTATGGTCTGCATTTTGGTCAACAAAAAATTAAATAAAAAACGTTATTAAAAAGTTCACATTATAGAGATGACAATGTAAAGTTTTGGCGGTGCACATTTTAGAGAACAGACATTATCGGAAATTCACATTATCGAGAGACTACTGCTTATACATTTAAAAATAATTTTTTAAGAAACGCAACAACGATGTCTAAATTTTGAGATGGCGTTCTTCATTCTGAGATAAAAACATTTGAGTTCTTGTTTTATCAATTTAATGAATGTGTTTCATGCTTTTTTTCCATAATAAAATTACCATTCTTCAATTTTTAAATGAACATACATAATTCTATGTACTTATATTACACTCAATCTTTAAAATTCGAGGAAACTTTTACTACAAGAGCAAGTTCGTGCGACTCAGTAGTGCATTTTATTAATTTTATAAAACGCTTGTACATATCAGAAAAATATCAATTGGTTTGTTTTTTCTTTTTTGTTAAGTTGAACTTAAGAAAAGCGGTAGGTAAATATTGCATCAGATACTGACAACTTTTTTGTAGTAGCCGTGGCGTGATGGTTAGTGCGATGGACTGTCATGCCGGAGGTCTAAGGTTCGATCCCCAGCCTCGCCCCCTATTTATTTGAAAGAAAAAACGGCTACTGCCTCTTGCGAGGAATTGACAAATCCTCCAAGAGTATCTCCTGTCACAGAAAAGTGCTGCTCGTTAGCCGTTCGGATTCGGCAATAAACTGTAGGTCCCCTCCATTCCTGCAGACACGCACACAGGAATGGTTGAGAGTTGTAAGTCACTAGGCCCTAGTTCTTCATGAGCTGTTGTGCCATCAAATTTATTTTTATTTATTTACTGACAACTTTTCAATCAGACAGTTAATTTAAATTTAAGGACAGCAGGTTTGCAGGTTTGACTAAAAGTTATGTACATATGTGTGAAAATATGATTAGTGATTTCATAAGTCAAATATTTATTCTACAAAAATACTTATTCGAAATTCTAAAAGGTTATTCACTGTTGGATGTTCTCTTCAAAGTATTTTTTACTTATAAAACAAATGTCATACATATATAATTAAAGCCAAAGAAAATAAACACACTTCAAACGAAAAAGAAAAAAAGAATTTGTCTATATAAATAATATGGAATCATAAATCAAATAATGTCGCCGATCATAGAAAATTTCTTTGTTCAACCATCTTATTTTATCTAAAAAAAAAATATCTTAGAATTAAGCATATATATGTAGGTAAATACATACATAAATATTAAAAGAAAAATATTTTTTCATTATTAAATAAACATAATTGAGACATTTAAAAGTCTTATGTCATAAAGATGCGAGCGCATGTTTTAAATGTGAATTTGAAATAAAATCACATAATTTTCACATACAAATTAGGTACTGCAAAATTTCAATTGAGATAAATTATAAGCAAATTTTAGTTAACAATTCCAAAACATGAATAAAATAATAAGGTTTTAAGAGAAAAATTGCTATTTGCTTTATTGTGTTTAATCGATGGCAAATTTAAAGAGGTTTTTTGTAAATCATTTTAAATTGTCTTGTTTCATTAAGTTTTTAGATTGAAAAGAAAATGTTTTACAATGCAAAAAAGCTGTTATGTTTAACGTGATTTTAAAGCCAGAGTATAGGATTCTTTATTTCTTCAAAAATTTGTGTAGTTTGAGGGTAAAAAAAAAGAAACGCTAACCTCGGACAAAATTTGTTTGCTCAATACATTCTTTATAGGAAATAACCTTTTTAAGTATTTATGGGGTTACTGATACCAAAAATGAATACCTACATACCTACATAAAAACAAACAGTAGATACAATTTAAACTTTAAAATTATTGTCAATGCTAAAAGTAATTAATTGATTAAAGAACATCTAAAATTATTTGGAAGCCAATACGATGTACACTTTCTGATTTCTTTGACAAATTTAAATTTATGAGAAGACAATCGGTATGTTTTTTCAACATTAATAATAGTAGGTATGGAAATTTTAAGTTAATTTTATTGGCTTTAAAAATTCAATTTCGAAAAAAATCTTCAAAATTGAATTAAAAAATAAAAATAAAAAACCTTGTTTTTGAAATATCGAATTTTTATAAAAATAATTTTAATTTTTTTTACCTAAAATTAATTTTTTTTGAAAATCTCAGTACACAATAATTGTTAAAATATTTATGACCATTGTCAATAAAATCCATTGAAGATTTTTCGAGAAACGTGGAAATATAAAAAATAAATCTGACAGTAATAACCATTTTTTGGATTTTTTGTTTACGAAAAGGTAGCCCATTTACCCATTTAATTTAACTGAATTGAAAAAATTTGTAGAGCCATTTTTAAGAAAAATAGAATTTTCCTAAACGGTTACAAAATAATTTTTTGAAAATTTGATGTTTCACCGTGATTTTTTAATTTATGTAAATTAATTTATTTAAATTTAATTTATGTAAATTAAACATATTTATTTTCAATTGGTAAATAATTCGGAAAATTTGTACAGTGGGTATTTTTAAAAACTTGACTCCATTTTTTGAAATCGATTTTGTCTCAATGTACCTACACCTTAATCTATATGTATGGGTACCTGTATATATGTATTGTACTTAACAACTCAGCACCATGCCTATCGTTAGTTATTTGAGCTAACAAGTGGTTATAAAATATTTGCATATTTAATATCAATTTTATAGTTGAATTATTTTATTAAATGTCGGATGTAACCCAACATTTATCCTTTCCCCCCTTAAATGAGAGATTATGTTCATATACAAGGAGTATGTACATTATTATATGTTGAAGTCACGCATTGAGTAGAAATATAGTAGAAATACCCTGGCATAATATTTCTATTTCTACAACTTAAAACAATGCTTCATAATAATGGCAAAGTCACACGTTTTGGCTATTAAATGCTGATAGTACTGTATGTAATTTCTCAAAATAATAATAAAGAGTTGTTGACCCACCATCACAGATGGAGATGATGATGACATTAGGTAAGTTAAAGAATATAATTTTTGAACTAAAATTTGAATAGAATTTCATTATTCAAATTTACTATACAGAGAACGAGAAATGTTTATGATTTTTAAATAAATATCATTCAAATGGGCTGCCATTGTCTGATAGTTAAGTTTCATGAAAGTTTGTCAATTTCAATTCACTAATTTCGAGAAGGGAATATTCATTTGATTTAATTTTTCAGTAGATGAAAAAACTTAATATCTTTTTTATTTTTCATTTCCTGGATGTTTGACTTATAGATGATTTAAGGAGCACTATGATTTGAATCATAAGAAAAAGACATTTTGTTCCTGTCTGTTCCTGGTAGTCAGATATACCGTCCTAAAAAGCTTGGATTTCTTTCTTTCTTTCTTTCTTATAGAACTGAAAATTTAAGCTTGAAAATTAATATTTATTTCAAAAACTATTTTCTCAAATAATTTGAATCAAAAACATATTAAAAAAACAGACTTATGGCTTTAGAAAAAAGTATGACATTGTGAGTGTTGCCGTTGTTTTTTTAATGATTTTTTTTTATTTTAAGTCGATTTTTTTTTAGAAAATTGCCCCTCCCACCTAAACGGGGGAAATAGACCCCCCCTCCTATATGATTTTTTTCCTGTCTTAACTCAACCTACATGCTCAAGCTTTTTGTCACACCTTAGGTGAATCACCCTGTATAAGAAAAAAAAAACATTTCTGCATTAGCCTTATATTATATTATATTTTAGGTACATACGAAGTATGATATCAATAGTTTGACACGTTTTGGAACATAGACAAAAAAAAATCCTCGCAATGCAACCACTCGTTATTCCAAGACCAAAGTGCATAACTGGCTGAACAGAATGGTGACGCAGACGGAACCGGAGACGGAGCCGGAATAGCTGTCAAAATATTGAATACACGCAAATTCAATGTTGCGAACACAACGGAACGTAGACGCATACGGAGACGCAGACGCAGACGGAAGAGTTCACCAACTTTTAACTTTTGACGTTTCAATTTGTATGAAGAAAAAAAACAACTTTTTGGGTCGGAAAAAAATATTTTGGTTATTTGTATCGCGAAAAAAATTATTTATTAAAAGGAAAATTAGAGGAAACAAAAAATGTGAATTCTGAGCTTGTACACAATAATATTCTTTTGTTTTTCTTCAAAATACTTTCAAAGCTGTACAGCTCCATTGTGGACATGTAAAAAAAATAACGTACGACACTTTTTGACAGCTCTTCCAGTTCCGTCTGCGGCTTCAGTTCCGTCATTCTATTCTGTTCAGCCAGTAAAACGATTTTGGGAGAGAGTGTAACTCTTTTGAAAAAAAAAAAAAATTAAAATATTTATTTTACTTTAAGCTAAAGGCACCTACCTCCATAAATTCGTGCGAATTTTTAATTTTTACACCCTAAATTGTTATTCCTTTGGGTAAAGGCAGCGGGCAAAAATTTTGTTCAAGAGAAGATCAATTTGGGGTTTGAAGATCAAACATTTTGTTTCCCTACCGGGAGAGTCAACAGTTTTCTTGGACTACACTAAACAATTCCTTGGGATTATTTTCAGCAAATGATCCTTTTAAATTTTAAAATCAAATTAAACGAGAATAATTTAAGGATATTATTATTACATTTTATATTTGGACTTTTTTGCACTTTCAGAATGCAAAAAAGTGCAAAATAGTTTTGGATATTATTGCATTCTTAAAAGTGCAATAAAGTTCAAAATGTGGCATTGGACTTTATTTCGTGGCACAGAAAATTCAAATTTCCTATAGGGTATTATCTGAGGCAAGGCGACGCGTTATCATGCAACCTATTTAACATCGTTCTTGAAGCAATTGTACGCAACTCGCAACTTCAAAAGTCTGTTCAACTACTTGCTTATGCAGATGATATTGACATCATTGGGAGAACGAAGGAAGCTGTTACCTGCGCGTTTGCAAGTATTGAATCGGAGGCGGCGAAAATGGGCTTGGCTGTTAATGAGGACAAGACGAAGTATATTCTATCATCGAGAATCGTCGAATCGGGCAGAACGTCACGATGGATAGATACAACTTCAAAGTCGTCAAGGACTTTGTCTACCTGGGCTCCACTATAACATCGCAAAATGACATCAGAGCAGAGATCAAACGGAGAATTACTCTTTCCAATCGCTGTTTATTCAGGCTAAGAAGGCATTTGAGTAATAAAGCCCTCTCTAAGATAACCAAGGAGACCTTATAAGACCCTAATCATCCCGGTCTTCCTATATGGGCAGAAGCATGGACCCTGTCAAAAACTGATGAGAATCTGCTTGGGTGTTTTGAAAGGAAAATTCTTCGGGTGATCGTCGGTCCAGTATGTATCGATGGAGTATGGAGGGGAATATTTAACAACGAGCTTTACGGGCCTTACAGCGACGTCGGGTCCAATCCAAAAATGAAATAACTCCCCAAATTGTTTTTATTTTTTTAAATCTTCAAATTCAAAGATGAAATAAATCCCCAAAAGCTCATGAAATAAGTCCCCAAACAAAAAATGAAATAAGTCCCCAAAGCGGGGGGACTTGCCCCACTATAGGATTTGGGGTAGTTGCGAGGTTGGGTGCATGTATGCAAAGTTTCTTTTGCATTTAAAGAATCGTGATTTAAAGAAACTTTACATACACCCAACCTCGTACCTACCCCAAATCCTGTAGTGGGCCAAGCAGGGGGGCATCATGCCTCCCATAATTTTGTTATTTCTTCAAAGAAATAAGTATACCCAAATTTGGGAACTTATATCATAGTTGCATTTGGGGATTTATTTCATCATGAAATAACCGCCCAAATTAAAAATGAAATAAGTCCCCAAAAATCGATGAAATAAATCCCAAATTTTGGTGAGTTTTTTCATATGAAAAAACTTCCGATTTTCATATAAATTTGTTTTTCATTTTCTTTGGGGAGTTATTTCATTGGAGAGTTATTTTACGGAGCCAGCGACGACGTCGACCTGGTCAAGAAGCTGAAAATACAGCGGCTAAGATGGCTGGGACACGTGGAGCGTATGTACACCAACGCACCAGCCCGACGAGTCTTCGAATCTACCCCTGACAGTCTGCGCAGCAGAGGAAGACCCCACCTTAGGTGGCGAACTAAAGTGAAGAACGACCTCAAACAACTTGGAGTTCGTAACTGGAGGCAGCTAGCTAGGGACCGAGCTGGCTGGAGGGGCTTGTTGGTTGAGGCCGTAATCCATCCTGGGCTGTGAGCGCCATCTAAAATAAGTAAGTAAGTATTATCTGAATCAAAAATGCTCTGTACAAAATTTGAAGCAATTAAATACTATAAGTGCTTTAAAATTGTATTAACTACGTTTTAACTATATGTTTCTCAAGTAACTACTTCTACTAGCTCTACCTTTTTTTAGTTATAAAAAATAGTACAACATGTGTATGTATTTTTCTAAAATGTACTGTTAACAATTCTTAAACACCCACACTAAGATTAAATTTAGTTATTTACATGGGAAATACAAACAAAAATAAACAGTATTTGAATTAAATTAACATAAAATCTATTCACATATTTACACGTATAATATTTTTATTGATGCTAATCATTATAGATACCGATTTCAATTGGCTCCATCAGTCACCTATCCTACACCCCCGACTTTTAAGCCCAAAATACTCAATATTCTAAGCTAATTTCCACCTTATAAGTATATTGAGTATATTAATTGCCTGATGCCCACTCCAAGGCTGAACGCTGAAAATATTCAATCTAATAAAATTCGTATTTGATTACCAAATTAAAATCCTTCTGATAAACCTATATATCAGACAATAAAAATGTAATATTTTGTTTTTATTTGTTCACCACTTCTGCTATAAACAAAAATTTCCTTAGTTTAATTTTCTTCTATCTCAATAATATGCACTTGCCTGCATGCATGCATATAGCATCAACAGCCGTTAAGCAAATTCGGAATTCTGTCGAAACCAAATGTGAATATATTTTGCAAAATGAGACTTTTATTGTTAATATTTCGATTGGCTTTGGGCCAAAAATAATTCTCTAGCTAAATCGCATCAAACATCGTGCCAAACAAGATAACTCGCATCTTCACAATAAAGAACAACCTGTGAACGAGCTGAAAAGCTGAAGGCACGACACGACTAACAGAGTGATGATGCGACACACGAACTATGATGCGGCGGCGATGGCACTATTTACACTGCGACTGTGCGCTTGTATGTTGCGAAAGAAAAGTGACAATTTCGCATTGTCAGGGAGATATTTTGACAGAACTAAAATTTTATTTGATTTAATTACCTCGATTTCCAGATATTATAATCCAATGGTCTGTTGAGATGGCAACTATCCAAACAATGAGTGACACAACCATCATACAGCTGCAACCCAGGAGTACTCTCCTCTGGAACATGTACGCATCCATGAGAGGTTTTCGTTCCTCTCGTCCGATTGTGGACGTTGATACATCTCGAATCATTTTTTTTTTTTTTTTTGGGATGTTTCTACTTCTGATTTTTGGTTATACGATCACACGTTTTTGACTTTAAATATTTAAATAATTTATATTAAATAAATATTTTTGTTTAAAATTTCCACAGAGACAGAGGGTCATTCGTTCACATTTCGTTATTCAGTTTTTTTTTTTTTTTTTTTTATTCACTTCTTAATTTTTACTTGTTGCAAAGTTTCAAATTTGATTTATACATTTGAGGTTTTCAACTTAGTTTTTTGTTGCTATTTTTTCGGACCGAAATACAAAAAATAAATATTTAAATAAATTAAATACTGTTTGACTTAAATGTCTGATGGTGAGATATGTTAATGTGGTATATGCCAGTTGGTATAGTTTCTCGAGCCGATTGGGGCTGCTAGTCGGTATGTATTTTCTTATTTTCAAATCTTCTCGACTTATAGTTGCACGGATGGACGAACAATAGAAATAATGATGAAAAATAGATGGACACAGACGGACGACGACATGGTCCCGAATGTTGACTTTGGCACAGATATTTATATCGAAAGCGATGAAAAATAGTTTTGAGATGGATAGGGTTGGATATATTTATCTATGGGGCCTGATGGTGCTGCGCGTTGGCACATTTCACTGCCGACTGAGCTTGATGTTATATTGTGTGCTTCAATGAACTGAACAAAATTTTATTCTATCTCAAAAGAATGACCTACCACTATCGGATATATATGTATGGATAACGCAAAGAAGTAGAAGAAAAAGGAAAAATTCTTGCCGCCACTGACCGCAGGAGTGTGTGTGTGCGTATATGGATGGGGTAGTTGCCGGCACTCCCACTAAGCCAATTATTTTGAACTCAGTAGATATGCACTTTATTTGTAAAACTATACATACCAGAAAGGCTGTATTTTAATTGAGGGAGGCCTCGAATGCAAAATAAATAATTTTGTTTTGTAAGAATTTTGAACATAAAACAAAAATTCACTGAAATTGACAATGGTCAAGTCTAATAAAACTGACATTCTAGCATGAATAGTACAATAAATAATAATAATAAACCAAAAGAGTTTGAATTAATTTTTTTAACATCGGACAATGTGTACATATGTATGTACAGTATACATATATGTAGATGTATTTTGCAATAAATTTTTAACCAAAGTATTAAAAAACATCAAATTCAAATCCTTTGACAGATTTAAAAAAAAAAAAAAAAACAATTATTAAAATGGCGCCCAACGTAGGGATGAGGTACCAGGATGATCCTCAATAAATTAAAAATATGAATGTAGGTATCTAAATATGGCATCGTGACAATTTCTTTAAGTGACATAATACCATATTAAGGCAATTTTGATACTCGCGGTATGGAAAAAAAAATTTTGTTTTTTGACAGTTATGTTGGACTTAGCTTTTTCCTTGAAGTATTTTTGGCGCCAACAGTTCACATTATAATAATGAGAATGCTTAAAACTCATAAGCGTAAATAAGATTCAAGCAAAAATGCATCGATTTTTTTGTATCTTCCCTTGGCCAATTAAACATTTTTCTCGCTACGCTATTTTAAGAAATTTAAACCCTATTCATAATCCTTGGGAAATTTTTAAACCCCATATTCATTATTCATTTTTGAGGACAAATGCTATCAACATATAAGTGTTAACTTTCTTTACATTGATTTTTTTTTTTCAATGCAGGAATTTCCATTTTAAATCAATAGCTTAAAATGAAGGATTTTAAGTTCTAGTTGCAGTTGAATATGCCCTTCTGTATCTTTGGCCTTATGCCGCATGACATTATGTCACGGCACCTTTTTTTTAAAACCAATATTTCTTTTTTTATTTGAGCTACAGTACGTCCTAGATTTTAGGTATACATATAATTTTCCCGCTGGACCGGCTTTTTTCCAGGCTTCGACTAGAATTTACAAAAAAAAATCCAACGAAAACATATTTTAATATTCAAAAAAATAATACCAGTAACCAGTGCATATTGATTATACTTTAACAAGTGTTTTTATAATTTGAATCCAACACTCCTAGCTTAGTGGAACGTTGTTTTTGCAACCTGACAGTTGTTTTTTTCAAATTGGCAAAATACACCTGTTCGTTTACTTCCTTAAGCTCCTAATTTCTTCCAATTTCTTTAAGAAATTCTGTCAAATTTCGTAAAAATAAAATTAGACTTAGGGCCACTTACACAAATGTTTTTTTGGTAGCAGTAACTCCTGATTTATAAATAACAATTAAAGCTATCCGACTGATTTGAATCAAATCATGTTGTACCATAATATTTTTTCTCTATCTAAGTTTAAAAAGTTATCCTTTCCTCGTTCTCTGGATAAAAATTTAAACTCTGAATAATGTCCCACGTTAAATTTTCGAATTTCTTACGAGAAAGCAAGTCAAAGCGTTAGAGTTTGTTTATTTTTCAATTTGTTTTGTGTTTGTTGTGTTGGTGATATTGAAATAATATTCTTATCCGCTTGTTATTTATTTGCCGGTCGTGCAATTAAAAAACTAAAAGTTTTTATTTATTTATTTAAATTAGGATAGTTATCCTCAGTTTTATGTATTTATCCGTTCGTTTTGTGCAAGTGGCCCTTAATCTGGTAAAAATTAGCAGGTTAGGAAAGTAAGCGAACAGACCTATTAACATTAAAATACTGTTTTTACATTAAAGACTGAACTCATACTTATACCGAGCGACTCATTTTGACGTCTCTTTTTTATTCTACCCCGACCTTATATGGTGAGAAACAGACATTATTTTCGTTACACATTTTTTGAGAACCTACAAAACAAAAACATTCGTAATAATAATTAGATTGTTATTTTATATTATTAATTAATTATAATTTAGAAAAAAAAATATCTTTCTTTCATCGTTTGGCTTTACACAATAGTGACTTATTAGGCAAAACGTGGTTAAGAGGGTTTGATTACGTTTTACCAAAGCTTTCCGCTTTCTGAGAGGATGTGAATTTATGGTTTCAAAAAAAATTGTACCTAGGAAAAATTTAGTCACAGCTTTCTAATAAAATTATGGGTTTATTACTTTTCAAAAGTTTGGTTTTACCTTGGGGAAAAATGTATATGCCCAGGTATATTTCCATATTTTTTCCATTAGTCCCACTACCGACGGCGACGAGAAATATCTGGCAACCCTATTCTATAGAGCCTAAAAGGGGGGAGGTATACTTTAAAGTTGGTTCAAAGAAAGATTTTTTTCTGATTCCCTGGAGAAGAAATACAATGTTTTAATTAAACTAATCAGGAACGGGCAACTGTCATTCAATAGCGATCTCAGATTTTTTAATTTTCCACGAAAACAACTCTAAAAATTTTTTTTATGAAAACTTATATTAAAATCATCCTGCATTGTAGGTTTTTGCAAAAAAAAAAAAACACATATCTAAGATGAAAAATTTTTTGGAGAAAACTAGCGCTGCATCATTGATATCTATTGTTATTTGCAAAACTGTGAAATAAGAAGGCAAGTTCGTTCCGATTTTCGCAAAAACGTTCAAATCAGTTTTGCTTTTGATGATTTGTTGCTCTAATTGATTTAATTTGTAGCAAATACGGCCCTGATTGAAATACATTTGGGAAGAAATAACTTTCTCTTCTTTATCCGACGTAAAGACGACGACAACATTGCATTCTCAGGGGGGTTGACTAGACTTTCTCTTTAAGTGTGGAAGGATCTGCATTATAGTTTGTTTGAGTTCCGACAAAGTGGGTGGGATGGGAATGGAGGCTAGTGTCAGTCAGTCAGCTTCAAAAGCAACAGATTGACACACTTGCTTATTCTCAGTCGATGCGGTCGATAGCTTGGCTATCCTCTATCTCTTGGTAAAACTAATTTTTCACTTAGAAGTTAAAAAAAGAATTTTATTTTTAAAATGTAATCGAAAGTAGTTTTTTTTTTTTATAAATCGAATTATTGCATACGTTCGGAGTAGAGAATATATTAATACATATCTGTTGGTGTATAATTTTTATACATTATGTATAGGGATAAGATTTATTTGACAACAAAATGTTGACATATCATTTTGACCGGTTAATCGAAATGTCACAGTTGGAAAAACAAAGTTTATCAAAAAATTGGCAGGTTTACATTTAACTTTTTTTTTTAACATTTTTGAGAAGCAATCAGTGAATGCAATAAGCTGTTAATTTTCGTTGGTTTGACAAAGTAAAATAATGTGCAGTTGTGGGTTGTGGCATGGCATATGTTATAGTAATTAGAAAATAGACATTTATTTTGGCATCAGAATTAAGTGTTATACATAGATATTTGATTTTTCCAAGAAAAATAAACAATTTCTAGTTGATTTCATTTGTATTTAATTTTTGAATGGAAATATGTACCTACTTTGAAACAGAATAAAATAAAAATAAATTAAAAAAAAAAAAACTATATTTTTTTCGAGTATATTGTCGTATATCGTATCGGGTTGGCTTGAAAAGTGCCCATTGTGTCATGAATGTTGCTTTTTATTCATTTTATAAATGAATATAAGCTTAAAATTATTACTATTTTTTTTTTTTTTTTGAATTTAATAAACATTTTATCTTTTTAACTTTGAACTTGATGGTGAAATTAAATACTTTTTTATTTTTGCATGAACAGATATTCCCTAAACACATTTTCATGTTCAAAGTAATATGACATCATTTAATATGGTGACAGCAAAGTCTTTTATTCAAATGACGTAATGCGTAACATACGCATATAGTTATACTCACTTAACACAACAAATTTTCTCTTTAAAGAAATTTAAATACTTACTTCTAACAGCGTGTTTCATGTCCATCAAGTAAATGCACTTAAGCAAAAAAAATGTTTTACGATTTTGAAAATCTTGAAAGTCAACAATAAGTCATTCCAAGGATAACAAACAAGTATATGTTTTGGATTTTCAATCCAACGAAAATAAAAGGAAAAACATTAAAAGTGAATTAGTGTCATAATGGTTAGCATTAGACTGTTAGCAATTTTGTTATAAGCATTCGTTTTTGGATTCTATCTTCGATACAAAATAAAGTCTTGAACTGGGTCGTGCGTACTTGTTCTTACAGGCATAGGCAATGTACATATGTATCGACCTCTTTCCGCCAAATTATCGTAAGCGACGTTTTCATATTGCCACATAAAGCTAATTATTTAATTTTTTCTGCTGCATCAAAAGCAATCGGACCTTTTGTCATTTGTCAATAAGAGTATTGTTAATAATGTGCAATGCTGAAATTTGGCCTAGTTGGTTTCGTTGCTGAGCAAACAAAAAACAAAATGTCGCTTAATATTTTTTGTCGCTTACGATAATTTGGCGGAAAGGGCTCGATATGTATGTTGGTACTTGAGTAAAAAGTTTTGATTTAAAAGTCGCCCCAGTTTTAAAATTGTTAAATAAAACACATTTTTGAAGAAAATATTGATATGCAATTTTATTGAAACTTATTAGAAGCTTTGGAATAAAAAAATTAATTTAAGTCAGTTAACAGAATGAGAAACTTAAAATCCAATAAAACAGTTCTATGAAAGTAATGTTAATAATAGATAAATGTAAAATGTATTCCTATTAAACGGTAGATTATGCTAATAATTGCATACAAAAAATTGTTAATCAAATTTTTCATCAAAAAGTCGTTTTTGAGAAAAATAAGATTTTCTTCAACGTCTTTTGGATGGAATAGTTGTAAAGAAGTAACGTCAATTTTGACTATATGACTAATTTTTGTCGAAAATATTGTTAAAAAACCGCTTGATGCAAAGTTAAATACAAATTGACAAAAAAAAATAGAATTTTGATAAATTAAAAAAAAAAAAAACCTCCATACAAAAAATGAACAAAAGCGAACCATTGAAGTGAAAATAAAAAGAAAAAAAAAGAAAAAAGGAGCAAAAGCAGCCTATATCTATCAAGATTTTGTTTTAAGAAATCTTTAGAGCTATTTAAAAAAAAAATAAAACGCACGACTGGATCGCACAAACTTGCTCTTGTAGTAAAAGTTTCTTCGAATTTTAAAGATTGAGTGTATTAAAAGTAAATAATTTTTTTATGGGAGCCTTAAGTTTATACTACCTATAGTATTATACATTATAGAGCTTAAATTGAAAAATTGTGAAAAATTAACATAATTCGAAATAAATTTATTAAAAAAGTCTTCTTAAATTGTTTTGAGAGCTAAAAAAAAGAACACCATCTGATTTCTTTAACTTATCTTAGTTTCTGAGAAAAAAAAATTCAAAATCGTAGGTGCGATTTTTTTTTTAAATTAGTTTTTTATATATAAAATTTTGTAAACATTTTTAAGAGAAAAAATTGGTAAATTTGAAATTTTTTTTAAAAATCCAAAATTTGGTTTTTTGAAAATTTTGATATGCAGTATGATTAAAACTTTTGAGGAGCTTTAGTATAAAAAATTTAATTAAAATCGATTAGACACATAATGAGATAGTCCAAAATAAACAAAATGGTTCTATGAGAGGTACCGTTAATAATGGCTAACTGTAAATTTTGTTTTTGGCCATACTAATATTAGTATTCACAAAAATTTTATTCAAAATCGTAAGAGTCGTTTTCGAGCAAATTTATATTTTCTGTAACGGTTTTTTAACATTTATATGGAAGGTTCCGTTAATTTTGACAATAAGAAAAAGTTTTGAATAAAATATTTTAGATAATGTTAAAAAAACCGCTTGGTGCCAAGTTTCATAAAAATCAACCAAATGGTTTTCGAAATATTTGGTTTTCAAAAAAAAATTTTGAAACTTTTTTTGAAAATTAAAAAAAAAGTTTTTGAAAAATTTTGGTATACAAAACTATTAAAATTTTTCAGAAGATTCTCCATAAAAAAAAATTATAAAAATCAGTTTATTCCTTTTCTAGAAAAACGAAAAAAAAAAAATGGTTCTATGGAAGGTACCATTTAAAACCATTTTTTGGAATTTAATTTTTACAGAAAGGTACCATACACCTAATAAATTTTTTTGATTTTTTTTTTAGAAAAATCTGTCGAGCCATTTTTGAGAAAAATAAGATTTTCCAAAAATGCTAAAAAAATTATATGGCAGGTACCGTTATTTTTGGTCCTAAAAATAAAAGGAAAAAAATGTGTCGGGGTAATGTCCCGAAAACACTTTATACCAAGTTTAATTCAAATCGGCCCATGGGTTTAGGCTGTAGGCGATTCCACAGACAGACAGACAAACAGACAGACATACAGACGGATAGAATTGCGAGACCCACTTTTTTCGTCCTCCCTATCATCGTAATGCCAAGTTTGATTGTTATCTCGAGTTCGATTTTTTGCACGAATCCATAACTTGCCCTATAGTTTCTATATCGCAAGTAAAAATATCACCTGAATTACAGAATCCGATGGATGAGAGGGGGAATCGAACTCAATTTTGACATTTCACTAAAAATATGTACCATAAAAATGTCAAAAATTAAAAATCATTCTAAAATGCTGAAACATTTTATGAGGTTATTTTTGATCCAAAAAATGAATGTCCAAAATACCAAGGATTTAAGTTTCATTTGACCAAACACGAGTTTTTATGTGCTGTGAGAGTTTTTGTCCCATTTCCAAAGCCAAGGATTTTATTTAAGCTGTGGGTTATTGTTCTTCCAAAGCAGCTTTAAGCCACGTAAACTAAACCTTACCCAACCTTCCCTATAGATTGTACGGTTTTAAAGGCTTTTAAGGTGGAAGCGGCTGGTATTGAACCCAGACCTCTGACATGACAGTCAATCGCACTAACTATTACGCCACGGGCTACTAGTAGATTATTGAGTAGACAAATTTTCTTTTCAAAATTTAGGGTGAATGCGGGGCAACACCATGATCCCTTTCCCCTATAAGGAACGCCTTTAAGTTTAAATAATACGTCATATAAAAATTAAAAAAAAAATTTGGGATACTTCAGAAAAAAAACTTTGGTTATGAAGAACTAAGCAAAAATCAAAAATCATTGTCCGGAGGTATTTCAAATTCACTTATAAATACAATTTAAATAACAGCGTAAACTTTGACAATTAATTTCCTGGAAATGCGCCAATTTGAAATATTTGTCGCGTTTTGCTTTGTGTATATCACACTTTATTGTTAAGAATGTAATATTTAAGATCATAGATCAAAACTACAAGTAAATCACTCTGACAATTTATTCCCACTTCAACTTTTCGACTTATTTTTATTTAAGTAAACTATATTATACAATACTGCAGTAAAGTTACGATAGTCAGATTATGTATGTATGAAGATATAAATATGAAAAATTTTACATCTAATCTTAGGTCAATAATTGATCATTTGTATGAATTGAGGTAGGTTACTTTTGGGGATTTTGACAATATACTTAAAGTTTCTGACTCCGGACTAGTTAACGAAATCAAAAAAAAAAAAAATTATGCAGCCTATAAAATAGAACAATACATAGGTAACGAAAAAGTGAATTAACTAATTTATTAAAATAACAGTTTAAAATATAAGATTTTTTTTTTGTAGCAATGTTCAAAATTTTGTCTTCTATTTTTATTCATTACAAAAATACTAAATTCATAATATTCTTTGTAATTACAACATCTACACTCAATTATTTTGAAAAAATACGCAATGACAAATAAAATAAAATAATAACAATAACAGAATTAACATTAAATTAAAAACATTTTGAAAAATCATCCTCATCTTTCAGCTCGAATTAATTCTGTCGTTATGCAATGTAAATTTAAGATCTCTAATGTGCATTGTATTTTATTTTAAAACAAACAACACTAAGAAAACAAAAATCAGAAGATTCTATTCCAAGCATACACTTAGCTTTAATAAAAGTTTATTTTACTAAAATGTGTAGGTGGTTTTCTGTAATTATTTACGATTCATTTGGATAATATTATATTTTATTATATCCAAATTTTTCTTTAATTATTTTGCTCAATTTCACCACATGTACCATCGGATGCAAACGCACTTAAATTCAGACGTTTCTTTTTATCTCGATCACATAAAATTCCATTTAATATTCAATTTCAACACATCAAGCACTTCATTTCCATTTTATGGATTTTTCTTATTTTTTTTAAACAACACAAAAAAAAAAATTAATTATTATAAATTTTCATTTCACTATTGATTTTTTTTTCGTTTAATTACGTATAGTTTAGGTAAGAAAATAAAAAAAAAATACCAGAACCGCGAAGATACTAAGAGCGAAACTGCTGTCCTCGTGCAAAGCAATCACTCACTTAGCTCTGACTGACTAAAATATACTGATTCTGAATTTGATTCTGACTGAAAGGAAATTCCGAAAAATCTAGTTAGGCATTTTAAGATACATCAACATACAACAACTTGAAGGCAAAGGAAAATCCAATGAATGTGAGACAAAAAAAAAAAAGTTAAAAAAAAAAATATATCGAAAAAGTGCAGACGAACATTTTTCGACATATGGCAACCCCATGGGACGACAGAAAACGTATATTCTCATCCAAAGCAGCAAAATCTATACGTCATGAATTCACGGATGTGGTTGAGTGGTTTAATGGGCGCGGAGTGAACGTAATTTTATTCAGACATAAATAAAACACTTTCGTATTGTTAAGATTTTTGTGTTTTTTGAAATTGGGTTTTTTTTGTTTTTCAAATATTTTTGTTTACAATGCCAATCTTTTGGCCGGCTATACATTTTTTTTCTTTTCTTTTTTACTATACAAAGCATATTTCAGGAGATACTTTTGTTTTCTAATTATAAAATCTTTTCTTCGATTTATATTTAGAAAAGTATGTATAGGATTGTGGGTATCTTCCATAGCAAAATGAGAGTTTCTGGTGGTATTTTTTTGTATATTTTGGGATGACTAAGAAATTGAAAAAATGTCTTTTTAAATTGTGTGTCCATCAAAAGTTTAAAAAAAAATCTCCAATAACCTAAACTGGGAGTTTACCTTATGAGCATTTTTCCTATATTAAAGCATGACATGACTGTTTTATGCAGATTTAGCCAGTCTTTGTGCAGTAGGTGTACATATGACACTCCCGCAGTGTCAAGGACCTATATTTAGGCGTGTAGAGTTTTATTTTTTTGCTGTGAAAGAAATAGGAAATGATACGTCATTTTATAATTGATATAATTTTATTTTTTATTAACATAGTTTAAAGCTAAAATTAAAATCTGCCAATAAATCTTCCACATTAATATCATATGTTTTTAATTTGATATAGAAATAAGTGCAATTTTCTAAAATAAATGGATTGAAAAAAAAAATAAATCAAATCCACAACCGGTTGTATGTAATTCCTCATACTTCAAGTGGCTACATGATGTATGAAATAGAGGAAACATTTTAAAAGCATGAAGTTCGTTCTTTAAATTACTAAAACAACTTGCTTTAAATAATCACAGCTAAAAAAAAGAATGCGTTCTGATTTTTTGAATAAATATGAAATTTTCGAAAAATGGTTAAAGCAGTTTTATTAATTTTTTATTTATATATTTTTTAAATTACAAACTATTTTAAATAATGTTTAGCGTGTTTAAAGAAAATCGCTTCAAAAGTTTACCTTATTATTCGATGTACAGATAAAGTTAAAACACACAAATATACAAATATAGTAAAAATGACAGAGCTTTGGGGCTCACCATTTTCGTGTTCTCTATCATCGCAATGTCAAATGTTATTTAACGAATCCAAAAATTTCAAATGTAAACTGCAGATTAGAGAAATTAAGCCTTACCGATTTTTAATACTTGTTAAATCAAGATAACAAAACTCAACTCTAGGAAAAGAAGGTGTGGCAGAAGGCGGGTTCTGGCAAAAAATACAGATATTATGTTAGTTTAAAGAGAGTTTGTTTAAAAGTTTCAACTTGCTATGAAAATTGCCAGAGAAGAAAACTCAGTTATGAGAAAATGTATGATTTATACAGGGTGATTCACCTAAGGTGTCAAAAAAAGGGTAGAGCGTGAAGGTTGAGTGAGACAAGAAAAAACCATATGGGAGGGGGGGCTCTATTTCCCCCCGTTTAGGCGGGCGGGGTGATTTTCTAAAAAATCGACTTAAAATATAAGAACAAAAAAATTATTTACATTTACTATTTTGTTTAAGTCAGACATTCGTTCTTTTATTTTCTTTTAATTCAAATTATTTGAGAGAGTAGTTTTCGAAAAATTAATTTTAAACTGAAAATTAAAAAAAAATAATGAACAAAATTGTTCGAACTAATTTTGCTCAAAACTTAACGTTATTAAGTAATAATTTTTTTCAATGCTCCTATCAATTTTTAGTCTAAGGCCGTGTGTGAATTGGATTAAATTTGATCCTAAAATTAAATTTTGGCACTATTTAGGTGAATAAAAGATGTTAAAATTTAACATGGTCCGGGGGCACGTTAAATTTGTGCTGCTAGATTAAATTTTGACGTCAGCACCCACGAAAGGTTTTGTTTGTTTTCATGTGCATAAAAAGAACATATTCAATGAAGATGCATTAATAGATAAGTCAAAATATAATCAAATGATTTCACTCTAAAATATTAAGAAAAAGTTCAACGCCAATTTGTATAATCTTGTTTCTAGAGCAACAATGAAGACTACTGGATCCTTGCTTGCAGAGAAATAGAAGCTGGTTAAAATGAAATTCTTAGAAAAACATATCGTTCTGAATGAAAAGTCTCCATAGAAAAGGTCATTACATCTCAAAGATTAATGGATTGATCCCCTTTATCCATTTGAAGAACAACATTTGCTAATTGCAGCAATGATAACAAGCATTAAATAATTAAATAAAGTTGTCAGCTCATCGTGACCACCACAAGCGGCCAGAGTTTTTTGCGTCTTGTATGTTTGATCTGCAGCTGCTTGCAACAGAAAGCGAACCATAAGCGTTCTTTTTAACAGGCCCAGGGTAAGAGCACTTTCTTTAAACTCATTAGAATGGGCGTTTAATTTTTTAACTCGCGAAATTTATTACAAAAAAATGTGTCCAAAACTCTCGGACGGAAGAAAAATATTAGAATTAAAAAAATCCCATTTAATTGAATTCACACAGCAAAAAGATGAAATTGTATTCACCACTAAAGAAACGTCAAAATTTAATGTGGGATCAAATTTAATCGAAATTTTAAACGAATTCGCACACGGCCTAACACTTAAACCATATGTCTAATTTTTTTTTTAATTTTGAGAAAATTGAAAATAACTAGGTCTAAGTTTAGTTAAAACAGGATCTTTGGGGCAACAAAATAACGGATGAAAGTCGACTTTAAGGAAAACTTACTTTGGTTGTTTTCACTTTTCTCAAAAACAAGGGTATACTTTGACATCTGGTTTTTAGGATTTTACTAAAAATTGATGGGAGCATTATATAAAAAACACAAAAATACGACTTAATAACGTAAAATTTTAAACAAAATGGGTTAGAACACAATTTTTTAATTTTTTTTTTTCAAAAATTTAAGATTGAAAGATTTAAGAAATTAAAATTATACGGTTCACTATAAGAACTTTATGAAAAAACAAAATAAAAGAAATTATGCTCTCATGCCCAATACAAAGAAAATTCATACAAAATTTCAGTTCAAGATTGGGGGTTTCGGATTATATGACAATTGAAAGAATAGGTACTGGAAAATTATATTCATATATTAATAATATTACATTATAATAATTTATAACACAAAGGGAATTTTTAAATACGGGTTATTTTTTTACCTTCAAACTCAAAATGAATTTTTTGAATCGGATAAAACTTCTTTACTTTTACACCACTTCACCCTAAAATAAGCAAACTTTAAAAAAATATTTTGGCTCTAACCATCCTGTTCGCCTATCTTATACATATAATCGTTACAACAAGGAAAGAATTAATTAATGGGCTTCAGGAATAATTAAACACGAAAAGAGTTCTACAGTCGGATAACATTTTGTTAACACATAAATAGCTTAAATTAAAAAAAAAATGTTTAAGGCTTTCTCCAAATATAGCCTCTCAAATGTAAAATGTAAATATAATTTAAATCGGATACCTTTCCGTTTTTACCCCATTTTTACCGTACCTATAAAATAAATCCTTAAAAATATTTAACCATATACTATATGAACCATTTTCTAAGCCGGTATTTGTTTTCAAACAGTACACAAAATTATGAAATAATAACGAAAATTTTGGCAACTGTTATAAAGGGAGTTCAAATATACCTACATAATTCTTAAAATAGAAAGGCGAAATAGCCAAAGTGGTGGAACGTTTCCTTGCCATATCCTCACTAAGAGAATGATGGGTCAAAGCCCTGTATACGTCATTAAATAGGAGATCAATGTCTTATTTTCAATGAATTTTGTCTGAAATATTTTCAATACATTCATACATATTATAAGCAAATAATCTTGAAACGATTATTTTATTACGTAAATGTGTTTTTTAATTTAAAATGCATGAACAAACGTTTTGAATCCAAAATATGAATAATGAATGTCGAGCGCATTTGTGTTATCTTAAACAATATAAATTGTCTTACAAATTTAAGCTCAAGAGAATTTATATTGCATCACAAACAGGCCCGTAGCCAGGATTTTGATTCGGAGGGGGCTTACTCCATAGCTTTAACCAGAGCTTGGCGTTTTTTCCTGAATTTTGTGGACCAAAGACCATTAGAAGCTAATTGAATCAATTATTTACAATACATTTAAATTTGGCTGATTTTTTTTTAGTAAAATTGGTTGTCAAGATGCTATGCGGATTAAAAAACGCATTTTTGAAAAAATCTTCGGAATTTTGTCTTGTGTTATTAAGAGAAATAAGGATTTCCTCATATTAAAAACATTTAGGGAGGGGCTTCAGCCCCTTTAGCCCCCCTTCTGGCTAAGTGCCTGATGACAAAAAAATAATAAAACAATTTTTAATGCTATTTTTGAGGAAATAAAAAGACATTCAATGTAATGCAAAACTTATTGTAAGTCTCTCGTTAATTATGCAGACACATAGAAAATAACCTTAAAAAAATTCTGTAACTTGAACACAATTGAAGCAATTTCAAGAATTAGATTTTGTCCGATTGTCATTAGAAAAGGTATTATTTTATGTTTAAATTAATGTATCTTTTAATAGAGCAAAGCCATTTGCATTCAAGGCAAGTACCTGTGTATACTAATGGTACAGGCACTCTATTTTTTTTTTTCTAATTTTTGGTTACACGTACACTATGGCGTATGCGTGATATTTTTTGTGAGTAGTATTTCAGTTAAACGGAAAATCATTAATTTATGTTTCTTCTGATTTAATCCTCTTAAAATTTTTTTTAATGGATAAGAAAACGTGTCTAAAGCCAAAAGTTATCGACCCTTAACCAAACAGTTCAAATAGATTTAGTAGATGTTGAGAATACTTTGTCAAATTCAATATGATTTTAAATGTTTTCTGTTTTTTTTTTTTTTTTTTTTAAGAAATAAATGACTTATTGCGTCCAATGATGAGTTAGTTCTTTGAAATATCTGAAAATATGCCAAAATTTGTATTTAAAATAAATTTACTTTGTGGTTTTGAAAGATTATTCCATTGAAATTTGACAAAGACATTTATTTAAATAAAAGTAAATTTATTTTGACGATGGAATTTTTCTTTTATTTTTTTTTTAAGATCTTATTGAAACGCATTTAATATTAATTAGCTTAAAGTGTTGTTTTGGGTCATAAATTTATAATAATAAAAAAGAAGCCAAACATAAAAATTACCTAAAAGCTTTAGTGTCGTAAAAACACATTATAATCATTAATTTAAAAGTTTAATTTTTTAATTCAAATTATATTTGTAAATGAAAATGTTTGTCTTTGAAAAATGTTTTCCAAAATTAATTCTTTTATTGTGTGGTGGACAATTTTTTTTTTTTTTTTGAATTTTATTTGCATTTAATATTAAAAAAGTAGGTACCTATTTTTTTTTTATTTTTGATTTCATAAAACCTGAATAAGCTGTATAATATAAGTCAACTCTTAAAAAACAGTTTTGATTTTCTTACCAGGTATGGTTTGCGGCATTAAATTTGGTTTGAACGTTTTATTTTTTTTCATTTTGTGTTTATCAAAACACATAAGACTTTTTTTTGCAATAATTCTATTTATCTATAGGTATAATGTATCTGCAATTTTTTTTTTTAGTCTCTATAGCGAAATTTGCTTCTTTCGATATCTCATTTGCTAAAACTTATTGGGTGTGAAGTTGTTATATAACCCACCTATTAATAAAATAAAATTTATATTTATTTTATGTTTATTTTTACTGCTAAAAGATTAAACAAATTTTTCACATAAATATCAGCTTTATTTTATTGTGTGTTGAAATTCTAATTAAATGTTTCTTATTACTTTAGTAAAAAAAAAAAAAAACAGAAATACAACAATATTCATTCAATAAAGCCAAATTGTGAACATGTGTCCCTCAATTCATTTGCCAAAAGATTAATGGAAATTTATCTCCAGTAAAATATTATGTACAATAAATTTCAAAAAATGAAGGAACACGAATCACACTATATTTTTTATGACTACTAAATAAGTTGATCAAGAGTTTTTATTCAACGAATTATATTATTTCTAACACATTTGTATTTTTCATTGCAATCTTTTTCAATTCGGAAATCATAAATTAACATACCATCATCATTAAATTTGTTTTGACTTAACCAATATTTATTTGATAGAAACGTGATGTTTCTTATAGACTTTTCAGAAAAATCCTGATAGGAATAAATTTATTATTTTAGCCTTCTTTATAAAGAATCTTATATGTAGATATTTAAGGAGTTTTATATACTTTAAACTTTGTACTGTCTCTTTGAACCATCCGTAATTCTGAATGAATTTCAGAATATTCTTTTGTGGCAGAGCTGAGAATTGTCATCAAAACTATCAAAAAAGTAATCAATGAGTACAACCTTTTTGGTTCTAGCTAAACTGGGGCAATCACAAAGAATTTCCTTACAAAAATCCCCGTAGGGATGGATATCATAATTCATTTAGGTCCCTTTGGATTCAAATTTTTTAAACGCCAAAATAAAGCTCTGCAGTAAAATTCAGCTATTTCAGAATTCAAAATTTTATGTAATTAAGTATAATTTTTGTGTTCAAAATTCAATGCTCTTATTCCTTTTCAATAAAATATAGAAAACAGGATGGTAAAATGTCTCTTCGTTTTTGAGAAAATTGAAAGTAACGAAATCTACTTTACTACATATTTTGTAGAAATAGGATCTTTTGAACAACAAAATAACGGATGGAAGTCGAATTTAAGGAAAACTTACTTTTGTTATTTTCAATTTTATCAAGAACTAGACTATACATTTTGACATCTGGTTTTTCAATGTTTGACTAAAAATTGATGGGAGTATTGAATACTAAAAATAAAAATACCACTAAATAACGTAGAATTTTGAACAAAATCAGTTTGAACACAATTCCATTTTTTTTTTTTTCAAAAATTTAAGTTTGAAAATTAAGTTTTAAAAAACTGTTCATTAAAAGAACTTAATTTATAAACAAAATGGAAGCACATATTTTTGGCTTAACAAAAAAGTATAGCAAGTCATTTTAACCATTACCGATTTTTTTAATAATTTTTTTTCTGTATTAAGTCAATGATTATAGAAAATTGCTTCTCCTGTTATTTTCAATTTTCTCAAAAAAAAAAAGACATTTTAGCATCCAGTTTTCTGTTTTTAACTAAAAGCTAATAAGAGCATTGAATTTTGAAAACAAAAAATATACTTAATTACATAAAATTTTGAAAAAAAAATAGTTTGGAACTTTTTTTTTCATTTTTTTTGTCAAAATTTCGATTTCAATTAATTTTTCAAAAACTTTTCACTAACACAACTTAATTTAAAATGAAAATCAAAGAACAGATTTCTGGCTTTCCAAAAAGGTATAGCATATGGCATTTTAAATTGTACCGTTGTTTTTAAATGCCTATTTTTTTTTCTGTTTTAAGTCAATTTTTTAGAAAATTGCCACTCCTGCCTAAACGGGGGGAAATAGACCCCCCATTCCCATACGATTTTTTTCTTATCTTAACCCAACCTACTCGCTCCAGCAGTTTGGTGCATCTAATACCGATCACCATGTATACATAGATATTCTTCATTCCAGTTACTTTACGTCAATTCAAAAAGTAATTCTTTTTAATTTCCATGTTCATTATTCTTAATCTAAATCTCTCCTTTTTAATTTATAAACTTACCCCGTTGGTTTTTTTCTTTTTTTAATTAAAATTTAAAGTTTTGCATTTAAGAGAAATTACTGCTTCATTCACCTGTGAGTTGATGCCATATCATGTATTGCTTTTTCACTGTCAGAGTCCATGTCACTATGAATCTAATGTAAAATCATATGTCAAAATCATTCACATGTTACATTTACCTCAAAGAAGAAATTAATTCTCTTTATTCAACATTTTCCCAAAACAACAAAATTCATCAAAAGCACTCAATTACACAAGCATAATATTTTCCTAATGACACAAGGCAGCTTGTTCGCCGGGCTGTCTGTCTGTTTTGTAGTCGTGTTGTGTGAGCAAACCCCTTAGAAAGACAAATTACAAGTGGACGATACAGTGCCGTCATGTTACACTAAACCACACCAACCACCTCAACCTATACAATCCCGCGTCCACCCCCTCAGTTTAATTTAGTATTTATTTTGATTCAACACGAACAGCAAACACTTTGGGCCAATAAATTAATCCACCCCTCAGCACCTTGTTGGCTTGTTTGGCCCTATAATGAGAGCGGTCGTGTGCTGTGATATAAACAGCAAAGAATGTGAACCACGAAATTTTGATTGAATTTTTACGTTGATATCTAAAGAATATGGCTAAATCGTCTCAATCAAGTCTAGCCTTCTTAGCGCTGCGCTGATGGCTGGGTGCTTGCGAAGGATGATCGATTCAACCAGTGAAACAAGCAATTAATATGTCATGCTGCTATGACGGTGCAGTTGCTGTTTGCATTTGTAATGCTGATTTTAAATTTATTTGTAAAGATGATTGGGTATTTCATTGATACATTGAGGTCAACAAATTGTTCAGTGATGCTGTATTTGAAAATTTTTTTTTGGATACAGAGTGGAGCAAAAATAATTTAATTTTTGTGTAATTTTTGAATTTTGGAATATGAATAGGAATTAGGAATACAAAATCTCGTTTAACTTTTTCTCTTATAACTTTGTTTTACAAAGAACAATAACAATTCGAAATATATCACATGAAATGTATCATGTGAGGAAAACATTATGCGAAAAAATATAGCAAACGAGGGAAATGTCATGCCAGAAATAAATAATCCGAGATATATCAAGGGAAAAAATATCATGGGAGAAATATTTATCATAAGTACGGGCAAAATATCATGCCAAAGAAAAATATCGTGCCAGAATTATATCATGTGAAAAATATATCATGCAAGAAATGCATAAGATGTGCGAAAAAAAAATTATGTGAAAAATTTGCAATGCGAGAAAAATTACATGCGAGGAATACATACGTAACATGCGAGAAAAGAATCATAAGAAAACAAAACGATCCGAAAAATACATAGAAAAATATCATGCGAGAAAGATATTTCATGTCGATTATTGGAACTCGCAATACCAGATCCACAGTGATTCACAATACAATGTTCTTTTTTTTTCACTTTAAATAAGTTCAGAAAAAGAGAACACTATACTGCGTGTGAATCAAGTACCTATTAATCGGCACGGCTGGAAATATATATTAGCGGACCAGTACTTGCGGTGCTTCGTGCATTTTATAGAATGTTTGTACTTTTTTAATATGAAATTAACTTAAATTTCACAGGCAAATAGAATCTTGGCACTGATTTTTTGAACAACAAAATAACGGATGGAAGTCGAATTTAAGGAAAACCAGTACTTGCGTTGCTTCGTGCATTTTATAGAATGTTTGTACTTTTTTAATATGAAATTAACTTAAATTTCACAGGCAAATAGAATCTTGGCACTGATTTTTAGTTTTCTTTAATATGGTTTTTTTTTTTTTTTGGAACCTATCTTTATCAGGAATACTCTTGTGTCTGAAAAAGAGGTCACTATATATCAATTAATAAAAACACCATATTTTTTTTTTGGTATTTTGTGATTCCTAAAAAATCAAACTCGAAATTTTAATCAAACTTGACATTACGATGATAGGGAAGACTTTTTGTCTGTCTGTCTGTCTGTCTGTCTATGGTCGAGTTAGTAAAAGCAAAACTTCGGCAAGACCGCCACATTGAAGTCGCATTTTTGCAGGCAAATGTAGTCTGCCTTAAATTGTGTTTACTATTTTAGAAGCGCTGATGTTTGCTCGCAGTATTGAAATCAAATTTTGCCCAAAATGTACATAACCACTACCATTTTTTTGCAATTGTTTTTAGCATTGATTGAGCATGTTTACTTTTACGAACTCGGGGTATGTGTTTGTTGTTGTAATCATAAGGAACAATCATAAGTGACAGCCGTCAAATTTTTTGGAGCTGCCACTTGGACGGAAATAAAATGACACTAAATGTAAATAGTGTACTCTTATTGACACACCCGATAGTAAGAACAAAAAAAATGCAAACGTACTCACTATTGCACCGCCGCCGCCGGCCGCCTTAGTTATGAGTACCGAGATTTACGTCTAGTAAAAAGATCAACATTCGTCAGATGGACATACATTATTAAAAATAAATTTTTTTTGATGCAAAGTGTTCGACAGTACGAAGCAAAAATTACCTAGAGTGTGTAGGTCACATCTTTGCAATTGTGGCTTTCCAACCATTTAAAATTCATCGAAATCGGTGAAATGCTTTTTGAGAAAATGGTACCACAAAATTTATTTAAGGCTATTTATATACAGATGTAGTATCCTAGCTTGTTTTCATCTCCCGGATAATAAAACGAACACTCAAATCATGCCGCATGTCTTTTATGTTCAAAGGAAGGAAAATTCATTTTCTGGTCAAAATATCCTTAATATGAATTTCAGTTTGTCTAGTCTCTCCTCTTCCCTATAGTTTTTAATTGGGTTGAATTGAAACTCATACTATAGTTGCATACTATATACTTGTTAAAGGCTTGCATATAAGTTATAGACTCTAAAAACACGATGACTATACAACGACGAATTCGAAATCATTTCATTAATTTTGCGCACATAATTTTCCATCCGAGTGCTCCACTTGGCCTGCAAATTTTCCAACAAACTAATTCAATTTACCACAAAACCAGATTGGTTTATAAGAACTTGTGTGGCTTAGAGATCGGGTGGGCCTATGTACCTTCATACTTAGTACTAAAATATTTGCATTCTGTGCTAACTTGGGCTTATGTTAAGTCAATTAGAGCCTCGACTTTAAATTGCACAAATTAATAATTGAGTTATGAGATCAACAAAGTGCGAACACTCAACACTGTTCAAATTTTGTGTCCTTCAAATATTATGATGATGATGGTGATGATGAGTTAAAGGTTATTTTTAATAATTTAAAGTTTACAGCTTTATGTATGCTCAAATATCAGGTTCATACATAAATTACAAGTTTTTCACCCGAATCAGTCTACGAACTAATGATTATGGATGTGAATTTCACAAGGACAAATCAATTAATATTTTGTGAATGGTAAAAAAAAAGTTATAAAGCTTTTCACTGTTTAAGACAGCATTCCTTCAAATGTTTTTCTGCCAAGAAACAAGAATTTAAGGAAATATTTTACATCAAAATGATAAAGCTGTTTTTAAAAAAAGTCTTAAAACCGTTTACATTTGGAAACCAAAAGAGACATTTCTCATGTTGAGTGTTAATGTTAATGTCAGTGGAGCTGAACTGATAATTCTAAAAAAAAACTGTTCGCACTTTGGCCAGTTTATATTTTAGAGCACTCAGTAATTTTCCTCCGTCAAACTGAAAGAACAGGAGAATTAAAAACTGATTTCTTCAATATTATGAAGTCAAACACACTCTCTATTCTCTTTCTTTTTTATTTGATTTAATGCGACATAAAATAATTGAGCAACGAATCGTTCTCACTTCTTGACAGCAAAAGTGAGGAATTTTTGTGAGGAATTGTGGGTTTATGTTTCTAGAAATCGTCTCCTCTTTGATTGTTTATTTCGACCCAGCGCCGGATCTATGGGGGGGCAAACCGGGGCACGTGCCCCGGGCGGCAGCTTCATGGGGCGCAAAATTCGAGAAGACACTCTCTTCAATAGACCATCAACACGCAACAAAATTTTCAAGAAAAAAAAATTTTAGACCTAAATTTATACCTAGGCAGTTAAAATTAAAAAATGAAACACATATTTATTTCAAAACAAGTAAAAAGGACTGAAAATGTAGTTCAAATTATTATGTTATTGTACTCTATACTGATTCAAGAGAATTAAAATGACTCCGATTTTTAATGCCACTAGCTTTTTAGTGAAATAATCGCTAATTTCTTTTTTCCATAAAAATTTTATGGGAAGTTTTGTTTTGTTTGCTTCTTTTTTAATAACTTTATAACCGGTTATTGTTCGGGAATGATTGAGACACATTCTTCAAGGAAATTGATTTTTTTTTAATTACTGTTCTCCTTCCAAAGTTATTAAAGGTTACAGTGGATGGTTTATTCCATAGTTTTTTGGATTCCCTGTTGAAAATATCAGCTGTAATATAAAATATATTAAATTTTATTGTATTTGTTGAAATAAATGTATTTTGAAAACAAATTATTTCAGGCAGAGAAAAAAGACAAGAAATAAACAATTAAAATGGCACATTCATTATAATTGTTATTTTCGGTTCATGAAGCAATCAATTTGAAGGAATTTTTTCATAAAAACTGATTTGACCAGCAGTCGTATTGTGTTTTTTATAAATACTAGTATCGTCCTGTGTCGAAATTGGACACTTTCAATTTCGCAAACAATTTGTTTGAAAATATTGAAGGAAAAAAACATTATTTTATTTTTTTTTTTTTTTAATATGTACTTTTCTAAAAAATCTACTTTAAAACAAAAATATAATTAAAAAAAAAAACGGCAACGATTACAAAGTCATGCTAAAACTACTTTTAAAGCCAGAAATCCATTCTCTTATTAAGTTTTTAATTAATTAATAATACTGAATAGTTTTTGAAAATATTACTTTCAAAATCAAAATTTTGAATAGAAAACTTAAAAAAATTATTTTTAAACTAATTTTGTTCAAAATTTTTCGTTATCAAGTAGTATTTTATTTCTAATATTCAAATGTACCTTTCAATTTTAGCCAAACACTTTAATCCAATTCAGATTAATTTTAAATTCAATTTATTTCAATTTGAATTCCACTTTTTTAACTCAATTTATGTAAGTAAACAGGTGAGTACGAAAAAGACGTAGTCTTTTATGCTTAAAACTCTTCTAGTTTTTGAAAACTTCTTCTAAAGTTAACTGTAAATACATTTATGTCCAGAGTTATATAACTCTGGTTTAACTAACCACTGAAAAACTGGGCGTAAGTTTTTGACTTGAAATTGCTAGGCCCTTTGAATATATAAAAAAAAATACTACTACTGACGTAAAATTTTTAGAAAAATTAGTTTCGCCAAAATTTTCTTAATTTTATTCAAAATTTTGATTTTGAAAATTAATTTTTTAAAACCAATTTACTAAAATAAAAACAAAATCTATATATGTAAGAGAATGGATTTACCATTGTAAGTGTGGACATTTTTTTTAACGAATTTTTCATTTCAAGAAAATTTTTAAAAAACAACCCCTCCCGGGTAAACAGAGGGAAATAAACCTATCTCCCATACAATTTTTTTCTTTTCTCCACACAAACTACAAGCCTTAAAATTTTAACGCATCTTATGCAAAATACAATGTAGGTTATATGGTCTGTTATTTATTTTATTCAGTTTTTTTTTTAATCAAAGCTGAAGGGCGCCAAATCAGGTTTTTGCCTCTGTTCGGGAAAGTCGTAGATCCGCCGCTGTTTCGACCTGAAATTTTTCTTTGAATTGAAAATCACTTGTACAAAAATTTTTTTGACAGCAACAACTCCTGATTTATAAATAAATTAAGTTATCTGACTGATTTGAATCAAATATTGTTGTAGCAAAATATTTTTTCTCTATTTTAAGTTTAAAAAGTTAAATTCTCTTCATTCTCTGGATAAATATTTAAACTCTGAATAGCTCTAACGTCAAATTATAGAATATCTTACGAGAAAGCAAGTCAAAGCGTTAAAGTTTGTTTATTTTTCAATGTGTTTTGTGTTTGTTGTGTTGGTAATTCTGAAAAAATATTCTTATCCGCTTGTTATTTATTTTCCGTTCGTGCAATTAAAACACGATAAATTCTTATTTATTTATTTAAACTAGGATAGTTATCCTGAGTTTTATATATTTATCCGTTCGTTTGGAGCAAGTGGCCCTTAGCGTATTAATATGATTTTAAATAGTTTAGAGTGTCGACTGCGAATCACACAGCTCAGCATCAATCGTCATTGAACTTGCTCTTGTAGTAAAAGTTTCTTAGAATTTTAAAGATTGAGTGTAATGTAAAACATATAATTAATAATTATACTTTATCCATTTAAAAAATTGAAGAATGGAAATTTGAAAATAAAAAAAAGCATGAAACATGTTTTTTAAATTGATAAAACAAGTGCTTAAAATGTTTTAATCTCAGAATGAAGAACGCCATCTCAATTCTTGAAAAAATGTGAATTTATGCAGAAAAAATTTTTAAAACCGTTGCAGCGGTTTTCTTAAAAAAATAATTTTTTATTTATGAAATTTCTTGAAATTTTTTAGAAAAAATAATTTGGTATGCCATTTTTAAGAATATAATAAGATACAACTAAAACCAAAATTTTGAAAAAATTCATCAACCCGTTTTCAAAAAAATGATTTTTCAAAAAAAAATTTTATTTTTTTTTAAATCCAAAAAAATGTTTTTTTTTTGAAAATATATAAGTAAAAAATTTGATCCAAATCGGTCAAGCGGTTAATAAGAAAGTCGAAAATAAAAAAACGGTTCTACGGCAGGTACCGTTAATAACAGTTTTTGGTAAATTCTTATTTCACCAAAATGTAGACAATACCACTACTATAGTAGTTTTTGAGATAACTAACTTTTTTGTTTTTAAATAGTCTTAAGGCAAGTACCATTATTTTTTGCGCTAAACAAAAAAATCAGGTCCATCAAGCTGGGTACACCACAACGGAAATTCAAATATTTAACTATGCAGGAATGAGGGGCTAATTTAGTACTCCAATCCCGAAGGAGCCCCAAATTCCTTTCACCCTAAAACTTGTGGTGGACTCAGCTTGACGTCAAGCTATTCAAAAATCTAATGACTCAGGAATCAGGGGCTAATTTGGGGCTAATTTAGTACCCAAATCCCGAAAGAGCTGATTTGATTTGATGACGTCATCTAAATGTCAACTAAATCGTATCTATATACAAATATATGTAAGTACATCTCTACATATATGTAAAATTGTATGTAGATTGTTTTTTTTTTTTTTTCTATTTCATAAGAATTCATGATATTTTTCGGAGATTCTTGACAGTTTTTCATGGTTATGACATGTCTTTTGCAATCCAATAACTTAAAAATTTAGGGTCGCATATTTTCCGCCAAATTCTAAAATAATATTATATTATTTAAGGGTTGGAAGTTGTCATTTAACAAACTGTCACTTGCTACAATACCCGTCAATTTTTATCAAATAGTGAAAAACTTTAAAATACAAAATTTGGGACAAGTTTTCGGATACGTGGAACTTATCGATGAAATCGCAGCATCCTGATATCTCCTGAAGAGTCTTTAAGCCTAGATACTTCTGGTAAGGCAGCAGAGTTTTCAGTAAACTTTTTTAGTATTTTTTTTTCTATACGGTGTTCTCATTATCTATGAGCCTTGGTGAAATACACATTTTAATAAATTTTTGTTGGAAGTCATTAATGAACGAACATACCCAAAGTTAAGCCCTTCAAGATAAAAGATTCTAAATTGCATTCTTGCAAAATTATTAATTAGAACTCCAGCTTGCATAATTCTTTTGTTACTTTGGAGATGAAGAAAAAAAAAAGTACAAAAAAAACTCTTACAAAGCCTATCTCTTGGTTCAACTCCATTCTGAGGTATGACAGCATAAAAAAAATGGCAATGAAAAAAAAAGAATGAAATATGAAAACAAAACGCTTCAACTCAAGCATGCACAGGATTAACTTTTTTTTTGTTTGTCAGCGAGAAGATGTGGAAGTGGAAATCTTAGACTTCCCAAGGTTCAAAAGGATATAAAAAGAATGAACAAAAAAAAAAAATAATATGAAAAGCTTGCTGAAAAAAAAATGTGCAATCATGAAAATAATTTTCCACTGGTTAAAAATTTCATAAAAATTAGTCGGTTATCTCTGGAGAGAAGGGCTTTATTATTATTTTTTTTTTTTTCAAGTTTTGTTTTATTTTTAACTTGCTTGCAAAGTATATTTTGGCTTGAAGCCAGTAATTTTTTCGTTATCTGCAACTATTACAGGGTTCTTAACACGTCGGATTATTGTTAAATTGCCGAAGGGTTGAGAGGATTAGGGTCGACTGGATTTTTGAACTTGCTGATAAGCATCTTAGAGGGGGAGAGGATGGGTGATTATGCGATTCCTGCGTTTCAGCTTCCTACATGGATAGATACAATTTAAAAGATGATAGGGAATATGGAGAACATGGAGAACAATTGACACAAGTGAACCTTAATTCAATTTGAAATGTCGTTGCGCTGCGTATCTCGGTGCTGAAGTGCCAACTATTAGTTGAATCCCATGAGAATAATCGTGGCTGGAATAACAAGAGAAGCAAATAAAGTGTTTGGAGTTGAATTCTTCGTTTCCCTCTTTTTTCTTGTATTGACTGAATGATGATGTTGAGAAAATTGAGTTAATCTAGATAAAGAGAAACCTAGACTATCAATGGACGGGGTCCCAGAGTGGTGATATATAATAGATAAGTTTTTTTTCTTGTAAGCAAACAAACTGTCGAGTATTACATACTTGTTTTTTTTTTTTTTTTTTTTCTTACAGGAAAGAACATTTAATAATAAATAATTTAAACTGTTTCCTTTGATAGAAAAGAAAAACTCTGCAAAATTGCCAACTATGGCAACTTTTTTTTCAATTTAATTCATTTATTTCATTTGTTTACAATGAAACATTAAGATTTAAATCTTTTAGAGTATCTAAAATTTATATAAACAGTTTTCTTAATAATAAAATAAATTTATGTTAAAAAAAAATAATAATAATAAACTTTAAAATTTTAAAACAAGTTTCATTATGATTTTACTTAAATTAGGATTATTTTTAATTTTTAAATCAATTTTTTATAATTTCTGTAAGAAGTTGAAAAATTGTAAAATAAACAATCAAAGTGACCAAGGCTTCAATCAAGAAGTTAAGCCAAAGAGTGGTTTTACAGGACGATTGTTTGTTATGTTTACCAAGAGTCTGAAGCCTGTTAGTTTGGTGAAGATAAGAAAACGAGTATTGGAAAGTGCCTTTTTCTCCCGGTTAGGTCCGGAGTCATGGTCTAAAAAAAAAATTATATATTTTTATTTATATTTTACCGAACTCAGTTGTCAAGTCTTATGGTTCTTAAAACATAGTTCTCTGACCACCAAAGATCTTAAATCAGCTCTTTTTTTATAGCATTTAATAGTGTTCAAAAAAAGTCTTTATAATTTTTTATTTTACGAATTCCATCTTTAATGTTTATAACGTTTAATTAAATTTTCATTAAAGTTCTTTTACTGAAAGCTAAATCAGAAAAATCCTTTTTTGCTTTTAATAACATTAACATACACTCTATGAAATTCAGGAACCAAACAGGAATTTGCAACGTAAACATACGAAATAGTTTTCAACCAGAACCATACTCTGAATACCACCATCGTTATCCATACAGAAAGGTATATGCGGCTAATTAAAAGCCCATTTCATCTTTGGACTCTAAGTATGGCGTTCCATTTGGCCATCCATTTGCCTTCATACCCAAACCAGGCCTATACCATCATAGCCCCATCATTGTTTCAAGAAGAAACACACCCATATATCTAATGTAAACAAGCAACCACTCACGTAAATTAAATTCACTTAAGCGCAGAGCACGATTGCCCCCTTCCTTTAACCTAACAAATGTGCATAAGCATGTCTATTGTCTATGTATGTATGTATATGTGTATGCTATTGGGTCACATTAGAGAAGCTACCTTATTATAATTTTAGCATAAACATCCAGTTACCGTAGCATAGGAAGACTCAAAAGACATCAGCATAACGAGACACATTCACAGTGAAACAATAACCAAAACAAACCCTTGATATCCCGTTCAATTAACACATCTATTCCTACCGTGTACTATATGGTCTATGGGAATGGGAGTGGGTTGTGGGGGTGGTGAAAAGCGTTTTAGGAGTGGTGACATTTTGGAATACCTTTAAAGTTACTGCAGAAACAATCGATCAAATTTCCTTTAACATTTAGGATACACAGGAAACAACTAAAAATCCATTCGGAAATTGTTTTTTTTTTTTTTTTTTTTTTGTCAAGCGTTTTAACATAATTTCAGCTGAGACATTATTTTGTTTTATTTTCCTCCTGCTTGTTTTGGCAGTCAATTGGAATTTCACAAATGGAATCCTTTTATTTTTGGCACCACCAAATGGAAGGATATTCAGTTCATATAAAAACCATTATTTGAAATGAAACTTAATAAGTGCTTTTATTCTGCGCTTGTAATGTATAACAAAATAGTCTGTGGTGGGTGCTGGTTCTCGCGGATTGTTTTCCCACCACGCAGAGAAACCCTCTTTGGTAATAACTTTTTATGGTAATAGTGAAGCAATATGGAGTAACATACTTTTCAGCGGGATGGGAAGGCGAATTGGGGGAATTTAAAATGATTGTTTTGAAACTTGTTCATTCAAAAAAAAAAAAAAAAAAAGATGTTCGCTAAAAGTTTTTTTCTAAGTTCATTGTTTCTTACAGTTTAATTTTCATTCGTTGGGGTTTAAGACTTTAGATTATAGGTATACAGTTGGTGGAGGTGGGTGGTAATGGTTTTACTCTAAGCAAGCTAAGTGGACAAATTTAGTTATTTAGAAATGTTTCAATTATTTAAAAGTTTAAATTAAAATATTTTCTTATCATCTAGAGTTTAGTTCTTTTCGTTGGTGCAATGAGAAACGAAAAGCGTTCATTTATTTATATAAACAAGGATAGATATCTTCACTTTAATTTTTTGTATCTATTTTGGTTCATGTTAGTGGCCCTAAGAGACGTAAGGACGAGACAAAAATTGCAAATGAATTATATAGTACATAGCAAAACCAAAAAATTAAAAAGTACGCATACGCCACAGTGTACCATTGCTTCACAGATTTATCTTCTTGATAGTTGATAGTTATTTTGAGGAGAATGAGGAAGAATTGACAAAGATTAATGGTGATTAGCACAGCATGTGATTAGATCGATTAGATACAATTTTCCGTCTGCAAAAACTGATCATACAAAATTATGCATGTGTTGTCATATTTTTTTTTTTTTTTATTTTATTTCTTGTTTTTTATTTGTCTTTGAGAGGTGTTATGAATTAATAATTTAAAAATATGCACGACTTGATCTCACTAACTTGCTCAACTTCCAGTTATAACTTATAATGTACATATGTAGCTGTATATAAAAAATGCTTCCTTTGATTTATGTTGGTTCAATAGTGTAACGAAAATGGTAATTTAAAAAAATAAAATACACGGCTGGGTCGCACGAACCTGCTCTTGTAGTAAAAGCTTCTTTAAATTTTAAAGATTGAGTTTAATATAAATCACGTAAATTAATAATTATATGTACATACATATATGTATTTATCTATTTAAAAAATTGAAAAATGGAAATTTGAATATGAAACACGTTTTTTTTTAATTGATAAAACAAGTACTTAAAATATTTTAATCTCAAAATGAAGAACGCCATCTCCATTATTGAATAAATGTTAATTTATGCAGACAAAATTTTTAAAATCGTTCCAGCGGTTTTCTTAAAAAATAATTTCTTATATAAAAACTTTCTTGAAATATTAAAAAAAAAAAAATTGGTATGCCATTTTTAAGAATATAATAATATACAACTAAATCACACATTTCAAAAAAATTCATCTACTCGTTTTCCAAAAAATGATTTTTTAAAAAAATTTTTTTTACAAAAATCGTATGTTCCAAGTTTGAAGAAAATCGCTTCAGGGGTTTAGGCTGTAGGCCGAGGTACAGACAGACATACATATACAGACAGACAGACGAAATTGCGGGACCCACTTTTTTTGTGATATCTATTATCATAATGTCAAGTTGGTTTGTTAACTAGAGTTCGATTTTTTGTACGAATTCATAACTTGCCCTTATAGTACCTACAAACCTATATATCGCAAGTAAAAATGTTTAAAACAGGTAAAAAAAAAATAAAAAAAAACTAGTTTTATATTAATTTTCTTTATAAAAATTAAAAAAATACATATTTTTTTTTTCATTACCTGCGTTGTTCACATGGTCTTAAATTCAGCTATACCCACTATTTTAGGCAAGTATTGGGCAGCAGAATCTCGGCAATGACTAATTACTGCCTGAACAGAATAGAATGCTGGAACTGGAGCTGCAGACGGAACTGGAAGAGATGTCAAAAAGTGTCGTACGTTATTTTTTTTACGTGCCCACAATGCAACTGTACAGCTTTGAAAGTATTTTGAAGAAAAAACAAAACAATATTCTTGTGTACAAGCTCAGAATTCATATTTTTGGTTTCCAATACTTTTCCTTTCAGTTAATAATTTTTTTCGCGGTAAAAATAACTGCAATATTTTTTTCCGACCCAAAAAGTTGTTTTTTTTCTTCATACAATTTGAAACATCAAAAGTGTCGTACGTAAAAAGTTAAAAGTTGGTGAACTCTTCCGTCTACGGCTGCAGCTCCGTATGCGGCTACGTTCCGTTGTGTTCGCAACATTGACTTTGTGCGTGTAGTCAATATTTTGACAGCTATTCCAGCTCCGGCTCCGTCACCATTCTGTTCCGGCAATTAGTCGATAAATTGGAATGTAAGCCCCTATAATAAAAATCTTGTAATCTAATACTAACCACACAACCCGGGTAATTCTCAAACAGAAACATCTACATATGTATCTGGATGATCGCCTTTAAGAAAATCGATAAATATTTTACATTTACGCTCATTGTTTGGTGGTAGTAGAGATGCTTTTGGCGCCTCTCACAACTTATAATATAATTAAGTCGGTTCAAACTTTTTACCCACTATAATTATGACAAATTATGAATATTTCTTATTGCTAACAAGAAGAATTTCCAGAAGAATTTGGGCCCAGTTTCAGAGTTCAAACTTGCTGGAGTAAGTGGGAAAAAGTTTTCCATATGAGGCTTTAAACTCAGTTTCATAGCCGGATTAAGTAGAACTTAAGTAATATAACATGGGAACCTTAAGTATTTAAGTTCAACATAAGAGCTTATATGACAGTTTACGCTGAGGAAAAAGTACAACATAAGCGTTTAAGTTGAACATAAATATTTAAGTTTCGTTTCAGCAAATGACACTAAAATGGAAACCTTAAGTGCCATTCATTCAGGTTATTGCGCACTGAGATGTTGAGCCTTGATCTCCCATATTGGCCACTTAAGTGTCACTTTTCTTCGATTGTAAAACTATATGGGCCTATTGCTTTGCAGACAAATCACAGTCCAATATTTTTCCTTCGCTCTTCGAGTGAAATGTTAATTTTTGTGACCATTGTCTTGAAGTTTCAAAATATCTGAAAAACAATAATAATACCTAAAATTTTATTCATTACTTATTTACTTATTCATTAGCATTTTAAATCAAATTATTGTCGTTCCAATATAAGGTCCTCCTTGGTTAATTTAAAACTTGATAACAACTTCCAGAACTATTTAAATAAAAACTTTCTAACAATCAATAGACAGTAAATATCACTTTCAAAAAACTCGTTACATGGTGATTTTGGTTCTGTGTTTATGAGTTAGTCCTTTCATATGGTCCTTTTTGCATAGATTTCCTATACACACGACACATTGTATGTACGCTAGCCCGTCAATGTTTTGCTGTCAGGGCATAAAACATTCACCATGAATACTTAAGAGCTTCGTTTTTTTTTTTATATTTCACCCTACCATCATGTTAGTTGTAAAAAAACCCTAAATTCTATATCGATTTATCTCACTACGGTTGTAAAATCGTCTGGTAATAGTTTTTTTTTTGCAGAGATTCATTGTACCTATCTCGTCTGCTAAAGTATCTCGAACATGAAATTTGCATTAAAATAAAAAAAAATATATCATTCCTCAAATTCAAAAATAAGCTTTGTGGAAATTCACCACACATCATCATCATAGAGCTTTTATTTTGTTTGCAGCCAAATTTTCTCCAATTTCACTTCCCCTTTATGTAAACATTGCAGAAAGTCCTTATAAGTTCTGTAGCAAGCTACAAAATTTATTTTTATGTTTTTTAAAGCGGTAATGATAGGGATAGTCGTGGTGATTTACTACCCTTTTTGGGATTATGTTCGATGTGTTTTTCCCAACTCTACTGGCAAGATTAATGCGGAACATTTTCAATTGACATTTCAATCTGCTTTAAGTGCGGTATTGGCCTTAGAAAATACTAAAGCTCGTTTGTTTTTTTTTTATTCTGTTGACAAGAATTGCCATCATTGAACTTGACGCCTGTACCTTATTACCTTTTTTCTTTTTTAAAACTCTGGTCGTTTCTTATCTTTTGGTTTTTTTTTGGGCCGTATTGTGAAATCCTTTTTCATTTTTTACTGTTTGTATGCAAAAAAAAAAAAAAAAAAAAAACAATAGTTATTTGATCCTAGGCACAATCAGCGTGTGACCTTTTCAATGAATATTCGGTAACCTAGATTAACTTTTATTTCGGGACTTATTTTTGTAGCCTGATTTTGAAAACAGGTTTATCGTAATGCCAACACTTTTAATTTGAAATAACTTTTTTGTGCTCATTAAAGTTTTTCAAATTTTAGCCCACAATTTACGACGACGACGACGGACGTTGGTATGGAAAAAGTTTTCCGTTAAAAGTGACAATAATTGAAAGGGACACACAAATTGCTGGGAAAAAATTCATTGGCACTAAATATTTTTATCGGGGTAACAAATGAATTTAGGTCACAGTCCTGGGAAGGCACATTTAAATAAACTCAGGCCTCAGATAGATTAGTTTTATTTGATTTTTGGGTATAGCCTAGGCTCAGCAAAAATCATTTGTGGTTAAAAATTAAAAAAAAAAAAATAGATAAAGAGCTTTTTATTGTTTGTTTTAGGGTAAAAGTCGACAAAACCTAGTAAGGGGAAAAGCATTTTGGTTTGTCGTCTGCTGTTGTGATTAGGTAGTACATAATTTATATGTGACACAAATGAAACTAAATAAATATTTAAAAAAAAAGTAAATATATAGTTTTTTTTTTAGTAGTAGCCCGTGGCGTAATGGTTAGTGCTTTGGACTGTCATGCTAGAGGTCTGGGGTTTTTTTCGGAGCTACTACCTCTTGCGAAGAAGTGACAAATTCTTCAAGAGTATCTCTTGTCATAGAAAAGTGCCGCTCACCTTAGCCGTTCGGATTCGGCAATAAACTGTAGGTCCCCTTCATTCCTGCAGGCACGCACTAAGGAATGGTTGAGAGTTGTAAGTCACTAGGCCCTGGTTCTTGATGGGCCGTTTGTGCCACCAAATTTCTTTATTTATATTTAAATACAGGGTGATCGGTATAAGATGCACCAAACTGCTGGAGCGAGTAGGTTGGGTTAAGACAAGAGAAAAATCGTATGGGAGGGGGGTCTATTTCCCCCCGTTTAGGCAGGAGGGGCAATTTTCTAAAAAATTGACTTAAAACATAAAAAACAAATATTTAAAAACAACGGTACAATTTAAAATGCGATGCTATAGTTTTTGAAAAGTCAGAAATCTCTTTTTTGATTTTCATTTTAAATTAGTTGTGTTAGTAAATAGTTTTTGAAAAATTAATTTCCATCGACATTTAAAAAAAAAAAATGAAAAATAAAGTTTCAAACAAATTTTTTTCAAATTTTTTTGTAATTAAGTATAATTTTTGTTTTCAAAATTCAATGCTCTTATTAATTTTCAATAAAAAACAAAAAATCGGATGCTTAAATGTCTTTTAGTTTTTGAGAAAATTGAAAATAACGAAATCTACTTAACTACAAATTTTGTAGAAATAGGATCTTTTAAACAACAAAATAACGGATGGAAGTCGAATTTAAGGAAAACTTACTTTTTTTATTTTCAATTTTCTCAAAAACTGGACTACATTTTGACATACGGTTTTTAATTTTTGACTAAAAATTGATGGGAGTATTGAATACTAAAATTAAAAATACTACTAAATTACGTAAAATTTTGATCAAAATCAGTTTGAACACAATTTTTAAATTTTGTTTTTTCAAAAATTTAAGTTTGAAAATTAAGTTTTAAAAACCTGTTCACTAAAAGAACTTAATTTATAAACCAAATAGAAACACATATTTCTGACTTAACAAAAAAGTATAGTAAGTCGTTTTAGCCATTACCGATGTTTTTAAATAATTTTTTTTCTGTATTAAGTCAATTATTTTAGAAAATTGCTCCTCCTGTTATTTTCAATTTTCTCAAAAACTAAAAGACATTTTAGCATCCGGTTTTTTGTTTTTGACTGAAAGCTAATAAGAGCTTTGAATTTTGAAAACAAAAATTATACTTAATAATATAAAATTTTGAAAAAAATTAGTTTGAATTTTTTTTTTCATTTTTATTTTCAAAATTTCCAGTTTGGAAATTAATTTTTCAAAAACTATTCACTAACACAACTTCATTTAAAATAAAAATCAAAGAAGAGATTTCTGGCTTTCCAAAAAGCTATAGCATGGCATTTTAAATTGTACCATTGTTTTGAATATTTTTTTTTCTGTTTTAAGTCAATTTTTTTTAGAAAATTGCCCCTCCTGCCTAAACGGGGGAAATAGACCCCCCTCCGATAAGATTTTTTTCTTGTCTTAACCTAACCTACTCGCTTCAGCAGTTTGGTGTATCTTATACCGATCACCCTGTATAGTCTAAAATTTGAAAAAAAAAAAGACTTCAAAAATGTTTTTTTTTTTTTAATGTTTAAAATGTTTTGTTTTTTCTGATTTTAATGTTTTATTTTTTTTTTAATATTGGACAAACATGCATGGCAAAATATATAAATATTTCAATTGTTAACGAAATTAACGATTAAAAAATCAAGACTTTGTTTAATTATTTTTTGTCAACCCGTTGTATTGTAGTAACTGTACTTGACATCAGTTTAATTTCCCTCATTTGGTTGATGATTGCTAATGGATGATGGGAGTGGTTCAAAGTCACATAACCTTAAATCAAATATTTGAAGATTGTTCGGTGCCATCATGAATTAAAATCCAATGCAATAAAGTTTTGAGCTTTTTTGCACTCTCCAGACTGCAATATAAAATGCTTTGGACTTTATTGCACATATCTGTTTTTGAAAGAAAAAAACTAAACCAAATTATGCATTTTAATTCGCGCAAATTTTTAATTTTTACACCCCAAATTGATCTTCTCTTTAGCAAAGCACATTAGAAAAGATTTTCATCAAGAGAAGATCAATTTAAATAGAAATTTTTAAATACTGCTTAAGCTTTTATGGGACTGTTTTTTGTAATCTTGGATATTGTCAACTATAGGTCCTTTAAGAAAAAAAAAAAAAAAAACTTAAATGTATTCTAAAAGAACTTCAAAGTAATACCACTTTAGTCGAAGAAGGAAAATATTAAATGATCATCATATTTCTAAACTATGGGAATTGAATTTATTGAAGACAAACTTTTCCAATCATTCTCAAATATTGCTTTTCTAATACCTATTTCACCTATAATATCATTGCTCCATCGCCCTTTCTTATTATCATTATCATCAAAATCGATGACTTTTGTCTTACTTCTCATCCTTATACATTTCAAGACCTCCATGTTGAGTCGTCTGGCCTCCTTCAACCTTTCGAACACCAAAGTTCAATTGTTCTGTCACAATCAAAATCACCTTACAAAAAAAAAAAAACAATAACCATAAAAGCCAAAGATCCCCCTAAAAGACCAGAGACAGCAGCTCAAGACATAGATATAACCCCTCAGTTTAATTGGTATTGATTTATTCCTCCGTCTGATGGTTTTTGCACCTGATATACACGTTTTCATTCAGCAAACCAGGAGAGCAATCTATATACACGTTTTGGATATTTTCAACCGTTTGGCATCATTTGCGGACCATGAATTGTCACAACGACGAATTGTAATACTTAATCAAATCACAGGCGGAAATTTTACGGTCGATAGATACCAATTTGAGTCCGGATCTCTGGACATTTGCAGGTTTTATTGATATTGAAGGATGACATACAGTGTGTTGTTGGCTTTGCCCAGGAGCTGACAACAGTGACTGGTGCTTCGGTCATTATGGAAACATTTTCCTGCTTATTGGTCTCTTCTCGGTTAGTCATCTGGCTCTGCCTATATCGATAAAGGTACTTCGACAACATAGCAGAGTCGATCTAGGCACTCAGTATGGTTCTATACCAAACTGATGGTATGTGCATATAAATTCTCTTGATTAATTCAAACCATTGGGGAACTTGCAGTGTGAGGCTTTAGGGCATATCTGCTATATATGAGCGTATATTGCATGTGGCATGAATTTTGTGATATGTCAATAGTGGAATTCATCAGTTGTAAATTTGATTAGTGTCATGCGAAATTACGAGTGAGTTTGTGTTCGCTTTCTGAATAATGATTCTTCATGTTTTATTGAAATTGGGCTCACAGTTTACCGTAATTCGTATAAGGTATATGACACAGAGAGATATGTACATATATGTAAGTTCAGTAATGCTATATGTGTTTTATTTTGAAGGTGTCATATATAGATTTTCCCTAAGAATCAATGAAAAATGTAGTTTAATTTGTTATAAGTGCAACATACATAGAAGCTTTGCAAGGTTAAGCTTTTGAAAGCAATTCATCTACATTTAAAATCAGCCTATAAAAATTTAGGGAAAAGGATGTTGAAAGAATTCAATTCTTTAGAAGCGATAGCTTTAAACGGACACAAATCTGAAAAAATGTTAGAGTGAAACACGTAGCAACCATAAACTATAAATTATATGTGGACGCATCAGTGTCTAAAGTCTTAACGACCACAAGAAGGAATTCAGAGTTTGTGTAGTGTTTTTTTATAAATAAAAGTTAAATACATATATAGTTCAAAAAAAGAAAAAAATTAAGAAACTCATGGCTTCATTTTTTAAAGTCTTGCTTTACAAAAATTTATCAATTCCAGTTCTTAGTCCTGTAACCTTGTCGTCTCATAGTCACTAAAAATTAGTGAAGTAGATTTTGTTATTTTTAATTATTTTCAAAACTAGAAGACATTTAAGCATTTGGTTTTTAGTATTTAACTCAAAATTTTATAAGGGCATTGAATATTTAAAATAAAAATGGTACTTATCAACGTAAATTAAAAAAATAAAATAGTTAAACACAAAAAACATGTTTTTTTTTCTTAATTTTTGAGTTTGAAATGAAATTGTTCAAAAACTGTTGACTAAAAAGAAAATTTAAGAATGGATTCTTAACTTTGACAAAAGGTATAGAATTTTATTCTAAACAATTTTGTTTGATTTTTATGAGTCGTTTTCTATTTCATGTCAGTTTTTTGAAAAATTGCCCCTCCCAATTAAATAGGGGGACATAAACTACCCCCTCCAGAGGATTTTTTTCTTCTTTTGACTCAAATTATACGCTCTTTTATTTTTATGCATCTTGTGCCAAGAACCATCTTTTTTTTATACTGAAAATTATACTACTTGTTGTTACAAATTTATTATAGCTAAATTTTGAATGTCTGTATTTTCGAAACTGTTGGGTCTATGCAGATGGTTCTAGCTTCAAATTGAAGAAAATTTCATTACTTTGAAATCATTAGAGCGAAGCTATAGTCGAAAAACTAATCCTTTGGGGTTAAAATTGCCAATAACTGAAAAAAGCGTGAAAATTTCGCGGTTTTTTCGATTTTTGACCATGATGCGCTTGGCGCTCGAGTTCGAAAACATAGGTTTTTCATGAGGCCAATATCATAAACGACTCATCAAAAAATCAGAACTACCATATCTAACGCATACACGCCCTTCTATGAGACGACAAGGTTACTGGACTAACTAGTGTGTTAAGTATTTTTTTTTTGTGAACTAAGAATCTTAGAAACATAATTAATTTTTAAGCAGAAATTTTTTTTAAATTATTTCTATGGCTGAAATAATATTAGGTCATCTTTTAAACATAGCCTGTGAGCACATAGATGGAAGGATAAAGTAAACAGACCATCTATGTATATTGTTTAAAAAAATCAAATGTCCAATAAGCTCACCAAAATCAGGTTAGCAATATTTTTCAAGTTTCTTTTAGCTTAACAGAGGCATGAAAGTTAGTCTATTGAGTGTTTTTAGTCATGAAAACAGGGAAGACATTTTTTATTTAATATCGAGATAATTATACATTACAGGAAGATAAAATCCAAGTTTTTGACCATCAAATCCTTGCAGGGTTTCCACCATCATGATTTAATCGATAGTTTTTAAAAATAAAGCAAAAATTAGTATGATCATCGATATATTTTAGAAACGTTTTAACATAACGCTAAACGATTTTAAAACTAACTCAATGGCAATCTGTGTAGTTATAGATTCCTATAGGCAGATATATGTATGTAAGTATACAGTTCGTTAGGTTTGAAATGAAAGCCATTGCCATGGCTTGAGTACCTACTATGGAAAGCTTAAATCCTTAATTTTGAACACCAACAACTTTTAGGGTTGGATGCGGTTGGAGGACATCTTGATGTCATGAGCAAAATGGGTTTTCACGAATAAATGTTCTGTTTATAATATTTAACGAAATTAACCAATTAAAAAAGATTGATTTTTTCTTGACAATTTTTTTATATTAAAGCAAGCGATTTAATTAAAATTGATTTTTACTCGTTAGTCACTAAATACACAAAATATGAAAAAATATCACATATTGTACACAATTTTGTATAGAGTACCTACCTACATTGTTCTTGTCAAAATTGCTAAACAATAATAGTCGCGAAAAAAGGTCTCAAATATATTTCAAGTAGGTGGCAACCCTGCAAAGGATTTAATTTTTGATTAATAAAAGCATGCATAATGACATTTCGCTTTAAAAAAAAAATGTTATCAACAAGCAAGCGTGTAATGTAAACAAATTTTATGAAGAAAATAATAAAATGGCTTTAATATTAAAAAGGACATTCAAGCAATTTAAGTAAGCCCAATCAGTATTCCTATAATTCCGGAATATTTCAGTGGCAGTTGCATGGCGCTGGTTAAAACTTTTCTCGGGGCAGACGACATTTATTTCCTTTTTTTGTTTAAAAGACTTTAAAAACGTCCTACGTTGCTTTAAATGTCATTTTATAACTTCAAGTCATACATCATCATCTTCACCTGGTATTAAATTATATAAATCCCCCGAGCCATAAAAGTCTTTTTTAACTTTTAATGCAACATCACTTCTTTTTAATATTTCATCATCGAAATTAATACGACCACTAAACTTTTGCTACAGATAGTTTCCCGACGGAAAAGATATAAAACATATATCTACATACATATGTACATATTCCTATTTCTATAGGTACTCCAAGAACGAAAACTGTTATGCATCTTGTATGTCTGTGTGCATCAACCCTTCCGTGTTCTTGACTTTTAGATAACTTAAACCCATTTCCGAACTGAACAGAACATCCATCAAACGATAAACTTAGGTAATGTTGTTACACAAACTTATCTCAACCCTTTTAAGCCCGGCGCAGCGCGGAGTAGCTTGCAAACCATAAAAACTTTCCTTATAGCCCTTGAAAAACAACTTTAATCTGTTGGAGATGTGCTGAAGTTAAATCCTTGGTAGTTCTCACCTTACCATGGTCTTTTACTTTTAGAAAGGTAAACTAACTTTTTGGCCAAAAGCCACTGTCTGTCGTAGGAAAATAGAAAACTTCCTTACAGAAACATAAGCCCGCAGGTTGGAGGCGGGAAAATATGTACATACACCTACCATCATATAGAATCACAAGGACGACGAAGACGGTTACATTGCATATCACTTCGGATGAAAATCTACCTCACTCCATTGAGTTCATTAGTTAGGTAAATATTTTTCTGTTTGTTGAGATGAGTCCTTTTGAATCCGAATCACATGGCAGTGGCTGAGAAAAACACATCTAGCAAATGCAACATGAAAAGAGTTTTTTGTAATTAATGCGAAAAAAAGACGAACAAAAAAATACTTTCCTTACTTAGTCTGCGGGCTTTCGGATTGGTAGTAGAGATTTTTTTGTTTTGCGATTGGAAGGAATATGGTTAGGTTTCTTAAAGGGATGCTGATCCTGATGGAATTTAAGTATGTTTTAAATTGGTTCACGTGAAATTGTCCTTGTGCGAATTTATTCATTTACATAGCAGGCAATTTCAGATCAGAATCCCCACACCCCATCGTTTATCTTTTAGCGGATGTTACTATCTCTTTAAATACCTCTTCAGGCGCCCCAAGCTTGGGTGCTGATTCAGCAATGAAAACAATTATGAAGGGTTTTTTTTCTCTCCTTGCGCCTAATTCATATTCAGGATACGTGTTTGACGAGAAAACTTTTTCAATCCTGTTTCCCAGTATTTACGGTTGCTATATTTACGTGTGAAAATATAGGGGATCTACTTGCTTTTATCTTTCTGTCTTTGAAGAATTTAGCCTTTCTTTATTTTTCTCAAAATGAAAATGGTTGGTATTTTTTGGAAGGAATGGGTAGGAAATTTTCCACGAGACTTATTTGAACACATTTTAAGAGACATGCAATGCTTCAATGTTTAACTAAGATGCTCATGCTTTTTTCCTGTATAAATTGTGACTGTCATTGTTGTCATCTTTGTCAGCAAAGCAAACTTTTTTTTTGTTTGTATATGACATGCCGATTCTCCCCAACTACTCTTCAAAACATTTATCATACTTGTTACAGCCATATTACAGAAGCTCAAAGATATTCCTTCTTCCTGTTTGGTAAGTAACTATAATTGTTTTAAATGTGAAACTATTATCGAAAATGATACTTCTCTTGGGACTATTGCGTCTTCGATGTTCGATATAATATAATGGTTGCAAATAAATGATTAAAGAAATCTGAAGTAGGTCATAAAGATATACTTAACAAAGCTCTTGGGAGTATTTGGGTACGGGAGGAAGCTAAAAGAAAAAAAATTGAAATTTTTGACCATAAAATTGTGGATCTTCCAATCTTCCCTCAGAATTCCCATTCCAGAATCAAAATCACATTATTTTATATACTCATTGTATATTGAGGTAATATAAATCTGGTGAGCATATATTTTTGTGATCTTATTCCTCACGCACAAAACACTGTAACCTATAACTTTGGTTCTAATTGTTGGATTCTCAGTATTAAGATATTTAATGAAACTTCAAAGTCAGGCAATATACAGGGTGATTCACCTAGGGTTTGACAAAAAGTTAGAACGGGTAGGTTGGATCGAGATAAGAAAATAATCTTAAAAGAGGAGGGCTTATTTCCCTCCTTTTAGCCGGGAGGGGCTATTTTCTAAAAAAAATTGACTTCAAACAGAAACATAAATTAAGTATTAAAAAATTTTAAGGAGATACATACCTTATTTTTTTCCTGCCAGCTTAGGTATTAGTCCATGATCCCGCCATATTAAGACCTTTATAGAGTTAACAGATAAGAGGCTTATAGTTTTTTAGGTATAGTGTCTAATAAGGGCATACATAAGGGGGACTAGATTTAAGTTAAATAACAAAAATATCCAGCTCAAGACAACATAATTCCACTTAAATAGATCACACCAAAAACAAAAATGTTAAAAAAGAGACAACCTCTCCATGTATACAAAAAAAAAACCTTTATGTAACAAGTCAGCCGTGAAAAGTAATGAGATCTAAAAGTTCGCCAAGTTCTAAGTTTATGAAGGGTTATTATAAAATATTTTAAGTATAGAGTAATATCGTAATAATTCCAAATTATAAGAGAAATTTCTTATTTAATGATTACTGACTAAAATTTGGTAAGTTTACTTGGCAAGTTTTCAAAACATTTTGAATGTTGAGTAATCAGATGGAAAAAAAGAAAACTTGCCAAGAAATTTCTCTTATAATTTGGAGTTATTACGATATTACTCTGTACTTGGCGTACTTTTAGATCTTATTACTTTTCACGGTTGACTTGTTACATAAAGATATTTTTGTATACATGGAGAACTTGGCTATTTTTTAATATTTATGTTTTTGGTGTGATTTCACTCCTTTTTGAAAAGTATTTTAACACAACATCTTAAATTTCCAATTGTCGAATGCACCTGAGGTCTAACACTCTAACTAATCATCATTGTACAGAAAACAATAATAATTCTATGAAAGTGGGTGGATGCCACGCCCCCTGAATGATAAACCTCAAATTTTTAAGTTTTTGCATTATAAACCCTATACCACTCTACCGAAGTTCATAATTCCACAACAATCAGAAGTGCTTCATATAATTGACAACACTTCTGAGAAAGTGGGTTGATGCCACGCCCCTGAATGTCAAATATCAAATTTAATTTTTTTTTCTTTACACACATTGCAAGCCCTACCTCTAAACCAAATTTCATCATTCTGCAACAATCAGAAAACAATTTGAGGAAGTGGGCGGATACCACGCCCTCTCTATGGAAAACCTCAAATTTTCGATATTTTCCATTGTAAACTGCCCTTCCGAATTTCATCATTCTACAACAATCAGAAGTGCTCCAAATAATTGATAGCAATTCTGTGACAGTGGGCGGATACCACGCCCCTATATGGAAAATCCAAAATTTTGATGATCTGTCAGTGAGTTGCAGTCAGTAACGGTTTTCGCGATTTTTGACGTCCTATATCTCAGGAACCGCTAATGCTAGGGAGTTGAAATTTGGTGAGGCGCCTGTGCTCGCCTAGCTTAGCAAATATGGTAAGTTTGAAGTTTCTGACGTTATTGGTTCCGTAGTTAGAGGGAGGTCGAAAAGCGCTTGAGTTTGTTCCTGTAAAAAGGGAGTAGTAGATACCAATTACACAAAATAACGTCAAAATCTATTTCCCTTGTTTCATTTCATGCCATTCTGTCTTATCTAAGCTGTTCGTTTGTGTTGGTAAACTTAACGAAAGTCATGCACAAACATTCAACAGAATTTTTATTTTTATAAGAGAGCGCTGAGGAGAGAGAAAAACATTTTCCCTTCCTGACAATTTCTGCCCAAGAAATTGGCAAGTTTTAGTTCTGTCAAAAAATGGCCGTTTCAATTCAAATAAATTTAAATATGCTGTTAATTAAGGGTTGCCAAAGTGTTATTTTTATTTTAGTTTTGGTAGCTGTGTTATTTTTGTATCGCTTTATCAATCTATATAAATTATTAAATTTATGTTCATAAAATTTAACATTCGTTTACCAGAAGTAATTCTGAAAAAAGAAAATGTAATTAAAAATCATGAATTACTTTTTTGAGATACATTTCTATAGCAAAATAAATTAGAATTTTATAATTTAATGTTGAATTGAAGTAAATTGTGGCTTTATTATAATAAAATTTATGTTTTACAAGTTGATTAATACTTTGGAATTTTTTTTTTATTTTGGTTATAATATTTTGGAATCTTTTATACTGAATTATTATTGATCCATGGTAACTCTAGTCGATTCTTGTGTTTGACGTATAAAAAGTGGCAGAAATGTTTACCCAAAAAACGTTCCAGACTTTTTCGGCAGTTTTCTTCTCTCTGAGAGAATTTCATGCCCACTCCTCAAAATTTGACAGATTGCCTAAAACTGTCCAAAAAAGTGGGGAACAAATCTTATATGTATTGTATACATAATTTAAAAACTTCAATTCATTTTTTTTTTCATTATCGTAGCTACATATGTACATCGACTTGTCGTGTAAAATTAAAAATTTAATGTATTGTTTATTAATTAATAATAACAAAAAACATTTTTAATAGGTAGGTTCAAAAACTTGCCCAATACCATCAGGACATTCAACTTTAATATTTTCATTTAGTCTCGAAAATCATAGGTATATGTAAGGCAGGTACAACTAGTCTCTATCAGAAGAGGAGTTTTACGTAAAACGAGCAAAAAGCAAATGAAATACAAAAATTTGCAAACACACAAACACGAACTATCGAACAGCACAGAACAACCAAAAACAAGACAAGACAAAGCAAAATAATTTAAAATTGAAATTCCATATTTATTGAATCGAAATGCATATCCACGGCCTCGACTCGACGATGTCTTTCGGAATATGCCAACACACAGCTTTTGTGTTGTGCACACTCACTTTTTAATATCGCATTGTCATTTGAAATTGACTTTCAATCTCTGCCCCGCACACCGAGGATGTTTTTCTCTTACAGATTCAACCCGGAAATTACGACGAGCCTATATTTCACAATATAAAAAAAAGCAAAAAAAAAATGTTAAGCCTGTGCAATGCAGCCTATCTTTGCATCACAACACTCAGGTAGGAAAAAATATTCCATGACCTTTTGTGGCTTTTAAGGATGCTTTTTTTGTGTGTTTTTTTGTTTGCTAGGCCGCATATTGTATCCTTGGATATTGAATGATTTTTTTTTTTTAACTCAAAAAATGCCTTGCACGCAAGAGCTAATTCCATAATGTTCCTCTATCAAAGACTTTTACAAAATAGCACGAACAAAAAATTTGATGCATACGAGAATATTAGCAAGCGAATAACCTTTAAAATGATTTCCCCCTGGCAGCATCAACATGGTCCTTTAAAGGACGTTGCGATGAAAACTTTGTGTGGAAATAGTTTTCGAACGAAACTATTCATAAAAAAAAATTCTGCTAAAAAACATGAGGTTCTTGCAGCCAGACGGGGCGTGTCTGTAGAGAGAACACATCTCCTCGAGCAGCAAGGCAAATGAAAAATACAAGATAATAATGCCTTATCCTGACCTGAGAGCAGGGCTGAAATTCCCATTAAATTTGTAACAGGCGCATACATGAAGTAGGGTTTCCCAGTGTTTTTTTAAGGCTTGAGTGAAGTCATTTATTATTACTTCTATCCTCTTACTTTTTAAGGCCTTTTAAAACTTTTTGTAAAAAGTGCAAAAGTGAAATACTAAAACATGCGGTAGAAAATAATTTGAAAAAAGACTGCGAAAATTGTGTTTGATATGTCATTTCATACTGATTTCACGGACCATAAACAAATTTTTCCATACTTTTTGCAAAAAGTCTTGAATTTATTTAATATACTTACTTTTTCTTTTTTTTTAAATATACTAGTGCCTCATTTACTATGTATGGAAATGTGAATGATTGAAGGCCTTCCTATATCTTACTCCGGGCCATATTTCTCGGAGTACCTACATATATATAACAGTGGAATCACTGTTGCACGTAGAGCTCCTCAAAGCCACCCAAAGAAATTGAAGTCGTCAGCAGTTCTTATTTTCTTTTTTTTGCTCCAAGATTTTTTCATTTTTATATAATTTTCTTTTCGGGAGGCCATAACCTTATTGCCTCTAGGCAAACACCATGAGAACATCAGAACAAATTTTTTTTTTTTTTTTGGTAAGTAGGTATACTGCTCCTTGCTGCAGCTTCATGATTTCTTAAGGACTCCACCGGGAATATAGGCGCACTGCAATATATTAGAATGTTTGTTGAAGTTGTCTCACGAGATATATATGGAGGAAACTATTTTGAGATTACAATCTCATTGCAAATGTGTAAGTGGATTTGTCTATATCTACCTACAATGATCATGGCAAGTCATGGAACAGGTCCTTTCTAGGGGGGAGGGCGGGGAGGATATAGGGAACTAAAATAGAATGGTTTCGTAAAGGGGTTTGGTGTTAAGCCTTGAAGGGCCTTTGGCTCGATTCGTTTTTATTTATTAGCTTTTCAAGAGCTCCTTGCTTTTTACGTTTACTATGTGCGATAGAAACTCTTGGATTCACTTAGATTGGAAATCCAGATTGAATGAAATTCAGGATTTCTATATTTATTTATACTTACATGAATGTATATAGGAACCTATTACATAATGTAGGTACATAAATGTATTTCATTTGGGAAAAAATGTATCTAATATAGAAAAAGTCCTTGGGAGGAAAATGTGTTTTTAGATTATTATCGATTTGAAAGGGTTTTGAAGTTGGTATGGTATGGCAGTATGGTTTTGAAGTTCCATTGCCATATTTAATAATTAAAAGGATCTATGAGAGGATATTGAATTTTATTCTAAATAACTTTGGTTAGTGAATAGTGAATAAACTTCACGGCGGGCGGAACGAAGTATTGACTGTACCTGTGTCGAATGACGAATAACCTCAATGAATGTTGAAACAATTACCTAAAATTTTTTCTTTAATTCAATTTGATATATTTAAACGAATTATTTTTATTTTATATTATTCAGTTTTATAAGATTTAATCATAAAATTGTTAGAATAAAATAAATTTAGACCCATGTTGTAAGTTTTTCCATTAAATCAAGATGTAAACAAAAATATTGGTACCTACGTAATTTTTAAATACTTAAAATTTTGTAAATAATTTCTGGTGTGCCTTTTGGTAGGAATGGAGGGGACCTAGAGTTTTCTGCTAAATCCGAATGACTAAAGTTCGAGGAACTTATTCATGATAAAAGTTACTCTTGCCGCTCTTCCTCCCAAGAGGCAGTAGCCGTGAAAAATCCTTTTTTTTTTGGTTTTTAGCTGGAAGAGGGAATCGAACTTAGGGCTTCAGCATAACAGTAAGTACTGCTCCCTGTAACCATTATGCCAAGACTATTAATACTATTTTATAGGAAAAATAATCGCAATAATCTAAAAAACAAAAAAAACGATACATTTTCCAAAAAAATTCATTTTCTAAAAAAAATGTGTTTTTATTTTTGATGAAAATAAAAGATAATATGGTGTACAAATTATAATAAGTTTCAAGAACATGTTCACTGAAAATTATTTTTTTTGTATTATTCCTCGCAAAAGAGGTATTCAGATGCAAAAGTCCGAAAATTTAATTTAATTCCGAAATGCGTTTCTAAATTTAATTTATATTAACATTGAAAATGTTTATAGGATCGTTTTGATAGAGTTGTGGTGTTACCAAAATGATTAAATGAAATAAATTAAATAAATTCAATAAATCATAAATGAACTCCAGCGTATAGGGGCATCACAACGAAATTTTTGGTTGGTGTTACTAAAGAAATGACCGAAATGATTGAAATGAACACATGAATTTAGAATAAGAAAAATGAACTCCAGCGTATAGGGGGACAACTATCAAATTTTTGGTTGGTGTTACTAAAACAATACAAGAATGATAAAAATGAACAAACGAACACAAGCGATGAATTACAGCAGGCGTAGGCGAAGGTATACGGGGAAAAAACGAAGAAAGAAAAGTATTGTTCGTCGTCAACAGGCAAGCTTCAGTGGAGAATGGTCATGAAGTATATTCAAAAAGAGAAAAAAAAAAACAACAACAAGGTATTCAAAAGAAGACAAATGAACAAACAAGGCAAGATTTTTGTATGTTGTATATTGTGTGTATGCATCTACATAGTTATGGAGGTAGGTAGGTTGTGATTTTGTGAAAATGAAAATGATAGGTATTTATTTTTATTCCATACAGAATACAATGCGGTCTTATAAGAAAGGCCAGTGATGCAGTTGAGTGCGCAAGCAGGAGTAGAGCTTGCTTGAAATCGATATATGTACGTATGTAATATGTAGGACAACAAAAAATATGCCAGAGCATGTTTTTTTCTAGCAACACTATTAAGACGAGATTAGATTAGAAATCAGTTTTATAAGAAATACTGGGCCCTACCAATAATCAAATTTAGTTACGACTTAAATATTTCAGTAAAATGGATCAAAATTGAATGGACTCTAAATAATAAACCGTGCATGGTATTACGTAAATATTTACGTGGACTATAAATAATGAACCATATATTCAACTGACTTCAAAAAATTGAGAATATAATGTATGGTTACCTAATAATTTAGGATCCATAACGTTAAGGTTAATGTCACTGCAATGTTTAAGTCATAACTAAATTTGATTATTGGTAAGGCCAACTGTCTTTTAAGCGCCATGTTTCGTCGAAAATGCATATTTTTTTGTATATTTACGTTTAACGTGCATATTTTGCCGTATTTTTGTATATTTTTCATTAAAATCATAACTTGTACAGTGTCTTCTAATTTTTATTCAATAAATAATAAAGGTAGGCATTACCAACAAATTAAAACAACTTCAGGTTATGGCGAAAAAATTGGCATTAAGGAAATTTGGGTTGGAGTTTTTGTTTTTTTTTTTTAAATTAACCTATTTTTGAGTTGGTTAAATATATTAAGTGAATTGAATTAAAATTTCGAATAAATTTTATCCGAAATTAAATTTTGAAGTTTGTACGTACACATACCTACAGATTCACCTCACTAGTGTCAAAAATTAAATTAATCTTCGGATTTTAATGCAATTCGCACACGGCTTAAACAATAGGTATAGATAGCTTTTGAAAATTTAGAAAATATTAACCCAAAATTAAAAAAAATCATGTTCCCAGTAATTCTGACTTTTTAAAATTCCTTTCGTTGAAACTTTCGTTGAAAGGTACCAAAATTTTTGTTAGCCACGAGAGCAAGCTCTTGGGACTCACTCGTGTAAATTTTGTTTTTTTATTTTTGATATAATTAATGTCTTAAATAAACCCATGTAGATGAATTTAAACGATTCACCATTATAAAAATGCATGTACCTATTTCAAATAGGTTTTAATGGCTTTTAGCCCCAGCAAATTGACGTTATGTTCAACAATCCCACTTGTACACTACATATTTTTTTTTGTTTTTAGATTTAACGTGTATAAAGCTAGCATATACACATTAGCATAATCAATTAATCAATTAAAACCATAACTAGAATTTTGTGCTCTTTTTGTGCTATTTATGTGTGGAAGTCTCGATTTTTGTGCTAGCATAGTTTTTGTTTTATGTAAATCTATGCTACTAATATTAAGCTAGCAAAACTTCTAAACCGCTCAACATAATCAATTGAAATAAAAACTAGAATTTTGTGCTATTTGTGTGCTATTATTGTGTGGCAGTCCCGATTTTTGTAACAAAACTTCTAAACGGCCCAGCATAATCAATTGAAAGAAAAACTTAAATTTGGTGCTATTATTGTGTGGCAGTTACGATTTTTGTGCTAGCATAGTTTTGTTTTATGTTTTGCTAGCTTTATATGGGTAGCATAACTTTGCATAAAAAAAAAACTATGCTAACACAAAAATCAGGACTTCCGCACAAAATTCTAGTTATGGTTTCAATTGATTATGCTTATGCGTATTGTATATGCTTAATAGACGTTTAGATTTATGTCGTTCTTTTTAGTGCAGTTTTTTAAAAATACATTACATAGGTTTACATACCTACATAGGGCCCTAATCATTTTTTTTGAGCATATAATAACTTGTTTGGGCATCCTATATGTAATTGATTTTTAAGGGCATAATTATAAGTGCTTAAAACTGTTTTAAGGGCATATTTTTGATTGCCCTAATAGGTACATATGTGAGTTTTGATATCAGATTTAAAAAAAAAAAACGATTTTTTTGGTTGAATAGAAAAGTATGATGGGGTTAGTTAAAGAAAATTAACAATATTTATTTTTTGCCAAATGGAAAGTGACATTTAATACTTACACCTAGAAACTTAAAAACTTATAATGGTGTTTGAAACAGCTTATTACGTTTTAATTAATTTGTAAAGATTGTAAAGATTAGTCATGTTTTTTGTTTATCTAGCGAAATAAAGTCATTTTCAATGTCCCCATGGTTACTCTATGAGTGAAATCTGTAAATTTTTTTAAAGTTGTATGAATTAAAGTTATTATATACATATCTTACATTTTATAACAAATAATTAAATTAAATGAAATTTTTAAAGTTGTGTAAATTTAAGTTATAAAAAATAGTAAAATTTCTAATTTTGTAAATTTATTTCGCTTAATATACAACAACTTATTACTTGGCCCTTACTACAATTTCTAATTTGTACTAAAATTCATTTTTTTTTAGTAGTAGCCCGTGTGGCGTAATGGTTAGTGCGTTGGACTTACGTACCAGCGGTCTGGGTTTTTTTTCGGTATCTCTTATCACAGAAAAGTGCCGCTCATACCTTAGTCGTTAGGATTTGGCAATAAACTGTAGGTCCCCTCCATTCCTGCACACACCGACAGAGGAATGGTAAGTCACTAGGCCCTGGTTCTTCATGAGCCGTTTTGCTACCAAATTTATTTATTTATAAAATTCATTTTTATTTTTAAAAGTGGGTCAAAATTCTGCTTTCGAAATTCTGTTGTTGTTTTTTTGTTTTTGAAAAAATTCTGCGTTTTTTCTTCTTTGTTTATTCCTTGTAGCAAAATTCTGACAACTAGTATTTAATATATTTAATATAATAAAATTCATAGACCGAGAGCCCACAGCAATTTTTGGGTGTGAAGTATAGCAAAAAATCCATGATGCATTAAGATACGTCTTTAATTTTTTTTTTTGCAAATATGCAAAGTCTTGCAAGCCGTAGTTGGGACACTTACAAAATTATATTTAATAAAAGTGCTGAATACCATAGACATGAATATGAGGGTCCAAGACTTCTTAGGTGGGGCCTTCTGTATGCAAGACGTACTTGAAAATTCATTTTTATAGTGCGTCTTGCATACAGAAGGCCCTAACACCTAAGATATCTTGGACCCCCATAGTTATTAATTCAGTTCTTTTATTAAATATATTTTTTTTCAATGGTATACCTTTTATCTGAGATTTCAGAAAGAAATGTATTTTTATTGCAGCAACGACCCAACCACAGCTTGCAAGATTTGCATATTTGCGAATAGAAAGTAAAGACCCATCTTATCATTGAATTTTTGTTATAATTCACACCCAAAAATTGCTGTGGTCTATTAGTCTGTCAGCTTACTCTGCTTTTCCAAATTAATATCTATTTATTAACAAACTGGCTGACCCGTCGAACTTCGTTCCGCCCAAGAAATTGTTCATGTAATTCCTGGTTTTCAGCATTTTGCGACTTTTTTGTTCAAAATTTTGGGATCCGTATTCCGAGAAACCAACACTTTTAAGCGACGATAAGCTTCTTAAATTATTTTGCGAGTTGGCAAATGATTCTATTTTTTATTTTGAGCTGTCCGACTGAATAATTTATAAAATTTAAAAAAATGTTAATTAAAATAAAAACTGTTTACAAATTTTGTTTCAGTTTTTAATGTTATTTTTTAAAATAACAATTCAAATTTCAAGAAACTCTGTTGTAAAAAGTTCTGAAAATTTGTTAGTTTAGTTTAGTTTAGTTTAGTTTTAGTTTAGTTTAGAGTCTCCGTTAATTGTTCGACTGTACTTGGCTCATTCAAGAACTTATCTTAAGATGAGAAGTTCAGTGTCCTTATTTCGTGTGCTTATGCTTTGTTTCTAATAGGCCTGACCTCCGAATATGTCAAAGTAGCTCTTAAAAGGTGTAAGCTTAGTTGATTCCATCTTGTGAATTCTTTCCCTGCGAGCCATTTGGAACCAAATAGAAGTGCCTTAAATACTAAGAGAAAAGATCCGCGCGCTGCCGCCTCGCTCTATGTTCGCTGGTGCGCCCTGAAACCATTTAAAGATATTAAAACACAATATTTAGTAGAGGTGTTATCAACAAGCACCCGATTACGATTTACCCGTAGACAAGAATACATTTAAAAAAAAAATCCTTAAGAAGTTTGCTGAAGTCCTCTTGAATCCACGTGTGGCTACAATTTGAACATCAATTTTTCAATATACCTATATTTACTTTACGTTTTTATACCTATACCATTATTACAAAAAAGCACTTCTGACTTTTCTTCTTTATTAAATATAAATTAATTCACTTCATGCAGGAACATAAAAAAGCCATTATCCCCAGCGTATTTCAATTGGAGCTTTTTTTTTTTTTTAATTACAAAGTTCATCGAAACGCGCAATCGAAATCAAATTACACAACGGAAAATTAAAAGCCAAACAAAAGTATATATAGATTGGTATACCACCTGTCAAAAAACCATCGCAATCGTAGTAGGTACTTTATCCCGGTCCCAGCAGGTATTAAATCCACGCAAGGCCATAAAACTTCATCGTTCGCTGCTGCTACAAAAGCGTCATGTGTTTGACTTTTCCTTTCGTGATTGCTTGACTCTATATGGCTATGGTTTTGCCTTTTGGCCACCTTGATGATGCCAATTGTTGCCTGTTCCGGGTCCAAACTTAAATTATTGCAAGCATTGGGTTTTTCGCTTCTATACTCGAAACTGACGAATAAATTTCACCTTTCGTGCGGCACAGCAAATTGAGTTCTTATTATTTTCGTCCTTAATGAGTTTGGGTTACAAGAGTCAAGAGCTCTGCGATTATTTACACGCAAAAAAAAAAAAAAAAGTGAAGCTTTGTTTCATATAGTGTTTCAGAATTGCCTCTTTTTAAGGACACTCGCAGCGGTTCGATTAATTAAATTGATAAAAATCTTAATGGTATTTTATATGGCATCGAAATCGAAGCAGTTGTTGCGGTGATAAAGCACAAAATCAAATAGTTGATTTTATTGAGTGAAAAAGGGATTCGGATTCACAGGGAGCGATAACTCTCTAATGGTCGTTTCCTTAGAATAGTAAATTTTCAATGAAATCCTATAATATAGGCAATTTCATGTCAAACGGAACCCCACTGGTGTACTTGATTAAAATCGATGCATTTATATATAGGAGCGAGTGATAGATATCCTTATCGAAATGTGGTCTAACATCATGCATCCCAAAGCTCCAGTTTCCTTCCAGTCGACAATAAAAAACCACAGGAGTTCTGGGAAATGAGGAAAAAACCCCCAAGCTATCACACATCACGCCTTTTGGATTCGTTGAAAAAGAAAATCTTCCTTATTGTGTCCTCAAGCCATTCGAATCCTCATCACGCAGTTCAGTCAAAAATATTCATACCTCCCCTGCCCGTCGTAAATAAATTCTCTGTGCTAACGTTGTCGTCACCGTCTCTCGTCGTGCGTCGTCAGCGTGTAACGTAACGCCGCCGCAGGGATGTTGCAATTTATTCAGTTATGCAAATATTTACAGCAATTGTATGAGTGAGTGCCCATTTAGAAGAGAGAAAAGTATGTGTGAGAGGGTTTTTTGCGAGACATCGCAGAAGGTTCTTTTCATCATTTTCGTTTATATCCAGGACTTCCAGGACACAGTAGCGTATAGTACTATGCTTCATCCTTTGAATAGCCTCGTTGCCCGTGGGTATATAACTAATGACTCCTGAATTAAGGCTGCATCCAACACAGGTGCCCGTTGGCCTTGGCTATCTATACTACCTATCCTTGAATATTTTCACCGTTTTTTTTTTTCTGTGATTTTTTTTGCCATTCGAAACCAAGAAGAGTGTTAAAAAGGACGAATCCAGACAATAATATTTAAATAAAATCAGATAACGGACTTCTTAGATATTTTTTGAGTATTTTTGTTTCAGAAGATCCAGTGTTGGATAAATGAAGGATGATGAATGAGATGGTTTGAGTATATTTTGTCGGATTGGCTTTCAAAGAAGATTTGGCTTTGATTGACACTGCAATTTATTTTTGAATACATTGAAATTTTTTTTTTTTTTTTTTTTTTCTGTAAGTGGGTTGGGTATATTGGATTTCTTTTGCTTATGAATTTTAAAAGGACTTTAATCAGATGGTAAATGAATATCTAAACGTTATTCTGAAATTGATAAGGTGTGGCTATATCGGTCGGTTTGGCATACCTTTGCAATTTTTTTTTTATAGATTTTAATACGGTACCCAACTAACAATTCAGCTTCGGTTAGGCCTAACTGAATAGGCGTTCTGATGATTTCATTAAGACATTTACAAAATTTCTGTAAGCATAAAAAGGAGAACTTTATACACGCCTCTAAAAAAAATCTTTGTACGGTCTATAAGAAGCCGATTATACAACTCTTATAGAGGTTGAATAAAAAACTAGAAAAAAAAGTTATTAAATATTTTCAATTTCTTTGAAGTGATTTTTATTGCATTTATTCCATTTTTAATTTAAAACCATGTATCATATACTAAATGGTATATGATACAAAGTAAGCTCCTATAATCATAAAAAAAAAATGTAGATACGTCATTTTCTGTTAACACGGCAGAATAATCCACCCCTTTAAGTACTATCCGACCATCTTGGATATAATTTGGAAGATGCAAAAATTGATCAGTCCTTTAAGAAACTTAAAAATGTTTATTTTAACAAACCCAAGCTTCGATTACAAAAATGTTTCCTATTGATGCGAGCAAAGGCAAACGAACTGTAGAAGATTTGATGACGATTTATTTATTTAAATTAATTAATTTCAAGATTCATTTTAGATTTAAATTTTTGTATCGGCAAATATAATATTTGATCAATTTTGCTGGATTTGTGGCGCTAAAAAAATTCTTCGATGTAAAAATAAGACACACAATTACAAAAAAAATTCAATCTGGTTCCTATTTCACCAAACACTTATCACTTTTCACTTTGCAACTTTGCAAAAAAAGAATTTCCTGCAAAGTAAAAGTGCAAAGTGTTTCACAAAATTTGCAAAGTGAAAAGACTTTTCACTTTTCAATTTTTCAGACAATTTTTGAAAAGTAAAAGTGTTTCACCAATTTAAAAAAGAACTTTGCATTTAAATTCGTATTTTGCAAAGTTGCAAAGTAGAACTTGATCCAAATTGATACATTTGGATCAACTATGCATTTAAAAAAAATCATTGACATTGACCACTGTTAAATCTCTGTTCTGCAGAATTTGTACTTAGTGGTGTTATTAACACCGCAGTAGGGGATGGTCGATATCCTCATTGGAACTTAAAAATCTTCCTGCATCGGATATATTTGAGACGCTTCTGTCTGTTTACTAACCTCGATTTTTTTTATTGCACCAGCTGCACTGCTGATGATATATTTTCAAACATACGACTTAAGCAAACTGCATTGTACGCTAACTGGCCAGCTTACGTTTACAGCATATAAAGATCGATCTGGGCCACAAACCATCAAAGCATGCTTTCTATGCCTGCTGACAAAATGTTGTTTTCAGTATTGGTGGACAACTTTTCATAACAAAACGCTTATTTCCAAGTGAAAATTTCTCTTTGCATATTACTGAAAAACTTTTCAAAATTCTAAATATAATTTGCAAAGTTTATTTGTTTGGTGAAACGAAAAGTACAATATTTTTTCAAATTAACAAAACTTTTCACTTTGCAGAAAAGAACTTTTCACTTTGCAAATTTGCGTTTGGTGGAACGTAATTTGAAAAGAGTAAAACTTTTCATTTGAATAATTTGCGTTTGGTGAAACGAATTTTGCAAAGTAAAAGTGAAAAGTTGCAAAGTGAAAAGTGTTTGGTGAAATAGGCCCCTGGTTAAAAGTTCCTGTTTGCACAACATAATTGTATTTATTAATTTATAGCACACGAATATAGTGGGTCAATTTCTGTGTTACATACTCAACATATTTACTAACGGGTTTACAATACTGCAACATAGAAGTTGACCGACTATGTCGTCGTCTAGTTTTAAGCATTATTGTTACACCTTAATTGAGAATAAATAGTTGAGTACATTTCAATAAAAATCATTGTTTTATTAAACCTGGATTACAAATAGTCTTAGCTCTTAATTGAATTATCATTCCATTTACCATGTTCGATCTGTGGGTTTTCCCATCTCAAATCGTTGAAGAGAAAAACATAAAATGTTACATGTCACAGCGAAGTGACATAAAGCTTCGATAAAGCTTCCAGAAAATTGTAACAGAAGCCTTATGAATACTGAATTAGAGTAAATGACAGAAAACGGGTACTAGTCTCGATTAAGTTTCTTCACCTAGCTTTCAAACAATTTTAAAGAAGCAGTTATGGAAGTCATGACTTATATAAGAATTTTTTTTTCGAGGAAAGCCTCATAGAAGCCTTATATATATCAAGACTTGAAGCATATTGATACTTCCAAGCTAATAGAAGCTCTAATGTTAGTTGGGTACCTACATCTTGAAGCTTATTGTTATATTAGCTTTGTTCCAGACCTTAACTAAAACTGACAATTGTCCCAATTTGTCAACAATTTTTGCCCAAACCCTGTTCCACACATCAAAAATTCGGTAGTTTTGGGCAAAATAGGGCGCTCACGAGAGAAAATACATTTCCCCTTCTTGAAAATGTCTGTCCAAGAAATTTCTTTGAGCAGAAATTGGCAAGTTTGAGTTCTGTCATAAAATGGTAGTTTCAATTCAAATAAATTAAAATACGCTGTTGACTAAGGGTGTTTTTTATAAAGTGTTATTTTTATTTTTATTTTAGTTCTGGTTAGATGTGTTATTTTTGTATCGTTTTATCAATCTATATTAATTATTAAATTCATGTTCATAAAATTTACCATTCGTTTACCAGAAGTAATTCTGAAAAAAGAAAATGTAATTAAAAATCATGAATTACTTTTTTGAGATACATTTCTATAGCAAAATAAATTTAAATTTTATAATTTAATGTTGAATTGAAGTGTATTGTGGTTTTTCTTATAATAAAATTTATGTTTTATAAGTTTATTAATACTTTGCAAAAATTTTTTATTTTGGTTATAATTTTTTGGAATTTTTAATAATGAATTATCATTGATCCATGGTAACTCTAGTCGATTCTTGTGTTTGACGTTTTAAAAGTAGCAAAAATGTTTACCCAAAAATCGTTCCAGTTTTTTTCGGCAGTTTTCTTCTGTCTGAAAGAATTTCATCCCCACTCCTCAAAATTTGACAGTTTGCCCAAACCTGCCCAAAAAAGTCGGGAACAAAGCTATTAAAATATTGATTTTTTTCCTTTTACCTTTGATTTTCTCAATTTTTTTTTATAAAAAATATAATTTAAAAAAAAATATATATTCTTAACTAAAACCTTATCTTCATAATTTTTGTGAGAAAAAAAAACAAATAAGGTAGGAACTTAGAATAAAACTAAAAGGGTATGTATGCCGTTATTATTTTATTTGTATGTCTACCCACTCGTAGGTGGGTAGGGTTTTTAAAATAACTTTTTTTCTAAATATTATGTAAAAAAAAAGTTCTTCAAAAGCAAACCATAATAAAAAAACAGACATGTGCAGTGCATGCACATTAATATGATTCTGCTTTTTATCAGCTTCAAAGAGATCCAGCTTCAAGGAGTTCTTTCCACAATAACCCTTTTCAAATATCTACGTATTTTTTTTTTTTCTTTAAACCACCCTCTCACCACCACGCAAAATGTGTGTTACCTACTTGAGTATTCGTTGCAGGATTAGAAACACTAGATAGAAATTCTCCAAACCTATGGGCTCTGTTTCGTGTTCATATGAACGATGATGTGCCAAATAAATGCACCCAAGTGGAAAATTTGGTTGAGCAAAAATGTTGTTGCATGCCAAACCAATAGGCTTCTGAACACACACGATGTGGCACGGTGACGACGACAGACGATATGGTGTGCATGGGAAGCAGTTGAATGCACCACAACGTTATAGGATAGGTGTGGCAAAGTCGGATATTACACTGCTGTGCTAGAATTATATTAAAGTTCTACGAAAACCAACTTTAGCATTGCACATGCCGAACAACTTTCCTGTACACAGGCACCGCACCGATATACACAAGGCAGACAATAAACGTCATAAGGGGATTAAAACGATATTTGTAATCAAAATGAATGTGTTCGAGTTTGTGTCTCGTATATGCATATGCATGTCATCCTGGACTATGGCCCTAGAAGACCTATCTACATACATTTGCCCTCAGGAGCTTAAAGAAGGATGAGCCAGCATAGGAAATTGTTATCGATAATGACAATATTCGTACATCGTTCAAGGGATGTGTTGCAGAAGTTTTACAACTCTCTCGACGGATGGATATTGACGTGGAGATGATTCTTATAGGGATTAATGAACTCTCTGTTGCAAGACATTCTCAAAATAATGTTGAATGTGATGAAAATTGAAATTTTATGATAAAAAAGGTCATTGTTTGTCAAAATGCATTAAATTGATCGTAAGCCTACTCTTTTTGTAGAATTTATTTTAGTAGATAGCAGAGCTGTAAAAGACTGCAGTACTTTGGTAATGCAGTTAATAAAGTCGCAGTTAATTAATTTACCTTTTGAATGTAAGTTAATACTGTAAATAAGTACTTTAACTGCGAAACAAGCAGTCAGCAGTCAGTACTAACATTCCGACTGTGCAGTTAAAAAAAAAAGTTAATTAACTGTAAGTTAATTAACTGCAGTACTTTTTAACTGCTTTTAGTCTTTTTAGTCAGTAAAAAGTCTTTGTACTGCAATGATTTAACTTTTAGTCAGCAAGTCTTTTAACTACAGTCAATTAACTGTAAGTCTTTTAACGTTTTCTATAGACTTTTAACTAAAAGAAACAGGATGGAATAAAAAGAAAAGAAATTTAAAAGAAAAAAAGTTAAAAAAAACTTACAGTTAATTGACTGTAGTTAAAAGACTTGGTGACTAAAAGTTAAATCATCGCAGTACAAAGACTTTTTACTGACTAAAAAGACTAAAAGCAGTTAAAAAGTACTGCAGTTAATTAACTAAAAGTTAATTAACTTTTTTTTTTAACTGCACAGTCAGAATATTAGTACTGACTGCTGACTGCTCGATTTTAGTTAAAGTATTTTTGTAAGTTAAAAGACTTAATGAAATTAGTCTTTTTAGTCAATTAACTGCAGTACCGAAAAGACTGCAGTTTTTACAACTCTGGTAGATAGGTATACCAATGGCGCAAAACTTTAGACAATTTAGTTTGACTTTAAAGCATTTTTAATATGATGCTACATTAAAAATAGGCTTTTCCAAATTTTAAACGAGTTAGCATCGTATTATATTTTTAACATTTTACTAAAGTTAAAATCGCCAAATGCCTATTTTATCTTTTTACTATCATATACTAAATCCAAGTGTCACTTTGGCAGCTTTAATTGCAAAAGTGGGTTGAAATGTCACTGTTTTAGGTATGTCCAGCTATAAAAATAGGTTTAGTATGATACTAGTTAGATAATGTTTAAAACTAAGAATATTTTAGTAAAGAATTTTAAAATTCAAAAATTGTTAAGTAGTCTCGTGCTAATACCTTAACATCAGGCTGTTTGAAAGTTTGCGCCAATATAATTAAATACATGTATATCTACCATCTAAGTATACGACATAAATGGTCGTGTTCATAAACACTGTCTAACTTTAGACGGCTGTTCAAGTTTTGAAAAAACCTTTCTAATTTTTGCTAAAGTGATCTAACTTTGTATCTTTCTTTATACAACGTAATCGATTGTCTAAACCTTGACAAATGTAATATTTTTTTTTATTATATAGACATAGTTTAAACAGTCAAAAATTTAATTAATACTACAAAAAGTATTCAAAATAGCGAATTAGTCCGGGAGAGCTAGGTTTTGACATCACAACAATTTGTAACAGGCTGAACTTAGCATTTTAATGCTTCGCGAAATGTAAAGAAAAAGATTTTTAAATATTTTATTCTGTATAAAATGTATCTTTTGAATAAATATATAGATAATTGTTATCATTTTTACTATTATGTTTTATGTATATCTACTTATAATATACAATATTTAAAATTTCAAGCAATTCCATCATTTAATTTATATCTATTCAATGATCTAATCAATTTTCATCTATTTGGTACTTAAAGTATGCAACTAAATTAATACTCTATTATGTACGAATTGTAGATTTTAGTGCATACCCAATAGGTTCACGGGAAAGTTACTTTTTCAACCTTTTCCCACTACTAGATTAGATTAGATTATATTTGGTTTTTATTGATTATTATTGATTGTTTACAATTATAATTAAAAAAAAAAAAAAAAACAGGAAAGCATGGCATTTTTGCCGTCTGCCTAGTTGACAAAACATAAAAATTATTACATTAAAATTAGATTTTCAACTACACCAACTGTAAATATTTGTTTTAACAAAAAATAAAAAATAAAAAGAATTAGTTTAAAAAACTTTCATTAGTAGTTTTGTTTCTATAGAAAAGAGCAACTCTGCAGAATTTGAATAGTTTTTTAACATCCATATTGTTAAGCAAGAATATATAGAATTGGCTTTGCGCCAACATGTCGCTTCCAAAACCATCATTCCTTGTTTCTTTTAGAATCGGACATCTCCCAATTAAGGGGAGAATAATATCTTCCCTTTGTAGTAGCCGTGGCGTGATGGTTAGTGCGATGGACTGTCATGCCGGAGGTCTAAGGTTCGATCCCTAGCCTCGCCACCTATTTATTTAAAAGAAAAAACGGCTACTGCCTCTTGCGAGGAATTGACAAATCCTCCAAGAGTATCTCCTGTCACAGAAAAGTGCCGCTCGTTAGCCGTTCGGATTCGGCAATAAACTGTAGGTCCCCTCCATTCCTGCAGACACGCACACAGGAATGGTTGAGAGCTGTAAGTCACTAGGCCCTAGTTCTTCATGAGCTGTTGTGCCATCAAATTTATAATTTATTTATTTTTATAATATCTTCCCTTTCCTCTAAGTTGCACAAAGAGCATATAATGGGTAGATCATCCCTATGCGGTATAAAGTTCAGCGGCAAAAGTTCAGCCCTCAGCTTTACCATAATTGATATTTTGGCAGTACCGTTATCATCCTTAAAATAATTCCTCTCTTCCAAGCTATGGTTTAGTTAACTGTAGAGTTGCCTGTATATCGATCCTGTTGCAGCAGTCAAGTATTTCTCACGCTGGCTGCTTTAAGTCTACTGCCGAAATGAGCTGGTAAAGTGAAGTTTCTAATTCTTCATTGGTATTGTTCAAGTTTAGATCTATCCCACAATCTGTCGCTAGATCCAGCCAGTCAGCACATCAGCTTGTTTTAGTCCTTATGACTTGATTTTAGTCCTTATGACTTGAAGAGCTATTATCTTTGGTAATCGGTTATCATCCATCTCTAAAAATGTAATCCACTTGCATTTTTAAGGTTCGTATGAACAAAGGCTATAATCGCCTGGTTCTAGCATGATGACGTAGTTAGGTGTATTATGTGGCAGTTGGAAGATTCTTTTGCAGAAGTACCGTAGAAGTTTTGCAACCGTTTCATACTGCTTCGTTCCCCAAGTCTGTGCTGCGTAAAAAAGTATTGATGCTGATACCGCTTCAAATATCCTACACTTGCTGCTATGAGCTATACTTTTATTATAAAAACAACTATTCGATGTTGCGCTAATTGCGCCTTTCGTCTTGATGAGTTTTTCTTTTAAATGCCTTTCCATACACAAATTTTCGTGAAATTCACTCCTAGATATTTGAATTCCGTAACAACTTCGAAGTCCTCACCATTATAATGCCATTTTTCGTTTGCACAGTTGCGCCCTCTTCCACGTTTGAAAAATAAAAATCTTAGATTTGTCTAGGTTAATTATTATCAAGCTCCAAAGCTGACAGTATTGAAACAGGCGATTTATCATTAGCTGCAGTAATTTAGGTGAGGTTGCAAAAGGACAATGTCATCCGCAAACATCAATATTTTTATTATCTTCCCGGGGCGTATTCAACTTCGCACGGCAAGAGGTCTACCAGATCATCAATTAATAAAGCAAACATGCTTGGGCTCAATGTGCAACCTTGTCTGACTCCCGATTGCGTTTTAAATCCTTCCGACATCCCTTCATCATTCCAAATCTTGGCCATAGTGTCCTCTCATATAGATACTGTATAACCCTTCCAAACTTCCATGACATGCCGTTACTGTAGAGCTTTTCTATCGATCATATCGAATGCAGATCTATCTATCTTTCGGTTTGAGGGCGAGCATTAAGTACCTACATACCTACCTTACCTTCCCTTTTTCAAGTCGTTACAAATTTCATTGAAATTGCGAGCTGATGTAACAATTTAACAATATACAATAAAGGTATACAGTCGACTCCGCTTTACTACACTCCGCTTAACTAAAAAAAATCGGTTAACTGAAACAAGAAATTTATAACAAAGATTTTTTCTACAGTTTCCATGCAAACTACTTCGGATAATTTTTAAGCTTCGCTTAAGTGAAAACTCCCTTTAATTGAAACAAGCAATCTTGACTCAATTAAATATATAATATAAAATTCAGCTCCATTAGCACTGAACACTGCCACCAAATTTTCAATTGAGAATAACTTTTCAATTTGAAATGTCAAAATGTTTCTTATTTCTTTATTCTCGTACTTTCTGTAATTTCCTACCGGTTTTTGATTTCATATTTTCGTCTAGTTTTTGGCGTAGACGTTGTCAAAATAAACAAATTTGTTTTATTTTTATAAAACTCCGCTTATGTGAAACTAGTTTCAGTTATCCGAAGTTCGTTTAAATGAGAACTCCACTTAACTAAAACAAATTTTCTACAATTTTAGTGTTCCAGTTAAGCGGAACCGACTGTATCGTTCAATATAGTGAATATTTTTTTTTTCAACTGGGAACTTGAAGCAATACAGTGAAAGCTCCGATTGCGGACAACTCCCTTAAGCGGACAATCCCTTTAGGCGGACAAATTCTCACGACCGTGGATCTTGGATGTAAATTCCATACATTGTATGATTTAAGCGGACACTCCCTTACCCGGACGCGGACAAGAATATTAGCCGCGATTTGTTAAATTAAATTCCCTTAGGCGGACAAAAACTTTTTTTTAGTGTGTAAATTTCAACCATTATTTTAGTAATACTTTTACATAAAAAAAATTTTACATATTCTGCATTAAAAACGGTCCCCCTGGTTTACAGCAACATAGATGCGATTTCACTAAATTACTGTCTGTGATCAAATTCATAACGGATTTTATTTCTGCAGCTGTAGTCTGTTTTTGTATATTTTTTCTTGTATCTTCATGTTCATTTTTAGTTTGAATGCATTTCATGGCTTGTAGGTGCAAACATTTTTCATGATGCCACCTATAGGTATACCGTACATTTCCTTACATAACAATTTTTTATTTTTCCCCTTGGGCGGACAACTCCCTTAGACGGACAGAAGTGTTGCGACCGTCGCTGTCCGGCTAAGGAAGCTTTCACTGTATTGAGTTCGCGCTTCAGCTCAGGGCAAGTATATATAACGCACTCTATTAATTCCTCATCGTTCAAACCAATTCATCCCATTAAAGAAAAAGCAATACTCAGCACAGAATTAAAAAGAAAGAAAAAAAACATTTCGGGTCGGGGATTAAAATGTATGTATCTTAAAATGTTTGATGTAAACAAACAAAATAAAATGTTTGAAGTAAACAAACAAAACACTGTTATTAAAAATGTTTTATTCTAAACTTTAAGTTTATTTTTTTTGAATTTTTTTTATTCGAGTGATGTAGAAATGCTCTTAAATCACCCGTGCGTATTTAAGGTATTTCAAAAGGACCCTACTCGAAACATAAATCCTATAAGGATTCTGTTATACTTGTCAGCACATTGTTCAACATTTTCTTTTGCAACGTGTTTGGTTCAATTCTCAACTAAGCCACCCCCATTGTTTTATTTTCTTTTCTTGAAATCCTTTAAATGTTACAAACTATATGATAACACGTACATAATAACGTACATATGTATGCACACATAAGTAGATACATATAAATCTATATATATGACAAGTTACGGAATATCTATCGCAAGATATGAGAGGACACGTGCATCGCACATTAAATTCCTATTGAGTCTGTTTTTTTTTTTTTTTTTTTTAGAAAATAAAGCCTAGGAAGTCTTCTTCTTGTTATAGTTTGTCCTCAGGGAATTTTTGTAAGGGTTTTTTTTTGTAGAAAAAAAAATAACCTCTTTTGTTGGCAAAACAAATATTTTATATTACATATCATTGACTATTTTATTGGTTCACGTTTTGCATGTAGGCAGCATCACATCAGAGCGAGTTCATTAATGAGACACTGATTAAGGACGTGCCAACAGAATTGAAGTATTTTCGCCACATTCACGTAAAAGTTATGTGATTTGGTATTAAATTACATATTTTATGTAGGTACATTAATCAGGAGTTCTGGGAGGGTAACGGTTATTAAAGAGGGCATGTACCGAAATGTGTGTTAAAATTTATATTTTCCTTAAGTTTTTGATGCCCCGAATTTGAATCCGAAATCAGAACTATTGTTCGATAAGCCGAATTTTTGAAGATTATTTGAACTAAAAGTGTAAAAAGACCCCTCGATCCCCTCTAACAAATCATTAATTTCATTTAGTACAGCAAAACAATACTAATGTAAAAGAATTAAACTAACAAAACTAAAAGCCCTTGTTGTCTGTCACTGTCATCCAATTATTCTGTACAATAAAATTTATCCATTTTTGAATTATACCTCACATAAAAAACATCCACATCAGCGCAATTACTGCCCACCATGCATGTCCTTAATTTTGTTTGACCTTTCAATAGCGCCAAACCAGAAACAGAGGCTTCTCTCATTACAATAATTTATTCCCGAATTAAATATTCGTAATTTTTATAATAAATTGTCTGCTACTGCGTTTTTTTTTCCATCAGGGGCTTGAATATGCTTTGGTAAAATTTATGTCGTGGCAAGATAATTGAATAATTTCAAACTCTTCAGAAATAAAATATGAACATAATCCAATAAAAAAAGGACGATAAAAAATAAAACATTTTAAATGAATAGACCGAACATCGACCAACAACGAAGTAATGAATTTTATTTACTGCCAAACTGAAATTTGCATATTTATCCAAAAAAAAAAAAAAAAAACGGAAATTATCATCATAAAGCTTCCTCTCAATTTTTTTTTTTTTGTGAATCGCTTCAACCTATTGCTATGTCCCCAAATTCCAAGGAGAAACTTGAAATGTACCCTTTTTTGAGTCCTTGGTTGAATTCAATTTTGTGTTTTTTTTTGTTTGTTTTTGTTGTTGCTATTTTAAAATTGTTCACTGCAAGCAAAAGAGGATTAACCCCTTTTGCAAGGATATATGTATACAACATGCATCCTTTTAGCCAGAAATACAATTTTCCGGTTGTTTAGTTAGTGATTACTTGGATAGAAGCCAATATGGCGAGCGTGGGTTGCATGTTATCCTAGGCTCATCCTTTTATTTTACATCATCAACATCCTCATCATCATAAAGTCAGAGTTGTTCGAGACCTGGCAAAACAAAACGTAATTTCACAAAACTTTTCGAATATCCTCCCGAAAACGATGCAATACTACACTGTTCTTGCCACGGACATGAAGATAAAAAAGAAAAAAAAAACTTCCTCGTCCTGGTAAATTTTTGTACCGCAAAAGAAGGATTACAACTCAACCCTGCAGGCAATTCGTTTGACATTCAGCCAAAAAGGCACACAAAATGCGATTAACTTGGGAGCATTAGATGACTGTCTGTCTATCTGTCCGTTCAGACATGAGGCTTAAAAACGCCATCATGCGAGCCATACATCCATCACATGAAATGAATGGGCATATGAGCTGGCATACAAAAAAAAATATTTGAATTTATTTTCGTCAAATGAAAAACCATAATGCAACCCTCCTTTAACCGAAACATTAAAAGCTCTATAACTGATATGCAGCAATGGTGCCGGTGGTGGGTGGTTCCGGTTTCCATCATCTCACTTCATAAAGAACGGAAACAAATCAATAAATCTCAACCAATCCTCCGACCGGATTTTATGAGTGTTTAGGGACGATTTTGTCTTATTTTATTTTTGTGTCGGCGAATTTATCGCCTTTAAATGTAGACCACCGCGGGATTGAGTTCGATGGAAAGGGGACAAACCAAAAAGCGCATTAATTATGGAGTGGCATCCTTTGGAAAATGCGGGTGGGATATCCTTTTTTTCCAGAGACAACGAAATTAAAAGGCAAACATCCTTTTTTTTGTGGTGATGGCCATTGCCCTCGACCAGCAACTTCAATGTATAACGAAGAAGAAGAAGGTTTGGATTGAAAGAGGAAAGAAAAAAGAATTTTCACCACTTTCATTTATTTCGATGGGGGGGGGGGGGGGGGGGGGGTAGCGGGGGATTTTGAAGAGTCGCAGACGTTTTCAATTGAATTTCAGAAGGATTTCCATAATTTAATTTAAAGAAAAAAAAATTTAAACTTAAAGTTTTGAGCTGGAAAGATGGAATGCAAAAGCCTTTTCCTTTTTTGGGTGGTTTTTGAAGTTTAAAAAGAAGAAATTAGGTGTTATTTTTGTATATGAGCTGCGGGCTACTTCAACTTATACAAAAATTCAAATTGCCTGATGTGAGTCGTGTTACACCGCGATGACTAAGCCTAACCAGGGACAGCAAGAGATGAAAAAAGATGCTAAAATTGACTATTTCAAATTTAATGTCATCCACATTTTTCGAGACAAAAATAACCAATATTTTAAGAACTGCAGAAAATATGACCCTAAAATACCTGACGAACTCTAGAAGACAGTCAAATAAGAATTCATGTACTTAGATGCAGTTCAAATCACTTTTCCTATTTTAGCTATGAGAATAATTCGTCTTATCCTTTGTAAAAATACGCTTGAACATACAAGTCGAAAAAGTCAATTTGGAATAAATTTTCAAAAAACCATAATTTTAAATTTTTAAAATTCTTAAAAATATTTTTTGTTTATTGAACTGTTCAATACCTATAAAATCAGTTGAACCGTTCTTAAGAAACATACAAAATTATAAATATATGGTTCTATAGGATGAGCCATTTTTTTTTAGATTTTTCAATAACAATAAGTATAGCTATTAAAATAAGCTTTTTATAGCATATCATATAATCTTAATATTAATTATTATTTTGTATGGGAGTTACAGGGTGGCAAATATGTAAGTAACGCTTTGATTTAATTTTTGATTTTTTTTTTCTTTTTTACATATTTTTTTTTTTTTTCAGAAATAACTTTGAAAAACTTGGGAAACTTTTGATACACAAAGATCATATTGAAATTTCCTTCATGTTCAAAATGCGCCCAGTACTCCAACAATTTACCGATTGGATTGGACCAGCGTTTTCAGCAGTGGCTGTCTCTGATCTTTCGCGTGCTAGAAGACCTCCTACAGTTCGAAATGATGTGAACATTTGCTCAGGTCCATGCCATCCAAGTATTGAGGAGAACCCCGAAACTTTCACAAGGTGATGCGACGGTCGTTCTCTGCAGATGGTGATGTTAGGCGGCCTTTGGAAATAATATTACGCAGTTACACATTTTATAGTAGCCCGTGGCGTAATGGTTAGTGCGTTGGACTTCAGAGGTCTTCATTCGATTCCCAGCCACTGCCATCTGAACAGAAAAACTGTTTTTCAGGCGCATACTGCCTCTTGGGAAGAAGTGAAAAATCCTCCAAGAGTATCTCCTATCATTGAAAAGTGCCGCTCACCTTAGCCGTTTGGATTAGGCAGAAAACTGCCACCACAACACTATAAATATATACCAGGCAAACAAATTAAGGGAACACACACATAATTTAATTTCAATTTCACTGTAGATGGCGCTCATAGCCCATCAGGAAGGACTACGGCCTCAACCAACAAGCCCCTCCAGCCAGCTCAGTCCCTAGCTAGCTGCCTCCAGTTCACGCACTCCAAGTTGGTTATGGTCATTCTCCACTTGTGTACGCCACCTTAAGTGGGGTCTTCCTCTGCTGCGCAGACCGTCAGGTGTAAATTCGAAGACTCGGCGGGCTGGTGTGTCCCAGCCATCTCAGCCGCTGAATTTTCAGCTTCTTGACCAGGTCGACGTCGCTGTAAAGCCTGTAAAGCTCGTTGTTGAATCTTCTCCTCCATACTCCATCGATACAGACTGGACCGAAAATCACCCGAAGAATCTTCCTATCAAAGCACCCAAGTAGATTCTCATCCGTTTTTGTCAGGGTCCATGCTTCTGTCCCATATAGCAACACCGGGATGATTAGGGTCTTATATAAGGTCTCCTTGGTTCTCTGAGAGAGGGCGTTATTACTCAAATGCCTTTTTACCCCGAAGAAACAGCGATTGGCAAGAGCATAATTCTTTGTTTGATCTCTGCATTGATGTCATTTTGCGATGTTACAGTGGAGCCCAGGTAGACAAAGTCCTTGACGACTTCGAAGTTGTATCCATCCATCGTGACGTTTTGCCCGAGCCGACGATGTTGAGATTCCTTTCTCGTTTCTCGATGATAGCATATACTTCTTCTTGTCCTCATTAACAGCCAAACCCATTTTCGCCGCCTCCGATTCAATACTTGCAAACGCACCAATAACAGCTCGCTTCGTTCTTCCAATGATGTCAATATCATCTGCATAAGCAAGTAGTTGAACGGACTTTTGAAAAATTGTACCACTGTTGTTGACTTGCAAGTTGCGTACAATTGCTTCAAGAACGATGTTAAAGAGGTTGCATGATATCGCGTCGCCTTTTCTCAAACCTTTCTCGACATCAAAAGTTTCGGTGGTGTTCTTGCCGACTTTGACGGAGCAACGAGATTTCTACATCGTCATCCTGCACAAGCGGACGAGTTTGGCAGGAATGGGACATGGTTCTGTATAGCTCGTCTCTGTCTACGCTATCATATGCGACTATAAAATCGATAAAGAGGTGGTGTGTATCGATTTGAAACTCCTGGGTTTTTTCCAAAATCTGTCGAAGTGTGAACATTTGATCGACGGTTGAATTGCCGGACCTAAAACCACACTGATACGGGCCGATCAGATCGTTTACAAACGGTTTTAAGTTATCACACAGTACAGATGACAGGATTTTGTATCCGACGTTGAGGAGACTTATACCTCTGTAGTTGGAACAAGTCAGAGCATCTCCTTTCTTGTGGATGGGGCACACTATACCGAGGTTCCATTCATCGGGCATACTTTCTTCCGACCAAATTTTGGAGATAAGCTGGTGTATACTCCCTACCAAGTCATCTCCCCTTGCTTTGAAAAGCTCGACTGGCAGGCCATCCGCACTAGCAGCTTTGTACGTTTTAAGCTTGGCTATCGCTAACCGCACTTCATTTAGATCGGGTGGACGGAAATTTTGACCATCATCGTCCAGGTTGAATGGAGCGTTCTGTCTTACAGTGGGATTTTGGCCATCTTCGCCATTAAACAGTCTAGAAAAGTGTTGTTTCCAGATCCTCAGCACCGACTGTGTGTCTACCACCATATTTCCACTCTCATCTCGGCAGGCTTCCGTTCTGGCCTTGTAACCCTGGGTAGTTTGCCTCACCTTTCGACGATCGCCCACTTCGCATGCTCTCTCTTTTTCCTCCTGAAAATTAGGAATTCCTCCCCTTCGTTTTTGCCCGTAGAGCTCCCGGGCTCTAAGGAAACAATGTTATGTTAATTGTTAAATGTAATATTTTGATTGAACTACTCAGAAGCATCAGATTGCAAAATTATAACAAAATCATAACCTATTTCCGGATCCGGAATACGATACGCAGTTTTTTTACACGTACTTTGGTCAGTACAGGTACGAAGGTTAATTAAAATCGTTAGAGCCATTTTTAAGAAAATTTATATAATATTCTTCCATCAGAGCATTCACATTATTTTAAATTGCCTTCTTATTTCTTGAAGAAAGTTAAAAGAGAAGAATGCTATCTATTTTTGGATTATTTTCGATTTGAAAACAAAGTACGTAACTAAATATTTCTTTTCTTTAAAGAAAAATCCAATATGCCAACACAAAATTCCTCCCTATCCTTGTATTCCTTCTTATTGATTCCTTGCATGCGATCTACTTAGTTTTCATTCAAAAGACCTTACCTTAAAATCTTTTTTTATAGAATTCATTTCAATTTGAAGAAACCTTAAAAAAAATATTCTCAATTTGTCTTCAAATCCTTTTACATTGGCATCCTTGTTGATGATGAAAGCTTATTTCTAACCTTTTTACAAAAAATGAAACCGCATAAAATTTCTTCACACATTTTCCCAGGTAACACAATGCTCGTATTTGAATGTATTTATTCAGTGAATATTTACGGTACTCTCTTTATATGTTTGTATATTATAATGAAAATGATTTCTGTTTATATTGCTGGAATATAATCCGAATCCATGACCTGAATCTTAATGAATTCATCATTCTTTTGTTTGAAAAAATACGAAAAGACCAAACTTACAATTTTTTTTTTTTCGTCAGACTTTGTTTTTATTTATATCTCCAGCATCGCCATAATTATGATGGACAGAACATAAACAACGATTTTACCCTGAGGGTTTTTATATAAAATATTATACACAATGGATATTATGTTTCTCTAGGTCAGGACTAACCAGGCAAACTGGGTCAGTGGAGAGTTATTGTTTCTTTATTTTTTTTTCTATCAAGTATTCAATGTCCTTTTTCCCGATTTGGCTTAAGGAAATGAATGGTCTTGGTCAAAATGACATTTTTATTGACAATTTTACTACTTTCTCAAGTTTTTGTCTGCGAAAAATAATTTTATGATCAAAAATTAAGTTGGCAGACAAATTTTATGAGAAATTTAAATGATACTATTCTCTTTAATTTAACGCTGAATAAGAATCACAAATATTTAATCGGGAGATTCCTAAAAATACATAAAACTTCAGCGTATAAGAACTTACATATTCGAAATTTAGAACTTTTTTTTTTTTTGTTTTATTAATTTAAAGACTTCACTTATTATTCAATTATGAATTTTCCACATTGCTTATGGAATTATATCCCAACTAAGTGGGATAAACGCCCAGAGTTAAATTTGCATTTATGTTATTGGAATGGTTTTTTCTTTCAAAGAAATCCTGACTACATGGATAGATTTCTTCACAGGTTGAACAAAAAAGTTTTTTTTTTTTTTTTTTTTTAACTGTTCATAATTTTAGTTTTAAAAAATAAATTAACAAAAATTTGTGCTTTGCAATCAAAAATATTTTTGAGAAATAATAAAAAAAGAAGATTCTTCCCTCCAAAACTCTGTTAAATTTAAAACAAACAAAAATTAAATTAAAACACGGCCTTAAAGGATGGTCCATGATGGTCACATCACATTGAAACATCCTCGCGATAACCCGTATTAAAAAACAAAAATATATTGACGAATGTTTATTATGTCCCGTTTGGGTGGGACATACGCCTATAATCAAATTGTGGATTTATGTCGCACTGAACATCATCAACAAATTTTTTACTGCAGAGGGACAGTCAATTAAGAAATTTCATTCCAATAATAATATTTTCTTTAAAAAGTAATACATGGCGTATGAGTGTTTTTTTTTTCGCACGGTGTTTTGTGTAAAAATGTATTCACTTTAAAAGTATTAGGTATAGCATAATTAGTAGCTGCTGATTTTTTTTATATTTAATCATTGTATGTATATAATATGTATACGCAGTACTATCATGGAGTCGTTTTTTTTTACGTTCGGCCTTCTCGTTAGGCAGCCAGCGCTGTAGTGGCCACAAATTTTACAGTGAAGACTTTGAAAAAACAGCAGTAGAGCGAGTGAGTTGTTTATTATTGATTTTGAAAACAATAATGCGAGCGATAGATTTTATATACTATGCCAGTATCTTTGGTCTCCTGCCGTCCACGTCTACGCCATCGATTCAGCATTTAGCATGGACTGCCATACGCTGCTCTGTTGTCTCTTTAAAATGTGCTTCTAATTGCAAGTGCCCGTTGTACAATCGTGAGTTAAATGTTGATCCGTGGTTCAGGATTTTTAATTCACCGATTTCGGCAGATTAACTGAGGTTTAGCGATGGCCGATGGCTTAAGCATGTACTTGGCTATTATCGCATACTTAAACCTTGAGCCATCGTTGAACTTCCGTTAATCCGCCGAAATCAGTGAATTAAAATTGCTAAACCACGGGTTGAATATTGAACCACTTTCTGCTAAATGTTCGTGTAAGTGCCAGTTGTACAATCGTGGTTTAAATTTTGATCCGCGGTTCAGGAATTTTAACTCGCCGATTTCGGCGGGTTAACTGAGGTTCAACGACAGAAGATTTTAAAAAATAATTTAAGGCAAATTTAAAAAAAACATTGCATTGGTAACACATTAAAAAAAAATCAAATGACAGTTTTTTTTTTTAACCTTTAAAAATTGTAAAAAAATGATTTTCGGTTAGAATATGTTGTGAACACACAAAAGATATTTAAGTTTAAAAACATATTTAACATAAGCTAACCGCCATATTCTTGAATTTCTTCAAATCTAGTTTTACCAAAAAACTAGATCTATAGCGGCTTCGAGTTTTAAGCTTTTCACAAATTCGAAAATTGCCAAAATAAGTGCCATGCGCCACCCTCATATGTATGAATATTTTTATTTAGATGTCAAAGTAATACAAATTTGTGAAAAACTTAAAACTCGAAACCGCTATAGAACTAGTTTTTCAGTAAAACTAGTTTTGAAGAAAGTCAATAATATAGCCGTAAGTTTCGAAAGCAGATAAAAATTAATTTTTAATCTCTTTTCCGTGAAATAACTCCAACGAAATAACCACCCAATTCAAAAATGAAATAATTCCCAAAATGTTTTTTTTAACTCCTTAAATTCAAAGATGAAATAAATTCCCAAAAGCGCATGGAATAAGTCCCCAAAATAAAAATGAAATATGTCCCCAAAGAAATAACAAAACTACGGCGTATAAACAGTGAAGTTTAAACAGGGGAGGGGGGGGTGCTTCCCCCTGCAACCCCCATAGATGAATTTGGGGATTTATTGCATCATGAAATAAAAACAATTTACAGTAAAAAAATCAAAACGAAAAAAAATTACAAGAACCTACTAAAAATTGTTGAAAAATGTTTTTCGGCTCGGATGTAAACCAACAAACTTAAGTCTTTCCCTTGATTGCAGAGCTGATAAGAATTTTTTAGCAAAATATGAACTTAAAGCTTTACCCAACCCCAATTAAAAAACTTATTTGTGGAAATTGATGTTTAGCTAAACCACAAAATATCATCAGGTACCTACATATTAAGGACATCAATTTATGTCAGTCCAATCCCCTTAATGACACCATAATTATTGGCGAGACTTGTCATGTGTTTTGAATAAATCTTCTAGCTTTGATGCAAATAAATCTATTGCATTTGCGTTGGTACACGGACTACAACTCACAACACATGTTCTTAATAACCATCAATCTGGTTCCTTAATCGAATCGATAAATGACCCAGACAAATTCAACCCCAGCCGCCAATCATGTCTATCTTTAGCCATATTAATACATACACTATACAACATACCTACCTCTGTCATCATCCTCACCTCCACTTTGTGACTCCCACGAGGCAGAGTATGCATGCCGGGTTGCATATAATCCAAGGGGTTGCTTAGACCGACACGAGCTGAAGAAAAAAAAAAAAAAACAGCAGGATTCCCGTGTCAAAGAAAAGCATTATTTAAGGGCATTAAGCATGAGAAAAGAAAAACATGGTGTGTCGGTCGGTGTGTGTAAAAACGTTTTAAGAATAGAAATAAATGAGGGTCGCATTTCGCATATTTTCTCCAAAGAAACTCAACGAACGTCCTGATGGAATGCAAAGGTTCTGTTTTACTTTTTTCACTCGCGTAATATATGCAATAACCCCATTTTTTTCCTTGTTTTATTGTCCTGTTTTTACGATTTCCTGCTTTGAACGTGCTGCAGTTGTATGCTTTTTTTTATAAAATGAAAATGTTAGATACTTCAGAACGTAGGTAAATCTGGGGCAGTGTGAATATGTATCACACTGATTTAGGATAAGAAAACTGTTTTTTTTTATATCTACAGGTGTGAACTTGCGAAATGCGTTCTTTAATTTAGTGGAATTGTATGCAGGGACTTTTTACTTTATATGAGCTTTATGTACACGAGAAAGATTGAATGAATAAAACATCTGTCGTAATTCGAAGATGGCCGATTTATTCAGTTGTTTTATGTGATTTGTATTCTTGAGGGTAGATTCAGTTAAAAATCATGAGGATGCGTGTTATTAAAAGCTAGATGAAAGTTTGAGCGTAAAAGATAACATGTATGTATGAGTGAAATATGTATGATGAGGTTGCATAGATATTGACCTATAAATTACTTTTTGGAATGCATCATGTGGTTAATAAGAAAGTTCATATGGTTCTGAAAATTCTTGTACATTGTCATGGTAGATTCTTGTATATGTATAGTAATTCCAGGCTTATGCGTGAAACAGATTAAACCAGCAAGTATCTGTATCAGTATCTGTTTGACATATCAAATCAAAGCATTTTCTTTGTGGTCCCACACCAGTAATAGCAAATTTAGGACTTAGGCCTAACGGCGCTACTGACGTTGCTGTTCGTATCTGTGTTGAACAATTGAAATAGGTACGTTGGTTCTAAATTAATGGCGGCCGCTATTGCTGTTGGCGGTGCTGTTGCTGTTGTATTCTGTTTCTCGCTTTAGCCTTGCATATCCCCTTTAAAAATTGTGAAATTTCACTCGAACTTCTTCAAAAACCTTCTAAAGGAAAAAATGATATCATTCTTATTATGGAATTCTGCACATTTTCTCACCATATAGAAATTTTTAAGAAAATGATACCAAAGTCAAAACCAACAACTCACGAATTGCAAAAAATGGGTTCGGTAGTAAATTGTGGGAAAACCGTGTTCCCCATTAAGTTGGGTAAAAACTGCTCTTTTAAAAAAACAAAAAATCAAGCCAGTTAAAAGAAACGAGACCACATAAAAACGGTTATAAATCGGAAAGGAAGCGAAAACGAGAAAATTAACTCTTAAATTTTTCGACATAAAATGATCTTAGGTAGGTACCTGATATATTTTTCATTTACGTCGATGACTGTGGGGCAACCTCTGTAAGCAAAAATTGTAACATTATTGAAAGTAACTATAGCCAGTATTTTTGGATCACATTGACTGATTTCTTCAATATCTTTGCCTCAGCCAAAAGCTTTCCAAAATCACCCATTTGGACTTTTTGGTATATATAGCAACGGATTTGTTAAAGGTGGAAACTGCTAACCCTATAAAGCGACCGACTTTCATAAGTAAAACTTTGGTCTACGACACATCAATATCAACTTCAAAAATCCAGAGTTTTAAGTTTATTTTTATTTTTGAAAAAAAAAAATTGAAAAAAAAAACAAAAGTGTTCCTTAAATTTGACTTTAATAAGCTCCTTTTTTGCTCAAAAGATCCTATTTCAACTAAGAAAGTAGTGAAGTAGATATTGACATTGTTATCTTAAATTTTCTTGAAAGCTATAAAAGCATATTAAGTTTTTAGTGTTTTGACTATAAGTTTATAAGACCATTGAATACTAAAAATAAAAATACCTTTTAATAACGTAAAATTTTGAACAAAATTAGTCTGAGAACAAAGTTTTTATTTTTTTTTTTTATTTTTGAGTTTGAAAATTAATTTTTCAAAAATTATTCACTAAAATAATTTAATTTAGAAATGAAATAAAATATTGGACTTCTAAAAAATACCGTACAGCATTATATTGAAAGTGTTGCTATTGTTTTTTATTGATTTTTCTTTTTCAATTTGAAGTTGAATTTTCTTAGAAAATTGGAAATCTATCACCTAAACAGGGGGAAATAGACGCCCCCTTCTATACGATTTTTTTTTCGACTCCACCCAACCTAACGCTTTAGCCAAAATGGCCTTTTTTCTTGCCATAGACTGGTAGGGCAGATAGGGAAGAAAAAAAGTCGGTCTCCTGACTGTGTTTGTTGTTTGTTTGGCTACGCTAAAGCTAAACGGATAGGCCGTTTTTGAGGCACACATGTGTGTGTTTTTTTGTACCAAAAATAACGGTATCAGTCATATTATTGTTTATAGAATTTTAAGGAAATCATATTTTGTTCAAAGTTTCACCACTGTTTTTTTTTAAATTTTATTTTAAAATTTTTTTTAGGTATATGCTAATTTTTGGTGAAACTAAATTTTTCAAAAAAATTGACACCGCATCTCTAAAACATCTAAATAGATGTTTTTAAAATTTCAAAAAATAACTTTTGAATTTAAAAACAAAAGTATATGGACGTAAATTATTTTTTTTTTTAATTTTTTTTTTCACATGAATAAATATTAAATTTACTGTTTTTCTTAATACAAAATTTCATTAGTAAAAAAATCAGTTTTTTTTAAATTTTGTTCGTAAAAAAGTTCCTTAGGGCCACTTGCACAAAAAAAAAATGGATAAATAAAACAAAACTAAGAAAAACTATCCCAATTTAAATATATAAATAAAATTTTTCGTTGTTTAATTGCACAAACGGAAATTAAATAACAAGCGGATAATATTTTCTCAGAATCACCAACACAACAAACACAAAACACATTGAAAAATAAAAACACACTCTAACGCTTTGACTTGCTTTATCGTAAGAAATTATAAAATTTGACGTGAGAGCTATTCAGAGTTTAATATTTATCCAGAGAACGAGGAGTAGATAACTTTTTAAACTTAGATAGAGAAAAAATATTTGGCTACAATGTGATTTTATTCAAATCAGTCAGATAGCTATTATTTTTTATAAATCAGGAGTTACTGATGTCAAATAAACTTCTGTGCAAGTGGCCCTTAATCAATCTCTTTATATTTTTTTTTTCGTTTCGATGGAATACGTTTCATGCATTATGTAAAGAATATTGTGCAGCATGGTTGTTTTTGTTAATATTTATATCTTACAAAATAAATCACTTAACAAAAGTATGAGGTAACATTATAGGTCCCTAAAGATAATTTATATTTTTCACAACAAATTTTGGAACTGTTTTTTTTTTCTAATTGAGTTTTTTTATTTTTAGCTTCTAAAATCAGGCGAATTGGTTTTGTTAGTTACTTATTGTTTAAGCTCTTCATATCACGGATCAATATGTTAACATGTTTCATTTTTTATTTTTTTGTGAAGTCGCAGTTTATTGAAATGTTTTCGATTTTAAAGACATATTGACAAGTTGGTAGCCATCAGCATCAAAATGTCTTTTCTACCTATTGTGTTCCAATTTTTGCCTCCTTTACTCATCGATTCCTCTGAATAATTGAATTTAATCCCCCCAATCCGCATATCCTATACATATAGTACACCCATCCAATATCTCATCCCTCACGGAAGAGTTTTGGGGCCAATATACGCGAAACATATAAAATCTGCGTTCCATATGATAACAATGTTGACTTGCTGACGGCTCGACACGACAACACCATCCATCTATTGTCATTTAAAGTAAACAGTCATGATTCCTCATACGCATTATCATGCTCCATGCGCCACCCAATCCCCCAAATCCTTGCCACAGTGCCTCAAGTCATATCAAGTATACATACGTATATGTGTGTATGGAAAGTTGTACTATTTCTATTGTTAAAGGATGTTAAGGCGTTGATTTTTTATACCCAACATCATCACGTCAAGCGTATAAGCACTAAGCAGTAACTTAGAAAGATGAGAAAAACGAGTACGGAATATATTAAACAGCCCACACCACGTAGTTAAAGTTCATTCTAGGTTGTGCTTCATTAAAAGTCCTTATTCAGTGGACTGGAAAAAAAAAACAAAATTATGCTTCAATGTATCTTTTTTTTGTTATTTTTGAAAACTTTTTCAATTTTCGATTTTTCTTGCACCAGGTAGAAAGGGAAAGATCAATCTTGTCGATGCAACTTTTTCCAGATAAACTTCTCAGACTCTAACTTCAAGGTATATGTATCTACAAATAAACTGCAATAGTTGGATGAATCTTTCAATCTGTTGTTGGCGGATTTCTCAGAAAAATGGGTCAATGTACTGGAGAACCAGCATAAAAATCGAGTGAAGAAAAAAAATCAAATTTTCAATTAAATCTGCCTCCAACTTTTCTCCAGCCAGACCTCACCATCATCATCTAACAATGGACATTTAACAATAGAAAATAAATTTAATTGGACGTAAACAATCACAACAAAAAAAATAAAAATAATAAAAAAAAGTTTTTGAAAAGTGAAGCGGCGCGCTCGAACAATCAGAGATATGTGTTTAATTAAACAATAAACTGGCACTGGCACTGGGAGTTGAGAAGCGGAAGAGAAAATTCCTTGCTTTCAAGGATGACTTTGATATTTCATAAATACAAAAGAGCATTCAAGTGAAAATAATACGATATAGTCGTATATTCTTGGAGAATAATTCCGATGTTTTTATTGAAATTATATGAAAGATATAACTCTGGGAATTCTGCGGATATGATGATAAAGACGTGCGGGTGTATGTATGTTTGATTGTGTATGAGTGGAGAAGTATAATGAAGATAGTGATTAAATCGCTGAGCGGAAAGTATTTCCTAGGAACAACAAACAGATTTTAATGATAAGAAAATTCCTTCGCAGACTGACAGCACAATTGTCTGTTTATCTTTTATCAGAGATAAAGAATTCTAAAAATTTTGTTGGATTAAATAATTAAAGTATTTTTATATACAATTTTATGTAGGATATGTTGGAAGATTTGTAACTTGATGAAAATTCAAATGACATCAACGTCAACGGAAGTTAAAAACTCTTTTGATAATTAATTTTTTAATCCTAAAACTTTAACTTAAAAAAATCGCTTAGAAAAATTAGATTGACTATACCTAAAAAATAATCTAAAAGAATAAATTATGATCAAGCTCAAGCTCAAATTAAAAAATAAAGTCCAGCACCACCTTACCCACAGTCGATATATAGACAAAGAATGAAGAATAGAGCCGAACAAACAGGGACCTTGCAGTGTTTCAAATTCTAATTCCCAATTTCGTAAAGGACTTTTAAATATGTATTGAAAAAAAATTGAGTTTTTAATTTCCCATGAGCTTTTAAATTTAATAAATGCTTTTGAATGTCCTTTGTTAAGTAATAGCTCGTTTTCGTCTCAAAAAAATTTAAAAATCATATTTGTAACCAAAAAATTAAACAACTTGCAGTAGGCAGCAAGCACTTACAAATAGCATCAAATTTTTTGTCGTCAAATTTTGTTTTATTATTGCAAATAAAAATTATGAATAGGTACTTATGTACATAGGGGATACCGGGGACAAAAGTAATATTTTTTACTTTAGGGGTTCCTGCTCTTTAATTTGTTGGAATATTAGAAAACGAAATATGTTATCTAATGCCCAAAACAGATGTGCAGCTTTTTCCAATGCAGCGAAAATAAATTTACACAGGTTCTTATGAAGGCTGACATATTCCAGGCTCTGCATGCAGCCTTTGCTGCATGATATCTCTATTTCTAAATTCGCTGCATGGGGAAAAAGCTGCACATCTGTTTTCGGCTTAAGAGATGGGTCCAGAAATTGATGAAGCTAAGTTTCAATAAAATCACAAATTCACATATCTGTGTCAGTTTTTCCCAGACTCTTCCCTTGTTACTTTCGTCCTGTGTGTCCAGGACGAAAGTAACACGCCTTGGGGACAACAGTAAAACAAAATGTTAAAAACAAACATGTGTAAATTACAAAATAATCTTATTTATATATATTTAACTCCATTAAAACTTTGTTTTAACCTAGAAAATTAGTTTAAATTATTATATTTTTAAAAGACCTTAAAAAAACAACACTTATTTAACATAAATCAAATTTTTAGAAAATAAGATCATACTCAATTAATATGAGAGTTCCTACAAAGAGAAAGCTTCATGAGCAGAGCCCTTAAATTCATCGCTACGATTTTCTCACATAGATAGATGCAAAGTGAGGAGAAGAGTTCTTCGTCCACATGCCTTAATTTTTCAAAAAAAAAAAAACTAAATAATTCACTCAGAACCTTAGATTTTTTAAAATGACGATCAGAAATATAGAAACAATATATTAAAGCATGCTTGCACAAAAACTTCCTTTAAAATATTTATATTTAACCCTTACTTACAAAAAAATTTCTGTTTTTTGAAATATTTTGCATATATTTTTAGACATTCTCGCGGCACTTTTTTTTTTAATTTTTTAGGGCCAACCTAACGGTATCTGGCATTTAAATTTTTGAAGTATTTAAAACAAATCGTATTTTGTTCAAAAACGTATAAAAATAATCCAGTAAGTATAAGTTACCTTTTGTTTAATGAAAATTTTCAAAAAGTGGTTTTTAATGCGGCAACTCCCGTAGGAAGGTTTGATTTAAATTTCTTTTGCTTGAAAACAATTCAACTGATTTGGATATTTTTTTTTTAACGGAGAGTTGTTTGAAAAGTTTAAAAAGTATTTTACCTATATTTTTTTCAATTTTTAGAAAGCGACTTTGTGGATTTTTTTAAAACTTTATCCACAATTTTAACAATTTAAATAAATCAAAGGAATACATTTTGAAATCAACAACTATGTATTAATAAGAGTAACCTAACCATGTTTTATGTTTTAAACAATGTAGGTGCATCCAAATCTCATTGCCTAATTTAAATTAAGTTACTACACTCTGTCCAAACAAAGATTGTCAGTACAGGCCTTATGGGAAAGCTTTTTGCAAATCAGTGGGACCTACTGATTTCCCAAGGCACTCCATGAAACAAAATGCCACTTGCATATAAACAATAACCGCAGACTTCCCACGGCATTGTTTTTATAATTTCTTTTTCAAGTGATGTACATCCCTAACGACCTATACATATCTCGCCCACAGCCTTGGACACAATGGATAACCAATTACCACAGTAGACATATTGATGTGTACTGCGACCAATTACGGTCTCTTGCTGTTGTGTTTATTAAAAGTTATATATTCACACAAAATTAGAGTTACCATTTTTACCCACATCAACTCTTCCTTTTTCTATTGTTCGGGTACAAGAGTTTACAGAATTAATGCTTGTTTTTAAGCTTTTAAGTTCAAAAAAGTATTTATTATGCATACTATGGCATCGTGATTATATGCAATACGCTGCAACCAAACTGAGATGCAAACGTCCAATCTTCCCTGTATTTATTTATTTACTCCGTTAAATACAGACAATCATTGTTTGACAGAGTATAAAAAATTTTTTTTTTTATAATTTTGCATGCCTATCAAAGTTTTCAAAAACACATTAGGTAGGGATTTAAAAAAAGAAAATTCAGAAATATTTTTCAAAAATGGGTTGGTACATATACATATGTATTGTATATGTTCGAAAATAAATTTTTAACTACATTTATGCTAAAATCTAGCATTTCTTTTATGTTTTCTTGAAAATGTTGAAAAGTTTTTATACTTTTTTTCTTGTAAATTAGGCATTGTTAATTAAATCAGAAGTTCACGGTTCAACTCCCCAGTGAAGGCATAAGAGATTTTTCAATTATGACCCAGAACCAGACTAAGCACCACTAATGACTTCTTATATGATGATGATCGAGGTGGCAGTCGTGAAATAGCTATAACTAAGCCTACCTTGGTAGTAGCACACATAAGTTGTTGTTGTTCATTCAAAAATGTTCAATGTGATTGATGTTAACTTCGCAGCCTGCACTGCATGTATGTTCGTCATACAAAAACCCTTTATAAATCAGAAAGTTGTTCACATAATTTATTTGTAATTACATATGTAAATTTTTGTAATTTTTCATTTTATATAAGAATTGCGGTGTACACTGTAATAAAACCTTGAATTCAACAAAATTTTTCGTAGGTGGGTTAAATTAAAGCTTCATGCTAATATTTTAGAATAAATTCATATAAAATATTGTGTGGAGATTATAATATTCCATTAAGTTGTGTTTATTAAAAGTGAAATTTCAAAAAATTCACTTTAAACCAACATCAATTATTATGTTCATAAATCTTTTGAATTAATTTCAGTTTTTTTTATACCGATTAGAACCCAAAATTTCCACTGAACCATAGAATCAATTTAAATAATAATGGAATGCAGAAAAAAGAAAACTCTAGCAAGAAAATATAATTTTTCAAGTAATAACGGTATTTCATTATCCTTCAAATTATGAAAAAGTTAAATCGTCTTAAGCCATCCAAATGGTTTCTGCCCTCTCTGCGGGTGGTGTAATCATTCCCTTCACATTTTAAGTCCCATAGACATTCAACCTCAGCATAAAATCTAATTTTAAAATCGTTTTTCCCGTATTTTTTTTTGTCGTCCTTACTCCTTCTCAGGATAAAAAATAAAAAAAAATTACCTAGCTCTTCAGTTATACGTGGTATTAAATCAGCAAAAAAAAAAAATATGAAAAAAAATCAAGAGCACACAATTTATAAGCGTATAACTATCGTCATCATACCTAGTCCTTATCACAATTGCAGGACAGTTTTGCATAGTTAGTTGCTAAAGAATTATAATCTAAAAGAGAATGTATATATATTTTACGCTACAACAACACCATCAGGAAGCACATATTCAAAACTTTTTATAGGCACGCCACTGGCAGCAGGTTACCAAGGAGCAAGTGCGCAGGTCCACTATACACACCATAAAGGATAATCACCCCTCGCGTCAATTCGAAAAGAATGTCAAGGGTGACAGGAGGAGCAGTAGCAGCAGAAGGCAATAGCAACCGTGTATCCACAGCTTCTCTATAACACACACACACACCCACACACATCGACACAAAATGTAACATAAGAAATTCCGTGTGTCTACGTAATGTTGATCCAAGGGATGCCTTCAGTCTTAAGGCACTTCGAAAGCACAACAACACGACGCCGCCGTTGTAACGTCCTGTTACTGTTTTTTCTCTTTATATCATTGCATCTCTCCTTGCTTTAATTTTAATTAAATATTGTTAAATAAAACTCGTTATTGTGAAAAATCCTTTCTTCGGTTTGAATATACATATTTATGTTATACTTGTGAAAAAAAAACAGTTTTTCATTCATTCACATATCAGATTCGAGGATATATCTACAGCATCCTTGACATTCACATTTCCTACACTCACAGACAGGTGGAGTCAAGGTGTGTGCGGATTTCTCCTTTTTTCTTTCAAAATGTCGTCTTTCGCTTTAAACAAATAAAATAAATAAAATTTCATTTTGTTAATTCTAGATTCCGTGATAAACTTTCAAAAAATAACAACAAAATAATAAATAATTTATACTTAAATATTCCTATTTTGTGTTAAAGTTTGTGTCTATTTGATTTGGTGTGCGTGAAACCAACTCAGGAACGCCATTTAATACTTTCTTTTCATATATTTTGTGTACAACATCCCCCGCGCACTTGGTACTGCTGCCCCCTCCAACCCACCCCACGTTTCTGTCATCATTCAACTTGGAGAAGGATATTTATTTTGCCTACTCGAACTTGAGTTTGATGCTTTTGCTATGTTTATCGTCGTCATCTCTTTCATCGTCTGTATTGCGGCAATTTCGGTCATAAACAAACATTGAGAGAGGAAGTTTGTTGTTTTTGTTTTGTTTTACTGAAGGATTTCAAGGATATACTCTACTCTGCTCCACACTGACTCTGGCAATGAAAATTCGTACAGCAGCGAACAGCGACACAGGAATGCAGTAAATTTTCTGAACATCAGCAGCGCCATATAACATTAGCGGTAAGTGGGTTTATGTGAAAGAATTTCTAAACTTCATGTGAAAGATATATTAGGGATGGAATGTGCGATGAGGGGGTTTAGCTAAAAGGCCTTCTGCAGAGACCGCCGACTGATGGTGGAACTCGCATTAAATTTTTAACTGTGTCGATTTTTTTTATGGAACAATATGGTTTTTATATTAAACATTTAGAAAAAATTCTTTGTTATTGTGGAATTTATGGAGGTTTAAGGGTCTAAATTGTTTTTATTTTATAGAGCAGTTAGAAAGATAACAGAAAGAAGGCCTTTTTTTATTTTGATATTAAAGCTTGGATTAAATTTAAAGGTTCATAAACATATACATACATACAAAAGTGAAATTAATAGAGGCTAAATAAATACATTTGGTGGCATCAGCTCCTGGAGAAACTGGGCCTAGGTACTATAACAAGGGTTCCAGTTCTTATAAGAACTGAAGGAATTCTTGAAATTTCTTCAGAATTCGTAAGATATTGTAATAGGAAATACTCTTGGAGACTTCTCGTGACTTTCTGTCAATAGGCAGTGATCCTGAAAAAAAACAGGCATTTTTGTCAAGAATTTCATAGTCTCGTATTCGATCCTTTAACTCCGGCATGAGAAATATTAGCTTAAACCGGGAAATGTCAGTCATTTCGTGAATTATTATAATTTTATGCTAATTTTTTTTTGTTAATATTAAATAAGATAATTATACGAAAACGCGATTTACTAGATTGTAGCTATTTTGGAGTAATCGTTTGTGCGCAGGACTGTCACGCCTAAGGTCGTGGGATCGAATCCCGGCCGCTGCCGCTTAAACTTAGAAATATTTTTTTTTCACGAGTACTGCCTCTTCCGAGGTATTGACAAAATATTCCACTAGTTTTTCTTCTCATAAAAAAAGTACAGATCACCTTAGCAGTTCGAAACCAATCGGATTCAGCAATAAACTTAAAGTTTCCTCCAGACCTTGGTTCTTAACGATTTGTCGCGCCACCCAAATTTCTTTAACTAAACATATTTTAATTGATTAAATTTCACACAAAAGCCAAGCCTAAATTTGGGCTTCGCGATCGCATTTAAAAGAGACATAGTTTCGTCAAATTGCTTTGAATGCTGAAGAGGGGGTAATTCATCAAATACGTTACTAGGTCAACACCTTCAGCAACCGCAAATTAAAGAAGAAGGTAGTCCCGGGCGCTAAATCAAAAGTTTTCTAACCGAATTTAAAAGATCTTTGAAAAAAAAAAAAAAAAATATTTTAATTAACCGTTGCCGTTGCAACTTCTTTCGTTTGTACAATTACGACCCGTATCACCACTCAATGTAGAGCACCACTTACAATTGAATACACAAGTTCCATATCAACACCTCCGAAACAATTCAAAGCACGAACTCAAGATTATCTACAGGTAAAATGTTAAACGACTCAACGCGACCTCGTTGCATCCTCGAACGATCTTTCGATAGAACAAGTCGTTTTCAGTTATATGTACTGTAGTATATGCCTCTGTATGTACAACAAGACCTCTTGAGAATGTGATACTGATGGTATAGAAACATTTGCAAACATCACATATGCAGCTGAACAGCTTCATCATCTTGACATCCTCCATGACATTGTATAATTGCAATTCTCTCCCACAGGTTTCATCCTCTTCACTCCCATTTGTTGTTTTCGTCAATTTGTCTAGGATATAGGGAGTTGAGTCCCTCTTTTGCATCATGCATAGAGAATTCCCCATTCCTAACTTAGCTCATCCGTCAAAGAAGATAAAGGACTTTTCGAATGCGAGTGCATAATATGAACTCGTTCTGTCAATAGCTGAAGACGAATCAACCGAAGCACCCTCCCCCACACCCGAAAGACAACATGTGAGTAGGAAGGATATAAGATAATGTCACATGTTTCATAAGCCTTTCAGGTCTAAGGGACTCACACTTGGCACATTGAAATAAATGTGTGTCTTTCGGAAGCAGCCGGGATGAATGTATCCGACAGAATAGAAAGCCGCATAAATGTGCTGAATCCCCTATTATTGTATAGTTAAGGCACAGGGAGGATTCTGGATGACATGACCTAGTTTTTCGATTCTATTGTTCATTGTGGCAAAAGTTTATCAACACTTTTTTGTGAAAGGAAGAATACGTATGCATATATGTAAGTGTAGAGACATCCAAACATATACAGGTTTTTGTTTAGAATATGTGAGGAAAATCAGAAAAACATTCGCCCCATCAGGAATCATCAGGAGGACATAGACGTTGGTAATTTCATTCGAAAAACAGATCCTTGTTTTGTTAGCAAACTATGGGAATTGTAACCATCACCATCACGTGATAAAAACAATGATGACGCACGTTACGGTGAATGACCAATAGTTCCTTTGTTTCCCGTATTCTTATTAGTGTCTTATTGTCATTTCCATTGAGACACTCTAATGGAAAGAACTGTTATGTTTGATAATAATTAGTTGAGGCATGTTTGATGTTCTGTGCCATTAATGGAGGATAAAACAGTAGAAGATATTAGTTCTAGCCAGAAAACAATAAGATCTTTTATTGTTTTATTAACTCTTGGAAGTACTTTAGGAATAAATAATGGAAGAAATCACTTTTTTTTATAAAGTTTGCTATGTAGAACTTGAAGCCTTTGTTATTTCCATTTAAGAATTATTGTAATTGTACCTACTTAGGAACGGAGGTTCAATAACGACTAACGGCTAGGGCATTTAGCGAATTTCTGCAAGTCAATGATGAAGATAAGAACCAGATTTGCTGAGAGACCAGCCTAGCAGCAGTATGGGCAACAAAAAAGGAAGAACAGTGCTAAAGATTAAAGGTTTGAATGAATCAACAACAACTTGGGTGAGCTACAACCAAGTTTTTATGGGCTGAAGTTATAGCTAGTTCACAGTTGTCAGGCCATTGGTAATTCTTTGTGATTGCTTAAAACCTTTACATAAAAATCTGACCAGTTCCAATCAGGCCCGGAAAATCAACAGGCGATCTAAATTTTCATAGATCCGGGTGATTTTTAAAAAAAGAAGGAATTTTAGATCCATACACACCGCAAATATTTATCGATTTTAAAATCAAATATACAAGAGCGTGCACGAATTATATACAGAGCTACGAGTCCTGATTTTGTTCATCAAAATATACAGAATGTTTCCTAATTAATGAACAATACTTACTGAGAGAAATGATTTATTGGGCATATTCTTGGAAAAAAAAAAAGTTTTTCCATTGCATTTATGAAAATTTTATATGGGTATAAGGGTAACCCATCAGTAGTTTGTAAATTGTAATACCCCCAACTTCTTTTATTCGTTTCAAATTCAAAAATTCATCAGTAGATCGAAACCCTGATTTTTCATGTAATTCACCGTTTGGAATCCATCTTGGATTTTAGTTTTTATTGAATATCCCGGTTATTTTGTCCAAAAAACTTTGTAGGAGAAAAAGTTACCTAAAAATTTAATTTCAGATTTTTCGTGTCAAGAAAAAGTTTTAGGCCAACAAAGTTAGATAAACCAAACATTTTAAGTATTTTTTAAAAATTTAGCACATAAAAAATCAAAATTAAAAAAAAAATATGCGCTACAATTTTTTACAACTTAAAATTCTCGAAAATTTCGCTATGAATATTTTTTTTTTATTTTAATAAACAAAAAAGACTTTTTTTTACTAACAAATCTTTTTGTAGGATTAAAAGAAACCGAGGTATTCAATAAAAATCTAAGATGGTGAAGAAGTACGAAAGGTTATGGTTTTAATCTACGACGATTTGATTTGAAAGAACAAGTAAAAATAGTGTGGGAGGGGGGCGTATTATAAATTGCTGTGTAGTATTATAAATGTACTGGACTAAAAAGGCCTTTCTCCAATGACATCATTTATCGAGGATTTACGAAAAAGGCTTACTTTGATGTACCTTAATGACCTTCTCCAACCATTGTACCTTCACCCCTTGAACACAATGAGATGTAGCTGCAGCAGAAAAATCGCTATAGCACAAGCTGTCACTAAAATCACTCAATCAGGTTGCAAAGAACGTCTACAATGGTGTAGAGTGGTTCCCAGCGACTAACTTGAGTAAGAAAGAGAGAGAGTTGAACGATCCCATATTTGCCATCTCAAGTGCAGCTTGTAGCGAGTAGAAAAGTTAAGTTTGAGTCAACTTTTGCTGCAGCGACATCTCTTGCTGCAGCTGCAGCTTCACATTGCAGCGTTGTACCTACACTATTTTGGTATCATTCAACTTTGACATGCTGCAGCTGCACTAAAGGTTTAATTTTAAGATCCTCGTACGGTTCGAAACATTGGATAAAACCTTATTATGCGACACCAAATCGGGATATGCCTCAAAAGTTTAAGGAACGTAGGATAGCCTTTTTGTAGATGTGGCATTTCGAAGCTTTTCTGTGGAAAGGTGTGGGTAAATAAGATACACACGTATTGGTGCCTGGTTGATGATAAATTGTATATCTACCCACACCTTCCCCATATTTAAAGTGCTCAATATTTGTAAGCAATCTTAACCGACAACGACAGACTACTTATGCTTTTTTAAAACTAAGCCACTTAGCGTATAAACTGGTACTTTAAATTGTATTTAGTAAATATTTCGTACTGATTTTCTTCCTTGTATGACCCTTACTCTTTGAAGTCTGATCTTCACTCTTACTCTTTGAATTCAGATCTGTTCAAACAAAATACCTATACTCAGCAAAATTCTGCTGGAAAAAATTTACTGGTAACTTCAATTTTTCATTTTGCAAATGTTTTCTATAAATCCAGTTAATCCACAGCAATCAGACCGACCCATACTTAAGCAGTCTTATAAAACAGGCTTGAAGTTTGAAGCCCCATTGTTGAATTCAAACTCCCTCACCTTACTCTGATTTCTTTATCACAAATGGGTCAAAGAGTTTTTTAAATAAAATATAAAATCCGATTGAAATGTAACTTGACCTTGTATTAAGTATAAGAGAACATTTTTGTTAAGGGCATTATTGTAGAGGGATCAGTCTGAGTCTAAAACTTTTTTTTTTGTGGTAACATTTTCCCAGTTTGGCCGCAATTCAGGAAAAAGTAAGCTTACAAATTTTTTTTTTTAATTTTCAGCGCCTTAGCTAAAATTGTAAGAAAATCAATTCCCTATAGGTGTGATAACATTTTGTTTGTGAGATTTATGGTTCTAAAGATATCGCGAAAACGTTTTTATGCTCCGATTTGTTAAATGGCGCCCAAATGGGATACTTTAAAATTCGAAAAATCGCTCACAATTAATTACCACCGCTACACATCAAACTATACATTTTTCTGCTTTACTAAATAAAATAATTGGTCTAAATTTTTAAAATTTCAATGGATCAGAACTACTAGCTCAACAAACAAATTCAGCTCCAAATTCACAAACAAAAGAAGTGTTGTGAAATTGATTTTCAATCATTCTTGATGTTGAGAGAATGTAAGATTGCCTCCCACAAAGTTGCAACTGCCCAAACTTCGACTTCTTTAGAGGAAATATCTCTCGATAACTTAGGTTTGTAATGTATGTTTACATTACCAGTGCTTGGAGTTAAAAAAGAAAATCGAAGTATATTGAAACTTCTTATTAGTTTTATACATAAGTTGAAAAACTTATTTTTTCTACCCTGTAAATTATTACCCAGTTCTGTTACTTCATCATAAAAACAAGGAACGTATAAATAAAATCAATGAGTCAGAAAAATCTTGTACTAAATCATACTTTTATTCCACCATACTTTTTGGTTAAGAATAAGAAGCATACGTCATATTTTATAGTCCTTACCTTATTATTTATAGTCCTATACTTAAATTTCACTTCTGTCGTAGAAAACCCGCAGTTTCTCAACTTTGTCACCATGCTGTCACTTAGATTTTCCTCCTTAAATTAGTTATGCTTATAAATTAGTGACAGCTCAAATATACACCTGATTCTTTTGAGTTACAAGTTAATTTAACAAAAGAAGCCTACTTTATCCTTAAGGGTGTTAAAATATTCACTTAACTTGGAGATGATTTATAAACTCGTTAAACATATCTCTTATTTTACTGCTGTCACCAAACTGCCTAAACTAAATTATCTTCATCTTGGTTAAGAATTCCCCTTATAGAACTACTAAGAATTTCTTTGGAAAAAAAGCAATTTCTTGAAAAGTATGTGCGATAAAACTTTACAACGCTTTCTTTTCAATCAAAATGAACTTTTATTGCACTCGAAGGACAAAAGTTCCCAAAGGGGTGGTAATTGTAATAAAACCCTTTTGGCCATTCAACAAAATTACAACACACATCGTCTCGTATTGCCACCAATTTGTATAGCTGAAACCAGATCTATAGGTACCCGAAGGTTACGGACTTTGTATACCAGAATCTTAATTCCAGACAAATCGGGAAGGTTCAGTGACACAGAATTCCTTTTGAAATCCTGGTGTATAACCCAAAATTAGATCCTGGGTGTTTCAATGTTTCTGCATCATATCGTATCATATATACCTAGGTAGTATAGGCAAGGATACATGATGATGTGGTCGTGTTCCATAATACCGTATATACATTGCACATACAAACCTTGCGACTATTAATTATTTTCGTCCTTCCGGGAACGATAATCAAAATGGCCCCCGCTTGATAGCCAATTTCATAGTCGTACATAAAATTAGAGAAACCGCACTTCATTAATTATGTGGTAGCGAAGGACAAAGGGGCGCGACTGCAACAACATCCTTTTTTGTTTAGAAGATAATAGCAATGATTTTCGTTATGTACAACGAACTTCTATCTAACCATAACACATTCGGTTTCATCATCCTCTTTGTGTGTTGGTATAATCTCATCGGGAAAACAACCCAGGCATATACCGTTTGTTGCTAAGTTCTTGGTTGCTTCATTCGGTTGGATTTCCTTCCGGTTGTTTTATTATTTAGTTTGTATATCGATGCTGCTTTGGGCACGAATATCAATTAAATTCTCCTCTAGTTTCACATTGGGTGTATATCTGTATTATGTTATTTCAAGACCTCTCCCCCTCATGGTGTGGATTTGTTTTTATGATTAATGGTCTTTTAAGCTTACGCAATCCATTCTCATAATCTATTTAGCGAGTTTCATTTCCCTTATTTAAATATGGAATTAGATAAGAGAATATGGACGTCTGGAGAATGTGGTCAGGTGAAATGCTAGGGTTTTAAAGCTTTAATTCGCAAAACCAAAACCGCACACAAAAACATTTGTTTATAAAAGTTTCTATGGTTGTGATAATACCTTCAAAGTGGGTTTGGTCTTTTAATATATGTTATGGGATATTGTGTCTGTTTGCTTTTGTAAGTACCGTAACATGTAAAATTAGAGCCCTGAAAAATTTCTATGAAAATACATATCGGAATAGTGAGCTAAATATAATAGTTTTTAGTGCGAAACTGAAAAAAAAATGCATGACGGGATCGCACGAGTTTGCTCTTGTATAGTTAAAAATTATCAATAATGCAACAACATCTTCAACAATTGGTATTAAGCAAAATGTCTCATCAGCATGAGCTATTTCGAGCAGTCTCATCCATCTTAAACAAAAAAGATAGGTACAGGGTGTTTTACATAACAAAATAAGATGGTACCGGAGATCCACTTCCCCCTGTCAAGCTGGATGGGGAAATATTCTTTAAAAATATCTAAAATAGAAAAATAAATATAATAAAATAATGGTGGGCACAAATTATCGAGCCATATTTTAAATCCTGTCTTTTTAAATCAATTATTTTTGAAAAATAGTTTTTGATAAATTATTTACTATTTTTTGTTTTTAATTATCAAAGCACATATCTAGTTTTAGTGGATTGCCAAAAACACCTAAGGTGTGACAAAAAGCTGGAGTATGTAGGCTGTGTCGAGATAAGAAAAAAGTCGTGTTTGTGAGGGAGGGGAGTCTATTTCTCCCCGTTTCGTCGGGAGGGGCAATTTTATTAAAAAATAACTTAAAAACAGAAAAAAAAATATTAAAACCAACGGTTTATACTTACAACGCCTTTTTGTAATGACAGAAATCTTTTATTTTAGTTTAATTTTAAATAAATTTGTTTTAGGGAGTAGTTTTTGAAATATTAATTTGAAAATTCAAAAATTAAAAAAAAACAAACAAACAAAATAAAAAAAAAAATTCAAACTGATTTTTTTTTTAAATTTTAAGTTTTTAAGTAATAATTTTGTTTTCAAAATTCAATGCTTTTATTAGAGAAAATTAAAAATAAAGGGAGGGACAATTTTTTAAAAATTGACTTAAAACGGAAAAAAAAATTATTAAAAAACAACGGTAACGGTAACAATGGCATGTTATACTTTTTTGTAAATCCAGAAATCTCTGCTTTTATTTTATTTTTAAATTAATTTGTTTAAGTGAACAGTTTTTCAAAAATTAATTTTCAAACTTAAATTTTTGAAAAAAAAAAAAAAAATAAACAATTGTGTTTAAACTGATTTTTTTTAAATTTTACACTATGAAGTATTATTTTTGATTTTAACATTCAATGCTCCCATCAATTTTTAGTCTTATCTCAACCCAATCTACACTCTCTAACACTAACTGCTTGTCACACCTTAGGTGAACCACCCTGTATATGTATTGATACATATTTATTTAAAAACATACTGATACATTTTTTTTAGACATACATACATTAATGTTTAACAACACATACATATTTGAATTGACATAAGGCAACGCAACTTATACATAACAAATGAAAGGAAAATAAGTTGAAAATTCAATAAAAAAAAGTGCGTATACGCCCAAGTGCACCAATTAATTAACCTCTTCTCTACGAAAATTGGTTTCGTGTAAAAATATCGAAATTGAAGTAGTCTGTGACGCAAAAATTAGTCTGACTATAACGCCAGAGGTCTGTGGTTCGAGTCCCAGCTTCTTCCATCTAATATAAGTTACAAATCCTCCAATAGTATATGTTTTCATAGAAAATTGCCTCTCACCGTAGCCGTTCGGATTTGGCATTAAACTGTAAGTATTTAGTACCCTCCAGACACGCACGTACACAGGAATATTTGAGAGTTGTAAGTCCCTAGGCCCTGGTTCTTAATGAGCTGTTGTGCCACCAAATTTATTTATTTTTATTCAAAATTAACACTACGATGATGGAGGAGTCTAAAGATGTGGGTTGCTCCATACCTTCCGTCGGTCTGTGCGTCTGTGCGTCTATTGTAATTTCAGCTACAGTCTTAACGGGTGGATCGATTTGCTTCAAATTAGGTACAGAGAATTTTGATGTGGTTCCCTAGACGGAAAATTTTAATTTTTCAATTATATCATCTAGAACAGGTAAGTGCAATACAAATGTTTCGGGTTTTTCTCCCAAATATTACTGTAGCGGTTTTGATTAATCTTTTAGTTCCTAAAATAACAATAGTGGTTGTAAGGATTCTGAATCTTAGGTATTAGCCAAGAAATTCGCATTGAGCAAATTTTTGATGTTTTTTGATAAAATTGCCTTATTTTCGAGTTTTTTACGAATAGTTGTCAAAGGGTTGACCGATTTTGTTAAAATTTTGCAGGCTGGTGCTTCCGGATAGGTCAAATAATATTGCATTCAAACATTTTTTTAAATATATTTTTTTTTGTACCATTTGACAGAGCAAGTTTATGCTATCCAGTTATGAATATTTGTTGTGTAAAACTTAACCTCCCTTTATACGAAGTTAACGTCTCTAACACAGAAATATTTTAATGAACACCTATAAATAGGCAACACTAAACAAAATTTCAAAGTTTACGATTTATGAAGTTAATTTTGGCATCAAAAAGTTTTGATTTCAAACGTAGGTTCTGAATGCATTCTGATGTAATGTTTCTACCTAGTTTTATTTTTTCCTGGAGAGCAAACTAGAAAAAAAAAATCTATATCTTTTCGCGAACTTTTTCCAATTCTAGTGTAATTTATTCCTTGCAGAGGCCTACCAAGGGCAAAACTTATTCAATTTTGCCAACAACTGCTTTTGAACTAGGTATCTTTCATTTATATCTATCTACTATCTCAAAAAGAGAGCGAATATAAAATTATAAAGCAAAACTGCAAAACTCTTTCGCAATATTTCTGCATACAAAAAAGAACCACGCGATAAGAGTCTCCGACCCACTTTTTATAAACTTGTTCCAGTTTTTTGTAATTTTTGTTTTTGTTTCCATTGAAGATCTCTTAGTGTGCGCAGTGGTCCTTGTAAATTCCAGGCAAACAAATTTCATAACATCATCACAGGAACAGAACTATATACAACTAAGAAAAACGGACGAGAAAAGTCGTCCGTCCGGATGCACTGACATCATTTCGTCTAGAAATTCACATTGGATGATGATTTTTAGAGCGGCACAAAATAAAAATTCGAAGCGTTAAAAGTTTGCTAATTATAAGCGGAGCCCTTGCTCTGAATAGTCGGTCGTGGTTTTATCCTATATTATAGGGGGCATGGTGCTCGAAAATTTCCAACTCTTAAAACTTAGCGCACTCAAATCATAATTTATTAAATTTAATCATCGTTCTGAACACACAATGTAGGAGGTTGGTATACGCACCCACTTTTATGGTGCAACAAAATAAAAAACATCCTCAAATGTGCAATGTCCTGCAACTGCAACAACTTTTTTTTTAATTTTAACGTTAGTGTTTTAGTGGTTTTCATTGCTTGTCGTCATGGCTCTAGTCCTTTTGTGTCCTCGTCGCTCGTCGACGCTCTCATTATCTTTAAATTTTTTTTGTTTGCTTCGTTGTGAGTAAACAGAAAGTACTATACCAAGTTTTCTATGGTCTCTTTTGTATCAGTATATCTCAGTCTCTGGGTCTATCCACACTTGTGGGTTTAATGACCACATCAGATCCTGGGATGGTGGCTTTAGGGATTTTCCTATGGGAGTCTTTGCCACAAAGCCAACCCACTATGCAACCGGATGGGACCTCTGATATGGAAAATATCCTCTTTGAAGCAGCAGTCGGAGAAGATCCGACACAATCATCACAAACATCACCATGGCCAAGATTGGTTCTTCTTTGTTTTTCAATACTTTTAAGGGTTTTTTTTTTTTTGTGTCTTTTAGGGTTGCTGCAGCTTGGCATAATGGTCTCGTTGAAAATTGCACCATTGCGTTGCTCCCTAAGCCACGACGATGTATTTAGTTCTTAATTATATCCAACATCAGTCGTCGCAAAAGGGATTTATTCTAATGGAAGGCCAAAAGCCAAGTACATACATAGAAATATTTTTGGCTAAAGAAAATCCTTTCAAAGGATTCGAAAAATTATATCCTCTTTAAAAGGAGGAATACAAAAAACAGCTACCGAATAAGGTAAGCTCTATCTAAAATCGATTTCACCAAGAGACCATTTGCCACATCGTTCTGTGTTGTTTATGTCCATGCTGGTGTTGGATATTGACGCAAACCCCTTAGAACACTTAGAAAAAAAAAATTCGTGCTGTCCACGGTCTGGCAAAAATTTAAAATATTATTTTAAACAAAATGGTTTGTGCATAATATTAAATAATTAAATATTTTTAGAACTGAAGGAGTATCAATTGGAGCAAAGAGGTCAGATAAACTTCTATATTGACGACATTTTTTTCCGTTCCATCATGGAAGATGACCAAATTTTATAAGAAAAATTTAATTTACAGTAATATAGCACAATCTTTGAAAATCGTGTTCTATAAAAATGGATTTTTTTTTTGTTTTTTTTTATCAACATGAGAAAAAGCTATAGATAAATGTGTTTTTGGGATTTTTCTAATATTTGACAACTCGCAAAAAACTATAAAACCAAATTTTTTGTAATTCTTGATGTTCGGAGGTTCAGAGTTCTACCCCTGAAGTCAGTATGAGGCATCCTTTTAGCTTATTTAAATTGATCTGGATGGATTTCTTTCAGTGTACCTACAATCCATCCATGAGTAGATAGTCATGAGGCCTTAGTCAGTAGTCACATTTCAGACTTTGTGTCGTAAAAAAATATCTTCTTTTTATTTTTAAATTTAGCTGAAGCATCCTTTTTTATTTGCTTAGGGTTTGCCAACCAGTGCAGTGTCAGTCAGGTAAGAAACGGATTGTTTATTTAAAGGGAGACTTTTCCTGTCAGTGCGGTAGTGAATGGTGGTGGAAGTTTGGCCGGTTATGTCTGGTTCGATATTCTGTGTGGCATAAATTATCGAAAGTGATTTCCATAAATAACAAAAACAACAACATCACAGAGGACAAAGTCTTTTCCTGCTTTATGTTTTTTTTTTCTTCAAAAACTTTTTAAAGTGCATTATTCTGAAAGCAAGTCACACAGGCGGAGAAGAATCAATTTTCACAACAAGCAGTTATGGTGGAAGAGGAGTGAATGTGGCATAGGTACTTTTATTGATTATAATATTCTGAAGTTTGCTATCTTTTCCATTGAAGAGAAACTATGTTTTTTTTTTTCTCCTCATTTTTGTTTTCGTCCATATCCTATCCCAGGTGGGGCTTTATGATAAATTGATTGCGTTGTTTTCGATGTATACCTTTATGTATGTGTGCCTATCTGCAAGAGTCCTCGATAATATTTTAAAATTGAAATTTTAAATCTATATGATTTCGTGGCGGAATTGAATGGATGTCGACATCTGTTCGAGAATAAACATTGAAATTGAAATGGATAAGTATAAATGCTATTTTTTAAACAAAAATCAATGAAACGAATATGCTCTATTATCACAATTTTCATGAAAAAAATAACCAATTGATTTAATAAGAAAAAAAGATAACTTAGAATTAGTTTAAGTTAAATTGAAAATATATTTTTTTAACTCTAGTTTGCAATTGATGTGAAATGATTTACATATATTTAAAGTCTCCTATGTCCTACTAAATAAGTAAATGCTAATAAAGGAAAATTTTAAATAGTAATAGAGTAATTTATTAAAAAAAAATCAATGAGTTAACCCAAAGTCGCACAAATTATAAAAAAAAACGCAGGAATTAACTTTCATCAAATCAATTCGCCAAAGAAACTCTCCAGATTTGTGAAACTTATGTTAGTAAAGTAAGCATGACACTTTTAAAATTTTGGTCAAAAATAAGTCGGGATATGCCACATCGTTTAAATGAATTGCCATAGATATGCCTTGGAAAGAAAAATTGCCGCGACAGTGGCGGTTCTGCTAAAAATTGCTAAAAAAGGTTTTCATACTAAAACTGCATATAAGATTAGAAGGACCTTATAAGCAAATTTAGAATGAAACCCACTTTAAGCCATTTTTGGAAGAACCACTGTCGTGGCAATTTTTTTTCTTTTCACGGCATATCAATGGCAATTTATAAATATATTTTTGACCAAATTTTGAAAAGACATTAATTTTTCGGCGAACTAGTGGCGTGGCAAATTTTTAATTTGGTAGTAACCTGTGGCGTAATGGTTAGTGCGTTGGACTGTCACGCCGGAGGTCTGGGTTCGATTCCCAGTCTCTGCCACCTAAACACAAAAAGTGTTTTCAAGGGCTACTGCCTCTTGCCAGGAAGTGACAAATCCTTCAAGAGTATGTTCTATCATAGAAAAGTGCCACTCATCTTAGCCGTTCGGATCCGGCAATAAACTGTAGGTCCCCTCCATTCCTATAGACGCACACACAGGAATGGTTCAATGGTTGAGAGTTGTAAGTCACTAGGCCCTAGTTCTTCATGAGCTGTTGTGCTACCAAATTTATTTATTTTATTTTTATTCGTTAAAAAGTTATGTAACAATTAAAATTGGTCCTTAGGAGATTTTTTGTTATGGATATGGCGAGATTTTATTCTCATCGCCTCAATTCTACAATATAATATGTAGTTACATTTTTGTTTCATTCAATTACCGTAAGATGTAATTAAATGTTTAAAGCTGCTTGCCTAATTTTTAAAAATTGCAAAATTTTATCGCGCGATTTTTTTTTTGAAAATTTAATTTAAATTGTGAAATTTTTCATTATTTTCCTAAGCTTTTTTCAAAACTTGAGTTTTAAATAGTTCATTTTTTAAAAAATCGTATATAATTTTTAAAATATATTTTTCAGTTCTTTACCATCTTTGAATTTCCGTTGTGGTGGACCCAGCTTGATGGGCCTCATATAATGAGTTATGCAATATCATTTAATTTAATAAATTGTTTGATTCGTTAAATTAACAAAAAATTAGGCACAATTAATTATGGTTTCACATCATTACTTCATAGCCATTTTACTAAAATATTAATCAACTCTAATTATCCTATGTCAAAGGCAATTTAATCAAAAGCTAATTAAACCTTATCCATAAATTCCTACCTTCTGGTCAAATAAAATCCCTGCAACTGCACATTCACTTTGGTATGTTATTTACGCTCTACCACGAATTAAACGACAACCGCATATACTGCTTGTTTTTCTCTCCCTAATGCGCGTAATTCAAATATAAACAAGTGTCACCCTCAGAAAGGTAGGTCTATATTCTTATATACCATTTATAAAATACATCGCCTGCAGCAGCAAACACACCTTGAAAAGCAATTACCCAAAAATGCTACATTGTCGAAACAAACTTTTTGACTGTGAACCATATGTTTGTAAAGGTAGGGATACATCCAAAACACTCTCTAAAGCAAATGACATTGACCTGAGCTTCTAAAAATCTAAACATCCAACATCCAAAAATTACTGTTTAACTTATGTTAAGGAAATAACATTTTTCGGAAAGCCGAGTTGCCGTCGTAAAATTATATAGCCAGCTCAGTAAAAAGAAAAAAATCTTATGGGATCTAATGCTCCCACTTTGAACGGGAAAAACGTCTTCTTTCTAAAAGCTTGTCTTGAAAAAAAAAAAACAAAATTTTAAGGACAACGGCAACACCAAAAACATCAACTGATAATTAAAAAGTTTTCTTCTTAAGTTTTGTAAATAATATTTTAAAAACAAATTAATGACAAAACTTACTGTTTACAATTTTTTTCAAAAACCACTTCCATTTAAAGAAAAAAAGCCAAGGAACTTTAAATATAAAAGATTTAAATGCAAAAAAAAAAAATTAAATAACACCGCCTTCGATGCCTCCCACTACCTTAACACAGTCTTCTTAATTCTAGGTATTGATTAGATTCTGTCTACACTTTTTCATTTTTCTATTGGACTGACATAGAAGTTGAAATAAGTCGTTTCTTATGTCGTTTTTGTAGTGAAAATAGAAATGGAAATCTCCCAAAATCCAACCAAAAACGCCTTTAAAAAAGAAGCAAAATAGAGGAAAGCTCTGGGAGAAGAGATTATGTATGTAAATTTTGTATGTAGTCCATTGAAATGTTACAAAATTTTGGCCTAACCTTCTATTTTGTATAGGACAAATTTTTGTTGATCAATTTGTAGGAGACATTAGTGTGAGTGTAAAAACAAGTTTAAGGGGTTCAACGCCCCCCCCCCCAATTTGGCCGTCATTTTGGAAAAAGGGGTACATAACTTTTTTTGCGATATCTTGAGAGCCATAAGTCTCACAAACAAAATGTTAGCACATTTGTGTAGAGGACTGAGTTCTCTACAATTTTTGTAAAGGCACTTTTTACCGTAAAATTGAAAACTAAAAATTTATAATTAAAAATACACGAACGTTTTAAGAAAATAATCTTTATAGGGATATAAAATTAACACAAAAAGATTAAGATATTTTGCCATCTTTTTTTTTGATTATAATTTTTTTATTTTCAGTTTTTCTACATAAATCTGCTAAAATTATATGTTTGTGAGACTCTCAAGATATTGCGAAAAAATTTTGCACCTCTTTTTCCAAAATGGCGATCGATAAAGGGGGGGGGGGGTTGACTTTGAACCCCAAAAACTCGTTTTTACATTCAGATTTCTATCAGAAAAAATGTTTTCCTGTACAAAATGTAAGGTTAATGTAACATTTCAATAAACTAACGCCTCAAATTTAAACTAGGAACAACATAAATTATTTCTGCAAAAGAAAAAGCATTTTTGGCCTTCAAAACAGCAATTTTATTTTTAAATTGTCCGTTTCCCTCCCAAACAGGGGAAAAAGGATGTTTCCACGTTCACGTAAATATTGTAACATTTTTTTAAATTAAAAACTACAAAACAAAAAACTTAAAACGGCAACACTAACACTGCAATCACAAGCACAACCGATTGTGGTGGTGAATACCACGAAACTTTTCACCACCAACTGGGGGGACTTCTCCAACGAAAAGCTCTCTGCCTTATCACCCATGGCTTCTGCGCACTGTTTTCTGCAACCATTCTCCGTTACAGTAGAAACTTCAAATTCAAACAGATTGCGTATACCAGAATGGCAAAATAGCAATTCAATTGGCGTCAAGCTTCATTGAGACTTTGTGGGGAATTCAGTCTGTTTTGGACGGTCGACTGGATTTTTAGATTCGCGGACAAAAAACTAAAATCTCTGACCAAATATAGAAAAGAATTGCATTGCGTTGCATATTATACAGTCTTCATGTATAGTGAATCGGAAAAGTTTTTATAGGTAGTGAGTTGCTGTCTCTGTGGACATCCTCCACCTCCTCCACGTTATACCATCATTGTTGGTTCTGCCAATTCAATTTGCGGGCGAAATGGTAATTTCCCATCGGGTTTTTCTTTTTGGCCAGAAGCACTCAGACAAGTAGTAGAGGAAGTGCAGTCACCGCGACGCGTTTTGAGTAATCAATCAACTGTCGCGCGGTCTTGAGCGTCGCATGGTCTTCATCATCATCATCAGCAGGGCCCTCCTGGGATGGAATGAATAAGAAACCGTTATAATAGGGTTTGTCGTCAGTGGGTGTGTGTAATGTTATGTGTAGTGCATCTATGAAGTAATTGTTAACGAAAAGAAAATACAAATCAGATAAATTGGAATTTAAGTCTTGAAACAAGCAAGAAGGCTGTGCTGTGACAGGCGGGTTTTTGGATTGGAAAGTAATTTTCTCGCGGTACCTAGTAATATTTTTTTGTCGGTCGGAAGGGAATATAAATGCGATTCTGCCAGAGGGAGTGTGATATACATAGTGCAGCCCTTTAAATGGGCCATGAGATTTACAATCATGGAGTGTCACGAAAAAGTGTAGGCTCCCCATTAAGGGGGACAACGATTTAAAACGATTTTATACGCAATCCATTCAGGACATGGATAGGGATACGATACGAAAGAACTCTGCATGGATTCTGCATTCACCGGGAGCCAAGAAAAAAAGAGGTGAATTGCAATTTATTTTAGTGTCATGATATTTTTAGAATTTACATACATATTTATGTTACAAAATTTTACCATCCGGGGCTAAATTCGTAGCCGGGAGGCAGACATTTTTAAATGTATTCTCGACACCGACACGCACTGGAAACGTCACCAATGAGGTGTGAACTTCGCGGCCCTGACATCTATCTATATACGTTTTTAAGTGTATTTAACGTTGGTGTTGGATCAGACGAGATGTTGAGATACAGTATCTGCATCTGGATGTGCACCATTTGTTCTACGTGGAATTTCAGAGTAATTTGTGTATGGTTGGTGCAGTCATTAGGGACAATGATCTGATCAAATTGACTGAACACAAAATTTAAACGATGCAACATAATGGGATGTAGTTTATGCATTTGCTTGATGATTATACAATGGGAGATTGATTATTATGTTTGAGGTTTTATGTTATGGTTCATCAATTTTAACGATTTGAACTACTTACATAAATCGTGGTACTGAATTATTCAAATAGAATTCCACATGAAAAAAAAAAACACAATTAGTAAAATTGGATACTCGCATCAACCAAACTGAAAGTGACGTAATCAATTATAGAATTTACGCTAAATATATGATTCAAGTTTTTTTTTTTTTCGTTTTAATAGAATAATCGTGGATTAAATTTTAATTAATAATAATAGCTTTTTGGCGAGGAAAATAGAATGAAAAATTAGTAGATAGAGTGTAAGTCCAACCAGACCACCCATACCTACATTTCTCCCTAAAGCTAAAAATAAAAATGGAATATGAAATAATTTGCACAATTACTAATTTTTTTTTTTTTAATTTTTCACAGGGCAATTATTGGTTTCGTGTCAGTATAATTTCGAGGTTTTTATAAAACTTAAGACTACCATTATGATGGAGAAATCCAATAAATTTGGTTTTCCTCATATATACCATCCGTTGGTCTGTGCGTCAGTACTTCCATTGGTACATCGACCTTAAGCATAAATGGGTGGACCGATTGGATTCAAATTTTGTACAAAAAATTTTTATTTGATTTTCTAGAGAAAAAATTTGAATTTTCGTGTGGCTCATCTAGAACTGGGAACAGCGTTGCCACCCGAAATAAAATTAATGTCCATTATTTTCTGAAAAAACGTGCCAATTTTCGTACTACATGAAAAAACCACAAATTCTTCTTTTTACTTGAAAAACCTGTAATCAATTTTATCACAGGGTATAATACAATAAGAGAAATCAATGGAAATCATTTGTTCTATTCGTGCATAGTCAAAAATTATGTATTTCTGTCCGATCGTGCCACTTCGGCAACTCATGACCTGACTGGGAACTACCAATTTTTGATAAAATTTCGTTCCTATAATATCTCATGTGACCTTAAAAAACACATTTCAGGTTTTTTTTTTGTCAAAAATTCACATAACGGATAGGTTTATGGTTTGACATTTTTTTGAAAAAATTGTATTAATTTTTGGTTGTTTCCGTACAGTGTCGTTAATAGTTAAACCAATTTTGTTTAAATTTCGATCACAAAAATTTCTAAGTTAATAAATACAAGTTTTGTTGACACTTTTCTGAAAATAATGTGATTTGTAGCCTTGAAGAACAACAGCTATTTTGAGCAATCGAACATATGACCACAATTTATGTCGTTTTATTTAACATTATCACCAAGACAATTAATTTTAAAAATCATAACATTGTCGAAACGGTTGTATTTTGTTTTAAGTTTTTGACAACAAAATGCATATCAGTGACAGAGACTAGAATTTAATATTTTAGTATTGGGGAGATTTTGAACTTGTTCTATTATTCTTAAGCGAAGAAGTTGCAACGCACTGTTTTTAAAACTCAAATATGTATTTCGTTGTATTTCTGAAGACAGTTGTTGAATTAAAAATGTTTAAATTTTCATTATTTGTAAATACAAATAAATTTTTGGGTTTGAAAACCCTCTCGTAAGTCCACAACTAATGGGTAGGTATGCATATTCCATAAGTATATTTTAAACAATACATTAAAAAGTAATTTTCATACAATTTGGAAATAAGAGATTTTTTTCTTAAGGGTTAGTTGTAATATACGTGGCTCAGTAATTAAACCGTGCGTCGTACACCAGATTTATTTCGGCAATTTAGGCGGATTAACTGTGGTTCAACGATGGTTCAAGCAAGGTTTAAGTATCTATGTGATAATAGCCAATCATTTGTCTGAACCATCGATAAACCTCAGTTAATCCGCCGATATCGGTGACCCAGAGATTCTGAGCCACGAATCAACTTTTAAGCCACGAGTGCCAAAATAATTCTATATAAAATCGTTCTGTGAATTAATTTTATTTTTTTTTTCTAAAATACTGTAAATCCAAAATTTTGTATTAAAAAATAATAAAAGTTAAAAAATTTTCAAATACAGAATTTTAGAATACAGATTTTCAAAATACAGAATTTTAGAAAGTAAATTTTGACACATAAAGACGTCCTGGAAAATAAGTGAAAATCAATAAAAAGAATATACCTTATTTTTGTTTCTGAATTTTTGATACTTCGAATTGAAAAACAATAGCAGCAAATTTTTTATGGTCATATTAAGAACATAAAACGTAGCTTTTAAACGTCTATCCAGAAGAAACCAATACGCAAATATGTATTTACATTTTTTTTTTACAAATGTCAAATATGTATTAATTTTATGTTTAAACATACATAATGTAAATCTATGAGCCCTACTAAATAAGTTCCCAATAATTATTCTAAGAACAATACAAATATTTTGTTTGCTCATAGGGCCTTTACTTTGTCAATTATATTAGGTTAGTTAAGAGACTGGGCTTACATTTAAAAAGACCTTGAATTATGAGACAAGTTCGTAACTTATCTCTCAACTCACAGAAAAAAAAAAAAAAAAAAAAAAACAAACAGAAACCTTTTGCCTTGAGAGAAACACCTTTCCATATTAAAAGATACACAATCATGTAGCAAGTTCCCTTTGACTGTTTTAGCTATCTCACAGAACAACTTTAATTTAAGCTCACAAGTCACAACAGAAATAAAAATATTATTAATAGAATTATTATAATCAAAACGAATTCAATGAAAAATATCAAAAACCTTTTACACAACATTTAAAAAAAAAACTGTGTTATTATTTTATTGGCTATTTACATATTAAATGGATAATAATTGAATTGGAACACGAAACATAATAAGCCGATTGAGCCAAACAACACTTCAGCAATCGTGACATCTATTTCAGGGACGTAGTGGGGGGGGGGGGGGGGGGGGCTAAAGGGCTTCTCGTAGATTTTTTTTTTTAAATATACCCTTTCTTCCATTAGTCTTTATTCATTGAAAATGTTTGTCAGGGCAGGCTGTATCACAACGGATTGGCAATTGACCAAAGTGTGTCAGGTTTCCACTGATAGCCTAATCTTACCTGCCTAACTTCATAAAAAATATCCCAAATAAGTTTTTCTATTCAAATCCCCTTCGAGTTACATTTCTTAATACGGTCTTGTCTGTTTCTTTTAAGTGTTTTGATAAATTCCAGATTTTTTTTTTTCCATTTATCTCAGATATACAACTCAACTCATTTCGGCAGCCTAGTAGAGTTAAACGATATACAAAACCGACTATTTTGCATATGCATTAAATTTTGATTAATAAATCATCCGAGTGGTATAGAAATTAAAGAGCCCGACAATCTGACACGTATTATTGTTTATGTTTACGTTTCATTGCAGACAGATGTTGCTGATAAAATTATAATCATTTTCATTTTGTCACAATGTTGCGGCTTAAGGCACATCACTTAATAATTCAAGCGTTTTTAAAATTAATGAGAGAGGGAATGACCTAGAGTGAGTTTTGGAGCCAAAAGATTTAGCTAGCTGATAAAATTTTATCATTTTGTAGATTAAAACTTTGTTGCAAGGAGGAATGTTTTCTTTTATCCAAATAAACGTAAATGTTTGATTCACAGAAGAATTGTTCCCAGATTTTGCTCGCATCTCGGCGGGAGAAATCACCGACATATGCAAAAATACTTACCGGGATTTCGACGTTCGGATTAAATAAAAACTCAATATTTGATATATTAATTCTTTAAGATTTTTCTTGAGGCCTTATGTGCGATTTTGATTAAAATGCCGATTAAATTTTATTTGATAGGTATTAAAGTTTGAAGTTTCCATGTATATATTCACATCAATAGTGTCAAAAATTAATCTTGGTATGAAACTAAATGCGATTTTTATCCATTAACCAATCAAATCATACATAACTAGGTATATCTTTTCTATACCATAATGTGGTGGGAGGCGAAAAAAAATAAAACGACGTCAAAATAAGTCACACGGAATGAAACCAACCAATAGTGAAAACCCTCTTTCAAGGTCATACGCATATTAGGGTGTCCGTAATTTCCTAAACTCACCCCCTCTATAAAAAGTGTATGCCCTACAATAAATTTATGGACCAAAAACAAACACTTGGCCAAGCTCATTAATTCGTGCCTCTAAAGTCATAATCTTCCCATACACATTTTCACGGAATTTATGAAGTTTTACGTATTTTTCCTCCTGAACAATATTGCAGATATTGCTAATTTTCTTGCTGATTTTTATTATGAGATCATCTTTTTGAAAAAACATTATTCAAATTTTATGGATGAAAAAATATCTATATAGAAAATATTTTCAAAATTATTTCTTTTTTTTTTTGTATGTAAGATGCACAGGTTAATGACAGAATTTGTTTGTAAATACATTTTTTGTAGGATATAAACTTTTAATGTAGGTGGTGTCTGATGAAAAAAATTGGTCCCGTAGCGTTTATAACAGTAGCTAGTTAGTACAGCAACTGGGCAATCGCCCCCAAAATTTACTGACAAAAAAAAAATTGTAATTAATCCATGCCTATTAAGCCATATTTTTCCCATAATTTTTTGTAGGTATGTGATCATACCTTTAAAAAACCGCATTCAAGGTTTAAGGAAAAAAAATCTATTTAAAATATTTCGATTTTGTTATTTTTATTTATTTTTTGTTATTTTCAATTATTTCAAAAACTAGAAGATTATTAATTTAAAAAAAAACTCTTAAATTTATATTTTACCTACAAAATAAATAAAATACAATATAAAATGTGTTTATTTTTTAAATTATTGCTATTGTTTTTGCTTATTTTAACCATTTCCTCTATGCGTGTAACTTTATTTTTGTTTTAAGCAAATTAAAAACTCATTTCCTCATTTAACAAGGTTTATGCTGAAACAAAAACAGATAGTTGTGTGTAATATGTATAGGGTACCTACACAAAAAAAAAAAATATATATGTACAGCAGTCCCTCGATAATGTGAATTACCGATTATGTGAATTTCTCCAAAATGTGAAACGCTATAACTTTACATTGTCATCTCTATAATGTGAACTTTTGAAATATTTTGACTCTAAAATGTGAATTTCAGTTTTGTATTTGTCTTTTTTTAGTTTTGCGTGCGATATTAGATACTTTATTGTTATTTGTCGAGACATATTTCAAGGTTTTGAATGCAGCTGCGATCAAGAGAGTGTCTTTTGCCAACTGTGTAGGTAGATTTTGTTGTTTATAAGCACTGGAAAACCGTTCCAGTAATGTGAATCCCTCTAAAATCCGAAAACGCCTTGTTTTAATTAGTTCACATTATCGAGGGACTACTGTATACACCAAAGAAGGCAGAATAAGCCGCGAATCCCACTTCTGTTCCCAATCTATCATCGTAATAAAGATTTTAAATTGAATCAATCAATATTCTATAACTTGTCTTATGTACAATCTGAGTGCGTATACAGTGAATATATGTACCTAGGTACTATTCATCACAAACATCAATGAGTAAACGAAGAACTTCCAATATTTTTGCTTATATGTATTTACATTATGAAGGTACGTGATGTAGGTATTTGATTCTGAAAGCTGATGTGGGACGACCATAATAAATTTGCTGATCACACTTAAGAATAAAAGAATTGGACATCACTCAATATAATTTGTCACACTTCATAAAACTTACTGTCACTCACAATGACAATCCAGGTTTGACAGTTTGTCCATGTTTATCTAATTAAGCTCTACGAGTCTTATTCTAGAGCCGATTGAATAAATTTCGAATAAAATTTTGAAATCTTCCAATAATAAATCATACACTCCATCACTTAAAACGACTTCCCTTTGCCCATTTAAGACAAACCACACAGACATCAAGCTTTCATCTTTTCCATTTAATGACTCCCAATACAATTTCAAAGCCAATATAAATGTCTCCACAAAAAAAATACAAACAATCGATCAACTTACGTCAAAGAATTTTAAATAACTTAATATGATTTTGTTTTCCTGCATAAGCCCAATAAATCTAGAAAAACATCCCATTAATCTTTCATCGAAAATAAAAACAAAAAAATAATAATCTTAAAAAGCGAATGGAAAAACGTTTTTGTTTTCATTTAGCCGATTCGCTGATTTGAAATTGATGACCGATATACAAAAAAGTACCTACCTTTACCTTAGACTATAGGAAAAATCAGTCCATGAATAATTGATTTCGGGGTACATAATATATCAATCGATTGAGAACCACCCAATTTCAATTGAAACCAAAAAAAAAAAATATATATTGAAATCGAACAAAAGCTTATATCTGTTTTTTTGTTTTCAAACCCCCATCATCCCCACTTCTAGAGAAATGTAAAAGATACATTTCCATCTTCTGAGTGCTGCCAAAAATAAATACACATCAGAACGCTTCAATATTGTGTGCGTCAATTTTCCTGATTGGTTCTCGCAAAATCACAATGTTTACATTTCAATGTGGCTGGCGTTCTAGTTCTTTGAATAAACACAGACTCAAAAACTCAATGTTAGCTGGCATTTTTACGGTATAGATTGTTTTTCTCGAAAACAACCTATAAATAATATAGTTTCGATCCGAGTGCTAGAGAAAGAAGAAGTTTTTCATATCATAAGCAAAGTATCTATCGGATAAAAAAATTAATAAAACATCTCGTTAAAACTTAAAAGTAAACATAAATGTTTTATGTTTGTGTATTTTTTTTTCGTTGACAGATCTAAATTAATAACCGAAGGCCAATGCCACACCATTTAGTGTGTTAGGTAACCCTTTTATCCTAAAAACAACGCACTTGAATTACTCATATGGTGTCTTGAAGTAATTTATCTTTTATTTAGTTTTCATGGACCGATCGCTCCGTTCACGCTCATGCTAGTTCGCCTCTCTCAAGGTGAAGTTCAAATCTCTGTTGTGATATATCTAAAGACGTGTGCATGTGAAGTGAATTGTGAAAAGTATTGCTTTTTTTCTTTTTTATACTTTTTGTGTGTGAATAGTGAGAAGAATTTTCTATTATAAATTTATAATTAAGATTCAAAACATCTGTGAAAAATAGTTGGTTGCTTAATAATGTGCAATGTAATTAAGTGCAATTGAACTACATTAGCTGCATTTTCAATAGCTCTTTTACTCAAATGTATGATTGCCAACTTGGATGATTTATAAAAACAAAAAGTAAGTTTGCGTTAAGTATAACAAAGATATTTAATATCTATTAGTTATCAGTATATATTTAGTGAGATTCGGTCTTGTATACAAAACTATTAAAAAAAATCATAGCACTCCGTCGCACGTATTTGTTATATTATGTATATGGTCACACACTGTAGCTTTAAAGCCTGAGTATATTTTTCAATAGGTACCTATAGGTTGTGAATTTCTCTAAAATGTGAGCCGCCAAAACTTTACATTGTCATATCTGAATCTGAACTTTCAAAATTTTCGGACTCTAAAATGTGAATTTCTCTTGTAAATTTTTTCACATTCTTCTTTTTTCTTTTGGTAGTGTTGCTTGCGATATTAGAGATTTTATAAAGTGTTTTTTCTTTTTTTGATTAGTAGTCCATTGAAATGTTAGAAATGTTACATTAACCTTGAATTTTATACAGGACAAAATTTTTTTAATGGGTATGTAGGAGGGATCAGTATAAGTGTAAAAACAAGTTTTCGGGGTTAAACTCCCCCAATTTGGCCGCAATTTTGGAAAAGGGGGCGTACAAAAATTTTCGCGATATCTTGAGAACCATACATCGCATAAACAAAATTTTACCACATTTGTGTAGAGAATTAAATTCTTTACAATTTATTTTAACACACTTTTTATCGTAAAATGGAAAACAAAAAAAATATCTACAATTTATGTTAATTTCTTTTTTGGTTATAACTTTTTTATTTTCAATTTTACGATTAAAAGTGGGCTAACATAAATTATAGAGAATTTAAATCTCTACACAAATGTGGTGAAATTTTGTTTGTGCGATGTCTAATTCTCAAGATATCGCGAAAAACTTTGTACACCCCCTTTCCAAAATGGCGGCCAAATGGGGGGAGTTCAACCCCGAAAACTCGTTTTTGCACACACTGATCCCTCCCAAAGATTCATAAAAAAAATGTTTTCCTATAGAAAATGCAAGGTTCGGCCAAAATTTTGTAAAATTTTAATGGACTGTAGACATACTTCAAGGTTTTGAATGCAGCTCCGGTCAAGAAAGTATCCACTGCCAGTTGTTTAGGTACATTTTGTTGTTTTAATCAGTTTCTAAGCACTGAAAAAAAGATCCAGTAATGTGAATCCCTCTAAAATCCGAAAACGCCTTATTTTAATTAGTTCACATTATTGAGGGACTACTGTATATATTTTCAAAATTTTTAAATGCAATATTGTTTGACCTATTCAGAAGCATCAGATTGCAGTCCACCCATGAATAATTTGAAAATAATAATAATATTACAAAAATTAATAATAAAATTTATAAAAAAAAAATAGTTTGACCTCTTTTTTAGAAAATTTCAAAAAAAACTGAAACATTTGTATGCTAGCTACCTGTTCTAGATTACTAAGGATTACTTTTCTTGTCTGGGCTAGGTTGGAGCATTCTGTTTTTTCACATTCATATTGACTTCTACGTCTACCTACATAAATCAGATGTGTGTAGTGTTTAATTTTGAGTTTTGAAAATTATTAGCACTAAAATATGAACTAAATTCCTGCCTCATAAGAATTTTCAATTTGTTGTGGCGGACTGAGCTTGAAAGACCTGCGAAGACGCTGGCGCTGTTTGAAGAATAAAATTGATGATTTTAGCAAATTATTTAGCGAAGTCTCCGCTTTTAAACTGTGTGGGGAAAATAATTCATGCTTTTTTTTTTTTGTGGTTTCTTTTATTACAGCATGACTTCTGGCTTCTTTGATTTTTTCTCTCGTTTTTTTTTTTTAATTTTTTTGCAATTCACATATTCAGTTGGTTTTTTTTTTCTGCTGTGGTTTTCCCAAATACATGCGTACTTATTGCTGTCGTGTTACCACCGAAAAATGCCGTTTCTTATCAGCCGTACATTGCTGAAGACCCTACAATTTTAAACAATTATTCAAGAGCAAGAGACATTTATTTCCGGTTTGATGATTTTTATCAGTAATTTTGAAATATTCAAATATTTTGTATGCCATAATTTCTATTAATTCTGCAAAATTATCATTCTCTGGCAACATTGGTCCACACACACATACAAATATTTTTATCGTGTTTTAATTAAAATTCAATTGCAGTTGATTACACTAAAACATTTTTATTTACTTTTTGTTTTGCGGTCTTTGAGTTTATTGCATTCACATACATAAGGCAAAGGCAGGTGGCCCGCCCCGCCCGATAGCCTTTAATAAATGATTTAAACAAACAGAAGAGCAGCAAAGGAAATTATTATTTGTAATGGTAAATTAAGATTCCATTGCTGGTGTTTAATTTTGATTTTCTCTTCGTGTTTTATTTTGAAATTGTTTCTTTGAATTATACTTCAGTTAAGATATGGATGTCTGTGCAAAGATAAAAAAATATACCTACACCAATTTAAAGTAGTTTAAACTCAAAGACTTCAGTCTAAAGTCTCTTGAATAAGAAGCTGTTGTTTTGTTATTATTGTCTTTCAAAAATATAATTTGCGTGGGGTGCAAATTATTCAAACTCACACCCTCTTCAAATGTAGTTCAGGGCGAAATTTGTGTTTCTAATTGGATGTACTGTGAGCAATATGATGGCGGTCGGTGGTGTGGTGGGAGGAAATTGAATGCGTTCGTTTGAAAAGATAATAGACAGAGAGTGAAAACTTTATGTTGATTTGGTAAGTCATTTCCCAATGGGAAATTATCTTATTTCCTTTTCTTATCGCTGCTGCCGGATTGAAAATCAATCTGTGTGCCTAAAGGGTTTCGTAATATCGTAATGACAGATATGGCATGCGATTTTCTAGGTTCAGGTTGTCATATTTAAAATAGAAGATAAAGACAGTTCATTCTGTATTAGCATATTCGTAGACGATTGCGTGAAATTTATGAAATTATTGAAGCAGTTTATTTTTATTTATCAGAAGGAATGAAGGAAAACACTTCTAAAAGAACAATATTTCTTAAATTTTGTAATAATTTCTGGAATTTAAGACTTTAAAACCAATTTTTTAAAACTTAAGCGTTGAGGATTATCATAAGCATTTTTTATGAAAGATAGATATACCGACAAATAAAATAAGATTATTTCTTGCGTGAGCATGTAAAAACTACAACGTTTTATGAAGTTTTTCTTTCTAAATAGTTCAGTTTTTTTAATATTATTATTATTTATTGTACTATTCATAATCGAATGTCAGTTAATTAGACATTAGACTTGACCATTCTTCACGGTTTGGAGAAAAATGGAGGCGGAACAAGACAGCATACTTAAAGGCGCTTAAAAAATGCTGATTCTCCAAGTGCATTTGATAAACAAACAGCACTTCTCGACTTGTGACATCAGTGGGTCATAAGCGGTGGAATGCTTAGTGCATGCGACCTCGAAGACTGAGCAAATCTGATATGCGTGGGTTCGACTCCTATGGTGGGCATGTATAGAAAGTTTTTCACTATAAAATTGGATTAAATCTCAGCACCACTAAAAAGGAGACTGATGATAGGCGGCTCGCGGCTTCAGGAGGAGTAGAGTTGATCCGGTGGTAGTAGGAGCTAGCTCCGAACAGCCGGTGTTTAAGGGTGAACAAGGGTGAACAAGGTTGAAAAAGGTTGTAAAAGGAGTGAAAAGGGAGTGAAAAGGGACTTCCTCGCTATCTCTCATTCGTAAAGGTGAGAATAGTGGAGGAAGTTGCGTCCAACCGGTATTTATACTGGGAGGATGAGGTGATGTGTCTCCCAGTATTCGTAAGAATGTTAGGGAAGACGAAGGAGTGCTGATCCAGTATCTTTTACTGGACAGCCGGCAAAGGGATCAAACCTAGTGCTATACTAGGGGAGACGAAAGATGTTGAAACAGGGCTAGTACAACACGAGTGCTAGCGGAGAAAGTTGGACCTTCACTTATGGTAACATAGGTGTTGGAAAAGACTAAAGTTGGAGCCAGTGCTACTGGTAAAAGACGTTGAAAATGAGCTTCAAACTGGTACAACAAGAGTACCAGGGAGAACGGAAACAAGAGGTGTCAGAATGAAGGTGGGGATCTAATTGGGACGTAAGTCCTGAGAAGATCCCACAGGCGCAGGCAATCACTGGTTGATTGCCGATGGTCTTCGGACTGTCAAGGAGCGTCTTATCCTTGCTATCAAGGGGCAGCCAAGACTTGGAATGTAAATGCCGCATATTCCAATAATTAAAGCATGTCTCGTATGAGCATGTACATTAAAGGTTTCCAGACTTGTCTGGAAATTATGGTATCATAAGTGAAAATACGACTCTAATCCTGATCTCGGGAATGGATTCGAAGTTTTCACGTAGGATTATCGTTCCTATCCCGTAGGTTGGTAAAGAGACCTAGTTGTTTGAGCGTTTTTCATGCGTCTTCGGATGCTTATTGCTCAATACTTCCAAAAATAACCTAAATTGGGTACGGCGGGGCATGATCCCCTTCAATAGGATAGGCTTCGGTCTTCAGCAAGGATGGAAAATAACCCTACATATTCTCTGATTGCAACTGGTTGGGTCAAACCAACCAGGATGGTGGCTGTCATTCAGCTACGTTATGGAGGTAGTCCTCCCGTGAGATTAGGCCATAATAGGCAGGTGCTCACGTTAAAACTTGACTATCTCCTGAGTATAAAACTATAAGTGGTTCGATATTTTAACGCATTTTATATTTCGCAAAAAAAAAAAACTTGTGAATATTATAAAAATTGAACATGAGTACCTACTACAAAATAATTAAATAAAAAAATATTTCTTCTAGCGAAAACCGAAACCAAACCACCGAGACCAGCGAGGCTCTCAGAAAATGTCGGTACCAAAAATACGGTCTCGTCTCGGGTGCTTTTAAAGTAGTCTCGTCTCGGTCTCGGTCCCGAAACCAAGACTTGCTTTATACATACTTCCTTTATACATATCAAAATCACAATTCCATAAGGTTTCACTATAATTATTTTATGTTTTCGAAAAAGTGGTCATGAGTTATCATCTACTAAGTTCAGCCGCAATTTAAGCATTTTGAAATAGAAATTTACTCTAAAAGCAACAGAAATACTTTTCATGTTTTCCATGATTTTCCATCAGATTTTGCCCATGACTCTTGAGCCTTTAAGTTCTCGCAGACAGATGTCTAGTTTTGTTATTTCGTTTTTTTTTTTCTTTTAAAAAAAGTGATGAATCATGTTGTCACCGAATAGAAATGTCTCAAAAGAATATTTGAGATCATCCAGATGTACCTACCTACATTTATTTTAGATGTGAGAGCTTCTTCTGAAAATTATATTCACATATATATGACATCAGCTGTGATTTTCACATTTTCATTATTCACAATGCATAGCATATTCTTATCCATATGCACAAGCATTACACATCACTTATATCCTCGTATAGTCTGACTCTGGAAGTGGTTATAAATTAAAAGTGAGTTTGAATATGAAAAGTGCCTGCTGTCAGAATTCACAAAAGAACTTCTATATTTGGTTGAGTGACATTCTAATTAAAACTATGCAACAAGATATGAGAATATATCTTCTTTCGTTTTCGTCCTTACAAAAATAAGAGGAATAAATTTCGCAAAATAGTTATATCCAGCCCTCTAGCTAAATTATGTAGGCATCATTTTTGATACTTTCAACCAAATTTTATCTCTCTGGCTAATTCTATTTGAATTAGTTGAATTTAATTGAATTGACGTTGAGTTTAAAACTGCGAAAATAGCTTCTTTTACCTTACGCTGCGTTGAACCTTCATACATGGTACTCTGTGGCATATACGTGATATTTTGCCTCTACCTCGTGTGTGACATTTAAGAGCTTATAACGATGTGATTTTGGAATTTAAGACTTGTTTGTTTTTGCAGGCACTACGTGTTTTCAATTTTCATTATTATATATTTTTTTTTTGGTCTTTGAGAGAAAAAAGGGGGCCGATGTAATTCCAGGAAGATCGATTTAGCATAGGCAGAGCAGGCAGCAATATATATTCTAAAATTGGCACGAAATAATGCAATTAGTTTGAATCTCCTCCTTGCAGGATGAGATTTCTTAAAAGGATGTGCGTTGTTAAGCGAATGAAAAAACACTCACGTCCTTTTGTATTGGCAAAGGAAGGAAAAGGACATTATATAAAAATTCAAAATAAAAAAAAATAAAATTCATACTTAAAAAAAAAACAACTTTTAAACTAAAGACGAAACTCTTTCACGATGTCGAAGATGGCAGTAGAGTGGAGGGAATGTGATTTCATAGTGGAGAAGATATACACACCATAAAATCTGACGTGAAAACTTGTCCATACAACAAACAATCCAGGCTGAATGTTGGAAGGATAATGGATTGAATTTCGCAAGCAATATTGTTAAAAGCTTTTCAGGATATTCTTTAGAATTTTTGCCTTATTTTTTTTTTATGTTTACATTGGCGTGTATAGTTTTTTATTTTTTTTTGTGTTGCTACGATGCCAGAGGTGTTTGCTAGTGTCTGATGGTCGTATCTGTGAGCAAAAGGGTGGCTTGTGAACGAACTAAAGTATATTTTCCACACTATTTTCTTGAGGGGGTTATTATGTGTTTAGATGTGTTTGTGTGGGATAAAGTATCCTCCGGCTGACTATGCTAACAAAGTAGGTGGCATACGATGGGGTTTCAATTTGTTTTAACAACGAGATTAAGTACTTTATCTGAGAGAAGATTGTTATTTTCTGATGTCGTCTTCATCATCTCTTCTTCTTCGTTTTTCTTTGGCAAAAATAAAGGATTATGGCTGTAATTCGATGGGGCGAAAAAAAGGATTAAGATATCATGCTATTATATATGAATCTTAAATTTTTCATCTTATTGATTTTCATTGTATGAAATCGCTTGATGATGGGGGGGTTACATGGGTCAGTGATTGATGAAGTCATTACGAAGATGAATTTTGGATTAATGAAGTGGATGGTTGTGTTAAATGGGGGTTTTAATTGCAAGAAATAATCGATTGCATTTTGAATGAAGAGAATTTTCGTGTTATTTTTTTTTATGAGAGTGTCATTATACATTTTGTTTGTCGATTGTATTTGATCGAATATGATAAATGGGTTAATTGCTTTTCAGGACTTTGATAGACTGCGGTTTGTACCACAGCAGGTTAAGTACCTACCTATCTTTGGATATTAATTTAAAAGAAACGATAGCATTTTTTTGTTTTTTAATTTATGGGCAGTTTGGTCATAATATAGAAGGGAGCGGGTCCTATTATATTTTTCATAATTCTACATTGCCTTGCAAAAATTCTTCTTTTCAAAATTCTGTGTTTTTTTTTACAAAAACCTGTTTTTCAAAATTTTGCTTTTCAAAATATACTGGACAGTAAATATTTAATAGAATAAAATTCTGCTCATTCTGCTTTTCCAAAGAAACATTTATTGCCAATATTCATGCAAAATAAAATTTTCGAAATTTTCAACAACAAATTTCAGTTTTTAACAAATACATAACAAATAATCTGAACAAAAAGCTATAGAGGATATTTTTAGCAATTTTCTTAAAAAATCTTATTTGGCTTAAGCCCTAAGACTATTTAATTTTTTTTTTTTTTTTTTTTATTTAAAAAAATATTTTTCTTTTTGATTTTATATTCTTTCCATTTAATGGATCTCTCAGCTTTGACAGTAAATAATGTCTTTTTATTTAAGATTTTAAAAACTTTATCACATTACTCGACCAAGTAACTAACGAACACTTTTTCAATTCTTAAGCCTTAACTACATTGGCTACTTTTTGCAAAATTACAAAAGTAAAAATATTTTTTTCCAGCGCAGTTGTTTTGTAAAAAAAATAATATACACATTTTATTTTTAAACCAAAACTTAAGCTTTCTGCATCATTTTTATAAGTTTTCCTGTGAGAAACACTATTCCAAAATGAGTTTGAAAATTTTCACTTTTGTACTTTTTCACTTTTTTGGCTTATGTAGTTAAGGCTTTATTCGTTCCAAGAAATGATTCTGTTATCTGGTTTTGAATAAATATAAAATTATAAAAATAAACTAATATTATTTCTATTTACAAATACCTACATAATGTTTATTTTTTAAATTGTAAAACACAACTAAAATTAAAGAAAGAAAAAAAAAACACTGTTTTACAAACTTCTGGAAATAATAAAAAAAAGTATTAAAGAAAATACCAAATAGTTTGCTATTCAATTACTATTTTCATATAAATTCTTTTAGTTTAAATAAATAAACAAAAAATAATCAATATCGTTATTATTTGAACTACATATTCTGAAGCACCAGATTATAAAATTATGACAAAATTAATCGATGCGTTAAAAAGCTATACCGAAAAAGGCAATTTTCTCAAATAACATTAAACCCAATTTCAGCAATGGAAATTTTTTAGCAAAAAATAGTTTTCTTCCAATCACTTCGGTAAAGTTTAATCTAAATTATTAAAATCGTTTTTGAGAAAATTCGGAGAAAAAAAAACAAAATATTTGTATAGTTACCTGATGTTCTTCATGACCTATGTAAGTCAAAAATTTGAATTTCGCCTCTAGGGAATTACAGAAAAATGCCCTGCACCAGGGTTGCCATTTTTCGTCAAACTTTCCGCAGTAGATTCACAAAAAAAATGCAGTAGATTGAACTTTTTTGCAGTAGATCTGTTTTATTATTATTTTTTTCAAAAAACAAGGAAAATTAAAATTAAAAAAAAAAAATGTACAAGTAATTAAAAAAAATAATCATTGTTTTCATAGTTTTCATGAAAAATAAAAAGTGTTGTTAAAAATACATACCTATTGTTAAATATCAGGCTATAAGTTATATCAAACAAAAATATTTAGGTATAATTATTTTTTAATTTTTCAATTCGCTGCCGCTACTACGTCTTTCATGACTTTGGCCTTTACTAACACAATGCATCACTACTTAAGAAATGCATATAAAGTACAATTGTATTTACTTAATAAGAACATTTTATAATTTTATTAAGAACTTGCCAATAATTATCACAATCTGCAACATTAAAAAAAAAAACGCAAATAAACAAAAACAAGATTTCCGTCAGCTTTCAATATTCATCAAAACAGAGTCGATACAGTAGATATTAATAAGTTAAGTAGGATATGAGTATTTCCTGAAGAATTAGAATGATTGCAATCAATGACAAAATTGAAAAATTATTTGTAGGTTATTTGTTTAAAGACAATTTTTTGTAAGACCAAAAATGCAGTAGATTGATTTAAAGGCTAGATTTATTTCGAGAAAAAATGCAGTTGCTTTACTGCAATTGCAGCAAAGTGGCAGCCCTGCCCTGCACAATGCATGCACTGGCGATGGACTATACGAAAAAAAAGGCTTTTTCTGGTTTCTTTAAGAAAACTGAAATTTTTGTGAAAATACCATGTTTTTGAGTTATCTAATCAAACAGTTAGTTAGTTCAAACACTATTGCATTTAAGAATTTGGAAAAAACCAGAAAATACATGTTTTTAGTATTTTTGTAACTTTTTCAATTATACATATTTTTTTTCGTTAAAGGGGTTATTGCATTATTAAACCATTAACATCCACTTTAAAGTTGTAAGTGTAACTTGAAATGTTTTTCAGTTGCAGCAAAGAACTCTTTTTAAAATTTATTTTGACCTGAAATCTGTTGATTTTATTAAATTTCCTTAAAGAATGTTTTAAGTAGGTATAAAATATTTGTATGCAAAACCCTCTAGGGCTTTTCTTGTTGTACCTTTGTCATACGAAGATGTCCTTGAACATTGGTAACAAATCATCCCAACTTATTTCACTCTAAACTGCTGTTGAAATGTTTCTGAAGTAAAGAATTTTATCAGATAAACAAAGTTTAACCTTTTACATCCTCACCTCACAGAAATTCATAACTTTATTTAAATTTTAAGATTTAAATAAAAGTTCCAGACAATTCATCAAATACAAAAATATCTACAACAGCACACATGTATGTTTATACATACCTACATATGCATTGCATATACATACCTAAAAATCTACTCGTTGACCTTTTTTCAAGTCTGTTGATTTCCAAAGTGGTTTTATTGCGCTCAATATTTATGCTCTAGAAAATATCAGAATGTATGTAGCACTTCAAATGGGATATGCACTTAAATTCACAACATTCCTCCACATAGATCGAGTGACTTAAAGTTTATCTGCTCTGCCTCTATGCGTTTTAAATAAAATTGGAAAGAAACACATTGAAGTTGTATACTTGCTATTCACACACAAAACCAAATCCTTTAGAGAAAAAAATTAAATATCTCTACGTGATCTATTTTTACTCACATAAAATCCACATACTACATGAAAAAGGAATTAAAGGACATTTTAATTCAAGAACGTTGCCTATATGCATGAATCCTGGGGCAATCCTTTTTTCTGTTGTTGGTTGATGAATTTCTATTTGCTTTGGTCCTTGGAGACACACACCACATACGCAAAATGCTTTTAAGAAAAAACAATCAAATTCAACTGAGAATTCAAAACATTCACGGTCCTACAGAATGAATATGACCAGGGTCGTCTTTGTACTGAGGTTAGCCTTGGCAGTGTTACGTTCAGGGGGTGCCAAGCGTTCAGCATCATTTCAAAATTTAGGGAAAATTAAAGAAACGAGTTTATAACGCTTTTGCATACATTTATACTGTTATTAGTAGATGTGAAACGGACATCAAGCGCAATCATGGTACAGCTCAATTTTGGGGTGCCAAAAAAGAGAGAGTGGTATACTTATCTTGCTTATTAAAATAAAATAATTTTCCATAAAATTCTACCTATTAAATTAAAAAACGAGAAAAGAAACTTTAGTTCCCAACATATACCTACACAGAAATTCTTCATCTCAAATCTGGCCATGTGCCTTTATTATGCATTGGTTAGCAGTTTGTTGCTTTTCACTACGATGATCCTTTAAAGCTTTGGAGTGTGTTTTGTGCAGTATACGCGAAATTGTGTGTCTTTTTTTTTTTTAGGAATGCAAATTAGGCATTGTCTTGGGATTGTTTTGCATTTTAAATTGGCATAGAAGACATGACAGACAGCTAGAGGCGGGAGGGTTTAAACTTTTCTTCCTAGCAAATTGAACTTTTTCCTTTAGCGGTTACTCTAAAAAACCATAGACCTACTTCATGAATTGAAAAAGAACAAAACCTCAACGATTCCTTGAGAATTAACCATTCTCTTATGATTCAACACACAAGGAGATATTTTTTCTGTGGGCGCCCTTAAGTAAAAAGTTTTCTTTGCCAACTTCCTCTGTCCTCCATCACTACTTTTTTTTTTTTTTTTTTTGATATTTTTCCAAGGATGGTGTTCTTTTGTTTGGCACCAGGAACAATTGAAAAATGGAAAACGGATTGAAGATGAAGGATTCATTTTCGCTTAAAAAGGCAATTTGTATTGTGTTTTGCAGTCGAGAGAGAAATGAAAGAAGAGTTAAGGGGCTTGAAATGAAATAAAACAGAAACATTAAATTGATAAATGCTCGGATTTTGAGTTGAAGATATTCTCAAGATAAAAATAGAGAAAATATCATAAAGGCAATGACAATAATATCAGGATGATGGTTAGCAGATGGTGTGTGTTAGAACATCAATGAAGAACAAAATCGTTTTATTTTTAGAAATTTATGATGGATTTTCTGAGGGTTACCTATATGTATGTAGTACTGTATACTTATGAAGGTGTGTTGTTGTATTGTATTGATTTTTTGTGGAATAAAATACAAAACGAAAATTTTGAATATTTGAATGTTCGTTAAGATTTTCATAAGTGAAGCATAAATTTGGTTAACTTGCGATATGAATACATACATATATGGTAAACTTTTTTAAGCCAGAAGAATGTGCTCTCATTTTGTTTTTAAATTAAGTTATTTTAGTAAACAGTTTTTTAAAAATTAATTTTCAAACTTAAATTTTTGAAAAAAAAAATTAAAAAATTGTGTTCAAATTGATTTTGTTCAAAATTTTACGTTATTAAGTAGTATTTTTGTTTTTAATATTCAATACTCCCATCAATTTTTGGTCAAACACTTAAAACCAGGTTTCAAAATGTAGTCTTGTTTTTAAGAGAATTGAAAATAACAAAAGTAAGTATTACTTAAATTCGACTTCCATTCATTGTTGCTCCGAAGATCCTATTTCTGCGAATTAAGTAGTAAAATAGATTTGGTTATTTTCAATTTTATCAAAAACTAAAATACATTTTATCATCCGGTTTTTTGGTTTGACTTAAAACTAATAAGAGCATTGAATTTAAAAAAATCAAAATTACTACTTACTTAATTACGTAAAATTTTGAAAAAAAATCAGTTTGAAATTTTTTTGTTTTAATATGTTTTTCAAATTTTGGAGTGTGAAAATTTATTTTTTAAATACTAACACAACTTAATTTAAAAATAAAATAAAATAATTAATGGAAATCCTTACAAAAAGTTTACTTGTGATCACATCAAATCTCAATTAATGGAAATCCTTACAAAAAGATTTTTGTTTGCAATATTTATTTAAAAAAAAAAAAGTTGTGATCACATCAAATCTCATCCACTTTTATTTTTTGTTTATTTTAAATCATTACGATCAATCAACTAGCGGTTAAGCTTCCATTAAACTCCGATTAAACGGGTATCAGCATATAGCACCACAATTAAGGAACGCGGCCAACCTTGTTAGTGTGAGAAATACGACCACACATAATTGGCGCAACCGAATCATTAAACTCATTGTACAGGATGTAAAAAATACTGCGACTTCTATTTAAAGCAAAGAAGGAGAAAAATGTGTGTGTTACTAGTTAAGACACAAACCTAATGGTAAAAGCGAGGACAAAATTTTATTATAATAGTTAAGGATGTTGGTAAACAGTGGAAAATATAACACTTTATAAGTAAGCTTATTTTGTTTGCTATCGGAATTTAATCAACCCAATTGAATTTAAAAAAAATATTATGATGAGATGTTATGTTGAATTGTTCAATGTGTAGTTGAACTGAATTTCTTGCAAACAAAAAAAAAAAAAAAAATAAATTCAGAATTCTGTTTTTTTTTTTCTTTCATAAAAGAACGAGACTAGAGGAATGGCAACTTATATCAGTTAAGTTATGACACTTTATCGTCATTTAATGTATGCGTATGCGTAGGTCAACGTGCTTCTCGTAATGTTTTAATAGCACAAAATGTTATAAATTGACTAAATTTAATTGCAAATTAGAGAATTTAATTACAATTTATAACAGTTATAACGATTAATTAATCGCCATTAAAAGAGGGCGGGCAGTGTGCAATGTGCATGTGCTATGCATTGATAAAGAGCTTTGGGTACCAAGGAACCCAAAGTATGCCCACCGGTAGCGGTGAGCCCTTGTCTTGGGGCCGCAGAGCCGCATTAGAAATACCTACGTATATTTTTATAAAGAAAACTGTTATAAATTTGGCGCAACATCTGTAGGTTAATAACATTTATTTTTACTTGCGATATATGGAGGTTTTAGGTCTAGGGAAAGTTTTGGATTCGTGCAAAAAATCGAACTCGAGATAACAATCAAACTTGACATTACGATAATAGAGAACACGAAAAAAGTGGGTCCCGCAATTCCGTCCGTCTGTCTGCATGTCTGTCCACGGCCTGTAGCCTAAACCAAAATGAAGCGATTTTCTTCAAACTTGGAGTTGGAGCATAGGATTTTTGGGTTTATTCCCTACCCTATAGAGGGAAAATCGAAATTTCTTTTCAAAAAATAATGGTAGGTACTTACTTTGAAAAAAATTAAGGTACCCGTTTTGAAAAAAAAAAATTATTTATCTCAAAAACGACTCAAACGATTGTTTTTTTAAGTTTTTGTGTGTACTGGTGGTGGTATGTTCTACCTACATTTCGGTGAAAAGAAAATTCAACAAATTTAGGCATGCGATAGAACCGTTTTTTTTTTTTTTTTTATTTACGACTTTCTCGTTAACAGCTTAACCGATTTGGCTCAAAAAGTTTGGCTTTACTCTAAAAGTTCTATCAAGTATGAATAATACTTACTGCATACAAATATTTTCAAATAAATATTTTTTGGATTAAAAAACCATTTTTTTTTTTGGAAAAGAGTTGATGATTTTTTTTTTTGAAATTATCATTTTAGTTGAATACCTATTATTATATTCTTAAAAATGGCATACCAATTTGTTTCTAAAAAATTTCAAGAAATTTTATATACATACATATGTACCTACATATGACCAATTTTTCACTACATCATTGTGCATAGATTGAAATCAGCCCGAAGTCGATAGCATTTATTTTTCTAGAGTTATTCGAGAAACAAGCCATTTTACAACTTTATTAAAATTACTGTAATAAGAAAACTTCTAATTAAATTTTTCTGAAAATCCTTTCCGAACGTTATGGCTTTATTATCTGTAAAATAAAATTTATTTGAAGTCGATATCTCAATGCGTTCTCGAGATATCATGAACGAAAAAAAGCCTCCGAACGTACGAATGTACGAACGTACTTACACAGACATCTATCTTAAAACAAAGTAATACGACTCCAGAGACCTCGAAACTTCGAGAAATGTTACTTCGGGGCCGCAAAAAAGTAGTCAATACCTCCAACGACTAGAAATAAAATTTTAATAAGTGCGAATTTTTTTAAATTACTTTTTAAAATAAAATTCGAATTTCTTTTTACGCGTAAACAATACGTTTACGTGCTCTATATAACAGGTAAAAATTAAAATTACTTCAAGATTTCCAAAGACATTCAAACACAGATTAATTCGTTTAATTATTTCACAGCCACCCTCGCTTTTCGCTAACACTATATACCCCGTCCCCATGTTAACTCATTAAAAAAGGATCAATTGAGATACTTTACTTCATTGATAAATCTCAACAACCTAATTTCCCGTTCATCCCCACCCTCTGTTTGAGCATTCCACGACTACTCATTCTTTGCTTAATCACAGAAAATCCTCCAACAAGATTGCGCTGCGCCCTTTGTTTTTCGATTCTAATTTAAAAATAAAACAAAGTACGAAAACAGCCCCCTAAAGCTCTTTCACAAAACAAAACAAGTGAATTATCTCTTCTTCCCTTTAGTGTCGTGTCTAGTGTGTTTTACCACTCAGACCACACACAACACATGCGGCATGAAAAACAAAAGTCCTGTGCTTTGAAAATTTAGCACCCCACTCAGGTTGTTCCGGCCGGCCCGGTCAGGGTGGACGGTGGAGTTCCGTATCCGTATTCGGTATTTGTTTTCTTCTAAGCAATAAATCGTCATCAAGCTGGACTTAGGTATCAACGTATTTTATTTTATTTTACTGAATGTTTCAAATATGTTTCCTCTCTCTCTGATGAATCGATTTGTACCTTAATTTAGAACAAGAAGAACCAAGGGATATTATGATGGAATTCAGCTCACGTAAGAGCAATTTTGCCTACGGCCGGCTGGAGTTCGTGCTGGGACCTATTACTTAAGGCAGTAAATAAATCGTTTAAGAATCGTCGACGTCGTCGGTCGTCGTGTTTTGTAGCTCATAGGGTCGATCAAGTGAGTGTCAGAGTGTTATGGAACGTATCCTAACAGTCTAAGTAGTTACGTTGCAACCGATTAAGTTATAATTTTACAAAATTCAGTGACTTTTCGAATTTTGTGTCAAACTAGCTGTCAGAATAGTTTTTCAATCTTATTCGGTTTTGCTGTACTAACTACCTATGTATGTAAGAGCTTGATATATTTAGAAGTCGGACTAAACAACTTTATATACATATAAGTCTGACAACGCTACCATCCCGACTATAAGGGACACTCTCGTCTATTACCCTCCGGATCCGTTTACCTAATATAGAAACAAAGGATATAAAAAAGCACCTCCTTAAAGTAAAAGTAATGATGAAAGACGATATACTCTTCGTGCGTCTTCCTTCTTTTTGTATTTAACCATTGAAATGCCTCATTTGCACAAATCTTTATTTCGCTTGGGTAATTACAATCATTATGAAGAAATACTTCATAATTTGTTTCATGTTATTTGCCAAACCACTTAAGCTATCTTGTTGGAAAAATCGAAGACAGTATACGAAAAAAGAGGGTGAAAAAGCGCAGAATATTGCTAAGTCGACTACATAAGTTTGCTTACTTTTGCCACAATATACCTAGAGGATTTAATATGACATTTTGTTGGCAAAGCGATTGGAAGGTGTTAGAGGCTACATTATAAAGCCTATTGAAGGATTTTACAAGAAATATTCACTCACTTTGTCTGGAGGTGGCATTGGAAGTGTCTTCTTTTGTATTCTTAAAGAACTTAAGCCTTTCGAATGATTTTGTTTGACTACAAACAGGCTTTTCTTAAGCTCTCAATTTCAATCCTAGGTTTATATATATCACGGGCTTCTTTAGTTGGCATAAACAATTTCATTCTTGGTGTGTACAATGATTCTTAAATTCAAATCAAAAGTCCATCAGGTTATTTTAAATAATGAATACCCTTCTTTGTGGAAAACTTTTCGAAAGTACGTGGGAGGGTACAATCATGTCGGATGTACCCATTTATAATTTAGCAGCGTCCGTCATGGGAAATACAAAATGTGTTGCAAGAAACTTAATAAGTTTTGACCTAAGATAGTATTTAAAGGGGTATAAATGTGTATAGTTAAACAATAAAATGAAGAAAAGCAGTCCATCTGAGTGTGTTTCATAAGGTAGCTTCTATTCTAATTATTCTAAGACAATTAGGTAAACATCATCTAAAAGTCTATATAGCAACATTTTAATATTTAAATATAACTTGTGTGCAGGCAGATATAGCTTCTGGACTTACTGGCTGAATAGAATGACAGAACTGGAGCCGCAGACGGAACTGGAAGAGCTGTCAAAAAGTGTCGTACGTTATTTTTTTTTTACATGTCCACAATGGAGCTGTACAGCTTTGAAAGTATTTTGAAGAAAAACAAAAGAATATTCTTGTGTACAAGCTAATTCACATTTTTTGTTTCCAATAATTTTCCTTTTAATAAATAATTTTTTTCGCGATACAAATAACCACAATATTTTTTTCCGACCCAAAAAGTTGTTTTTTTTTCTTCATACAATTTGAAACGTCAAAAGTGCCGTACGTGAAAAGTTAAAGGCTGATTTCCAATGCCGCGTTGGGCGTCGCTTTGACAGATTTTTCTTTCAACGCCAAAGCTCACACATAGCAATTTAAGCAAATTGTTTACAATGACGCGTTGGGTATTATGTTACGATTTGGCACCTATTAGTATGTACACAAACCAACGTACCATAAGCTTCCTCAACGTTAAAGTTGAAAAAATTCAACTTCAGCGTGTGTTTTGACAGTTAAACTAATGCTCAAATTCCTTTCAACAAAATAATCGATTTATTTAGAGAAACAAATCGGGATTTCTGGACAAATTCCTTTTATTGAAAGAAAAAAATCGATTTTGTTAAAAAAAAAACATGGATTAGTTTGTTGAAAGGAATTCGAAATTACAGTTATGTAGGTTCATTTTGATTTTCAGGTTCTCTTCAAGTCGTCTGTCATGTCGACGCGTTCGTAAAGCTTATAAACGTAAACGTAAGCGTCTCTAACGCGAACGCGCCATTGACGGTGTTCACATTGGACTCAGATTTACGATTTTTTTTGGCATAAGTCAGTCAGCTCGTGTTCAGACACGCACAACCGATTCACTCTGACGTCCAGTAGTTGTTAAAATAAAACACAAATTTTTATTCGCCGGAGAATTTAACTAGAAATTTTTCAATCACAAAATTAATATTTCACCAAATAAATATTTTTCCAATTGAAACAACTTCGATTTTGTAGTATTTAAGTGCCAAACAAAAACTAAATACTAACAAAACACATGTCACAAAGGGAAACGTCAAAAAAAATCCACAGATTTTTAAAAAATTTAAAAAATCCTGCCTCACTTGCCTGTCTCTTTCTCACCACAGAGTGGGAACGAGAAAAAGTATATAGACGTCAAAAAAAAATCCAAGGAGTAAGTCCAATGTGAACACCGTCATTGGAAATCAGCCTTAAAAGTTGGCGAACTTTTCCGTCTGCGTCTGCAGCTACGTATGCGTCTACGTTCCGTTGTGTTCGTAACATTGAATTTGCGTGTATTCAATATTTTGACAGCTATTCTAGCTCCGGCTCCAGTTCCGTCTGCGTCACCCTTCTTTTCACCCAGTTCTGATTTTTTGGTCGAATTTTCTAATTTTCTTTCGATTTTTTTTTAATTTTCGGCTCCGTTGTGCGTTAATTTGGTTCAATACAAATCCAAAAAAAAATCCCCAACCAAAAATAGGACGATGTTCAGCGCGTACGAACACAAAAAGGGATTCATTTTTATATGTATAGATTTAAATTTTCCCAATAATTTTTTTTTAATTTGACATTAAAATTATATTTTCATTTTCTATTTGCAGATTTCTCTCCCAACAATAAATAATCCGTCCCGTAAGAAAAACTAAATCACTACAGGAATCTATAAAAATAAATCTCATACAAATAAATATTTTCTTTGTTAAATTAAATTAAAAAGAAAAAAAACAACTTTTTTACCAAAAAAAATTGTGCAATTAATAACTTAAGTAAATAAAAAAACACCGCATTAAAAAAAAGTGCAATAAAATACTTTAATAAAAAAAAGTTTTGAAAGAAAACAAAAAAACTTTAAAAAAAAGACTGCTCCATAAAATTAAAACTAAATAAAAAAAATTATATTTCTTCGTACTTTGACTAATAATGTTCGGTTCCAAAATTCGATCATGGATGGAAAATCATATTGTTCGTCCCCGAAAAAAAGGAAACAAAAATAAAAATTCGAATGGGTAAGTAAAATATTATTAAACTTTATATTAATCGAAATTGTTCAACCATCACACATATACCTACCTATTTATAAATGAAAGAATAATGACAAAACTTTTACTAAAATTTTTTCCCCAACTCGATTGGGGTGTCTTTTCAAAGTTATAGCCACTTTTTTTCTTTAACAAAAGCAAAAGTGAAATAAAATCTTGAAGGGTGTCTCGATTAATGATGGAAATGTCAAATCTATGTCAAATATCTCACACATGGAAGAAAGTTATGCTTACTCCCCCAATCAAAATCATCCCATTGAATGAGCGGAGTAAATGTCCTTCGAGGTTATCCCGATAAGGACTGTCAAATAATATTGATTGAATTTCAAAAAGTTTTTTCCCCTCGCAGACATTCTGTCTCCCCATTTTTTTTGTTGCTTCTTTCATGAGTTGCTTAAAGGTTTTGAGAATTTAGTTAAATACATCACAATGGAGTGAAAGAATTTCAGACAAGAAGGAAATGAATAAACCACTGAACATAATCGAATTGAATTTGCCGAACCTGATTCTAATTTTTAGGTCCAAAAGCATCAGATAAATGTCAGGACAGAAACAGAAAAAAAAAAAAAAACAAAAACATCGAAAATGTATACGAAAGTTGTTTTTAAATCCTTATAGCAAAAGGACGGAAAATGAAAATTGGAAAATCCTGACCAATTGGGTTTCTATTTGTACAAAATCATCTCTCATAAAAGATTCAATATATCGAAAGGATTCCATCAATAGAATCGAATTTATTCAGAACCTTACCATAGGAAAAACAATATATCGAGCAAAAGAATTTGTTCATTTTTAAACCATCCTTTGGGTTATTTTTTGGATCCAATTTCATCTTAAATTCATGAATCGATCAGCCAAGAAAATCCTTTTCCTTCGTGCTTCCTTTTTTTTTGTTGTTTGCTCAATTATTTTGTCTGCTCTTTGGTTCTCTAGACAATATTGGGGCTTAATACATTATCCTTAGTTTGGAAATGGGATTTACTCGATTTACTCGCACCGTCCTTGTTATGGTCATTGTCATTGCTATTGGTTTACATTCCTTAAGATCGACCGGAGCCAGAGGACTGGGGGCAAGGACAAGGTGTATAATAAAACCGTTTAAGGAATTTATGACTACTACTCGAGCTGGTCTAGATTTTTTTTTTCATTCTGATGCTGAATGGTTAAGGACGATAATGTAGGTACCTACCATTGCGTTATCCTTTCCTTTTTTTTGTTGGAATATTTTTCATGGGAAATCCTTCAATTCCTGCACAGCATTTTATGAATAATTTTTATCCCTTTTGGGATCAACATGAAAAATGGATGAATTTTGGAAGAAGGAATTTATTGCTGCTTTTTAACCCACCACGTGCTGGTATTTCTTTAACCTGTCTTCCTGGCTATTACATCATGATAAATAATTTAAAAACATTGCGTGTATTTTCAAGAACATATATGAAGAAATGAAATAATGTGTTGGAAGAAGAATCTCATATTGAAACATGAATCGCTTACGTGATATAACTTTCTGAACCATGGGAATGGGAAATCCTATTGTTTTTTCTCAAGGATGAGATTATAATCTTAACTTCACCTGTTACAACTCAATAAATGTAAAATGGTCCAATTTAATATTCAATTTTCCATGGATACAGCATAAGAGTATATCTTCAATTTGATTTCAAATTAAGTATATGTATATGTATATGTATATGTAATTCCAATCCAATTAATTTTGAATTCTGAAGGGAGACGATGGAAAAAGTTGACCTTTCAATATTTAATGCTCCTGGTTTGGCTTCAAGATTTATATATAAAATGTGATTAAAGTCTTACAGGGCTTATAACTTCATTATCTTGGAAAGAAGTTTATTTGAGTTTAAATAGGAAATCAAGATTAGACACAGAGAAAACAGAGTTGAAATTTTGGAATAAAATAAAGCAAAAAGTTATTATTTTTGGGTTTAAAAGCTTTTTGAGAAAAGAAATCAAATTGTTCACCCAAAGGGCAATTATTTTCGTTTGGAACCCTTAGTTGTGCATCAATTTCTTACGAAATGTCTTACTTATTCCAGAAAATTTGAATATTTAAATCAATTTCTTTGTAACGTTTTTTTAAACGGTTTTCCTAATTTTTTTTCTACTTTTGGCTCTTTCCAAAACTCAATAGACGCATTGATTAATTTTTCATTGGGTTTTATTCATATAATATTAAAATTTTCTTAAATTTCCTTTTTTTTTGTTTTTATTTTGTAAGTAGATAATTTTTTATTAAAAAAAAAATTAAAATATTTTTTCGAAAATTTGACAATTATTCAAAATTTGGTATAGTTGCTGATGAATTTAAATATTCGAATTCATATTGAAAAATATGTAGGAAGGAACTTAAAATTGGAGTACCTATTTTTTCTAAACTAAAATGAAGAACAAAATATCTTAATAGGATTTAAAGGCATCTTAGGCTAAAATTATTTAATGGGATTTTCCATTTGGTAAAATAAATAATTTTGATTTGGATCTGTCAAAAAGACAATTTCCCCTCTTTTTGCGTATTGGGCAAAATAAATTAATTTATTTTTGATTTTAAATCAATTTTGCAAATCTAAATTTTTCAGCATGTTTACCCCTCCTTGTACTAAACATAAATCCAGCTCCGGTTGTGAAAATTATGTTGACAAATTTGGAAAATAATTGCTAATAAATAAATGGTAGCAGTATAAAATGAACCACCAACTTTATCAAGTTCATGTATATCTTCTAAAAGTAAATCGAGGGATGAAGATTTTTTTAAAATATTGACATAGAAGCTATAATGCACAAATACATTGACAAAAATTAATCAATTTGAAATTTTGTTCCATTCGCCACAAAATATATCAATTTTTTCATTGAAATCTAAATTTACCAGTGGAAAACCCCATAAAATAAATACCGCGCACCCCCGCCGGCCACCGACGATGCACGGCGCTATATGTGTCGTCTCCCCTGCCCCTGCGGAGGAAAAATTGATTAGGTACACTTTTAAGTCACGACTCTCAATTATAACCAGCATTTAATTTTTATCTTTTTTTGCTTAGGAATTTTTTCATCTTTTATTGTTCGCAACTGTTTTATTATGCAGTAATTCCTAAATTTTAAAAATTATTTCACTTTATTTGGATTAGAAGTTGTACATCTTTATTTAGGAATCTTTTCATTTTAAAAGTTAAGATTTATTGCATTTATAGGAGTTAATACGTTAGGGGCGCATAGTGCCATTTTAAAATTTTTTTTTGGTTAACCACTGTTAGAAGGCGACATAATCCCGAATGCCCAAAATCCCGAATGGCAGAAAATGAGAATCCCATAATCCCGAATGCCCAAAATCTCGAATACCAAAAATCCGAATGCCAAAATCCCGAATTGACAAAATCTCGAATGCCAGAATATTGGCATTTTTTTTAGTACTATTTCAGTACCTTTAAAGAAATAGAATTTTTTTGTTTGGCTTTGACTTCTGTTCATTTTTGCTGCTTTGAAATTAAAGGTAATCTCTTTCATGAGCTCTTTGATGGCACAAACAGCTCATGAAGAAATAGGGCCTAGTGACTTATAACTCTCAACCAGTCCTGTGTGCGTGTATGCAGGAATGGAGGGGACCTACAGTTTATTGCCGAATCCGAACGGCTAATGTGAGCGGCACTTTTCTAAGACAACAGATACTCTTGGAGGTTTTGTCAATTCCTCCATTTAATAAATTGAAGAATGGAAATTTGAATATGGAAAAAAAAAGCATGAAATACGTTCTTTAAATTGATAAAATAAGTACTTAAAATGTTTTAATCTCAGAATCAAGGACGTCATTTAAATTTTTGAAAAAATTATTTCAATTATTTCAAAAATAATTTTTTATATATTGATAGGACCTCCTAAATAAAAATGTTGATCAAAATCAGTTGAGCGGTTCGAGTTAGAAAGAAAATGGAGTTATAAAAGGTCGAGTTATCAGGGAAAAAATGTATGGAATTTGAACTCTAAACGCTGCTGCCACATAATTTTGTTCGAGTTATAAAAAAATCGAGTTATCGAAGTTTGATTTATCGAAGTTTGACTGTATTTCTATCTTGTTTTCGGTAAATTAAATTTCAAACTATTTGTCAACCTAAACTCCCGTTTTATTTAAGAGGGTATATAATGTTTTAAGTGAATTAAGTTATAGTTGACTCTTTCTTAAATGTTTCTTATTAATATTGTATCCTTACAATTCTACCTTCACCTTATGTTCATGCTTCTCAAGAATTTAACAATTCAATATCTGGTGTACCCAAGGTATTTATAAAATTTATCTCAGCTCATTCGAATTCAATAGCTTCCGGGTGAAATTTACCAATAAACAACCACAATTAAGTCAAATTAATTATATATGTATCATCCCTTTTCGGAACCTCCCAATTGTCTTGCAAAGCATTTGTTTCTTATATTCACTTCCCCGCCTGAACTGTATTTCAATAAAACACTAATGAAACATTCAAGCAACGCCAAGTGGATAAGAACACAGATTGTACAAGCGAAAACCATACCCAGCCATAGCCCATATCACTTCCTTCATTATGCACTGAAAGCTTCACATTAACTAACTAACTAGGTCATCGATTTGGATTGTAATAGCAGTATTTGCTATTGCTATATTCCTCCCTAGGGTATTCGTTTTGCTATCCAATTGCCATCCTACACCTTCTACATAATTTATTAACTGCAATTGTGTGCTACGAGTTATTTTTATGTCGACGATTCCTAAATACAGGACCACTTTCAACGGCAATAGCCATTAAAGGAAATTCGCCTGTGGGATACACTTCCGTTACATTTTCCAAATAAAAACTACCAAAAGTCACGAATATAACGAAAGTATGTTGGTACTTATAGAACACAGTATTTCAGTTTCACATTCTCTTTCAGCTTCGGTAGGATTATATAAGAGTTTGCCTTCTTGAAGTCTCTGGATGGTAAATGATTCGAAAATTTATATTTTATTGGCAAAGTGCAATGAAGGGAATATTACCAACGAAAAAAAGTGCTAAATCTGAAACGAACTTCTACCTGTTTGACTTTTGGGACCTAAGGGTTGACACTTTATTGATATTTTTATTTTCATTGTAAAAAAGTTTTTCGTTTATATTTTTCAAGGAATTATTTTTCGAATTTTAATAAACAAAGCAATTTTGTAATTGAATCCATAGATGATTATTTAAAATCTCCAATTAGGGCATACTGGTTGGTTAGTGCTTAGGACTATTATGCCAGAAATCTGGTTTCGATTCCCAACCTCTTCCATTTAAAAAATAAATAAATAAATAAATTTGATGGCACAACAGCTCATGAAGAACTAGTGCCTAGTGACTTACAACTCTCAACCATTCCTGTGTGCGTGTCTGCAGGAATGGAGGGGACCTACAGTTTATTGCCGAATCCGAACGGCTAACGAGCAGCACTTTTCTGTGACAGGAGATACTCTTGGAGGATTTGTCAATTCCTCGCAAGAGGCAGTAGCCGTTTTTTCTTTTAAATAAATAGGTGGCGAGGCTGGGGATCGAACCTTAGACCTCCGGCATGACAGTCCATCGCACTAACCATCACGCCACGGCTACTACCTCTTCCATTTAAAAACCCAAAATGTTTTTTTTTTTCAAGACTCTCAGCTGACTCTTGTGAGGAATTGAAAAATTCTGCAAAAGTAACTCTTCTCATAAATAAAGCGTGTCTCACCTTAGCCGTTCGGATTCGGCAGTAAATTGTAGGTCCCCTCCATTCAATAATACTATTAAAGAAAAACAATTTTAATTTTTTTTTAACATGCATAAAATGGAAACACTGAAACAGAAACTGATTAACTGAAAATTTCCTTATTCTTTACATTTCCTAAAATAAATTCTTAACACAGCTTTTGGGTATAATTTTTCATTTCATGTTTCTTCACACCATATCGTCGATGCCAATCTCTGTGATATTGGTCCCATAATAGCACATCGACTGCATCTAGCAATCTAACACAAAATGGACATGGACACAAAGGAGCAACTACTGGATTTACGATATATCATGGAGATGGTACAACCACGACAGCGTCAATCACAGCCACCGCACCGAATGGCAGTATATCAAGCCCAGCCCGGCGTAGAGAGGTCTCACCGATACAGAATCACGTAAGTGTACCTATATACATATCTACCAATATGTATTATGTGTATCTAACTGAAATACACGATACCACAAAATATCAGTGCTTCCGGTATCCATCAGTGTATCCCTTTGGGATTCATTCGGCTTTATCGTTATCCTTTTTGCTGCATTCTTGTGGTTGTGTTCTCGAGGAAACAGCAAGGGATGAGAAGAAAGATAGCTTTAATCCGAATGATGGTTATTTTATGGCAGCCACGAGTGTATCTCATGTTTCACACAAGGAGATACAGTGCAGAGGTACGAAAGGGGTTTGGGAGAAGAAGACAATTTAAACCTCACAAAAAGTATGTCTTTGAAATCCTGGCAGTTTTAAAGATACAAGTAGAATTTTCTTTGGACGTACAACTAAGGGTCTGCAATCATAACAGCTCAGCTCCACTCCACTTCACTAAGGATTGGGTGCGGAGAAACTTTTATATTCAACCCTTAATCACTGAAGGAGAAATTATTCTTTGAAAGTTTGCTTTACAAGGAAAAAAGGATGTCGGAAAAAATGTTTTTCATTTTTTTTTTTTTTTTGTAGTATTTAATTCGTTCGCAGAAGGGAATTTATTATTAGGAAAGTTTCCGTCCATCATTGAAGATTTCCTTTGACGTCCATGTCTTAAGCCATTTTTATTTTTTTCTGTGTCATCCTTGTACTGCACTGTAACGACGAGTAAAATACAAGTTTCCATTTAATTGCATGCCTTTGAAGGAGACTTAAGAAAACATTTTCACTCAGTTATATTTTTTTTTCTTTTTTTTTTTTAAGACACATTTTAATGATATCCTTAAATTCTTATGCATATTAATATTTTACTTTATGTACATTGCTGATTTTGAAATTAACTTAAAGTAACATGGTTTTCCATTTGTTTGTTCTTTTTTAGTTCTTGTTTTGACAGCTTTGACTACATTTCATTTTCATAAAATAAAGGGATGGTTTTATGATTTTCTACAAAACAAAAAACCATTTTGATATTTTGTCTGGCATAATGCAAAGTTGCATTCAAATAGAAATATAATTGTATGCATTTGACGGAATGAAAACTCTGCAGGATTGTATATTTGTATGTTCATGGCATTTATGTGAATGCACTGAACATGCACAAGGGCTAAAACATTATGAACAGTTGATAAAACATACATGGAAATGAGGTTTCTATGAAGCTTTCATTTTATCATAGTTATTTAAATTTAAACAAAATGGCAAAGTCAGATAAATTTACTTGTACCGTAGGAAGTAAATTAATTTAAATGCTAACATTTTGATAGTACAGTGGGCTCTCGCTAACTTGAACATACAATACCTTGAACATTCCAATAACTTGAACAAATAATTTTTCTCTTTACGCATTCTACAACTTGAACAAACAATTTTTAAGACTCTATACCTTGAAGTTTTGCCTTAAATACTCTAAAAGTTGAACATATAAAATATTTGCAGACTCTGTAACTTGAACAAAGTTTAATATTGGAATATTTGAAAGGTATTATATTGTTAAAAAGTGGAAACGATTTTTAAAAGGGGAATTTATTTTAATTTTATTATAAGGTTTTATTCTGAACCGAAGTAAATTTCATTTGAACAGGTGTGTATTTAGGATAAGATTTTAAGAAAATGTGAAAAAGGGTTCAAAGAAACAAAACAAAAAGCTGCAATTGTTGAAAAGAAAACTCAGGGTTAGGTACATCTTACTCAAATCAAATTCATTTGTAAGGGAAAATATGCAATTTTCAAATTCAAAAAAAAAAAAAACATTTACACAAATTGCAGTTCTCCAGAATTTCCGAGAATCTTCTTTCAGAAACGTGCTGTACAAAGCTTAGCAGTATAAAATAATATTTTTTTCCTAGGTCGTCTTAAAATGTATCATCTCAAATTATTAGGTTCGTTCCATTCCTTTGAAACTCTGTAATTTTCTGTGCATTTCTGTGAATTTCTGTCCAAAGTTCTGTCAAAATTCATTAGAAAACAAATAAAATTGTACTGAAATGCACAAAAAATCAGAGTTTCAAAGTAAAGCAACACTAGATTTTAAATATTATTATTTAGGTAGTAATAAATTATTTAAAAACAAGAAAACACAATTTTTTATCTTGGTCCAGTAACTTGAACAACCCTATACCTTGAACACCCCTCGTTTCGTATGTGTTCAAGTTAAGCGTGTATGTATACATTATGGCACCTCCATTTTTTAACTTATTATGATACCATACCATGTCCCGAAAATATAAAAGTGCCGAAGTGTAAAAATTGTCATATATTTTCGGACACTAACTTTGCAAAAAATTGTGCAACTTTTGTTTTTAGGAAAATAAAAAAAAATGTTTCACCCGTAAAATTTAGAAATTTGCGATTTTTATAATCAGTCTGATTTTACATAATTTTTTTTAGGAAAAAGTAGGTCACATTTCACTTTTTTCAATTTCTCAAAAACTAAGAAAAATTCTTACACCTGGTTGTTATGTCTTTGACTAAGAACTGATCAGAACACTGAAATTAAACAAACAGAGGCCTGTAACTAGGTACACAAAATTTAAAATAATTAACAATTTTTTTAAGTAAGCCAAAATTTAAAACAATTAACAATTTTTGATTTTGAAATTTAAGTTTTCAAACAACTTGATTTATAAAAAAAAAAATTAGAGAGTGGAATATAAGTTTTAAAAAAAACATATCATTCAATAGCTTTCGTTGATTTTTAAGATTTTTTTAGTAAATTTTTGAGAAATTGGACATTTATTTTGTTTCTAAGAATGATCTCAGACAGTATCCCCTTAAATGTTCTGCAGGAATAAGGGGACATTTAACATTTTGTGTAAGACAAAATTTTAAAATCTCCTCTAAAGAATCACATAAAAGTTCTGACTCGATTTTATAATACTCATTCAGTTAGCACGCCAGGGTAAATAATTGCCCCTGGACGAAAGCCAAAATTTCAAATAAAATTTAAGTATTAAATAAGCGTGCTCCTTTTCACTCCCACAGCTATGAGTTCTGATGACATCTATCTAGTTTACTTGAGTACATATTAATATGTCATCCATTCTTTTTTTTTTCGGGCTTTTCCCCAGAAAACGCACTTCACATCCTCTGGCATCCCCCAGAAACGGTCCTTTTTCTATAAACTTAAAAGATAAAATTTTAATAGGAGTCCTATTATCTATATGCAAAATTTAATCCACACCGCTGGAGCTGTTTTACACAAAACTTTTAGTAGGGTCTTATTAAAAAAAACGCAAATATTTAAAAAAAAAACACAAATTATCCAATTGTACACTGTGGCGTATACGTGTTTTTTTTGGTAATAGTATTTTTTTTTTTAATAAATTAATAAAATAATTGAATTTTATTAAATTTATTTCAATTTTTTATTTTCTTAATTTAATAATTTACAACTGAACCGACAATTTTTATGCTGAACCCCAACAGCTAAAATGAGAAGCAATATTTCATAAAAAGTAATAAGTAGGTACTCCTGAAAGATTTGTCAATTTCTTTCAAAATGCAACACACCTAAAAAAACATTTCTGTTTTCTTAGGTCTCATAGGCTAATGGGACCTTCTGCGTAACAGTCCAAGCATCACTTAGCACTAACCATCGCATGCCATATACTACAATATGATAAATATAATGAATACAATGTTCATTTGAAGCCATTGGGGTACTCAACACTCCTTGGAATATCCGGGATACGGCCCTGGATATAAACTATTAAGATAAATTTTAAGCAATGGAATTTTATCAACACACAAAATTGAATTTAAGATTAAAAAAATTGAATTTATTTCTTCTTCGAATGAAATTAATAACGGACAATTTTGCACGTTACCCACGGTTTACTATGAGAACAGATATTTTTTTTTTTGGGAGACGTTACGTCATAGTCCATGGGCCACTTAATAGTTTAGTTGTCAAAAAAGTTTTCTAGACTTAGAAAATTAATGCAAGACATAAAAAAACCGTTATTGAGATATTTTATTAATTTTTTTCTCCAAACTATTATAAGTAATCGACTTCAATGTCAACAACCTACATTTTAAATAGCAGGCCAACGTTCTTTAGGAGAATAATGTTCTCCCCTAGTGACTTAAATAAGGTTATAAAAATTATGTTTCGAAACAACCATAGACTCATACCTTATACAACTACTTAATTATAAAAAAAAAGTAATGCTGAATAAGAATCAGCTGATTTATTTCAGTGATATTAATATTATAAAACTCAACTCGTATTATAAAAAAAAAATCTTCGTAAAAAAAAAAAAAAACATTTATCTAATCGACAGATACGAAATTCTTTCATTTCCTGAAGTCAGTTTTTCATTCATGCATTTTGAATGCGGAGAGTTTTTATCAACCAAATGGACTCAAAGTTGATCCTTTTACCGAAAACTCAATTAAATCCCCAGATTTCTTTTTTTTTTACAATTTTCCTCCACAAGCTCCACATTCCCAACAAAAAAAGACGAAAATAAAAATTCTGTCCACCTCGTTAGTCGAACGTTAATTGCCAACAACAACGTGAACGACTATGTATCTTCAACAGGCCATGTCGGTAAATTTTATGCACATCTGCCCTTCAGTAAGCTTTCGCCATTTTTAATTATTATTCCTTTCACAAATACCAAAGATTATGCCTCAGTTCATATTATATATTTTTTTCTTTCTTCGTTTATTTCTTGCAGTATATTTCAGTTGAATGTTCTTAAAACCAACAAGGGACAAGAACTCAACCGAAAATGTAGTTTCTTTCTCTAGTGTGTACTTGGTTAAAAAATGAGACTATTATATCCTCTTCAAAATTTGAATTGAAAAGGTTGACGGCAGTGAAGAATTTTTTTAATCTTTAAAAAAATAAAATAAAATAAAATAAAATAAATAAATAAAATATCGTCCTAAATACAAAAAAATTCTCCATACATGCAGCAAACCAAGTAATCCCTACTAATCTCCGGGATTTAAATAAAAAACACAACAAAGACGGTACAAGCTTTCGCATTCATGCCCTGAATAAGGAGCCAGCAACCAACCAACCATCCAACAACAACAAGACCAAGCACCGACAAAACTTACAAAATAATGGCGATGGCACACAAAAAGAATTCCGGAAATGAAAACGACAATCCTAGTGAATTTATTTGTGTCTACGTTTGCACGTTTGTTTTGCTCTGGCTGTGTTTTCTTTTTAAAACTTTATTGTAGATACACCGTTAGCCGAATAGCTAAAGTGGAATATATTTACGTTAGATGATGGGCTTATGAAGCAAAAATCCAGTAATGAACGAACAACATAGCCGAATGAGAAAAGGGGTTGCTATGCGGAAGGGATGTCAACAACAAAGTAATCTCATTCAAATCGTTGGGCGCCATTTTTTGTAAAAAAAAAAAAAACCGTCTTCCATTCTACTGTTGTGGCATTACATCGACTTTGCGTAGAATACAGCTTGATATCTGTGTTTAATAGAACTTTTAAGTGGGAAGGTTCATTTGGCAACAATTCTTGAGTCAACCAACCTTAGATCGAGACTCAAAGGAATGAAGTCAGAGGAATGTGGCCTAGTAAAGCTGATGAAGGCAAATGCACTATGCGACATTCTCTGGAGAAATTAAAAATTCGATTTAAATAAAAATATCTCAAGGCAGGTATTTGCTCAAGCTCAAGTATTTAAAAATATTCCGTGTTTTGTTTTTGTTGGAAAATAGAACGGTGATGGATTTTTTTTAATTTTTCAAAAATGTAGTGATAATTCTCCAAAGGCATTGAAAAGTTATATTTTTGTACCCAAACTTATACCGTTAAGGACACTGTGACTGTGTAAGCGATAAAGTAGTGAACAAAATCTGATATTATCGCCGACTGACTTGAATGAAATTGCATACTTCTAGGTGCTAAATTAATCGGCCTAATTAATTGACAAGTAAGGTGATTAGTAGCCGTTGTGTAATGGTTAGCGCGATGGGATGTCATGTGCGGAGGTCTAGGTTCAATCCCCAGCCTCGCCAACTAATAATTGAAAAAAAAAAAAAAACGGCTACTGCTTTTTGCGAGCAATATTGCCAAAACCTCCAAGAGTTTCTCTTGTCATAGAAAAGTGCCACTCACATTAGCCGTTCGGATCCGGAAGTAAACTGTAGGTCCTTTCCATTTCCTTTTGTGACAGTTGGGCTCATCATTTAGATGCTTTTGTTTTTAAATAATGTGTGATCAGAAACATCGGCAAATTGGTGTGCCTCAGGTTTACTTAGTGGGAGAAGGGTTTGGATCTGAAGAGTATTTGGGTGGTCATGATATTATCAATTCAATTCTGTTAATTCTGGAAATAATGTGCGTTACTGCAGACGTACCATAAAAATTCTATAGTCTTGGAGTTATAATTTATACAAAATGACTAGTTTCTGAAAAAATTAATTTTCCAATCACACCTCTTGCAAAAACTCATTTCCTTTTCTTTTTCTTTTCATTTCCATTTGCAGACCACAAGCCGCTTTGGATGGCAGTCGCCAAGTGAAGAATCAGCAATGTCACCAAAATCTGATAATTTTCTCTATGTCCAGCACTCAAGTGTGAAGGCTCAAACACTATCTGCAGCACCAACCAAAGGATCACAGCATCATCAAAGAAATTGTATTGGTGGCAGTAACGTTGGCGTTAGTGGCAGTTGCAACGCCATAATCGACCACACTGCCAAAGAATCTCATCATCAGCATCATCAACAGCAACAGCAACAGCAACAGCAGCAGCAGTATCAGCAACAAGGAAAACGGACAAAAACTCTTTCGCCCAGCAGTATGTTTCGACGAAAGTCCGCAGGGAATGCGGCTTCTACGACGAATGCCAAGCATCCTTCGTCACAAATCCATCCGGTTGCAGGGGTGGAGAAATCAAAGCAGAAATACCTCAAGGGCAGTTGCTCCAATAGTCACTATGAAGAAATTCAGAACAACAACAACCAGCAACAGCAGCAGCAGAGCCACCGAAAAGAGTATATTTTAGAGCAAAAGGATCTAACGAGCCACCACAATGGCGACGGGAAGAATGAGGCCACAACACCACGCTACGGAAAATTACTCCCATCGAAGATGGCCGGAGATGGCTATAGCTCATCACAACAGCAGTTCGGCTCGTTCGATAGTTTGAATGCGAATCTAGCATACGCAGCAGTTAGTGGTGGAGCAGAGATGGACGAGAGGGTTCCCAGCAATAATAATAACGGCGGCGCCGGTGTTCATGTCAATGGTGGCTATCCGACGGGGGCGGTTTCTAATGTGGTGCTACGCAATGGCTTCGAGGCAAATCGTCAGATGTTAAGGTCAAGTCGTTACAATGGAGCAGGGCCTGGAGTAGGGCCAGGAGGAGGAGGAGGACCAACGAATGGAATGATGTCAAATGGCCCAGTGAACCATCCGATGGGTCACATAATGAATAGTTTGTCGTCGCCAGAGAGTGCTTACTCGACCGGATATTCCACAGATGGCACTTCACCAGGTGAGTTTGAAAATAAAATTTGATTTTCCCTTATTCGTATTGCCGCATATGAATAAAAGGGAGTATAATAACGTGTCCGGTAAGGTGACCTTTTAGTATCCATGAAAATGTTTTTTTTTAGACATCATGAGGATGAAGTGGGATTTAAGTGAAAAGGAAAATTATATATGCTGTTTCCATTGAAGAGTCCTTTTTGCCGGTCGATTTGAAGAAAATGATAATATTGCTCAGGAAAGCAAATGAAACAGATAAACAGATCTACATTTTGTGTATATGTAGATGGTCATTAGACCTAGGGCTTGACATTTTTAGGATGGTTCTTAAATTCTATTAAATTATCATAATTTTCTTTTATTAAATTAGGTATGACTTGCAGAAGCTCTTTAAGTTTGGTTGGATAAACAGAACATTGAATTAAACATTACTAAAATAAATTTTGAAAGGTTGTGTAGGTAAACATAATTTTAAAAAAGCTTTTACAAATATGAGAAACATTTTGTTTTTTAAATTTTTGATAGACATTTAAATGAAATTTATGAGGCGAGAAATTTCGAATGACGTAATTAAAATATTGAAATAAAATCTAAATAAACTACAAGAAAATAATGGATAACCTTGCCACCAGTTATAGAAATCTTAACACCTTTTAGATAATATTTGAGCGGGTCAAAATTCTGGGTTTAAAAATTCTGTATGACCAAAATCCTGTTTATTTTATTTTCGAAAATACTGTACGACCAAAATTCTGTATTTCAGAATTCTGTATTTGAAAATACTGTATATCCAAAATGCTGTAAGTGTAAAATTCTGCTTTCCAAAATGCTGGATATGTCCAAGTTCTATATTTCAAGCACGTACACAAATAGAATTTTTTGCATTTATTTGTACAAAAATTTATTCAAGTACGATCTCTTTAAAAATGAGTAAAAGGCTTATTTGTAACCAACGTTAAATTAACTCTATTTTCGTGAATATATTTCTGTGTAAATTGTAGAATTTAACGATGAAACTTAGAATTCTTCAGCATTATTGGTACAAGTCCAAAATGTTTTATTTGCAAAATTCATTATAGAATATGAGTGTTTTGAGGTTTTACATTGACATCTTATCAATTTTAAACAATAGGTACAAAATAGCTACATGAAACTTGGCCCCATTGAAAAATAGCCCAAACAAAAAATGAAAATTCTCCCAAAAAAAGCAACAAAAACAGAAAATTGATAATATTTTCTGAATTAGGGTAACTTTTCCTTGTTTTGGGGCTTCTTTTCATTTTTTTTAAGTTTTCGGTAAAATTTCACAATGAAAAATGGCTTTTCCACTTAGTTGGGACCATTTTTCCATTTTTAAAATGGGGTAATTTCTCCAATTTTGGGAATATTTACTATATTTTGTTTAGAGTAATTTTTCATTAGGGTCAAATTTCATTTAGCCGTACATAAGGCTTGAGTGCAGCAACTTTCCGAATTTTGTTTTCCTTACAATTTAATAGAAATTTAGACAGTACAAGGAAAATTGTTGTAAACCCATAAGATTTCATTTAGTTAAAACTTTCAATGTTCATTCTGTATTTAAATAATTCTGTTTGAGTAAAATTTTGTATTTCAATAAATTGCTTTTCAAAATTCAGTATTTACAAAAATTGGTTTGATGTGCGCACTTTTTTACATTATCAAAAGAATTTTTTTAAATACTGAATTTTGAAATGCAGAATATTGAAATACAGAATTTCACACATACAGAATTTTGACCATACATAATTTTAAAATACAGAATTTTGTGTAACCAAGATTTTGAATTACAGTATTTTAAAAAACAGTATTTTGACCCTACAGTATTTCGACCCCAACCCATGAAATATCAACCAAATATGCATTTCCTTTGTGTTATAATACCTCACACTTTCACTACGAAAAAATGTATGAGACCAATAAATCATCTTCATCTTCATCATCTTCATATAATAAAACACCAAACACTAATTTTGTGGTAATGTGGTCTACATCAAAAACATATGAGTTGTATATCGTTGGAAAAGGTTTTCTGCCAAAAGTGTGCAAAAAATATAAATGTATTAAATTATTTAACCGAAAATAATTTAATTTATTAAAATAAAATTTCGTATTAAGAGTGAGCGAGAGAAAGTATAAAACCACAAAACAATTCAAAGCGAGATAGAATACCAAGTCTGTGGATTTTACTGATGGTTTTCACCGTGTCGCGTCGCTCGTCGTGTTTGTAAAAAAAAAAAATAATTTGGTTATATTAGGCGTTTTTTTTTTTTTTTTTTTTTTATTTAGAGTTGAGTCCGAACTGTCAAACAAAAATGTGTTTCTTTTTGAGTTCAGTGCGCTGAGAGCTTAGAATTTGTGTTTCTTTTTCCGTTCAGCTCATAGGATAAAATAACCGAGCAAACGGAGTACAAAACTGAGTGCAGCCAACTTTATATACAGGTTTCATGCAATTTGACAGATATGAATATGCTCAGCAGCGTTGCCGATGTGGCACGATCGTGCTTTCTTGATACGATAATTTCCTCGTGGCCACGGTGGCATGAAAAAGTTCAATATGAAACGTTTTTTTTATTTCCATTTAGTAAAATCAAAATGAAGCAAATTTCAACAAAATTTAATGAACAAAATTTGTCCGAATTCCTTTAAAAGTGGGCAGAAAAACATAATTTTTGACAATCCACGAATAGAGCAAATGATTTCTAATGATTTTCGTTATTATATTTTACCCCGTAATAAAACTGATTACAGGTTTTTCAATAAAATAGAAGAATTTGTAGTTTTATCATGTGGCACGAAAATTGGTACGTTTTTTTTTAAAGAAAATATGGCACGTTAACTGTATTTCGGGTGGCAACGCTGGTGCTCAGGTGTGTTTCCTAAATAAATCGGAATTCTCTGAACATACTCTGCACAGAATTTACTCCGCTTGCTCAGGCTCTGCTCTGAACCAACTCTGAACTCTAAAAAAGAAAAAACGCCTATTGTCAGTTCTAATTGTCGGATTGTTTATATAGGTTAAAATTCTAAGAAAATGACCTAAATTTATACAAAGTCCGTTAGATCTTCAAGGTTTTAATGAAGGTAAAATGTAATGAAACACAAGGGCGTATGGAAGAGGTAGGGGCGGAACAATTGCACATTACATACAAGATGCACTCCATTGTGCCAGAAACAGTTTTAAGGAAATAGAAATAAAATAGAAACCAACCAATTTCATTAAAAAATAAAATAGAAATCGCAAAATTTTAAACAGTCTGATGTTAAAGTTATAGAATTAAGGTTTTAAAAATTTGCTAACTTTAAAGTTTTTTACTAAAAAATATCTTTAATTTTAAAAATGTTTAAACTAATATCATATACTAAGCCTAAAAGAGTGGCAATTCATATATTTCACATTTGTATATATCTATTTGTACAAAAAAATAAAATAAACATTTGACGATTTTAACTTTAAATAAAATGTTAAAAATATAATACATAAGTATGTACAAAATGCTAATTCGTTTGAAATTTGGAAAATCCTGTTTTTTATTTGGCATCATAGTTAAATTGTTTTAACATCATACTAAATCGTCTAAAATTTTGCGTAAATATTTTTTCAAATGAGCACAAAGAGTATAGTGAGCTAAATTTTCACAAAGGACGTGAAAATTAAAAAAATTCATAGAAAAAATTTTCGCAGGGAAGATAAATTTGACGTGTGAACAAAATTTTTAGCTTTTTTAAATCTTACTAAAGGTGAATTTTTAATTTTGGCATCCGAAATTCATTTATTATTCTTGTTTTGTGTTTATTTTGTTTTTCTACCCTTAGCGTAAATTTCAAAAATATTTTTTCTTTGACTTTCTCTTCGAAGACGCTGGTACAATGGATTTTAGCTTGTGTGTGCGTGGAGCGATTAGTTTTTACGTAACACCGGATATAACGAACAAAAGTCCCGTCGAGTTCGTTGCAGAATTGAAAATTAATTTGTTAATTTAAAAATGGTATTTATTATATATTATTATAAATTTTGAACGTAGGTTACATTTTTTGTTAAATTCCTTTTTAAAATATAGTTTAATATTTTGAAATGTTCGAATGTTCCCTACGAACTGATAACTCAATGACTTTTTTATTTTATTAAAAAAAAAAAACTATTTGAGGTTTTATACGTACTGTACCACTAAACCTTCAATTCTTTCAAATTACTTTTGAAATTTTCTGTTATTAAAAATCCAAAATTCGATGCAAGCATTATATTCCTTTATTAGAAAAAACCTAAATGTATGTACCATGGACCTGACCTTATGTATAAAAATAATAATAATCCATTGATTTATTGAATTTATGTATCCTTTTATTAATAAAGGCAGATAAACTTATCGTTCTCTATGGATTCAATGAATAATGGATTTTTTCTAATTTGCATTCAGCTTACCCTACATTATACACGCACACTGCAGCTTTCAGATAAAGTTACTCAGTCGCATAATGAAATATGTATATCTCGGAACAAAGTAAGTCCTTCTTTTTAAAGCACATAATAATTTCACCCAGATCCTGATTCTGCATAAAATCCATTCTCTCGAATACACCATAAAATAATGCAGTCAACAAGGACACTTTGTTAAAGTCATTGATCTGACTCATAAAGCTGAAATCATTTGCTTTACCAACAAACGCCATTAATTAGATACCCGCAACAGAGCCATTAGCATTTCCATGCCATCAAGAACATAATGTAATTCATTGAGGTTCAGTGCAACCATATTGTCATCCGCCCACGTATACCGCCTTCGACGTTATAATTGCGCTTTTTTCTTGCACATCCGCACATAATGTGGCGTTCAAAATTTGCAATTTTAATTTCCAGGCTTTTCTGTGTATGATGGTATATTTTGTGTGTGTATGTCGTGTAGTATATGGATGTGTAGGTTAACGTGCAGTTGGATAAACATAAACTTTGGAGTGGAAACTTCTGAGCGCAATTAAATGTGTTTTTTCGTATTATCCTTTTTTTATATTTTAAACTTCACATAAGTGTTTGAAAAGTTGAAAGTTCCTTGCAACAAAAATAGTTTCGCCTTCGGACTTTAGGAAGAAAATACGCGCCCTATACCGCCATCATCATATAGTCGCCACAGCAGCTATATAAGGGTTAATGTCTTATAATCAAACCTTAGAAGATTTATAAGAGTGTATAGCAGAATGCAGAAGTAGAGGGTAGAATTCGAGAGAGAGCAATGAAGTGTTCCGAGGCCGAGGGCGCTTGTGTCTTTAATTATTTTGCAGTCGCCAGCAGGCACGTTTCAGCAGCAGTCTTCAAGTATAACGGTATACACGTATACAAAAACACCCTCTTTTCTTAGGACAGATCCGTAAAAGTTTAATGAGTCTTCACTTTATAATGGGTGATGCTTAGACTGGAAAATCTGCAGGTTGTTGTGCGAAGTATATTAAAACATTTTGTTTCTTTTTTATATTTTTCATGGCATTGCACTTGGATGTGACGACTAGTCTTTAAATTTTTATGATTTTCAAGAAATTTTGTGTCATTTGTAAAAAAAATCCATAAGCAACTTTTCTAAGTTATTTATTTTCACTTATTTTAAAAACAAGTATTTTCTGCAAAAAAAAAAGTCACCAATCAATCCTATAAAACTACTATTACATTAAGTTATAGAGAAGTTCTGAAAAGTTATTTGTTTTGAGTTTTGACACTGATGTTTAAAGTACTGCTTAACTTTGATCCACCTTTCACACCAGTAAGTGGGCAGAGTGAAGCCAGTTGGCATAAGCTCCATCACAAGTTTAAAAATTTATAAAAATCAATTCTGTCAATCAAAATTAATAAAAATGAAAATATCTCAAAACAAATTGATTGCGTTGCACGAGGATGATGACGTCTTTTTTAATAAGTTTTTTCAACCTGCAGAAGTGCAAAATAATGTTATTCGTAAATAATAAAGTTTCATGTTCTACGAGTATTTCTAACTTCTGTTCAGTAAAAAATTATTTTCTTCATGCGATGTCGGTACTGTGGGGATTTTTTTGGCTTCGGGAAAAAATCCAACTCGAGATTTTGATTAAACTTGACAATACAATGATAAAGAACAGAATGATTTTATGTCCTTTAGTTCTTGCGAAAATTGAAAATCACTGAAACTACTTTTCTATGACATTTTTGTTTTTGGTATTTACGGTGATCTAACTTTGAGGATTAATGTTAATGAAAGGTTCATCGTTATAAGTGAAGTACAGCAATTCATTTAGCGCTACTCAGAATGCACCACGAGGAGGTAGACTTACATTGTATTCCATGTCCTAGTCGGTCAGTTAGTCAGTTATAGGTCAAGTCAAAGACAATGTTCAAATGGCTATGGTAAACAATGACCTATTATTTTACGATCTAAGTAGGTATGCATACTATTTTACAGGAGCAGCATTCTTCAAAGTACCTCTCATGGAACCATTTTTTTTTCTATCAATATCTCATTCAACCGATTTAAATTAAAATATTTATCCAAAAGCTTCTAATTAGTTTTAAATATACCCAATTTTTTAGAAAAACATTTTTTGGATTCAATTTTTTTTTTTTTTTTTTTGAAAATTCTTTATTTCAAATTGGAGATATATCATTTTGTAAACATTTATTGCTTAAATCCAGATTTAAAAATAGTTATTTCCTAGAAAATAGTGTAAGAATTTTTTTAATTTGAAATCGATTTCTGCTCGCAATTTCTAAAGCAGTCTGCTCAAAAAGTTACCAAATATACAAATTGTTATGCTTTTTTTTATTCTCGGCTGAGGTAGCGTCAGCGGATCCAAGGTTCGTACCGTAGAAAGCAAAATAAAACTCGGTGTGGTTGAAAGTTCGGAACTTCGGTTACAAAAATTAGTTCTTTATTAAATCCTTCTAACAACAACTAATTCTGACAATTCATTATAATAAGTTTTACAATAATTTTAATATCTTACTTAAAAATACATAGCAGAGTATTTCATATACGGTAGAAAGTGGGATTGACTCCCTTACCCAGCGTCTCCATTAGCAATCTTCGAGGCAATAAATTGCTTTCCTTATTGCCATTGCCTTGAATATTGACAATGGAGACGCTTTGGCAATGGCAATGGCAATATTGCCTGAAAGATTAAAGTCAATTATTGATTTCCATCAACCAGGCAATAAATTTTGACGTTTTGTCTTTTTCAAAATGGTTTCTCCACGATTTTGAATAATTTCTCCTTCATTTTGAATCAAAAAATTAAAATATGAATAGGAGTGACCACAAATTAAAAAATAAAAAATTTATATTATCAAAAACCTTAAATTTAAGCTATTACTGTCGCCATTTCTATACGTAAAGTTTTTGACAATTGGAATTGCCTGGCCATGAAATACCCCACCCGAGCAATAAATTGCCATTGATATTAAAATTGCCATCGCCTCAAATATTGCCAATGGAGCCACAGCGTTAGCTGACCGAAGTCAAGTCTGGGTACAGAAATTTGGGATGGACTCCCTTGGCTGACCGATCATCGAAGTCAAGTCTGGGTACACAATTTGGGATTGACTCACTTGGCTGACCTAAGTCAAGTCTGGGTACGAAACAAAGGTAGGATTTTGCACTGAACCCTGTAGACTCTAAGACAGAACCAGTAATGGGCCTTTAACTAGCAGGTTGCAAATATAGTTGTTTGGGATTAAGTCCCTCGCCTTAAAAATTCAAGGCAAAACAGGGGAGAGGAGCGGAGTTTTTACAGCAAAAAGCCAAAAAATTGTTTAGAACCTTCTTACTGGTGTACTACACACCCAGCAACTTGCTTTACGGTCCTTACTATGTGTCACGATATTTGACCTACAAGCACGAGAGGAGTATATACTCGAATATTCTGATTTAATGGGTAATTCTTACGGTCCCTTATGAACTCTGCGGTGCCAACTGAGTGTGAGCTGTATAAATGCAGAACAACTCATTTCATTGTCTTCGTGTGTGCAGCCTTGCGTAACGAAAATAGTGTAACTTCGTTACAAAATGTATTGCGTAAACTGTAAAATTTTAGATAAATCTTTTCTATGCAAAGGTCAATGCAAATACATTCTATAAAACTCATTATTCGAATTAAGTGCCAAATTAAATTTGACACAATAGACACAGTCCATCAACCGTCACTGTCACTGATATCTGTCTAATAGAAGTTCTATATTCCATAACTTTATGCTGAACTGTTAAATACAAAATAAAATTGATTGCAATTCAAATTGCGTTTTCTATAAATTTTCTTGACAGTCAAATATCAGTAGCATGTAGTAATAAATTAGAAAAAAAAAATAAACATTTTCACAATCTCTCGCTCCTCTCGTCACTGCTACCACAAAAGACATTAACTCATCCACAACTGTTGACAGTGCGATATAAAAGTGTCAACCTGTCTTTTAGAAACCATTCATCCGTAGCAGGCTCTATACCGTATCCATTTTCAGCCATCGCAAAACGAAGCAAATAGCGCACCACATCACCATCATCGCCAACCATGATAGGTATACCTTTACCCACCTTAATACTTGTGGCTTAAACATCAAAGCTTGTTTTAGGGATTTAAAGTTATAGACTTAGTATAGATACTCCCGCCTTCGTTGATGATTTTGCGGAGCCCCTGATGATGTCTTATACACATCAACTGCTGACTACTCAAGTTAAGTATCTAGATACATTTTATTTAGCTCAACTTACCACGTTTCTTGGTAGGTAATCAATATATCATCAAAAGGTATTCAGTTTTATCTCATCTCTCTCCTCTCAACCCTAACCCCATATTCAAACACACAATAACATGTCTATCTATTTCGGTTAGTAGGTTGTATGGCTGAAGGAATTCGGGTCATTTTACTATACGATGCGGTTTTGCTATGATGACACAAAATATACCACCTACATTTTTCATATAGAGTTAGTGTAGTGAAAATGATGTTTATCTTTTTTTTTTCTTGTGTCTATTCGAAACAGGTGCTACGTATACACCACCAGAGTACTACATCAATATGCGTACCGGAACTCATTATTTTCCAAAGAGTGTCAACACTCTGGCCATCGAAGCACAGCGCTATAAATTTGGTTTGAATAAAATAGAAGAGATGTCGCCACAGGATCCTTTGGTAAGTGTTTTTGGTTTTGTTTGGACAAATTTATGATTGGTTTGAAAGATTTGTCATATATTTTGATGTCCTATATTATTGACTTACCTATGATATTCTACAACATTAATGTGTTCTTTATGAAGCCATTTAGGTACATTTATGAATTTAGGTTGTAGATTATTTCAATTTTTTACAAACTTGGTGAATTTACTATAAAAAGATTTTCTTTATTTATTTAAAATGCCTTTTTCTGGCCAGCCAATGCGTAGGGTTCATCTGTCAGAATTTTTGGGATGGTTATGAAATCTCGCATTGCAAACTCTTAGCTTATAGAAGCTCTGCAAATAATAAAAAAAAAACACGCGATTTTTTTTTGTAGAGCTTTCTAAGCTGAATTTACAAAAAACTGAATTGTTCAGCATTTTAAAAACTAATTTAAAACTCAGTTTTGTAAATTCAACTTAGTTAGCTGTGCGAATAATCAATTAATATCGCGCGACTTCTTGCAGAGGGTTGTAAGCAGAATATCCAAAGACTAAATTTAAAAAAAAACTAATTATAAAAAAAGAATTTTGAAAAGCAATATTATTTTAAATTAAGTTTAAAAACGAGTTTTAGATAAGCTAACGTCTATATTTTCGAATTTCTTCAAAGCTAGTTTTACCGAAAAACTAGATCTATAGCGGTTTAGGGCCATTTGCTGAAACGAAACTTAAATATTTAGGGTCAACATAAGAGCTTATCTGACAGTTTACGCTGAGGAAAAAGTAGAATATAAGGCGTTTAAATTGAACATAAATACTTAAGTTTTGTTTCAGCAAATGGGCCTTAGAGTTTTAAGTTTTTCACAAAATGTTTATTACTTTGACATCTAAATCAAAATGTTCATACACATGGTGGCGCTTATTTTCGAATTTCTTCCCCTATAGAATTAGTTTTTCAGTAAAACTATAGCTTTGATGAAAGCCGTAAGTTTCGAAAGCAGATATAAAAATTAATTTTTAAACTCTTTCAAAATTGCATTTTTAACAAATCTGATAGCATCAGATTCAAATATTTTTTTTTCTCCATGTATGGGCTTAGTTTTCTTTCATTAATGTGTCCCTGATTACTATACTTGAAAGCGGTCTTATTTCGATAACTCATGGAAATAAGACCCACCGGGGTTTTTATGAAAATAAGGCCACGAGCGTTATTTCACGTCGTCACTGTATGCGGTTAATGGACTGATAGAATGAGACCGGCCAGAACGTTACCGTGAATAGCGTCCATTACCAATCCATGGTTACTAGGCTATTTGCTTCGTGAAATTGAAGCCTGTATCCTCTTCCTCGAAGACATTTGTGGTTCCAACAAGTCATTGTTCACCGGTGCGTTGAATTGGCTGCCTAGACCTTACAATTTGATGAGCTGGCTACCATTGACATATCGGAAGCCATCAATATTCATGTCATTGCCCAAATATACCATCTGAAATACAGTAAAGAACGGTCTTTTGTATCAGATTAGATACCTGGATAAAATGATTTTTGTTTTGTTTTTGAAAAAAAGTAGGAAGGTAACTTGTTTCAAGTTAAAAAAAAATACAACAAAAGAATATAGTTTTCCCCAACTATACCTCACATTAAGTACATAGTCTTTGTAGCAAAATATTTCAAAAGAAAACTATAGACATTCTTTACATCTTCACACTCTCTAAACAAAAGTGCAATCATCTTTTTAGTTTCTATAAAAACATAAATTCCTTTTCTATTCTGGATGTATTTATTTTTCAGCCAAACAATAACAACAACAACAATCACCGTCGAACTGAATCCTTTGACTCAGGACAAAGTAAAATTCCCGGCTTTGGTATACCAGATCCAGAATTCTTTCAAAACCAAGCAAAGCTATTTGAACAACAAAACAACCAACAGAATCATCACCAACTACAACAACAACCACAACAACTACAACAGCAACATCAACACCAACAGAAATTAAATGTGGGAAGTCATAGTCCATTGCCTTTACGTAACACCATTGTAATTCCGACACTCAAGGGTTTTGAATGTAAGTTGTCTAAATGTGTGTGTGTTACAGTAAAGTAATATAATTGCCTTTTACCATCCGCTTTCTTTATTTAATCTTTCCACAAAAATGTCCATTAAATATTAATTCATTTAAAACAACCCAGAACCACCCTTTCCGGTTTGACTAACCTTAAAATTGTTCTGCTACAGGGTGTTTCATTGAAAATTCTTATACAATCGCATAAAAATAAAAAAAAAAGCACGACTTTCAGTTGCAATGGATCTTGTGTAGCTACATTTTAACAAAGCAAAACTTAAAAAAGAGAAAAACTAAGGACTAGTTTTTCAGTCGTGAGTTAAACCAGAGTTAGTTAACTCCTGATATACATGTGTGTACAATTAACTCAGGAAGCACTTTTTAAGTAGAGAATGCATGCAAATCGACGTTACAAACTGGCAGGGTAAAATATCCATATTAGTAAATCTAGGGTTAAATCGCCAAATGTGAGTTAACTAGGCTTTAACTCTAATCTCGCACTGAATAACTGGCCCTAAACAAAATTGTTTTCAAAACTTTAAAGTACAATATTAAATGAAACATTTCTGGTGGAAAAGCTATAACAAAAAAACAAAATCAGTCAAATTAGAATTCCATACGTAAATAACTCAAGAAAAAAGGAAAGACAAAACCTTCTTTTTCCATAATCCGATTTTTTTTTTTGGCAAAAAAATGAAATGTAGTAGTTTTTTTAAACAATCAATTTTAGTTCATAACAGATTCGAAATGATGAAACCAATTCTTGCTCTTTATGTAAAAGTCAGATTTTTTTTTAATTTTGTTCATCTCGGTCACACTGTTTAATAATTCTGGTTCAACATTTAAAAATTACCTTAAAACTGATACCTTTAAATATTTCCATGCATTAATTTAAAAAACACCCTTTAATCTACCTATGTATATGAAAGTTTAAAATTAAATTGTCCTTTCAATAGTATCACTCCTGGGTTATATTCTTCCTGTTTCATTTTTAGCACCATCACCCCGACAGCGTTGCCGCATCCGAACGAATCCATGGTACTCGACAACAGACACATCCTCATCTGGTACAACCATAGCCACGACTCAGGCATTTCTTGCGGCAAAGAAAATGGAACTAGATGCCAGCTCTTCATCGTCGGGCATAAAATCAAGTAGCGAAGCGGGCGCAAGTGATAAAAATGAGTAAGGATAATGAAAATAAGGGCCATGGAGAAGGATAATGAGGATGCCTCATTAACCCTATCGAAGTGGATATCATCATAATATAATTTAATTTTTGTGTCAAACATTATAGGAAGAATGAGAAGACATCTGATGAGTCGACGTCGGAGACGTCAAGTTCCTCAACCGAAGTGGAGAATCTCCAAAGAACTTATTCGCCAAATACCATTCGACGGAAGAAGCAGCTCGGGGAGTTGCTGTTGACATCGTCGTGTCGTTCGGAGATGCACTCCTTGCATCAGCAGGGCTCACACCATCATCTCGATAGTGACGAGGATGCAACGTTGAACGAAATGATGGGCAAGTTCGATGAGAGCTATGTATATGAGAAAGAGACTGATATTTTAAGGTTAGTTACCGCCAAATAAAAACAAAAAAAAATAACTTTATCTACTTAATATTGCTTTTAAATTTTTATCTTTCTTTCTCCTAGTAGTAGTGACTCTGATCCTACTGATTGTGCCTCAGACCTGGATACGGGACAAGATGCCGGCGATGAGTGTGACACTGATGACATGCTGGATATTGAATTTATTGACACAACGTTGGTGGGGCAGGAAGCAGCGTTGATTAAGACTTATCAGCTTCCAAGACGAGCATCCCGTCAACGTCATATGAAGACTTATCCAGGCGAGGATGTTTCAAAGCGCAGAAAGAAACTCATGAAGACACGGAAGAAAAGCTCGGAGAGCAAAGGACGCGGATCGCCTATGAAGAGTTCAAGGGAATCACGAAGTTTGGGTGGAACACCTGTTTGTTTGAGACGTAATCTATCTGCTGATAATAAAAGGTTGGTCTTCTAAACATAATCATATTTCAGGCAATTAATTTTTTTTTTTTTTATGTTTCAGAACATACAAAGCCCAAACATTGTCAACACGTTGTAGTTCATTGACTTTTACCGAAGTGCATGCTATTCGGAGTAAATTTATAGCAATTGGTGACAGTGAGAAAGCCTTGCTTCGGGCGGATCTTGAAGCTGATGTTAAATATCGCCAGTTGATTCATGAAGCTGAAACAATTTTAGTGTCAATGAAGACCAGTGCGCTCAGGTAAAAACATAATAACTTCTACTTTACACTCTGGTACTATTTTTGACGTTACGTGTTAAGCTGCCTACTGTGACTTTTTGTAAACCCAGATTTTATCAAGATTTTGTGTTTCTAAAATGTTTGAACGTTTTTTGAAAATTAAAAGTTTTTATATTGTATGCTTTTTTAAAACGTTTTTAAAAACAACGCGCGTTACGTAGAAATGTTACTTTTACGTTACGATTAAATGTTACGTATACAAAAGATTACTTACACTTCAATCAAAAAACGTGAATATCACCTTCACCTTACAGTATTTTTGCATTTAAATTAATGTTGCGTTGCGTATACGTACGTTACTTGTTGCATTACTCTCATGTGATTTTAAGGATACCTTAACATAAAGTATCTTACGTTAAGTTTTCACTTTAAAATTATATTTTTTTTATATTGACAAAAATGATCCACTAAATGTATAAACTATGTAATCTTAAAACATCTACGTTACGTTTACATTAAGTTTATTTACACTAATTCTTATAGGTACTAAAATTTAGTGAAGTTGTGGTACGAGTTTATTAAGCTTTTTGAGGAATAAAACGGAATATTTTATCATGTTACTTACCTGTACATAGTTTTCTTAACATTACATTACGTTAAAGCTTAAATTTTTTAGATGATGTTACACTTTTAATTTTAGTAACTGAATTGAATTTGAAATTACAAACAACAATAAATTGAATTGAATTGAAATTATTTTGAAAACAAAAAAGATAACCTACAATTCTGTTTCCTCTTTATCCATAGTATTCCCCGGGAAACACCAGTTGCAAGTCCCCGACGAATCTGCAACCCCTTGGCCAATAAACGTGTTGAAATGCTTAAACAATGTGAATCAGATATCAAACGAGAGCTCCTTAAACAACAACAGAAATCCTTAGACGCTGAAAATAACATCTCAGTTGATAATGGAGCCCTCAACAAACGCCTCGAATCACTGAAATACGAAACCAATTCAGCACCAAATAGTCCCAAATCCAGTCGTTTCAGTCCGCGTAAGACTCACATTACTAATTTCATAAATCAGAATGCTCCGCCCGAGGTACCACCAAGAAGGAGTAGCATTCCTGAGCCACCACCACGTTCGCCAAAGTTGCAAGTGAATGGCCGAGCGATCAAAGGCCGATCAGCTTCGCCCTTAAGCCATCGCAGAAGGTTCCGCAGTCAATCGCCAAAGAAACAACAACCCATATGCTCGGATTCAGATTCAGATGATAATTCGAATTCGTCGATGAAACAAAATCTCAATCGGAGGTCTCGAAGTCTCAGGAGCAACCAAGACGAAGATGATAGAAGTAATCGAAATTGTCTACCGGAAATACAAAAGATTACAATTTACAATGAATCGGATTATACGAATAGAAATGTTAAGCCGCCGTTGATGTCGTTTAAGTCATTTGGAGGAACAGCCTCGACTATTAGTATGAGCAGTTATTGTCCACAGAGTGAGCCATTGAAGAGAAAAGTCTATCGTGGGAGTTCGTCGTTTGAAAGGATTAAAAAGAGCCTTGATTTAGATTCGGGTAAGTATAAGTAATTAGTATTAAAGAAATAGATATAATGTAATCTATTGGCTTTGAAATCAATAATATTTAAATGAAAAAATTAAAAAAAAAAAAAAAAATCAAAATATGGTGTGGCCCGCCCCCGGGCGGGATCTATTTTTCACCGTTTAGGCGAAAGAGGCATTTTTCTTTAAATTCTTGAAATACAATATCATTGTAATTCTAATATTTTAAAATACTTTTTGGAGAGTAAATTTTTCACCCCAAAATTTTGAAAAAATAGTAAAAAAAAAATTGTTTCAAAAATTTAGGCATCCGGTTTTTAGTGTTTGAAAAAAAAAAATTGTTAGGAGCATCCAATATTAAAAAGAAAAATACAACAACTTTTTCATTTGTTTTTAATTTTGAGTTTGAAAATTAAATTTACAATAAGCTTTCCCTAAAATAATTTGAATTAAAAACAAAACAAAATAAAAACTTCTGGCTTAAAAAAAAACTATAGCAAGCGTCCCATTGCAAGTATTGCAGTGTTCTTTAATGATTTTTTTTCTATTTCAAGTCGATTTTTTAGAAAATTGTCCCTCCCGCCTGAACGGGGGAAATAGACCCCCCTCCCACACTTTTTTTTTATTATATCATTATCCACTTTATTACCTTACCTTAATTTTTGATGTGTTTTTAATTATTAAAATTTTTAACTACCTACTTATTATTCGCAATCAAAGAAATATGATTTGAAAAATTTATCTTTAAATCAATGAATATGAATTTTTTATTTAAAGTTTATTAAAATAAAAATACTTAATTTTAATTTATTTTTAAATCAATAAATATGAATTTTTAATAAAAAGTTTAATGAAATAAAAATATTTCACTAACTTCTATATATGAAATTTCTAAACCATTTCATTGTATTTAATAAAGTTTAACTTAAAAAAATAAAAACAATACGACGGTCACACTTATTAAAGCTTTCTCATATATACTTTTTCGTCAAAAAAGCTCTAAATTAAATCTAATTTTACAACCTCTCTTTCACAGAAATACCGAAACAAGCTATTTTAGACAAAATAAACAATATGCGTCGTGAACGACAAAGTTCTGTATCTATTAAAAGCTCTAACCAAGACATGAACCAATGTATAAATGATGAACAGCCACCAATAGAAGACGATGAACCAACAAGTGTGTCATCGAATCTCAGCAGTAAACAACAATTAATACTCAATACCATCGAAGATTTAAAACGTAGTCTCGAATACCAAAGTGTTGAATTAAATGGACTAAACGAAGACGAATAATGTGCATTTCTTTTTTTAATTTAAATAATTTTAATGAAGTAAAACAAAAGAAGCGCAAGAACAAACAACTTCATCCAAAGAATTATATACATTAATTATACTATATAAATACTGTGCAATATTAAGTGAAACTATTTTAAGAGTATAATAAACTACGAGTACATTTCCCCAACTTTTAAAACTTAAATGGAAACCAACTGCCCCTTTTACACTTTTAACAACATAAAGAAAAAACACCTAACACTCTCAATACTATATCTTTATCATTCCATTGAGTAAAAATACTAATTATGTCCTTAATTCAGATACACTGGTTTTATACAAAATATTATAAGTACATAATACACAAGTATACATAATAATATTATTAATTGAACACAAACATCAATACATATAAAAACAAAAGCATACTCAATTTGTTACATAAATAGTCAGATACTTACCAACGTATAGAAAATTTTAAAATTAGTTATCATGACTTTGTAGAAAATATAGTTTTTCATCTTTGTTTTTTTGTTTGCTAGTTTTCTTATCATATCTCCATCCTGAACCAAAACCTATTTATTTAAAAAAAACTATAGGTATATCATTTGTTTTAAACAAAAAAAAAAAATTAACATACATACATTAATTTTATTTGTTTATACAAAAAAAAAAAAAACATATTTATATAGTTCCATCCACTAGTCGTGTAGTTATTGTTGAATCAGTTGTGTTTATTTATTGAACAAAAAATTAAAACTTTTAAGTAAGTTTTTGTTTTTCATAAATTATTATACTTAATACATAAATATTAAATAAAAATTAAACTAATGCCAAATTTTGTAACCAAGAAAATCCAATTTTTGTAAAACTTAGTTTTTGTTGTTAAATGATAAGTTTTACTTTCGTTAAATTTAAATAGACATAATCCTTTAGTTTTTTGTTTTTTTTATTAATTTTTATTTAAATAGTCTTAGTCTAGTTAATCTTGTTTTATAATTTTAGTTAAATATTTATTAATTGTAACAATTATTATTATCAATGTAAAATGTTTTTTTTTTTTAAGTGACCCCACTTAAAAAGAAAACAAACATTATCCAAAGTAATTATACTACTAAAAGAAGCATACTAACTATTCGTACTATTATTCATGATTCTTTAGAAAACACACATTGTGAAGTGATAATAAAAATTACAATTGAAAATAAAATAAAATTAAATTAAAAAAAAAAAAATAATATAATAAAAATTAAAATAGTTGATATACTAAATTAATATTGTTGTTTTATTGCTTTGTAGCATTATTAATTTTACTATTTTATTTAGGAGTTTTTTTTTTTGTTTTTTCAATATGAAAGACGATTTATATTTTGTAGATTCCATTGGAGTAGAATAAAATTTATACAAAAAACAACAAAAATATACATCACATGGCATACTCACCTACCTATATTCTTTAACGAATTTATACCTACGAAAAACATAAACCTTGACCCACCAAAAAGACCAATTTTCCCCTCTGAAGTATTTTTGAAGAAGTATATTTAACACAATCCATTGAACTTTATTGTTAAGGTCGGTGGATTTCAATTAAAATTAATTATTGTTGCCGTAAAATACGTGACAATCGAATATGAGCTTTTCATTACACTTAACAATTTCACGATAGATAAAACTACAATAACTTTAATACAATAATTAACTGTTGTAGACTCTAAGTGTAAAATATAAGAGTTAGGTATAATAAATAATTAGTTAAGTAAGTTAACAAATAAATAAAATTTTTACATTATATTACATAAAAATATTTATTTTGTATTCAGTCATTATAATTATCTTTAAATATAAAAAAAATAGTTTTCAAGGCTCAGGGAAACAATACATATTTATGGTAGGTGGCATAAAATAATAGCTCGTAATTCATTAATTTTTTTTTTTAATCAATTGGATAATGCTCAGGATTTTAAACTAGAGTATGTCCATACACATAATAACAAGTAAGTATGTGCGACCAAGTCGTGGGCTTTATTTGTATAAGATGTAAGTAAAAAAGCAGGGTATTCAATACAAGCAGGTTAAACTTGTTCTAAAGGTAATTTTTGATGCGTTTTTCGATATCACATTAGATTTTTCGAATTAATGAAAAAAAAACCACATTTAGGTACTTTAGGTATTTCGGCCATAAATTTTTGTTTTCTTAAGTTCAATGAAATTGCACCATTTCACATGAAACGAGGCCAACGGTAATCAAGCACATCTTCATCTCAAAAACTTAGGATGTTTTTTTTTCTGTACTCCTAATTAATACCGATGAGGTTGTTTCTTGAATGGCCTTAGTTTTAAGGCGATTTGCTATTAAGCTAAACAGAAAAATAAATTTTTAATTTAAAAATTTAGGAAAAATAATGGAAAAATAATTTTCTATGATTTTTAATAAAAATAAAATAAAATAAAAATAATTTTCTATGATTTTTAGTAGCGTTAATATTTTTGCAAATTTAATTGTTATTATTATTTTTCGAGAAAAATGTATCATAGTACGGAGAAGGGCTTAAGAATTTTCCAAAATTCGGATGAACTGGTGAATTGAATAAATTAATTATTTTCTAATTTTTTGATGTCATATACATATGGTAGAAATATTTAAAGAAATCAAATTGAAAGATTACACAAAATATTAGTACAGCCATTCAAACAATAGCACAAATTTTTCTTTTTTTTTAATCTCAAAATCATAATGTCGGCATGGGAATTTTTTGGCAAAAACCTTAAACTCCAGAATATAAAAAAAAACCAAATGGTTGTTGTGCTTTCCGTTTTAAATGAGCTAAAAAAAATAGAACTTCCCCTTTAGCGAATTGCATAAAATTTGAAGCAAATATAATTTCACCCGTTTAGGCTCTAGCTCAAACTATAGTGGTTGCAGCCCACGAAATATGCCCATCGGCAAAGGCTGAACCTGCTGGTTCGAAACCCCAATAGAACTAGTTTTGCCTTAAAACTAGCTTTGAAGAAAGTCAACAATATGGCCGTAAGTTTTTTTTTGTTTTGAAAAATTATTCATTAATAGAAATCTTTAAGATTTAAAATTGTCAAACCAATTCAACTATATAGACACGTCTCGTCTAGATTATGAAATAAAAATTGAAAAACATTTAATTTCACAATAAATCAATGTGGAAATTGGATTGATTTGCAATTTGCAATTTATAATATGTATGTACATTAAAATTAAAAGCCTCAAAGAACAAATCCAACGGTGGCCGATATCACCAAAAAGATTGCTTTTTATAGATTTTTGACCTGTAATTGCATCACGCGCGAATATCATTTAACCTTACTTCCTTTCGGTTATATTTAATCTTTCTGATTGTATGTACATACATTGTAATATTAAATTTCTTGACGCAATCGTGTATTATTTACTTTAAGAGCACATGGAAGGTTCTGAAAAGGTTAACACTCCAAAAGCAAATCAAAATTTCAGCAAATCCATTTCTTTGTTACACAATAATCCGAATTGACAACGATAATTAATACCAATAGCAAATCACTAAAGTTTTTTGGAAAAACCAAGAGAAAGCCGTTATCAATCCAATCCATAAAAACCTATACTACACTTAGTTTAAGCGACATTTTTTGTTCTTAAAAAAAATTTAGTTACGACACACCCTCAGCTGCAATACCTCCCTAGTGGCGATTTACATACATAACAGATTGGTATTTAAAGGTCATGTTATGGATTCAGAAAAAAATTATCTAAGATTTAATGTCAATTAAACTATATCTGTGAATGATTAATTCCTAGAATACTAAAGCTAAGCTAACTTGGTGATTAACTCAGAGCTGTAGTTAATCCGGGGTATAAATCAAGTGTTAATTCATAAAGCAGTTTTTAAGTGGGGAAATGTCTTTGACTCAATGATTGCTCATTGTTGACTTTATTTTGGTGTCACATATGAACTGCATAGTTATGGATTTAGCTGTCGAAGTCAGTTTTGAATTGATAGTTCAGATATATTTTTACTTTACGCTATTTACAAAGTTTTTTTTTACGTTTATTACATTATTTTTTTACCTGCTGTATTTTTACTATGCTTATGTTAAAACATATGCAGACACGCACACAGGAATGGTTGAGAGTTGTAAGTCACTAGGCCCTAGTTCTTCATGAGCTGTTGTGCCATCAAATTTATTTATTTATTTTATGTTAAAACGTAAAAACTGTAAAAAAGTAAAAAAAAAAAAAAAACGTGAAATAATCAAAACTGGTTAGCTTCAAAGCAGTTGAAAGTTGAAGCAGATTATTCTGTGCGGTAACTGAAAAAACTATTGAGTTTTTATTTTATTTTCGATATGTTTATAAAAAAAAATTTTTAATCTATTTCCAACTAAGTTTTTCACTATAAAATGCTTCAATTAATTATTTGTTCTTTGGATTTCAGTAAAATGATTTTTGTTAACCTGAAAGTACTCGTTCAACTATGCAAAAATTAAAAAAAAAAAATACTTTTTCTTGGAGGTACTAGCTCTAACAATACTTTTTTGGCACTTTGTAAACAATTAAACACACTTGAATGACTACAATTTTTTTTTTTTTTTATTTACGGCCATATTACTCACATTGGATTTAAATTGGATTTAAGTGAACTTAAAATCCAAGTGGATTTATCCAATTCAAAAATTTAAATCCATAATCATATTATTCACTCTAATCCATTTTATATTTTCTTTTTAATTTTCCACTTTTTCTTACTTTTGAACTAGAATTTACTTATTTTTATATCCTATGTATGAATGAAATTTATTTTCGAGCGCAAAAGTCAAACATTCGAGACTTGTGACGAATGTAAATTGAGTTTTAATCTGGATGTAAGTACTTATACTGTCCTCTGGAGAGCAGTTTAAATTTAATTAGATTTATTAAATCTAGATTTAAAAATTTGGATACAACTGCGGATTTAATGAGTGAATAATATGGACTTGGATTTAAACTAGTGAATAAAATTGCCGTTAGATTTTGACAGATTTTGACAATTCCTCTCATTTTTTCCATTTTTTTCTCAGTATTTTACTTTATTTACATCTTCTTTACCTTTTTTACGAGATTTTTTTACGTTTTTTACGGTATTTTTATGATTTTTACACTTATTTACGCCTTTTTTTTACCTAGAAAAGGTAAAAAATAGTTTTTTTTTTATCTGGATTTGAACATCACTGGTTCTTGTTCTGTAGAACAATTACAATTACATAAGTATTATATTTCTTATTAAAAAAAACCGAAATCAATTTTTAGTGCTAATGCTAATAATATAACTTGTTCCATGTTAACCATATGCCATATACTATAGCCTACCCTTTTGATCTGCTATCGCGGTTTAAAATGCAAAATTATTTTGTACTATATGCCTTGCCCATGCTCATGTCAGACTTAAATAGTTAAATACATATAATTTATTTTGGCCCTCATACACCCCTAGATCACTATTTCCGCTTTATATGAGTGCCTTTTTTAGTTTATAAAGCACTTATTTTCCAAACTTAAATAAACTTTGAACTTCCGGAAGGGCCATCCAAATATGTTGATTCCTGACATAACCAAAAATACCTAACGTATTACCAATGATAGAATACGAAAAAATATCAAGAATACTAATAAGCCAATATAATCCGGTTATCTAGCTTAAGACAGATGCGGAAGCTTATATAACAAAATGCTGGGTAATCATTCATTCTTCTTATGAATGAAAATTAAGTATATTGATGGTTGAATTGAATGTCTTCGAGGTAAGGAAACTTTGAACTTTGTCGACTTTTGTGAGAATGGTAAATAATAGGTATTTGATATAGCATAAGCCTGACCTTAAGAAAATCACAAACAACAAGCTTAGGTTAACCGAGTTCAATATATGCTGAACGGCTACTTTTTTTTTTACCTTGATAGATTTATAAACAACAACAAAAAAATCTATCTTTGTTATAGTTCTTAAATTTCCGAATAAATACCGTTTATTTACTCAACGATTTTACAAAAATCTTTGCGCTAACGCAATCATCTCTAATTGACTACAATAGTTTGTTGTTTACTCAACTAGTTCCGGCCTTTTTTGTCTCTCAAATAAATCGTTAAGTTTTGTGATGCTAATTGTCCATCAAATATACAAGTACAGTGAATTTGACGTGTATAAGTTGACTTATTATGAATTTAGCATGACGTTGACGTGACGTAAGCATGAATGACCACACAACGGCGGCGATCGACACGGTTAGGAACACTAGAATTGCGATTTGTTGCACCAGAATAAAGTCAGGTGATAGCTATATGGCAGGTAGTAACTTGTGCAAATTTACTTTCCATTTATTCATTTAAGTATGAAAGCAATTATAATTTTTGCAGATTGATAAGAAATTATTTTAATAATAATCAATAAAATTTCACGCCTATGTTAAGTGGTTCGGTTTTGCAACACTTTATAGAAAATAAATAAAGATAACAAGTTGAACATTAACCTACTAAAATTAAATATATAGATAGGTATTGACTTTTGAGAGCAAAGGTTATAAGGTTCTTTAGGACTAACTTAAAAGTTTGATAGAATTTTTAGGAAATTAATACACCAAAAATGATTTTATATACTAGAAGACCAGAAATTTATCTAAAACGAAAAATCGAATGTAGCATCGAAACGCAGTTAATTTGTTTCCATTACATTTTGTAGGTATTACAGTTGCTTGCATGGTGTGATTTGATTAAGTGTCGGTTACTTCTGAGTAGTTCTATAAATGAAAACAATAAACTCAGTGAGAAAAGTTTGTATAAAACCATTTAATAAAATCTTTATTAAGACATCTTGTAGGTACCTATATTTTTATCACCAATTTGAACGCGTTTTAATGTCACCAAGCTGTCTAAGGCCCATCCAGGTGTATAGTTTGTATGAGGGGCACTAAAATTACGGGAATAGGTGACTCTAACATCCGGATCAAAATCATTCGAATTCCAGTCACAATGCTCAAGAAATTTTACGAAAACTGCAAAAAATAGAAACGAAACTAATCATCAGAGTGCGTGCTTTAAGATGGATTTACATGTATCTTCATCTGCAAAAATCAAGAAAAGTAGAGCGGGCTAGAGTCATACCAAAAAATAATATGTGTGAAAGAGCACCACTATGAAGATGAACATATGTTCGTCTTCGCCATAATCTTCATCTGCGTTTCTATAATCTGCATTTATGAAGATTTCTGCATTTTGTTCTTCTCTCTCTATCCAACAAACATACATTTTTTATTTTGTATCCCCTATTTTTTTATTGCACCGAAATTATCTTGCAGAATTGTGATTTTTAATTTCGATATGTACTTATTTGCTTAAAGGTACTTACTTGTATCAACCTGGACGATGATGTTCAAAATTTCCGTACAACCGACCTAAATGAAGTGCGGTTAGCGATAGCCAAGCTTAAAACGTACAAGGCTGCTGGTGCGGATGGCCTGCAAGTCGAGCTTTTCAAAGCAGGGGGAGATGACTTGGTAGGGAGTATACAATAGCTTACATAACTCCAAAATTTGGTCGGAAGACAGTAGGCCCGATGAACGGGACCTCGGTATAGTGTGCCCCATCCACAAGAAAGGAGATGATCTGACCTGTGCCAACTACAAAGGTATAAGTCTCCTCAACGTCACATACAATATCTTGTCATCTGTACTGTGTGTGATCGCCGATCTGATCGGCCCCTATCAGTGTGGTTTTAGGCCCGGCAAATCAACCGTCGATCAAATGTTCACACTCCGACAGATTTTGGAAAAAACCCAGGAGTTTCAAATCGATACACACCACCTCTTTATCGATTTTAAAGTCGCATATGATAGCGTAGACAGAGACGAGCTATTCAGAGCCATGGCGCATCTCGGCATCACTGCCAAACTCGTCCGCTTGTGCAGGATGACGATGGAGAAATCTCGCTGCTCCGTCAAAGAGTCGGCAAGAACACCACCGAACCCTTGAATGTCGAGAAAGGTTTGAGGCAAGGCGACGCGTTATCATGCAACCTGTTTAACATCGTTCTTGAAGCAATTGTACGCAACTCGCAAGTCAACAACAGAGGTACAATTTTTCAAAAGTCTGTTCAACTACTTGCTTATGCAGATGATATTGACATCATTGGGAGAACGAAGCGAGCTGTTACCGGCGCGTTAGCAGGTATTGAATCGGAGGCGCTGAAACTGGGTTTGGCTGTTCATGAGGCCAAGACGAAGTATATGCTATCATCGAGAAAGGAATCTCAACATCGTCGGCTCGGGCAAAACGTCACGATGGATAGATACAACTTCGAAGTCGTCAAGGACTTTGTCTACCTGGGCTCCACTACAACATCGCAAAATGACATCAGTGCAGAGATCAAACGAAGATTTGCTCTTGCCAATCGCTGTTTCTTCGGGCTATGAAGGCATTTGAGTAATAAAGCCCTCTCTCAAAGACCTTATATAAGACCCTTATCATTCCGGTCCTGCTATATGGGGCAGAAGACCCTGTCAAAAACGGATGAAAATCCGCTTGGGTGCTTTGAAAGGAAAATTCTTCGGGTGATCTTCGGTCCAGTATATGTATCGATGAAGTATGGAGGAGAAGATTTAATAACATAGCTTTACGGGCTTTACAGCGACGTCGACCTGGTCAAGAAGCTGAAAATTCAGCGGCTGAGATGGCTGGTGGGACACGTGGAGCGTATGGACACCGACGCACCGGCCCGACGAGTCTTCGAATCTCCGAGTCTTCGAATTCGGAGTGCGTAACTGGAAGCAGCTAGTTAGGGACCGAGCTGGCTGGAGGGGCTTGTTGGTTGAGGCCGTAGTCCAGATGGGGCTGTGAGCGCCATCTTAAATAAAAGTAAGTACTCATATGCATATATGGAAAGTTTTGGGTTCGTAAAAAAAACTAGCTCCGCAGATTTTAATCAAAACTTGACTTAAAATTTTACGATGACAGGGAAGATGAAAATTTTTCTCCATCTGCCTGTATAGGTATATCTGTTCGACTACAGCCTGCACAGATGGGTCGATTTTTTTTAATATTGGTACCTACCTAGAGTTTTTTGTACATATTCCCGACCCATTTTTTAGACCCAAGAATAACATTAGGTACCTATAACTATATACCGACACACATAATTTAATTTTAGCACTATTGAAAAATTTAATTTGGTCTCAATGATGGCTCAATAGATGTTTCTAAAAACAAAAATCAGTTAAGTATTATTGATAGACATGCGCTATACCCTTTTTTGGAAAAAAAAAAATCAGAAAAAATGGTTGTTAATGCGGTACCTGCCATAGAACAATTTTTTTTCGCAAAAAATCTTTCATTTGAATTTAATTCAATACAGTCCACTAAAACAATAACAAAAATAATTTTCTTTTATTTTTGTTTATTCTCTTCTTCGTACATTAGCCAGACCACGGGCTTACAACAACAACATATATTTCTAGGTGCAAGAATGTAACCATGATTCTAGAAGAATATAATTTACAGTGCATATGCGCTGTAGATTTTATTAAGAGTCGGTATTCATCGACAAAAAATTGCGTCTTAGAAAGGTACGACAGCATCTAACTGATGAGCCCAACTGTCGTGCCTGGGCGAAACGCATTGGACTAAAGGTCGCAAAAAATCTTCCATTTGAACAATTTTTTTATTTCAATTTTCTCGAAAACAAATATACTCATTTCGATCAAAATTATTTACTGGTAGAATATTTAAAAAGAAATAAAATAGGATTTTTTAACAAAGTTTTTAAAAACAATATTTTTTTGGATTTTCAAAAAAACTTAAAATTTTAGTTTTTGAAAAATCAATATTTTAAAAACAATCCCATCTATTTTTATTAAACTGGTAAAAATAGTTTTTAAACATTGTCTATATTTTGAGAAAAATTATTGTTAAGTCAAAATTAAGAAACCTTCCATACAATTGCTTAAAATCAATTAAGGAAAATCTCATTTTTCTCGAAAAAGGCTGTTAAGATTCCGATTCTTTCATAGAGAAAGAAATTTTTTATTAAGCCATTACTAACCGTACCTACCTCTCCTTCTGTTTAACCGATTAAAATAAATTAAATATTATAAATTTTTCTTATAAAAGAGCTTAAAAAAAATAAAAACAAATTTTAGATGAAAAAATTGTTTTAAATTCAAAATTAAAGTTTTAATTTCAGATAAATAACTACTAAACATTTGTATTTCATTTTTTTTCTATTTAAGAAATTAGATGGTTTACATCGCTTTGGTTTCAAAAAAAAAAAAAACATAAGTCTATAATTCATTTATTTCTGGTTTTTAATAATTTCAGTTTATATACAGTGTTTTAGTGTTAATTTTATATAAGTACTCAAATAATACTACATTAAACATAACTCCTTTTCTTTTAAAATCAGATACGAACAGGTTGCAAGAAATCTAAAATTTGATAAGCAAGTAAAAATTACTCACTATAAAAATCACCCCATATTGGGTTTTTTGTTTTAAGATTGACTTTACATTTGAATTTTACAATATATAGATATCAGTTTAGATTTACAATTATTCTAAATATCAAAAACCTTAAGCACGTAAAACCCACATGATAACCCTAATCAGAACAATCTCATAACTTTGTCCATGATATAAATAACGATTAGAAAATAACTTCAAAATGTAGGTTTTATTTTTAAATTTTACGCTATCCTTGAAGTTTCAACTTAAAATATATATATTTCCGGTCTTAAAAAAAAGATGGTAACTTCTCTAAATATTTTCGCTAGACATTTATTTTTTTTTTTTGTTCTATTTTTATTATAAGCCGATAAAATAAATTGATTGATAACAATAAAACTTTTTTTTTTTTTGAACTGAGAAATCCAAAGGTTAGTGGTTCATGTTTTGAACATTGGATTGGTCGACCATTTTCAGACACGATTAAGTTCTATTGTTCACCTTGCCACTGGCATTTATGATCTTTTGACACGCGACGACGCCGTGAGTTCAATATATGAGCAACAAATGATATGATAACAAATTCAAATTTATTGAAACGAAAATATAAATAATCAAGAATTATTAATGATTGATTATATTTTTTAACTGGATTAAAAAAAAAACATGGAATACGTCTTAAGAATTAAATTCAAATAAATTATTATTGTGCTTGATAATAAGTTTAAAATTACCAATATCTATTTGAATAAAGTAATTTTTTGTTTTTGAAAAACTGATAATGGGAAATGGTAATTTGGTATATTTTACGCTACTTTTGGAAAAAAAAAAAAATCCAAAATTTAGTGCTGTAGGTGTTAGATGCGATTCCAGGGAGGGCGGGGGAGGGGGAAGGCCAAAGTGTCAGAGATCTCATTTTCCTGAACATGCCTATTGGTGCACTTTTGCACTTGTTTCCATTTTTACTGATGCGTTTTACTCATCCATATAACTGTTTTTGATAAATCATAGTCAAATCCTAGATCCGCTACTGGTAGGTATAGTCTTCTAAAAAGTTTTTATTAAATTATATATATTATTATATTCTTGATGTCTTTCGATTGTATTGAAGTCTATTGCCTAAGTCTTCTTTTTACTTCAAGAAGTTTTTTTTTTAACTGCAATAAAAAGTCTCCAAAAATTTAATGAATGTAAAAGAATTTTAAAAGACTTCAAAAAATTCAAGCCGTGCGTCGTTTTTAGTACATTTTTTGAGCCTAAATTTTTTCATAACTGCCTAAAGTGGCTGAATTATTAAAGACTTCGTAACTGAGGGAATTATCTTTTGAAGTTAATTAACTGAGGTGAAGTAAAAATACATTAAAATAAGTCGTTTTATACAATTAACTACAGTTCGAAAAAAAATATTTTTTTTTTTTTGTGGACAATGAAATTCAATTTAAATTTTTTTTTTTGTGACCTGTAGCTCAATGCATTTCTCCCAGGCACGACACTTGGGCTCATCAATTTAGATACTATCGTACCCCTTTTAAGACGCAATATTTTGGTCGATGGCTATCGACTCTAATAAAATGTGCAGCGTATATGCACTGCAAATTGCATTCCTATACATCTCTGTTTTCTCCTCTATTCACTATTCTAACTTTTTTTTGGAACTGACCTACATTGTCATAGATATAGGCGCATTTATATCAAAGTTTTAAAAAATAAAAACATGCCCTTCCCCAATAATCTATACCATTTCGGGCAATAAAACTAATAGTTTTTTTTCCATTATGATAAGTTAGCTTATCATTCAACGCAAAATTCCTATAAAATTTATAAACAATTTAATCTAGACACATGCTAGACAGTGACTTTTTTCAAATCAAATCCAGATCAAACTAAATAATTTATTAATCCCCACGCATTTATATTTTGTTCACGCAATTACTGCACGGTCTTATCAAGTTGTGCGGGTGACCTTTGATACATACATATGTATTTAAAACATAACAATCATATACATTTAGAGAAAACTTGTAGGAAACATTGTAAATAGAGACGATAAAATTAAGCTTAATGAATGGATTACTAAATCGTAAGAGTTAAGACAATATGCAGTAAAATTCTTCAACAAAAAAAAAACTGAACATTAGAGTTAATTTTAATTTTACATTTAAATCCTATTAATGTTAAAAATGTGAAAGTTTGTCTATCTATTTGTTCCTCTTAATCTCAGAATGGGAGCTTTGAACTTGAGGATGAACATAGGCCAATTTACCAAAAAATAAATAATATTTATATATTATTTATTTTTTTGTAAATTGGTCTAAGATTTAAAGAAAAAAACTAGCCTATGTTCATCCTCAAGTTCAAAGCTCTCGCTCTAACAATAGAGTGATTTAAATTAAAAATTAAAAACTTTTTAACAAATGCGAAGCAAGACGTGCACAGGGCTGCTAGTATTAAATAAACTCTGAAGCAAGTAAAAAAATAAAAAAATAAATTTGATGGCACAACAGCTCATGAAGAACTAGGGCCTAGTGACTTACAATTCTCAACCATTCCTGTGTGCGTGTCTCCAGGAATGGAGGGGACCTACAGTTTATTGCCGAATCCGAACGGCTAACGAGCGGCAGTTTTCTGTGACAGGAGATACTTTTGGAGGATTTGTCAATATTCCTCGCAAGAGGCAGTTGCCCTTTTTCTTTTTTTTAAATAAATAGGTGGCGAGGCTGGGGATCGAACCTTAGACCTCCGGCATGACAGTCCATCGCACTAACCATCGCGCCATGGCTACTACCTCTGAGTCTGAAGTAAGTATATTATATTATTTTAGTGTCAGTTGATCATATTTTATTTTTAAAATCTACATCAAAATAATTTATTTTGTCTTAAAAATTGTACATGATTTATGTATATATCGGTATTGTAAATTATTAAAGAGATAAATTTATTGCTTTTATGTCACTATTTTCAAGCTATTTCTCACAGTGTATTTAATTTAATTCGTCATATCAATTTGGGGAATTTTAGTTATAATTACTCGATTTTAAGTGTCCATATACAACTATCCACCCGCCACCGCCGTCACTTCCACTATCTAAACATTTTAAATACGTAATGGAATTATAAGTCATTTGGACTCTTGGAATATTTGTTCAGCCTTAGTAGAACCACTTAACATTCATGGATCACATGAAACACCCCATATCATTTGCTCAGTGCGTGTCGATTAAAATCCAATCTTTTGCTGCTGTTCCGATATCAGTTTTGGAATTTTTTTAAATCCATTCTATGGAAATAATGTTCTGTTATCAGTGAAAGGAAAGTTTTAAAAATTATTTTAAATAAGATTTAAAGAAATTGAAGTTTATCTTTGCTAATTAAGAATGCATTGTTTAACGATGTTAAAAGAAAACCTGATGCTGCTAATTATATATAGGAAAATGTCAGACTTAGCTTAAGTGCAACAGTACCTAAACGATGATGATGTCATCACTGTGGATATTGCACTTGCGTTTATGTAAGAGAGTTAATATTTATTTTGAAGATTTTGTATAAATAGTGAATAGTAACAAAAAATTTAATGGTATTTGCTAATTGTTGACTTTTTAAACACATCGTTAGATGTGCCTAGTTACACCTGATCTGCAATGTATCCATATGGTGCCTCTATTAACTCAGTTCTAAGCCTAAGTGCATTTTAGATAATTTGAAGTTACACGTTGGTATGACATTTGTAATGGAAGGGGAGTGAAACTTCCATAACTACCTCAATTCATAAGGAGGAAAATGTTTTTGACTGTTGCCCGCTTATGAAAAAAAATCACACTTTTCCAGTCGCATATATTTTATTTCTTAAGGGATTTTTCGAACTTGGACGTCTATTAAATTTTAAAAAGATCATAATAAACACGAACCTAATTTAGGAACATATATATTTTTTTTCTTTTCTTTTCTTTTCTTTTCTTTTCTTTTCTTTTCTTTTCTTTTCTTTTCTTTTCTTTTCTTTTCTTTTCTTTTCTTTTCTTTTCTTTTCTTTTTTTTCATTCAATTAAATGTAGCAGCCGTGGCATGATGGTTAGTGCGACGGACATTCATGCCGGAGGTCTATGTTTGATCCCCAGACTCGTCCAACTAATACGTTATAATAAAAAAAAAACAGCTTCTGCCTTTTGCAAGGAATCGACAAAAAATCTAAAATATCTCCTTCCTGTTATCGAAAAGCGCCCGCCGCTAACATAACCCGTTCGAGTTCGGCAATAAACTGTAGGTCCCCTCCATTCCTGTAGACATGCACACCGGAATGATTGAGATTGTAAGCCACTAGGCCCTAATTTTCATGAGCTGTTTTGCCATAAAATCTAAATTAATTTACACATAATTCTAAAAGTATTTATTTCATTGTTAAATAAACACAGCTTCCCTAATCTTAAAAAAAAACAGTACACATAAAATTTAAATTTGATTCACACCTTCAACAAGTTTTCATAAATTTCTAAACATTGGACAAACTCGTGTCAGATGTGATATAAAAATAAATTAAAATGAAACCAACGACCCTATCTTAAAATCATAAAATATTTTTACTTATCCTTGACAAAAAAAAAGACAAAAAAAACTCTTCTAAAAGAAAAGAATTTATGCAAATTAATTTAATCAAAATCGATGATATATAAATTCAGTCTAAGATTAAACTTTCGTTAAAAATTTATCGGCGCGTGCGGTTGATATACCTAGAGCTTGCATAACCAAAATTAATTCTTGACTTAAGATTAAAACTTTTTTTTTTTTTTTTTTTAATATTTTTACTACAATTTGGTTTTAAGTTTTATTGTATTTCATATAGAGACAACTTTTTATACTTTTTTTTGGGTACCCTACCCACGTGTTAATTTTTTTACCAAACAGTTGTGCTAAGCTTAGAACATTAGGAGCAGCTTATATCTTTGTGTCTTAGTTGGTACTACATCCGTGTTAGCTCAGCCAGAGATAACTGATTTTATTTCTGCAAATAAATTGGAATTGATTAGATTAGAACGGGTTGGGAAAATCTAATTTAAATATATTGTGTCTATTTGAAAGTTTCGGAGGACTAGACTACTAATTAAATTTGAAATCACTGCTTGTAGATAGATATATTCTTTTAGGTATTCTAAATAATCTTCTTTGCATTTACATACATACTTACCTACATTTTTTCCCATTCGAATGAATTTTTATTGATTAAACTGGATTATAACATTTTTGATAAGTTAGAAAAATCAAATAAGGTTTTTGACTTGTTGAAAATTTATGTAAATTAATATAAAATGTATATTTTGATATAATTATGGACAGTAAATTTTAAAAATAAGTGGTTTTAGTGCGAACTCAATGTATATAGGTAGTATATACGTATATGTACAGTATAGTTAGTATTCGTATCATGTCATGCATCAGTATTCATTCTTCTAAATATTTTAGTTTTAAGGTTAAGAGTAAGTGTTTCCAGAGTAGCACATACACCAAACAATAGTAGTATTTTGAACAAATTGGTACGATACAAATTTATAAGCCTTTAATTAAGTATATGTAAAAGAATATGCACAAGCAGCCTTGTACGTTTTAAGCTTGGCTATCGCTAACCGCACTTCATTTGGGTCGGGTGGACGGAAATTTTGACCATCATCGTCCAGGTTGAATGGAGTGTTCTGTCTTAGCGGTTAGCGATAGCCAAGCTTAAAACGTACAAGGCTGCTGGTGCGGATGGCCTGCCAGCCGAGCTATTCAAAGCAGGGGGGGGTGACTTGGTAGGGAGTATACACCAACTTATCTCCAAAATTTGGTCGAAGGAAAGTATGCCCGATGAATGGAACCTCGGTATAGTGTGCCCTATCCACAAGAAAGGAGATGCTCTGACCTGTTCCAACTACAGAGGTATAAGTCTCCTCAACGTCGCATATAAAATCCTGTCATCTGTACTGTGTGATCGCTTAAAACCGTTTGTAAACGATCTGATCGGCCCCTATCAGTGTGGTTTTAGGCCCGGCAAATCAACCGTCGATCAAATGTTCACACTCCGACAGATTTTGGAAAAAACCCAGGAGTTTCAAATCGATACACACCACATCTTTATCGATTTTAAAGTCGCATATGATAGCGTAGACAGAGACGAGCTATTCAGAGCCATGGCGCATCTCGGCATCCCTGCCAAACTCGTCCGCTTGTGCAGGATGACGATGGAGAAATCTCGCTGCTCCGTCAAAGTCGGCAAGAACACCACCGAACCTTTTGATGTCGAGAAAGGTTTGAGGCAAGGCGACGCGTTATCATGCAACCTGTTTAACATCGTTCTTGCAGCTATTGTCCGCAACTCGCAAGTGAACATCAGAGGTACAATTTTTCAAAAGTCTGTTCAACTACTTGCTTATGCAGATGATATTGACATCATTGGGAGAACGAAGCGAGCTGTTACCGGTGCGTTTGCAAGTATTGAATCGGAGGCGGCAAAAATGGGTTTGGCTGTTCATGAGGACAAGACGAAGTATATGCTATCATCGAGAAAGGAAAGATCTCAACATCGTCGGCTCGGGCAAAACGTCACGATGGATAGATACAACTTCGAAGTCGTCAAGGACTTTGTCTAACTGGGCTCCACTGTAACATCGCAAAATGACATCAGCGCAGAGATCAAACGAAGAATTACTCTTGCCAATCGCTGTTTCTTCGGGCTAAGAAGGCATCTAAGTAATAAAGCCCTCTCTCCGAGAACCAAGGAGACCTTATATAAGACCCTAATCATCCCGGTCCTGCTATATGGGGCAGAGGCATGGACCCTGTCAAAAACGGATGAGAATCTGCTTGGGTGCTTTGAAAGGAAGATTCTTCGGGTGATTTTCGGTCCAGTCTGTATCGATGGAGTATGGAGGAGAAGATTTAACAACGAGCTTTACGGGCTTTACGGCGACGTCGACCTCTGGTCAAGAAGCTGAAAATTCAGCGGCTGAGATGGCTGGGACACGTGGAGCGTATGGACACCGACGCACCAGCCCGACGAGTCTACGAATCTACCCCTGACGGTCTGCGCAGCAGAGGAAGACCCCACCTTAGGTGGCGCACACAAGTTGAGAACGACCTCAACCAACTTTGAGTGCGTAACTGGAGGCAGCTAGCTAGGGACGGAGCTGGCTGGAGGGGCTTGTTGGTTGAGGCCGTAGTCCCTCCTGGGCTGTGAGCGCCATCTAAAGTAAGTAAGTAAGTAAGTAAAAGAATATGCACGACGGGATATTTTCTCAATACAAATTTTCTGACAAAAATCTCAAATGAAATTTTCTTACAACCGTTTTGTTCATCATAGGTATAAAATTTGATCACTTTATACCTAGCTTTATACCTTTTGGCTATAGCTCAAATAACGCTGAAAACACGGACGCATAGACCCACTGACGGACGGTATGGCGAGACTGACTTTTTGGACTTCTCCTTGAACGTAGTGTCAATTTTAATTACAACCCCAACTGTTTTTTTTACACGAAACCAATAATTTTCCCTAAAAAGTAAGTAAAAAATTAAAATGGCTACAGCCATCAATGACTATAAAAAATAACTATGTACGTATGTGCACATACTTAATGTAAATAGCCTTAACTAAAGAAAAATATTAAATTTCTGTAATAAACATGAGGCTCCGTAAAAAGAGATGAAAATCATTAATTTAAAATTGTGGTTCACTTGGGCGTATACGCACTTTTTTACGATCGAATCTTTAACAATTTTTATTACAATTTTGAGTTTTACACGTTAAGTTCGTTTATTTCGATTAAAAAAAACTATTTTTATGAATTGTTTTTCTCTATATTAATAAAACGTGGGCGTGGTACAGAGTTCGCTCATTCGAGCAATTTGTATCGACAATATTTTAAAAGGAGTGGATCATGCCCCTACGTCCCCTCTGCTTTAAAGGTGTAAATCGTAGGGGAAATTCTGAACACACAACATAAGTGTTGGATCATAAATTAAAAGATAACGGGCATCCACAGAAAAGTATATCTTAGGTGGCATTTGATATTTGCAGAAAGAATATTCGCAAGAAATAAATATAATATAATGCATGAAAAGAAAAAAAAGCACAATGATAATTTGAGGTTGACACAATACCGTACACCGAACAGTTCAAATTGAAACAATGCGTAGATTCTCGAAAGAGTTTAAATGCAAGCAAAAGCAAGGAGAGATTTGAACTGAGCATACAACTTGCAATTTTTAACCATTTAGCGCTTTCTCCCATCTTGGTCATTTAATTTTTTATATCGATTTATTTAGGTATTTCAAATCTTAATGCACGAAGAGAAAAAGTGTGCAGGCAAAAAATATTCAGCTTGTAATTTTGGACATTTTTTGTCTTGGGTCCGACTGTCTAAGATCATGAATATTAAAAAAAAACATTACTTAATAAGGTAAAATTTTGAACAAAATTAGTTTGAAGACAATTTTGTTCATTATTTTTTTTTTTAATTTTAAGTTTGAAAATTATGTTTTCAAAAACTGTTATCTTAAATAATTTGAACGAAAAACAGAATAAAAGAACTTACTGACTTAAAAAAAATATATAGCATGATATTGTAGGTGTTGCCGTTGTTTTTCAATGGTTTTTTTATTTTAAATCGAGTTTTTAGAAAATTGCCCCTCCCGCCTAAACGGGAGAAAATAGACCCCCCTCTCATGAGATTTTTTTCTTGTCTCGACTCAATCTACAAACTCTAGTGTCACACTTCAGGTGAATCACCCTGTATAAGTGTATATACCTAAGGTGTAGGGACATAAAGCCCAATTTTTATTTTTGGGGCTTATGTCTCACTTGAGTGGGACATAAAGCCCAAATTTAATTTGGGTCTTAAGTCCCACCCAAATGAGACAAAATAGTTTTTGTTAAAAATGGGACATAAATCCCAAATTTTTTAGAAGCATAGAAGAGTAAAAAGATTTCACATTTCAATACAATAAACAATAACTTTTTGGTATTTTATTTGAATGAAAATTAGGAAAAACAAAAGGCACGATAACGATAACTCAGGCGGCGCAAAATAATAACGGATTTTTGTAGAGGGGTTTAATGCAATCATTTCTTACTACTTTAGCACCAAGTAAAAGAAACTTTGCATACACCCAACCTGGCACCTACCCCAAATCCTATAGTAGGCCAAGCAGGGGGGTTGAAGGGTGGCATGCAATGCAACGCGCCGCGTTGATAATTAAAATAAATAAAAAGGGTAAGGTGTGGGCAAGCGGTGCGAGCGAAAATACACCAAATATTTGTTTTATGCTTTAGATTTTGAGGAACAATAAAAACCTACCTTTTTCAAATTTTTGTGAAGTTGAAACCTAGTTTGGCTATAAGTTAAAACCAGGAATTTCATATGAACCGATTTTGTTTAAAAGAAAAAGTTGAATTTGTTACTTCAGTGAAACGTATAGACTATATGGAAAAATAAGAACCTTTTTGTCAAAACCATAAACATTTTCAAAATGTATTTAAAATAGGTAATCAGTGATTTTTCGTATGTATCGTCAAAAAATTTATTTAAAGCCAATATTACACGTTACACGACCTGACACCTCTAAAAGAACTATAAATAAACGTTTACTCACTGGCCAGTGTACTGGTTTCTCAGCTCTAAATTATGTGTAAAATAGACCTCAAGGTCATTCATAAATATTTCAAAATCAATAAACTTTAATCCAAGAAAGCGCGAAGGTTCACACATTCATTTACACCTATTGCGTCATTATTTTGTCTGTTGACTTTATCATGCGCAATAGTTGATGTTAAAATTTCCATTGGAACTCTTGTCATGAGCCCAGTCATAAAGATAAGAAAATTTTAACCTCTATGTCTTATAGATGATTAAATCAAAGACCTGAAATCCCTTCTTATGATTTATAATGCATGACTTACAGACTTTTGGACGGTAATTGAGCGGTCATTCATCTCGTGTCGGTGCGAAACCACGTATTACAATTTACTTACAAGTTGTCATGTGTGGTGACTTATTTAAAGCAAAAGCACGTCTTTAACAAATACGACTCATTAGCCAGAGGCGTGAAGGTCATTAAATTAGTAAGTTCAAAAGCACAATGGATCCATACTAGCAAGCTGGTGAAAATAGAATTGTTTTGCAAAGGTTACATCGCATCGTCTCAGGTCTCACTAGTCACCATCATAGTTAACCAACATAGCCAACAACTTCAAATTTATTTTTTTTGTAGTAATTTGTCGACAGAAAAACATAAAACTACATTTTATCTTTGTCTTACATTATGTCAAAATTCGCACCTAATGCAAAGAAAAAGCTTAACGCAATGACAACATTATGTACCAATAACACAATACTGTCACAATAAGCAATAATTAACCTCACAGCAGTCAACTCATATGCGTACAGAACTAAGTTTGACGTTATTGAGTGTCTTACCATTTTCATAATATAAAATGTGTCCTATAGGTATGCAGATACTTTAATGTTTAATTAAATGTAAATTTGAATAAAATGTTAAATGAAAATTAAATCTACGCAGTTTCAATTTCATCCCATCAAAAATGGTAACGCAAACTTATTTAGCATTTTTATCTTAATTTGGCAATGAGGAAGTTCCTCATATATAATGATTGACTGTTGAGAGACAACTTTTCTGACGTCACAAAACCTCTGATATTGTTAAGCTAGAAAAATTTTAAATGAGACTAGTTTATGTGATTTGAATTATTTCAGGAACTAATAACAAAAAAAAACAGGCTTTATCACTTAATTGAGATATAAAGAAAATTTACTTGCAATATAGATTTGATTGTGGACGACTTAAAAAAACCTAATAAATTCACATTAGACACAATTGAGAACATAGATAAGATATATTGTATTCTTGTTGCTGTGGGAGTTTTTCTTTGAATATTTAAGTGGATCTGGAAGCAGCTATGGTACCTATACAACTGGAAGCACTTAAAAACTTGATCGCTGTGAGTGCCTAGGTTCTCGCATGAAGATAATACTAAAGCTTTGTGTATATTCCATAAATTAACCACTTGTTACCGTTTAGAGACCACGAATTATAGGCCATATCACTATTAGTACTCGTTACTCAAACCTGGTGACAGGTCCAAAGTGAAAACATTGACTCGTACCGTTGATGGGAAAACGCATTGATAAGTATGGCCAAATTATGAATTGGTACAGGGTGGGGCAAAAGGTATGAACCGGTTTTAAAGGGATTTACATTAAGTTTTAAAGATGATATCACGTAGGTGGCGGTCGTCAGCCACGATGCACTCTTGAAGGCGAATTCTGAAGTTTTTAACCGCTCTTCTGCACATTTCGATGGCTATTGCCGTAACTTCCTCTCTGATTTTGTCCTTAAGTTCTTCCAGGATTTGTGGACGAAGTTCAAAAACTTTTTCCTTTATGTACCCCCAAAGAAAAAAATCACAAATGTTCAAAACTGATGAGCGCGCAGAGGCCACTCCACGTCCCCTCAAAGAGACGAGGCGCTGGGAGAACACTTGCCTCAATCTTGCCATTGAAATGCTAGCAGTATGGGATGTAGTCCCGTCTTGTTGGAACCAGATGTCTCCTAGATTAGTTGCTTCACTCAATTCTTCTAGCTCGGGTTCAAAAAAGCGCCTGGGAGACTGTTCGTAGCATTTCTTGCCAAGATGACATTTTCATGAGTTATTTCAGTTTTGGGTCTTCCAATTGCCGAAGAAGTTGCTGTTGAACCCGTGTTTTGCCAATGTCATAGCCCAACGTCTAATTGCATTACCGCCAAGGACGTTTCCCCCAACAGGGATATTGAAGTGCTCTCGGAAGGCTCTCTGCGTGGAGATAACAGAACGGCCATTTTCAAAAAAAGGCCTAACAGCAAACCCACGATGTTCTCCCGTCCAAACCATGGTTGCTACTGAAAACTCTCTCACTGTCACAACGAGACCCCTCCCCTTTTTCCACCCCAACCACAAACCGAGTGCCAGCCGGTCAAAACCACTTCATACCTTTTGTCCCACCCTGTATAAAAAATCGAACTAGAGATTTTAATCAAACTTTATACTACGTCTATTTTGTGTCTGTCTGTTCTGCTACGGCGACGGTTTTGAAAATATAGCATAGCATTTTAGAAAAATCGTATATTTTGCTGAAAAATGGCCCCACAGCCTTTCTTTATTTTATTTTATTTATTTTATTTATTTTATTTATTTTATTTATTTTATTTATTTTATTTATTTTATTTATTTTATTTATTTTATTTATTTTATTTATTTTATTTATTTTATTTATTTTATTTATTTTATTTATTTTATTTATTTTATTTATTTTATTTATTTTATTTATTTTATTTATTTTATTTATTTTATTTGTTTTATTTATTTTATTTATTTTATTTATTTTATTTATTTTATTTATTTTATTTATTTTATTTATTTTATTTATTTTATTTATTTTATTTATTTTATTTTATTTTATTTTATTTTATTTTATTTTATTTTATTTTATTTTATTTTATTTTATTTTATTTTATTTTATTTTATTTTATTTTATTTTATTTTATTTTATTTTATTTATTTTATTTATTTCATTTATTTTATTTATTTTATTTATTTTATTTATTTTATTTATTTTATTTATTTTATTTATTTTATTTATTTTATTTATTTTATTTATTTTATTTATTTTATTTATTTTATTTATTTTATTTATTTTATTTATTTTATTTGTTTTATTTATTTTATTTATTTTATTTATTTTATTTATTTTATTTATTTTATTTATTTTATTTATTTTATTTATTTTATTTATTTTATTTATTTTATTTATATTAGTGATTCTACAAATGATGGAATTTTCGGTGGCTCGGAAGATATTTAAAAATCCGTTCAATTATTGATTCTGATCTTTCTTTCTAAAATTAAATAGGATTGATATCTATATGTGCAAACAAAATTATTAGGGCGACATTTTATTTTCTTGCTCAAAAAATTTTTCAAAGTGCCTGATTCTTAGTCCCCTCACGACAATAGGTTAAGTAGAAATAATGATGATATTTATGGAAATTCGGGTTCTCATAATAATTCAAAAGCTATTATTAAGTGGAACCGACTTTGATACCATATTTTTTTTTACTAAAATGCTATGTTACACCATATAAATTTTTACGTTTTATAAAGCCTAAAAAAATTTAATTTCTATAAGTATTTCCATACATAAGTTGTATTTTAGAGAAAATTAGAGGAGTATTTAAAGATTAATTTATTTTTTTGTCAGTCCCCTGGAAAAAAATCAGTCCCCTGAACCTTATTTTTCAAAAATGTCTAAAATTGACATTTTTTTTTGACTGGCCGCTTTCATCAATGTAAAAGGCCGTTTGAACAATTGACTAGGACTACCCTTTTCGACTTTTAGCTTCCAACAATGTCGTGCTGAAATATTCACCATTTTATTCCATGTTTTGTAGAATAACCCATATGTATTTTATTTATTTTATTTATACTCTAAAGCTTAACGTTTTTCAGTTTTAAATTGCTTAAAAACACGAACAATCACAAACAAATCGCGAAAGTTCATCACAACTTTTTTTTCCTTAGGTTCCGAGGTCGTTTTACACGAAAAAAAAAAGATTATATGCATGAAAAAGTTTTTTGCATGCAAAATTTTTTGTTTTCCATTTTTAGCCGTTTCAGGATAAATTAAACACAATACCCAGGTTCCTTTCGCCAAAGCAAACATTTTTCGCTTTGGACGTTATACAATTGAACGCACAGATTAGGTGTAAAAATATTTTGTAAATTTCGATTTTTTTCGCATGCAAACTGTAAACTAGGCTTTAATATCAGGACGTTAAAATCTTGTAAATTTTTTAAATTATTTAATATGACAAACCGTATTGAAATGAATTATGTAAAATATTCTGATATCTGATTCATTTCCGTTTCAGTACACATTTAATAGGCACTTTGCCCCACTGTGTTGTGCACTTCGACTTAATTATAAGAGAAAAAATGCATTTTTCAAAATGCCATCCAATTGCATCATAACTTTTCTTTTCCATATGCATGAAGCCAATTTACTTTTTATTTACCATACCATAACCTATAGGATAGGAGCAATGCTATAAAAAATTCATCGCGTGTGACGCGTCTGCATAACACGTTCCAAGCGAATAAATTATGCTTGCTCAGGCAAAAGCGTATTTAAAGTGCAAATGCACCAACTATAATATAATTTACCCAGCAGCATAATAAATCTTAGACATTCCAGGCTTCATTAACACTGAAGGTCGCTTCGAATAATTCCAAGTCAAAAGTCTAACTTTATTAACTTTGTCTGTCAGTCTTGACAGTCTTTTTTTTTTTTTGTATTTTCCAATTCCCCACTTTGGTGGGTGTGTCAAATAATGTATAGTTGATATTATAGTGGGGATAAGGCAGCGTGAGTAGCTCGTTAATTGAACCTTTTAACCATTCTATTTATGGCATCAACGATTACCCTGCGTATCTAGCTCAAAGGCACAATCAAAGGACAGACTCAATGCCGCCCCCGCGCCTGTCTGATAAAATATTTGCTAACGAACGCTCATCAGTGCGGTTCCCTTCAAGTAAAATAATCAGACAGCAGCGGCAGCGTTTGGTCATTGGCCTTCTCTTCCATAATGTGGGTGAATTTGCGCAAGAATATACTGTTAAGGTTCAAAAAAAAAAAAAAAAAAAACAATTGTGGTGCCAGCTTATTGGCATGCAAATCGCATAAGGAAGTCGAACATCGAGGCTTGCATCTTTAAGTAACAAACACATCGAATGCCGCACAAAGTACCTACCTTGACTGTGGTTTTGGACTTAAGCTGCAGTTTTAAGTTAAGTTGAATAGATGGAAGATGCATGGATGGATTTTTCATTGACACGGTTGAAGGTCTTTTCCAGAGGTGAATTTCTCAGAAAATTTCAATTTATATGATTTTCATTGTGGAGTGAGTATCCGCTGACTCACTAAATTAATATTTCTCTAAATGTTTGGTACTTTTAGTTTGAATGAATCAATGATGGTCTTGATTTTAAGTCCAAAACTTTCAACACTGTATAGTAATATACCAAAACGAAACTCACCTCGGTTCGATCTTTTTTTTTTTTTTTTTTTTTTGATATTGACTCGTGTGACACGGTGTCACTTTGCGATGGCATTGACTGACTTTCTTGATTAAAATAAATAAAAAAAAACACAATAAAAATGTTTTCAAAGTAAAGGCATAAGCATGTACCTACATATGTATGTATTTTATGAATATAAAACAACAAAAAGAAAAAACAATAACATACCTATACAAAGTCCAAATCGGAGCGTTTTTTTTTTCGATTCGCGCTTAAAAATTTATGTTGCAGACGGTGGCAGTTTTTATTTAAAATTTAATTAAAATTCCACACAACGCACGGAATGCAGGTTTTATTAAATTCTTTGTGTTTGTTTTTTTTGGTTTAACTGTCTTGTTTGACGACGCATTTTCTTGACTCTTAGATTTTTTTTTTTTTATATATTTTTTTTTTACGATCAAGTTTAATTGTTGTTTTTGGTTATAAAGAACATAAAGCATGACGATGTCGATGTTATATGTCGTGGTGTTATTAATTTGGTTTGTGGTCAAGATCAGAAGTGGGATAGAGATTGTAAGTACTTAATTATAGAGAAATTAATTACAGATACAACAAAAAAGAAGTTTAATTATTAGTTACCAGAAAGTTCTTCATTATATGACTGGATTTATAACAAATTTGCCAAATTATGTATTTCTTTTTTCTTTTATTTGACTTAAAAGTATCTAAAAAACTACGACATAGAGAGCTCAACGTAAATTGGTCAAAGATTTTGTACATAAATTAAGTAGGGTATAGGTTAGCTTCATCAATTGAAGTGAAGTGCAGTTTAATCATTTCATAATTCGCTTTTACATAAAGATCATATTAAAATGCTTGGATAAAAATTAAAACTAAAGTGTACCGAATATTTTTGAAATATTTTTAAAATACCTAAGGTTGGTAGAAAACCATCAGTTGGAGGGATTTTAACCCTTTTTTATGTTATTTTGTAACATGTATATACATTTTTACAAAAACTTGGAAATTTTGGAGAGATTTTAATTTTTTAAACCTAAAATATCAAAAGCAGTTGTAGTCGTTCAAATTTAGGATATTTTTTAGGATTATGCTTAAAACGTCAAAGCTTTTTACAAAAATTCAGTTTTGTCGAAATTCTTTCGAAGTTTGGCCCCTTTTTTGTCTTATTTCCCTGGGCCTGACCCAATGCTTAGTTATAAATTAATATCAGTCTCAAATTTCTGTCAATACAATTTGTTTGTCTGAACCCGCATAAAGTTCAAATTTTTTTTTTTCTTTACGAAGGTTTTTTGTTATTTTTCACAAAACAAAACCGGTTTTTTTTTTGTATTATTTATTAATAGATACTAATGTCATATATGCGATTGACTGAAGAAGTTCGTTTTTCATAAGGTTAGTAAACAAATCAGTATTCAGAATATAGACGCCAGGGAATTTTTTCAACAACACAAAAATTTTCCAGAATTCATCAAAAACTTATTTGTGGTGCTTTTTACAATACCTAAATACCTTAGATGTAATTTATGCAAAGAATCACCTCAAATAATAATTAAATAATTAATTAAGTTTAAGTTCAAAGAACCTAAGCCTATAAGGTTGAGCATATAGGAGGTATAAATTGTTTCAAAGAATTTTAAATCAATGAATTGAACAAATACAGGAAAGGGTCTGTATTTTTTTTAATTTAATATTCACGTTTCTTTAAATTTTTAGCGATTAATTAAGTTTTAAATTGGTTAAATTAATTTACTAATTTGATAATGATTGAATTTTTACGCTTTTATAACTTAGTTTTTTTTTGCTTAATATACGGAAGTTAAAAAATGATCTTTATTTGATCTTTCTGAAAGGATCGATGACCTTTTAGAGTGCATATTGTGTATTTAAAAAAAAATGTTTTCGAAAGTGTATCAAAGTTTTAATTTTATTTTTTTTTATTTATTCCAATTTAAGATTCATAAATAAACTGATATTCAATATTTTAATAAATATAACAATTAAATATTTCCCCCTAAGAAGTTGGGAAAATCCAATGAAACGTATAGTGATTGTTATGAAATAAAGTTTTTTTTTTTTTTTTTTAATAAAAGTTAAGAAAAAACAAAAAAGTTTTATTTTTTTAAGAATTATCATAGACCTTGAAATTAAAATATATTCAAAACATCATAGAAAGCAATTTATTTTTACTAACCAAATATCAAAGAAAAGAATGAAGAATATTTTTGTATTATTTACATTTAAGGTATTATTGCGTAAGATCAAGGTTATCTATATTAAATAAAATATGCTTAAATCGAATAACAAGTTATGGCTGGCTAATCTATTAGCGAAATATGACGAATTTTTTCAACTTTACTGTACAACCCACATGCGTTATTGTACAAATGTACAATATGGGGTTTTCACATATTATTGATCGATTAAATTGCCAAAAACTGCGCAAAAATATAAAATTAAATTAACTTAAAGGCACAATGGGACAACATTTATCACAATCATTTAATTTGTTTTTATATTTCTTAAAAAAAGACTGAATAAAATCTTATAAACATTCAACGTTATTGTTATAAAAAATATAAATTTTTTTAAAAGACTAATTCATATTACATATGTACTTATACCTAATTGTTAGGCTATGATCAGAGTATGTTGTGTTCTCGTGAAAATCTGCAACATAAATTCGCAAAAAAAAATATTCTCACGGTCACCATGCCACATGCACCCAAAAAAAGAGGCAAAAGATATTTTGGACTTTTCACTCACGTCAAGTCTGCCATAAATGCCTTAAATTAGAAAGGAAGGGGACTATGAGTCCTCAGTTATTTAAAAATTAATTAATTTATTTAAACCAAGAAAAATATGCACGAGTTTTTGAACAACTCACCCAACAAATAATATCAATTGTCCATTCAAGAACTCTTCGGCATAATAATAACATTCGTACATTAAATGTCTGAACAGAATAGAATGCTGCAACTGGAACTGGAGACGGAGCTGCAAAAATTTAAGCGCCCACAATGCAGCTGTACAACTTTTAAAGTATTTCGAAGAAAAACAAAACAATATTCTTGTGTACGGGCTCAAAATTCACATATTTTTATTTCCAATATTTTTACTTTTCATTAATACTTTTTTTTCACGGCACTAATAACCAGAATACTTTTTTCCGACGCAAACAGTTGTTTTTTATACAATTTGAAACGTCAAAAATGCTGCACAGCAAAAGTTAAAAGTTCGCGAATCCTTGCGGCTCCGACTGCAGCTCCGTCTGCAGTTAAGTTCTATTGTGCTCGTAGCATTGATTTTGTGTGTATTTAATATATTGACAGATGTTCCGGCTGCGACTCCGGCTGTGGCTCCGTCGCATTGTGTTCAGCCTGTCCTCACTCGTGAGTACATTAGTGAGTACATAAGACAGAAATTTATGCAGACACCAGGCCGTACACACACCACATTTGAACACACCCACCTACACCAGGGTCGTCACAATTGTGTTTTTTATGGTCCGCTTCATATTATATTGTATTGAAAGGTCTGATAAATATACTTTCAGCATCATACATGGATATGAATTCGAGGTAAATATTATGTACTTCAAATACATGCGTCTTATTTTTTGCACTACACATATTTTCGTTTTTATAAAGCCTTTTTGAGATAACGAAATTTCAGTGGAATTCATTTCAAGAAATGAACAATTTATATTCGTAGGGTAAACTGGTTGAAAATGGATCATTTGTGTATGCTTCTTCAGATTTTACTGCCACGCATAAATTTTTTTATAAAAAATGAGTTAAGAATAGTATAAAAGTTTTTTAGTTTTCCTGCGGTTTTGTAAATTTTTTAACTTCATCCAACTGTTTTATTTATTCTCAATTGGACACGAGGATTAAAGTGTTTATATACTCCGAACATACAAATAGCGACAAACAAAGGTATACTAAAATTAAACAAAATCTCTTTTAACTTTAATTTAAAAAAAAAACACAGAAATAATATTATTCAGGCCTATAACATCTGACACACTAAACTTTCTCCATGACTGTGAATTAAATTTTCTGAAGTGATATTATAGTAGATGTAGATTCTTAAAAACGGCTGAAAGTTAAGCGATTTTACCCTGTAATGTTGTATTACCCCTATTTCCCCTATACAAAGAAGAAATAAAAGTTTTAGTTTAAATCAGTATATTTGTCATAGAACCCCACATTTCTCTTTGAAAAAAAAAATAAAAAAAACTAATTTATAATGAGGCTCCACCTCCAACGATCTTATATACTTACTAAGTTAAATGACCAAAAAAGTAATAATCTTAAGATTAAAATTAATACTTCGAGAAATGTTGTTTTTTTAATGGAAATTTACTATGTTTACTCTTGAGTCAAACGGTAATAATTTACTCTGTCAACATTTCAGAAGATTCTAGAAAACTGAGTGTAATAACTATGATTTAAAATATGTACGACAACTTTTTTATTTGGCAAACGATTAATTTGATTTTTATTGTTCCGGTTCTTTAATCTATCCACCATAAGATGGTATGTAATTTTCCACAAAACATAATTAGTTTAAACGAGTATTTCTATCAATAAAAGTATTTTGAGATATGTATGTAATGTATATAATATTATTAAATAGTAGGTGGGACAATGAAACAGAGGAGAACTAATTGAAAGTTTAACATTTTTCTCAAACATTCATAGGTACCTATCAATTTTTAAGTTCCAATTTTTTGTAAGAGGAGTGTGTAAGATATATTTTTTTAAATAGAAAATTATATATACTATACTGAAATAAATCAGTTAACTAGAAGACTTAGTTAGCAGTATTTAATAAGGCTTGTTAAACTATTGATTAAAAATAACTGTAAACGTCTTTTAGTCCATAAACATTCGGTTTTTGGCCCGGCAATCTCACTTGAACTCATCGCCATCAGTTAACTAGTGAGGGCCTTGTTAATACATAATTTAAGTTCTAAGTTTATGAAGGCTTATATCAAATATTTTAAGTAGACACAACTCCAAATTATGAGAGAAATTTCTTATTTAATAATTACTGACTAAAATTTGGAGTTGTTTCGATATTACTCTACTTAAAATACGAAAGTGGGTGGATGCCACGCCCAGTGAATGATAAACCCCAAATTCTTAAGTTTTCCTCTGTATGCATTATAATCCCTAACGCTCTACCGAAATTCATAATTCTACAACAATCAGAAATGCTTCATATAATTTACAACACTTCTGAGAAAGTGAGTTGATGCCACGCCCCTGAATGTCAAATATAAAATTTTAAATTTTTTTCCTTTGTTTGCATTTCAAGCCCTATAGCTCTACCAAATTTCACCATCCTACAACAATCAGACATAGTTCTAAGAAAGTGGATGGATACCAGGCCCCTGAATCTCAAAATTAAATTTTTTTCTATACACACATTACAAAGCCCTGCCTCTATACCAAATTTCATCATTCTACAACAATCAGAATCCAATTTTAGGAAATAGGCGGATACCACGCCCCCTATATGAAAATCCTCAAATTTTCGATTTTGTCCATTGTAAACGTTGCGAGCCCTACTGCCCTTCCAAACTTCAGCATTCTATAACAATCAGAAGTGCTTCAAATAAATGATAGAAATTCTGTGAAAGTGGGCGGATACCACACCCTCATATGGAAAATCCCAAATTTTGGAGTTTTTCCTTTGTATATACCACAAGGCCTGCCGATGTGCGAAATTACAAGATTCTACGGTGTCTAGAAGTGCTCCATAATTTTGATGATCTGTCAGTCAGTGAGTCAGCCAGTTACGGTTTTCACGATTTTTGGCGTCCTAAATCTCAGGAACCACTGATGCTAGGGAGTTTAAATTTGGTAAGGCGCCTGTGCTCGCCTAGCTTAGAAAATATGGCGATTTTGAATTTTCTGAGATTATTAGTTACGAAGTTAGAGGGGGGTCGAAAATCGCTTGAGTTTGTTCCTGTAAAAGGAAGTATTCCTAGCGTGAACAATATAATAAATCTAATCTAAAAAATCTAACAGATACCAATTCTGTAATAACTTATCTAACTTCCCCTTGGCCTAAGAATCTTCTACAAAAATATTGTTATACATACCTAGTTAATATTTACTTTCCTAATGAATAAGTTAATATTATATGTCCAACTAAAATGAGTAATTGCCATATCACGTGATCTTAAATAAAAAAAAAAAAACGGATTATTATTTTTCTTTTCTTATCAATTTATGGTGTCGCGATATTATTATGGAAAGACTCATTTACAGAAATCCATATTTACAACCCTAGACCAGAATTAAATCACTGCTCAAGTATCGTCGCAGGACAGATCGGTCGTACTATATTATACAATTGTGTGGTGGCTAATTTATATTTTATTACTTACACTCTTGTCACGCTAGACACGAGCGCAAACTGTAAAGTACCTAAAAATAATAATTATATTATAATAATTAAATCGAGACTGCAAAAAAGGAATGAATAAAATTAAAAATTATAAGTAGGTACGATTGCACAAAAACGAAACGTGTTCGAAAAGTATTTTTATTAACATAGCACGAGTATTGATAATCAAAAGGTGAGAGTTCTCATTATAATATTGATAAGATTTTTGTTGAAACTGATCATATTGTCGAGAGATGATGAACTTGATCACTTTTAATTTCGTTTAGCGCGTGGCAAATTGAATCCACACTGTCGCACCTCGCTCGCACGAGTCAATTTATTACTAAACAAAACAGGGTTTCCGCCTCGAATCCGCCATACCTCATTATTTATAATGTAGATAGACGTATTGGCGACAGAATTTCACCGCATGTGGATGCATCTTATTTCCTGCTTCTCAAAAGTCAATCAGTCAATTTTATTGTAAAAATCTTAGGAAGTCCAATTAGGCACGATGCGATAAATGGCGTGACTGGATTTAAAAACAATTCACATTTTATGGAGCTTCGAGAAAATTTTCCATACATCATCGCACAGCAGCCTAACTTAAAATGATACTGAAATGCATCCAAATAATGCCTTATAATAGCATTTTTGTACTTTGCATAACCACATATATAAAAACGAGCTTTATTTTTGTCTCGATTTTTCTAGCTAAATTTAGTCCGGAGTCCAAGAGCTAATCAGACTGCTGTTGAATCATGAATATGGAACGTTATGTGACAGAGATTTCTATCTATGTACAGTACATACAAACCGGTAATCTCATTCAATAAAAGCAAATTTGATTATAAAAAGTACGCTTTTAGGTTGGACAAATTCGCTTTAGAATTTTTAAGAATTAAAAAAATGTCCTAAGATCGCTCCTAATAAGATTTAAAAATATAGTCTACCTATATTTATTTAAGATGCAAATATGGAAGAGAGAAAAGAAAGATGGAAGTTTTTTAAACTTTGAATATGATTGCCTTGCGTCAAGACCTACTTTTCGAAAATATGTGGTGGGGTGTATGCAAACTTTCTTTTGCTTGAGGCTAGACACCCCCCCCTCCTCCCATAGTAAAAAATGATTGCATTAAAACCTTCTACAAAACCCGTTATTATTTTGCGGCGCCTGAGTTTTCGTAATCATGCAATTTGTTTTTCCTAATTTTCATTTAAATAAAACACCAAAAAGTTATTGTTTATTGTATTGAAATGCGAAATCTTTTTACTCTTCTATGCTTCTTAAAAATTTGGGATTCATGTCCCATTTTTAACAAAAAATATTTGGAGCTTGAGTCTCACTTGAGTGGAACTTAACGCCCAAATTCAGTGAGACATATACCCCAAAAATATAATTTGGGCCTTATGTCCCTGCACCGTTCTGTGATCGCTTCACTACACACCTTCCGAAATCGAATGAATGAAGTCCCATTGAAACATGCCCCAACGACGAAGAACTGGATCTCCCCTGTCAATTAGATCACCTGGACAGCATAGAGAGGCAATGAAAGTTTTAATCTGGCAATCAATGTTACCGCTGTGCGACTTTAGTCTCATTTTGACCCCTTTTTGAGCCTCATGCGACCATGAGACGACTTTTTGGAAAACCGGCTTTTTTGACCCTTTTTAAAAATCTTGCGACTTTTCTGAACCTTTTTCTAGAACTATAGAACTATAGAATTATTTATTTTCCTTTTTGTAAAAAAAAAAAACATTTTTTAATGTTATTTTTATTGATCAATAATTATATTAATTAATTTTGTTGTATTTTATCTAAGCTTTTTTTATCATTAAAGACATAGACTATTTCCATTTTTTCAATGATTGTCTTAAAACAACATTCAATAACATTCAATTGGATTAGGACAAGGTCTTAAATTACCTTTCCTTACTAACTAAAGATTATTTGTCAGGACCAGACGGTATTTCTTCAATAGTTCTTAAAAGCAATGTTGCCGCTCTGCGACTTTAGTCTCATTTTGACCCCTTTTTGAGCCTCATGCGACCATGAGACGACTTTTTGGAAAACCGGCTTTTTTGACCCTTTTTAAAAATCTTGCGACTTTTCTGAACCTTTTTCTAGAACTATAGAACTATAGAATTATTTATTTTCCTTTTTGTAAAAAAAAAAACATTTTTTAATGTTATTTTTATTGATCAATAAATATATTAATTAATTTTGTTGTATTTTATCTAAGCTTTTTTTATCATTAAAGTTTTAAAGCAATTAAAAGACTAATCCATTAAACAAAATTAAAAACATTTTTTGTTTCACTTTGGTATTCGTCACAAAGAGATCAATTACTAAGTCATTTCGTATAAGAGTAATGAATTTTCGGCGAAAAATCAATTCGCTAACCGAAATACGAAATTGCAGGCCATTTCGTAAGCGAATGTTCAATTCGCAAACCATAACAAGGCACTTTATTTTTTAATTGAAAAAAAAAAATGTTATAGTAAAATGCAGTAGGACATATGTAATTACGTAATTACGTACATATATCCTACATGTTCCCCAAAAAAATATCAGCGAATTTGTTCGCGATGGGAGTTCGTATGAATTTTTCTAAGTGATGGATTCTGTGATAGCTTCCTTTTTCTTATTTCGTAACAAAATTTTAATTACGATGGAATGCATTATGTACCAACAGGGCTGACTTTATCTAGGTACCTATATACTCACAATCACAAAGGAAAGACGTTTTTATTTTCCCAAATTTAAAGAAGGTAAAGATAAAATTAAGAAACCTTAAGTTTCTCGCCACTATAATGTCAACTGATAAAAAACGGACTTTTTAAGCTATATATTTTACGAAATTTTCTGAATGCGACTTTTTTTTCCTCGTGACCCTTTTTTTTGCGACCATTTCAATTTTCTCAGCGGCAACACTGCTGGCAATAACAATGCTACTTTAAATCTTGGAGAAATGAATTTTGGACGCTTTTCGAACACGTTTTAGAGGTTGCAGTTACATTGTTTTCTCAGTCAGTAATGAGGCCCATTTTCACTTGAATGAATGCTTCGAGAAACGAAAATTGTAATACCTTAAGGGCTCTACACAAGATCAATTGACAATCATTATTGAAGAAATTGACTGTCAATGATTATTAACAATAAGTGAATGAATTCCTTTAAAATTCGGGAGAATTAAGCCGTAAACTACACACTAGTTCTATTTAAAATTATTTATTAATATTTTTTGCCTCGAATAATGTACATCAAGGCCTGTTTGCATTTTTCTAAGGTCATCCAGTTATATGCAACTTTCTGAGCTGGGATTGTTAGCCCCTGATGTCACAGTGATGATGTGAGCATCGGAACAGGTCGGAGACAACAGCATAAAATTCAAGGGTATCTGGCTGTTCTGGAGGGTAGGTACACTTCCCGGAGTGCGCCTATCATCTCAATCCGGTATCAAATGGCAGTTTGTGTTGTGCGGGATGAAGTGTCACTTGAGGCACGAAAAAAAACTAAAAAGGGCCCCATCAGTCTCAGTCTAACTTACCCTTATTGAAGACACCCACTTCCGTTTGAAGAATTGTATTGTTAATACAGTCAAACTCACTTAATTATTATTTCACTTAAGCGGGTTTTTCACTTAAGTGAACCTCGGGTAACTGAAAAAAGTTGCATTTAAGCGAGCCTCGAATAACTGAAAAAAAAAAAATGATTTACTTAAGCGGATGTTGGATAACTAAAAAAAAAAATATTTTTGTTAGGCTGATATCAATCTCGAAGAAATGACCTGGTTTAAAGCCTAGTCATTACTTTTTGTTTGGTTAGATTTTTGTAGTTGTGTGCAATTTTTTTTTCACTTAACCGAGCTTCTTACTAAAAAAAAACACAATAATACGGTTTTTTTTTTACTTAGATGGGTTTCAGTAAAGTGGACTTATTTGTGGAAATTTGTTGAAATGTGCACGGGGTTTAGTTTTAAGTTGTTTACTTAATTGAGTTTTTCAGTTAAGTGAATTTCACTTAAGTGGGTTTGACTGTATACAATATTACAAAAATGGCCAACAATGCGAATAAAACGAACGATATTTAATCAAACCAAGTCCAATAAAAAGACTTCTGTTGATCACGGCATGAATGTGATTCATGATTACCAGAAAATGATCAGGGTTACCGAATAGATCATCTTTGTCAATCAAATCTTTTAAAAGAATAACCACGGCCTACCTCTCTCTTCCCCCTACAATCTGCTGTTCATGGAATAGCTTCATTTCAAGCTCTATCAGTAGCTTACTTTTGTCGATTCCTGATCATAATCCCTTGGATAAACCAAGTATGTATTTCCATGTGGTGACTAGAGAAACATCAGGCGCATATAATTTTCAACAATTCTGCTTGTTTGCTTGGCAATTAGTGGGAAAACACTCCCATTTATCGAAGATTAGAATGAAACAACAACAATTTGAGTGAGCTACGTCCAAGTTTTATAGAATGGAGTTATTTCGGTTTGGCGCCCAACGTGGGGTGCAAGTAGGTCTTGTTTACTTCTCTATTGTATCAAAGGCAATGTTCGTAACGTCTTAATTTATTCATAACTAAAGGGTCGTTATTGGTGAATAATTATTTTACATAGATTGGTTAATTTTCATCAAAAATACTCCATTAGCTAAAAGTTTAAGTGCTAAAAGGCTTGGTTAAACTAAATCTTTTACTTTTTCTTCGAAAGCTATCCTTTCAAACGCCAATACTGCCATACAAAATGACAAAAGGAAAATGAAACTGTGAACAAATAGGTATATGTAATATTTTTATTTTATTTAACAAATTGTGTTAAACATTCCATATGGTAACCCTAACATCGATCTCCTTATTCGTTATACTTGCTATTGGACGGATTCTATCGCATGATTTCTTTCGGTATCCTACACATTCGTTGGATGAGTGGAATGGATGTAGTAATTTATATTAAAAAAAAAAACTCAAACACATTCTTTTTCTCCATTCATTCAATTCTCTCAAAATACCATTTAAAAAAACGTGCGGGTCTCAATGATAAAAGCTCTTTCGTTTAGTTACACATCATATAGAAATAGAAACTGGCAGTAACTGACATTCCAACAAAATCACGCCATTTCTCTTTCAAGTACAAATAATTGAAGCACTGAATTTTAATGGATCGTTCATTAAGACTAATTCGTATATGCTTAGTGGTGCGGGCTGATAGACGCACAAAGGGAACTTGTAACAACGCTTGCTAAATGAGATTAATCTGTCAGTTCGTCAGGTTCAATTGGGAGCATACAATATATGAAAGGAAAGTGTGCATTGTAGGTTGTAGTACTATCTATATCTATAGGGGGATGATCGCATGCGATCAAGTTGCAAATTGAATAAGTGATGATGTAGGTAGCGCAGTACGGTTTGGAGGTAGACTTTTTTTTTATAGATTACTTAATGGAAGGAGACCTGACCGACATGGATTAAGTGACAGACATTGCAAATGATTTATTTCCATCGATGTTTCTAGAGAGTCACGTTTTCATTTGGTGCTCTGGGAATATTATTTTGCTTTGAATTTTATTAATAGAAATTGACGAACTACATGTAGGCAGGTAGATGAGTAAAAAGGTAACATACAAAAAGTTAGTGCTTGTTTTTATAATTAGCAAATAGATGTGACAAATTACAATTACGCATATTGGCGTGAAAAGGAAAAGCAATTATTCTCAATTATATATAAAAGTAAACAATGATGATGGCAATTTAGAATTAAAAATTTGTTGAAGAAAATCTTCTTGTGTCCAAACTGAGCTTATGTTTAGCTGGATAAGAAGGAGACAGTTATTCTAAATATTTTTTGGAAACCTCAAGGTCTCAAGCTCAATTAGTTTAATTTTTTATTAAAAGCCACAACTGGAACGTTTTGCTTAAAAGTCAAATTGTCATTTCAAAACTGGGTCGTATTTTTCTGCAAAAAGAACTGTGAGTAGGCGTAAGCGATTATGTTAATCTGAATAACATATTGTCATATCGGAAGGTAAATTCATATCTTGGGGGAACAAAATGGCATTGCAATAAGATAAAGAAGTGAGGTGGGCAGAACTTGTGGATTGGCTGTTGATTGCCATATATTTATTTAAACTTATTCCATTTCTAAGAAATATCAAAAGACATACAATATGTATGTTTACCTACATGCTCATATTCAAAGCGAATCTAAATATATCTATACTTGAGTCTTATTAAAGACTAGCATACCAGCGCTGGCATTGATCGGGAAAGTTTTGAGAATATGTACCCTCATACTTACATAATTTTTTCTTACCATGTAGTAGCCGTGGCGTGATGGTAAGTGCGATGGACTGTCATGCTGGAGGTCTAAGGTTCGATCCCCAGCCTCGCCACCTATTTATTTAAAAGAAAAAACGGCTACTGCCTCTTGCGAGGAATTGACAAATCCTCCAAGAGTATCTCCTGTCACAGAAAAGTGCCGCTCCATTCCTGCAGACACGCACACAGGAATGGTTGAGAGTTGTAAGTCACTAGGCCCTAGTTCTTCATGAGCTGTTGTGCCATCAAATTTATTTTTAATTTTTTACCATAAAATTAAGTATATCAAAACGTGCTTAATAAGACTAACTGTATAATTTCTACCAAATTTCTACAAGAAATATTTCATGTTTTTATTATGCCAACGTTTTCAGATATTTCTTGTGAAACGGAAAATTTCTTTTATATATTTTGCCTTTTCATTGTAAGCAAAGCTTAGTCGAGGCCCTGAAAAGATTTTTTTAATGAAAATTTAGACAAAGGAAATTTATCAAATACTCGTAAGGTCACTGGCTAGGAAAAACTCGTTGATCAAGTTCTGTAATCTTCAAATTTCATATGAAACCGGCGATCCTTTATTTGAAGTTTTGTAGCTTTTAGTTTGCATATGTTTGCCTACTCTTAGATTGTGTAATAACACTTTACAGCTAATGTAAGCATGCGACAAAAAATTTACTGTGCTATAAGCTTTTACTTTCCATAAAGCCAGAAATGAACTCTCAAACTCTAGATTATGTATACATTTTTATTTACCTATCTACAACCTACCTCAATTTTTAATTTTCAACGTTTTAAACAAAGACAAACACATCTGATGTTTGTTCTTCCTGTTTTCACCAATATAGTAATGTTGGATTGCTCACCAAATAGTTGCTATGTATCAATAACGACCAACCAACAAAATACCTATTGAGGCAGTCTTATTTGATGCAAGACACAATCTATAATGAAACATTATTAGCACAAAATTCACCTGTGCTGCTGTGCACTGAACCAAACAACAAAACACACCTTTGGACTTACGGCTCATAGTAATCATCATAGCCACACACAACATAGCTTTGTATAAAGAAAAATGCAATCAAAGCAGCGTCCTTCTGGCACCCCACCCTGTGCTGCCTTTACCTACCAAGTACAGTGGGGCCGCCAAAAGTAGGTCACCACACCACTAACAGAAAACAATCGTAGTCAGCAGTTTTCTTGTCTCTGAATGGCACGAATTAGCCGCAGGCCCCCTCTTACTTTTTTCCACAATTATTAAGTTATTGGAAATTCAAAACTGACGCACAAACGAGACTCCATGATGAACAAACCTCTTTCGGTGACTTCTCTTAATCAGGTTTTGTTTTTCTTTTACTTTCGTTAGACGTGAATAACGTGATTTAAAGTGAAATATTGGGCGGGCTTCATATGTCACATAGTTTAAGTCGCAGTAACACTGCATTTTCCGTTGATGCACCTGTTCCATAAGAAACTGCGTGACGTTGCGATCGTTGTCATTTTTAAATTTATAGGCATATTATCTATACAAATATAAATAGAATACAAAATGCTGTGGTATTTCTTTTTATTACGAAAATTCGTAAGCAAGTCATGTCCCAATGACGTTTGAGAGTCTAATGTCAATCACCAGCACCACAAAAGAAAATTACAGCATAATAAACAAAAAAGCTTATTAGACTGAAGGAAATACAAGTAGCACAGAATTACTTAAAGAATGATTTAAGAATTCTAAAGCTTTACTTGCAATCTTCTTTAAAAAGGATTTAAGTAGGGGAACGTCGGTCGCCAACAGTGAGACACGTCCAACAGTGAGAAATTCTGAATAACTCCGAAGAAACATGTACATGTACGAACACGTTGCGCTTATTTCCGTAGGTCATGCAACAGATGTTCCTCCGATTGCTTCAATATTTGTTCACTTTCAGTGAAGCACAGTCGCGCCCTGATAGGACATTAAAAAAACACACAAAAGTAAATTTTACGTGTCGCAAAAAAAAAGGAAATAGCTTTTATCCAGCTGAGTTTTACAATCAGTATCTATATCCTATTTATAGGCTTAAATAAATTTTATGGTACTATTTTCTCAAAAACTCTTTGACCGATTCGATAAATTTTATATGGTTGCAAAGCCACAATTGCGGAGATGTACAGAATATACTTGAGACACGCATTTACACTATGTGGGTCATTTTTGTACTGTCGAACATATTTTTAAAAAAATGTTTTTTTTTTAATAATGTTTTATTTTCAGACAAATTGTTTGCGAAATTGAAAGTGTCGAATTTTGACACAGAACAATATTAGTTTTATATATTGTGTAGATTTATATCTTCTTCTATCTTCTATCTATGCATATAAATAAAAATGTAAATGTACGTTTGTTCCTTATAAGTAATCTCCGAAAGTTCTCCTACCGATTGCTTTGAAGTTTTGACAGAATATTGCATTTGCACGTGAGCGTGTTTTTGTATACTTTTTTTTAAACAGCGCCCAGTTGGACATGGAAACTACACCCGCTCTCCTGAGACATCAGCAATCTTATGTAGAATTCCTTTTACCAAAAAATTCGTTTCTTTTTTAAACAGAATCAAATTTTTTCTTTTAATACAAGGGATTTGTCCAAAAAAGTCGATTTTTTCTTCTAAACAAATCGATTTTTTTCTTAAAAGGAATTCGACATTAGTTATACGTGAACATTATTTCTCAAAAAAAAAATTCAGTTTTTTCTGTCAAAAAATTGGAGCAAAAATTTAAAATATGTTTGCTCAATTTTACACGGAGGAAAATAAACGAGATGCGTTAATTTCGTAAGTATTATGTAGTTTATTTATTTTTCTTTCTCATGATTTACCGTTTGGTTTTTTTTTTTAATTCACATATCGTCGGGTCGGTTCGGAAGAAAAACTCAACAAATGAAAGTTTTGGGGTAAAATTACATTTTTGTGAATAAAATAAAAACTATAAATTGGAAAAACACCCAACTCAAATACAATACATGGAACTTAATGATCTACTACATGGTCTTGATATTTAAAAAGATTTATTGTAATTATAATTTTCATTCAATTTTCTGTTTCCTATTATCAAAAATGAGATTAATTGAGTTGTGTCGTTTTTCTTCCGAACAAACTATATGTACATACATATATGCATGTACATACATATGTATAGATATCAATTTATTTACATCTTATTTATGAACCCCCCCGAGAACTTTTCGTAAATAAAATATATATAAGAAAATTATTTACACAGTGGTTTTTAAAATTGAGTTTGAAAAAATCGAACTTCCCTTTCAATATTGCAAGTGAAATGAGATAATATCAAATTTGCAGATTGAAATTATTATGTAGGTACATGAAAAACATGAAAAATGAATGGAAATGTTATACATCACTGAAAAGGTTATTTAGCAAGATTTAAGAGGGTATTAAAAAATGTAGGTCCAGGTATAGTTCTATAGAAAATAATGAAAGTAACGGTAATAGAAAATAAGAATTGTATAGGTATTAATATGCTTTTTTGGGGATTTTCGTTTATAGTTTAGAATTTATTTGATAAATGACACTAAATTATATATAAAATTAAGGTGTTTAATTAACATTTACAATTGTGCCAAAAAAAGTATATGTGACCTTTACATTTTTAAAGATATCAGTGTTCAAAATTCTCAGTCTTAGCAAATAAAACTATCAAGAATTTGAATCTAAATAAAATATCTTGAAATGCATAAAATATAGGAATATAATTTTGCTTATGTTGTAAAGATGTTAAAAATACCTTTCATTTGATACCAATATAATTTTTCTATCTTCCTTACAAAGATAAACAATTATTTCGAAAAAACACCGAAACATTATTTACATAATTGACGTTTTTGCCTATGAGATAATGGTGGCAAAGCTTCACTTTACACTCATACAAAAAGGCATGAGTTGGGTATCTAGGCCGTGTGTGAATTGGATTAAATTTGAACCCAAAATTAAATTTTGACACTATTGAGGTGAATATAAGACGTCAAAATTTAACATGGTCCGGGGGCACGTTAAATTTGTGCTGCTAGATTAAATTTTGACGTCAACACCAACGAAAGGTTTTGTTTGTTTTCATGTGCATAAAAAGAACATATTTAATGAAGATGCATTAATAGATAAGTCAAAATACAATTAAATGATTTCACTCTAAAATATTAAGAAACAGTTCAACGCCAATTTGTATAATCTTGTTTCTAGAGCCACAATGAAGACTACTGGATCCTTGCTTGCAGAGAAATAGAAGCTGGTTAAAATTAAATTCTTAGAAAAACACATCGTTCTGGATGAAAAGTCTCCATAAAAAAGGTCATTACATCTCAAAGATAAAAAGATTGACCCCTTTTATTCATTTGAAGAACAACATTTGCTAACTGCAGCAATGATAACAAGCATTAAATAATTAAATAAAGTTGTCAGCTCATCGTGACCACAACAAGCGGCCAGAGTTTTTTGCGTCTTGTATTTTTGATCTGCAGCTGCTTGTAACAGAAAGCGAACCATAAGCGTTCTTTTTAACAGGCCCCGGGTAAGAGCACTCTCTTTGAACTCATTATAATGGGCGTTTAATTTTTTAACTCGCGAAATTTATTACAAAAAAATGTGTTCTACTTTTTTCCAAAACTCTCGGACGGAAGAAAACAATGGAAGAAAAATATTAAAATTAAAAAATCCCATTTAATTGAATTCACACAGCAAAAAGATGAAATTGTATTCACCACTAAAGAAACGTCAAAATTTAATGTGGGATCAAATTTAATCGAAATTTTAAACGAATTCGCACACGGCCCTAGTATATTATTAAAGTCTATGCATAGATACTCTTGCTGTTGCTTTGCTGCACCGACTTTTTTCTACGTTTTAGTTCCAGTATTTACATCTCACTCCCACTCTTTTGTAAAAACTAGATGTATTTTCGCTTGGTATATGTAGTTATATACTTTTAGTAGTTAGGTATACTTATATGTACTTTTAAAAAAAGTTGGAAAAGACATTCGAATCAGTGATGCCAGATAGTGAATTAATCTTTTTTGAGAGAATTTCGAAACTGATAAGCTTGGGAGGGAAAAAATAAATTAAATTGAAAAGGTATGTATAAATACACTAAAACAATCATATTCAAGTTTAATAATTATCCCGGTAAATGATGTTTAAAAACATAACATACTTTTGTGTACCTATGCTATTTGCCAAGGTTGAAGTTTTCTATCGACTTTTAAAATTTTTCGGAGATTTTAAATAAACAAGAAACTATACTTGGATTTTAAATAAAAAAAAAAAGGAATTTTGTTGAAACGGAGATAAAATTTTTAAACACAAAAATATTTTTGAGCCAAACACTTTACCAAAAGTTATGTTAAGTTCGTTATATAAGATTGGGTTGACAGATTATACAGCTTTTTTGTACCCAGTAGGTAATTTTTAACGCAAATTTTTGTTTTTCCCTTTTCCACTTTTTGTCACTTTTTCCAAAAAGTAGTTTGTTTAAGCCTTGCCTTAACTTATACTGGCCACTTTGTTCAAAAAATATTTTTTCCCGCACGTGCATAAAGACATAGATATCAATACAGACGGCGTATTGAACGCTTTATAAAAAAATCTAAAAGAAAGTTAGATTTTGTCATATACATTTTTATAATTTATTATTATTTATTTTTGTTTATTTAATTGAATTAAGACAAATTAGTTTAAAAATTACTTAATTTTTGTTAAATAATATAATTGCTCTATTTATTCATTATGTTAAAGAAAGCAAAATATTTGTTTTTAATGACTACAAATTTAAATTTGTATTCTATAGTTTCAGCTGTTACAGCACACAGTTCCTTCTTATTTTATAACCTTTCCTTGTCTTTAAAATAAAATACCTTTAAGGAATGTTGACTTTAAGCAGTACTTAAGTATTTACCTACTCTGAGACATTTATGCTACAAGTGTTTTTTTTATCGGTATTTTCATTTTCAATTTTTCGGTATAGTTCTTGTTGTTTAGGTTAAGACACCAGAATATTTCTTATGAACAAATCATTGTCCCCCCCCCCCCCCCCTTTAAAATTTCATAAAAAATCACCCGATGACAGAATAATGAAACCAATTTATCATTTATGACCAGGTTAGGACATTTAGATGGCAATCTCTTTTTTTTTTTTTTTTTTTTTGAATAACCCATCCGGAGCTAGGTTTATTTAAAACTTTTATTGCCACACCTGAACATTGACAAGCAGTGGGTGGTGGGTGACATTTGGGGATTTTCGATTAGATGATTTTGTGGTTGGGGATTAATTTGTGGATTTTTAAACCTTTGGGTTGGGGAATTTTGGGAATCATGTCGCATGTCGGTATCCTATACATTGTAACTATATACCTGTTAGACTTAGGTCAACCTGAATTGATTGGACATTGGAATGCACATAGGTATTACCACGAAGTATCCGCATTTGGAGATTCTCGTACTATCAGCAACATGTAGGGCGTCAATTTTGAGACTTTTTGAGTACGGTGGGTATACCTAAAGGTATTTATTTATTTACGTCATGAAATTCTTGGGAAATCCCAATCACGTAGAATCAAATAAAAAAAAAAAAAGACGCATTAAACCTCATTCGCGCCTATTTCAAAACCAGTTAGGTGAAGTGCTTTAATTTAATATTCTAATCAAACTAAAGCGACTTTCTTAACCAACAACAAAAAAAATGGGGATAAACATTTTGGGAGTTTTATCGGCTATGTCGATCATAGTGACAAAATGACAGGCAAAATTTTATCGTAGGTACACAAATTACAAAATAAATAAAGAGAAACTCTGTATTTAAAACCTCATCTTTATGTCAGGCATGTCATCACTTATAGGTATATTCTCAAAAGTGGGCTTGCCACTCTTGCTAAACTGTTGGCGCTGCGGTATAAGTGGTTTTACATTCTAAATTTAAAAATGCTTTTTATTGACTTGCTTCTATATTCACAGAGTTTCTTTTTTTCTGATTCTTCTTCAATTCTCTATATGTCTTGGCCATCTCTTCTATCTGATTATCATTTTGTTGTATTCAATACACGATAAGCTTTGAAGCAAAATATAATAGCAAATGTATTCAAATGTCAACCTTGAAATTAAATTATGATTTGGCAATATGTTTGGTTCATTGTTTTTAATGGTTTATTGAAGTAAAGTTAATTCTGTGTTAATTAAGGCACTTGTTATAAATCTTGACTTTATTTTTGGTCAAATGAAATTTAAGTTAAGAACTCGTGTTATGGAGTTTACATTATGTATGTACCTACATAATGTACATATGTATATATTTAATGTCAAATTTAAAGTTTAATTTTAAATATGTATTCAAGATCTTATATTTTCTCCTCTGACCGGTATGACCAGTATTTTTGGTTGCACATGACAATAATTGATATACCTACCCATCTACCATTGAACTGTTAAAATTTTATTCTTATGAATGCATCTTTATGGAAAATTATCAAGAGTATGAATGTATGTGTTTGTATCAAGTTTAAAATGAACAATTATGCAGATAAGCTGTCGAATTAGCTTGAAACATATAAATTTTGTCAGTGTCTAATACAGCCTGATACCTATACACGATTTGATTGAGGAAATAAAATTTAATTTAACTACCTAATGAAGTTTGTGGTTTTTTTTTTCTTTGTTGGTGTTCTTTCTATTAAGACCAAATGGCATTGGAAACTGACTTGTTCTTTTATTTAAATAATGCATCAGCTGATTGGCAGATGGTCGTGGTGGTTTTTTTTTTTTTTTGTTTTTTTTTTTTAATTTCAAAGTTCATCTTAATAATTATAAAATTTTTTTTTCAAAAATTCAATATAAAAAATCAAGTCATTTAAGTTCATCAAGTTCATTAATTTATATTGTTTAATTAAGCAACTTGTGGTAGGTACATATCCCGTTTAGTGCGAAATTTGTGGGCACGTTTATCGTGGGTGTGTGGTTTAAAGGAGCGCCACATTAGTTATGCAAATCCGATGTGATGAAAAATATCATTAAATTAATGGAATTGTACCTACTTCGAAAGCATTTTGCAACACAATACTTATACCTACCAATACGTGAATCTTTTGAGAGCAAATCTAAACCAATATTTTATTTTTAAATTCTCAAGAAAATTGTATCTACTGTTTAGTTTTATGTTTAAGGATATTTATGAAATTTGGAGCAAACGTTTCCCTCCGACTGATAGCAGAATACAAACTTTCACGCGAACGAAAATGGAGGGCTGATGAAGTATCTTTTGAAGGATAAATTATTCCTCCTAAAGCATTTTTTCTATGTATATGTACCACGTTGTCATTCATATAAGCCAATTCCATTTCTTCTACATATAGGTTTTATCAGAACTCTAGGCCGTCTCTGGCAAACCCTTTCGACCGCGAAAACCCGTAAGATGGATTTTTTTTAATCAGTACAAGTTCATAAATTAAAAGATTCAAAACACTGCCTTGCAAAAGAAATTTTTACCATTTCTTTAAATATTGGAAGTCAAACTTTGACAACATCAATTGGCGGCAAATCTTCCGTGGCGCTAGAAGGTTAGTCAAATTGGCTGATCATCATTGAGTGTTGTGTGATCATCCCACTAATGCCTACAAAGAGATGAGCGCTCTCCAATACCCGAAGTTTGGTTGCTAGGACCCTCGTAGTCATAAGAAGATTTTAAAAAAAATAATTTAAGACAAATTAAATGAAACATTCACATGAATCGAAAGATTCGATCGAATATTTTAACAGAATAGGGTTGTATCTAATCTGAGAGCTCGTTAAGGCTGTTAAAAAAAGTCTTTCCTTTTAATATACTATATAGCCTTAAATCTGCCTAAAGCAGGTCATCGTTGGCAGACGATAAGTTTTTTTTTTTTTATTTTCTGTTTTGCAACGTCTCAGTCTCCAAATTTACCCCAGAGCAAAAACTTGTCTGGGAAATATACGTACCTCCAATAAATATTTTCTTTATATTATTTTAATATCATCTGCTCAGGTTTTTATAGGTATTGAGCATCTACTCTTAGCACGTGCTCCGATTTATTCATACCACACCTTGTCTGTTTAAAAGTGAGCTTATTGAACATAAATTTTTTTTAAGAATTAAAGCCATTTGAATTTACGAGACATTCTTTATTAATTTTTTTTTTTCAACAGATTTTCTCTTGGGGATTCGTTTTTACTAGGTTTTCACTCTTTTTTTTTATCCAATAGTTTCAAAAGCTCTGGAAGTAGTCAAAATATTTTTTGATTGATTTTAAAGCCGGAATCACACTTAACTTATGTGGTGTGTTGTGGAGTCGTGTGTTGTGTTGGAATTGGAATCTATTTTCTAACGATTGCGCCATACCACGCTTTGTCGTACAAATTCTTTATAGTGTTGTAAGGGAAAGAGAAAGACAGATAATAAAAAAAAAAAATGTCAAATGCCTTTCCCCAACAGCACGCTTGATTATTGTACTCAGTCCACAACACTCCATAACACACCACACGAGACATTTGTGGATCCGGCTTAAATTTTGAAAAAAATCAGAAAAATCAGAACCTGTTTTTATTTCTTGAATTTTAAAAAATTTTTCTAAAAATCCCGCAATTTCGTTTTAATTTTATTTGCAGAGTTTTTCTAGCAGAACTTTTAAAAACTTAATTTTAGTGAAGATTTAAATATGCAATTGGGGAATAATGAGCAGGGCAGATGAAAGTACAAGGATTCTTTAAAAATAAAACACCAGTAAAAAAAAAAAAAAATTAAAATAAATTTGGTGGCACAATGGCTCATGACGAACCAGGGCCTAGTGACTTACAACTCTCAACCATTCCTGTGTGCGTGTCTGCAGGAATGGAGGGGACCTACAGTTTATTGCCGATTCCGAACGGCTAAGGTAAGCGGCACTTTTCTATGACAAGAGATACTTTTGGAGGATTTGTCAATTCCTCGCAAGAGGCAGTAGCCTGGAAAAAACTTAAGGTGGAAGCGGCTGGAATTGGACCCAGACCACTGGCATGACAGTTCATCGCACTTACGCCACGGGCTACTACGATAAAACATCAGTAGTGACATATCATTCCACAATAGTTTTCTATAGACTAATGTCTCGACTAGTTTTGGCAAATGTTCTAATTCGGGTAGTAGATTTGTCTAACCGAAGTGGGTTTACGCCCAGAAATGTATCAAACACACATAGGGGGTTATCACGAACAAAAATTTCCCACGGAATGTTTCCCTCGTTCAAACATTGGGAACGTGAATGATGGCCTAAAAAGTTTCCCTCTGAATTTATTGGTATCGGGAATATATTTTCTAGGGCAATTTGGCTGTCATTGCATTGGATTTTTGTTCGAGGAAAATTTATTCCGTGGGAGATTCACGATAGCAGAAAAATTTTCGTGGGAAAGAAAATTCCCCGGGAGATTCCCGATAGGGCCCATTATATTATAACCGGAATCGGAATGTGCAGTACCATCTGTCGTAACACAGCAATGAACCCTTTATAAGCTGTTGGCTTGGAATAAAAGCAATATATCAAGAAGATACAAAAAATCCCCAAGTTGTACAATTATACCATAAATCTTGCATTTTATAGCTTTGGAGAAAACCAACAAGTTGCTGCGATCCCAGTCGTGCCTCATGTTTTTTTTTCTTTCTTGTTCTTCAAATGAATTTCCAAATAAAAAAGACATTTTGTATTTTTAATTAATTTTGTTCTTATATATTGTATCATTCTTTTATAACCTATGTTTTTTATTACAATTTTGATCTAACAATTTGTGTCTTGTGTGCTCTAGTATTATTTTGTTCAATCTAGAGTTTTTATTTATAACTATTTAACTGTTTTGGTTTGTTTGTTTATTTTTTTCTCTAGGAAATTATGTAAGCTTTAAAAATTATAGTTTTTGTTTTATATGTATATACATTTTAATTGATTGGTGTACAAAATATATATTTGTATTTATTTGTTTTAAAAGCAATAAAATCAAAAAATACAATTTAATTTTAAGAGAGAGTGACTATAAGCTTTTTTTTTATTTAGTTTTCAACAATTTGTCTGTCTCTCGAACCCGGCTTTGTTTCCAAAACAAACAAAAAATGTAGGTACATTTTATTTTTATTTATATTAATGATGCAAAATGAATTTATACAAATTTTTATATTCGAAATGTGAATTTTACAATTTAATTACAACAATTTATATGTTTAAAAAAAAAAAATAAATTAAAAAACAATTTTCATGTTACCATCAAATATTTACTTACTCTTTTTTTGGTAAGAAGAGAAAGAAATTTGATTTCTATCTCCTCAAGCTATACATATATTTATACAAAATTCAAAACCAAACAAACAGTTAATTTTTTTAATATTCGTAAAAAAAAATCACCATCACACACCATTTTCCAAGAAGATATATAATTAAACATTTTTTTTTTAACTAAATATAAAACTAAGACTATCCATTACACATTAAACAAAATATTAAAGTGTGTGTGTATTTTTTTATTTTAATTTATTTTTTAAATTAACAGCAATCACAATATTTGTTTTTACATTTTAGTTTTTTTTTTACTTCGCCATAAAATAAACCATCTGTCAACCCTTTAAGGAATTTCTTCTCTTTTCTTTTTGGTAAGAATCTCGCCGGTTATTTTTTTTTATTTTATTTATAAAAAATCTTACACAGATAAAATCTGTAAAAAAGGAATGATAAGTTTAGTTCCCAGAGCCACCCTCTACCCAAATAAAATATAAATCATTAAAATAATCCGCACACAAAATTGGGAGACATATAATTAAAAAAAAAAACAAACAAAAATTGCCATTTTGTTAAAATCAAAGTTTTTTTTCTCTATACTAAGCATTAAAATTAAAAACAAACGCATTCAGTCTTTTCTTCACTCACGATTGAAAGAGAAAGTTCACCCCAAATATACATGTGTATATTATTTCACTTAAAAAACATCCCCAACCATAAATCTGCAATAAGATTCAATTCTTCTTCTTTTTTCTTAATTTTTTTTTTTTTTGTGCAAGGAATCTAATTTTTTTTTAGAGATTTATCTTTATCTGTCATAGCTGTCAAGTATGTATGTATGTTGGTGAGTCCGGCTCTAGGGTGTATGTGTTTTTTTTTTTTTTAATTAATTTTAAAAAAAAAAACTTGATCGGCTAACAAAAAAAAAAACAGTTGAAAATCCCAAAAGAGCGAGAGAGGAGATGGCGAAAAAGAGAAATAGAAGAATAATATTTGGCAGAAGAGAGTAGGATAATGGCCTCTCGCTCTTAATTCGTACTTAGTATTTTATGAAATATTTCAAAACACTCGTTTTTAACATTGTGTTTTTGTATTATTTTCCATTTGTTCTTAAATTTCTTTGTTTTGTTTTAATAATAAGACAGAAATATTTATGCTAGTTGACTCCATTTTTGGTTTTTTAAACGGGTCCGATATCATTTTGGTATCTAGCCGTCAGGTAGTTTGAAGCTTCTGTCATCTGTTCCAGGCAATGGTAGAGACCAGCAAGATGCCGTCTGCATTGTCGTGCCAATTCGGTAGCTTTATCAGTACTGGCAGGTTTTGACTCGCCCTTCTGGCTATTGCCACAGTTACCTTCTGATTCGACACCCGAATCATTTTCATTCGAGATTTCACTTTCCGAATCACTCAAATTACTCACTGATGTTGTTGAGGTCATTGAGGCGGTTGAAGGCCGACGAACGTGTCCTTTAACTGTGCTGCCCGTTGTTGACGACGACGACGATGATGATGATGATGAGGCTGTTGAAGCTGGTGATGATAATGAAATTGTTGAACCAGAATTGCTGCTAGTACTTAATTCAGTAGTGGAATTCTCTTCAACATTATTATCTGTAGATCGGTTGCTCCTGGCAATACCCTCATCCTCTTCTTCTTCGGCATCATGTGAGTTGCTACGATTCCAGAGTAGATCATTCTTCAGTGAATTTAAGGTGGTATACAAGTTAAATAATTCAGCTGAATTGAGAAACTCGTGAACGTTTTTGGAACGTTTCTTGTGCGCTTTGCCATTACAGTCAAATGATGTATTCAATGTGAGTTGATTTGAAGTGGAATTTTTAGTTGGTGCTTGGACAATATCTGTTGAGTCTCCAACCTAGAATGAGAGTAAGAAAAGAGAAAAAAATATAAGAACAGTTGTAAAATTTATATATTAAAGAGATTTTATTTAATAGTTCAAAACAAAATGTCTGGTAATTTTATTGCTTAATAAAAAATTTTAAAATATTTCCGGAATTATATACATATAATTCTATAATTTTGGTTTTTGATCACAAAAAATGTAGGCCTTTGATAGCCAATAATTTTTGATAGAAATTCTTTAATTCTCTTTTTTTTCACACACCGATCTTTGTTACTGTTTCTTTTTTCGGCAAATTCTATTTTTGTTCTCGTTTTTTGCGTGCCACTTTCTTTATTTAATCAAATTGACAAATTAGACGTTTTAAGAAAAATCGAAGCAAATCAAAAGCCTTGAATATGAGATATCAAAAAACAACTACTTTTATTTCTCTTAAATTACTTGAAACTCTTAAGGGAAGGAGCAAACTTATCTTCTCTAGTAAACCTGAGTGGAAGGGAATACAAATGTTATTGGACAAGATTCTATCTAAGGCCAACTTAAAATTACTATGATTTTCCGATATTTTCATGTAGCAACAGAGTTTTAAATTAAGACTAAAATATCGTAAGAATTATAAATCCATTATTACGGTCAAACTATCGATACTAAAAAAAAAAAAAAAGTAGGTAAATACATTCTTATTATTTTGTGAGTACAAAATATTACATGACTTTATTATTTAATCAATCACGCAATTAAACCAATTTGGATCGGAACTATTTTTTGTGAGTTGAAACGGTACTAAACCACCTCATAAAACAAGAGATTTATTCTTCAAAATTAATTACAATTTTTTCTTTGTAAATATTTAATATTCCTTTATAATATAAAATCCCAGATTGAATGCCTAAATAAAGTAACTTGGGCTATCAGATTTTTTTTTTCTTGGAAATCATAAAATTTTATTTAAGTTGAAATGATTTTTTGGCTTTAATTTTTTTTTTTATTTTTTATTTATTTGATTTGCGTCATGGTAGTAATTGCAATCTGTGTTTTTTTTTTTTAACAGTTAGGAAATTCTATACGACCAACGGTAAATTCAGAGAGACAACGAAAAAAACAATATTTTCAATTAGGGTAAAGTCTGGTGATATGGCACCCTTTCAATATCCCCCACTTTATGACTTCTTTTCGAAACTACGAGAACAAAATATCATTAATTATTACGTCTGCTATTATTGCATCCGGTCAGAACCGCAGTAGTACTTAAAGATATTTATTTAAAGCCGAATGAAAAAAAAAATGAGTATATTTGAAGCAAAAAGTTTTTTTGTGTGCTACTGAAATACGTGTAGCTACGAAATTATTTGACGCCAGATGTCCATATGAACAAAAAAAGAACAGTTATCCGTGATTTCTTTTATCTGTTTATTGAAATAACCAAGCAAACGTGTTTATTCGTGATATTTGAAAAAGTAGAAGTAATGTCAAAAGGGGGAATATGGTACCTCGCAATCTCGGCATATATGGCACCGGTGCCATTTTCCCCGCTCCTACTTTTGTACCAAATTTTTATTAGAAGGGTGCTTAAAAAACAAAAACATCTCAAAAAGAGTACCAACGATGGCGAGGACGTCAGTACATCATAGGAAGGACTATAGCATCTTTATTCTATGACAAATCAGATAGACCTGCAGATATCAGGGAGAAAATTTGTGTAGTCTATATGGCGAGGATAATGCTATGACATTAAAATGGGATGAGTGGCTTATGTGAATAAAAGACTTTTGGTGTTACGATTTATACACATCGTTCTCAACAATACATACCTACAGTAAATAGGACCAGAACAACTATAAAAAACAAGAGTGCCATATCTCCCTGCAGCAGGGAGATATAAAGAAAAACGAAAACGAGTGCCATATCCCCCGATTTTACCCTACAAAAAAGTGCTGCCAAAAATCTAATATTTCTCATAAAATTTCAATACTTAATTTGAGAAAAACTGAAACCTGATAAAGTTTAAATTTTAAATGTTCTGCAAAAAATTAAAAAAAACTACATTTTTCCTCAAAAAATCATCTCTAACACAAATCACAAAGAAAAAAATAGAAAATTTGGGAAAATGTAAGAAAAGATGATCCTTTTAGCGAAATTCATATCAAATGAAGTTTTGTTATACGTATAACTTTTTTAGTAGGTACCATTATTTTTATATAGCTCTTGGAACTTAATTTTTAAATTTAGCAGGATTCCTATTTTTTTTCAGTCTATTATGAAATTGTATCATTCATCATTTTCAATTTTCAAGATTAAAATTCTTAAATTTTTTTTAGAAAATTATGAATGAACTTTAGGCATGCCGATAAGTATAGGCATACGGGTACACGATTTAAATTTCTTTAATTTGATATCTGTTTAAATTTGTATTATAATTCTATTAAACCTGTATTTATATTTTAGTTTTACAATATAAGAAAAAAAAATAAAAAATTATTTTTAGAAAAACAAGCTTATTTATTTACCTGTCTATCCATGAGCCTGCATGGCACCAGAATTGTCTCATCCATTTGATTTACCGTTTTCACAAACTTCTCCATCACATTAACAATACTGTCTTTTGAGAATTGTTGCTCATCATGGCGGGCAATACGTCGAAGACAGCTTCTAAAATTAAACAAAACAACAACAAATTAGTTATGATTTTTTTTTTATTTCCAATACTTAATTCATTGCTTAATGAGATTTAAAATAATAATAAAATTCTAATAAATCATAAATCAACTCTGCAAACAAAGAACTGTTTTTTTTTTTTTTTTTTTTTTTAATGTGGCATCATTCCAAACCAGTCTTGTTGACCCCCAAAAATAAATTTTATGCTGTTCCTGCTTAAAAATGTTAGAGAATATACTTAGAACGGGAAGTCATCTTAGAGCTTAGAGCCTTGCTTAAAATTTGGAGGTAATTTATTTCTATAAATTCGATTAGAAATTCAAATTCAAAGAGAAGTTTTATTTTAAGTTTTTTTTTTTTTTTTTTTTTTTTTTTTGATTACGGCACACGACCAAAAAAAAAATAATAAAAGCTGGTTAAACCAACAACCCCAAGCAACAGCGTTTTTTTTTTTCAGAAAGTTCTATAATTAGTTTCATAAGTTTTGTGAATAAGTAGGAGCGTCCATTCATATAGAAAGTTATAATATATAATTTTAAGAATTTTTGGCAATGCGTATGTTCAGCGTACGCGATGATTCGATAGACGGATGTGACGCAAACTAAATTTTTCGATTCAAATTACAAATATATTCCACAGGAATATCTATTATTTATATTGTTTGCAAGACACTTCATTTTATTATGATGTTTTATGAGTTTGGGTAATATTTCGATTGTAAAAAAAAACTTCGAATAACGTAGAAATAGATAAGCATTTGTGTTTGTCATCTTTTTTGGTCGATGTCGAAATTCGACTCATTCTGTCGACGTATTTTGACATGAATTCGGATGCCTTCTTGGTTTAGTTTTTTACAATTCCAGATTCAAATATGTAAACGCATAACTTAGAAACGATTGTGGAACATAAAAATTTTTTGTTCAAGAACTTTTTCTCTAAAAAGAAATTTCGTATCATGCTTCGTGAAACGTATTACTTTTTCGCGAGTTATAATTTTTTAAAATCGCCTAATCTGCAACCAAAAGCAAAAACTTCACAAATTTTGCATTTTGAGAAAAAGTCTCGTAAAATAAAAAAAATCCATAACTTTTAAGCAATGTGAGCTGAAGATTAATATTGTTTTTTTTTTTTTTTTTTTCAAAATATTATTCAAAATATATTTTTCTTAAATATTTTTCATTTTTGTTTGAATTTTGTGTGTGTAAAGTACAAACACACATTACATATACAAAATTCGAATAAATTAATTGTAATCACTAGAAAAGTGATTTATAAATTTTTTTGTTGTATGATGTCTTGTTCAAAACTACTGATGAAATCGAGTAAAAATATTGAATCATCTCAAATATCTCACTAAAAAATATTTCCCCAGACTAACACGCGTCAGTTTAAAAAGAAATTAAATTTGATTTCATACTTGATACACGTGATTCTTTGAGACTATTTATAATAAAAAAAAAAAAAACATAAGCCAGACATAAACAAAATAATATAACAAAAACGGCAACACTTATCACTGTCACGCGCCCTTTGCGTGGTTGCCGTGCTGTATACATCGAAGAAAGTATTTTCAATAAATTAAATGAAACAAAAAAGAACTGTCCTAGAATTATTTTCGTTTGTATATTGAATTAAAAATAGATTCGAACCCCCAAACATTTTAAATATAACAACAACAAAAATTTATAAGACGCATGAACCAATTATTTAAACAGACGCACGCTTTATATTTAAAAAAAATTTGCGTTTGTGTATTTATTTAAAATTAAGAATTGTATTGAAAAAAATTATAAATAGGTGATCACCTGATGTCATTACATTATGTGGCCAGAAGTATCTAATAAAAAAAAAAATATTTTTTATATCCTGCTAAGTGAGTTTTTTTTTGTGTATAAATAGTGAAACTACTTCATCGATTCCGTTAAGTGCAACTACCTACGTCACTCACGTTGTTGGTTATTATTGTTTTTTTTTTTTTAATTCGTAAAGACTTTTTGATGGGAAAGTTAGTACCCCTTGATTTGTATGTAGGTACCTTTTGGTAAAGCATGGTATGTACATGTTTACGACCAGGGGCGGATTTATAAATTAAAACTCCTGGATATTTTTGAAATGTTAACCGTTTTGATATAAACTATTAGAATAAATTAAAGAAATGCCAATTTAAAACAGTTTTGAAGGCCCTTAACCCGTAGGCATATTTTGTACATCCAGAGTTTTTTTTTTTTTTAAGTCACGCGAAACTGACTTTTAATAGCGATAAACTGTTATAAATTGGTATTTTTCTAGTTTCTTCTATAAATATTACTGTAAAACCTAGTTTTAACCGATAAAACATACTGGGCCCTACGAATAAACAAATTTAGTTACGACTTAAATATTTCAGTAAAATGGACCATAATGGGATGGGTTCTGAATAATATACCGTGCATGGTATTACCCAAATATTTACGTGGACTATAAATAATGAACCATATATTGAATTGACTCCAAAAAATTGAGAATATAATGTATGGATAATTATATTTAGGATCCATAACGTTATGATTAATTTCAGTGCAATATTTAAGTCCATAACTAAATTTGATTATTGGTAAGTCCCGCACTAAGTATTTCTAGTAGTCGACCTTATATAACTCGAGGACAGAAATAAATAAATGTATAAAAATTATAAACTGTGAAAATTGATACAAAATTTTCCAACTGAAATACCTTTTTGTAAAATGGCGCCCTAGGGAAATTTTTTTATGTTCCCCTTATTTCATGTCAAATCCTCTCCTGTCATATGTATACCTTTACAATTTTGTTTTAAATGGAGGAAAATTAAATTTAGCTCTAAAGCCACATACCTCTTATTGATTTTCACCTTCCATTGAGTGCGTTCGGAACCTTTGAACAATAGTGGCCTACTTCCAAGAAGGTCAAAGATTTGTAGGTTTTGAATAAATGATATATTTATATTTATTTATATTATATAATTCCACTTCTATCACCAAGTGTTGTATATATGTACCTACGTGTGATATTATAAGCGTCAGACATAAATCTTCAATATTATATTTAAGATCACTTAGAAACTGGTACTATTTTTAGAGAGAAAACAGATTTTTTTTCTGCTTTAAATTGGTTAGAAGTGTTAACACTTGACAAACGCTTAGACAAAGTTGTTAATCAAATTGTGTCTGGATTTAAATACGTATAAATATTTGTATGCTTAGTTTTCAATTAAGTGTTTTTTTTTTGTTGTTGTTGTTGTTGGTGTTGCTGGGTCTTTGATGTTTCATTCCAGACAAAGTAAACAAATTATTATATTCAGCACTTGTCTGCCCCGTGGGGTAAATATTAATTTAAGTTCGTTGCAAAACTTATTTTTTGTTATTTTTGTGATTTTTTTTTGGTTAAGAGTGTGAATTTGTGATTGAAAATGGTTTTTAAAATGAGTAAAATATTATAATTCGAGATATGTATGAATTTTTTCACTTTAATTTTTTCCTTTTTTCGTTATTTTAGCACAGGCTTATACAGAAAAATTTATTTGGTTATGAAGTTGAAAATAAACTATTTGTTGTACATATTTACAGAAATGCAAATTATATTCTAAAGACTTTGTATCTGATGTTAAAGTTTCTTAATTTTGAATGTCATTCAATTTAAATTATCTTATGATCAATGGATCACCTTTGAAAAATTATAATGTACCAATTATAAGATATTAAGAAAATAAAAAAAAGAACTTGGTTCCATTGACTTTGTTGCAAATTTACGTCATATTGTTAACACTTTGCTGAAAAGAACTGGTTAGTTGATTTTGCAATAATTCATTGAGCTATAATTAATGTTAAATAGCTAAAAATAAGAAATAAATTTTTAATAGTCTGCGAAATATGGTTGGAGACACTAAATGTTTGTTATTTAAAATACTTTTGTTTGTTAAATATCAAACTTCTTATGCTGTATTATGTCTTAAGCACAAATCATAGTGTTATTCAAAATAATTCATACAACAAAAAAGTCTGTATTTTGGGTTAAAAATAAATTCAGTTAAGATTTATTTGTCATAATACTTTCGAGTGATAAAAATGAATCAATTTTCAATTCAAATATTTCTTATGAAGTTATGAAGGTTTATCAAAATATTCATTAAAGCAGCTTTTATGTAACATTAAAGAACTGAGATATTTTTAACAAAAATGTATCCAAAAAGGTGATAATAAAATTATTTAATTTTATTAAACAATTTTTTCCAATAGTGAAACGCATATCTCTCAGACTATATAATATAAAGAAAAAATTGAAGATCTGTGTAAGAAAGGCCGATCATAATTATTGTTCTAACAAAAAAAGGTTAATTGGTGTTAATAATTTGTGCAACAATGTTAAGGTATTGCAACCTTAAGATCTTCTTACATCAGAATAAATAATTCTTGAATGAATTGAATCAGAGGTTGATTTGTGTCAAATCACCAGTCGGTGAGAAAAAACTTATTAACACAAAGTCAAAGTTACCACTTACATAGAACAACTATTAAATCTTGTCAATAGAATTGTGTAACTACCTATAGTATAAGTTTTTCTTTTTATATTTCAGAATAATTGTTCAGCAATAATTGATGTGAAACCTTCATCTACCACACAATGATAATTCAAGAGTTTCGCATCATATTGAATTCCTTAGCTGAATTTGTAACTAACGTCATTTCAATTCAACTCGTAGCCTAATAAATCAATTGGCATGCTTATAGGAAAAAGAGATTTCAGAAATTACTGTACGTCAAAAAGTAAAAGTTTTGACACCAAAACTGAAAAATTTTGCTGAGGAATCCTATTCATATATATGTCAATGATATTTCTGATTTCATTTTCCTGAACTTAAAAGTCACATACTTTTTTCCAGTCCGTCAGATAAGTACTTATTTGACATTTTTAGTTTCTATTAATAGAAGGATATAATATGACTTTTATAACAAAATTTAAAAATTGTTTTTAAGAATGACCGCAAAGCAATAAAAATTAAAACGTTGTAGTCTTGTTTTTGCGAAAAATAAAGAAATATAGCTATCAGGCTAATTGTTAAATCAAAATGTCACATACTACGACGTCAAATGTTCATCTAAAAATAATTAACAGTTTACTGCGCCTCATTCGCTGATCCATTTCTCGTTCTTTAAGTAAAAAGAAAGAGAATTTCCAATAAGAGAAACAAAATACATTTCCCAGAAGTCTACTCATTTCAACAGAATGTCTCATTTATTTGCATCTTGTTGTTGATCTCCCTATACATTATGATGCATTTTTAATAAATCAAAACCAGAAAAATTCACTTCCTAGTCTTTTGTTGGGCGCCAATTTTATATAGATCAACGACCCTTTGTGTAGTAAATGGACTAATTCTTGAAAAAAGAAAAATTCTATCACTTTAAATAGCCTTTTTGAAGCTTCTGGACTGAAGCCAAAAAAAAAAACGCAACGAATCGGGTGATGTCGGCGCATTCTAATTTCAGGTTTTTTGTTTGATGCAATTCTTCTATTCCGGGAAAGTGTCGTGTAAAATACATTCCTTAATTATAAATTTGTGCCAAAATAATTACGTCAAAAATTGAAAATAAAAGAGAAATAAAATATAAACAAAGAAATAAGGTCAGTAGGTACCTATGTACATATTTCTAGTCAAAAAGTCATAAAAAAGGGGCAAAACGATTTGCATCATTTTGTATGCACATTAATTTGAGAGTGGTCATTATTTGAATTTAATAACATAGTACATTTTCATGAATTTTTTTTTCTCGATGAATTAGGTATTTCTTTGTACTTACTAAAAGCTTAAAAATACGCTTAAATATTAATGATTTACTTTTTCGACTTGACCTCTACCTGGGAGTTAATTAAATGAAAGGAAGACGTACAGCATTTAATGCTTATAATATAAGGTTCTATGTATATCGTTATTCAAGGCATAATTTATTATAATCCAAAAAAAAAATAATATACCACCAGACATACTGACACCAAAGTATATGTAAATTAATGATTTTTGGATTTTGGGTGCCTGGCAGGGATTGATTTTGAAAACCTATAACTATAGTTATAGTGCTTTGTTTATTTTTTTTAATTAAGAAAAGCATAACCAAGAAAAAGAAGAAAATACCGATATCATAAATAAAGATACCCAAAATGCCAAGAAACATTGATAAAAAAAAACTGCCGCTTGATTGAAGTCTTTATGACTGGGTCAAGAATTATGTCATTTTTGGTTTGCTTTATTTAAGGTAGGTATAACCATAAAAAAGCCGGTAAAATCCATTGATGAAGTCACCAAATACTTTATTTATGATAAAATAAACTACCATCATACGTAATATACACTTATCATTTTTTTTTTTTTATTTAAAAAGATTTTGTCTTCAGATAAGATTGTCTGGTTTATAAATGTAGGTACTTAAAAAAAAAAACAATCAAAATAAATTCTTAAGAAAAAAAAATTGAAAATCGTGACTAACTTAAATAATAATCCGTCTAAAGTACTTGTCACAATCAGAACATAAAATTGATTGACAAAAATCACAATTTTCTTGATGAGTAAATATGTAGTTCAATAAGCTTTCAGCAGAATTTTATCAAAAAGAATAATAAATCACGATAGTAAATTTGAACTTTGAATTTAAGAGAAAATTTTCTATTTGATGTTTGATTGATCAATTTATAAAAAAAATATATGGGCATGATATAGACAAAATATGGGTGTTTGCATTGTTACAGGTGCGATAATATTACTCATGATTTTTCAAATAATTCACAGGCGATATTCTAAATTTATTAAATCAAATAAAATTTTAAATATAGAACCCATGATGTCATGCCAATAAATGGGAAAAACTTTTTATGTTCATTAAATAAATTGAATAATTTTGTGAATTCGAACTCTATTGTTCATGTGAGTTGTACAATTTAATATAATTTTTTTTTTTAAATAAAAGCATAGTTTATTAGGCACCTTAATATTATTTTTAGTCTAATTAAAATTTTGTTTTGTGCTGAAACTAAACATTAAATTTTTGTGACGGTTGTGACACTTATATGCTTTCCAGTTCGATTTTTGGAGTGTTCCATCCCTTTCAAATACAGAATCTTTGTTCACTCCTTCTACTGCAAATTTTCTAAATTAGAAAGGAATGGAACACTCAAAAAAAAAAAAAAAAAAACACCTCTAGCTATTATACTTCTTAAATTCATACAAAAATGATTCCCTTTTCGGCGTTTGAGTTTCATTCTATTACATAGATCTACTACTCCGTGGGGCTTCATTGAACTCTTTATTAAGATGATTCTAAATTATATTTTTTTTTAAATAATTGCAATGAAATAATTACCCTATACCTAAGTCAGTGTTGCCAGATGAAAAAAAAAATTTCCCCCCTAGAAAAATTTAAAAAACCCCCAGATTACCACATTTTAACAAAAAAAACCCCTAAGTTTTTTTTTCAACTTTTTCTTTCAATTTCTTATTCATAGCTCATACCTGTACATATTATGTACCTACAAGTACTTTGGTATTCAAATAGCATTTAAAAAAAATTGTTTATATTTAAAATTTTATTGAGCAGTAATTATTGGATATTCTTTGATAGTATATTCAATTTCAGAGGAAAATGCAGGTATTGTAATAATTTAACTTTAAAATTAATCCCCCCAAACATTTCGGCCCCCCAGATTTCCCCCCAACGATGAAAAAAACCCCTAAATCTGGGGGGAAACACCCAAACTGGCAAACCTGACCTAAGTTGACACAAGTCATCAAATCGAGGTGTATAACATTTGTTTAAAATTATTCGAAAAATAGAAAATTCGAGCTTACGTTCATTTTTTTGTTTTGGTTCATATAATTATTTTAAAAATATCCTAAATCACCCTAATGATGGTAAAGAAAATATCAATGCAAATTTCATTTAAATCGCTAAAGAAATTTTTGAGATTATGACGGACAAACGAAAAATAAATTAAAGTGGATTATCACTTTGAAAAACATATAATATAGAAGTTCCTCGATAATGTGAACTAATTAAAACAAGGCGATTTCGGATTTTAGAGGGATTCACATTACTGGAACGTTTTTTCAGTGCTTATAAACAACAAAATCTACCTACAAAACTGGCAGGAGACACTCTCTTGACCGCAGCTGCATTCAAAACTTTAAAATATGTCTAGACAAATAATAGGTAATAAAGTATCTAATATCGCACGTAAAACTAACGAGAGAAAAAAGAAATATATAAAAAAAAAATTACAAAAGAAATTCACATTTTAGAGTCCGAAAATTTCGAAAGTTCACATAAAGATGACAATGTAAAGTTTTGGCGGTTCACATTTTAGAGAAATTCACAGTATCGGTAATTCACATTATCGAGAGACTACTGTAGTAGATTCTTGAATAGCTTTTTACATATTAGCATTAATTTCTAAAGAATTATAATCAAATTATAAAATTTACAAAAAATAATTATGCTTGTAAAAATATTAAAATATTTACATACATTAGTTTTGAATTTCTAAAGTAAAAATTTTACAAAATCTTTCAAAGTTTTCTATATTAATTTTGCATAAATCCTTAATAATATATGTTATTTTTTAATGCCAAACCATTAACCCCAAGTATCAACTATCACTAACTTACAACTCAGATAGGCAACCGGTTTAAACAAAACAAAAAAAAAAAAAAAAAACATACATACTTAAAAACCAACCAGACAAAGCCTCTGTCAACAATGTTACCTAACAAAACTGCTAAAGCGAGTATTGCTTAAACAACTTGAATCGAATCTCACAACACAACCATCAAACATTTTGTCTTTTCTATTTAGTTTTTTTTTTTTTTTTTTTTTAAGTTAAGGTGGGACTTTCTTATAATTCATTCAATTGACTGAATGAAAATGTTAAAGAGGAAAAAAATGGCAAAAAAGTAAAAGTAAATTGTAATAGTATAGTTAGTGTAGGAAGAAATCTGTGTACATCGTTTAACTTTCTACAATATTTCTGAGTTCCTTTTACACTTCCCTCTTTAGAATGTCATTTTAGTTGTATTTCAAAAAAATTAAATCAAAATTTAATTTAAAAAAAAAAAACTTAACCTTGAATGTATAATTTTAAATTTATCCTCAAAAATGAATTTGAACAAAATACCTAGGTATAAATATATGTAGACATTTTTTTTTGGCCCCCGAAAAGCAAGCCGGCAATCGATAAATGAGATACAAAAGATCTTTGCAAACAAAAAAAGTCACCAATCGTCGCATCATGGTCATCAAGTTAAGTTTTTTCTTTTTTTTTTGTCTTGAATTATTTTCAATGCGAAAAAATACCCATTTTTAATCATTGAATAAACAAAAACATTCAAAATGTGCGAATATTTCCAAACTATTGGTTCATTACAGGCATGTTGGTTATCTCGTTAGGGTGACAGCACATTTTCTATAGATATACCTCACTGTCGCTGATTGGAAAGATCCAAATTTGTTAATTTTGATCTTGGTTATACTTATAGAGTTGATTTTTTCAAAGGCTATTTAAATACTTCTGGTTAAATGCAAAAGCAGTTCTTTTAAGGCCAATTTAAATAAAGAATTATCTTTCATAAAAATAGGAACAAAATTAAGAAAAAAAAAATGATAGTTGTTTAGTGAGTTTTTTTTTTTTTGACAAAAACTTCACCGCTCGCTGATGAAGTTTTGAATTTCAGACTGATTCTGTCTTCGGGACATGCCAGACATGTTTTGTGAATAAGAAAAGTGACAGTTGCAAGAATACCATGGTTAAAGACAGAAATGTGAATTATAATTCAAAATCACTTGGAATGTTTCTGAACAAACAAAAAACTTATTTCATATGATGTTTGAGATTATTTTAATTAAGAAGTTAATTTTTTGAAAGTTGTTTTTGCACATAGAATAAAATTTGACAAGTTTCTTTCGTTCAGTTCGGGTTTCTTAGATTTCAAAAAAAAATTATCAGAACAAGATTTCTCCATAATCGCTAGCACTTTTCTTAAAAACTAGTTTTAATATACATATTAATAATTATATAATAATTTTAATTATAATGTGTCGAAGTTCTTTTAAATGCAACATGGATGCACGCCAATATCATCGATGAGAATGATTATCTCATCAAATTCTACGGGAGGATTAAGAAAAGAATGTTACCTAGCCACCAAGAGTGTGACTCGAGTCGACACTTCTTTGTTAGCATCAGTCAAGCATACTGATCTAGTTGTTAGCTAGGTCTTTAGACGATTGTTAGTCTCATCTGCTAAGAAAAATATACAACAACAAACTGTATCGGATTTTCTTAGACGGTTGACTAAATTTAATAGTTCGAAATTGTTCGAAATATACTTTGATTAAATTAAATGTCACTTTAGTTAAAGTTTAGACAACTGATTCCGCTGTTCAAGTTAGATTACTCCTAAACAATAATTAATAAATTTTGTTTACAACTTGGACGGTTGTCTAAAGTTAATCATCGTCTGTTAATATAAATACGACTATAAAAGTCCAATAACTGATTTGAATAGTTTATAAGGAGCGAATGAAGAACAGCACCTAATACTCTGTTCTTGAAAATTTTTGACTCCAAAGCTTCGAAGGACGAGGTACCGTACTTGTTGGAGAAACTTATTGGTTTAATTTTCATCCCTACTCAATGATAATGATAAGTGGCCATTTTATCGAAGGTTTTCCTTCACAATTTAATTTTTTTCCATTTAGGAAATTTTATGAATACAGTGAACCATATTTTTCTTACCTTTTAACTTTGAACTATGAAAATCCAAGAGCTTTGTTACTTCCTGTGTTCAAGCCGAAAAATAGCATTACAATTTTTAATGAAATGCAATTAATATCAGATAAAGCTATTCAAAGTTCCTTTTGCAAGAATTTCCCTATGGGATCACATTTCTTGACGTCAAGCCTCACAAACTTCTTCATCAGAATGATTTTAGCTGACCTCATAGCTGTGCTTTGAAGTTCAATTTATACTACACCAAACATTTCTTGCTACATCTACACCTGTACATTGTAGTGCTGTGCTGTAGGTAGGTTAGGTATACTATTTTCGAACCTTTCGACTTTGACAGGGCTACATTTTTCTACATACCTCTACACCAAAATTGTTTTCAACCAGTAGACCTTCATCTAAATATTTGAACTTTACAACTTTACAAATACTTACATAACAAGCCATACAAATAGCTAAAGGTAAACATTTATGTACGTCTATGTAGGTATACTATATAGATGAATTTGAACTACACAGCAAAAAATCAGCTGATTTTCATTTTATCGATTATTTTTTTTTTTTTCTAGAAGGAAAAAAGAGAGTAAGCAAAAATAATGAAGAAACCCGAAACCGGGTTACCAATATCAGGCCACCTTTCTATCTTTACCTCGCATGGATGGATGGTCGTTCGTGGTTCGGAAACACACAACACAACGTTCATGTACACCTAATACGAACCAAAACGGAAACTCCAAAGCAAAATATGAAAAATTTCGTTTGAAGAAATGCACGAACCACGCCACTTTTTCAACCAATCACAGTTAGACTTTCATCTACCATACCACCACCATCAATCTACGTTATTTTATTTTTTTTTTTTGCACCCGGTTCCTCTTTGTCCACCTTATTAAAGACCAAGCGCATCATGGTGAAAAAAAAACTGTACTGCCGGCAATAAAGAGGACTATTGTATAGCTATAGCCGATGAAATAAAAAGAAGTTACTAAACAAAGAGATTTGCCGGGAGAGAAATGAATTCTGAAAATCACCAGATACACAGATACACCGAGCTCAAAGAGAAATATAATGGTATACAAGAAACATGCGCGTGGCAAACGTTCGTTACATTGAAGAAGAATTTAACGGTGCGGTTAGGAAAGAAGGTACATGGCGTGATATTTTCGTGACGTCATGCGGTAGAATTTTATGCACCATTTCAACAGCTGTCAAAGTGAGGGGGATATGCGAAAAGTGATGGCATAATTTTTTGTCTAGAAGGAACTAGAAAGAAAAGTAGGGTGTATTTGACGCTCGGCCAGTCATCACTGATTTGCATCAGAGACATAATTTTGTAATACTGATACGTTACAATTAGGGTTAGTCATGGAACTTATAAAGAATTCAATGCAAGTGTATCTATAACACTTGTGATGGCCATTGAAAAAGAATGGATATAGGTAGGTACCTTACCTATTCCTTCTTTGCTATTTTAAGATCTATGAACTATTGGCATTGAAATTTGAATAGCCTTGGGTAGATAAATAAATGCTGAGCTGCAAGAAAAATTCCAACAAAAAACAAAAGAACTGACTGAATGATATTTAAATGAATCACTTTTGTTTCTCTATTAGTATAGGCAGATTTGAAGTAGTACAAGATGATTTTATTGATATTTTACAGTTTCCTTACACATAGCAGAATTTAAAAAAAATATAGGTATAGATAGGTGCTACGGCAAGCAAAAGCAACTGAGAAAACAAAATAAATTAAACATGTTTTGTCTGTGAATATTTTTGTGTAGTAGGTAGGTACTCATGATTAAATGGTCTTAATATTATATCCCGAAATAAGTGAACTTTTCTTGTACTGTATGTACAATACCTTGATAAAAAAAAAGTTAAGTGGCGCCCAACGCAAATCACAATAGTTTCTTAAAAACTTATTTTTTATTGGTCTAATGATTTTAACTTAAGTAGGTTTACAATTTAATTTGATAAAACTATGCCATAGGGTTGCTGTGTTCATATTAAAATGTCATTCAACACAGAATACTAAAATTCTAAAGAAACAAATTTATTCATAAAAATATTTAAGACGTTATGAATGTTTCAAGTGCATGTAATTCGAAAATAAATTCCTTAGTTTATTTAAATAATATCATAAAACAAGATTTAAAAAAAAATGTCCAAAGTGGCGCCCAACAGTAAGTACAATTTTAAATAGTTAATTATGTTTGAAAGAAATTCTGTGAAGAAAAATTTATTAAAACTTGATATATGTATTCATGTTTGTATTCTTCGTCAGGCTTTAATATTTATATGGGAAATAGCGTACAATTATAGTATACTAATTCACATTCATACATTTTTTTTACCGATATATAAAGGAATTTTCCTAATAAAATGAATTTTAAATATGTAGGTGCTAATGATTTGAACAATGTACCTACCTAATGTGCAATCACTTTAGCCTTATGAGGCGCCAAATATGAAGAAGTGTGAAACAGGTGTTTTCTGAAGAATTTCAATCGAACTTGGAAAATAATTTTTTATTTTAGGTACATCAATTCATATTTTTTAAATTTAATATAATCCGTAATATATATATTTATCTGTGTCTAACTTCAATCTAAAAATAAATAATATGACGTTTGAGAAATACCCAAGAAAAAGTATTTTTCCTTGAGTCAATTGATTTTCGTGTGTTTTTTTCGTATTATTTATTTCGATATTCTCATTAAGTATTTGAAATAAGTCTTTCGGCAAAGAGAGAAGATAAATGATATTAACACAAGAAACTGCAAAAATTATAGTTGTTAGCAATTCCATTTGCCTATAAAACATCATTTCCATCAATAATTGCAAAACGCACTCAATTTGCTCGAATTTTTATAGAAATAATTCATATTGTTTTAATTTTACCAATCGCGTTTTTCAAATTAATTTTTTACTTCGTTTGCTTGCTCTTGCTGATCATCACGCAATACAAAAGCAATATCTTTTATTTTTTATTTTTTTATTTATTTGCACTCAGTGAGTTCGAAGCTTCTTTTTTATGTAAGAGCTTGCACTCGAGTTGCTTTAATCTACTTTATACATACCTATACCTACTTGCTATGACGTTGTGATAAATCATCGATCGTCAGGGTCAATTAAGCGTTCGTATGCGAAATTTTCTTGCATAATCGACGGCTACTGACGACGACGCACAGACTTAGCCGCATATGAACAAATTGTTTGATGTTAGTTAGAGAAGAAATAAAAATAAATAATTTTTAAAATAAGTTAAGAAAAGAGTAAAAGACAGATGTAGGTACACCTTCTCTAGTCTGGAAATATTTACCGTCATCTCAATAGCCTATTGCGCAACATTAAAATGTGTGTTCCTATGTGTTCGTAATTATATTAACGCACATTTCTGAGATAATGAGTAATTTAAAAACAAAATATTTTCTAAAGTACCTAAACAATATGACGTGATTTAATATTTTTGCCTTCATGTATTTAAATATGTGTTAAAGATAAGAAAACGGATACTTTAAGATGATATTAAAATCAAAACATCATTAGTAAAAATGTAAAAAATACAGATCCGACTAGTTTTAAAGAAAAAAAACAAATATTAAAAATATCGGTCAATAATGTAAACAGATCTTGAATTTCTTGTTTTAAAACAAATCAGAAGATCAACATAAAATGGAATGACGCATGTGTTTATTATTTTAGAAAAATAATACTGTATGTAATTTTTTTTTTGTCAAATGGTAAGTACCAAGAAATTGTTTACATTATTTGAATTTTGTATATATATTTAAAAAAAAAAACAATACAATCTTAATTTCATTATTTGTTTTGTGTTATTCAATAATAACAAAAAATACATTATAATAATCAAATCTTTTTGTGATGCAATATGATCGGAAAATAAAGTAACGAAAGTAACCATGCACTCAAGAGAGAAAATAAATTAAAATACATTTTTTGGAGCACCCGGGCCTAGTGACTTCCAACTTTCAACCAGTGTTGTCCTTGTCAGTACGTAGGAATGGAGGTATTCGAGAGTAAAGTTTATTTTAAAAGCGTTAAGCAATGGATAAACCTAATAATTAATTTATTCACAAAACATTCTTAAGTGGCGCCCAAAATTAACCCAAAAATGGTACTTTTAATTGAATTATATATTTAATAGCTTCACCTAAAGAGAAAAAATTCTTTATAAAACTATTCATGTGCATTAGTCAAAACTCAGATGTAGATTTATAAAAAACCAATACCTACAATTTTGTAGAACCAAAAAAAAAAACACTAGGTAAGTAGGTAGGTATACACAAATTAAGAATTTTTAAATTTCACTATTTTATCTTTTTTTTTCAACTTAATTTTTTCATAAAATTTAACGTGTCTATTTTAGATGAATTTTCTGTATATGCGGAAAATTTTATATGCAGAGTTACCAATTAATTTGGTTCGATGTTGGGCGCCACTTAATTAATTAATTTGTTCTTACAAACGATAAAACCTTATAAAGTGAATTGAGTGATGATTTGATTTGAATAGAAAGAGATATGTACCTACTTTAGCACTTTTAAATTGCTAGAAACTGCTTTTATTATTATAATTTTAATAAGGTAACATTATTTCTCTAAGAAGTCCCTTTCAAATATTTACGTACCTACCTATGGTTGCATTACAAAAAATAATAATTTCTTAAAAATAAAAAAAAATATATTTTAATTTGTGGTTTTTTAGGTTTTTATAATAATTAAAACAGGTGCAATTAATTTAAACTAATTCATCTTCTGCTTCCCTACGTTTCGCTGACTTTTTCCGGCTTTTTCAGGGCTTTTCGTTTTGTTTTTGCAAAGGTGCTTACATATGTCTAAACAAATTGAATTGGCTTAAAAAAACAAAAAAAAAAAACATCAATGGAATAAATGTAGGTACCGTACCTATCTCAATTTATTTGTCACTCTCATTTTTTAAAATCATTCCCAAGAAATCTAATTTATTCTCCTCGTTCTTCTTAATTGAAATTTTTATTTAGTTAAAAAAATTTATTTAACTTCTTTAAAGCTGAACATTTTTGGCTATTCGCTTATACGTTAAATATGTATAAATGTACATAGTTTCCTTCAACTCTTCGAGACGTGCAAATTTTAAGCTGTTGACGTGAGAGGTCAGGTCGTTAACTATTATTATTGCCTTTTTCATAGATATAATTTCTTTTTTGAGGTCAATATCAAAGAAATTAAAATTATCTAACCCGCTCCCCACCCTCTACACTATGGTTGTGGCTTGCGGGTAACGGGGATGCGGGTATTTTAGTGATTTTTTTTTTTTTTTTTTGGTAGGTATTGTACCTACCTAAGAGTAAATGATGGAGATGAAGAGGAGATAAAATCATTAAGCACACCTTTACTTGCATATATGCAGAGAAGATAAAGAGTTGAAGAAAAGACTGTTGATGTGAAATATTTAATTTTATTCCTAATTATTTAAAAATTAAATTTTAAGCAAAAAGAAATCACTTTCACTTACCGACTATTTTCGATTTTATCTAAATCCGTGTATCCACTCATTTTTCTTGTGTTTTGTATTTTTATATGGTTTTTCTAAATAAAATATTTCAATTCCTTGACGTGGAATTTTTATTTTAGAAAAATAACTTTTTTTTTTTTAATAAAATTTCAGTTGAATCGCGTGTTTCTTCATTCAAGCGAACACAAATTATTACAATTCACGGCCACTTTGGATGAATTTTTTTTTTGGTTTTTTTTTTATCACACACAACTTGGCGAAGACGAACACAAGATACAGAATGAAATTAAACTGGATTATCACAGCCAATTATACAAAGCAGACTAAATTAGTTTATTAATCAAGAAATTTTATGTCTGCTGACGACTTTTTGTTTCTTTTTTTTTTCACAAACACGATTGAGAATTTATTGTCAAATGCAATTTTTTTTTTGACGGAGAATGAATTGGGTTTTGGTCAAAGATGGATTTGTTTTTCTTTTTTTTCTATAAACTTATTTGATTATTTCAAACAGTCAAAAACAACACGACAAATAATAATAATTTTGGGTTTTATTCATTTCTCGAGAGTAGAAAAAAAATTCATTAACGCTTGTACAAGACAGAAAGCGAACCAACCACGACCGAGAGTAGACTATCGAATGACGTTCGTTGACAGTTGGTGGTTTGGTTTTATTTGAAAGTGCGTATTGCCAGATGTAAATATAAACATCTAGCGGTTGAATTCAATGAATGGTGAATTAATGGCAGCTTACTCGGTTTGCCGGTAAAATCACTTTAAATTGATTAAAATATTATCCCCATAGCCAATTGATTACAAATAAAAAAAAAAGAACAACAATTTACTTATAGAGAATTTTTGTTTAAATACTGATTGAATATTTTGATAAAGAAATGATGAGGTTGTTTCCAGAATTGTTGTTTTATTTGTTATGGGGTGATTTGTTTGGGAATTTCTTTGCTCGGGAGCTTATCTGGCAGTACTGATAGTGAGTGGATTTGTGTTTTGTGATATTTTCTGTAGTCATGCCACTTTTTTGCGAAATCTGATTGGTTGATTTGAGTTGAAAATGCTCTTTAGTGTGATAAAGAGTGTTTGAAAAATGACAAGATGTCTCTTTTTTGTTTTTGTTGAATGAAATTTTATTCCCCATAGTGCGATTGTGGTGTGGTAGAATATTTTAAATTTGGGATCAAGGGGGTTAAAAGATGCATTTTTGTAGATTAAAGGTAAAGTTACGTAAACAGCACCAGCCGTTTGGACTGGAGTTACACTTCCTATTCTTCAAATCAAAACAAAAATATGTAGAGTCTTTATAGTCATCAATTTTCTCAATTTTATTTAAAATTTAGTTTAGTTTGCTGGTTTTTGCTTAATTTAAAGATCTTAAACCTCAAAGATCCAAAAAAAAAAAAAAAAAACAATTTCATAATCGCTGTATTAAATAAACCCTTTGAAAAGTGCATGGTGATCGCTTCTTCCTTTTAGGTAACAGGAAGGAAATAGTGAATGTCACGCAAAGAAATTTGTGCGGTGAAATAGCATCTTTCAAATAAGGGCCACTTTCAAACTCGGCCCATCATTTTAGTCTTGCCTTGCGTGATCTGAGCCCTTAAGTTTCATAATAATTGCTGCTTTCCTAAAATTATATCGATAATCCAGTAAATTAGTTAAAAAAATACCTATTTTGCACTTGAACCTTAAATGTTTTTACTCAGGCAACAAATTATGCAATTAAGAATACGTTCGCAAAGCAATAGAAATAAAGATTGAACTGGATATAGTGCAAGGGCGTACGCAGGATTTCGATATGGGGGGGGGGTTCAAATAATTTTTTTTTAACAAGATATCAGTCGGTACAAAGAAGGCATAGTGCTGACACATATGGATGGCGCTTTTTAATAATTAGTTAATAAAAGGTACCTAAAATTTCCAGTTACCACAGATATGCAAAAGGAAAAAATTTACAAGATTTTATAACAAAAATCATAGTCATGTAGTTTAATTGCTTTTTAACACAATGAAAAAAAAATTATTTATTAAAATTTACACGCTTGAGGTCACGAAAATAGGAAAGTATTTATTTATTAGTGGACTATTTCACCAAATTGTTAGTTACAAGTGATTTCTTACCAACATTTGTTCAAAAATCGTTTTATTCTGTTTCAAAAAATATTTGTATTACAAAATTGTAGTTCCAATTTACAAAGTTTACAAGTACAAATTTGTGAAAGTTCTTGCATTTTTGTAAGTTTCTGTTTCACCAAATAAATGAATTTAACAAATTTGTAAAATTGTTGAAAAATTCTTATAGAAGAAAGTTGGAATGTAATTTTATTTACAATTTGTATTTTTTCAATATTAAATTTGTATTAATAGTTTCGAAGACTGTCTAAAGTTAGACAACGTTTGTAAAAAATAAATATCGACTAGTTTTTAAAAATTCATGATTTCAAACTTTTGCAAATAATATGTAAATAAAAAAATGGCGATTCTCGGAAATCATCTTCCTTTTTTTGAGTTTCGCATGCTCTATTTTCAAACATTAGTTGCAAATTTAAGAAAAAAACCAGACGGTTTATTTTTAACTCTCTTGATAATCCAGTTTTTGAAAATTTTTCCCAAGAGATTGAAGGCAGAAAAATTTCTAATGCTACTACTCATTTGGCCATTTCCACCATCTCCTATCCTAATTACGATATAGAAATAAAAAATAAATTAATTAAATTTGGTGGTAAAATAACTCAATTTCTTCAAAAGGTTGTTGCTTGAAGAGTATCCCCTTCTCAAGCACCAACCCTTTAATGTATTTATTTTTTATAAGGTTATAAGGTATAAATTCTATGCTTTTGAATAGGAACAAAAAATTAAAAATCCACTGATAAAAAATTACAGTTTTAAAATTTCCAAAAAAAAAGTGTTTTAAGGAAATGAAGTATTTCTCATTTTATTCAATTTGAAAATTGAAAATTGTTAAAAAAATGAATTTCTTAAGCTCATAAGTGCCTTCTTTGTTACGTTAAATCTTTGAAAAACATCCTTAAACAACTTCGTTAAACTTTTTTTGCTTAATTTTGAAAACATATTTTTTTTCAAAAACTATTAATTATAATAGCATGATAGCATGGACCGATGGACTTAACTTCCATGCAGTAGCTTTTTGTCGCATCTTGTTATGCAAATCACCTTAATGTTTTTTTTTATTATATTATTGTTTTGAATATTATATCAGATGCTAATAAATATTTACAATAAATATCGTTTAATTTACCTTAAGAAAACAATTAAGGCTGTTGAGTCCTAGAACTTGTAATAAAGGTATTAAAAACTAAAAGAATTCAATAACGACGGGAAGTAAAGCCGGAAGAACCTTTAAAAATTTAAAGAAATTCACCCATATCAATAAACAAACTGCGTGGATGAAGAAGAAGATGTTAATAAATGATCTTGAAAGTGAGGTTCACATTTCCAGAAGTAATTTAGGACTTCATTTAATTATGTTAACTAACATTTAATTAATGCAATGTCGTATAAATTTAATGATACATCGTAAAGAAAGGCACAATAATTTCTTGTAGTTTAATAACTGCAAACATACCTACATATAGGCTCATATAATAAAGCTGATGATAATCCCAATGGGGATTGGTTCTTAGTTCCTGGGGACTTAGTTTACGGCACCGTCTGAACAATCTTATGTACCTAAATTGTTGTTACCTATCTTTATATTATATTTCTATATATTTTGTATTTACTTGTATGTGGCTTGAAATATCATACGATATGTTCTTACTCACAGAGTATCACCTCATTACACGATCCAGTAAATAACCACACAAATTAAAAATTACCTATGAAAGTTGTATCACCTTTATGAACGCACGATATTAAATAACATCACACAAATATCGGTTTCATTAAGAGAACTCATTACTTTTTCATAATTGAATAAGAAAATGTCACTTTTAATGAGAATGTCAATTAGGTACTTAGTATGTATTTTCTCGAAAAATATATTGGCGTCGGTTCTACTTGATTTGAAAATGATGTGTACCTACTTTTAAAATGACTGTAAATCACCATTAAAACAAGTTGATGCCGACGACATGTTATTCGTTGTAAACAAAGACTTTAAGAAGAACTTTAAAAATTTACAACCAGTTTCCTACTTAACTTAGGCTTCAATGTGCAAGATGCAACTAATGCAAAGCAGACAACCTAGCAAGATGGCTTTCATAAATTGACTTATATTAAGGCCTTGCAACAGTCTTACTCCATAGTCGATGTCATAAAAGACGAAATTGACGTCCAAAACCTACCACGGTGTATTTTTGCACCCAGAACGCCTTAAACCATTTTATGAGTAAGATAATGTCTTTAATAATATTAATTGGAAGTTCCAGTCCATCCATTAAAATCAAGTCTAAAAAGTGATCTTCCACTCTCAAGGCCATTCACTTCTGCATATACGGTTGAATCTTTTTTTATTATGATGAAGGAATCCCCGCTTAGCACTTAAGGTTGTTCCGGTTTTAATTATGTCTGCATTTTATTGACGTTGCATTTTGAGTATGCATGCATTATACATATTGCAGGGCTTCAAATTGAAGCTGTAACCTGTTTTAATTACGTCTATAGGGTCTAGCTTCTAAACAGCAAACTAGTTTTAGTCCGCTTAAATATACATAGGTATACCTGCATTTGATGAAGATTAAGGGAAATAATGAAAGACGTATATTATCATCTTCAGTTTAACTAGGCAAAAATTAAGAGACTTAAATGCATCCGATCTTTGTAAAAGCGTATATAGGTATTGTAATTTCCAATTATTTTCAGCATATGCATTTATCAAAGAAAAAACACGTTTATTTATACTTATTTATTTTCACTGGAAAAAACCTACCACTTAAGTCCTAATGTCACAACAAAGATTTCAAGGTAATTAGGTAATTTGCCATTTTAATTAAAAATGTCAAAATGGTGCGGCTTTCATTTGATAAGTAGAATTGTCAAACCAATAGAAAAATTTTGACCTAGAGTGATACTCAATTAGTGATAAGGTAAGGTACATATTGCGAACTATTACAACAAGCTCATAAATGTCTGTAAGTAATACTTACATACTGCAGCTAATAAAATTTTTAATTGTTTATCGAGAGCGTTTTTATTAATTTTATTGCTCCATAGTTGGTACCCGCTTACGACATGTATGTTCCTATATTATCTTAAACTAATATAGGTGGAAGGTTTTAGAATGACCGAAAAAGGTGATCAAGGTGAAGTCCTAAAAAAGTATTATAAAAAAAATTTATTTCAGTAAACACTTCGAAATTATTGTTATCAAATCAAGTGTTACAAAATTATACTCTTTAACCTTTCGAAAAGGAGAAAGGACACGTTTCAAAAAACCTGAATTATGTGATATTTACAGAACAAACGAGGCTAATCGCAATTCTGAGTTAAAAAAAAATAAGCAAATAAAACAATTTGATAATAAACCACGAACGAAAGAGAAAGAGTAATCATTTTCTATATTATATACTAGCCGACCAGTGCTCGCGTTGCTTCGCAAGCTTTAAATATACTTATTAATATGAATAGGTAAAAGTATATCAAATGCTCCATGAGACTAACCACAATTTTTACTATATTATTAACAAAAATTTTATTTACATACTTCCATATGCTTTCCGTAACCAAATAAAGAATTTTATTTTCTCTCACTGAAACAGTTTCATGATGCCAACTATACATTTCCTTTTATAACTATTTTTTATTTTTTCCCTTGGCCGAAAACTCCCTTAGACGGACAACAATTGCGACCGTTACTGTCCGGCTAAGGGAGCTTGCACTGTATATTATTTCTTACTCCACTCAATTGAAATCAGTAATGTTTCATTTTCATAATCTTCAGCAGCTCTCAGTAAACCTTTTTTTCATGCTGCTTCCTACTGAATGCACTGCCCATTTTCCTCTCAAAATATTTACATACATTTATGTAACACTTCGGTTTACTGCAGAAGAAGCAAAGAATAAACATTGAGCACGGCAGTGGTGCCCATACTTAAAATATGTAGGTATGAATGTAACATTTTAGTTCGCTTAAGAAGAAGGAAAAAACAAACAGAAACACCCTAAGCATTGGCCGTCGTCGTTACAAAAAATCAACAATTGAGTGGAATGAAAGGAGGAATAAAAATGTTAATGAGTGAATGAGCGAAATTTGAGTGGACAGAGATTCAGAAGCAAATACACAAAACACAGAACAATAATGAAATGGAACAAAGCAGCATTGCGATTGAATTGAATTCATAGATGCAAAATTACAAAAAGTTGATAAATTTATAATTAGTAAATAAATTTATTTCTCAGCTTAGAAGTACAGTTAAGAAATGATTTAGGGCTTAAAATTTGCATAAAACTATTGACTTTATACAAAAAATCGCACTTTTGTAAAATATCAAGCAGGTTTAAAAGCATAATTCAATATGTTGGCCAACTTCGACAAAAAAGTGTACGAAATTTTCTTAAAAGTTAATAATCTAATTCAACAAATATATTTAACAAATAAAAAATATCTATTTACATGCTTCAAAGAATAAGGAAAATTATAAAATTTGTTTCAAGTAAATCGGTTATATACTTTCTGAGAAATACGCGGACAAACAAAATATTTGTTTCGTCTTTATATAATAGTAATGATAATGATATGTACAATCGCAGATTCTATATAAGATTTTATTTATATGTCATATTGCGCAGGTTGTCAAAAATGACTGTCAGAAACTAAAAAATAGTTGTTCGAGTGCCCTCACAAACTTCACACTGCATTAGTAAAAACAACAACAAATAATATCGGCATTTGACAAGCAAAGGGGCACTGGATCCACTATTTTTTATGGATTTTGATAGATGCGCAGAGCCGAACAAAAATGAAAACGCTAATAGCCTCGTTCAGGAGTGTATCCAAAGCCATCTGGATAGCTTTGTGTTGTTGTAATCCCTTGCGAAAAAACAGCTGATGCAACAACAACTAAAAGTATCTGAAAATTTTTGGATATGTTGACACCGCCTTGGATAGGTTTTTGAACGCGAGGAATGATATTAGCCTGATATATGTCCTGTGCGTACATATGTCCACACAAACATATTTATGTATCATTTTTGAGACGGATATAATTTAGGTAATCGATAAATATTTTTGTGAAATGCACTTAGACACTTACTTATGTCTTTAATATGTAATAATATTCTTCAAAAACATATTGAAACAATCCTCATCTAAAACTGTTGAAGATTTTGTTAGGGTAAATTCAACAGGAGTAGTAGAGGTACCTTATGTTAAAACTTTATATGTATGTACCAGTGGCGTGGCGTGGATTATTTCAAATGGTAACTCGAAGAAAAATTAATCACTCACAAACGTTAAGTTAGAAATGTCTACCTGAAAAATAATGTTTATTGCATATCTGCTTTCCACGTTCAATAAGTAAAGCAATTCAAACCAAATTTTATATAATAAAAGCGCCTTCTAAAGAAACTGTTTTTGGCAGATGCAAATGCTACCTTAAAGAAAGTTTAAATTCACGTTATAAAGAAAAAAATAAGGAACTTCACCAATGAAAGAGTAGAGTGTGCTATTTCTATAACTTTTTTTCTGTTTAATAAAATTCAACTTACTGAAATCATTTGCTTCCTCCAAAAGAAAATCAGTTAAGCAACAATCTACATTTATTAATGCCATTTTCAGCTAGCAATAATTTGAAACTAGGTAATAAACTATAATTGCAAATTATACTTTTCACTTTTCACTGTTTTTATTTGATTTTGTTTTTAATTTAAAACAAGAACATTAAAATTCACTTCAAATTACGCATCGCAATCTGCTTGGTAACTAAATCTTTCAAACAGAAACAGAATTTACCTGTCCTGCTCAATAAACTTAAGACTTAATAAACATAGCGCAGTGAATTAGACACACAAAATTCACCAATATGACGGAAAAAAGCGTGTTATCTTTCGAATTAAATTGAAATTTTCAAACAGAAACCAATAATGTACCTCCACAAACAGTAAACATATTTGTATGTGCCTCTACCTTCATACAGCAGCGCAGCGAGATACATACAAAATTCCCTCTACTCCAACCAACTTCAAACACAACACAAAAACAAATAGAACTTCAACTTATCTCTTGCTGGATAGAACAAATTCGTTCTCTTTGCTCTTGTTCCCTTTTGCATTCATTCGCATACAAAATAAGACGCAAGAAACCGAGTTATTATTTTGCATAAGAAAGCGTGTATTGAACAGAGAGCGTGACGTGACACCTCTCTGTTCATACATGCTTTCTTATGGGAAAAAGTAACACGGTTTCTTGCGTCTTTATGACGGATTTTTTTTCTGTGAATGAATAATAGGGAACAAAAGCAAAGAGAACAAATTTGTACTATCCTGTATCCTATCCAGTTCCAGCAGAAAGTAGGGTTTTTTGATGTAGTATGTTGATTGTGGAGTTGGAGAAGAGAGACATTATACTTTTTTTTTGATGATTTGTGTTTGCGTGCGTTGAGTAGAACAGCAGTAGGCATATTGATTATTGTGTTTGACTGTTTGTGTTATGGTTGGATTGGCGGGTAAAATGTCGCGTGCGTGTGCTGGTGTGAGGAATGGACACATATTGTGTATTCGTTTAGATTCATGTTGCTCGTTATTTAATTAACGTGGTTAAATGTTTAAAGTTAGGATTTCAAAAGGTAACTCGATAGGAATCGTGTTATATGGACGCCACGCCACTGGTATGTACTACATACATACCTAACATCAAGTCGTAGTTCAAGAAATAATTATAAAATTAAAAAAAGACCTACAGCCTACATAACAATCAACATACCTAACACCTTATTTTTAGAGGAATTAACTTACAAAGCTTGTTGAATGTTGGTATGTAGTACATACAGGTGTACAAGGCCCTCCCTAGCCCCTGCGTTGCTACGGCACTGTTTGGTACCTACCGAACATGGATTACATTTCTGTGTTACTGTGTTGTAAGATTATCGCAAGAAACTAGAATAAGCAACAATTTTAATGGGTAAAGCCTAGTTTATAGATCGAAGCGAAGTAAAATTTTCATACAAAAAAAAATATCTTTTTTCCCAGGCGTGAAAAATACAATAGAATTAAATGCAATTATTTAAGCGACAAGGAGGAAGAAATTTGTTTCGAAGTAAATATAATTCAACGTATCTACTTATCTAAACCAAATATAAAACAAAATTTATTTTCTTTGCAAACCTTTCGACAGGAGATTTATTGATGTTTCATTTCGATTTGGATTTCACTTCGCATTGATGTATAAACTAGGCTTAATATGTTAAAGGGATAACCTTTTTAAACCCTTTCGAATGAGATATTAATTATGTCAGTAGCACTTGTATGTCCGAAGCAATGACGCTCGAAATAATTTAAGTGCTTCAAACTGAGCTGCAATTTACCCCAATCGCGATGTCTCACCACCTGAAACGACGAGGCGAATGTTATAAAACAATGCCGCCATGATGTGGTGCAATTTTTCTCTGTCGATCGGTATATAGGCTATTGAAACTTTGCATTTTATGCAGGACAATTTTTGTTTTTTTGATGAATCTGTACTTTAGGAGGGATAAGTGTGAGTGTGAAACCGAGTTTTTGGGGTTGAAAACCCCCCGTCATTTTGGAAAAGGGGGCGTAAAAAGTTCTTCGCGATATCTTGAGAACCATACATTGCAAAAACAAAATTTTGGCACGTTTTTCTAGAAAACTAAATTCTCTACAATTTATGTCATCGCACTTTTTATCGAAAAATTGATAACAAAATTGTAGAAAATCAAATTCTCTATACAATTGTGTTAAAATTACGTTTTTGCGATATATGGTTCTTAAGATATCGCGAAGAACTTTTTACGCCCCTCTCTCTTTATTTTATCTCACTCCCACCTCATGAAGAGAAAGATACGAATCAATGAACTATTATTGCTAAAAGCCTTCCACTGAGTATGAACACAATGTCAAAAAAATGGGAAGTAAATCCAGTATAATAGTGTGGAAACAAAATATGAAATTTCATCCCACACGACTTGACAGCCCATCCCACACAATTTGACATGTTTTAATATATGAAAATTTTTAGGATTGGTTCTAAAACCATCACACATGACACATTCTATCCAGCTTGGGGGTTAGAGGTTATGGTGCAACTGATTTTTTTGGACACAAGTGTGAAGGCAACATATGAAAACATTTTCTTTACACAAATTTGGCAGTCGTAAGTAATTCTATCCCACTTTTTTTTGACATGTGTTAATACTCGATAGTAGCCGTGGCGTGATGGTTAGTGCGATGGACTGTCATGCCGGAGGTCTAAGGTTCGATCCCCAGCCTCGTTACCTATTTATTTAAAAGAAAAAACGGCTACTGCCTCTTGAGAGGAATTGACAAATCCTCCAAGAGTATCTCCTGTCACAGAAAAGTGCCGCTCGTTAGCCGTTCGGATTCGGCAATAAACTGTAGGTCCCCTCCATTCCTGCAGACACGCACACAGGAATGGTTGAGAGTTGTAAGTCACTAGGCCCTATAGTTCTTCATGAGCTGTTGTGCCATCAAATTTATTTTTGAGCGCCATCTAAAGTAAAGTAAGTTAATACTCGATGGGATAGTGTGGAAGGGCTATCAGTTGAATTAAAATCTGGTTTAATTTTATCCGACTATAAAGGTTTGACACTAATGAGATGAATATGTACATATGTACATACATGGCAAATTCAAAACTTAATCTTAGATAATATGTTATCGAAATTTTAAGCCAATTCCAAGACGGTTTAACAAAATTCTTACCAATGTAACATTTAGGTACTTTTAAATCTATTAATTTTGATGTAGATTGAGTTTTTATTTTCTCCCGGGGGAATAATTTAAATCCCGTTATTTTTGAACATGCTTAGCTCTAAAATAAAAGTTCTTCCACCAAAATTAAGCTTTGTCAGAATTTTTATTAATTTTCAGCTTTTTGACCAAAAAAAGGGGTAACCTTACCCTTTAAAAACAAAATCATTATAAGAAGATATTGTTGGCACTTCATTTATGGAATTGAAAAAAAAGTTATTGTAATCGGCCCTTGTTTTGAAATTGAAAATTTTGACATTTGTCGACGTTTCGAGGTCTCTGAAGTCGGATTACATTGTTATTAGAGAGATGTCTGTGTACCATGTACGTTCGTACGATCGTAAGTTCTAAAGCTTTTTTTCGCCGACGATATCTCGAGAACGCATAGAGATATTTACTTCAAATGAATTTTATTTTACAGATAATAAAACCATAACGTGCAGAAAGGATTTTCAGAAAAATTCAATTGGCGGTTTCTTTATTACAGTAATTTAAAAAAAAAAAAAGGTGTAAAATGGCTTGTTTTTTGAACATCTCTAGAACAAATAATGCTATCGACTTCGGTCTGGTTTCATTCTATGCATAATGACGTAGTAAAAAAATGGTAATACTTAAAAAAAAATCAACCCACAGTTTCTTTTTTTTTTTAATTAAAAAAAAACATTAAAAATTTTTAAAAAATATCGAATATCTTGAAAATACGCAAATTATTCAGGTTAATTTTAATTAATATTAATAATTGGTAGAGTTTGTAAAAAAATTCAATTAACGTTTTTTTTCTAGGTAAAAAAAAACTGCATTTTTTGCATAATTGATAAGGCTTGTAAAAAATTCAATTGATGGCTAAAAAACTGCAACAGAAACTGCTTATAATTGTTATTTTTCGTGTCGCATACATTTAGAGCAAACGCCTTCCTTTGTTTGCACAAATGATAAGTTTTTCGTAGATTTTTAATTGGTAGTTTGCTTATAAAAAATAATAAAATAAGGATGTCGAGTTTCAAAGGAAACCAATGGGAAGTTATCAGTGTGGGTCAAACCCAGCCTCTTTTTATTCCTGAAATGAGCTACAATATTTTATGTTGTAATAATTACTATTAAAAAAAAGCTACAAAATTCATAAAAATAAAATATAATGAAACCGACAAATTACTAAAACTTTGCTGATTTTTTTTTATAAAGTCGTACAGAATTAATAAATTTTAAGCATTCCCAGACGAACACCCTGTACATATTAAAAGTTTGATTGTAGTCAATTAGTCGTGTGGAATTTTAAAATTGCAACGTCTTTAAAAATTATTTGATCGCAATATTAAACTGCTTCGAGTTTTATATTTTATTTTAATAATAAAATTTTCCTATATATGTAATGCATTGAACCTGTTTGAAGTGAAATAAATGACTTCAGAGTTCATTTTCTAAATATGTGTATTATAAATACGTACTTCCTTGATTCTTATTTTATTACCATGTCACAAAATTTATTCCAGAAGACTACTTAATTAACCCTTGTAAATAGGCAGACATAAGCACGACTGGATACTGGAAACACCAAACCAAAAACTTACAATATTTTACAAAGGTGTTTTCAGTTATCAGTTGTTAAGTAAGTAACCCATGTAACCCCACTGCTTACATAGTTAATTTTTATCATTTATAGAATGATCAGCAATGTATGTACATTATATCTGCATTTTAATTTGTCTTGTCCTGTTTTGTTTGTTTTTTTTTTTTTACAAATAAATAAACATCGTTGAAAACTCGTGTATTGCTATTGTATTGCCGCCACACTGTCCAACTATCTAGCCGACTGAAGCTACAATTTCATAGACACTAGCCACTTAATGCTAATTAAATTTGACGCGCATTACTGCGGATTCCGTTTTAAGTGATTCCCTTCAAAATAATACGAACATTTAAGCACTTTTGTATAGCCTAGCCAGTAGCCATTAATATAGGAGGAAGAGTACAAAAGGCTCTTTATAATATCTTCAAGGGAATCACATCATAATAATGTCATGCTAATGTTTATAGAACTGATTTTCTATGAATTTGTATAAGAAATCATGGCAAGCTGTTGACGGAAGCTTAAATAGTTCGCCACATTTAGCATAAGTACAGCTTCATTATAATAAAATTGACTATTCAGATTCTTTAATTTAGAATTTGCAAATTTTTCTTAGGTCGTTGGACCTATGTGTATTATTGTTTTTTTTTTTTTTTTTTTGCTTTTGATAGCCAAAAACCCGTAGATAAATAAGGAAGTCTTTCAATAACCACAATTCTTAAAGCTCTATAAATACATAATTCTTTTAAATTAATATTAAGGCTTAGCTTGTTTGAAACTTAAAACTTCATAACTAACTTTAGAAGATCTTCCACTCAACATGACCTTATAACAGAATTATAACGGAATGTCTATCGAATTATATTTATGTTTTTGATTATACGGTTCTTTGTTCAGTTCACATGAATGAATATTTTTATTCAAAGTATTATTTTTTTGTACGATTTTATGCTCATGATTCTGACTTTTAAAAACAGCAAGATTCTTTTAAAAAGTCACAAGTTAGACGCACCTATAGGAAATGTGGTTGAATTAAAAACGTTGAATAACTGGTTTAAAAATTAAATAAATATACCTACATGTCTATAATCGATAGAGAAGTAATAAATCTACACAAATTAAGTGAGACGGGTTGTCTTTAAATTCATAGTAATAGCTAATAGGAATTAAAATTAATTTTAAATTATCGACTCTATAAATAAAACTACTGTCTAAGATTTCTACCTAGAATGTATGCATATAGGGCAAGTATAGGTCATGGTAATGAATTAACAAAATATAAAGGAGATTGGGCAAATTATATGAACTTTTTCACATAAAAATATCTCAAGTAAAAATCGTTGGCAATAAGATATTTCTTCTGCTATCTAATACCTATATCACAAAAAAAAAAAACAAAGTTTCATTTAAAGAAATGTAAAAACCAACATTGAACACTAAAAATATTGAGGTACATATTTACAAAAATTATGTTTGAGAAAATACTTTTTTATGATTATTATTAAAATTTTTGAAATAATGAATAAGAAATAAATAATATGAGCAATAAAAAAAAAAAACTTCTTGTTCTCATACAAAATTCCTTACTTGATTAACTAGCGTTCACGAGAAATACTTTTCTCATCTTCTGGTTAATAGGAACAATGAAAAATAATATTTTTTTTTAAAATAATTTTTAAATAATTAAAACCTCTTCTTTGTAGCATTTTTTGCCATTGACAAAAATTATGCCATGTTCACATTTTGTCATCACTCTCATAAGATAATTTAATCCACGACTTCTTTACATTTTTTTAACTAACAAAGATTAGGGCCATTTGCTGAAATGAAGCTTATTAGAAGTTTTTACCTAAGGTTTGACTGAGTTCCAAAATTGATCAGATGCGTATTTACTGCGCAAACTGCGCATCCAAAAATTTTGTTGGTGCTTCGATTTAATTTTTTTTTTGCATTCCGAAACGTCAGACTTATGCAATGTAATATTTCTACAAAAGCATCAAGTTTGCGTTGCTGATGCGTATGAAAAATGTAGGTATTACTTCCGCAACAAAACATTCTCTACATTTTGGAACTCAGCCTTTGTTTTAATTTTTAATTAATTTTTATTTTTTAAACAAAAAAAAATATTACGTATACGCCACAGTGTGCATTGATAAAAATTGATAGAAGTTGTTATAGAGTTTTAATTCTTACTATACAGGGGGTAATTCTGATGGGATACCAAAACTTGTCCAACAAGTTTTTACTAGCAAAGACCTTACAATTATTTGAATAAATAACATTCCCCGTCTAGATTTCCATTACGAAATTATGGGCGGTACTGCTGACTTATTATTTGCAGTTAAAGTACCCCCGTTACAGTAAATTGCATTCAATTGCACAGTTAATTAACTGCAATTTTACTGACTGCATTACCAATGGACATTTACAGGAATAGTACCTAGTTATCTAATCAATCACTTCAGTTAAGATAAAAAACTAAACTTCGTCTGTGCTACATATACTTTATGATTAGAAACAGAATTAAAGGAAATATATTTAAGTAACGCAAAATTCTATTCGATCATTCAATTATAAACCAATATAGACCACCACCTGACAAAAATTTTCAAAATATGTACTCCTGCTCAGATAAAATTTAATGAGATTTTTTTTTTTCATTTAGTATAATTTATCTTTTCGGAATTCATCCAAAAACTTAAAATAAGGGAGCAGCAAAGTCTTTAGAACCTATACCTACTTATTTGTAAACTGGGCATTTTAGACAATAATATACAGGGTGTTCGGTATAAGGTGCACCAAAAGGCTAGAGCGAGTAAGTGGAGTAGACAAGAAAAAAAATCGTATGGGAGGGGGGGTATTTCCCCCCGTTTAGGCGAGAGGGGCAATTTTCTAAAAAAATGACTTGAAATAGAAAAAAAAATATTAAAAAACAACGGTCGCACCAACAATGTCATGTTATACTTTTTTATATTTCGTTCTTAATTCGAGTTAATATAGAGAACAGTTCTTGAAAAATTAATTTTCAAACTCAAAATTTAGAAAAAAATAGGAAAAAAATTGTATTCAAACTAATTTTTTTTTCAAAATTGTACCTATCTAATTAAGTAACAATCTCGTTTTTAACATTCGAAGCTCCTGTACATTTCTAGTCAAATACGAAAAAAGAAAATACTCATGTCTTTTTGTTTTTGAGAAAATTAAAAATAACGGGAGGGGAAATTTTATAAAAAAAAATGACTTAAGACAGAAAACAAATTCATTATTACAATTGCATGTTATACCTTTTTGTAAGGCCAAAAACCTCTTCTTTTATTTTCTTTTTAAAATAAGTTATTTTAGTAAACAGTTTTTCAAAAATTAATTTTCAAATTAAATTTTTGAAAAAAAAAAAATCAAAAAATTGTGTTCACATTAATTTTTTTTTCAAAATGTTATGTTATTAAGTAATATTTTCGTGTTTAATATTCAATGCTCCCATCAATTCTCAGCCAAACACTAAAAACCAGATGTCCAAATTATTCCAGTTTTTGAGAAAATTGAAAATAACTAAAGTAAGTTTTCTATCGGTCATTTTTTTGTTCCAAAGATTCTGTTTCTACTAATTAAGTAGTAAAGTAGATATCGTTATTTTTAATTTTCTCAAAAACTAAAGAACATTTAGGCATCCAGTTTTTAAAGTTGACGGGAAATTGATTGGAGCATCGAATATCAAAAACGAAAATACGTACAATTTTGAAAAAAAATAGGTTTGAACAGAGTTTTGTTCATTATTTTTTCAAATTTATGAGTTTGAAAATTGATTTTTCAAAAACTATTATATTAAATAATTTGAATTAAAAATAAAATAAAAGAAACGAGCCCCTGGCTTTAGAAAAAATGAAACATGACATTGGAAGTGTTGCCGTTGTTTTTAATAATTTTTTTTTTCTACTTCAAGTCGATTTTTTACAAAATTGCGCCTCCCACTTAAGCGGGAGGAAATAGACACCCCTTTACATATGATTTTTTTTCTGTCTTCACCCAACCTACTCGCCCTATCTCTTTGGTGCACCTTATACCGAACACCCTATATATACATACATAGATATAATTATAATATTAAACGGAATCTAAGGCTCTTAGCCAAACATTATAGTTAGTTATACGAAGTTTCAATAGTTCGCGATACAGTAAGTGATTCACTTTATTAATCGATAACAGCTAAATTTCTAGTCTTTTAAGCTGCAATAATGTAAGAATACTCGTTGGTGTTGTAAACACGTATTATGTCACATGTTAGTAATTTCTTAAATATATTCATAAAATAGTTTAACGTCAAAAAATGAATTTTAAAAAGTAACTGTTTTACAATAGGAAATCAGTCATAGATTAGCGAAACATTAGTTGAAGTATTACTTAGTCAAATATCGACTGATCTAATTTTAATTTATTGCAGCAACTTTAGATCACGAAAACAAGAAATCATAAATAAAACCTGTTAATCTCGCACAAAGCACTTAAGGTCTGGATTTACCGATAATTCTGTTATGAAAAAGTCTAGGCCCTTGGGCTTTATCAAAAAAAGTACTTTTTTAAATTAACATTTTCCCAAGCAAATTAAAAATTTCCGAATGTTTATCTGTATCTGTATGGCTGATTATTTTAAATTATTAAATACTATAATATAGTTATTAATTTAAATATGTTAAAGCATTTATAGTAAAAAAAAATGTTGCAACATGCAATTAATATTTATAATAAGACTCTGGCTATTATTTTAATATTTATTTCATTTAAAAAAAGAAACATACAAACCTATTTATACATAATGTTGTTCCAATTTAAAAAAAAAAATCGAAAAATAGAGAAACCTTTTGTATTTTTCAATATTCGTTTATTATAAGAAATAGCTTTTTCACTCAATTATAGTTCTTTTTTTTATGTATCAATTTTGTATTTTAATTTATTTTATTTGTTTTATTATCATTCAAAACTAGAACTTAACCCTTTCGAATTAATTTCCCGCTATAGTTACATATTTTTGTTGTTTTCAAATTTTGATGCTTTAGCTATGTATTGATGTAGTTTTAATAATAATATTTTTCAGCTTCATAAAAAGTTTTCGTTATAATGCATTTGCAATATGTGAAACAAGAAATTATTGATCAAGCAATAATTGTTTTGTAATTTGTGTAAGTATTGTTTTCAAACATTTAAACAAAAAATGTTTAACTTGGGTAAAAATACATATTTTTTTTTTTTTTTAAGGAGGGAAGGTATGCAGTTTTTGAAAATATCTAAAAAATATTATTTGATTAAGGAAATTTATATTTTTCGTAACTTTTATGTTCGGTAGAGAGTTTTATTTGTTTATACTTATTTTTTTTTTTATTTAATGTAAAAGAGCATTTGAAACCACTGAATTGATTTGGTTGAAAAAAAATTGATTATACAAATTCACATTTTTTTCGTTTAGGTAAATGAATCTTTGCATTGGCATATTAATAAACATTTTAAGATGTTTTTATTTCTTTGAATTGTTTTCTTTATTTACCTAACTACAAATTTTTCTTTTCCAGCAAAAAATACATAAAGAGGATAATTTTTTTTAACTATATAAAATGAATAATATACAAACATTACTGGGGATACAAAAATCTTTAAAACAAAAAGTCCAGCTAACATTAACACTTCTGTATATTTTTATAAATTTATAATTAATATTTCCTAGCTTTTTTTTTCAAAAGAATTATCAATTAGCAGGTAAAAAATCTAAAATTTGCTTTGTAAATGTTATATTCTCTGTATTATTATTTTTTTTTTTTTGGTTTCATAAATATGGATTTTTATTTTACAATTAATGGTCTCTAAATAATAATTAATTGTTTAATTTTTTTTTCTGTAGAAAACTTAAATAAGTATTTTAATATTCAGCTTTTACAATTCATTTTATCTATGTATAACAATTATTTTGTTTTTATATTTTGTGAGCGGTTTATTTGTTTTGCATTACTGATTTTTTTTTATAAAATATTAATTAAATCGCAGCACACAAAGCAGAATTATTTATACTATGCTTATTATAAATAAAAAGTAATATTTCGTTTTACAATTTGCACTTTTAAGTTTATTAGTTGTTTTAAGGTAAAATAAATATTTTGTATTAGTTTTTTTTTTTTTTTTATGTTTTATTGTTTTTTGTAATTTAGTTGCTATTCTTGATAAGGTTAATTTAATTATAAAAATGTGTGAAGAAATTCGTAGAAATCGTGGAAGAGAAAAAGTTTGTTTTTTTTTTTGTATTAATAAGTTTGGATATTTGAAGAATTTTTGTTTAATTCTTTTGAAATTTTTTTGTCTTATAAATATTTATTACTTTACAGTAAGGAAGGTTAAAAATTGCTTTCGTGTGTGTGTTTTATGAAAATTATTCATTTTAAAATATTTAGTTTACAATATGTATGCAGTTAAAAAAATTCAAATTACAATTTGGTATACATTGCGCAGTATATAAAGTTTTATTAAATTATTATTAAAGTACAAAAATTACTATTAAAGATATTTTTTTTAAATTAAACTTATTTGATGGAAATTAAAATTATACGAAAGCTTAAATTCAAATTTAATTTATCTTCGATCAAGTAGGTATGTACATGCAATTCATATGGTCAAAATAGAAAAATGGTTAGCAAAAAACATTTTTTTTTTATCATTTATAAAATTTTGGAGTTTACTAGTTTTTCTTAGCTGCATATGAAAAGAATTTATTGAGTTGGTAATAATTTTAAAACTGTTAAACATGGTTGGACAAATATATTTCCTAGTTATTTGTTGAAAATAATGCAATTAGGTTAGGTATGCATACAAATGGTCATATCAAATAAAGCATAAGGAAGTTTGGTATTGACAACCTTGTCAATTTAACAACACTGCAATTAAGAATTTAAAATATTCCATCATTTTAATACGGAATTTTGGATTTACAGAAATTTGAAATACAGAATTCTGATTTTTTTTAGAATTTTGGAACGTAAAATCTTAAATACAGGATAAACAGAGTCATTCAGAAATTTCTATTTATTTTCAAAATTTTAACTTAGAGAATAAGGAAATTATAAATAAACAAATTTGGTGGCACAAACGGCTCATGAAGAACCAGGGCCTAGCGACTTACAACTCTCAACCATTCCTGTGTGCGTGTCTGCTGGAATGGAATGGAATGGCTAAGGTGAGCGGCACTTTTCTATGACAAGCACAAGAGATACTCTTGGAGGATTTGTCACTTCTTCGCAAGAGGTATAGTAGCTCCGAAAAAACTTAAGTTGAAAGCGGCTGGTATTGAATCCCCAGACCTCTGGCATGACAGTCCAACGCACTAATCATTACGCCACGGGCTAATACAGAATAAGGAACCGTTCCAATAAACAAACTTACTTCGTGTGAAGTGAAAGTGTTAAAAATGAAAAAATTGTTATCAAAAAAAAAAATTTAGAGCCAAAACAATATTACTACTTTGAAGTCATTCAAATTGCATTTTTGAAGATTTTATAATTGATTGAGATTTTATAACTGATTTAGTAAATTTTAGTAAAATTATTTCTATTTTATAAAACAAAACATATATTTTTTAAACACGCCATGTATATTTTTTTCAATGACAATAAAGTTTAAAATAAGAACCTTAGAATACTTTTTGAACAAATAAATACATATATCATTTTTTTTTTAATTGTTAACACTGAAATATTATGAGGACACTTATATTTTATTTTCTAATCGCACACAACTTTCAAAAAAGAGTTAATTTTTTACAAAAAAAGAAAAAAAAAATATGTTCAAGTATTTTGTTTCTATTTTTCTTAAGAAGATCACAAGATTTTTTAAAAATATTATTTTTTTTTGTTTCGTTTTTTGTTGTTTTACTTAAGTTTAAATTCTAAAATAAAATGTTATTTTTTTTTGATGATAGTTTGTTTCTTAGGGACTATGACTTATATATTGTAATTTGCTTTATTTTTCATGATAAAAATGTTTTTAGCTAAATTTAAAATTTTATATTTATAATAGTAGTTAAAGTATATAATATTCTAATGTTAATTGTTTTTTTTACATTTCTTAAAGCTTAATATATATTTTTTTAATATCTAATAATATATAATATAAGTTTTATAAATTTATTTTAATATGTATATATTTTAATATATATATATATAATTTTGTGTCTTTTTATATTATGTAACCTAAGTATTTTTAATTTCGTTTATTAACAACACTGTTATTATTTATTTTTAATTAATTTTTTTAATGTAAAAGTTTTAAAAAACTACTCAAGCTTTGGTATAAGTTACCAAAAACATAAATAATGGAATTAACAAAAAATTACATTGAAAAATATTAATCAATTGTTATTTCTGTTGAGTTCGTATTGTGTCTTTTTAATTTGGAGAGTGCAGTTGTAACGTCAAGTTAACTATTAAACTTAATGTTTTCTTTCTATTTTGAGAAACTCTCAAATCCACCATTATTGAATATTCTTGGCTCCGAAAGACTAGAATACAAAATACTGTTTTTTTTTCGACCATTGCATGACACACTTTTTAAATAAATTTATATATGTATATTACCGTTGCCGCGCGCCGGCCGGTAAAAAAAATTAAAGTGCCATATTTTCTAAAAAAAAACGTGCCATTTCTCGTGCCATATGAAAAAACCACAAATTCTTCTTTTTTATTTAACATTTTATCACGGGGTGTAGTATCATCGACAAAATCAAAGAAAATTATTTGATCTATTCATGCATTGTCAAAAAACATAAGCTTCTGTCAATTTTTTTTTATGGAATTTGCACTAATTTTCTTAAAATTTTGTTGAAGTTTGCTTAATTTTAAGTAAAATTGTGGAAATAAAAATCGTGTCATATTGAACTTTTTCGTGCCACCGTACCACGAGGAAAATATTGTGTCAAAAAAGCACGATCGTGCCACTTCGGCAACGCTGATGTATATCCGATTTGATCCAAGAACAACACGTTGTTATTATTGTTTTCGTCGTGTCGCTCCGAATGTTTCGCTTTGGTTTGGGAGAGCCTTTATGTATTTTGGTGATTTGAAATGATGTTTCTTTTGCTTATAACTTTCTTAGTTCTTACATTTACGACAGTAAAGTAAAATTGTAGAATTTTAGTTAATTTAAATGTTTCTCAAAACTTTCTCCCGGGCGTTTAGTTTACCGATGTCGAATTGTAAGCCAAAAACCCCTTCGTAATCATTTTTAAAGATAGGATGGTGTCATGAGATCGAAACCTCGAAGCTCAATTCATCACTCGATTAGTTACCCTATCACACATATACAATTAAAAATATATAAATGTAGGAAGTGCCAAATTCCAGGCCATTTGAACTCCATTTTTAATTTTAGAATATGAAAAAAACCTCGAGTATCTATAATTCCAAAAGACCTCAGAAAATAATTTCTTTTTATTTGGAGAAGTCGGCCTTTGTGCTTACATTTTTTTTCTAGGATTTTAATAGTTTTCATTTACATAGTTTTCGATTTTCGGTACATTTTGGAGCTTTGAAAGATTCTACTATCTACCTTAAGTAGTTTTGATTTTTAACAAATTATCTCAAAATGACACTCTCTTAAAAAATGTATCGCTCTTATAGAATATTTTTACTCAAGACATCAATACTCATCTCGATTATAATAATAGTGTGCGCATAGCATATCATTTAGCATCATTTTTAGTTTTATTATTAAAATTGTAAATGTTAAATAGTTTATTGCTCAGTTAGTATTATATTGGTGAAGAATGCATTTGTATCATTATTATTATTCTCTTTAAAAAAAAATCAATCAATAACGCTGATTTAAGGCTTTGTCTTTATAATCGCTTAAATTGTTTAAGTAGTATGTGTGGGAGAAATTAAAGAAAAAAGTGAAAAATGCTCCAATAAATTCCTGGGAAAAAATAAGTTACTCCATAGTAAAATTAATTAAATTAATTACATATTAATGGTAAGAAAAGCATTTTGCAGAAATAAAAAAAAAAAACTTCAAAGTGTACATTGCATATCAGTAGAAAAGGACGAAAAGCCTTGATTATTAAAAAAAAATACACGATGATGGTTAAGAATACGAATTAAGTATTCACTTTTGAGTAAATTAAATTGCATTTCCATATGAATTCAACACCCCTTGGCCAAGCCAAGAGAGGAAAAACCAATTCATTTATTTTTCGATATAAAACGAAAATAATGAGTAATATAATTGTAGTCGAGGACTAAAAATATCTAATTATACCATCTGCACTTTCGATAAGTTTACAAAATTAATATTTATTCAAAGTGTAATTAAATTTAATTTTGTTTACATTAAAAAACAGAAAAACAAATTAAATTATAAAGTCCAGCGAAATGGGTGACTTAGCTTAGCTTATAAAATTTTTAATTGTTTAACTTTTTTGTTTCTTTTATTTTTAAGTTTGTTATTTGTTTTCTTTTGTTTTGTTTTTTTTTTTTTTCTCACGCAGTAGTAATTAATTTTTTGTTTATAAAAATATTTTTTTAAGTTTTTTTCTTTTTTTTTTTTTAAGTTTCTTATGCATAAATGTTTATATATAAAAAAGGGGAAAAAATAACATCTATTTTTTTTATGTATAATGAAAAATAATTTTAATTTTGTTTTTATTTCTTTTTTTTTTTTTATCTTTGTTTATTTATATTTATTAAAAAAAAACAGTATTATGACGTAATTTAGATTTTTAGGGATTTTTTATTATTTATTATTTTGTTGTGCTACAACGTGAGGCGCCTTGTAGAAACGTTGCACGAATTCCGATAAACTATATACACTTCCGGGTCCCTTACCAGCTGTCATGCAAATAAAATCTCCTAAGCTATGTGCACTCGCTGGAAAAAAAGAGAAATATATTTTTTTTTTTCAAATTAGTGGTTGTTGTGGATATGCATAAAAAATTAAATTAAAAAATTCTTACAGCACGATTCTATAGGGGGATATGATGGAGGTGGCTTTATCCAACTTCCGTCTGGCCTTCGCATGTGTCTTCGATCTGAAGCGAATTCTGAAAGATATGTTTCCGCTGGTATTACTCGAAAAAATCTGAAAAATAAAGAATATGCTTGACGTTAAGTTGAGTCAAGAACAAAAATTTATAAGATTATGAGAGGGAACTATTTTTGCAAGTTTAGAAGGAATGGGAAATTTCTCAAAAGAAAATGACTTAAAATAAAAAAAATTAAAAACATTAGAAACCCCTAAACTATTAAGATACGGCTTTAAATATCCTTTTATTTTATTTTTATATCGAGTTGTTTTAGTCGATAGGTACCTATAGTTTTTGAAAAATTAATTTTCTCAACAAAGAAATGAGCCCTGTACAGTTACGCGCATATGTGTTTTTGTAGGCTCCCCCAAGGGAGGGGGAGGGCCAAAATATTCTTTTATTAAAAAAAATAATGAAAGTGCAATTCAATTGGCAACTAATTTGTGTATCATTCAATAGTTACGTACTTTCCATTATCATTAGCAAATAATTATAACCCGTAATTTCGCATTATAAATTAACATAAAAGCAATCAACAGTTTTTTTTTTTTTGTTTTTTTTTTTAACAAAAATTTTCAACCGCATTGTTGATGAAATTAATTCAGTTAGTTTGTTGTTTCTATTTGATTTATCTATGTTATACTTTTAACCAATAATTATTTTTTGAATACACATAATTAAACAAAAAAAAAAAAGCTTAATTCCCAACAGATTTTCCTTTGTGAAAAAAAATAACTATGAAAGTTACAAACACAAACATAATTATGTCCATATTTGAAAACTTAAAAAAAAAAAAAAAACAATTTATCGCATGACTGACTACACTCTTGTTATCAAGACCAAAAAATCGCACCGAACTTAAAACTCATTAAAATTAATAGCTTTATCGCAGAATATATTACATGGATAATCATTTCATAATCCGCCAATCTAAGGCTCGTATAGTATATTCATGTGAAATAATTGCCTGGCTTGGCCTGGCCTGTGGTCCAAATTCAACACCCATATTCGTTTTAAAAATCCTTTTTTCTGCGCCAGTTCTATCCATTGTTGTCATGCATATGCATGTGCATTTATTTAATCATCAGGGACGAAATATGGCGGTGGTGATATTGAAACTGATGTTAATAACTTAATATGTCAACTAATTTACAAACGTATTTTTTCAATGGAACACAAAATGTGTTTGGAAATATGTAATGTATCTTTAAATATTTTGATATTTTCGAAAAATTTTAATTTTTCCCAAAAGGTAATTTCATTGCAAGTGTCTTTTTTAACTTCCCATTGGAAGTTATTGTTTAAGATCTAATAACAATAACCGATTTTGTTAGTTAGAGGCTCAAGTACTATCGAAGCAATCAGTACCAACATAACCATTTTGAATTCTTCTATTAATTACAGCCAAACCTTCACTCGAAACATCTTAACACACATGCCCTCAGAAAATTTCAAGGTTAAATTGGTAATTGCTATTTTTATTAAACGTGCCATTCCTAAAATTGCAGCACAAGGGCCTTTTTCAAAAAAGTTTTGACCTAGATTGATTGATCTTATATGAGTGACCGATACACCGAAATTATAAACTTCTTTGAAAATTCCTATAAAATAGATTTAAGCTATATTGAAGCTAATAAAATTTTTAATGTTATTTTTGAGACCGTTTTTATTGGAACATATGCATATATGGCCTCTATGGCTTAATTAGGTACGAACTTACGAAAGCATAAATGATATTTCGATCAAGGTGAAGTTCTAAAGAAGTATTATAAAAATAAAATTGTAGAATTTTTTTTGAAATTGTTATCAAATCGAAATTTACAAAATTACACTTGTTAACCTTTGGAAAAGGAAAAGTTTCAACTAACCTAAATTGTATGCTGTTTGCATTGGTCAATAAATTAATTTATTTTTTGTCACTATTTAATCTGTCGAAATAATTGACTCTTCAAGTTCCAAAAAACATAAACAAATAAAACGACTGGGCAATAAATATCGGACGACGAAAGAGAAAAATTTTTTATGTGGTCAGAAAATTAGAGTTATTTTTTGAAAATGTGTGCACACAAACATACGTGTATTTTTTTATTTGTTTCTAAAAATTTATGTAGAAGAGGCAGGTTATAGCGATCAGGTAAACGTATCAGGAAAAATTCTTTTTGATAATTTAATGTTTTATGTAAGCATAGAAAGGGTTACAAATCGATGATAATTCACTTGAAATATTTTTTTTTTATAAATAAAACTTATTTTGGAAGAAATATTTTGTCTAAAAAAAAGCATTTCCTTTTGGAAATTCGTTTTCCGTAAGGAATTTACATACAAAAAAATGAATAAGTACTTTTTTAGATAAAATATTTCAGCCAAAGAAAATGTTGTTTATGAAAAAAATATTTCAAGTAATTTATCATGGAATGGTATTCTTTTTTTCTTTTCAATCGTATGATAAAACATTGAATTATCTAAAGAAAAAAAAATTTCCTCATGCGTTTTTCTGACCGCTATAACCGACCCCAAAGCTATTTAATTTTACTGAAATATATCAACCTCTTCCACATGTATGTTGGTTAGATTAAAGAATAAAGCTTCTTTTCTGCTTCACCTCTAATTCAGATTTCCGAGTTATTAAAGTTCCCGCTAAAATAAGTCTGAAGTTATCGGACGGAAACTAAAATAATGTGAATTTTAAATGATGATTGACACCCAAAATTTAAGCTTTTTAAATGCTCTTGAGTGGCGAAAACCGCGATTTTGTAGCTCAAATAGTTTATAAAATATTCAAGTTTCCGCTAAAATAAGTCTGAAGTTTCTTTTTGCCAGAAATTGTTTAATATTTTATAAACTATTTGCGCTACAAAACCGCGGTTTTCGCCACTCAAGAGCATTTAAAAAGCTAAAATTTTGGGTGTAAATCATTATTTAGATGTCGTCCGCTAACTTTAGACTTATTTCAGCGGAAACTTTAATAACTCGGAAATTATGCGAGCTACAAATTTTTGGTTTGCGCAACAAATTAGCATTTAATTAGCTACAAATTCAGATATCAACATTTTTTGATTCCGCCAAAAAGTAACCGCCAAAGTAAGGCAGGTAGATTTTAAATTCAAACAGTTATACGAAGTTCTATCAGTCACACCTATTGATTTTGGACCATTTCGGTGGTTTAAAGTTAACAAGCTTAAAGGGTAAAAGACCCTAATTCCACCCCTGTATTCAACTAGATCCGTTGTTGCTCAAGCCTTTTTAATCACGATATTGTGTACATTTTTAAAATCACTTTACGATATTAAAATTTCGCTGCGCGAACAATAGGTAAACTTAAAAGGTTATGTATAGCCATCTGAATAACAACCAGCTTCTATACTATACATATGTATATAGTAGCAACACGAAAACCAACCACTTCGTCCTTTTATCCTCGAAAGGAGTTATAAATGTGGTTGTTCCCACACCCCAGCCAAACACTCGCATTAAATTCCTGTTGCTTCTGATTAGCGTAGGTTCAGCCGCCCACTTGAGCATGTTGTGCATTGTAATTTGCATACATTTGCGCTTATAAAATAGGCAAAAAGGACGAAAGAAAATATCGAGAAAAAAAACACTATAGGTAATAGGTACTCATATATACGAGAAAACAGGAAAAGTTTTCTTCTAGGTAAGTGAAAATATTTACACGAATAAACACTGAACTTAGGGTGATGTCTATAATACCTTGGGGGAGCAATTTTGTTTATTAAATCCATGTCAACCTTTTGCCTTGGAGATAGTCTTGATATTCCTATGCGTGAAAAAAGGATTACGACCGAAACTTTTATCATACAATACTTTCTCAGGGACATTCTGCACAACTAAGCCCATAAAATCGTATATAGAACAAAAAATGAGAAATATAGAAGCTTATATCTTGTTACATTGAATTATTTCATAATCATCACACACTTTCAGAGTAGACGTGCTGTATGGGATATAAACTAAAATACCTATATGCATATACTCAAAGGATTTGTAAGGACTTAAAGGATATAGTATGAAAATGAAATTTATATTTCAGTTTTTTTCTTTACTTACCTGTGATGCTCTGACCTTAGTGCTAAATCCGACCGAAACGTTTCGGTTACATATTTGTGAAAATATGTTGGGAAAGGTAACGTCGTATCTAAGTCGAATACTAAACATCGATTTGGTGATGGATTGTGCATGAAGAATACGTGGTAGTCCTGAAAAAAAAAATTGTTAAAAAAAAAACGATAAAAATAATTGAATTTAGATTGATTACGAGTTCTTAAAATTTTAAATAAATAAATTTGGTGGCACAACGGCTCATGAAGAACCAGGGCCTAGTGACTTACAACTCTCAAACATTTCTGTGTGCGTGTCTGCAGGAATGGAGGGGACCTACAGTTTATTGCCGGATCCGAACGGCTAAGGTGAGCGGCACTTTTCTATGACAAGAGATAAGGATTTGTCACTTCCTCGCAAGAGGTAGTAGCTCCGAAAAAAACTTAAGGTGGAAGCGGCTGGTATTAAACCCCAGACCTCTGGCATGACAGTCCAACGCACTAACCATTACGCCACGGGCTACTACGAATACGAGTTTTTTTTTTTTTTTTTTTTTTTTTTTTTAATTTTGGTACATATTTAATCAATGAAGGCTTCAGCTTATTGACAGTATCAGAAATAGGACCTGCGTTTTTTATAGTCGACTTTTTTTTACTGCCTTAAATTAACTTACGTAAAATCCACTTAGTTGAAAAAAAAAAATTTGCATAATAAGAGAAAATATTATGAACAAGAAAGATGCATATTTTTGCCAATTCATCAGTGCCAAGTTCTAAAAATTCAGTGCGAGATCATATCATTTTCGGAGTTTAACCGAACTTAACTTCTGAAACGTGATTTTCAGTTAATTTAGATCCCGAACATGAATTTGGTTAGCTAACTCTGGATTACCTGAATAAATATTTTTGACAGATGTGTCAAATCACTATTGAAGTAGAGATGGCAACACTATATGCAAATCACCATTTCCTCATAGTTTTACATAGTATGGCCTCTCTATTTCGATTTTGAAGGCGCATTGTCTTGTCATATAGTATCGCACTTTTATTGCGATTGATTTTGGGATTTTCGACAGCTGAAAGTTAAAATTAATACTGTACTGCAAAAACTTTTACGTAGTTGACTCAGGTTCAATTTATTTACATGGATTAAAGGCCAGTGTATACTATTTGATCCGTGGTTCAGCAGAATGTTCAAATGTGTAATAATAGGCTAAACCATCGCTTGAACCTAGGTTTAATCCGTCGAAATCAAACTAAGAACTTAGATTAACTTACAAATAAAGAAACGTGTAAACGGCTAAGATCAGCGCCCTTCTTTAAATTGGCACCAAGCACATAGTTTGTACTGTGATCATTTATATATTATATTGAAATTGTGAATAATTGAATATTATCCTTTGTGTCCTTATTTATTAGTTTTATTATAGCAACAGTGTTTACTTTTGGCATTGGACTATTTCATTCTATTTTTTTAAATATACAATTTCTCAGTGGCAACACTGCCCCCCAGACTATAAGAATGTTTATCAAACAAAATAAAGATCATATGATGCATATATCTCTGTCATTGTTATGTGACACTTGAGCTTAAATATGGAGTTAATGTACGAAAGAACATAGAAGGAAGAAGGCGCTAAGTCCGCCCTAAGAATTATTATTCGCCTAAATTTATGGATTATACTTAACAGCAATATAAGAGGATTAACGAAGATATACGAGTTCGTATCAGGGCTGTCGTTTTGAAAATTTGCATGGGAGTATTTCAGAGGATAGAGATAGAATAGACTTTAGTTACCTACATTGGCTACGTTCAGGATTCACTAGGGGATCCTATCTTGGATACTCGAGTGTCAGTGTTTGTTTCTGAACGACTAAAATCGGATAGATTATATCAGCTGCTCTTAACATTTCTCATATTGGATGAATGAGTGAGTAATAGTCCATTGAAATGTTACATTAACTTTGCATTTCATACAGGACTAAATTTTTTTTGATGGATCTATAGGAGGGATCAGTGGGAGTGTAAAATCGAGTTTTCGGGGTTGAACTCCCCGCCATTTGACCGCCATTTTGGAAAAGGGGACATAAAAAGGTTTTCGCAACATCTTGAGAACCGTACATCGCACAATCAAAATTTTACCATATTTGTGTAGAAAATTAAATTCTCTACAATTTATAATAACACACCTTTTATCGTAAAATTGAAAAACAAAAAAGTTATAACCAAAAAAAGATGACTGTTCTAGGAAATTTATCTTAAAGAGGATATAAAATAAATAAAAGAAGAAGGTAATGATACATTTCTTAACAATGGTCATCTTTTTTTGATATTAAGTTTTTTGTTTTCAATTTCACGAAAAAAAGTGTGTTAACATAAATTTTAGAGATTTTAATTCTCTACACAAATATGGTAAATTTTTGTTCGTGCTATGTATGGTTCTCAAGATATTGCGAAGATCTTTTTATATACAAATGGGGGGGAGTTCAACCCCGAAAACTCGGCTTTACACTCACACTTTGGATATTTTCGAGGGGGGTACAATTATAGTGAGGGGAGTACGGGAGTACAGTAACTGCCAGGGGAGTACGAATACTCCATTAGTACTCACTTCGGCAGCCCTGGCTCGTATATGTTCGTAGTTTTATATGAATGAGTGCCTGAATTCTTTAATAATACAAAACTCTGTTACATGTAGCAGCTGCATCTGATCGATTATTCACTCAATCTACTTTACCTAACTAAATGGGCGGCAAAACAGACATTTTGTCTTTGATGTAGGATTTTATGCATGAAATATTTATTGATTCAAGTGACGAAAAGGACCTTCATCAGAAAAGCCCTTGTTGCATTGTCAAACACGAACCCCATAAAAGCTTTTTTTACAGTTTAGTATAGGTATTTTTTTTATGTATGTAGACTATTTAGGCCCATTTGCTGAAACGAAACTTAAGTATTTAAGTTCAACATAAGAGGTTTTGTGACAGTTTACGCTGAGGAAAAAGTAGAACATAAGCGCTTAAGTTGAACATAAATATTTAAGTTTCGTTTCAGCAAATGGCCCTTAAAGGGATTTTGTGTGATTGTTTTGGTTTAAAACTCCAACCCATATTTATCTATAAATGTCCTTGTTGAGGAAAAGTAAATTTTTCCATTCTTAACTTGAGAATATATTTTAATTGTTCTTCTTTTTTTCTGTTCTTATTCAATTAATGGATGTTAAGCTAAACCAATTATTTATAGCAAAGACTTTTCGTCGGGTTTTTCGTTTTGTTTCTAATTTTCCAGATGTCAGGCGAGGAATCAAGGAATTGGTAAGCTTCCTAAATCTTTTAGTAATTATTTATGTTCATTAAGGGCTTAATAGACATGTGGCTAAAGGTAAGACACATTGAACAGCTTAATGACATGGGTCTGTATGTATGCTTTTGTTACATAACATGTCAAGTAATGTATTCGATTGGGAAAGACATCTCAAATAATACTTTTTATTTTTTTTTTCTGTGACAACAAATTTGTTTCAGGAGTTAAGTCAAGATTTAATATCAGTTAAATATTGGTATCTATCTACTAGATGATACAGAAATTGTGGAAAAGGATGTTGTACAAGCATTGCACAAGGTTGGTCAATTGGAACTTGATAACTTACAATACTAAAAAGGTATCTGCCTAGTGCCTAGATAGTATTATACATTTAATAAAATCTTATATTACTTATGAAAATTGAAGACGGTATACCACAAAGAAGTGTCCTAGGACCAACTCTGTATTTGTTATTTATGTACTAGGATTATTTCAGTGGATAGCAATACTATATCAGGGCCAAAATTGCAGATGATACTGCGGTATTGGTGCCTTAAATAAAAAATAAATTTGATGGCACAACAGCTCATGAAGAACTAGGGCCTAGTGACTTACAACTCTCAACCATTCCTGTGTGCGTGTCTGCAGGAATGGAGGGGACCTACAGTTTATTGCCGAATCCGAACGGCTAACGAGCGGCACTTTTCTGTGACAGGAGATACTCTTGGAGGATTTGTCAATTCCTCGCAAGAGGCAGTAGCCGTTTTTTTCTTTTAAATAAATAGGTGTCGAGGCTGGGGATCGAACCTTAGACCTCCGGCATGACAGTCCATCGCACTAACCATCACGCCACGGCTACTACAAAAGCTTTATGAAGTCAACAGGAAAATTGGAAATGCAACAATCTGAGTCAAACAAAATTGAGTCCTAAAAACTTTACAAAGGTTACAGAAGTGGTTACAAACTACACTGTATACGATCAGCGACTGCAAAGACATGTGTCCGAAATGAAGGAATAACCTGTTGGAATTCCATGAAAATGGACATGGATGATGATTGAAATGAAATATAAAATTTTTGTATTTGTGCTGATTGAAGAAATTGTTTTATTAATTTTATTTTTTCAGTGTTTCTCATCATAATGTAAATCAAGTTTAAATAAAAATTGAGCTTAAATAGAGATTGGGCATATTTGCATATAATTTTTGATGGTATTTTTTAATTTTCGGTCGCAAAAAAATACAATGATATACCTACCTCTCAGAGGTACATCAATAGTTAGGTATACCAATATAATTCCAAATTAAAAAAACACAAAATTCCAAAATATTGGATATTGCGGTCAACGTTTTACGAACGTTTTCTACTTAATATTCTCAATAACACCGAGTTTCCAGAAATTTTATTGCTAGCTCTAGGAGGTCACATTTTTTGAGCTTAATTGACTATACTGAGAAAAAAAAAATTTTCCTTGCGAATTTTTTTTTTTTTAAAGAAACTGGGTTTTCTTGCATTGGTACCAGCATTTTTATGGTGTCTCATCTTCCTATTTCCTACTTGAGTTAACTTTCACACCCGAGTACCGGGGGTCAATTTCATCAGTCTACGTATATTTAGGCTTAGGAAGAAAGGAATTCATAAGGCAACACCTTTTCACAACAACTGAATAACGGAAAACTCGCTATTTAATAGGTACAACAGCGCGCGCGCCGCCGCCGTCCCGTCAGTTATGGACGGAGTCCGAACTTTCGAACAACACTGTCTTTTAAAAATTCTTAAATATTTGTTTATTTAATTTTGACTTCTATTTCTGCTGTATACAATTTGGCGTTTGACACTCCAACTCATATATGTATAATTATTCAAATCATGTTTCCTCTTCTTCCAACTGTCGTTATTCTTACCACAACACAAACAAAGAATTCTAGACTATTAGGGACGATTGACGATACTGTTCTCGAGACCCAGAAGCATGTTTTTCGTTTTTGAAATGTTGATGCCTAGCGACCTACTTAGGTATGATCTTGAATTAAGGCAGTTTTCTAAAAACAAAAAGCACAATTTTCAGATTTGTTCTTAAGTATCTGTTTTTTGTTTTTGTACTTCTTGAAGTAGTATTGTCATTAGCACACGACTTTATGTTAGTACCTACGTTAAAAGTCTCGTGGTAAACTGCAAAATGTTCACCTGGTTTTTATTTTTAATTGAATCACCCACAGAAGTGCTATAAAATTAATTAAAATTTTTCGTTTCGGAAATAGTCTTCGTCTTTTTACAAGAAGGTAGGTTGGTATACACATAAATATACCTACTTTCATCAAAATAATTTTTTTATAAAACAAGTGAGAATTCTTGAAAAGGGTGTAAGCCACTTTCGACGAAAATAACTGTAAAGATATCCATCGGAGCATTCATTTCTTTGAATTGATTCCTAAAAACAAAAATAAATAGCTTTAATTGTTTTAAACATTTTTTCATTCAACCTTAAAATAAATCAACAAGACTAGCAAGCCAGCATTTGCGGAAAAAAAATTTTAAATCAAATAAAATTTTACCAAAATTATAAAGGTAGTTTTCCAACTTCAAAAAAAAATAAACAACATTTTTACAAAACCCTACCAGCACAGATCTTAAGAGGGTTCTGTTTGGAAACAAAAATTTATTCGATCCAATGACCAGAAAATTTAATTTTCCCTTTCCTTATAATGAATTTAGCTCTTTCCAGTTCGTAGCTTAGTTTTTACAAAAAAAAAAAATCAACAAGTATCATTGAACAGAGCGACGCGACGTTCGTGTTCGTGCGTTCGTCCTTGTCCTTTCATAGCAACCCCATTCCTTTTTGACGTTCCCAGTAGCTTATCAGAGTCATAAGAGAATAAAACAATTATGCAGAAATTTGTTCGCATGCCTCCCGAACAAGGCATATACAGTAATCATAAACATTACCACAACCATCGTCCTCGATTTCGGCATGTAGCCGTGCCATTGTCGTCGTCTTCGTTGGAAAATCGTGTCGCCAGGATTTATTTTCACGTTATTTTCCACTTGAATTATTTTTGACTGAAAAAAGTTGACTCGCAATTGGCATGAATGTCACCAAACCACAACAACCAGCCATTCAGCGAGCGCCCAAACCCAACTCTTTATTCACAAATTCCTAATACTGCGTCCCTCATCATTGCTCTATAACCAGCAGCTCAGCCCCTCTCTTGGATTTGAATATGACATAAAGAACACCGCAATTGTCCTGGCTGAAAAGGAATGGAATTTATGATACAACTTGCGAAAAACTTGCGTGAGAAGCTCCATCGTCTGTGAAATGTGAGTCCCGTTGTTAAAGTATACGTGCGTGTATTCTATGCCTTAAGAGGTAATTGCAGTAAGTCCTTCTAACGGCACCAAACCCCACTACGTATAACGACGAGTTTTGTGTAAACATCGCAGCTCCTGGTAGGTATGTATGTCTCCCCTTTACTATGCTGCTTCTGTGTTCTGTTCTGACGTTCGTTGTCGTGCTCCCTTATACCTTTCTTGGATATAGGTAAAGCAACAATCAGGCAATGAAAATGTTTGTTCATTTAATATACATAAACATGCACACTGATTAGCAGTAAACGCGAGAACGACAAGGACGACGAGCTAGCGACGACGAGCCCTACATTTAATGTCCTGATTAATCGGAGTTCCATCTCCAGCTCATTTCCATAGAAATAAATTTAAGGGTGATGCTAAATTGAAGACCTACCCACTAACCTCAATTGGGGTGTGGGCTTGTTATTGCTTGAAACTTATGATTTATTGTAAAAGTTTGCTTATCACGCAAGTAACTATATTAAATCGGTTAACGTTAAATAAGAAAACCTTCTGGAATTACTATAGTCGGTCATTCAACAGTCTCTAAATAATGTGTTGAGGACATGTGTCAGAGGATGGGGGTCAGCAGTAGGAGGCTTATAAAGGCAAACAGGTAGATTTGCATAGGGTCCGACAGAAGATAAGGCGTAGTTTTCGTTGAGACACGAAAAAAAATATCATATTATGGGGGCAATTCGACTTCAGTCTTTGATCAAATTAACCATTGTATTATATTGTTTCAGCTTTTTGTCGCATCTTTTGCAAATCACCCTGTGTAAATCGTATGTCTGAAGAAAATACAATTTGTAGTGGAAAGACTTCTCCACTCAGGTTTTATTAGATTTTTGGTTTAATTTATAATTTTAATTGTTTTTCGTAGTTTTTTGTTTCTATATTTTTGTGTGACGGTCCATAAGAGACAGCATACGCGTCTACAAATGTCCTCGAAGTCTTAACTCAGACAATAACTATATCGTAAGCCAAAAGAGCCCCTAAGGTCTTCAAATGTCTTTACGAATATGGTTGTTTGTCGATTTGGAAAAATAAAAAAAGTAAACGATTTTAAATTTGGATGACTTCTTTATTCTTCGATGGTTGGAATTCGAATGAAAACTTGAATTGCATACTATTGTTCATTTAACTTCTGGTTGACATTATTTTACATATGTTTTACTGTTAATATTTACTCAGAGAGAGCAATCATTGTTATATAATGCAAATTTCAAAACTGTTATAATTATTTTCTTGTAGTTAATTTTCGTTAAGTCACAATGAGTCAATGAATTATTTATACAATGCAAAACAAATCTTTTTAATATTAATAATTTAATTAATTTTTAATTTAATAATTTAAGTATATAATGATAATGTCATTCAATAATTCAAAAGTATTTATAGTTATTTTAATTTAAAAAGTAAATAGAATTTGGTTCGTTACAACCTCCCCCTCTGTCGCTGATAACGACCCGATGATGCGACAGGATTTTAAGAATATGTTCGTTTACGTCTCATTCTTGTAGATCTTCGCAAATTCGGATTGTCTTGCTGTGGTATTTCAAGGACACTTGTTGTTGTTTTGTTGATTTTTGGATCATCTTTACTTTGATGATGAGTTTTGTTTTCTGGAACATCTATGCTTTGATCGGTATGAGCCGTGCTAGGTTCTTTTATTGGTTGTTGTTTTTGAGGTCGGCCTCGAGGACGAATTGGATAAATTGGATTGGTGTTTGTACTGTTGTAAGGTGTCAATGATGAAACATGATGTGAACCAATGGGTTGGTCCGGTTTATCTGTAGTTGCCAAGATATAGCAGGAAGATCCTTTCTTCTTTAAAATGATGTAAGGGCCATCACGGCGTGGTACAAATTTTGATGTTATGCCTTGCTTTGCTTTGCTTTGTGCGTGTGTTTCCACAAGGACTCGATCACCAATGTTGAATTCCTTTTGAGGACGTCGTTTTTGATCAACGTATGCTTTGTTCTTGTCTTGAGCTAGTTCTTGTGATTCTTCAGCCAATTTTAATGTGTCTGCAAGCTTAAGTAAATGAGGTGTAATTTGGGGTATAAAATTTTCGGATTGCACAACTTGTCTCAAGTCAGTATGTACTTCAAAAGGAGTTCTAAGTTCCCTTCCAAACGTTAGGTATGCTGCTGTGTAGCCTGTGCTAGAGCATTTTGCTGTATTCATTGCAAAACGAATCGCTGGCAATTTAGAATACCATTCACTGTGGTTTTGTTTAACATATATTGAAAGCTGTGTTTTGAGATCTCGGTTTTTTCTTTCTACTGGATTTGCTTCGGGATGATAAATTGGTGTAAAGGTTTGTCTTATACCCAAACAGAACGTGAGTTTTTGCATCAACGCCGATATAAATTGGGAACCGTTATCCGAATGTATTCTCCTCGGTACTCCGTAGCGAAGAATAACTTCATCAAGAAGTTTAAGGGCACAGTTTTCTGCAGATGCCACTTTAAGTGCGAAAAGCTCTACCCAACGGCTGCACAGATCTTCTACTATGAGGATCCACTGATAACCATCTTCTGAGCGTGGTAGTGGACCAAATAAGTCAACTGCAATGGTTTCAAAGCGCTGGTTACTGCATACAGTTTTCATTAATCCTACAGGTTTCAGGTTGGTTGGTTTGTATTTCTTACATTCAGGACATGCTTTCACATAGTTAGCTATGTCTGAACGCATCCCTTTCCAATAATAAAACGGAGTGATGCGATTGATTGTTTTGTCAATCCCATAATGACCTGCTGTCGGTGCATCGTGATAGTTATATAAAATTCTATCATGCATTGATTTTGGTGCAACTAATTGTCCATTTTCGGAATCTTCTTCCGAGCAATAACGGTATAGGATACCATCAATCATCATATAACCTCTACTAGTGTGAAGTTGAACATTTTCGTCATCTGCTTCGAAAGAATCAATGATTTTTCTTACGACCGGGTCTTCAAGTTGCGCATCACGTACTTCTTTAGCTCCTTGTGTCGGAAAATCGATTTCAAATGACATACATTCACATTCTATACTTGTATGGTTTTTAAAACAAGGTGGACGGGACAGTGTATCTGCCACAACGTTTTGTTTACCAGGAGTGTATTCAAATTTTATATTGTAAGTTTGCAGTAACAAAGACCAACGAGCTAGTCTTCCGGTTGGAGACTTTAAACTAAACAACCATTTTAACGGTTGGTGGTCTGTTAAAATTGTTATTTCCGCTCCTTCTATGTATCCGCGGAATTTTTGAACTGCCCAAACAACGGCTAAGGCTTCACGTTCTGTCGTGGAGTAGTTGCGTTCTGCTGGAATTAATAGTCGACTTGCGTATTCGATTGGGTTGTAATACTTCTCCCCCTGCAGCAAAACAGCTCCTAACGCATAGTTGCTAGCATCTGTCCATAGAAAAAAAGGCATATTTTCATTAACTTGTTGAAGAATAGGTGGCGTACTTAAAAGTTTTTTCAACTCTTCAAAAGCAGCTTGTTCTTCATTAGACCATTTCCATTGTTGGTTTTTTTTTGTAAGGTTTGATAGTGGCTTAGATACTTCGGCAAAGTTTGGTATGAAACGTCGAAACCAAGAACAAGTTTGCAAAAAGGACATGAGCTGCTTTAAATTCTTTGGGCTTGGGCGTTTGGTTATAGCTTCCGTTTTCTCTGGATCGATTTTTAAACCATCTATTGTTAAGATGTGTCCTAGATATTTAACTTCGGATTTGCAAAAATAACATTTTTCTCTATTAAGATGAAAGCCGAACGTTTTAAGTCTATCAAACGTTTGTTGTAAGTCTTTCATATGGGTTTCAAAATTTTCAGAGCAGATAATAATATCATCTAGATATGCTAAGATCAGGATGTTTGGAAGTCCATTTCTGAATTTGTCGATTATCCTTTGGAATGTTGCTGGCGCGTTCTTCAATCCAAACGGCATTCGATTGAAAGCATATATTCCGAAAGGTGTCGTAAATGCTGTTTTGGGCTTATCGTTGTCTGCAATTTTAATTTGCCAATAACCTGCTTTCAAATCCAAGGTTGTCATGAATGGTGTTGATTTAGCAGCATGTAACAAGTCATCTATTCGAGGCAAAGGATATGTGTCCGTTACGGTTATCTTATTAAGCCGTCTGTAGTCAACACACAAACGTATTTTTCCATCTTTTTTAGGTATTAGAACGACAGGTGAGGCCCAAGCGGATTCAGTTTCTTCAATAATTCCAGTCTTAAGCATTTCGTCGAGCTCTTCGCGTAGCTTAGATTTCATTGTTGGTGATAGTCTGTAAGGAGTTGTAGCTATTGGTTCTTCTGAGTTTGTTTTTATTACATGCTCAATCCCTTTAATCGGCGTAGAAATATTCTCGAAAAGACTTTTCTCATTTTGAAGGAAATCCTCTAAAATTTTCTTTTCCGATTCAGAAAGGTGAAAAGCTTCATCATTCCTTATATTAACATCAATATCAATTGAGTTTAAGCTTATTGGTATAAAACATGTTTCAATGTCATCCTGTTTCAACTTTTTCATTGGCGGGAACAAATTTGTTTCTTTAGGAGTGGTAAAATTAACGGGTAGAACGTTTTCAAAAATGTTGTTGATTCCGGCTGGTGAATAATCATTTGAAGGCAACTGGTTCCGGTTTGGTGTTTTCATAACATCCGGTTGACTCTTTTGTTCAAACCAAGAGATAAAATCTTCCATTGGGGACTCTGGCTTAGTTAGCTTTTCAATTTTGGCTTCACTTAGGGAAACAGCATCGTTGAGTTTTGTCTCATCGAGTTTGAACTCAAAAATTTGATTTGGATCGTCTTTATAATGCCATGTTCGTTGAGCAAGGTCAAGAACTATTCCAGATTGTTCAAGGAAATCGATGCCAAGAAGAGTTCTGTTGTTTTTCGCACTTGGTAGACAGATGAAACGAATTTGTTTGAATCGTTTTCCAATGACGATACTAGCGATTGTTGAATACACTAGTTCCTTTCTTGTGATTCCATCAGCAAGAGTTACTTCTGCAAAGACTTTTTGAAAATTTTTATTTTTGTTCTTAAGTTTTTGAAAGAGCTGGTAGCCAGCTACGCTAGTCCTAGCTGCCGTGTCAAAATACGCTTGACCTTTCAAGCCATCTACATTGATATCAACGACTGGAACATGTCTACCTACCAGTGTTGTGTAAATCGAATTGAAATCTAATCGTTTTGGACTATCTGATTTCAAATTTTTATTGCATTTAGGGCAGTTTGATCGATAAAATCCAGCAGCACCACAACCATAACAACTTAATTTGGTTTCTTCTTTTTCCTTATTTCCGGTTTGTTTTTCCTTTTCTAGCTTTTTGAAGCAAACCTCAGCGGAATGATTTTTCTTTCGGCAAAAAGAACAACGCAAACCAGATTTTTCTGAAACATCAACTGGTGTATTTTTCATACTTGATTGTTTTTCATTTAAATACAATTCAATTTCTCTAGCCTTGCATAAAAGGTCTTGGAATGTTTGAACATCTTCTCTCGATATTCGCTCCCTTATTTTAATGTTTAATTGAGAAAAAATCATGTTAATTATAGTTTTCTCTTTCAACTCTTCTTTTAATTGAGAAAATAATCTTCTTTTTCGGCAGATGAAAGCATCAGTATTTTCATTTAGCTTCTGCTTATCCTGAAAAATTTCTGCAAATATTCTCCAATCTGGTCTAGGAGGAGCGAAAGCAGTTCTTAGTAACTCGATCGCTTCATCAAACGTCTTTGCTTCTTGTTTGACTCCTTGCCACCAAGATGAAGCATATCCTTCTAGCAAAAGAGGAAAACTAGTAAGCGCATACTGATCAGTAATATTAACAGCATTTTTATAAACGATTATGGTTTCGATAAAATCTTCAACTTTCGAGTTATTATTTCCGCCATTAAATCTAGCATTGCAAGAACTAAACGTACTTTTAGGCGCTTCTCGAACGTTAAGGCTACCTAATAAAGTTGAAAATTGACTTTCTGTCAGGGTTATACTTGTAGGCGCTTGTGCCATATTGACGCAGGATGGGTTTGTATTGGAGTCGCTAACTTGTGAAACGATTGAAAGGGTCTGATATTGGTTACTTAAATTATTTGCGGAATTATTCCTTGGCTCAGTACTAAAACTTTCTGAGTTTTCAATTATGCCAGCAGCTTTGGAATTAATTGTTGTTCGTGGCATTAATGATAGCGTAGCAGTTTTGTATCAATTTAAAAAAAAATTCAATTAAGAAATTAATTTCACAGCAGAAAGAAAATAGAAAAAAAACGTGGTCCGCAAACAGCAATTCCCAACAACAACAGCAACTCTCAACAACACCAGCAGCAGCGTTAGAAATCGTAGTGTGAAAAGCACAACGCAAAGCATGCATATATATATATATATATATATATATATAGATTAACAGCAACTCTCAACAACACCTGCAGCAGCGTTAGAAATCGTAGTGTGAGCACAGCGCAAAGCAAGCATACATATATATATAGATTAATTTTTTATGTGTATATATATATGAAACGATGTTTTTTTTTTTTTTTTTTTTTTTTTTTTTCTTACGGTGGGCGCCAATTGTAGTGGAAAGACTTCTCCACTCAGGTTTTATTAGATTTTTGGTTTAATTTATAATTTTAATTGTTTTTCGTAGTTTTTTGTTTCTATATTTTTGTGTGACGGTCCATAAGAGACAGCATACGCGTCTACAAATGTCCTCGAAGTCTTAACTCAGACAATAACTATATCGTAAGCCAAAAGAGCCCCTAAGGTCTTCAAATGTCTTTACGAATATGGTTGTTTGTCGATTTGGAAAAATAAAAAAAGTAAACGATTTTAAATTTGGATGACTTCTTTATTCTTCGATGGTTGGAATTCGAATGAAAACTTGAATTGCATACTATTGTTCATTTAACTTCTGGTTGACATTATTTTACATATGTTTTACTGTTAATATTTACTCAGAGAGAGCAATCATTGTTATATAATGCAAATTTCAAAACTGTTATAATTATTTTCTTGTAGTTAATTTTCGTTAAGTCACAATGAGTCAATGAATTATTTATACAATGCAAAACAAATCTTTTTAATATTAATAATTTAATTAATTTTTAATTTAATAATTTAAGTATATAATGATAATGTCATTCAATAATTCAAAAGTATTTATAGTTATTTTAATTTAAAAAGTAAATAGAATTTGGTTCGTTACAAATTATATTATAATCAAGAGCGGCTGTGGAGATGGACAATTTAATGCTTTAAGAAAATTTTTACTTGTCACTTATTTTGACCGAATAGAACTTTTTAAATTGAATAAGTTAGTGTTTGGCCCTTGAAATCCGTAACCCGATAATTTTTTTTTTAAAAATATAAACGCAACTCATCAAAATAGCTTTTTCTATCGACATAAATTAAACTCAATGTGCTCGAATGAAAATTGTAGTTAAATTAATTAAAGATGCAATGAAATAAGAAAAGTAAGTATACGCCCTAGTGAACCACCATTTTATTTGAATGGAATTCGTCTCTTTTTATGGAGCATCTAAAAAAAAATTATGGCACAACAGCTCATGAATAAAAGAACTAGTGCCTAGTGACTTACAACTCTCAACCACCCCTGTGTACGTCTCTGCAGGAATGGTGTGAATGGTGAATGATACTCTTGGAGGTTTTGTCAATTTCTCGCCAGAGGCAGTACAGTAGCCATTTTGTTTGTTTTTGGCGAGGCTGGGAATTGAACCTAGACCTCCGGCATGACAGTGCATTGCACTAACCATCACGCCACGGCTACTACATCTAATTTATTAAATAAATCCCATATTTCTTTTTTAAATTAAGTCTATTTTTCATTTATTATAGTCCTGATAAATAAATATAATAGACAGGGTGATTCGCATTTATGTATCTATTTATTTATTTTATTTATTTATTTCGATAAGGCTATATACACATTAAGATATATCTTATAATCTAGTGTAAAATTTAAAAATGAGAGCGAGAGAGAGAGAGAAAAAGTTTTTCTATTCCCTCCCCCCCCCCTCTTTTAGACAGTATGGGCAATTTTCTAAAAAAAATTATTTCAAACAGAAACAAAATTATCAAAAATCATCGGATATATTTACAATGAAATACTATGTAGGTATACCTTTCATAAAGTCCAGAAATCTCTTCTTTTATTTTATTTTTTAATAAAATTGTTTTGGTGAACACTTTTGGAAAAATTTAATCAAAATTAAACAAATAAAACATTAAAAAAATTGTGTTTAAACTGATTTTGTTAAAAATTTTACTTAAATGATGGAAGCATTGAATAAAAAACACAAAATTATAATTTAATTTTGTGCTTTTATTCAATGCTTCCATCAATTTTTAGTCAAACACTAAAAACCAGATTTCAACATGTAGCCTAGTATTTAAGAAATTTGAAAATAATTTAAAAGTAGTAATGTAGATATTGTATTTTCAATTTTATTAAAAACAAGGAGACATTTCGACATCTGGTTTCTAGTGTTGAAGGAGGGGATGGGGTATTTTTTTTTTTTTTAACAAAAATTGACTTTAAGTAGAAAAAAAATGTTAAAAAATTACGACAATATCTACAATGTATAATGTTATACCTTTTTCAAAGCCAGAAATTCATTCCTATATGCTATTTTTAATTTAGAACTTTTATATATTTTACGTTTTTATATGAGCTGAAACAAGATAATGTGGCAAATTATAGAAAAAGTGTTCACATCTCAAATTTTCTTATTTTCTTTGACAGTCTAGAAAGTCAATCGCTTTTTATTGTTGTTTTATACATTGATTTCTGTCATTTTTAATAGGTTCCCTTCTGAATGGATTCCATTTTTTTTACGTAATTTCCACCGAATTTCGTTTAAATTTGGTTGAAATTACCTGATTTGAAAAATTTGAATTTGTATGTGAAATGGATAATTTCGAATCGAATTTGTGAATTTTCAACGAAATTACAAATTTGAAAATTTAATTTGCAAACCTTTTTTTTAAACTTCACTCCCTGCATATTACCTTTAATATTTCTTCTTGCAAAAATAAGAATAAAATATATTTTTTAGGAAATTTGGTGTAAAAAAAAATCACGGTGACTCTAAACGCTACTATTTAGGTCTGGCTTATGTAAGACCAAAAGAATTAAAATTTATAGGAACTCAATAATAAGCTTTGAAATCAGATATAACGTAAATGATTGAAATTTTTTGACAAATTTTAGGTGTCCGGCTGACTTAAAGCCCCGCACTGAAACTGAAAGTGCCTGAAAAGAGTACCAAAAAATAATGTAATGATATCCTCTACAAAGTATCAAAAATCAATTTTAATAAAATTACGTAATTTTGCAATATTTGTGTATGCACCTATAGTACGCGTTACCTCCCAAAGTCCCCCAGGTTAAAGGTTCGTAAGATCCATTTCTTTTTATCTACTACCTATAGGATAGCTTCACAGAACACACTTTGGCTTTTGACGTGTCTGGCGCCGCTGGGATCTTAGTCTATAATTAATTTTGCAATCTTAAATTAAAGAAATCTGTCAACCCTGCCCAAGAGCAAAACAAGACTGATTTCCACAATTTCAAATTCAGATTTCAGAAAAGAAGACATTAATTCCTCATTCCTGGTTGACTTCAAAATCAGGGCAACTTGCAATTGCTTTCTGAGGTACCTGCGTTGAACCCGACTGGATGGAAAACAAAAGTCTTTTCATTTGAGGTAGAAACATGAGTTATGAAATAAACTCCAAGCTGAGTGTGTTTTTATTTTTAATTTAAAATTATGTTCTTAAAAAAATTAACATTAAAAAAAATAAATTAGTCTAAAACTCAAAAAAATTATTTCAAACACAAAATTTTTATACCAGCTAAGATCTATCCATTCCTTATACAAGACTCTGTAGCTGTAATAAAGTAATTAATTTCGAGTAAACAATATTTCTCCTTTACCCCTTAGAGCTCAAAGGCAATATATGCGTATGTAGGTTAGGTAGGTATAAGAGAAAAAAGAAATTTCATCATAAATTTCTGCTCCAATTAAAAAAGAAGCCCATACTACGGATGACTAGGTTAGGTAGGTATACCACCGAATTTAAAAAAAACCCCAAAAAAAAGAAGAAAAACACCAAAATAACAAAAACAATGTTTCTCAAGGTTTAAACATACTTTTCCCCAGCAGAAGCACAACCACCAAATGAAAGCCACATTATATAGCCACACTAAAACTAAATTAATTAAACCGAAGTTATGTGGTAAAGGAGCAACAAAAGCCGCTGTAAAACTATCTGCCACATTTTACGACAGCCAGTTTACAAGTTAAACGTCAATAATTTTCTTCTTCCTCTTTCTCTTTCTCTCTCTATCTTTTGCTATTTTTCCCAAAGGTTCGGAGGAGTTGAGGTATCATGAGAGAAGTCTTGATGGGTTTTGCGACAACAAATACGTCGTCATTGCCGACAAGGACGTCGAGGATATATGGAGAATGAATATCAGCCATAGGTATAGTATAGGGAGTGACATTGCCTGCCTTTTACATCCTTTATGAGCTTCATTATGAACTACTATACTGGATTGTGAATGTTGGATGGGTGAGGTATATATTTTATAACTTATAAGGAAAAACTCCCGTCCTGTTCTGTCCTTGATGCCAACTACTTTTAGTATAGGAAGCATATATATAGATCTAATCGTATATAAATAATAAATGGCCTACATCCTCCGGTAGAATCACTAAAGCCTGGAAGCATCACATTTGTCTTTTGCCTTTTAGCATAGCATCACAATCTACACCGCATCCACCCTACTCACGATCAGTGTGTTGTCTCCACGATGTCGAGTGAGGGAATAGTTTCATAGAAATAAACTACAATTCATGCAGTCAGTTGGAAAATGGTTAAATTTAAAATGAACACCAGACCCACGCACAAACTGTATCTCCCAGAACCGTAGTCATTTCGTCGAAAAATCGTCAGCGTCACCCACTATCGTCAACAAAAAAGCAACCTCGTCATTGCATCCTTGGGAATTGTTGCATCAGCTTTACCAATTCGGTGAAGCATACTAACACAAACCGAAGCCATAAGACCTGCAGTGTCAGGACAAAACATTCCTAAGGACTCTTTGTTTCTTCAAATGCAGTATAGTATAGCTAGCAGACTTAACCAGTACAGAAATTGTTTTGCCTCTGATCTTTCTCACTCTTTCTCCCTCCTTTTTTGTCTCACTCACTGGCTTTTAAAGAACAGGACATTTTCATCTTTATTCGTTTAAGCTCTTATACAGAAAGTTCATTGTCCTAGCAGATTCTTTATTCCAGCTGGATTCGTTTCGGAAGTACCTCGCTCGACTCTAACTCCGGTGAACGAGCCACCTTTTGGCAAAATGCAATAAATTTTATACGAATAACTTAAGTCTCTCGTAAAAGCTTAAATAGTCGTCCTGTTTGATAATTCGCATGGTTGCATGCGTGTGTTAAATTTTGTTTCAAATGCAGCAAATCAAAACCAAAAGGAACTCAATTGTAGGAGGGGGGGTATTACGAGCTATATGTATGATGTATGTGTGTAGACATAGAGAATCTTGAATGGAACGTATAGTCGGATGCTTTTTAATTTGGTAAATATTCAGTATAAGTATTCAAAAGTTTTCCATTCAGCTCCTCTCTACATTGTTTTGCTGCGAAACGATCCGATAGGATGCCAGTGGAACAACTTTGTGAAATTCCTGAAAGGAAGATTTCTCTTTGTGTATAGGTTAAGTATACGAAGAGTATATGTATAGAAAGAAAGGACGATGGTTGTGTTAATGTGGCTTCGTGGTATAGTCTTGGCATAACAAAGCCTTCGGGCTTAGCTAAGAAATAACTAAGCAAAGTGTCAAAAACAATAATTTGAAGCTTTAAGAACACTCCGCGGCAAATTTTAACGAGGCACCAGGCATGTTGTTTGTTTTAAAATAAATATTTTGTTTATGGTAGTGGATTTGGATGTAATGGTGTTAAAGTTTTTGATATGTTTATTTTTTGTTGGACGTCTTTAAATTCATTTACTAATTCAAATAAAATTCACGACTGCATTCCTCTTGTGGTTCAAGGCTATTTGACTAAGAGCCCACAGCATTTTTTGTCTGTGAAGTATAGCAAAAATTCAATGATGCAATAAGATAGGTATGTATGTACATATGTATGCGATTTTTTTTTCCAAAAACTTGAAACTCAGTTTAATAAAAAAAAAAATTGCTTTGAACGGTCTTTAGTTCACAGAAATTGGCATTTCGTCCCGGCGATCTCACTTTCTTCAAAGTTAGTTCTACGGAAAAACGAGTTCTATAGGTGTTTCAAGTTTTAAAAGTTCTCACAAAATTATTATTACTTTGGCATCTTTATATAAATCAGAATATTCATACATATTTTGACATCTTAATTAAATCAATTAAAACGGCCATATTCTTGACTTCCTTCAAAGGTAGTTTTACCGAAAAACTAGATCTATAGCGGTTTCGAGTTCTAAGTTTTTCAAAAAATGTTTATTTTTTTGACATCTTACAAAATATTCATACATAGTTTGACATCGAAATTAAATCAATAATTTTTTTTTGAGAAACTTAAACTCGAAACCTTCTATAGAACCAGTTTTTCAGTAAAACTATAGCTTTGAAGAATGTCAATAATATAGCCGTAATTGTTTTTGAAAAACCTCAAACTCGAGACCCCTAAAGAACTAGTTTTTTCGTAAAACAATAGCTTGAAAGAAAGTCAATAATATTGCTAGGTCTTCTAATTGGCTGATTTATTTCATTTTAAGATTTATAAATTATGTGTGTGAAGTTAGCATATCAAGTGTCAGCATATCAATTTTTTTTTGGAGTTCTGGTCGCATGCACCATAGTTCTATAGTTCCTGATAGTTTTCCAAAATAGTTCTGTTCGATTTCCCCGTAAAAACGGATTTTAAAAAATGATATGCTAACTTCGCGTAGCATATCAATTGTTGAAATCTTGAATGAAAATATTTTTTTTAGATGTAAGAAACATCCCTTAAGAGTTCCTCATACCTAAAAAAAATAGTTCCGTTACATTACGGCCTAAAAAAAAAAAACAAAAAAATTAATTTTAATAAAAAAAAAAAGACTTGTTATGGAAAAAACAACAGAATTTCAGAAATCACGGAAAATTAATCCGGTTCATCGATGCACAAACATAGGTACAATGTGTCTAAAGTATAATTCAAAGAATCTTCCTTTCTAATACATTTCTACTATATATATAATAATATTTTTCTAATTAATTAAGATCCAACTTTCTAGAATTTTTCTTACTAAATTGATAAGCTGGTACTTTTTTACGAGTTCCAGCTCATTTATCAATTTAATCAGATAGACCTAATGTTCTTACAATATAATCCGAAGAGTTCCCATTTCTAACGCTTTTCTAACAAAAAATATGATTTTTTTTATTCAGATCGTTTTTTTCACGTGTTTTGGTAAACGACCTTGATATGCTGATACTTTTTTACGAGTTCCAGCTCATTTATCAATTTAATCAGATAGACCTAATGTTCTTACAATATAATCCGAAGAGTTCCCATTTCTAACGCTTTTCTAACAAAAAATATGATTTTTTTTATTTAGATTGTTTTTTTCACGTGTTTTGGTAAACGACCTTGATATGCTGATACTTTTTTACGAGTTCCAGCTCATTAATCAATTTAATCAGATAGACCTAATGTTCTTACAAAATAATCCGAGGAGTTCCCATTTCTAACGCTTTTCTAACAAAATATATGATTTTTTTTATTTAGATCGTTTTTTTCACGTGTTTTGGTAAACGACCTTGATATGCTGATACTTTTTTACGAGTTCCAGCTCATTTATCAATTTCATCAGATAGACCTAATGTTCTTACAATATAATCCGAAGAGTTCCCATTTCTAACGCTTTTCTAACAAAAAATATGATTTTTTTTATTTAGATTGTTTTTTTCACGTGTTTTGGTAAACGACCTTGATATGCTGATACTTTTTTACGAGTTCCAGCTCATTAATCAATTTAATCAGATAGACCTAATGTTCTTACAATATAATCCGAGGAGTTCCCATTTCTAACGCTTTTCTAACAAAAAATATGATTTTTTTTTATTTAGATCGTTTTTTTCACGTGTTTTGGTAAACGACCTTGATATGCTGATACTTTTTTACGAGTTCCAGCTCATTTATCAAATTAATCAGATAGACCTAATGTTCTTACAATATAATCCGAGGAGTTCCCATTTCTAACGCTTTTCTAACAAAAAATATGATTTTTTTTATTTAGATCGTTTTTTTCACGTGTTTTGGTAAACGACCTTGATATGCTGATACTTTTTTACGAGTTCCAGCTCATTTATCAATTTAATCAGATAGACCTAATGTTCTTACAATATAATCCGAGGAGTTCCCATTTCTAACGCTTTTCTAACAAAAAATATGATTTTTTTTATTTAGATCGTTTTTTTCACGTGTTTTGGTAAACGACCTTGATATGCTGATACTTTTTTACGAGTTCCAGCTCATTTATCAATTTAATCAGATAGACCTAATGTTCTTACAAAATAATCCGAGGAGTTCCCATTTCTAACGCTTTTCTAACAAAATATATGATTTTTTTTATTTAGATTGTTTTTTTCACGTGTTTTGGTAAACGACCTTGATATGCTGATACTTTTTTACGAGTTCCAGCTCATTTATCAATTTAATCAGATAGACCTAATGTTCTTACAATATAATCCGAGGAGTTCCCATTTCTAACGCTTTTCTAACAAAAAATATGATTTTTTTTATTTAGATCGTTTTTTTCACGTGTTTTGGTAAACGACCTTGATATGCTGATACTTTTTTACGAGTTCCAGCTCATTTATTAATTTAATCAGATAGACCTAATGTTCTTACAATATAATCCGAGGAGTTCCCATTTCTAACACTTTTCTAACAAAAAATATGATTTTTTTTATTTAGATCGTTTTTTTTCACGTGTTTTGGTAAACGACCTTGATATGCTGATACTTTTTTACGAGTTCCAGCTCATTTATCAATTTAATCAGATAGACCTAATGTTCTTACAATATAATCCGAGGAGTTCCCATTTCTAACGCTTTTCTAACAAAAAATATGATTTTTTTTATTTAGATCGTTTTTTTCACGTGTTTTGGTAAACGACCTTGATATGCTGATACTTTTTTAAGAGTTCTAGCTCACTTATCAATTTAATCAGATAGACCTAATGTTCTTACAATATAATCCGAGGAGTTCCCATTTCTAAAGCTTTTCTAACAAAAAATATGATTTTTTTTATTTAGATCGTTTTTTTCACGTGTTTTGGTAAACGACCTTGATATGCTGATACTTTTTTACGAGTTCCAGCTCATTTATCAATTTAATCAGATAGACCTAATGTTCTTACAATATAATCCGAGGAGTTCCCATTTCTAACGCTTTTCTAACAAAAAATATGATTTTTTTTATTTAGATCGTTTTTTTCACGTGTTTTGGTAAACGACCTTGATATGCTGATACTTTTTTACGAGTTCCAGCTCATTTATCAATTTAATCAGATAGACCTAATGTTCTTACAATATAATCCGAGGAGTTCCCATTTCTAACGCTTTTCTAACAAAAAATATGATTTTTTTTATTTAGATCGTTTTTTTCACGTGTTTTGGTAAACGACCTTGATATGCTGATACTTTTTTACGAGTTCCAGCTCATTTATTAATTTAATCAGATAGACCTAATGTTCTTACAATATAATCCGAGGAGTTCCCATTTCTAACGCTTTTCTAACAAAAAATATGATTTTTTTTATTTAGATCGTTTTTTTCACGTGTTTTGGTAAACGACCTTGATATGCTGATACTTTTTTACGAGTTCCAGCTCATTTATCAATTTAATCAGATAGACCTAATGTTCTTACAATATAATCCGAGGAGTTCCCATTTCTAACGCTTTTCTAACAAAAAATATGATTTTTTTTATTTAGATCGTTTTTTTCACGTGTTTTGGTAAACGACCTTGATATGCTGATACTTTTTTACGAGTTCCAGCTCATTTATCAATTTAATCAGATAGACCTAATGTTCTTACAATATAATCCGAGGAGTTCCCATTTCTAACGCTTTTCTAACAAAAAATATGATTTTTTCCATTTAGATCATTTTTTTTCACATGTTTTGGTAAACGACCTTGATATGCTGATACTTTTTTACGAGTTCCAGCTCATTTATTAATTTAATCAGATAGACCTAATGTTCTTACAATATAATCCGAGGAGTTCCCATTTCTAACGCTTTTCTAACAAAAAATATGATTTTTTTTATTTAGATCGTTTTTTTCACGTGTTTTGGTAAACGACCTTGATATGCTGATACTTTTTTACGAGTTCCAGCTCATTTATCAATTTAATCAGATAGATCTAATGTTCTTACAATATAATCCGAGGAGTTCCCATTTCTAACGCTTTTCTAACAAAAAATATGATTTTTTTTATTTAGATCGTTTTTTTCACGTGTTTTGGTAAACGACCTTGATATGCTGATACTTTTTTACGAGTTCCAGCTCATTTATTAATTTAATCAGATAGACCTAATGTTCTTACAATATAATCCGAGGAGTTCCCATTTCTAACGCTTTTCTAACAAAAAATATGATTTTTTTTATTTAGATCGTTTTTTTCACGTGTTTTGGTAAACGACCTTGATATGCTGATACTTTTTTACGAGTTCCAGCTCATTTATCAATTTAATCAGATAGACCTAATGTTCTTACAATATAATCCGAGGAGTTCCCATTTCTAACGCTTTTCTAACAAAAAATATGATTTTTTTTATTTAGATCGTTTTTTTCACGTGTTTTGGTAAACGACCTTGATATGCTGATACTTTTTTACGAGTTCCAGCTCATTTATTAATTTAATCAGATAGACCTAATGTTCTTACAATATAATCTGAGGAGTTCCCATTTCTAACGCTTTTCTAACAAAAAATATGATTTTTTTTATTTAGATCGTTTTTTTCACGTGTTTTGGTAAACGACCTTGATATGCTGATACTTTTTTACGAGTTCCAGCTCATTTATCAATTTAATCAGATAGACCTAATGTTCTTACAATATAATCCGAGGAGTTCCCATTTCTAACGCTTTTCTAACAAAAAATATGATTTTTTCCATTTAGATCATTTTTTTTCACATGTTTTGGTAAACGACCTTGATATGCTGATACTTTTTTACGAGTTCCAGCTCATTTATTAATTTAATCAGATAGACCTAATGTTCTTACAATATAATCCGAGGAGTTCCCATTTCTAACGCTTTTCTAACAAAAAATATGATTTTTTTTATTTAGATCGTTTTTTTCACGTGTTTTGGTAAACGACCTTGATATGCTGATACTTTTTTACGAGTTCCAGCTCATTTATCAATTTAATCAGATAGACCTAATGTTCTTACAATATAATCCGAGGAGTTCCCATTTCTAACGCTTTTCTAACAAAAAATATGATTTTTTTTATTTAGATCGTTTTTTTCACGTGTTTTGGTAAACGACCTTGATATGCTGATACTTTTTTACGAGTTCCAGCTCATTTATTAATTTAATCAGATAGACCTAATGTTCTTACAATATAATCCGAGGAGTTCCCATTTCTAACGCTTTTCTAACAAAAAATATGATTTTTTTTATTTAGATCGTTTTTTTCACGTGTTTTGGTAAACGACCTTGATATGCTGATACTTTTTTACGAGTTCCAGCTCATTTATCAATTTAATCAGATAGACCTAATGTTCTTACAATATAATCCGAAGAGTTCCCATTTCTAACGCTTTTCTAACAAAAAATATGATTTTTTTTATTTAGATTGTTTTTTTCACGTGTTTTGGTAAACGACCTTGATATGCTGATACTTTTTTACGAGTTCCAGCTCATTAATCAATTTAATCAGATAGACCTAATGTTCTTACAAAATAATCCGAGGAGTTCCCATTTCTAACGCTTTTCTAACAAAATATATGATTTTTTTTATTTAGATCGTTTTTTTCACGTGTTTTGGTAAACGACCTTGATATGCTGATACTTTTTTACGAGTTCCAGCTCATTTATCAATTTCATCAGATAGACCTAATGTTCTTACAATATAATCCGAAGAGTTCCCATTTCTAACGCTTTTCTAACAAAAAATATGATTTTTTTTATTTAGATTGTTTTTTTCACGTGTTTTGGTAAACGACCTTGATATGCTGATACTTTTTTACGAGTTCCAGCTCATTAATCAATTTAATCAGATAGACCTAATGTTCTTACAATATAATCCGAGGAGTTCCCATTTCTAACGCTTTTCTAACAAAAAATATGATTTTTTTTATTTAGATCGTTTTTTTCACGTGTTTTGGTAAACGACCTTGATATGCTGATACTTTTTTACGAGTTCCAGCTCATTTATCAATTTAATCAGATAGACCTAATGTTCTTACAATATAATCCGAGGAGTTCCCATTTCTAACGCTTTTCTAACAAAAAATATGATTTTTTCCATTTAGATCATTTTTTTTCACATGTTTTGGTAAACGACCTTGATATGCTGATACTTTTTTACGAGTTCCAGCTCATTTATTAATTTAATCAGATAGACCTAATGTTCTTACAATATAATCCGAGGAGTTCCCATTTCTAACGCTTTTCTAACAAAAAATATGATTTTTTTTATTTAGATCGTTTTTTTCACGTGTTTTGGTAAACGACCTTGATATGCTGATACTTTTTTACGAGTTCCAGCTCATTTATCAATTTAATCAGATAGATCTAATGTTCTTACAATATAATCCGAGGAGTTCCCATTTCTAACGCTTTTCTAACAAAAAATATGATTTTTTTTATTTAGATCGTTTTTTTCACGTGTTTTGGTAAACGACCTTGATATGCTGATACTTTTTTACGAGTTCCAGCTCATTTATTAATTTAATCAGATAGACCTAATGTTCTTACAATATAATCCGAGGAGTTCCCATTTCTAACGCTTTTCTAACAAAAAATATGATTTTTTTTATTTAGATCGTTTTTTTCACGTGTTTTGGTAAACGACCTTGATATGCTGATACTTTTTTACGAGTTCCAGCTCATTTATCAATTTAATCAGATAGACCTAATGTTCTTACAATATAATCCGAGGAGTTCCCATTTCTAACGCTTTTCTAACAAAAAATATGATTTTTTTTATTTAGATCGTTTTTTTCACGTGTTTTGGTAAACGACCTTGATATGCTGATACTTTTTTACGAGTTCCAGCTCATTTATTAATTTAATCAGATAGACCTAATGTTCTTACAATATAATCTGAGGAGTTCCCATTTCTAACGCTTTTCTAACAAAAAATATGATTTTTTTTATTTAGATCGTTTTTTTCACGTGTTTTGGTAAACGACCTTGATATGCTGATACTTTTTTACGAGTTCCAGCTCATTTATCAATTTAATCAGATAGACCTAATGTTCTTACAATATAATCCGAGGAGTTCCCATTTCTAACGCTTTTCTAACAAAAAATATGATTTTTTTTATTTAGATCGTTTTTTTCACGTGTTTTGGTAAACGACCTTGATATGCTGATACTTTTTTACGAGTTCCAGCTCATTTATTAATTTAATCAGATAGACCTAATGTTCTTACAATATAATCCGAGGAGTTCCCATTTCTAACGCTTTTCTAACAAAAAATATGATTTTTTTTATTTAGATCGTTTTTTTCACGTGTTTTGGTAAACGACCTTGATATGCTGATACTTTTTTACGAGTTCCAGCTCATTTATCAATTTAATCAGATAGACCTAATGTTCTTACAATATAATCCGAGGAGTTCCCATTTCTAACGCTTTTCTAACAAAAAATATGATTTTTTTTATTTAGATCGTTTTTTTCACGTGTTTTGGTAAACGACCTTGATATGCTGATACTTTTTTACGAGTTCCAGCTCATTTATTAATTTAATCAGATAGACCTAATGTTCTTACAATATAATCCGAGGAGTTCCCATTTCTAACGCTTTTCTAACAAAAAATATGATTTTTTTTATTTAGATCGTTTTTTTCACGTGTTTTGGTAAACGACCTTGATATGCTGATACTTTTTTACGAGTTCCAGCTCATTTATCAATTTAATCAGATAGACCTAATGTTCTTACAATATAATCCGAGGAGTTCCCATTTCTAACGCTTTTCTAACAAAAAATATGATTTTTTTTATTTAGATCGTTTTTTTCACGTGTTTTGGTAAACGACCTTGATATGCTGATACTTTTTTACGAGTTCCAGCTCATTTATTAATTTAATCAGATAGACCTAATGTTCTTACAATATAATCCGAGGAGTTCCCATTTCTAACGCTTTTCTAACAAAAAATATGATTTTTTTTATTTAGATCGTTTTTTTCACGTGTTTTGGTAAACGACCTTGATATGCTGATACTTTTTTACGAGTTCCAGCTCATTTATCAATTTAATCAGATAGACCTAATGTTCTTACAATATAATCCGAGGAGTTCCCATTTTTAACGCTTTTCTAACAAAAAATATGATTTTTTTTATTTAGATCGTTTTTTTCACGTGTTTTGGTAAACGACCTTGATATGCTGATACTTTTTTAAGAGTTCTAGCTCACTTATCAATTTAATCAGATAGACCTAATGTTCTTACAATATAATCCGAGGAGTTCCCATTTCTAAAGCTTTTCTAACAAAAAATATGATTTTTTTTATTTAGATCGTTTTTTTCACGTGTTTTGGTAAACGACCTTGATATGCTGATACTTTTTTACGAGTTCCAGCTCATTTATCAATTTAATCAGATAGACCTAATGTTCTTACAATATAATCCGAGGAGTTCCCATTTCTAACGCTTTTCTAACAAAAAATATGATTTTTTTTATTTAGATCGTTTTTTTCACGTGTTTTGGTAAACGACCTTGATATGCTGATACTTTTTTACGAGTTCCAGCTCATTTATTAATTTAATCAGATAGACCTAATGTTCTTACAATATAATCTGAGGAGTTCCCATTTCTAACGCTTTTCTAACAAAAAATATGATTTTTTTTATTTAGATCGTTTTTTTCACGTGTTTTGGTAAACGACCTTGATATGCTGATACTTTTTTACGAGTTCCAGCTCATTTATCAATTTAATCAGATAGACCTAATGTTCTTACAATATAATCCGAGGAGTTCCCATTTCTAACGCTTTTCTAACAAAAAATATGATTTTTTCCATTTAGATCATTTTTTTTCACATGTTTTGGTAAACGACCTTGATATGCTGATACTTTTTTACGAGTTCCAGCTCATTTATTAATTTAATCAGATAGACCTAATGTTCTTACAATATAATCCGAGGAGTTCCCATTTCTAACGCTTTTCTAACAAAAAATATGATTTTTTTTATTTAGATCGTTTTTTTCACGTGTTTTGGTAAACGACCTTGATATGCTGATACTTTTTTACGAGTTCCAGCTCATTTATCAATTTAATCAGATAGACCTAATGTTCTTACAATATAATCCGAGGAGTTCCCATTTCTAACGCTTTTCTAACAAAAAATATGATTTTTTTTATTTAGATCGTTTTTTTCACGTGTTTTGGTAAACGACCTTGATATGCTGATACTTTTTTACGAGTTCCAGCTCATTTATTAATTTAATCAGATAGACCTAATGTTCTTACAATATAATCCGAGGAGTTCCCATTTCTAACGCTTTTCTAACAAAAAATATGATTTTTTTTATTTAGATCGTTTTTTTCACGTGTTTTGGTAAACGACCTTGATATGCTGATACTTTTTTACGAGTTCCAGCTCATTTATCAATTTAATCAGATAGACCTAATGTTCTTACAATATAATCCGAGGAGTTCCCATTTCTAACGCTTTTCTAACAAAAAATATGATTTTTTTTATTTAGATCGTTTTTTTCACGTGTTTTGGTAAACGACCTTGATATGCTGATACTTTTTTACGAGTTCCAGCTCATTTATTAATTTAATCAGATAGACCTAATGTTCTTACAATATAATCCGAGGAGTTCCCATTTCTAACGCTTTTCTAACAAAAAATATGATTTTTTTTATTTAGATCGTTTTTTTCACGTGTTTTGGTAAACGACCTTGATATGCTGATACTTTTTTACGAGTTCCAGCTCATTTATCAATTTAATCAGATAGACCTAATGTTCTTACAATATAATCCGAGGAGTTCCCATTTCTAACGCTTTTCTAACAAAAAATATGATTTTTTTTATTTAGATCGTTTTTTTCACGTGTTTTGGTAAACGACCTTGATATGCTGATACTTTTTTACGAGTTCCAGCTCATTTATTAATTTAATCAGATAGACCTAATGTTCTTACAATATAATCCGAGGAGTTCCCATTTCTAACGCTTTTCTAACAAAAAATATGATTTTTTTTATTTAGATCGTTTTTTTCACGTGTTTTGGTAAACGACCTTGATATGCTGATACTTTTTTACGAGTTCCAGCTCATTTATCAATTTAATCAGATAGACCTAATGTTCTTACAATATAATCCGAGGAGTTCCCATTTCTAACGCTTTTCTAACAAAAAATATGATTTTTTTTATTTAGATCGTTTTTTTCACGTGTTTTGGTAAACGACCTTGATATGCTGATACTTTTTTACGAGTTCCAGCTCATTTATCAATTTAATCAGATGGACCTAATGTTCTTACAATATAATCCGAGGAGTTCCCATTTCTAACGCTTTTCTAACAAAAAATATGATTTTTTTTATTTAGATCGTTTTTTTCACGTGTTTTGGTAAACGACCTTGATATGCTGATACTTTTTTACGAGTTCCAGCTCATTTATCAATTTAATCAGATAGACCTAATGTTCTTACAATATAATCCGAGGAGTTCCCATTTCTAACGCTTTTCTAACAAAAAATATGATTTTTTTTATTTAGATCGTTTTTTTCACGTGTTTTGGTAAACGACCTTGACATGCTAATACTTTTTTACGAGTTTCAGCTTACTTGTCAATTTATTCAGATAGACCTAATATTCTTACAATATAATCCGAGAAGTTCACATTTCTAACGCTTTTCTAACAAAAAAATATGATTTTTTCTAATTAATGACGTTAAATAATTTTTTAATAATGGCAATGCATACCTACAAAGAAAATTAACTCCATTCCAATATTTCTATTGTTATATACCTATACCTAATTTTTTTTTAACAAGTAAGTAAGTATACCAACCCATGAAAAATAACGAACAACACCTTAGATTACTGTTGACAGTGTCTAATAAAAACAATCATTGTCACTACCCTATCCATCCAAGCATAAAAGTATATTTGAAAAATTAAATTTTACTCTGGCAATATCTTTAATCAAACTTCTTAGAAATAAAAGGATACCTACAAAAGAAAACAAAATATAATATGTACCTCCCTCTTGGTTCAGAAACATATACATAGGTACATACATTACATACCTACCAGCATACCTTAAAAAATGCAAACTTCAATTTTTTGCTGTGTTCATCAACTTATAACATTCACACTCCACATACAAACAAATGATCGGTTCTTCTCCCTTTTCATGAACTATATTTATGTATGTATTTTGTTTGCAACGAGATTTTTTTCTTAGGCAGCCGCGGCCGCCAGAATTCCGTCTTCGAAGTTGGTTTCTATTAAGGATTCAATAGTGTTACCATGCGTCATATATTCACCCATGAATTAAAGAACGAATCGTTTAGTAAAGTAATGGATAAAATAAATGGATTCAAATTCAAGACTAGGTTAATTTAGGTTAAATTATTTGATAAAGACAATAATATAACTGCGAAAAAAAAACAAATTTGACTTAACCTTTGAAGGTTGATTTTAATTAATTATGAAAAGATGAATCCTTTTCCATAAAAAATGGAATCAATTGAATGCAGCAGTTGGTAACTCTGATAAAAAGTATTCTTTGTCTGGGTTGGTTTCTTGGCTTCGTCAATCGTCACCTTTTTTTTTGACTATCGGTAACCCGTTAACCGTATATTTATGGTTGGGGTTGGAGGTATGTATGCATAATTTTATATTACAATATGAAATTATTTTCATATTACAGTATGAAATTATTTGGTAGGTATGTATATACATAGGTATGTAGACACCTAATATATTTAGACATTTAACAATCTTAATGGTCATTATTGATAGCTACTAAAGTTTTTTGATTTTGAATTATTTTTTACCAAAGAAAATCATTTTAACTTTTGAAAAACTAAATTTTTAGATAGGTACCTACCTAACCTAGGTATGTGGGTACCTATTCAAAAACCAAAAAAAAAATTACACATGCCTGAAAAATAAAAATTATAATACATACTTATATTACTAACAGTGGTTCTGTTTTTATAGGTTTCAGTGTTATCGAATTGAAATTCGAAGTCTTTTTCAATAAAATAGTGATTTCAACTTTATAACTGATTTCAACAACAGTGATTCTGATTTTATTGATTTCAGTGTTATCAAACAAAAATTCGTTGTCTTTTTCATAAAAAATGAGCCATTGCAACTGCATTACTGATTTCAATAACAGTGATTTTGTTTTTACTGATTTTAGTGTTATCGAAGTCTTTTTCATTATAAAATGAATAATTTTCAATTTTATTATTGATTTCAATAACAGTGAATCTGTTTTTACTGATTTCTGTGTTATCGAAGTCTTTTTCATTATAAAATAAGTATTTTTCAATTTTGTTATTGATTTCAATAACCAGTGATTCCGTTTTTACTGATTGTATTGTGTTCGAAGTATTTTTCATTAAAAATGAGTAATTTCAACTTCATTATTGATTTCAATAACAGTGATTCTGATTTTATTGACTTCAGTGTTATCGCACAGAAATTCGTAGTCTTTTTCATAAAAAATGAGGCATTGCAACTGTATTACTGATTTCAATAACAGTGATTTTGTTTTTACTGATTTCAGTGTTATCGAAGTCTTTTTCATTATAAAATAAGTAATTTTCAATTTTGTTATTGATCTCAATAACCAGTGATTCTGTTTTTACTGATTGTATTGTGTTCGAAGTATTTTCCATTAAAAATGAGTAATTTCAACTTCATTATTGATTTTAATCACCGTGATTCTGATTTTATTGACTTCAGTGTTATCGCACAGAAATTCGTAGTCTTTTCCACAAAAAATGAGGCTTGCAACTGTATTACTGATTTCAATAACAGTGATTTTGTTTTTACTGATTTCAGTGTTATCGAAGTCTTTTTCATTATAAAATAAGTAATTTTCAATTTTGTTAATGATTTCAATAACCAGTGATTCTGTTTTTACTAATTGTAGTGTTATCGAAGTATTTTCCATTAAAAATGAGTAATTTCAACTTCATTATTGATTTTAATCACCGTGATTCTGATTTTATTGGCTTCAGTGTTATCGCACAGAAATTCGTAGTCTTTTCTATAAAAAATGAGGCTAGCAACTGTATTACTGATTTCAATAACAGTGATTTTGTGTTTACTGATTTCAGTGTTATCGAACAAAGATTCGAAGTATTTTTCATTAAAAATTAATTATTTCAACTTTATTAGGTACTGATTTCAATAACAGTGAATCTGTTTTTACTGATTTCTGTGTTATCGAAGTCTTTTTCATTATAAAATAAGTAATTTTCAATTTTATTATTGATTTTAATAACAGTGATTCTGTTTTTACTGATTGTAGTGTTATCGAAGTATTTTCCATTAAAAATGAGTAATTTCAACTTCATTATTGATTTCAATAACAGTGATTCTGATTTTATTGACTTCAGTGTTATCGCACAGAAATTCGTAGTCTTTTTCATAAAAAATGAGGCATTGCAACTGTATTACTGATTTCAATAACAGTGATTTTGTTTTTACTGATTTTAGTGTTATCGAAGTCTTTTTTGGTATACTTACTTACTTGTTAAAAAAAAATTAGGTATAGGTATATAACAATAGAAATATTGGAATGGAGTTAATTTTCTTTGTAGGTATGCATTGCCATTATTAAAAAATTATTTAACGTCATTAATTAGAAAAAATCATATTTTTTTGTTAGAAAAGCGTTAGAAATGTGAACTTCTCGGATTATATTGTAAGAATATTAGGTCTATCTGAATAAATTGACAAGTAAGCTGAAACTCGTAAAAAAGTATTAGCATGTCAAGGTCGTTTACCAAAACACGTGAAAAAAACGATCTAAATAAAAAAAATCATATTTTTTGTTAGAAAAGCGTTAGAAATGGGAACTCCTCGGATTATATTGTAAGAACATTAGGTCCATCTGATTAAATTGATAAATGAGCTGGAACTCGTAAAAAAGTATCAGCATATCAAGGTCGTTTACCAAAACACGTGAAAAAAACGATCTAAATAAAAAAAATCATATTTTTTGTTAGAAAAGCGTTAGAAATGGGAACTCCTCGGATTATATTGTAAGAACATTAGGTCTATCTGATTAAATTGATAAATGAGCTGGAACTCGTAAAAAAGTATCAGCATATCAAGGTCGTTTACCAAAACACGTGAAAAAAACGATCTAAATAAAAAAAATCATATTTTTTGTTAGAAAAGCGTTAGAAATGGGAACTCCTCGGATTATATTGTAAGAACATTAGGTCTATCTGATTAAATTAATAAATGAGCTGGAACTCGTAAAAAAGTATCAGCATATCAAGGTCGTTTACCAAAACACGTGAAAAAAACGATCTAAATAAAAAAAATCATATTTTTTGTTAGAAAAGCGTTAGAAATGGGAACTCCTCGGATTATATTGTAAGAACATTAGGTCTATCTGATTAAATTGATAAATGAGCTGGAACTCGTAAAAAAGTATCAGCATATCAAGGTCGTTTACCAAAACACGTGAAAAAAACGATCTAAATAAAAAAAATCATATTTTTTGTTAGAAAAGCGTTAGAAATGGGAACTCCTCGGATTATATTGTAAGAACATTAGGTCTATCTGATTAAATTAATAAATGAGCTGGAACTCGTAAAAAAGTATCAGCATATCAAGGTCGTTTACCAAAACACGTGAAAAAAACGATCTAAATAAAAAAAATCATATTTTTTGTTAGAAAAGCGTTAGAAATGGGAACTCCTCGGATTATATTGTAAGAACATTAGGTCTATCTGATTAAATTGATAAATGAGCTGGAACTCGTAAAAAAGTATCAGCATATCAAGGTCGTTTACCAAAACACGTGAAAAAAACGATCTAAATAAAAAAAATCATATTTTTTGTTAGAAAAGCGTTAGAAATGGGAACTCCTCGGATTATATTGTAAGAACATTAGGTCTATCTGATTAAATTAATAAATGAGCTGGAACTCGTAAAAAAGTATCAGCATATCAAGGTCGTTTACCAAAACACGTGAAAAAAACGATCTAAATAAAAAAAATCATATTTTTTGTTAGAAAAGCGTTAGAAATGGGAACTCCTCGGATTATATTGTAAGAACATTAGGTCTATCTGATTAAATTGATAAATGAGCTGGAACTCGTAAAAAAGTATCAGCATATCAAGGTCGTTTACCAAAACACGTGAAAAAAACGATCTAAATAAAAAAAATCATATTTTTTGTTAGAAAAGCGTTAGAAATGGGAACTCCTCGGATTATATTGTAAGAACATTAGGTCTATCTGATTAAATTAATAAATGAGCTGGAACTCGTAAAAAAGTATCAGCATATCAAGGTCGTTTACCAAAACATGTGAAAAAAAATGATCTAAATGGAAAAAATCATATTTTTTGTTAGAAAAGCGTTAGAAATGGGAACTCCTCGGATTATATTGTAAGAACATTAGGTCTATCTGATTAAATTGATAAATGAGCTGGAACTCGTAAAAAAGTATCAGCATATCAAGGTCGTTTACCAAAACACGTGAAAAAAACGATCTAAATAAAAAAAATCATATTTTTTGTTAGAAAAGCGTTAGAAATGGGAACTCCTCAGATTATATTGTAAGAACATTAGGTCTATCTGATTAAATTAATAAATGAGCTGGAACTCGTAAAAAAGTATCAGCATATCAAGGTCGTTTACCAAAACACGTGAAAAAAACGATCTAAATAAAAAAAATCATATTTTTTGTTAGAAAAGCGTTAGAAATGGGAACTCCTCGGATTATATTGTAAGAACATTAGGTCTATCTGATTAAATTGATAAATGAGCTGGAACTCGTAAAAAAGTATCAGCATATCAAGGTCGTTTACCAAAACACGTGAAAAAAACGATCTAAATAAAAAAAATCATATTTTTTGTTAGAAAAGCTTTAGAAATGGGAACTCCTCGGATTATATTGTAAGAACATTAGGTCTATCTGATTAAATTGATAAGTGAGCTAGAACTCTTAAAAAAGTATCAGCATATCAAGGTCGTTTACCAAAACACGTGAAAAAAACGATCTAAATAAAAAAAATCATATTTTTTGTTAGAAAAGCGTTAGAAATGGGAACTCCTCGGATTATATTGTAAGAACATTAGGTCTATCTGATTAAATTGATAAATGAGCTGGAACTCGTAAAAAAGTATCAGCATATCAAGGTCGTTTACCAAAACACGTGAAAAAAACGATCTAAATAAAAAAAATCATATTTTTTGTTAGAAAAGCGTTAGAAATGGGAACTCCTCGGATTATATTGTAAGAACATTAGGTCTATCTGATTAAATTAATAAATGAGCTGGAACTCGTAAAAAAGTATCAGCATATCAAGGTCGTTTACCAAAACACGTGAAAAAAACGATCTAAATAAAAAAAATCATATTTTTTGTTAGAAAAGCGTTAGAAATGGGAACTCCTCGGATTATATTGTAAGAACATTAGGTCTATCTGATTAAATTGATAAATGAGCTGGAACTCGTAAAAAAGTATCAGCATATCAAGGTCGTTTACCAAAACACGTGAAAAAAACGATCTAAATAAAAAAAATCATATTTTTTGTTAGAAAAGCGTTAGAAATGGGAACTCCTCGGATTATATTGTAAGAACATTAGTTCTATCTGATTAAATTAATAAATGAGCTGGAACTCGTAAAAAAGTATCAGCATATCAAGGTCGTTTACCAAAACACGTGAAAAAAACGATCTAAATAAAAAAAATCATATTTTTTGTTAGAAAAGCGTTAGAAATGGGAACTCCTCGGATTATATTGTAAGAACATTAGGTCTATCTGATTAAATTGATAAATGAGCTGGAACTCGTAAAAAAGTATCAGCATATCAAGGTCGTTTACCAAAACACGTGAAAAAAACGATCTAAATAAAAAAAATCATATTTTTTGTTAGAAAAGCGTTAGAAATGGGAACTCCTCGGATTATATTGTAAGAACATTAGGTCTATCTGATTAAATTAATAAATGAGCTGGAACTCGTAAAAAAGTATCAGCATATCAAGGTCGTTTACCAAAACACGTGAAAAAAACGATCTAAATAAAAAAAATCATATTTTTTGTTAGAAAAGCGTTAGAAATGGGAACTCCTCGGATTATATTGTAAGAACATTAGGTCTATCTGATTAAATTGATAAATGAGCTGGAACTCGTAAAAAAGTATCAGCATATCAAGGTCGTTTACCAAAACACGTGAAAAAAACGATCTAAATAAAAAAAATCATATTTTTTGTTAGAAAAGCGTTAGAAATGGGAACTCCTCAGATTATATTGTAAGAACATTAGGTCTATCTGATTAAATTAATAAATGAGCTGGAACTCGTAAAAAAGTATCAGCATATCAAGGTCGTTTACCAAAACACGTGAAAAAAACGATCTAAATAAAAAAAATCATATTTTTTGTTAGAAAAGCGTTAGAAATGGGAACTCCTCGGATTATATTGTAAGAACATTAGGTCTATCTGATTAAATTGATAAATGAGCTGGAACTCGTAAAAAAGTATCAGCATATCAAGGTCGTTTACCAAAACACGTGAAAAAAACGATCTAAATAAAAAAAATCATATTTTTTGTTAGAAAAGCGTTAGAAATGGGAACTCCTCGGATTATATTGTAAGAACATTAGGTCTATCTGATTAAATTAATAAATGAGCTGGAACTCGTAAAAAAGTATCAGCATATCAAGGTCGTTTACCAAAACACGTGAAAAAAACGATCTAAATAAAAAAAATCATATTTTTTGTTAGAAAAGCGTTAGAAATGGGAACTCCTCGGATTATATTGTAAGAACATTAGATCTATCTGATTAAATTGATAAATGAGCTGGAACTCGTAAAAAAGTATCAGCATATCAAGGTCGTTTACCAAAACACGTGAAAAAAACGATCTAAATAAAAAAAATCATATTTTTTGTTAGAAAAGCGTTAGAAATGGGAACTCCTCGGATTATATTGTAAGAACATTAGGTCTATCTGATTAAATTAATAAATGAGCTGGAACTCGTAAAAAAGTATCAGCATATCAAGGTCGTTTACCAAAACATGTGAAAAAAAATGATCTAAATGGAAAAAATCATATTTTTTGTTAGAAAAGCGTTAGAAATGGGAACTCCTCGGATTATATTGTAAGAACATTAGGTCTATCTGATTAAATTGATAAATGAGCTGGAACTCGTAAAAAAGTATCAGCATATCAAGGTCGTTTACCAAAACACGTGAAAAAAACGATCTAAATAAAAAAAATCATATTTTTTGTTAGAAAAGCGTTAGAAATGGGAACTCCTCGGATTATATTGTAAGAACATTAGGTCTATCTGATTAAATTGATAAATGAGCTGGAACTCGTAAAAAAGTATCAGCATATCAAGGTCGTTTACCAAAACACGTGAAAAAAACGATCTAAATAAAAAAAATCATATTTTTTGTTAGAAAAGCGTTAGAAATGGGAACTCCTCGGATTATATTGTAAGAACATTAGGTCTATCTGATTAAATTAATAAATGAGCTGGAACTCGTAAAAAAGTATCAGCATATCAAGGTCGTTTACCAAAACACGTGAAAAAAACGATCTAAATAAAAAAAATCATATTTTTTGTTAGAAAAGCGTTAGAAATGGGAACTCCTCGGATTATATTGTAAGAACATTAGGTCTATCTGATTAAATTGATAAATGAGCTGGAACTCGTAAAAAAGTATCAGCATATCAAGGTCGTTTACCAAAACACGTGAAAAAAACGATCTAAATAAAAAAAATCATATTTTTTGTTAGAAAAGCGTTAGAAATGGGAACTCCTCGGATTATATTGTAAGAACATTAGGTCTATCTGATTAAATTGATAAATGAGCTGGAACTCGTAAAAAAGTATCAGCATATCAAGGTCGTTTACCAAAACACGTGAAAAAAACGATCTAAATAAAAAAAATCATATTTTTTGTTAGAAAAGCTTTAGAAATGGGAACTCCTCGGATTATATTGTAAGAACATTAGGTCTATCTGATTAAATTGATAAGTGAGCTAGAACTCTTAAAAAAGTATCAGCATATCAAGGTCGTTTACCAAAACACGTGAAAAAAACGATCTAAATAAAAAAAATCATATTTTTTGTTAGAAAAGCGTTAGAAATGGGAACTCCTCGGATTATATTGTAAGAACATTAGGTCTATCTGATTAAATTGATAAATGAGCTGGAACTCGTAAAAAAGTATCAGCATATCAAGGTCGTTTACCAAAACACGTGAAAAAAAACGATCTAAATAAAAAAAATCATATTTTTTGTTAGAAAAGCGTTAGAAATGGGAACTCCTCGGATTATATTGTAAGAACATTAGGTCTATCTGATTAAATTAATAAATGAGCTGGAACTCGTAAAAAAGTATCAGCATATCAAGGTCGTTTACCAAAACACGTGAAAAAAACGATCTAAATAAAAAAAATCATATTTTTTGTTAGAAAAGCGTTAGAAATGGGAACTCCTCGGATTATATTGTAAGAACATTAGGTCTATCTGATTAAATTGATAAATGAGCTGGAACTCGTAAAAAAGTATCAGCATATCAAGGTCGTTTACCAAAACACGTGAAAAAAACAATCTAAATAAAAAAAATCATATATTTTGTTAGAAAAGCGTTAGAAATGGGAACTCCTCGGATTATTTTGTAAGAACATTAGGTCTATCTGATTAAATTGATAAATGAGCTGGAACTCGTAAAAAAGTATCAGCATATCAAGGTCGTTTACCAAAACACGTGAAAAAAACGATCTAAATAAAAAAAATCATATTTTTTGTTAGAAAAGCGTTAGAAATGGGAACTCCTCGGATTATATTGTAAGAACATTAGGTCTATCTGATTAAATTGATAAATGAGCTGGAACTCGTAAAAAAGTATCAGCATATCAAGGTCGTTTACCAAAACACGTGAAAAAAACGATCTAAATAAAAAAAATCATATTTTTTGTTAGAAAAGCGTTAGAAATGGGAACTCCTCGGATTATATTGTAAGAACATTAGGTCTATCTGATTAATTTGATAAATGAGCTGGAACTCGTAAAAAAGTATCAGCATATCAAGGTCGTTTACCAAAACACGTGAAAAAAACGATCTAAATAAAAAAAAATCATATTTTTTGTTAGAAAAGCGTTAGAAATGGGAACTCCTCGGATTATATTGTAAGAACATTAGGTCTATCTGATTAAATTGATTAATGAGCTGGAACTCGTAAAAAAGTATCAGCATATCAAGGTCGTTTACCAAAACACGTGAAAAAAACAATCTAAATAAAAAAAATCATATTTTTTGTTAGAAAAGCGTTAGAAATGGGAACTCTTCGGATTATATTGTAAGAACATTAGGTCTATCTGATTAAATTGATAAATGAGCTGGAACTCGTAAAAAAGTATCAGCATATCAAGGTCGTTTACCAAAACACGTGAAAAAAACGATCTAAATAAAAAAAATCATATATTTTGTTAGAAAAGCGTTAGAAATGGGAACTCCTCGGATTATTTTGTAAGAACATTAGGTCTATCTGATTAAATTGATTAATGAGCTGGAACTCGTAAAAAAGTATCAGCATATCAAGGTCGTTTACCAAAACACGTGAAAAAAACAATCTAAATAAAAAAAATCATATTTTTTGTTAGAAAAGCGTTAGAAATGGGAACTCTTCGGATTATATTGTAAGAACATTAGGTCTATCTGATTAAATTGATAAATGAGCTGGAACTCGTAAAAAAGTATCAGCATATCAAGGTCGTTTACCAAAACACGTGAAAAAAACGATCTGAATAAAAAAAATCATATTTTTTGTTAGAAAAGCGTTAGAAATGGGAACTCTTCGGATTATATTGTAAGAACATTAGGTCTATCTGATTAAATTGATAAATGAGCTGGAACTCGTAAAAAAGTACCAGCTTATCAATTTAGTAAGAAAAATTCTAGAAAGTTGGATCTTAATTAATTAGAAAAATATTATTATATATATAGTAGAAATGTATTAGAAAGGAAGATTCTTTGAATTATACTTTAGACACATTGTACCTATGTTTGTGCATCGATGAACCGGATTAATTTTCCGTGATTTCTGAAATTCTGTTGTTTTTTCCATAACAAGTCTTTTTTTTTTTATTAAAATTAATTTTTTTGTTTTTTTTTTTTAGGCCGTAATGTAACGGAACTATTTTTTTTAGGTATGAGGAACTCTTAAGGGATGTTTCTTACATCTAAAAAAAATATTTTCATTCAAGATTTCAACAATTGATATGCTACGCGAAGTTAGCATATCATTTTTTAAAATCCGTTTTTACGGGGAAATCGAACAGAACTATTTTGGAAAACTATCAGGAACTATAGAACTATGGTGCATGCGACCAGAACTCCAAAAAAAAATTGATATGCTGACACTTGATATGCTAACTTCACACACATTTATAAATTGTAGTAGCCCGTGGCGTAATGGTTAGTGCGTTGGACTGTCATGTCATGCCAGAGGTCTGGGGTTCAATACCAGCCGCTTCCACCTTAAGTTTTTTTCGGAGCTACTACCTCTTGCGAGGAAGTGACAAATCCTCCAAGAGTATTTCTTGTCATAGAAAAGTGCCACTCATCTTAGCCGTTCGGATTCGGCAATAAACTGTAGGTCCCTTCCATTCCTGCAGACACGCACACAGAATTGGTTGAGAGTTGTAAGTCGCTAGGCCCTGGTTCTTCATGAGCCGTTTGTGCCACCAAATTTATTTTTTTTTCAAATTTATGTTATTAAAAAAATCTTCGTATAAAAATCAAAATAATTTTATTCAAAATTGTTTGAGCCGTTTTTGATAAAATAAAATAAAACAAAAATTCATGTGTGGCAACTAGCCGGTTTAGATGAGACAAAATAAAAATTTGAATATCCCCTCCCCTCTAGAGAATCACATAAAAATGCTCTGAACAAAATTTGAATAAAATCAGTCTACCCGTTTAGGCTCTAGCTTAAATAACAGTGGACGCAAGGACGCACGAACGCATCACAGACTCAGGGACGCACAGAACGACGGACGGTTTGACGAAACCCACTTTTTCTGACTTCTTTATCACTGCCAATTTTTATTAGAACCTCGTTATTTTTGTATGCATATGTGGGATATTCGTAACAAAAAAGAATTTCATTTATAAGGTCAGTAATTTGATTAAAAAAGGTCAACTATCTTCAGGAGTGGTTACGGTTACCAAAGCAAATTTTTAATCAATTCCTTAAGTTTTTTAAGGTCATCAAAGATTTTAAGCATATCATTTGTGGGATATTCGTAAAAAAAGGTAGATACATCAGATAGCCTTTCAAAGGCCACTGAATTGTCACAAAAGATCAAAAGATTTCAGTAAGTCTAAAGTCTAAGGGCCAGTTTTTTCAGGCGTGAGTTAAGCCAGAGTTAGTTAACTCCAGATATAAATGTGTGCAGAGTTAACTCAGGAAGCATTCGGATCGACATAAAAAACTGTCAGGGTAATATCAAACAGATTGCTTTCAGTAATAAATCTAGAGTTAACTCGGGTTTAACTTTAATCTCGCACTGAAAAACTGGCTCTAAAAGGTTTTCAGCACCTCATTTTTTTGGATATTTAAAAAAAAAATTTATATACCAGCTCAAAGGTTACTTAATTAGCATTAGAGGTTAGCTAGTTTCAGTAATTGGTCAGTCACAGATTTTTATCTAAGTATGACTTTTTTAAATTGAAACAAAAAATTTAAAAAAGTCATTAGATTAGAACAAACCTATGGCTGACCAATTCCTTTGTTGATGCTAAAAATCTTTAATGACCTTAAAAAACTTAAATTATTGATTAAAAATTTTGTACAGCTGACAACTTTCTGAAAATAGTTGACCTTTTTTTATCAATAGAGATAGATAGAGAGATAAATTCTTTATTTTATCAAAAAGTTCTTACAAAATATGGCAATCCTGCCGTCTGCCTGATTTTGATCAATATTACTCATCTTTTGCGAATATCCCAGATATGGGGTGCTAAGTTGCGAATATCCCACGTATGAAATGAGCTGAAACAAAAATTCTTATTCTTCTTTTTGAGAATTGCATAAAAAACTGTGGAACTATGCTTAAAGCAAACCGTCCATGCGTTAAGCCTCGATAGTGATGGACGGTATGACGTAAACCCCTTTTATTGACCAATTTCATGCAGGTATAATATTGAAATTGATTGAAAACTCGTTTGTTTTTGTACACAAAAACCAAAAAACCTACATACTTGCCCCAAAAAGAAAACGAATATTTGAAATTGTATCCTACGAGTTCAACTTAAACAAACTACCTAGACCTACCTATTGCTTCTTGCATTTGATATGTTCAGTTTCATTATTTATCGATTACTTTCTTTTTGATAGAGATACCTCTATACATAGCAAAGAAAACAATTTTCCTGCTTTGATATTGATCAATATGAACATTTTTCAATTTACTAATTGCCTTACTTTGATTACTTACTTTATTAAATTCTTCCAAAGCAATCTTTATAGGATTCAAGTCCTTGTGTTTCCTGCTGAACAACATAAATTATTTCCTTCCAAAAACCACAAGAAATGCTTATACCTATACCACAAGAACAGTTATCCCTTCAATTTCTGATCACTTCTATCGAAATTGGTATAAATATTTCGCCCTCTCATGCACTCTCGGGCACAAAAACCTTGGATAGCAAAACCTTTATTGTCGATAACCTTAAATAGAAAAAAAAAGAAAAAAAACAATCTGAATAGTAAAGTTACAGCAACAAGACTGGCACACGGACGTTTCTAACTGATTTGCCAAGTGATAGATGGACGAAGAGCGCACCGTATCGCATCCCCAATACCACACCACCACCAACCATACTCTTTTTAATTTACTCCTGATGGCAACATTAAATCCAATTCCTACTCGAAGCTTAATGGTGGCTTGGAGTCTTGAATGGCGATGGCGCCCCTTCTTAGCATGCAACACTGCACACTCCCGCAATAGTTATTTTGAAAATAAAAATAAAAAAAAATGAAAGAAATTTTGTAGCGTTGCATCAGGCAGGAGCAATAACTACAAAAGTTGTTGCATTTTCGTGCTTACACGATTCCAAGCTGGATGATACTCGTGCCTGCATCCACACCCACACCGCACTATCTGCATCGACAATAAGCAGAACTACGATCAAGAACCTGCAGTAGAGTTTCAAGAATTTACTAAGCAATTTCAAGATTCCGGGCACTGGGAAGATGCGCTAAAGAAAATATTATTCAACCTGGTATAATGTCTAACCTCCTTTTTGGTGCCCAACCCTCCAAGTATAATCTTAAACCAGACAGGATTTAATTTTTATATTCATTCTTCCTTAAGGATACAAAATAATATTTGCATTTTTAACATTTTAATCATTGTATTTCGGGGAAAAAGCGGAAAGAGGGCGGGGAAGGCTTTAGATAAATAAAATCACAGATGGCTGGAGCTGAAGCTTGAATCAGGGACGGATGATTCGATTCTGGGCTTGTGATGGAGAGAACATCTGCACAGGATATGCTTATAAAGATGCAGTGGAGGAGTTTCATAGGCAGTATGATGCCTTCAAGCGTCTATTTATGAACAGATGTTTTGCCTGTATAGGTTCCCTACCGACAATTTTACATAAAAGAAAAAAAAAACCATAACAAAATGAATGCAGGATTCCTGCCTCAAGTTGGATCATTATATGTTTTTTTTTTTTTTACTGAATTGGAAAGTAGTGTAAAATATACGGTGCTCAGAGCTCAGTTGACTGGAGATAGAAATAATTATTTCACGATTTTTTCAATTTAAGTCGCGTTGAATTGAAATGTTTTATACCTACCTTGACTTAATTGGGATCGTACTAATAAACCAAGGTTTTTTTCATAACTTTTCATTGAATAAGGACATGTTCGAAAGCTATATCTGTTATATGTTGAAATCAAAAATTTGGTTCATAGGTACAATTTCTTTTTTTGAAATCTTAATCAACCATTTTATTGAGGTAACTAGATTAATAGATTAGAGTTCTCTCAGTTGGTGTAACATATTGGTATTGATTTTGCCTCTTCTTCGGTATTGTAGGTACCTATTTGGGAATGCAATGAGAATGCTCATTTTCGCCCTATAAAATAATTTAGTTAGGTATACGACCTTCGTATAGAGTTTGATAAGAGTACCTATCAATCTTTTTTTTTTTAAGAGTTGATATCGCAAAAACAGCTATCCCCATATCCATATAAGCAATGTTATGGTATTATACCTACCTAATTGATTGCTTCAAATTCTTTGGAAATAAAAGGTAGATAGGCCTACCTTGATACCTACTTACATTGGGAAAGCAATCAAAGAAATTTATATCAATTCACCCAACTCAAGCTTTCAAAAAAAATAAAATTCAAATAACATTTCATATTTATACAGATAGTAATACATTCTCATATTCATTGAAAAGCTACCTAACATATTAACTTTATTCACCGTAATTAGGTATCAAAAAAATCTATTCACATAAACGTGCACAACAGCATATATTTTTTCTAAATTAATATGTGCTATGTAAATGTAAGACCTGCAGCACAGACGAAAGACAGGAATAAAAGGAAACAAAATAATCGAAATAGAGAAAGAAACTCAACACTAACAGCCTTTTTTTTCTGTACATTTATAGTTCACATTTAGTTTCTATGCAATAATTCATAAGAGTAAGTGTAAGAATCGTATTTGAATTAATATAATATCAGTTTTTAATTTTCTCTTGATGGGAGCTTTTGTATTTCGGTGCATTAAGTGTCCCTGATAAAAATAAAATTATTACTAGTAGTAGTAGGTAGATTGCAGGTATATTTTATTTAGCAAAACAATTTTATGCCCAAAACAGATGTGCAGCTTTTTCCAATGCAGCGAAAATAAATTTACACAGGTTCTTATGAGAGCTGACATATTCCAGGCTCTGCATGCAGCCTTCTCTGCACGATATCTCTTTTTCTAATTTCGCTGCATGGGGAAAAAGCTGCACATCTGTTTTCGGGTTTAAAGGTAACCGGACCCGCACATTTTAGAATTCATATATTTTTGAGTAGGTAGGTAAAGGTAAGGTACTTAAGTATGTATCTTTATCTTTTATCCAGTGTTGCCAAGTACATATTTTAAGAAGTCTGCAATAATGACGAAAAAAATCTGCAGTGCAGATTTGGATTTCTAACAAAAAAATTTATTTTATAAATAAATATTCTAAAAAAAAACAGGAAAATAACTTAAAAATTCATTTAACAAAAATTAATTATATCACAATTTTAATGTTATTAATTTAGATCACAATTTTTGATTATTAGATAATATTTAAATAATACGTACGTTGTAGTTGTATCTTGTATGCCCTAAGCATTTCTTTATTAACCTTAAATTAATAAATTCAATACAGTTTTTGTGGTTGGTTTTAATATATTCTTTGGAAGGATGCTATGGATGCTTCCAATTTATTTCTTATTTTGGTTTTATTTAAATTGATTTTTGAGAAAATCCGTTCAATATTTGCTGATTATAAAGAAATCGATAGTATCGACAAAATTTGTTTTTTAAATTTTCATCCTCCCATTTTAACGAATTTTTTTTAGAATTTTGGAAAAAAGCCAAAGCTTTCTTTTGCTTATACAGACACTTTCAATTTGATTTCACGATTAAACTAGAAAAAATGCTAAAAAAATGACAGCATTCACTACCGATGGATTGTTGTCAAAAGAACGAAAGAAGAACAAAATATTTTTTGGCACATTATGCAGACAAAATCTGCAACGCAGTTTTGTAGATTTCAAAAATCTGGAAATGGGTGGGAAATCTGCAAAATGCAGATAAATCTGCACTATGGGCAACACTAATCTCAATTCTGAAATGTGTTTTTAAAACTATGTATTACCTATACATTTTACAATATGACAGTTTTATGGCTCGATAGCAATAGCAGGGTTACCGCTGAATTTTTTTTAATATTAAAAAGTCCCATTTTTGTCCAAAATGTTGTAATTTCAAAATAAAAAGTCGCACAACCTTATGAAAAATATATTTTCATTAAAAGGATTTGAAAATACCTTTTTTACTTTTTTTGTTTAATAAAGAACTTTGGCAACTAAAAAATTGCAGCTTTAGTTAGCTAAAACTTAATAATTTTTATCTATATATTCGATAAAAATTATTAAGTTTTAGCTAACTAAAGCTGCAATTTTTTAGTTGTTAAAGTTCAAATTTTGAAAATAAAAAAATTCCATTCTTCATTCAGAATGAGAATAAAATTGATTGAAGTTTATTAACATTTTCAATACCCACTATTTTTCTAAAAAAAAAGGCTTTGAATCTTAAAGTGAATTTCAAATATGTACATCATTGTCCAGTCATATTAGGCTGTTTTTAAAACAGCCAAATTCCGGAAAAATCGGCGCAAAACTGTATTTTGGTATACAGCTTCCTGATGGTGTTTTTAAGAAACTGTAAAAAGTCCCCATCGATAGGAGTGTCGCTAACAATTTTTCGGGGGGTTAATGGTTTTTTTTTAGGAATATGTCCCTAACGGTTTCTTGTACAGACAAAATGTTGATGGCGAATTTGTAGCCTAGAAAATTTACTACAAAAAAACTTTTGTTCATAAAAATAACTGTTTTCAAAATAATTCAATCGGTAGGGTTAAGGTTTTTAGATTTCTATACAAATGGAGAATCCACAAAAATACTTAGGGTGAATCGCATACGGTAAGACAAAAAGCAAAGCTTATAGGTTGACAAGACAAGAAAAAAATCGTATGGGAGGGGGGTCTTTTTCCCCCCGTTAAGGCGGGAGGATCAATTTTCTAAAAAAATCGACTAGATACTTCCATCAATTTAAGGTCAAATATTAAAACCAGATGCCTAAATACTCGTCAGTTTTTGAGAAAATCGAAAATAACGATTGGTTTTTTGTTTCTTTGTTTTTGATATTAAAAAAAAAGTCTTACTGATAAAAAGGTCGCACTAGTATAAAGGTCGTCGCTTAGTCGCAAAGACGCAAAAAAAAGTCGCAAAGTGCGACTAAAGTCGCCCAGCAGTAACACTGCCGATAGATAGGAAACGAATTATATTTTGACGTATTGAGAATATTTCGTTCCAAAGTTCAACCAATCAAAATGCATCTTTCTGGAGCAGAAAGTAACAAGAAAAAATTTGCGGATTTACAGTTTTTTTTTTTTTCCATCGTTATGAGGTATACCTACCATCCCTCGATGGAATTTGATAGTTTATAGCTTGACCTGATAGCGAACAAATTATAATTTGAATATTTCATTCCAAATTTCCACCGATTGCCATGAAAATTCATTTTTCCGGAGCAAAAAATAAAAAGCAAACATTTATGGATTTTGTAGTGTTTTTTTTTTTTAATCTTGGAATTTAACAGTTTATGTTTTGACAGATAGTGGACAAATTTTATTTTGACGTATAGAGATAGAGAATATTACGAAAATACAAACAAGCTTTGAACTTCTCAGAAGTCCATCACAGTTATTTATTACTACCTACCGGTTATATAAATAACTGGTTATTTTGATCAGGGTTGCGAGTTTATGAATTAAGCAATAACATAAACCATAAGCTATTTTCCACTTCCGAATTAAAAAAAAATTAATTCGCAAGCTAATTTTAATTTTTGAATTGAATGAGCTTCAATTCATAAGCTCTTTTGGATTTATGAATTGAAAAATATTTAATTCACAAGCTCTTTGTGATTTATGAATTGAAATATATTTAATTTGGCTAGAAGAGGACATCCACAGAGAAGTTGAAGAACAGTTTCATACAACTTCTGCATTCATTTAGACAATCTTTGATTTAATTATTTTTAAATTTGATTCCATTGCTTAAAAGTTACATAAAAAAAATCATAAAACTATGAGATAATATTTTTGAAAAAAAAAAAAACTACTGAACTATATCTAAATTGGACCTCCTCGAACAACAATCTTTTCATAACTATTAGGTACCCACTTCTCTATAGCAATGAAAGGTTCATGAATATTTTAACTTACCGTTCCGCTTCTCTCCTTATACCGGAATTCATCAACTCTCGCAACCACAAAAACCTTCACTTCGTCTTTACAAAAAGTTCAACTCTATTGATTTTCTGAGGTAAAGTCATGTCGCTTTCCTTCGCAGGGTTTGTGTAATATGCCACAGGTGGTGGTAAATTGAGAAATTCGGTAGCAACAAAAGGCAACTAATTCTAATCCAAACAGCTTGACGACACTTTGTGATACTTGTCAAGAGTTTCGATGGCACACGGGTATATTGCCCCCCCCCCCCCCCCCCCAAGTGTCAGATTGTTTATGAATCGTCGTCGTCGGTCGTTATTTACGGGGTTGAAAATGGGAAATTTCTTAGGATTATTTTTTTAACTCACTCTGGCCCGCCAAGATGTAGGTTAGAACACTCAATGAGGCAGTGACCTCCTCCTCGCGATGATGATTTTATTACTTCTGCAGGATTGTGGGTGAGATGATGTACATTGTATACCAATCTGTGCCAGTGTATAATGTAAAGTGAGATTCCAACAAAAGTGAACTACAATAGAGAAAGTATCACTTCACTTTCTATGAATGATGTAGGACAAAAGTTTGCTCATATAGCGCGCATATTAAGTATACAGTGTGACGTGAACGACATAAAGTGGGGGTTGCTGGGGCCACGAGGGTTGGGAACTAAGAACTTTGCTGGGTCGGGCCTATCAGAGAATAGGTCCTTCTATGCCAATCTCAAAGTTCAAAAACATCTGGGATGAACAATAACAACAACAAAGAACTATCGCACTCACATTTACCTGCAAAAAAAACAACAACAATTGATACAAAGAAAAACTTTTCTGTTCTGATTTTTATAAATCCTATGACTCGGAAAAACTAGAAAAACAACATTGTTGTTGTGCCTCACTCCATAACCGCGGGTGTTTTACAGTTAGGAACAATAATGTTTGTGTGTGTTTCTGTTTAATGGCAAAGAGGAAGTTATTTGCTTTGTTTTTCAATTTAAATTAAAGTCAAAGGAAAGCTAATCACCGGTTTTAGGTTGGACATTTCAATTGATTGCTGTGCATTTTAATATTAATAACAGAGAAAGCCATATTAAAGTGGTTTTGTAATGTTTTTTTTTTACACGGACAGAAAACCTAGCGTGACTTCGTTCAGTTATCTTCTTCATTAATAAATTTTTAGATTGATCAGTTATTGTGAAAATATTACAGATCTACTATACGATAGATTCGAAATTATTATTAATTTTCTTAAAGGAATGGGTAAGCTGGTTCAATTCATAGAATTTTGTAAATAAAGGGTTATCCTAGTTGTATGCAGCGTTGCCGCCGGAAATAAAATTAACGTGCCATATTTTCTGAAAAAAAAACGTGCCAATTTTCGTGCAACATGAAAAAAAAACACAAATTCTTCTATTTTCTGGAAAAACCTGTAATCAATTTTATTACGGGGTGTAATACAATAACAAAAATCAATGGAAATCATTTGCTCCATTCGCATTCGTGCATTGTCAAAAATTATGTGTTTCTGCACACTTTTTACGGAATTCGGACCAATTTTCATTAAATTTTGTTGAAATTTGCTTCATTTTAAGTAAAATAATGGAAATACAAAAACGTGTCATATTGAACTTTTTCGTGCCACCCTGCCACGAGGAAAATATCGTGTCTAAAAAAGCACGATCGTATTGGTAAATTATTTCGGGAAATGAGTTAGCTTATTAAAAGGAAATTATGGATATATTCACTGCTGAATGTGATGAAATAATCAGCCAACAATCAGATGTCTAAAACTACGACATCTGATAATTTCAAATGAGGCTGACAATAATCACGACTTTTCTGATTTCCGACCGAATCGTAAAACGAAAACGAAAACTGAATCCGTACGGATTGAAAAATGTTGTTCTGAATTTCGAACGGATTCAATTTGCAGTGCAAGTAACTTGAAATAAAAAAATAATTCGAAGTCAGCTGTGTCTGTTCTGAAGAGCTGTCAAACCAGTTTTGATTTTAATGTAGCCGATTTCAAAAATTATTATTTTATAATATTTAATTATTTGAAAGGTTTTATTGGGTTCTTTAGCAGGTGGTTTTGAGCGGTAAGTTAATCTCTTGTTTTAAACAAAGTTAGAAGAGTTATGTGCATTAGTTTCGCCTTAAAGGTTTTTGTATTTGATTCGGAAGATGGATGTACCTCTTTGGATTTTACTCAAAGAAGAAGATACTGTTGCATCCATCCAGAAGCATCCATAATTGGGACCCCAAACTAAATGAAAAAAAGCCACAAAAAAGAAAGAAATAGTCAAGCCCAAAGTGAAAAATGGCAACAACAACATACAAAATTGGGGCCAGTTTTCATAATTCACATATACCCAAAAATAAAAAAAATGAAAAGAGGCCCCAAAACAATGAAAAATGACCCCAATTCACAAAATTTAATTAATTTTGTGTTGTTCCTTTCTATATAAATTCTTGAGGCCATTTTTCATTTTTTGTTTGGGGTCATTTTTCATTTGGGCAAATTTCATGTAGCCGAATTGTTTTTGTGTTGTATGCTTTCCCCTAATTATTATTATTAAATAGTATAAGATTTTTTATTAAGAAACAATAAAAACTTACATTTATCATTAACTGAATCTGCAATCCGCCAACAAAAAGATGACCGAAATGAAAACGTCAAATTTTTGGTGGATTGCAGATCCATTCGTTTTGTAGAACACCCTTCAATCCGTAAAATCTCAAACAATACGGAAATCAGAACTGCGAAAATTTTAAAACGGGACGTTTTGGTATTCGAACGAAAATCAGAACAGCCGTGAATATTGAAATTGATGGTCCAGACGATGTTCAGATGCTTGACAATCTCGTTTCTAAGGAATATTTTCAGACAGAATTATAAGTTCACCCGGTTCTAAGAAATTTGGGACAATTTTTTTTAATGACAGATCTGACAATGTCTTTACTAGCCTAACCATATTTTTGATAAGTAAACATCTATGCCAGCTGTATCTATCATTTACTTAAAAAGTGGGCCTTTCGTCTAGGTATTAAGTTCCGTGTACATAGTACGTTATGGTGTCATACGATACTTTACGATATGTGTAAAATTTAGTTTTAATCAAAATTTCCATGTTCTGTGCGTTCTATTGAATTTTAGATCATCATGCTGATTATAAAATTCGCAATACTGGGTTCGCAGTGATTCGGGTAGTGAAGTGCGGTACCCCTTTTTCTCTTAGGCCCATCGCCCACTAGGCAACTTTTTGTTGTGCAACTTTTTGTTGTGCAACTTTTTGTTGTGCAACTAAAAGTAGCTCGGAGTTGCTTGCCATCGCTCACTAGGTAATTTCCGAGCAACTTTTAGGTTCAGTATTTTTAATTGATAAGTTAAATTGACCTTGTATTTTGGATCAGTGACGATACAAAATTCGTTCAGGGTTAAAATAAAACTTATTTTTTGGGTTAAAAGCCTCTCATTTAGCAAACATTATGGATAATTCCCAAAAATTGCTGGAAGTTGCTGGGAAATTGCCTAGTGGGCGAGGGTAAGCTACAAAAATTGCCGGGAAAAAAGTTCCGCGAGCAACTCCGAGCAACAAAAAGTTGCGCAACTGAAAGTTGCCTAGTGGGCGCTCTCCCATATAAGCTAATGACCAATTTATTGTCGAAAGAAAAGAGAACACTCTGAGTGTAGTGCGAATTACTGCGGAAGCGGATCTTCAATATCTATATCCCCGCGCTACAGTCTTGAACCGTAAAAGAAAGTTCGTGCAATTTAGTCGTACATTAATTGCTCATCAAATTATTAGATACTTATGGTCGTATTAATAAACACTGTATAACTTTAGAAACCGTCCAAGTTTTGAAAAATCTTTATATTGTTGCTGTAGTAGCCGTAGCGTGATGGTTAGTGCGATGGACTGTCATGCCGGAGGTCTAAGGTTCGATCCCCAGCCTCACCACCTATTTATTTAAAAAGAAAAAACGGCTACTGCCTCTTGCGAGGAATCGACAAATCCTCCAAGAGTATCTCCTGTCACAGAAAAGTGCCGCTCGTTAGCCGTTCGGATTCGGCAATAAACTGTAGGTCCCCTCCATTCCTGCAGACACGCACACAGGAATGGTTGAGAGTTGTAAGTCACTAGGCCCTAGTTCTTCATGAACTGTTGTGCCATCAAATTTATTAATTTATTTATTTTTTTTTTATAATTGTTGCTTAAGTGATCTATTTTTGTATCTTTCTTTAAAAAACGTATTTGATTGTCTAACTCTAAGCCTTGACAAATGTAACACTTTTTTTTTTATTAAAAAATGCATATTTCCGACTTTTTCGAAATACTTAGACATAGTTTAAACAGTCAAAAATCTAATAAATACGATTATTACTGTTTTATATTTATTTTTCATATGACCAATGTGACGGGAAACGTCAAACACTCTACAAAATAGTATGCCACACGTTTTCCCTTTTTTGGGCCATCAACATTTGTTTTTTGGCTCAAATGCCAAAATGTTGGTAGTTTCTCCTTGCCCTCAATATTTTGTTCCAGTGAATATTTTGGGGGCCGGCCAATGCGATATTGAAACAACTAATTTCTTGGTGATGGTTGTGGCTACTTTATGTTACGCTAGGGAATTCCCCTCGTGAAGGCTTGGTCACGCTCCACTGACAAAATGAACAGATAGATGTACATCAATTGACGGATACTTCCACAAAACATTGCTACATCCGGTCACACAAAACTAAACATGAAAGGATAATGGAGGAGTAAGGCATGCGGTAATAAAAGCTTATGCCCAGTGGTTGAATCCATCGCATCTGTTTATTGTGTCAAGAGAAGGTTTTATATGCGGAAAAGAGGGAGGAAGGGTGTGGGAAATTGCTTGACTATCTATATTATGGCCTTTCTAATATGGCATAAACATCACGTTTATAGAAAGGGTTGAGTGAGAAGTTCCCGTATGGAATAAGTCAATCCATTTGCCTGAACAAAAACAACTTTGTATAACACAACAACAGGCTGAAGGATTCAGTCCAATACCTTAAACACACATATAATTGGCACAACACGAATAAAGCTTTACATGCCTATACATCACCAGTTGTTGCTTTCCGAGAAAAAGGAACTCAGTATAGGAACCTACAATTTCCATTTAATGAATAGTGTATGGGCTGAGCATAAGGTGATGTGATGGTGATGATGATATATACATAGCTATTGTAAAATATTACTAAAAAATGCATTGCGTGACTAAAGCAATGCAAAATAACTTGCAAAACAAGTGGCGGATTCACTCCATATAACCCAGTCGGATATATTAGAGAAATTACAAGTCAGAAGTTGTGGTCACACTCACACATGGTGTTTCGAGTTCTTCCATACATAAAAAAAAAACTTTTTGACAGGCGCGTCGTAAATCTTTTATTATTTTTTTTTTTTGTTCTTTGATTTTCTTCGAGTGAATGTTAAGTTTTATATATGTGTTGTGGCTTCGGAAGTGGTTGTTCGTGATTTTACAAGGTTGGTGAAAAAAAAAAAACAACAGATTATACAGATACCTATATGAAAATGGGCAAAAAGTTCTTTTTCAAAGGAGCTCTATGAGGTTTTTACCTGCTTTAATACATTCGTTCTTAAACTTCCCAGGAGGTATCGGGAAGTGTTGTAGATGTTATCGGAAATATCCGGTTTAAGGACTCATGAAAAGGATTTAATATTAACTTGTAAAATATCCCATAAAATGTTATAAGATTTGATAACTTTATGACCAAATAAAAGCTTTATAGGTGGAAAGGCTAATCACAAAGTTATCATGATAAGTTTAGAGATTTGAATGCCACTCAATCGATAAATATACCTAAAGAAACAAAATAAACAGATGTTGCCTAGCAAGCTGTGGTCCCATATAATTCTGAAACGACTCAATTCTGTTGCATTTTTGCGACCATAACTCAGGCTTGTAAATGAATGCAATCTTTTGTGAATGCAATCTTTAATGATCAATAAAAAAAATTGCATTCATTGACTTCATTTTCAGACTTGATATTAATGCAATAACCAATCATTTGACTCGAAAAGATTTTTTCGCCATTCATTTTACGGCAATCAATTGAACGCAATCTTTTGTGAATTCATGCATTCTTTGAATCCATTTGCATTCATTTGTATTTTTGCATATTTTTTTTTGCAAAATTATGAGCACAAGTTGAACATGAAGAAATCTCGATCAATGGGTAAAAAGTTTAATAGGATCAGATCACATAACGGAGGTAGAAGCAGTCAAAGAATTCAAAGAATGCAAATGAATGCAAAGAATTCATGCATTCCAAAATGATTGCATGCAATTGATTGCTGTAAAATAAATGGCGAAATAATTATTGCAATCTTTTCGGGTCGAATGAGTGGTGATTGCATAATATGAAGTCTGAAGTCTCAAAGTTAAGTTAATCAATACAATCTTTTAAGTAAAGTTAGTGAATGATTTTAAAAGAACGCATTCACAAAAGATTGCTTGCTTTTAAACTTAAAATAAAATAAATGTCCATTAGAATGAAATGTATCTTTATGTTTCAACTGAAATTTGGAGTTTTCAAACATACAAACAAGATTGTATGTGGTTTTCTTAAAATTCAATTCTCGTAGAGACATTTAAATTAAGGTCGAATTTTTTCAGAGACAATTCAACTCAATTGAGTCGTCATACATAATAGGCACATTAAAACAACTATTTTTGGAATACGACCTAGTTTCAAGATTAAATTTCAATTGTAAAAATTAATTGAAAACTAAAATATTGTATGAAATCGTCTCATGTAGCTGGCAACCCTATTTTAACAAAAATAAATATTTTATAAATTAAAGGAAAATTAAAAATATGTTGAAAATTAAAAAAAAATAGCAAAAATTTAATAAAATATTTCAGGGCAACCCTCCTTACCAATCAGTTTTCAATTCCGATACACATCCTACAGGTGCTATTATATGGTAAGTTAAATTCGTACAAGAATTGAACTCGATATTTTGATAAAAATTGACATTAAAATGATAGGGAAGACGAAAAAAGTCTATCTTGAAAGTCTGATAGTTTGTGTCTGATTGATGGATTTGTCAACTTGAAGTCTAGCGTTTTTTGGGAATCCGCAATATATTTTTTAAAATTATTTTTAGGACCGAAACTAACGGTCTTCCCCTTTTTTTTTAAAATTTTTTTTTCTCGAATCAACTGATTATGGTAAATTTTTTTATGAAAAATATTTTGATTAAATAAATAGCATATTTACTATACTGTATACCTTAAAATTTGACATGCTACGTGTTGCCGTTATTTTCTTATTATTATTTTCATAACAAGTAGTTCTTTGAACAAAATTGCTAATTCCACCTAAAGGGGGAAGGCTACCACCTAAGGAACCAACATGAAAGTTTTAAGACAGCTTTTCGCTACCCATGGCATACCAGACGTCATTTTTTCTGACAATGGTTCTGCCTTTACATCCCATGACTTTAACAAATTTTGCGAAAATAATTTAATCAAACATATCTTTTCAGCTCCATTTCTACAAATGGCCAAGTAGAGCGAATGGTACGCACTACGAAAGAATACTTAAAGAAAGTTCCGAATGGAGACATCCGTTTGCGTCTGGCACGATTCTTGTTGGACCAACATGTAACACCACATTTTTCTACAGGGCGTTCGCCTTCGGAGTTACTTTTTAATCGCCGGCCTCGCACATATTTTTACAAGCTGCATCCCGAGTCGATTCCCCTTTAAGTAAGAGGTGCACAACTACAAAACTCGGAGAAAAACAATTACGACAGCGGTGAACCCGTTTGGTATGGAAACTATACAGAAGGATCAAGATGGGTACCAGGTCGAATAGCTGAAGTAAAAGGCCCAGTTTCTGTAGTCATTGAGTTTGAGTCCCAAGGTGGGCAAGAAGTTCATAGACATGCAGATCAGGTCCGTCGTAGATCTATGGAGCAGAGCGTTACCATTCCTGAGGAAACAGCGGACAAGCCAGTTCCACCAGCTAATGAGTCGACATCAGTTCAACCTGAAGCTCAGAGTGTGGAAGTACCAATTCAGACCGAAATTCGTCGTTCAGAAAAGGCTTCGCAAAAAAGCACAGAACTCAGGAGTAGTTTCATCTTTGGGCGAAGAAGTGTTTAATATACACCATGTACTCGTTGAGTAACATTGCTACCAACTGCAACACCATTTGAGAATAGTTTTGACATCTACTTTATTTCCGACCACGAGGCACTCTGGCTTAACCTATCATCGAAGTAACATCTTACTCAGCATTCCTCATTCTTATAATTGTTAACCTTTTGAACTAATTATTTATATTAAATAGATTTATCACTAATTAAAAGAGTTTTAATTCAAAAACATAAAAAGGAAGGAGGGGAATAAACCTTTCTTCTTACACAATTCCTTTATTGTCATGGTTGAACTTACAGTGTAAAATTTTGCGTTTTTTCGCATTTTATGCGAATCGCCCGGTTTATCCCCTTTGGATTTTCAAATGGTCTGGCAGGGCAAAAGCCGCTTCCAAATGGTCTTGACCCACTGTTCCGAGATCAGGGGAGCAATATCTAGAGGTGGGTGAAAACGAATTAATTTTGGTTCAAACAATTATCCCCAGAGTTGATTTTTTTTTTTGGGTTTTTACCGTACTATTGCTCACTAAAGCCGCAACCTGGATCTGCAAGGCTTTCATTTCTGTCATCAGCTTGACCACTGTTTTCGACTCGTATACTTTTTTTTTTTGTTCAATTTCACACCGCAAAAATTATGTTAGAATACTTATTATCTACTTTGGATTCAATTTTAATATTCGTTGCTAGTTTCACATTTTAAAAGTTACACATACTTAACGTCCAGCCATTTAAATTGGAACTTCAGGGTTCACTTGATTAAAAATTAAATATTATAAAGAAGGTACATATGGCTCGCATAAACTATCTTCAGGGCAAGCGTCTTTCATGCACATTTCAGCAGTTAGTTTAAAAGTTAAGAAAAGCTGATTAAAAACTAAGCCTCCCATAAGCCAACTCTCAAACGTTGACCAAACTAATTTGACTTTAAATAACTTCAAAACCGCACATCATGCGTCCCAAGTCATTGTTGTTGTTCTGTTCCCATGATGCTGCTGGTTTTCTGATGCTGATTTTTTATGCCATGGGAGATACCTACTCTCAAAGTAGTTCCATCCACTTAAACAACCATGAAATTGCCAATCAAAAGTTTCGGTCCAACAGACCAGTTCAGTTCCGAAAAGTCTGTGTTGCATTATACCGATACGATATACAGTTTTATGCCACAGAATGTGTCGACAATGACAATGTCATCGTCGACGCTGGCTGCTGGCATCCTTGATGGTTGAGTTGACGACGACGACGACGATGAAACTAGTATGGCATCACAGAGTGACTCACTCTCGAGTCTCGACACAGTCAATTGATGAAAGTACATACTGTGTGGGATGGCGCGTCAGAATGACACTTATTTTGCTTTTCACTTTCGGTTTTTATCACGTATTACTTCCGGAAAGTTTCACAATTTATTACCAAGTACCTACCAACCCCCGGAACCACACATATTCCCACGAGGATGATTCCGGAAATCATGGCAAAAAATTGCCATTGCACTGGATGAATATACACATACACACACATACGCACCAATGAACATACATACATTGGAAGCACAAGAGGAAGTTGCATCAATCAAGAAGTGCATCCGAAACTTCGGGGCCATTGCGTTTGGGTATCACAATACCGCTTTTTTACCGACGATGACACACGGTGACTTCAGAATCATAAATTTCATCCTCCTATCCTCCCGGGGGTATACTGTGGATGAATCGGGATCATATTTCAAGGTATTTTTATCTGCAGTTCGACTGGTAGAATATTTTTGTTTTTTTTTTTTGTTTATTATTTTTGTTCTATTTTTTGTTGGTTGCCTATTCGAACTTTTCAGCCTGAGGGAAGAGATGAAAAAATTTTGCATAAAATGAAACTTTTGCCTTTGTGAAATATTTTTTTTTTTTTTTTTTGAATGAGAAGAACTTTGTTGTTTTCGTGGAAGGTGTAAGCCTGCGGGTAAGTATGGCAACAATTTCAAAGGTGAATAGCAAAAAGTTTTGCCTTGATGTGTGTCGTCATTAGCCGCACCGCAAGAAGAAAATATTTAAATAATAAATGTTAAAAAACCAAGCTATTTTCGATGGTGTCTCTAACTCATTTCATATAATCATGAAGCAAGTAATTCAGACGCGGGTCCATGGAGGGGGCTGCAAATGATTATATTACTTCCATATACCATTTGCCCTTTTCCCCTTCCTTAATTTACCCTAACCCCTGCCGACTAATTCGTCTATTTTTTTAAATTCTTTTTGCATTGGGTGCTTTTTTGTTTTTACTTTTTCCTTTTTTTGTAGCAAACTTATTTCAGACAATAAAAAATTAATTTTTATATGGATTTTATAAATAACTAAAGTATCAAAATTTATGAGAAACCCATCACTCTTTCCAAAAACTTATACCTTGATGATCCGCCCCTGATAAAAGGTGAATGTGAATTTTGAAGTTTACGAACCATTTTTATTTTTTTTTTATTTTCCGGAAGTTCGGTTTTAGAAAGGTTTCCTTTTCTTCTTTTCAAATATTTTTGCACAATTTTCAAACTAAAGTGAGAAGAATTTCAAATGAGGTGGCAGACAAGCTGTTCGGATTTTTTGATATTTTGTCAAAAATACTTTTGATTTCTTCAAATAAAATATTCCTTCGCTCCTTCAAATAAGAATGCCTTGCGGGTTTTATTTTGTTTAGAGATGAAAGAGATGGTAGGTACACATAAGCTTAAAGATGTAACAATTTTATGGTTGTCATTTTAGGAATGCATTATTTTGCAGAATGCAATAGAGAATATAATAAAAAAAAAAGACGGAATTGCAACATTGGAGGAAGCATTAAAATATACGCATACAAAACTATTTATAGTGGAAATGCTGTATCTGAAGTTAACTGATACATATTTTCATAGTAAAATGTTTGAAACAAAAATTCAACGATATTAGAAATACTCTCACTTGAAGAAGTTTTTTTTTAGCATTTGAATAATAGTACGACATTTTGTCAATGAAATAAACAGTTGGGTCGCGCAGAAGAATAAACATGTTTCGTAATATTTTTTAAATTTTTTATTTTAACATCTTGGGTTTGATAAAAGGATTGAATATTTATAACAAATTATGAGAGAGTAAATTTTGTTTCCAATTTTTTTTTTCAAAATTCTGAGTTTGAAAAAATTATTTTAAAAATTATTTGTTTAAAAATTGTATTTGAAATAACAAAAAAATATATTTCTGACTTTTAAAAATGTCATAATATCGTTGGTGCGGTCGTGATTGTTTGTACTTGCGATATCTTTACTCGAAATAGCAATCAAACTTATAACATTACAATGATAGAGAACACGAAAAAAGTGGGTCGTGCAATTCCGTCGGTCTGTCTGTATGTCTGTCTGTACCGCGGACTTGGAGGATAAGATTTTTGGGTTAAGTTATTCATCTCAAAAACGACTCTAACGAGTTTTTTTTTTTAATTTTTTTGTGTAATAGTGGTGGTATGTTCTAGGTACATTTTGGTGAAACAAAAGTGCACCGAAATTAATGGTACCTTTCATAGAAACGTTTTTTTTTTATTTTCCATTTTCTCGTTTTTTTGATAAAAAAAAATTCACTTTGAAGCTCCTATCAAGTCTGAATAATACTGCATATAAATATTTTCGAAAAAAAGTTTTTTGGATTTAAAAAAAGAGCAATTTTTTTTTTGAAAAATCATTTGTTTGAAAACGCGTTGATGAATTTTTTTGAAATTATGATTTTTGTTGTAAATTATTATATTCTTTAAAATGACATACCAAATTTTTTTTCTAAAAAATTTCCAGAAATTTTATACAGTAGGACCTCGGTTATTCGAACTATTAGAGACCGACCCAATTCGAACCACGGAGGTTTTCGAATTACTGGATACGTTTTTCGTAGTCACTATTTCGGCGAAGAAAATAGTGTAAAGTGGTTTTAAGTATAATAAAGCAATTCGTGTTGGTCGAAACAAGAAAGAAAGTATTTATTGCTTAAAAAAGAATTACAAAAAATGAGATAAATTTCAAGTTTGTTTAAAGTTATTCAAACAAAATTAGACATATATGAAAATTCTTGTTTCATATGATAGTCCAAGTAAGAGCTTTGCCGTTACTGATAGTTTTTTGAAGTTTCCTTTCTTTCGCGGTATCCTCCACCCAGTCTTGAATTTCTTCATTGTCAATAAATTAATTTCCTGGCATTATTTGGACTAGAAGACGCGCCAATACAAATTCGTCAGCGTCTTATTCACGAAGCTGTTGAACTACAAATTCGAATTACAGAGTAACAATTTTGGCAAGTGTTCGAATTACAAGATACTTAATGCAAAAAAATAGCTGTTCGAATTAGTGGAGCTTTCGAATTACCGAGTGTTCGAACTACCGAGGTCCTATTGTATATACAAAATAATTTTTTGAGAAAACCACTTCAACGATTTTTGAAATTTTTTCAGCATAGATTCATATTTTTTCAAGAATTTATGCTTCATTCTGATGAGATTAAAACATTGTTTTATCAATTTAAATAACGTGTTTCATGCTTTTTTCTCATATTCGAATTTTGATTCTAATTCAATTTATTAAATCCATAAAAACATAATAATAAAATTATTAATTATATGTACTTATATATATTACACTCAATCTGAATTTTGAAAATTTGAATAAACTTTTACTACAAGAGCAAGTTCGTGCGATCCAGTCGTGCATTTTATTTAATATTCTATCTCAATTTTAAGAAAAAAAAAATAATATCCTTGCAGTACTTTGCCCTAGGGGTGATGATGTGGAAAATAGAACTTTATTTACCTATGTAAGTGATTTTTGAGTACAATGTAAGTGGCCGGTTATAGCGATCAGGAAAATTTTCTTCGGAGGCAATACTTAAGTAGACAAATTTGTCCCTAAAAAATTACCTTTTAATTTTCCTGATTGAAAATCCGCACGGAAAACGAGTTTCAATCTGGAAATGCTTTTTGTTTATGGAAAAAATATCTATCATCGATTTGTGTTCTTTTTATATTTCAAATCGCATGATAAAACATTAAATTATCAAAAGGAAATTTTTTTCTGATGCGTTTTACCTGATCGCTATAACCTAACCAGCTCCTTAAGCTTGATTTTTTTTTTCCATTTTTTAATATCATTTCTGATAAAATTTTGTAACAACCACCGCATGATTCCACCACCCAGCAGGGTCTTATTGGGTGGATGGTCATAAACAAGGAAATTTAGGTATTTCACAGGGAAGAACCATCAAAAGGGTCCAAATTAGAAGTGGATTCCTTCCCCGTTCTGCTGAAACAACGTTTTCCAGAGCTCCATCCCTTTCAATTAAGGCAAAACGAAGTTTTTACTGCAGCCAATCTAGATTGGTGACGGTTTTCTGTGACGGTGACCCCTTGCTTATCGTGGGCGCATTTCTGTCATCTAGGAATAAGTGTACTTTAAAAATACTGGTGCTTATCTTTTTTAAGTACCTTGACACTTTATAAGTCTGTCGTCAAATACTTGAGAGTATACAATTCAACGAATTACTTCTAATCAACCCCCAAGCTTCCGTTACGCTAGTTTCGGGGTTTAAACTTGAGTTAACGCTAAATGGCACATGATTAAGTTGAATTAATTTTGAAATAAAACAACCGAAATTTCAATATTAAATTTTGTATTTTTTTACAATTGCTACAAAGCAAACAAATAAGAAAGACTTTCGAGTTCATCATAATTTCAGACCTCTGACTTATTGCCGGCTTATAGGTAATGTATAGGATATTAAACTTTTCTCAAATGAAGGTAAGCATACATTATCAAAATGCATCCAACTTAGCATTACATATTTCTTCTACTTCTACTTCCTCTCTAAATAACAAAATAGCTTTCAAAAACAAACAAATAAGAACAAAATAAAGCAGCCAAAACTTTCACAAAAGTTTTATCCACCACAAAATATCGAACATATGCACACAACCGCCACGTCCAAACTAGGAACAGATTAAATAACTTTAAAATTCTTTGTAATTTCAAATCGATTGCCTTGTGTTCATATAAAATTTGTTCTCAAAAATAAAAAAAATAAAAATACTGTAATACCGAAAAGCTTGTCCGTGTTCGAAAACGGATAAAATACTCCTCAAGAATTTGTTGTCTCCTTGTTTTAGTTTAATGGAAAACTAAAACTTTTTTTTTATTTTTGTTTTACTGATTTTCCAAGTAGCAACCACACGCATAATTTTACAGCAAAGTATAAAAGCATGGATACATTTTTTTTTTCTGTAAGTAAATTCAACGTATAAGTTTTCGTACCTGGAAAAAATTTCTACTGGCATCGCACAAAAGAAACTATATAACTAAACCTTTCCTCTTTTTCATCCTTGTACTTCACTCTAAGCTAATCGATTTTATCAAAAACTCCTTGCTTAAGGACATAATTGAACTCAATATTATCGTATACAGGTTAAGAGTCTAAGCCAATACATTTAATTAGGTTACAAATTTTCACCATCCTCGATAGTAGGTATACCTACCTTACCTACCTATGTATGTAAGTCCTTTTTTTTTCCTGTTAGGTACATAGAGATATAAGTATGGATTTGTTTTATTTATAATCCTTTAGATAACCGCAGGAACGCGTTTGCTGAGCTGCCTTTTACATTGTGCAACGTTTGGTTTTATCCAAAGCCAACGCTAACGTCACGACACAGTAATCCCATTTGTGTTCGAGTTTGAGAGTCCTATCTAGAAGAGCTCCGTATACTCAAAGAAACAGTGGTGGCGGTATGTACTTTGTAGCAAAAAAGAAGAGAAATCCGTTTAAGGAAATGATGCCAGAGGGACAAATTCCTAAATTCTAAAGTATCGCATCTTCTTGAATTCCTACGAAAATGGTTCTTGAGCAGAAAAGAAACACTCAACCGATATTGAAGTGATGGGGATGCTGATGAACAAAAATGCAAAGGAGCAGCTATACAACAACAAATACAGACCTTTGTGCTAACTGCTTTCATCTCCTAGCCCGCTGCCTTAGCCTTTCATAGTAGATATAGCTTTTTTGTGAAAATTAGTATCTATATACTTGTGCCAGGCGTGCACAAAGAGTGCCTCTTCAATCCCAAGTCAAATTAAACATTATTTTTGTGGCTGTGGTTTTGGGACACTTTTGGGAATCATCTCTTCATCTTTATAATTTCCATTTCCAACTTAAAGCTGATGGAAAGCGATTAAGTCTGAAGGTCAGTCATTCACTCAGCAGCAGCAATACCTATCTACAGTTATGATGTTGAATTATATCTTTAGGAATTATTGTTATATGGACTTCTTCAACTTAAACAAAAAGAAAACATCTGATGTGAACTTTGTTTGGTTTTTCATTTTTTTTTTTAATTTTTTTTTGTTGTTTTGTTGTCTGAGGGTTTATATGTAGCCAGCAAAAAAGTTTTTTTTTTTTTTTTTTCATCTTCATTCAAGTTCGCTGAAGCGTCACGAAAGGTTTTGAATGAGGGACGACCAAAACAAACCTCATAATCTACTTTAAGTCGTAAGGAAATAGAATTCTCTGCCATGTCTGCCCACACATATCTTCTTTAAATAAAAACCCTTAACTGTAACCTTCGTTTGTATAAGCATTTCCGGAAATGCAAATAAAATATGTATAAACTTTTTGGAAAGTCATTATAAAAGTGAGTTTTATTGGGGATATCAACCTTTTTGTCCCTTTTTTTATTGATATTGATTTTGTTTGTTTCAACTTTTCAATAACGATAAATTGAGTGCCCTTAAAGTTTCTATAGACCTTAATCAACAATTCCCAGGAAGTCTGACTGTAAAAAACATTGAAAAGCTTACAATTTGCAAACCTGGACAGGACATTTGGTTTTGATATTAAATTGTGTTGAGGCATTTTTGGTACACATAGGTATAGGGTGGAGCCCGAGAAAAGCATTGGCTCAAAGTAAGAATGAATTGAATCTAAATAGTTTTTCTTATTTTTTTTTATATTGAAAGATAGTAAAAATTTGAGTTTAATCGATTTTCAACCGAAAAAAAAAATGGTTTATGGTGCGCTTAGCAGCACGCTTTCTGTTTCGAAATGGTGTACATGTGCTTTTGTAGCCTCTTTACTTTTTGAGTCCATTTTTTGTCTGTGTGTAAATTGTTCAAAACGATTTTAACTAAAAAAATTTTTAAAGAACACAACCCTCTTCTTTATCAATTTTGAATATTATGCCGCACTTTTTTTAAAAATTACGCATGCCAGTGGGCGGAAATTCATTGTTAAGGTGCCTTTTTCCAACTCTTAACACCTGAAAATTTCATTAAATTCGGTGGAGTGTTTCAGATTTGATCAATATATAACGGTTTTTCTCAACAACGAACTACTGTACGGTGCACTTGTATTTTAATATTAAATATTTGTAGCACATTTTCTCAACTTTAATTTATCTCCTGATTATTTTCGTTGTAATATTAGTTGGGAAGCAGATATTGGCGGAAAACCCATTTTGGCTGCCATTTTTTTCAAAATAGCGGCATGAGCGGAAAAGAGACGAGGCGAGGTGGCAAAGTGAAAATTCGGAAAGAGCACCCCAAAATCTATGAAAATATCAATTTTCAAAACTCCTTCAAAACTTTTTAGGTAAAACTACCAAATTACTGGACTACAAACCATCACGGTTATTTAAGCACGTTTCCTAAACGATCCAAGATTTTTTTCTTGCCAACATTGAAATAAATTGAACTTCAGAAAATTTGTTTTAATTTAAACAAGATAATGTTGCTTGCGTCCAGAGATTTTCCGCGTCATCTCATCTCACGGAAAAGCAATCGCAACTGGCTCAACTCAAACGCTCTCCTGATTTGACCCAATACGATTCTTTCGGGCAGCTTAAATAAAATTTATTGTTTTTAACAATTATTATTTTAGGAACCTAGACCCATGTTCTGTAACTTCTCGCATGCATAAAATCAGTCGAGAAACGATTGAAATGGAAACAAAAAATACATGAGTTTTGTTCCATTTGTCAGTGTTTCTCGACTGATTTTTTCGATTTGAGAGTTACAGAGCATGGGTCCTGGAAGCCCAAAAAAATATATATATATAACATCCGAACCAAAACTGGACAAATTCCCCTCACAATGCTCGAGAGTGCAAGAAACTTCGAAAAAGGCTTCCAGTAACTGAAGAGAAGAGCCATTATTGACCGACATGACACCTTATTGCTTATTATTTAATACAATGCAATAGCAAAAAAAACTGTTTCATTTGAAACCAAAACCAGTTCGTCTGAGGTGCGACGGGTACACTACCCTGCAATTGAATTATAAAAAAAAAAAAAACTCGCCCAACGTGGGGCTCGAACCCACGACCCTGAGATTAAGAGTCTCATGCTCTACCGACTGAGCTAGCCGGGCATATAAAATTAATTCACACTCAAAATCGAACAGAAGACTATTTTTTTTTTTTTTGTTTTTTTTTTTTTTTACCAAAATAACATTTATTTTATTCATTTATAATTTTTTTGTCGTTCAAGGCTACATGGTTTTTAATTTGTTTTTAAATTTACCTTAAAGCTTAAAATAAATACATATAACCTGTAATTCTTATCCCAAAAGAACCACACGTTTCTCTTTTTTTCGTAGCAAAAATTTTCTGCACCTACCATGTCTATTCGTAAACATTTCCATGCTTATTACAGATATATTATAGGAACCTAACATTCATAAGATTGATAGATATAGATACATTAATCAAATTCCAATAGGTAGGTTGAGTAAGTTGAAATACATCTGATAGGTACAGTACAATAATTTGCATCAATCAGGGAAATTACAAGATTTTCTTTGAGATATGTACATATGTAGGTATGTAGATATCTAAATGTTATTGGAAAAGTAATGATTGGATTTGGATTAAATTACTGTTGAGATTTATGGTAAAATTATGTATTTTCTATTGAATATCTTCGCATTTAAATTGATTTTACCTAAGGTATGTTACTATTATATTTGTTTAAGTTGCCCAATGAAATACTAAAATAAATAAGCAAATTTGATATTAATTTAATAGAATTAATAAGGTATTAGGTATGAAATGTAAATAACAAATCAATTGAAATATTTTGATCTGCGAAATCTACCTTAGTGAGTACCTATGTAGGTACATACCTAGATATTACGTTTTAATTTTAATGAACGTTTTTGATTTTTAAGTGATGGACTTTAGGTCCAGGTTTGCTTACAATCCACCTTTTGCAAAATTTCGAACAAATAATGGATATTCTTTTGTCAAATTGCAGACTGTCATTTCAGTGTCATTTTCATAGTCTTTTCAATTTGTTAGCTTCAAAACAACTTTACAAAATTTAAGAAGTTTGCATCAAAATTTCGATGAATGGACGACAATTTAACTGGAATTGAAACCGCTGCTGGCTGTTTTATTGAATAAGCTATCATGCTTATTTTTGGTTCAAAAATAGTCTTGGCAAAAAATGGTGTTCGAAAAAGTCTCGAAGTAAGTTCTGGTATGTAAATTGTTTTTAGTGGTTCTCTTTGTTTTTGGGTTCAATGTACACAAATCTTAAGCTATCCAACAAAATTTTTCACGAAAAATATGAGAAATCATTGAAAACACCAAAAATTTAGACTTATTTTTTGACGAGGAAGTGACAAATTCTCCAAGGACTTCTACACATATGTACATATCTTTTAGCGCCTCTCTTAGAAGCCGTTCAAATTCTGCAAAAAAAATTTTAGGTCCCCCCTACATTCTTTTGCTAAAAAAAAACACACACTCTGGAATTGTTGATAGCTGTTAGGCATTAGGCCCTGGTTCTGCACGTGAGCTGTATTTATTTATTGCTTTACTCTTTCAAACTCTTTTTTTTTTACAATGTAACTAGCTCTAATACTTTTAAGTCATTTATACTTGCTCAATAAGGACAATTATAGGTTTCGTGTAGAAAAAAAATTCAAAATTGAAACTAAGATGATGGAGAAGTCGGAAAAGGTGGTTTTCGTACGTCCGTATACGACTACTGTGCGTTTTTGCATCCACTGTAATTTGAACGGGTGGATCGATTTATTTCAAATTTGGTACAGAGCATTTTGATGAGATTCCCTAGAGATGAAATCCGAATTTTTGATATTATGTAAGTCACCTAGAACAGATAGCTGCCATACAAATATTGTTTTTTTTTTTTGTTTCTTCAAATTTTATCAACCTAACGATATTAATTAAACTTCGTACCTACTTGTAATGAACAAAATTGCTATTCAAAAACTGCGTTTCAGGTTATTGCCAACAAAATTGGCATTGCGGAAATAGGGTTTTAATGTTTCTTAGAAAAATTCCTTTCTTTCGAGTTATTCGCGTATATCTTCTGAATGGAGCTAATGACTTTATTATAATTTTGCGATCTTGACTACTTAAATCAAACAAAATTGCATTTGAAAATTTTGGAAAAAAAAATTTAAACAAAAAAAAAAACAAAAATTTATAATTTTTTTGACTTTTTTAACATTTTTTTTGTTAAAGATATAAAATTTTAGTTTTAAATATTTTATAATGTATAGGTTCAAATTAAAAGAATTAAATTCTAAAAATATATTTTTAAATACATAAATAAATAAAATAAAAAAGCAAGTTCGTGCGATCCAATCGTGCACTTTCTGTCATAGTCCATTGAAATGTTACAAAATTTTGGCCGAACCTTGCACAATTTTTTTTGATGGATTTTTTGGATGGATTTTGAGGGATAAGTGAGAGTGTAAGACCGAGTTTTCGGGGTTGAAAGCCCCCCATTCGGCCGCCATTTTGGAAAAGGGGCGTTAAACGCCGTTCGCAATATCTTGAGAACCATACATCGTACAAACCGCCATTTTTGAAAAGGGGGCGTAAAAAGTTCTTCGCGATATCTTGAGAGCCATGCTTCGCACAAACAAAATGTCAGCGTATTTATGAAGAGAATTTAATTCTCCACAATTTATATTAACGCACTTTTTATCGTAAAGAAAACAAAAAAGTTATAACCAAAAAAAAAAATGAAGGTTTTCAGAAATTTATCTTAAAGAGGATGTAAAATAAATAAACAAGAAAAAAATTATATTTTTCTTGGCTCTGGTCATCTTTTTTTGATTATAAATTTCTTGTTTTCAATTGTACGATAAAAAGTGCGTTAACATAAATTGAAGAAAATTAAATTCTCTTCACAAATGCGCTCAAATTTTGTTTGTGCGAAGCATGGCTCTCAAGATATCGCGAAGAACTTTTTACGCCCCCTTTTCCAAAATGGCGGCCGAATGGGGGTGGTTTCAACCCCGAAAACTCGGTTTTACACTCTCACGGATCCAACCTATAGATCCATCAAAAAAAATTTTGTCCTGTATAAAATGCAAGGTCGATGTAACATTTCAATGTACTATCAATTTTTTTGTTACGTGCGCTGTCCGAGCTGTGTACAGAAAAGAAGTCAACAAATTTCTCTTTTGAAATTTCAAAGTCGTTTTTTTATTCAACTCAAAGTCTACTTTGTCTGTTAAATAAATGCGTTTTAAATGTTGTCCTAAATTCGCAGGAATGTTTGCAAATTTTTTTAAGATTCGAAGACTATCAATTCTATCAAAATTGTTGTCACAAAAAAAAAGTCTTTTTACTATTAATATTTTTCTAGGAAGCATGCTTATGTTTGTCATATTTTAATGGAAAAATCTATTCTACTTCAAATCAAACGTAATAGGTAGGTACCTTACCTGTATATATTATTGTGGAAATTCTAAGAAAAGAAAAGAATTATGTTCTTTACTGAATACTGATTTTATTTTCAAAGCTAATTGCTAAAACACATATGTCCTTGTACAAGAAGTTTTAATCAAAAAGAAAAAATTGAATTTTTAACTTTGGATTTAGTTCCCTATACTTCATTGAAAAGAAAACTCTACATATGTACATATACATAACATATACCTACACAACAAAGTTTTACATTGCAAGAAAATTGGCTTATGTTGTGACTTATGACAAGAAAAGTTCGTTCATGTTCCAATTAAATAAAAAAAAAAGTACCACAAATGTTTATTTTTGTTAAAAAAAAAAAAAAACAAAACAAAAAACAGAAAATCTAGAAAAAGAAAAGCTAAGAGAAACTACAGAGGTCAAAATAATAGATACCTATTGATTACTTACATATACATGAGCTTGAACTGCCAGAATAAAGGCCGTCTCAAACGAAGGGGATTGTGAATTAATGAATGAATGAATTTTATTTGAACATTAAATTTTGATTACAATTATTTTTTTTTACAAATTGTGTTGTTTCAATTTAAAATTTTGATTTTATAAAAAAAGTCTTACAATAATTTATGTTAAGGATCTCCCAAACCAACGCGAATATTCGGCGCGACAAACGAAAACAATAATAACGAGTGTTGTTTTGTTTGACAATCACGTGTTTTTATTGTTGTTTTCGATCGTAGCGGCGATCGCGTTGGTTTGGGAGAGCCCTAAAACATATTATTTAACTTTAAGCAATTTTAATGATTTGCAAACATTAAAAGGTAAATATTTGTCCATTCTGTTGGAATTCTTATTCTTTTTAGTAATTTTGAAGTGATTTGCAAGACAAATGGGACTAAAAAAAGGAAACTTTAGAGATTTTTATCGTTCCTAACAATTTAAAAATTTGAAAATTTTGATGATTTAGAACATAAAGATAGTGGAATCTATTCCTCCATATATACTTTTTCTCCCGATAGACTGGATTCATTGTAGTGAAGTCTTTTTATCTCTTGGAGAATTGGACATTTTCCCCGAAAAAATGTCTTCCTTTTTCTCAAGTTACACAACGTAGAGTTTGTTGAAAGATCTTCCCTGTATAACCTAAAATTCAACGGCAGCAATTCTCCTTTCGTCTTGAATATGGTGGTTATTAGCTGTAAATTATTGTTTGCGTTAAAATAATTCCGCTCATTCATAAGCTATGGTTCAGTCTATAATCAATCTACTTGTTGAACATGCTGGCTTTCTCCATAAATTCTTGATAATTTTCTAATCAGACTTCTGCAAAATTTTATGAAACGCTAAAGCCCAACTGTATCGGTCTTCACACCTTAAGCACAGTTCCACTTCTAGTTCCTCAGCCATTTGTGTAAAAAGTTTGTTCTATCTTTAAGCTGTCGAAGGACTATCTTTGGAAGACGATGATCAGAGAGCTCGATTATTCTTAAAACATATTTGAAATGGAGAGTGTATAACCAAAGGAGTGGCAGGCCGGTTTCGACATGAATCATATATGTTGACGAGTTTGGCGATAGTCTAAAGATTTGCTTCAGGAAAGGGAACGAAGGGGATTGTTTTCTCATATTTCCTTTAAAAAAATCAATATGGAAACATGTGTTGTACCTTATTGAAGTAATTATTAATACGCTGGATTATCACGCCAGAGTTCTTGATTCGAATCCATTCTATTCTATTCCAACCTCTTTCGAGGAATTGAAATTAACCAATTCCCTAAAAGTATCTCATGTCAGCAAATAAACTACCTCTTGGCTGTTTGGATTTTGATTCGGCAGAAAATTGTTAGTCCCTTTTATTCCTATCTACCGACAAAAAATTTACTTTAGGTTGCCACAATTTTTTTTTTTCGGAGGATTTCTCTGGAATATATTTCTAGCTACAGCCTTGACCTGCCCCTATGGCATTCCCCTTTCCAATAACTTGTTATATTCTACTTCAAATGTATTGATCAGATTTCAGCAATCAATTCTCAATACAAATTCCCAGATGGAAGAAAAGAATACTGAAAGCTTCTTCCTTAACAATCTATGTAGGTACATTTAGAAAAAAGTATCTCTTCAAAGATAAAATAAAAATAAAAACAGAATATTGAAACAACAAGAGCTTACCCATATGACGACTTGGTCATCGCCACGTCCAGCTTTTTGCCGCCACAGTGGCACCGTTCGTCCTTCATTTGAAACGAATATAGCATAGCATTTTGAGAGCTCTTCAGGTCGAGTTTTTTTCACTTGTTCGCATAGTTTCCACACATTTTCCTCGCTGAAAGAATTAAAAACAAAGAAGATGAAAAATATGCATAAAATATGATTTGAAAAAAAAAAGGAAAGAATATTATTTAAACTAAAAATAGGTTAATTATAGGGATAAAAGGGAGAAAAATATCCTTCGTTGGGTCAGATTTAAACCATCTTGTGTGTACGTGTTTTTTTTTTTTTTTTTTTTGCTGACCTTTTGATTAGCGTGTTCACTGAACTGCTCATTCGTTTCATTTCTTTTTTGTTTTTTACACCAGATTTACTTGCACTTCTAACGATTACGAAGGCGATTTCAAGGAAGCTCTTCTTACTCAGCATTACGCTTTTTTGTCTATGTTATTCCTTCAAAGATTTAGGATCGAGCAAACATATAGGCGAGTAGGGAAGAGAATATGGTTAGTGCAATGCCAAAATAGCAAAGTGAAAAGATACGTCAGCACAGCACACACAAATCGAACAAGAGACCTTTACTAGGAAGTCAGAGCAAGGTTTTATTTAGAAGATAAATTATATATTGGATATAGGTAACTTAGGTACAGAAATTTTTGTGTGAGTGTATGTCGAAATGCATGTATCTATATCAACTTTGGTGCAAACTACAAGGTAAGTTGTGGATCAAGAATACTTACATTATGTCGGTACATGTTCAAAATACATATACAGAACATACATAACTGTACTTTACTGAGAGTGCTGAAAACCCTTTATAAGGAAATCCCGAGGATTACAAACACTATTGGAAAGGACTTTCATCGTCAACATAAAGATGTATCTGCACTCAAAAAAATATTTGGGTATGAATATGTTAGAAAAATTACTGACTGACTTAAGCAATGCATAACCTTTTCATGCTTTGAAACCTACATATATTGTATATGCTTTTTCAATGCTTTTTCGAAAAGAAACCTATTCGTTGATTTTTGTACGCCTCTTATCACTCAAAAACTTGTATAAAATCTTTCGGTTTTTCCCACCTTTTTTTAGTAGGTAAAGTGCCTATCTATCGTATCATGAAAATTGATTTTACTTGGTCAAGTTCCGAAATTCTGTTGCTTACTGCTCACTCGGGTGATGTTCCTCAGAGAAGTCTTCTTAGCCCTGTTTTATTTATTCTTGTTAGATATTATTTTAATGATTCAAATTATCTATTGAAATTCTTAGGTATATTTGTTAATAATTTAAAGACTTTCAAGATAATAAAATCTGAACAAGTTTAAGGACGAGCCTTGTATTTAATCTCAAAAGTTTGTAGAAATAAGTGCATCCTACCTCTTACAACCAACTTTTTTCAGCTGTATGAGAAAGATACTTTTGATTTTATCTAAATGTAGAATTTTTTTTGAGTGCAAAATCCAACTTACTAACGTTATCTTTATCATATTTATGAATATTTGAATGATTCTAGTATTCATAAAATGTTACACAACATTCTCAATTCCTTACTATTTTCGACTTTTGACAACTTTTGAAATCGCAATGTCTTGAATTTTTCTCACAGAAAAACAAAATGTCATTATAATTTTCTACATAATTATTATAAAATACAACAAAAATACATTTTAAATTATTTTTCGAAAACTTGTTAATTTAAAAAGTAAAATCAAAAATCATTATTTTCCATTTTTTTAAAAACCAATATGAATTGAAATAAACGCTAATAGGAAACAAATGTCAATGTAGTCTTATAGAGAGTAGCCAATTATAATTTTTTTTATGCATACCGTTTAATTATTCTACATGCGAAAAAAAACTTCTTTTTCGATATTTGAGCATTGAGAAAAAAAGTTAATAATTTCTTGTAGGGCTTCACATAATTTACAAATTTTGGATTCAGATTCAGTTGTTTTCAACAAGGTATACCTACCGCTATCACTAAGACCCACTTAAAGATTATAAGATGGAACCGTAACTCACCAATATTTCGTTTTGTATGAAATGCTGTTCGATAGCCTTCACCGTTTAAAAGTCATTTCCTATACAAAAACCGAAATTTACGACATTTTAACCTTAATTAAGTTCAGCTTGCACACATTTCGACAATTCAGTATTTCTGATGTCACTATCATTTTTTTGTTCTGTTTTTTTTTTTTTTTTAAATTTAGTGTGGGTAAATAAATAAAATTCTATGGTCCCAGAAATGATTAGATCATTCAAGATAAGTGCCTATGTTCTGTAACTCTCACATCGATAAAATTGGTCGAGAAACGATGAGCACTGAAACAAATTATATGAGTTTTGTTCCATTTTTCACTGTTTCTCGACTGATTTTTGCTGTTTGAGAGTTACATCTACGTTTTTTTTTACTTTTATTTGCCGATAGCTCTGAGGTGAAACTAACACTGCAGTGCTGATTTTTTAAGTGCCCGGCTAGCTCAGTCGGTAGAGCATGAGACTCTTAATCTCAGGGTCGTGGGTTCGAGCCCCACGTTGGGCGAGTAATTTTTTAAAAATATTAATGCGCAATGATTCTGAAAGTTTTTGAGTTAAAAATAAATCATTAATCCTGAAAAAAATTTAAATATTTCATCGATGTAAAAAACAAATACAAAATTCTTTTGAATGTTCATTAATAATAAATCAAAAAAATACAATTTGTTTCCTTTTTTCATGTTTTTTAGAGATGTTTTATGAATATTTTTGTTTTTATTTTTTATATATTTTTTTTAAAACGCTAAACAAATGCAAAATAGGTTAAATATTGTGTTGTGCAGAGAAAATTTCATAAATCGTTGCAGCGGTTTTCATAAAAAAATATATAAATAAAATTTCTTGAATTTAAAAGAAACAAATTTCGTGTTCCATTCTTAAGAATGTAATAATATACAATTAAAACCATAATTTCAAAAAATTCGTTAGCTCGTTTTCAAAAAAAAAAAAAAAAAAAAATATTAAAAAAAAAATTTCTTTTTTGTTTTTAATTCAAAATAATATATATATTTTTTTTTTTTAATATTTGTTTGTTAGTAACAGTTGTTGATAATTTTTTTTTGAACAAAATGCAGACCATACCAGCGTTAGTACACACAAAAATTTAATTTTAATCCTTGGAGCCATTTTCGAGAGAAACAACCTTTTGCAAAATGGTTGTATGGAATGTACAGTATTTTTTTTAGATAAAGACTGAACTATGTACATTCGAGACTTTTTTCAAAAAGTACAAAAGTGAAAAACCAAAACATGCCCTAAAAATGCCTGTGTGTCAAAAATCATGCTAAAATAGTGATAAGTCGATTGATACTACAGACAAAACACAACTTTTTCGCACACAGGCATTTTGTAAGCCAATTTTTGCTCATTCACAAAAACCGATAATCCAATGGTGATTATAAAAATGGAATTGACATTGAGATGCTTTTGCATGCATTTTCAAATACTAAACAACTCTTATTAGTACCAAACATATATATTTAATGCAATTTTGAAGTTCTGATTATATCATTCAATTATTCTTACTCATACTTTTATGGGGCTCAGAAGTGGAGAATAATAATAAATATTTTAAGTACATAAACTAGCTATATGACAACATCAGCACAATATTTTCCCACTTTATATGATGAACAACAAAATAAATAGATACATAATGTATGTACAAAAAATAAGAGGGTAAGTGTTAGTGTGACAAAAAATTCAATTTTGGGATTTTCATCTTTGGATTATAAATTCAAATCGAGAGCAGAGGACTGAATGAATGCAAACTTATGCCAAAAATTAAATATTCAAGGCAAACGATTAAATAAATATAGGGTGCAAGGAGTTAGAGAAATTGTTTATTATTTTGCTGTGAAGTTTTCTGGGCTTTGGATTATACGTAGGTATGCACAACACATACTTTATGCATGTGCTTACTTACACCTTCAGTGTTTGAAACATCAACAAAGAAATAGCAATTATAGAGATTTTGAAAACTAATTTTATTTAAAGAAAGATTTTGCAATACCTATTTGTTGTTGTTGGGTAGCCAATGTTTGTTTATTTTGCAGAAATGTGTATGTATAGTCTTAACAGTTTTTGTGAAAGAAAACATTGTGTTGAAATCTGACCACTATGCTTTAGCAATTGAATGTAGACAAATCAGCAGAGCATTTATTGAGTTGATGACATGGGCCGGATAGTTATAAGAACAATAATTAAAAATATTAAAATATCTCGCTTGCATTAACTGTCTTCTAAGTCATTCGGATTCGGCAAAAAATTGTAAGTACTGTTAGGCAGAAATAGAGGGCTATTTCTGCCTAACAGTACGCACGCAGGATATATTGAGAGTTTATCCTGCAAATAAATTGAAGCAGTTTTACAGTGTATGATAAACTTTAACCCTTAACCACCTACATGCGGTCCTGAAGACCGCTCACAGATTATTACCTTGAATTCAGGATTTGCGGTTTTAACTAAACTAGTACATCCAGCCCTCGATATTCGAGTGCCAATTACATTACCTTCTAATTGACAGACATTTTGACTGAAGTTAAAAGCCTACAAAGTACCTACTTACAAAATTTTTTTGAATTTGCCTATTAAAACCTATAATAAGACCGTGACCGAACCTACAATACCCAACCAAATGTATTTTTGTTTTTGTTATACACGACGATTTTTATACTTATATACGACACGTGCAAGCTGCCAACTCCACAATTACTGTATTCTATCTCGCTCTCTATTTTACATATCTACTATCCAAATCAAGCACTTCTGTGGCACAAAACCTTTCCAACGGTATATAATCTATATGCCTTCGGCTTTTCTAGACCGCGTAAATTGTACCACAAAATTCGTGTTTGCCGTTTTATAATATGATGATACAAAAGTAAATAGAATGTTTGTGAATACTCTTATGACCTTATTTAGAGACTAAAATAACATAACCTAGAGTAATATTTTGTAATATTCTTGAAATCTTCACAAATACCCACTTTTAGCACAAAAATGACCATGCTCATAAAATGAGACGTGCCAGTATAATAACTCAAAAATTTCAAATTCTTGGTATTAATTCTTATAAACTAAGGGTTCAAACAATAATGTAAAAATTAAATATTTAACACAAAATAAAAACTTCAACAAAATTTCAGCCCCTCAACATTCACAATTTTAATGGCAGCTATACCGTACATTTTTACTTGCGATATTATAGGTACATACTATGTATAGGACAAGTTATGAATTCGTGCAAAAACTCGAACTCGAGATAACAATCAAACTTGACATTACGATGATAGAGAATACGAAAAAAGTGGGTCCCGTAATTCCGTCTGTCTGTCTGTATGTCTGTCTGTACCTCGGCCTACAGCCTAAACCCCTGAAGCGATTTTCTTTAAACTTGGAGCATAAGATTTTTTGGTGATTCCCTAGAGGGGAAATCGAGATTTTTTTTTTAGCTAAAAAAAAACGGTACTTGCCATACAATCGTTTTAAAAAAAGTTATTTATCTCATAAACAGCTCTAACGACTTTTTTTTTAAATTTTTTGTGTGCACTAGTAGTGGCATGGTCTATACTTCAGTGAAAAAAAATACCAAAAACCGTAATTAACGGTACCTGCCATAGAACCGTTTTTTTTATTTTCGATTTTCTCGTTAACCGCTTGACCGATTTTGATCAAAATTTTTAATAAGGAGGTCCTATAAAGTGTGAATAATACTGCATACAAATATTTTCAAAAAAATATTTTTTGGATTTTTAAAAAAAGTTCAAATTTTTTGAAAACGGGTTGATGAATATTTTTGAAATTATGATTTTAGCTGTATATTATTATATTCTTAAAAATGGAATAGGTACCAATTTTTTTTTTCTAAAAAATATCACGAAATTTTATACATATATAAATTATTATCTTTTAAGAAGCCCGCTCCAACGATTTTAAAAATTTTTTCTGCAAAAATTCACATATTTTCAAGAATTTAGATGGCGTTTTTTATTCTGAGATTAAAACATTTAAGTACTTATTTTATCAATTTAAAGAACGTATTTCATGCTTTTTTCCCATATTCAAATTTCCGTTCTTCAATTTATTAAATGGATTAATACATATACATATACTTATTAATTATGTGTTTTATATTACACTCAATTTTTAAAATTCGAAGAAACTTTTACAACACGAGCAAGTTCGTGCGACCCAGTCGTGCATTTTATTTCTTTACACTGGGCGGTAATCTCGGTCACATCAGATTCACGTCACTTCAATCCTCGTCTGGCATATTTGTATCATTAGAAATCTCTTGCTGTAGCAATATTTTAAAATTTGTGTCGCTTAAATTTATTTTGACATTAAGAAAACTAAAAAAATCACGTAGCCACCTTCGTTCGGTCCCAAAACCGCTGGTGAAACGCAAACATTGAAATATTTCGATTAAAAATTCGTTGCGGTCTCTGAGACCGGTGGTGGTTGTTAAGGGATATCTAACTAGGTATCTTTTGCCTATTCCATAGTGTCGTATTTCTATTTCGATCGATTTTTGACTAAAACATTAGCTCAGAGTTAACTCACCAAATTTGTTTCCAACAAAGTTTGGATAAAATCTCACTGAAGAAGGCCTTACTCCTATTATAATTAATCTTATTAATTTTTTTAAAAAAATCATCAAAAGAATTTAATAAAATTTGTTCCAAGCTAGTAAAAACCATTTCTGCCAAATCGCAAACCATTCAAAACTTCCCATTTAAATTCGACTGACGAAGTGTAGGTTCCTGAGAAAAACCAACAAAATAATAAACACAATTGACAATTGCAACAAAAAAAAGAACACAAAAACTGTATCGTCTTTCGTTTTCCATCGCACAATAACGCGCTTTTTTCTGTCATTAAAAAATAAATCCACCTGAGATTTTCTCTAAAACACTAATACTACGTTTTCACCGAGCACTAAACCGAGATTTAGGTAGATTTAACACAAATCTCCTCACAAATCCCGTGATTTACCATACAAATTTAAATCTCCTCAAATCAAGATTTAAAATAAATCTTATTTAAATCTTCATAGGTAAAATTCGAACAGACCTATTCCCCTATTCAGCGCAATACAAGCTGCGGGAAACCATCTTTTTTTTTATCGTTTGACACAAAGCAAACTTGCCATCTCACTTCCACTTCATAAGAAAAATGACCCACCATTTGCATTTTGAAAGGTTCTGTCAAAATAAATCTATTTTTAAATCTTTTTTTCTAGTGAAAACACTGTTTGGGATTTATGAAATCTAAACGAGATTAACTTGCGGTGAAAACGTAGTATAACACATACCCAAACCAAAGTAGGTACTTGAAACTGAAAAGCAAAAGCTCGAATCCTTCAAAGTGTCTGTCGTTCTCGTCATCATCATCGTGCGTCGTCGCCGTCCGTCGGTCGGTCGTCGTTTTAGGGAACAAGTTTTTTGCTTCAAAAATACAAAATGCAGGTAAGTGTGTACACTCTCAATGGAATCATTTGTGCGAAAAATGTGTCTTGTCTGTGAGTTGAAACTTTACAATGGTATTCGCAGTAATCTTCATTGTTCAATTTACACAACTTTTCTCTTCTCAGCAGGAGCAGCATGTTCGTATAAACTGACAGGCAAGCGTAAAAAAACGTTCACCAGATAAATATAAGCATCTTTGCTTGACGATCCTCTGATTCTTTTCTTTTGTTCCAAATCTATCAGCTCAGTTCATCCTCACCCTCCTCCACCCACCCCATTATCCACTTTTCCTGTAAGTTCTGTTCAAATGGAGTAATCGTAATGGAGTACAGAAAAAAAAATGAGAGGAAAATCAACAAAGAAAAAAATAAAGAAAACACATTTCCGCATCACTCTGGGGCAGTTGTTGAAGTAACAGCAACAAAAAAAAAAGACTAAATAAAATAATGGCAAATGCCAAAGGACCAACAAGAGAATTTCGAAGTATTTTTTTTGAAAAACAAAAGCCACCCCACAAGGGTCTCAGATTTTCCTACAAGCGCTGCAACTACTTTTATAAATCTTAAGCCATGTTCTTTCGTTTAGTCCTTTGGAGTAGGTACACATAACTTTAGAGATTTATTAGATATGACAATGCAATTTGAAATTAAACGCCAAAGCAAAATTTGAATTTATGTTTATTAGCTTCGAAAACGCATTTCGTTGATTTTTTTTTGCAAACTTTTTTTCAATTCATGAAAATTGCATATTTATTACATAATTTTGAAGTTATAAAACATTTTTAAATGAAATTGCAAATTTTAAAAGATGATCTTTTGAACAAATATGTAAAATCTTTTCATAAAAATTTCTCATTTGGAGATTTTTTAAAAACAAAATTTTCTTCATAAAACTTTGAGACTTATGAAATTTTTTAACAAGGAATTACCTACGAATTTTTGGTACATAATTATGCATAATAGCATACATAAGTATAATTAGGATAGTGTAATTAGGTTTTCGAATTTCGAAAATTAATTAAAAATTATGGGTTTTCAGAAATTCGATTTAAATTTTTATTTTAATAACTTAAAAAAACCATTGTATTATCAAGGTTATCTTGCAAAATAACCTGAACAATTTTTTAACAATTTTTAAGAACTTGTTTAACTCATTATAAAAAGGACTTGGATTTTAAGTATTACCAAAAAAAAACATTAATGCAAACTGTTGTTAAAAACGTACCTAAAAATTTGAAAAATTGGCGCTTTTTTAAGATTAGCTTTATAAAATCTACTCATATTATTGTCCGTATACATAATGTAATGTACAGGGTGATTACCATAAGATATGAAAAAAAGCTTAAGCGTTTAGGTTTTAGTCCAGACAAGAAAACAAAATTGTATCGGTGGAGGGGGGGTTGGTTAATTCTCACTGTTTAGGCGGGAAGGCCAATTTTGTAGAAAAAAATCCTTTAAAACTACGGAAAAATAATTTTCAAACTAAAAATAATGAAAACAAAATGCACGACTGGATCACATGAACTTGCTTTTTTAGTAAAAGTTTCTTTTATTTTTGAAGATTGAGGGTTTGTTTCACAATGTCTGATTAAAGTTCCCTATAACTATCCGACACATAAATTATCCACAACTTAAATCCTCTCATTAAAAAACTTTTTTTTTTACAATCATAAATTTATGTGCCACTTAGCTAGTTGTCAGTTATTCCAGTTTTCAAAAAATTTGACTGATTGAAAATAATCAGTCAAATAATTATTAATTTATTCTTAAATTGTGAATTTTGAAGTGTCATAACTCAACTTTTTGGACCGAGAGCTGGTAACAAAAAATATTACTATGGTATTTTAAGGCCCCTCTGCAAGTTGATAAAATCCAGTTAGAAAATGTATGTTTATATGTGGATATGAGTGTTTTAAAATACTTTAGTGTGTTTTTAAATCGCATTTTTACAGTGTTAAAAGGAGGAATTTTTGTCGTGAAGTAAATATCTAAGTAATTGGGTTAACGCATAAAAATATCCGTCACTAGTTCAAACTATTGATGTATTTGTTGACTGAGTCACATTGACAGCTGTAAATATATTATTTGCCAGTTTAATTTTTTAATCGGCACTTCAACTGGCCTATAAAATATTCAGAACCTTAAGTGCCACTTAGAACTATTCAGATATTGTGAAACATAAATGAGGTTTTTAAGTGACGAATAAGTTCCATGTAGCTTAATTGGAACTTTAATCAGACATTGTGAAACAAACCCTGAGTGTATTAAAAGTACCTACATACATATTTTACTGTAAAAATCCGAAATAATAAAATTCTAGAATTTACCGGTAAATCCTAGAGCACCCAGTATTAACAACGTATAAACATTGAGGTATGTATGGTGGGCATGCTGCCCCCCTGCAACCTCTTGCTTGACCCACTATAGGATTTGGTGCGAGGTTCAGTGTATGCAGTTTCTTTTGCATTTAAATAATCTGGATTTAAAGAAACTTTGAATGTACCCTATGTATAAACAGTGAGGTAGGATTTACCGGTAAATTCTAGAATTTCATTATTTCGGCTTTTTACGGTAACACAAATAATTAAATAATAATTATATATGTACATATTTATCCATATTTATAATAAGTTGAAGAATATATGGAAATAAAATGAAAAATCATATAACTAAAAATCAACTTAATTCGAAGTTAATTTAGTGAAAAACTTTTCTTAAATTGTTTTTAGAGCTAAAAAAAAAGTGCACCATCTGATTTCTTTACCAAATTCAAAATTGTAGAAGCGGTTTTTTTTTTAATTAATTTTTTAAATACAAAATTTTGTAAACATTTTTAAGAAAATGAATTGCTACACAATTTTTTAGTATTTATTAATATTGAAATAAAAATTAAATTTGGAAAAAAATCATCAACCCGTTTTTTAAATACCGAATTTTCAAAAAAAAAACTTTATTTTATTAAATTTTGTTTGAAAATTTTAATCTGCAGTATGTTTTCAACTTTTTAGAAGCTTTTTGTTTTTTTTTTTTTATTTAATTTAAATCGGTTATACAGATAATACAGATAGTGCAAAATAAAAAAAATGGTTCTATGAGAGGCTGGCTATAATGGCTAACTGTAAATTTTGTTTGCGACTAATGATAGACTATATCTATATGTATATACTACTATTCTGCCATGTTAAGAGAAAATGACGTATCTGGAATTTGTCGGTTTTTTGAGTTAAGGCAAAATTTGAAATATTTGGGATCGTTTTTATTAATAACTAAGGCCGTATCTCTGTTTTTGAGCAGTAAAACAATCAAAAAACATCCTGTTTTTATTAAAAATAGTCTTATAACTATTGAAAAAACGACAAAGTAAGCTCCTATAATCATTAAAAAAAAATTTAGATACGTCATTTTCAGTTAACACGGCAGTATTAGTACCTATTTAGAACAATTTTAATCAAAATTTTAGAAGTCATTTTCGAGAAAATTTAGATTTTCTGTAACGGTTTTTGAGGTCGTTTTCGAAAAACATATTTGGTTTCAAAAACCAAAAACAATTTTTTGAAAATTTTGTTACACAATAGGTAGGTAGGTAGGTACTTATGTAATTTTTAGAAGAGTATCCATAAAAAAAATATCAAATAAGCTTACCTATTCTTTTTCGATAGAAACGAAAAGAAATAAATGGTTCTATGGGAGGTACCTACCATTTAAAACCAATTATTGAAAATTCTATTTTCATCAAAAGGTAGCCTATACCTAATAAAATTTATTGATTTTTTTTTAGAAAAATCTGTGGAGCCATTTTTTGAGAAAAATAAGGTTTTCCAAAATTATATGGCAGGTAATTTAAAAAAAATCGACCCATGGGTGGCGCTTATTTTGGGAATATTCGAATTTCTTTCGTGATGAGGCTGACTTAAAAAAATGCATTTCATTTCATTGAAATCGGTTAACGTTAACACGTGCCACATCAAATTTTCCATACAAATTACGGGTAGATTTTTAGTCTTTTACTCAAAAATTCCGCAAAATCGTAACGGTTGACGAATAAAAATGAAACTTTGCAAAAATCTTAAAAACAACTTGCAATTTAAATGCAATTAAGTGACTTAGAACTAAACTATTAATTTACTTAAAGTTTAAGGAAAGAAAACTACTCATTGAGGCAAGCAATTGATTTTACTTCAATGGATCAAGGCTTTAAGATAAAACAATATCCTCCCAAAAGCGGTATAGTTACACATTCGCGTTTTCATATCTACTTAGCACTTCAATATTAAATAACTTTGAAGTTCTTCAAAATCACATCGCGCAAACACAATTACGTTAAATCTATACTTCTTACCTTCAATTCAAAGTGTCTCATGAAAATCTAAAACACCCGAGCACAAAAACTGTGCAATTAGTTTTAGAAGACTTCACATCTTTTTCATTACGCAAATTTTACAATTAAGAACACTATTTTAGTTCGTCTAAACTTTTAAGCATTGCACCATATATTTCATTTCACAAAACTCATTTTTCATCTTACTTTTTTGTTTTTGACTTTTTCACTAAAGTTCTCACAACTCCCAAGGATTCATTATCCTTTCGCTAAACAAAAAGAAAAGAAACAAAATGAAATTTCTCTGTTCGTGTTGGTATTTATACCGTTGGCAGGATATCATTCATGGAAGCAAGTTCTTGTGTGCATTCTTGCACAAAGTGACGAAAAAGTTTGTACCGCCATCACAGTTCATTCATTTCAGCAAGTATAGGAATATTGAAAGTTCCACAGACTATGCTTGTGTATATTGCTAACACACAGTGCTCCTGCTTCTATTTTGAAGCGAGAGCATGAGCGGGCTATTTAGGGGTACGATTTGTTGTCCTGAAATGGGCTCCATGATGACATCAAAAGCGCAGCTAAAATTATTAAAATAATTTAATATTTTTACACCTTTAAGACGATATGCGACTTAAATCGACGAAATTAAAACCTTAATATTTTATAATAAATTCGGAAGATACGAAGCATCACAAACTGTCAGTTTGTTCCCGTTATTCCATTTAAGTGTCAAATAAAGGTATTTGCATCACTATGTCCAGAACCGCTTAAAATAAAAGAAAAATTATTCAAACAGATGTCGTCCGCCATCTTTGGAGTAGACCTACTGATGTTACATACTTTCGCTCAATGTAATATTTTCTATTCTATAAAAGCGAAATTTTTTTAATAGGTTTACTAATGATGGGGCTTATCGAAGTTTGGTTCGGCCCTGAACGCCAATTGAAATGCAGAAGATTGAATGCATCGTCCAGAGGAAGTTTTAGATTCTGGTTGGGAATTGAAAATAACCAAAACTATAGATGAAATAGGCATCAATCATTTAGTTTTTTTTTTTTTTTGGGGTCGTCCATACTTTTTAGATCGATGACTTGGGGCTGGATTGGATGTGGCAATTCTGTCGAAAGGTCAACCTACCTGCCAATCAGTGTCGTTTGAAAGAATAAATAAAAAAAATATTGAATCTTTCGAAATCAATTACGAATGGAAATAATATTGAGAACGAATCGGACTCAGCACGTTTGTAACCTGATCAAAAATTTTATATTGAATAATATTAGGAATAAATTAATGGCAATATGGTCATTGATAGAGATTTGAATCATGATGGTTTATAATTCCTGGAATCATTCTAAGAAAAAAATTGTATGGGGGACAATTCTATCTTCACCTCTGAGGCATCAGGGAAAATTTCTAAAAAATTATCTTAAAATAAAAGAAAAAATTATGAAAAACCAACGAAATCGCTTACAATAATGAAGTGCTATATCTTTTTTGAAAGCTAATATTATATTCTTTAATTTGAATCAAGTTATTTAAGCAAATAGTTTTTGAGAATAAATTTCACAATCAACATTTTTGAAAACAAAATTGTGAATTTTTTTTTCAAGTTGTTTTTTTTTTAAGTATAAAGTTGTGACACTGCAAATTTTTAGTCAAATACTGAAAACCCAGATGTAAAAATCTTTCTTAGCTTTTGAGAAATTAAAAAAAAAGAAAATTATTTTTTCACAAAAAAAAAAAAAAAAACAAACAAACAAGTAATATGATGCTAGAGAAGTCCGAACATCGTCCGTTAGTCTATGCGCCCACTGTAATTTGAGCTACAGCCAAAACGGCTGTAGGAGCTTGGCTTTAGAAAAAATATAGCATGACAACGTAAGTGTTGCCGTTGTTTTTTAATGATTTTTTTTTGTATTTTAAGTAGATTCTCTAGAAAATTGGTCCTCCCGCCTAAATAGGGGAAATAGACCGCCTCCCTTCACACGATTTTTTTTCTTGTTTCGACGCAACCTAAACGCCCAAGTATAACGGAATCAGGGTTCTTTTTGAGAGAATTGCCTTATTTTTTTTTTTTTGGGGTTTTTCAATTTATCTTAAGCTTAGCAATCTGAATACATATTTTAAACAATATTCCATTTAAAATTTTTGAAAATAAAACTAAATAGTTGTTTATATTTTATTAGAACTAAAAATAACAAAATTTCTTAGGAAAATTTTAATTTTCTCAAAAACGGCTCCGCTGATATTCTTAAAAAAATATTTTGTTAATTTTCTAATAAAAAAAAATCCGAAAGAGGACCAAATCACTTTTCTCGAAATCAGATTCAGATTGTGATCAATTTTTTAAGAAGAATGTTCTAAAAAGTTTTAACAGTATTATTGTAGAAAACACTTACATTTTTAAAAAAGTTTAATTTTTATTTTTAAAACTGACTACAAGCAGCTTTTTAAATTACTGGCACATTTAAAAAAAATTCTTTTAAGCAAATTTAACGGCACCTTCCATACCGCTGCTACTACCTCTCGGGAGGAAGTGACAAATCCTCCAAGAGTATCTCTTGTCATAGAAAAGTGCCGCTCACCTTAGCCGTTCGGATTCGGCAATAAACTGTAGGTCCCGTCCATTCCTGCAGACACGCCCACAGGAATGGTTGAGAGTTGTAAGTCACTAGGACTAGGCCCTGGTTCTTCATGAGCCGTTTGTGCCACCGAATTTATTTTATTTATTTATTTATAATAAAAAGTAATAAAAACCATTTAAAGATATGATTATGAATAGCCGTATTTGAATTGAATCTATTTTTGTGTGTTTACATTATACGATCTCCCATTTAAGAACAAATTTTACAGTAAGCCAGTATTAATAACTTCCCATAGAACAGTTTTTTTTTTTTTGTATTTTGGACTTACTCGCATTATCTGGGCTCAAGGATTCCAAGACAGCGCTATCAATCCCTGTGGTGTCTTGTGTTATTTTTTTTAGAAAATTTTATAATAATAAAAAAATTATTTCTAAGAAATTCAAAAATATTTTCAAAAAAAAAAAAACTTCGTTTTCAGTTCTTTTTCAAAAAATTCTCGAGCTTATACGATGTTAGAAATATAATTTTCTATAAGAAAAAAATGTTACAAGCCTCACCCTTTAGCTATTCCTCATCATCATGCATCAACAACTTTTATGCAACTTTTTTGGTGAATCTAATTTTATTTTAACTGACAAGCTCATAGATTGAGTTTCATATGACGAAAATATGTTAAAAGAAAAAAACTAAAAGATAATTTTTCAAAGAAGGCATACACATTATGAATGTTAAGTAAACTTAAACTTTTCCACCCAAAACTACTTAAATCTTTCCAAAAAGTATGCCACATCGTACACGAGTACAATTACTTTGTGAGAATGTATCCTTTCAGCTCCGTCATGTAGATATTATAATGCCAACAGTATACTAGCGTTAATAATCTTATAAAAAATTAACTAGATAATGCTCAACCAACTTGATGATATATGAGCTTCTAAAAGTTACATTAGACATTTTGGCATATATGTACAACATTCAAACGCACATACATAATTTCGGTTTCCTTTATGCAATTCGCTACATCATCGTTACCATCAAAGTTGGTTGTGTCCTTGTGTGTGTGCTAAAATGAAAACGCTTCCGCTGACTAGAACGAAAAGTATATCTACTAAACCTTAAACCACTCTCCCAAAATAAAATTGCTAAAGGAACACAATTTACTGCATCATAACTCATGTCAGCTATCTGAATAATTTCTCGTAAATAATGAAAAAATGATTATGCTATTATGGCCCAAAAAATGATTCGAATTTTGCTTTGCAAAATGGAAATCTATATCCGTAGTCACCGTGCAGCTGCAGAATATTTTTTTCTTAGAACATAGTATGCGCTCACTTCCGGACACACAAGACCACTATTTGTATAGAACTGCAGAAATCTCGTCCCTGGTGGAAATAATTATGCGCACTCGAATCCTTATTTATGCGTTATGTTTGCCTATTGCAATCAATATGGCTTGCATGGACGGTTAACTTTGCATATCGCATAGTTCAATAAGGTTGAAAATTATATGAAAATGGATTGGTACGAATGCTGTGGCGGATATTAGAGAAATTGGATTTAATTAGTCTTTATAAGATGAATAATGAAAAAGGTGTTCTTATATTTTGCAAAGCCGTCATTCTTCTTTTGTTAACAATAGGAAATTCTTAATGTAGAGTTATTTGTAGAATTTGAAATTACCTTAAATTAGAAAAGCATAAGCATGAGTAATTGCTTACCCATTTTTAAGTATGATGTATGTGTATGGTCTGTGGATTGAGTCTTACTAGCCATTATTGACTTTCTTCAGAGCTAGTTTTACTGCAAAATTAGTTCTTAGGCAGGGCGCTCACTGAAGTGTTGACGAAGTGGAGTGGTAGTAGAGTGGTGACTAGGTGGCATGTGGAATAAATAAAACCTATGTAAACAAATGACGCGCTCATCAATGTGAAGTGGCGGTGGCAAGATATTTTGAAGGTGGTGTGGTGCCAGTCTGTTGCCACTTACCTCGAACATGTTTAATTTTTAAGTTGCAAGCGAGTGGTGACGAAGTAGATTTTTTTTAATTCTAGAAGATGCTTGTGACCCCTATTGACTTAAGTATGAGTGGCACCATAATGTACATAGTTTGCTACCTCAGTGCGCGTTAGATCACTTTCATATCACTTCGCCACCACTCCATCAACAATCCAAATGTTCATTACTCCACTGCCACTCGCTACTCCACTACCACTCCACTTCATCGCCACTTCAGTGAGCGCCCTTCCTTAGGGGTTTTGAGTTTTAAGTTTTTTCACAAATTTGTATTACTTTGACATCTAAATCAAAAAAATTATGTGTACATATTTTGACATATAAATCAAATCAATAATTGTTTTTGAAATACTTAAAATTCGAAACCACTATCGAACTAGTTTTTCCGTAAAACTAGCGTTGAAGAAAGTCAATAATATGGCCGTAAGTCTCTGAGACTAAAAAGGGATTTTATTTTTTTGTACGGGTACTAGGGTGCGCCTTATTTTTTAGCTTTGGAAATTATTTTTTCCCAACCCGTCAAGTGGTTCCATTTCATGAGAAAAAATTCAGAAAAAAATGTATCCAAATCAGGTAAAATTTAGGAGTCGCTTTGAAAACACGTCGTATGAACCGAAAGGTTTTCGGTTCATAAGGCAAGAACACACCAGTTGAAAAAAATCGCCTTTCCAATTCAGATTCTGGAAGAGAAATAGATAAACTTTTTGGGTGTCGTGAATTTAAATATTCTAGTTCCGGTGAGGCTTCAGAAACTAGCAGTTTATATTAAGGCAGCAGTAAAATGGAGAATTTGCGATAAAGTGAGGTATTTAGGATTTTACACGACATGAGTCAATCGGCAAATATTCTTCTAGTGCAAAAAATGGAAACAAACATAGCCTTCTTAGCCTGATGTCACCAATATTAACGAGATCATGTTAGAAGCAGATTGTATAACTTGGACCGTCAAAAGGCCAAAAAAATTTTGATTTTTAAACGGTTTGAGAATTTCTGGACTAAAATCAATCAAAATATTTGTCTATAAACTATCAACAGCTGTAGTTAGTGAAATCTCTGACGAAATTATCTAAATTTAAGCTGCTTATAGTTATCCAACCTCGAGATTACTACAAGGAACTTCTCTACCTACGATTGCATTATTAAGAAGGTTTTTCTCAAAAACGTATATCATAGAGCACCAGAAACAAAGATGAAGATGGTTTGAAATTGAGGGAGTAGAGAATCCCCTTTAAGAAAATACATGTTCACGTTGCTAATATCTAGTCAAAAGGGTTGAAGCATTTCTAGCTTAAACACTCGGCGATTTTTCAATATAACAGGATTATCGTTGCAGTTCTTGACCAATGATGTGGATTATAGTGGCCCAAGGACAATACCTATACAATGAAGTGAAACATCGAAAACGTAACATAAGATTGGTCAATGAATTCGCTGAGCGAGCATTAAAGCTTATGGATGAGTTTGAGTACAATCAGCAACACCTGAAGCTTGAACAATCATTGTTTTTTACTGAAGTTAAACTTTTAGCTAAATTCTTAATTTTTTAATGTGTAAAATATTTTAACAGAGCTGAAATAAGTAAACAACTAAGATTAATACATAACTAAAAACCAATTGGAGAAAAAAAGCTTTAATCATAATTATTGATTATTATTTTCATTAACAAATCATGTATTCAGTATATTACACAATTTGATGAAGCACTCTGTAATTTGGATGCCGTGATTCTAGCTGTTAGTTTCTGACAGCTGTATGCTAGCGACTAGAATCTAGCTGCTTCATAATAGGGCCTAGATTCTAGCAGCTGAATTCTACCGAATAGATTTTAGCAGTTATTGCTTTTTTAAGTGCTTTAGATAGTGGCTAGATTTAAGTCGCTAGACTTAAGTGGCTAGATTCTACCGACTAGATATTCTATTGGCTACATTCCGGGCCCTTAAATTCTAGCTGCTATAATTTACTGAGTAATTTTTAGTGGCTAGATTCTAGCGGCTGTTTTAGTGAATAGATTCATTCTATATAGTGGCTATAGCATATCCGAATAGATTTTAACGGTTAGATTCTATCACCTAGATTCTATATGGTCTAAATTCTTTCTAAGTAGAAAGTTCTTGCGTCTTAGTTTTAAATTCAAGATTCTTACGGCTAGAAGTAAGCAGTTAGAATCTAGCGAATAGTTTACCGCGGATAAATCGCAGAAATGGTCGATGAAGTTAGCAGAACACGGAAATTGACTTTTATTTTCGTTTTTTGAAATCAGGATTTCAAAATTTTGTTGAGATAATGCAGCATTTAATTCGTATTCAATGAGCACTTAATTCTAGAAAGAAATTTTGGCCAAAAAAAAATTCAAGAAAGTGGCCGAAATGGTTGATGAAGTTAGCAGAACACAGAAACTGACTGTTTTAAATTTAAGTATTTTTAAATCAGGATTTCAAAATTTTGTTGAGATAATGCAGCATTAATTCGTATTCAATAAGCAATTAAATTAAAAAGCAGATTTTGGCAAAAAATTCAAGAATTTTTCGTTTTTATTTTTATTTTTTCATTTTTTTTTTTTCTTTGATTTTTTTTTGTAGAACATTTAATTAGCGTTTAATTTGGAGAACAATTTAATGTTCTTTTGGGCAACTGTTCTGCTAACTTCTTGTGAAGTTAAGAGAACATTGTTTGTTTTTTTTAAACCATAAGGGCATTAATTTTTTTTCTTTATGATTTAATTAGCATCTTATTATGCAATCATAAAACCTTTGTTCTGCTGACTTTGTTCTGCTAACTTCAGGGACATTTTCCATTGAAATGGTTTTAAATAAATTGGAGTAATTTCTTTAAAAATTGGTAAAAACTACATACTGCGAGAATAATTTGAAATGTAAGCAAGCCATAGTTTTTTTTTTCAATTAAATGGAATTTAGTTAAACGGATTTGGGTGTAGGTTCTATAAAATCCTTCCTTTTCCTAGTATAATTTTTAGTTTATTTTTTGAAAATAGCTATTTAACTGGAATCACTCCATATAAAGTACTAATTAAGTTGCATAGCCTTAAGCGGCCCATAGACACAACACTTGTGTTGACACTGGTGTCGGTGTACTCAAATGTGGTGTGTGTATGGGCAAGTGTCTACACCGATTTCGGTGTCGAACACGGTGTCAAGAAAATCAAAATCTTTTGATTTTTTGTGTCGGTGTTACTAAATGTGTTGCGTGTATGGCGGAAGGCTACACTTGTGTCATGACACCGGTGCACACACTTGTGTTGTGTGTATGGGCCGCTTTAGGATCTTTTTACATAATATCTTTAACTAAAAATCATTTTCACCCTTTAATCATCACACCTTATAAAAAAGACCGAATATATTCCTTTCAAAATGATAAAACTATACAAAAGCCACATTGAGCCTTTTTTAAATTTTATTAAATTCATGCATAATTACTTAACGAATGAACTCTTAAATGGAAAAAATTAACTTATAGTGATAATTAATTTGTGTCTCTTAATCAAACTTATAAAAACAACTAAACCACACTTTCAAATTAGAGCTTTTGAATTGTTTTATTTTGTTTTTGTTTATTTTTTGTTCCCCAGAGTTTAACATAAAATTTTCTTTCATAAAGATTAGCATACATAATTACTCGAAAACATACAAAAACTATTTGAATTCCCCATTAACATAACACTAAAGGCTTTATCCTCTTTTATTATTATACCTGGTTTTTGCTTTTGTTTTCCACAAAATAATATCTTTAACCCAAAAAAAAAAAAAAAAAAAAAAAAACAAGTTGACTCTGTCCTTTGAGTAAAATAATAAAATAACAAAAACCTATCTGCTATTTCAAACAAATAAAAACTTCCCAACTAGAACTACCACAAAGTTGACCGAAATGCTCAGAGTTTAACAGCGAAAAACTAACTTTGTCTATGTCGAACACTGAAGCAAGAACCTTACCTACCTACTTATCAACAACAAAATATCAACATTTTTTTTGATGAAACTTTATTGTTGCACTGGGCCAAAGCTGTGTCCGGCAAACAAATGCAATGAAATGAATGAGGAATACCATTCCAAAAACGAAACTAAGCATTTTATATATTCTCGGTTTACTTGATTGAACCCACAAAAAAAATAGCCTTTAATATTAAAATTTTTCAATGAAACCAATATTCGCCTTTAAGGTATTTATTTTTTTTTTTTTCAAATGAAATTTCAATTCTCCACTATTATAGCATATCGCACCGTTGCATTGCAATTCTCTTAGGTGAAGGCTTCGAGATTGGGCGAACAGGGATGGATAAATTATTCAAATTGAATTCAAGGATATTTCGTCGAAACGACATAAGAGGCATCGAAAATCGAAAGCGACACGACGATATAGAGAGAGAGGACAGAAAGGATTTATTCAATTAGATGAGGGAGGACTAACTTGCTCGAACGTATGTATGTGGGTGTGTGTATCTATATATTTTAGTCATGTTCTCTAATTAGTAGAAAACACACACCGAACTTGATTGGCACACAAAATAAAATACTTTCGGTTCAATGCTCTTGAATTGGCAATTGAATTAATATAAGTGTTATTGTGTCGTTAAATAGATTGGATTGGATAAGCTTTGGTAATATCGCTTTGGTTGTTTTAATTTTAGTAATTCTTCCTAAAAGTTTAACCTATACACAATTAAATAGATCGAAATAATTAAAATCTCAGACTAAGTACTTAGCTCAAAAATAAACAATATTCTTGAGTTTTTCGTCTAGGCTAATGTATTGAACAAGGTCTTTACTATTTTTTTTGGCCGAAACTGTATGTGATAATAATAAAATAATGTAATGGGGGACTTAAACGCATTGAAGCTCGATGGTAGTTTCTTCTTTAACAAAATATATTCGACTTCTTGATCAAGTTGCATAATTTTAAAAATTCCGTTTAAGGAAATTTGCAGAACCTATTGAGGCGAGTTTAGGATGTGTTTATAATGCAGGTTTAATGTTACTAAAATACGCAAGAACTGCTACTCAAGCTACGATTTCATTGTTTCTCGTATCGCTTCTAAAGTTGTTTACCACAGCTTTAAAATAAGCCCACCCTTACTAACTTATCTGTCAGACTCTAGATTTTAATAAGTTTTCTATCAAATTCGTTTTTGTCATTCGAATAAGGAAAAGAAATACATTTTAGGGAAGCCATAATAAAGAATAGAACTTCGGTAATTGGTTAAAACATATTTGTCATAATTTCCAAAAAAAAAAAAAAAAATCAAGAAAAATTGACAAAAAACTGAGTTTAGGTTTAAAAATGTAGACCTACATATTTAGTATGTTCCTTGTTCCTACTCAACTTAAAAGAAACTTTAGGACCATCCATAAGAGTGTTACTTTGACGGAAAGGTTGGAGGTCAAAAACCCTTGAAAACTTTATCCATAACGGTTACTTATGCAGAGATGGCTGCGAAATTTCGTGTTACAAAATATCGCAATTACAGTTTTTACAATCTAGCAATCAATGGTTTCAAGATTATTAGAGGGTTTTAGCACCAACTGACAGGTTGATTCATCCTCTATATTTAGAAATTTTTAAAAGATTTTTGTAAGTTGACAAAAAATATCAAAAAATTGGTTGATATTAATTCGATATTTTGTTGCGGTAAAATTTACCACAACAAGTTCCAACGACCTATTCTCAATCCCTGTGTATCCGTTTTAACCTTCCTTGTTTGTTGCGGCTCCAAAATCCTCGTAGAGTTCAGTTGAAACCTGGCACCCATCAGAGTCCTGCTCTTAGAGAATTTTGGAAAAGTAACCAATCTAGTTCTTCGTACTTGCTAAGTTCAAGTTGTGTGACGGGCGGTCCACAAAAATGAAATATACTTTCGACAGGTTGTCGACAAAACATTTGGCGTGTGACAGATGGTCCACGTACATCAGCACCAAATTATGATCGTGTGACAGGTGGTTCACACGTACCATAAAAACCAAAACTATGTGACAGATAGTCCACATGATGCTTGAGTGTGCGACAGATGGTCCACACAAGGATTAAAACATGAGGAATAAAACCCATGTTCAACGACATGTGTGACACCTAGTTCACACCACCGTAAATTTAGTATGGCTTAATGCCCACCCTAAAGTGTCTGGTACACTTAAGAAAAGTCACTTTGCGACGTGCTTCCCTACTCCCCCCAAATCTGCAACATCGGGTTCGATTAATAAAGTTAACATTCAATTCAACCCACCCCCAACCTGAGCTACTGGGTGGCAGCACTTTAATTGCTGTCAGTTGCGAAATTTATCGAACGCACCCATCTCCCTTGACATTTGTTATTTGTTTCCTTGTCCTTGTCTTGTCGCGACGCACGCCGGTCGAGTGCAATTTACTTTCTTTTATTTCGTTTCAATTATTATTTTAATTTGTTTGAGTTTGCGGATTGCAATTCCGCCATCGTAAATACATCCTAAAATTCTATTAATAATAAATCAATCGCGTTCGGTAATTTTCACAACAATTGGCGTCCAAACGTGGGGCTCCCTTTCTTTGTATATTGTTGGAAAAGAAAGTGCTTCGATTTGCACTAGATTGTCTTGTTTGTGATTTTTGATTGTTTAGGGAAGTGTTGTGTTAGTTAATTTTGTTTTTAAAAGGCATTTACTTGGTGTTTTTTTTATTTTATTCAGGTACTTAATTGTAATATCCCTGGCAGGTGATACATTTCCAAGGGCATAATACCTACCCCCAAATAGACCTACATAACATACTGTGTCAAATAAAAAGGAGAATCAACGAGTCGGATACATATGTATATACATATATACGGGCATATTTCGATACCTAAAACTAAAAGGAATTGTGGTAAACAGATCAAAAAGAATCATCAAGTGGAGTAAGGTTTTTTTCTATTATATTTTTTATCTGTGGTTTATTATAATTTTGATTTCTATTTCCTAATTATTATTATTAGAATCGATTGTTTTTCCTCCACCATTTTATAATTTTTGTGAGTGAAGATAGTGTGGTCTCTTTCAGACCAAGTGATCTATTTTGGTACGAAGTTACTTTGACTGTTCTAGTTAGAAAACGATTGGGGTTGCCACTTCGACGTATTATTTTTATTTGGTGAATTTTTTTTGTTTGTGCGAAATTTGTTTTGATTGATTTTTTTTGAATTAATTGTTTTTTATTTTTAACCATTTCCTTTTGGAATTTTAAGGGTTGCCAACGGGCAATTTTGTGCTTTAAAAAAAAAAATATTTCTTATTAGATTGTTTTTTTAATTTTTTTGATTCTTTCTAAAATTATTTTCTCATTGTTTGTGAAATGGAAGTGAGTCAAGTGAATAGACTTTCTCAGGACGAAATTTCTTACGAGGTAGAATGGAGAGGCTTAGCAGTAGGCACAGTAGAGGAGATACGCAAAGCGCTTAGGGCTGCTTTAAAATTAGAACGAAGGAATTCTTTTACACCTCCCGCTTATCCATTCAACTTTGAACAGGATTTAATGGCGGTAGAGAGGAAATTAGGAGAAATAGAAAAGCTTTTAGAAAATCCTCCGAAGTCGGAAATTTCGAAGGAATATTTGAAAATTATCACGAAGGTAGAGTGGGGGTTACGCAGGATGGATAGAAGCATTCCAGAAAATGAGTCACAGGACAAAATAAAGCAGGGTCTTAAGAATAAGCTTATAATGGCTATGGCGGAATTGGAAGATGATGAGGACGATGATGATGAAGATGAAAGTGAGATAGAAAATGAACAGGATAAAAATGAAGGGAAACATCAAAAGGTGTTACAGAAAAAGACCGAGGTTGAAAAGCAGCGTTCAGTTGAACCTCAAGGTACTTCTGCCAATACATCAACGGGCTTAGGAGTGGCAGTGAATAGTGAAAATAGGAATAGGGATAGTAATCAGATTAACCCAGTTGTAGAACGGGTTATTGTTAATTCGGAAAAATTTCTAAATATAGCGAAATGGGATGTGAAATTCACTGGTGAGCGCTGTGGTGCCTCCGTGAATTCGTTTTTAGAGAGGGTCGAGGAAATTCGTTCGGCTAGGGGGGTTTCAGAACCCCAACTTTTTAAGGCAGCTGTTGAGCTTTTCGTGGGAAAAGCTTTGATTTGGTTTAGGGCTATTAGGGTTTCAGTTAATTCGTGGCAAGAATTGGTCAGAGAATTGAAGCTGGAGTTCTTGCCACCGAATTATGACGATCAGCTTTTAGAGGAAATTAGGCGTCGTACACAAGGCAAAGATGAGTCCATCGGAGTCTATGTTGCGACAATGCAAAACTTGTTTGGTAGGTTAACTGACCCAATTTCGGAAGGTAGGAAGTTGTCAATGATCCAAAGGAACTTGACACCTTTCTATCAAACTCAGCTTGGTTTGGCGAAACCAAGTTGCGTATCCGATTTGGTTGCTTTAGGTAGGAACTTAGAAGCAGTTAGGGCAAATGTGGAATGTTATCTCCCACCACCTAGTGTTAGGGATCATAGGAATTTGCTAGAACCGGATCTAGCTTATGTAGGACTACCAACTCCGGTAGTTTCGGTTGTTGCTGAGAACAGCGGAACTACTCCTCAGGCCCAATCATCCAACAACTCAAGACCATCTGTTAGGTGTTTCAATTGCAATGGATCAGGCCATTTTGCAAATAGGTGTTCCGCTCCTAGGCGTTGTTTTGGCTGTGGTGAATTAGGTGTCAGCAGGCAAAATTGCCGTCGCTGTTCGGGAAATGGGCAGCGGGCTCTTGCGCCAGCAGGGCGAGAAGTCCGAAGACGTTGAATAGGTTACCTGCTGGTAACCAGTTGGTGAATCAGATTCACCTAAATTTTACTCTGGAGGCAAACGGTAGTGATAGGAGACCATTTTTAACAGTTAACATTTATGGTACTAGATTTTTAGGTTTATTAGATTCAGGAGCTTCTAGGACCATAATAGGTAGGGATGCTTGGAAAATACTCCAAAACTTAGGTCTTTCTTTAAAGACAGACCCTGTTGGCTGCGTTCGTTTGGCAGACGGAACAGGTGTCGAGATTTTAGGGATTGTCTCTCTTCCAATTTTAGTAGAAGACAGGACAATAATAATTGACTGTCTGGTTATACCAACTCTGCCACATACTGTGATCCTTGGTGCAGATTTTTGGGCACTGTCGGGTATTGTCCCGGATCTAAGGTCACATGAGTGGAATTTTTCGGAACAGCCGGTTTCGATTTGTTCTATTACAGAACGATCTGAATTGAGTGATAGGGAAATTAGAATGTTAGAGGATTTAATTGAGGAATCATTTAGGAAAATGCCTGAAGGCTTAGGGTGCACAACAATGGTTGAGCACAAGATTGGGACGTCGGCGGATCCGATTAAACAGCGGTATTATCCGGTTTCTCCGGCAATGCAGGAACATATAGATAGGGAATTGAACGAAATGTTAGAGGCAGGAGTTATTGAGAGATCGACAAGTGCGTGGTCATCTCCAATACTGTTAGTTAAGAAGAAGGATGGCTCCTACAGGTTCTGTGTGGACTATAGGAAGCTAAATAAGAATACAGATAGGGATGCTTATCCACTACCATACATAAATTCAATTTTAGATAGGCTTCGAGGTGCTAGGTTCTTGTCTTCGCTAGACATTAAGTCAGCATATTGGCAGATTCCTATGGAAGAGGAATCGAAGCCATACACCGCCTTCACGGTTCCTGGGAGAGGTCTTTTCCAATTTAGGAGAATGCCTTTCGGACTTCATAACTCGCCTGCGACTTGGCAGAGGTTTATCGACACAGTTTTAGGTGCCGACCTCGAACCATTCGTTTTCGTCTATTTAGACGACATCATTATCATTACAGAGAATTTCGAAAAACATCTAGAAATCCTGAATGAAGTGATGAAAAGGTTGAGTGAAGCAGGATTGAAGGTTAGTAGGGAAAAATGCAATTTTTGCATGCCATCTTTGAAGTTTTTAGGGTACATAGTGGATCGAAATGGTTTACACGTAGATCCAGAGAAAGTGGAAAGCATGGTTAAGATTCCAGCACCGAGGAATGTAAAAGAAGTTAGAAGTTTTATAGGGACAGTTTCGTGGTACAGGCGTTTTGTACCAAATTTTGCGGAACTACTTAAGCCGCTATCGGATTTATTAAAAAAGAATAGGAAGTTCATTTGGACTCAAGAGTGTGAGGATAGCTTTAGGAAGGCAAAAGAGTGTTTGGTGACAGCACCCATACTCACTTGCCCAGATTTTAAACGACTATTTGTCGTTCAAACAGACGCGTCAGATTTTGGTATCGGTGCAGTTCTTTCACAGAACTTTGATGAGGGAGAAAAGGTTGTCTGTTACCTTAGTAGGTCTTTGAATAGAAATGAGAGAAATTATTCTACAACCGAAAAAGAGTGCTTGGCTGTATTATGGGCTATTGAGAAGTTACGGCCGTATATCGAAGGTGTTCGGTTTACGGTTGTGACGGATCATTATTCCCTGGTATGGTTAAGCAATCTTAAGGATCCACAGGGTAGGCTCGCGCGTTGGGCAGTTAGGCTCCAACAGTTCGATTTCGAAATCATTCATCGCAAGGGCAAAGAGCATGTTGTTCCTGATATGCTTTCTCGGGGAGTGCCACAGTTGGCTGGTATCTCGGATGAGGATTTAGACCCTTGGGTGAACAAAATGATTTCGGCGGTGAATTCAAATCCGCTTAGGTATCCAGCCTGGAGGGTTGAACAAGGTCACTTGTTCAAACTGGTGAAGGCTAATCATATAGTAGTACATGAGAATAATCAAGAATGGAAGAGAGTGTTAGGGAAAAATGAAAGGTTAGGGATTTTGCAGGAATACCATGATGGACCTTTAGCAGGACACATGGGAGTTAGGAAAACTTTTGCTAGAATCGCAGCAAGGTTTTACTGGCCGAAAATGAGGACCGATATTACAAAATATGTTAGGGCTTGTAAAGTTTGCCAACAGGTAAAACCGGTGAATGAGAAACCAGCTGGGTTGATGACAGAGAGGATAGGAATCAAGCAACCGTGGGAAATGGTATGCGTTGATTTGGTAGGTCCGCTTCCTAAGTCGAGTAGGGGTTTTATCTACATTTTAACGGTAGTGGATTACTTTACGAAGTTTCCACTATTGTTCGCGTTGAGGTCGGCCACTGCTAGGGCAATTGTTAGGGAATTAGAAGACAATGTTTTCCTATTATTTGGCATACCAAAGGTGATCGTCTGTGACAACGGTCCCCAGTTTCGTTCAAAGGAACTGAAAACGCTTTGCCAGGCGTACGGGTCACAATTAAAATTTACTGCCCATTACCACCCGCAGGCGAATCCTGCGGAGAGGATCAACCAGATTCTTAAGACGACGTTGAGGGCCTACGTCGCAGAAAACCACAGAGTATGGGATTCACAACTCAGCAAGGTGGCGTGTGCTATTCGCACGTCACAGCATGAGGTTTTAGGTGTTTCGCCATATTATGCGAACTTTGGTAGGGATATGGTGACTTCAGGTCGAGAAGCACCATCAGTCCATGATAGTTCAGAGGATGTTCAGGATCTGAATGAGATCGCTGAGCGTTTCAAAGAACTTAGAGTCGATATAGGAAAAAAATTGCAAGCAGCATCTAAGAGATCTGCTCAAGCCTACAATCTTCGACGGCGTGATGTTCAATATCACCCGGGCGAGATGGTATGGCGAAGAAACTTTTCGTTGTCGGATGCCGCGAATTATTATGCTGCTAAATTAGCACCGAAGTTTGTCGGTCCGTTTGAGATTAAAAAGCGTGTGTCACCTTGGACATACGTCTTACAAGATAGTAATGGTAAAGAACGCGGAACATGGCATGTTAAAGATTTGAAACCGTATACCGACGCATCCGAAGATTGAAATGTAACGTAACGTAGTGCACTGTTTTATTAACGTAGATTCTTTTTTTGATTTTCTTTTTGTCTTGATAATACTTTTGTAGTTTCCATTTTTCTTTAATTTTTGGTTTTTAACTTTCGTTTTTTTTTTGATGGGAAATTCCTTTTTCATTTCCCATTGCCTTGGTAAACCTTATAGAAAATGTGTTACAGAAATGTAAGCACATTTTCTAGGAGGTAAGGGTGGGATTTGTTGCGGTAAAATTTACCACAACAAGTTCCAACGACCTATTCTCAATCCCTGTGTATCCGTTTTAACCTTCCTTGTTTGTTGCGGCTCCAAAATCCTCGTAGAGTTCAGTTGAAACCTGGCACCCATCAACCAGAGTCCTGCTCTTAGAGAATTTTGGAAAAGTAACCAATCTAGTTCTTCGTACTTGCTAAGTTCAAGTTGTGTGACGGGCGGTCCACAAAAATGAAATATACTTTCGACAGGTTGTCGACAAAACATTTGGCGTGTGACAGATGGTCCACGTACATCAGCACCAAATTATGATCGTGTGACAGGTGGTTCACACGTACCATAAAAACCAAAACTATGTGACAGATAGTCCACATGATGCTTGAGTGTGCGACAGATGGTCCACACAAGGATTAAAACATGAGGAATAAAACCCATGTTCAACGACATGTGTGACACCTAGTTCACACCACCGTAAATTTAGTATGGCTTAATGCCCACCCTAAAGTGTCTGGTACACTTAAGAAAAGTCACTTTGCGACGTGCTTCCCTACTCCCCCCAAATCTGCAACAAGGTCCACCGAATATTAGATTGCGCGATAGTAGTTTGAATATTTGCCTTCCTCCTTCTTTCCAAAAATGAAAAGGTTTAAAAATGGATGGAAAAGTGTTAATTCCTTTTTCGAATAATTTTCAGGAAAAATAAGTAGAGTAGCTGAGAAAATGCTCAGAAGATCATTTTCAACTTTTTGTGTTTTTTCTTTCCTTTTCTGAAATTGATAATTGTGAATATGTCTAGATACAGCCTTGGGTTCGTCAAGTTTTGGGACAGCACCAACAACTTGGTGTGGGTGAGAGAGAGTTTCGTTGGAACTCAACCTCGGAGTGCTACCGTAACCGAGTTCCACGAAAGCTGTTGCTTGAGAGTGTGAATGTGTGGGTAAATGTGGAGGCTAAGAGAGGACAAAGACTAAGCTCGACCAACCACTTTTTGGTTGTCAAGCATAGCCGACAGAAGTTAAAAAAAAAATAGAGATTGTGGAAAAAGGAGGGAAAATTCAGAAAAGGTTGAAAAGAATTTTGGAAATTGTGGAAAAAGTTATTTGAGTGAAAATAATTTTTCCGTGAAAATAAATCTGAAATTTGTTTCGAAAGAGGAGTTTCCTGGTGTCGATTTTCGTCAGAACGGGGCGAAAAGATAAAGGAAAAGGAGAAGGAAGGAGTAGGAGTTCTTGAAGGAAAAATAGATAAGTAGAGTGTTTTTTTTTAATTTGATTAACATTTTATTCGTTCGTTTTAATTGGTTTTTGATTAAAAAAAGATTCGGTTGGCTTTTGTCCCTCGGCTATTTTATCTCAAAACTGTGAGACCCGCGACCGTTTCGTACCGTTGTCTTTTCGGGAACTTTCCCAAGGTGACTTTCCTTTGTGACCAAACCTTTGTTCTTGCATATTTTACTTTGGCGCATTTTGCGATTTTATCTAAGCTATTTTTGGGAAAATTGACCCTCTGTCAATTCCCAAAAACAATTGTTAATTTTCTTGTTGTTGAAAAAATTCTGGGTTTTATACCTATACTTATAAAGGTTTCCCAGATCCTATTCAATAAAAAAATTCAAAAAATCCTATTCAGGTAAACTAAATTATTCTTTTATTTTCATTGGAAAACTTTCTTTTAGACATTTCTTCCAAAAGGTGATGGTAAGTACCACAAAACTTCCTGGCGCCCATTTTGTTTTAGGTACACCCCTGGACTTTAATTTCATATTTATTTTAATTAATAATTTAATTCGGTTTGATTTCAACTTTATTAATCGGGTTCGATTAATAAAGTTAACATTCAATTCAACCCACCCCCAACCTGAGCTACTGGGTGGCAGCACTTTAATTGCTGTCAGTTGCGAAATTTATCGAACGCACCCATCTCCCTTGACATTTGTTATTTGTTTCCTTGTCCTTGTCTTGTCGCGACGCACGCCGGTCGAGTGCAATTTACTTTCTTTTATTTCGTTTCAATTATTATTTTAATTTGTTTGAGTTTGCGGATTGCAATTCCGCCATCGTAAATACATCCTAAAATTCTATTAATAATAAATCAATCGCGTTCGGTAATTTTCACAACAATTTTAAGACAATATCGGTTCAAATTTTACTTTTAAAATTAGGGGCTGGGGCCAGAATCCCAAAATCCAAAACCTCGAAAATCCAAAAGCATAAACCCAGAATCAAAAAAACCCAAGATTCCGAAAACTAAAACTCGCAAAAACCTAAAATCCAAAAAAAAAAAATTTTACATCGGTCAAAAATAAAAAAAACAGATTTTGTAATAATTTATTTTTTTTTTAAATTTTAGTTACCAAATTTCGGTGTTTTGGGATTTTATATTTCCGGGATTTTATGTTTTCTGAAATTAAGGATTTCTGAGTTTTGGGATTGCAGAATTTTCGGATTTCGGAATTTTGGATTTTTTTAAATATGGGTTTTCAGGATTTTGGGTTTTCGGGACTCCCTTAAAATTACTTCAATAAAATTTAATGCATATATGTATTCTTTTCTGATACTAGAAAAACTCGTGTCATAAATTAAAATGATACAAATTTTATGTTTCTTACGATAGTCAAGGTCTGGGTTCAATACCAGCCACTTCCACCTTAAGATTTTTTTTTTTTTTTTATGGCTACTACCTCTTGCGAGGAAGTGACAAATCCTCCAAGAGTATCTCCTTTCATAGAGAAGTGCCGCTCACCTTAGCCGTTCGGATTCGGCAATAAACTGTAGGTCCCCTCCATTCCTGCAGACACGCACACAGGAATGGTTTAGAGTTATAAGTCGCTAGGGCCTGGTTCTTCATGAGCCGTCGTGCCACCAAATTTATTTTTTTTTTCACGATAGTCAAACTTATAGAATCAAATATATATGTACTTATGTCGATAAATTAAATATGAAATAGTTCTTCTTGATTTTCTGAAAATTCCGAAAAAAATTACATACGCTTTTTCGCAGGATGAACGAGGACAAACATATAGTATACACATATATGTATGTATGTACATCGGTTTCAGTTTCACCCGATTTATAACTATTTACATACTATCATTAAAAATTCTTTGGCTTTATGATTTTTTTAAAATTTTTAAGTTTTTTTTTTTAACACTAGATACTATTAAATTATGAATAATCGTATTTCTGATATTTGACTAAAAAAAAAAAAAAGAAAAATTCCTCAAAAAAATATCATATTTTTTCTTTGCATTACCATCAGCTTAGTAAATACGACTCCTTGGTTCCAGTTTCCCTAAATGATTTATTCGCCCAACAAAAATATCTTAGTTATGTCTGTATTTATGTATATGTCTAGATATTAAGTTCCTAAGTTCTGCTTGATGTTTCTGTTTTCGTTTCTTTTTTTTGGAATTTATTATCCTTAAATTAATTACACTTCTCTCGTACTCCATTAAATCAACTGAAACAGAACGGACAGGGTAATCAAAGTTGGTCTCCTTTCTCACAAAACCCCATTCATCATACCCTTCTTCAACGTTTTTGTTTCTTTTTTGGTCTTCATCGTTATCATCGCAATATACCGTATAGTTATCTTAGTCTTGATCATCCCATTTGGCCATCTTTTCCTACTCATTGAGTTCGAATACGATTCCATAGAGAACGATGGGTGTGAAGTAAAATTTATTCATTCATTCCATAACTGAACGAAAGGAAACCAAGTTCACATACATACTACATCCAAGTATTTTATTGGACAACAGAGAAAAGAGAAGAGGCAAGTGTGACCTGAGGATAACATCCTGTTATTTTATTTTTTTTGCTTTGCTTCAATAAAAACAGTTTTATTTTTTTTTTTTGCCCTTGTCATAGAACGAACTGTCAAAGAATTGCCAGGTTATAAAGTTTTCTTACCAAGGAAATGGATTTTCGAAATAATTTAAGTTCAAAAAAAAAAAGATCTGGCAGTATTTTCCCATAGACATAACAACTGTTTTATTCATTTTATTTGTGGTAGCTGGTTGTTTACGGAAACGCAAGGAAATGATAATTTAATTTAGATTGGTTCAGTGGTGGCCAGAAAATAAAAATATATAGCTGTGTATTAAATTGAAACCAAATCGCATGTTCAAGCTGTGAACGACCAAAAAAAAAAATATTTATAAAGTCTTCTATCGAAGGATAGCAGATAAAGTGAGAGAAAAAGAAAGAAAAATCTCGTCCTTACTGTGGTGGAATAAAGTAATTTAATTTCAGCGTACGCTTTGATTCAATGTCCGGTGGATGTAACGTTTGACCCGAAATATAAAAAAAAAAAAAAAAAAACAGAGAGAGAGAGAGTAGTTACTTGCTCTTCGTTTCGCGTCTGTGATTACATAGATATCATGTTGGTGCATGCATAGATATTTCAACATATTTTAATAATACTTTTGAGTTCAGGATGTATGTATGTAGCTTTGCAAGAGTTTTAGATTGAATAGAATATCTGATAAAAACTTTTAATTGAATTAGTGTACTTTAATATTTGTACCGTTGTAACAAAAAAAAATATTACGTATACGCCACAGTGAATCGACTTTTCGTTTTCACAAATAAGTTTCTGATGAAATTGAGAACTTAATTCTTTAGAGTTTAATAGTTTGTTAGGATTTTTAGTGACCTGTTGTTGTGTTAGTTTTTAAGAAATTTGAAAATAACAATCTTCGATCACAAAATAAGGGATGGAAGTCGAATTTGGGGAAAATTAATTTTGATATTTTTGATTTTCTCAAAAACTAAAAGAAATTTAGGCATTCGGTTTTTAGTGTTTGACTAGAAATTAATAGGAGCATCGAATATTAAAAATAAAACTACTACTCAATGACGTAAAATTTTGAACAAAATTAATTTGAAAACAATTTGTTTCAATATTTTTTTTTCAAAATTTTGAGGTCGAAAATTAATTTTTCAAAAACTTTTATCGCAAATACATAATTTGAATCAGAAATAAAATAAAAAAAGGATCTCTACTTTGAAAAAAAAAGTTTAGCTTGACATTTTAAGTGTTGCCGTTGTTTTTTTAATAATTTCTTTTCTATGTATTTCAAGTCGATTTTTTAGGAAAATGATCCATACGATTTTTTTCCTGCCTCGACTCAACTTACAGGCTCTAACTTTTGTTCACACCTAATGCAAATCACCCTGTATATGTTACTGTTAAACCCCAAATTTTTGAATTTCCACATTAGAATATCCCGATAAAATCCAGAATTTGTCGGCAATATTAGTAAATGTAAGCAATATTTTGGACTTTTACCACCATTCTGTTTAGTTAACGGGCCACCTAAGGTCCTATTGCACTCAAGAAAATTGTTGCCTGCACCTGCGACTGAACATACCTAAAGTAGAGCAACGGAGATTCATTAGCGAGAAAGAGAACCCAAAGCTGGAGTTACTATTCAATTTATGTGGGAAGTTTGGACCCAAACGAATTTTGTTTTCGCAATAAATATTAATTGAGTCGTCAGCTTCAAATTGGCACTGATTTTGCTTTTTAAGTGTCCTAAATCTTAAATTAAAAATTTTCAATGATGAATTTCAATGATAGCTATAACTGGCCCCTAGCTTACGGGGTTATTTGCCCCTGATCAGAATTCAGATTTCCCTTTTTTTTGGTCTTTAAGTATTTGCAAAAAGGAATGTACTATATAGGCCGTGGATTCGACAACTTAGTCGACCTTCCACATCCGTCACAGACCTCATCTTTTTCTTCAAAAATCAATCGGTGCATAAAATCCTTTCAAGGCATTTGATATTCTTTAATACATTTCATTTTAAATTGCTGCCAATTCTCAAGATCGTGACAGTAATAGAATCAAAAGCTTATTGTTAAAAGGAATTATGAAAATACGTGTTGATATGAAAAATTCATCCTCGTCAACAACAACATTTTATATCTACCACAAGAATTAAAAACAAAAATTCTACTTTGAGTAAAAAAAAAAAAAATAGATATTCAAAAGAAAATCTCTATAGAGGTTGCGAGCATGAACATTATTTCCATGAATTCTGTGCTTTTCTATTGTTACTTCAGTTTTTTTTTTTTTTTTTTATTTTCTGCATAATTCAAAAAGACTTCTCATCTATGTTGTTTATTTTTTGTCGCCTTAATAAGATACAACAGAAGGCATTTCCATCATAATGTATGCCCCAGACGCGATAACATCAATTTATGTTTTCTTTTTTTTGTTTTTTTTTTTTTTGTTATGCTTTTCCTGTGTGACACTTCATTATCGTGTCAACGAAAAATCCAAATTTAAATAAAAAATCCTAGCAATATTGAGATAACGAAACACACACCGGCAAAATCAAATATTTGACAAGGTTATTGTGGGTATAAGTTAATTGATGATGGTTGATCCCTGAGGCTATATAAGGTTTTTCTGGTATATTTAAGGGGGGCATTATTAGCTTAGACACATATACACATACATGCAGGGTGTTTTGGGCACAATTTGATAAATTAATCAAAGAAAATTATGGAATTTTTTTTTATCATTCTTATGATCTAACTTCGTGCTTTTAATATCTGGTGATGAACAGGAGCGGATTTAGGGAAGATCAAGACTATCTTTCAAATTTTTTTATTTAATTTTGTTTTCGATCAAGGACTCTTTAATATTCTAACGCAAAATGTCTTTGTATTCATAATGATAAAGAACTAAGAAAAGTCGCTCAGAAACAATAATGGATTTAAGTACATTAAAACCCGTTTAAGAGACTGCCAAATTTCACAGTCTTTCTTTCACTTAAGCGGGTTTTTCACTTAAACAAACCCCGCTTAGGTTGAAAAATATTGGAGTGAACAAAATTTCACTTAAGCGGATCTAAAAATTCCATTAAGCGGAGAATTAATGCTAGAAACAATTGTATTTATCTTTTATTTATCTTTGAATTATGAATTAAGTAATTTTCTTTTTATTAAATGTCAAAATACTTAAGCATACCTCTTGAGCCATTTAAAATGTTGTTTTGGATTTTTGTTTAAGAGGACAAAGCAATTTGTTTATAAAATGTAAATGTAAACGTTTGTGAAATAATCAGAAATTCAAATGTCATTTTCGTGGTGAAAATGGTGAAGGTGAAAAATAAAGAAGAAACGAAAGCATTCAGCAAATGTTTCGTTAAATATAAAATTGAACTGAAAATATGTTCCAGGTATGCGGGTTTTTTCACTTAAGCAAGTTTCGCATAAGCGGAGTGTTTTAAAGGTAATATGGTCGAAAAATACTCGGGGATGAAAAAAGTGTTTCAGATAAGCGGGTTTTTCTCTTAAGTGGGTTTCTTTTAAGCGGGTTTTACTATATTTGCTATAATGAGTACTAACTTGCCAAACCTCTATAGGTACATAGGTATATGTATATTTTACTTTCAATGCCGGTACTCTAAACCTTGAAACCTGACAAAATAATTGAACAACATCTTCATAAGATACAATCTATAGCAGACTTTTTTCTGTTTCACGAACCCGAACTGATGATTTAGTACTGGAGCTTACATATAGAGGAACCCGGGGAATAACGGGCACCCTGGGCCCGTATTTCTATATCGAATAAAGGGTCTAAAACGCAATCTACCAGTTTCAATACATCGCTCGATATTAGGGTAAACCCCTTTTTTGAATTAAGAATAATATGCTTTGGTTAAAGGGCTTAAGGTTTAATCACGTCGCATAACAAAAGTTGAGAAAAACAAGAAAGAAGCAAATTCATAAGACGATGAGTGCTTGAATTATGGGGTATTTACATTCCCAGAATGATGGGTTTCCTGCGGAGCTTACTAAAAGTGCTATTATTGTTCTTGTGCTGGAGAGGCTAATGGAACCAAAAAGGCCCGCTTTGCAATCCAATTCAGCTCCGTGCCCATTATACCTCACATATGCCCATTATGCCTCAACACCGATGCCCCGGTGGGGCAAATTAATTTACTTTTTTAATAACAAAAAAAAATTATACTAAAAAATTAATTTTTTGAAAACTGTCTTTCATATTTTGATCGCCTGCGGTTTAAGGATAAAGAATATCATAGTAGCCATAAGGAGGCTTGAAGCATCGTTGAACCTTAATTTATGCACCGAAATAGGTATAGGTAAGTTAAATTAAAATAGTTGAACAGGGGAACAATATTTGAAGTGGTCGTATTATAAGCATCGCAAGGTCTGGGCCCGAGCAACTGAATTTCTGCATCCGCACCTGTTCAAAAGTATGTCATTGTGAAATTACATATTTTCCACTTTCCTAATATGTACAATAAATCAACCCTGGTAGAGCTTTGGTGACATGTTTGTTTTTGTTTGTATGTTTGCTTTCTTATTTGAAGAAAATTAAAAGTCAATTAGTATTTTTCCAGGAAACGACATAAATTAATGAAATAAACTGACAAAAGTATATGCCATTGCCAGATGATGTCACTTTTTGTTTCATCTCAACAAAATAATTCAGAAGAAAAACCAAATAAAATAAAAATTAATAAATGACAAAACTATATTTCTCAAAGTTTAAATATCATCCACTTTTTGATGGGGGGTGGTGAAGAGTGGATTTATGCGGTGTGGGAGGGTTAAATGAAATAGCTGGAAATGGAAGCAAATTGTATGAATTTTCCAAATGAATATATATTTGCGAAAAAGGAAATTCAACGAGAGGAAGTAGGAAAATCTCGGCAAGTGAATTTGGCAGCATTGGTCGTAACCCTGTTAAATTGGAAGAAGTACAAAAATGGGTTTTTCTTTTTAAGAAAATGAAAAGAAAAAAAAAACTATTTGCTTGCATTTTGTGTCGAGGCTAAGTTTTAAGTCAAAATAAAACTTTCCACTGCAATTATGGACTTTTAAAGTTTTATTTTTTAGCAAAAGAAAAAGGTGTTGGAATAGTGTTAGCAAGAAGTTCTTTTGAAATTTTTATTTACTTTGAAAAACATTGATTTCTGAAACGCACGTAAAATCAGAAAACAAAGTTGTAATGCCAACAATTTTATACTTTGGCTCAACAATTTTCGTTGGTTAAAATGAACCCAAAATATCTAAATTCTTGAATTAAGACTGCGTTGTTGACTACGCTATAAGAATTTAAATTTTTAAATTAAAAATAAAATTGCTAAACCCTTAAGAACTAGTTTTTAAAATAACTTAAAAAAAATGTCAGATAATTGAGAGCTTTCATTGTTACCCTAAATATTTAATTGTTGAGAAAATTTCAAATTAATTTGTTGCGCCAACAATAACAATTCTTAAAAGTTTGTTGCGAAAAAATGTATTTTTAATAATACGTACCTACGAAAAAATCAAGATTTTCATGAAATCTTGACTTTTTTGTAGGAATATTTTTACATTTCCTTGAAAACACTTTTTCAATCATTTATTGCAAAAACTTTTGTTCACTTCTGGAAGCAACCGGCTGATTAGTTCAGGCTTCAGGAGAGCGGCCTTCTTCGCTTCCAATTACTAAGAGGAGGGTTTCGTCACTTGGGCAGCATGATTAGTGTTCACTAGAAAAGAAGTTTTTAAAGGTAAAATTAATTTTACTTAGCGATTTTACTCTTTTACTTTTACTCAAAGGATGAAAAAAGAAAAGAGGTGACTTTTTTGTAAAACTTGTACGTACTTCTAATTTGCACTCACCAGTGACACTACTTGAATCGGCGGCGGCCGGCGTCGCGTCAGCGGCCACAAAATGAATGGTGCATTTTTTTTGTCATTAAATTTACAGTTCCTGTAGTTCAAGAACAAGTTTTTGTTGTGCGAAGAACAAATTGTTGATATTTTGACAATTTTTGTTTCAATATCAAGAATTAGTACTTGAACATAAATAATAAATTAAAATACTTAAAGCAACAATTTTCATTGTTGTGCCAAGAAAAATAATTCTTGAAAATAATTTTTACCGCAAGAACTGATTCTTCGACTAACAATTCCATTGTTGTTAGGAAATAATACAAATAAAAATTGTTTCCACAACAAATTTATACTTGGGAGAACAATTTTGCATTTTTAATTGCTTTTATAACAAACAGAAAATTGTAAATCATTCTTGACCTGACTACCTTGGTTCTTGGACATTCAAAAATTAATTCTTGTAGTAAAAACTAGTTCTTAAGGCAACAATTTTAAGCTTACAACTTTATAAAAACGCTAAATTCTTGTTTTAACAACTTTTTTTTTTCTGAGTGAGATATAACAATAAAGAGTTAGAGACTGTTTCTTGTTCTTTTTGCGACAAGATTTGTCTTTTTACTATTTTTACTTGCTCTATAGGGAAAGTATTGGTTTCTTGTAAAAAAAATGTTGGAGATGACACAACTTTAGACATGGAGCAGTCTAAAAAAGTGGATTTCGTCATACCGTCCGTGTCGGTCTGTGCATCCGTGCGTCTAGAGGGGAAATTCAAATTTTTGATTTAGCTCATCTAAAACAGTCAGCTTCCAAACAAATATTTCGGTTTTTTCAGATTTTTTCAAAAACGGCTTTAACGATTTTGATTAAACTTCATATAACTACCTAAAATGACCAAAGAAGTTTTAAAAAAAAAATGCATTTGAAGTTTCACATCAGATGAACATAATTGCCAGACACAAAATATCTACATATTTATCTGCCCTTCATATCGCGAGTAAAAATTATTGTTCTCTTTTCGATGAACTGTGAACTGTGAAGTACAGAGCCAGAACCAGCGCATGCAGTTTTGCTGATTCCAAAATCGGGATGAATGTTTTTTTTTTTAAGCAAACTATGTGAAGGTGCATAAATATCAACATTGACAGTTCCTAGCACCAGAAATTTAGTCTGGAGAAAGAAGACGACGAAAGCAAAAATTGTAGAATTACCAATATAAGATTTGGGTAAATCGATTGACGACAGAAATAACATTTTATAAGTCTTTATGCAGGCCAAACTTTATGACCCTTTCGTTGATTTTTTCCATCATTTACAGTTCTTCCTCCAATTTCTTTTCTTTGAGAAACTTCCCAACTTGGAGTCACTCTCTGCCATCTGGTGGCGTCCCAGATATCTATGTCTTTAATGCACAAGTGCATCGCAACTTCCTAAAATATGGCCTGGTGTGTCGCTATTCCTGGGTTTTGCAGAATCTGCATGTGGCTGGCACTGCTAACTATAATTGTAAGCCAAGAATACTGAAGGGTCTCCTTAGTTTGCAGTGGCCATCAGTGAGTATTTCCGTAATTATTACTTAAGCTAATACAGGATGTGAAACGTTCTTGGTTGTAATTCCCAAGTAGAACAAACAGCAAAGTACCTATCTTGTCGTTTTCCATTCTCAAAATTGTTATGGTCAATTTTCAAGTGCCCGGCTAGCTCAGTCGGTAGAGCATGAGACTCTTAATCTCAGGGTCGTGGGTTCGAGCCCCACGTTGGGCGATATATTTTTTATTGATTAATAAACATCTTTATTATTGAAATACCAAAGTCCCCATATGCTTTACTTTCTAAGAAACGGATATTAGACATAAGGTCACAGGTCACACATCAAGGGTCAGTTGTTCAGTATATGCTATTGTAATGGAATTGAGTTAAGCCATATAGAGATAGAGTTAAGAAATCCTGCAGATAAAATTGAATTGGAGCTAGTTTTTTAGTGTAAGATTCCAACAATCAATCGAACTAGAAAAAAACCTAAAAATAAATCTAACACCTTAACTATATAATTTACCTACCTATAACAAATTTTATAATTCTACCAATTATTTTGTTTATGTTCCTTAAGGTAAAGTATTTAATTACATTCTGTGTGATGGAAGGTAATTTTTCAGCTACTCTTTGTAATTGCAACCAAAATGTTTTTTTTTTTTTGTAATCAAAAGGCCAACCACAATTCAAGAACCGTCAAAGCAGCACTAACCCTGACCCTCTCTATAACCACTTCATCATCAACACAACAAAGTTAATTTGAAACACTAACTTGTATCTAATTAGCGCTGGCTGCAACACATAGGTATCCATAGCCTAAACACACATTTCAAAAAAATAAAAAATAATACGTACCACCTACTCTTCAAAGAGACCTTAAACTCTCACAGGATATACAGCAGGATATCCTGGTTAAGAATTTTCTTCGCTAAAAGTGCAAGCATGCATGTCTAACAGCATCCAGCAGATTTTTCTTGGCTACAAAGCTGTAATATAAATAAAAACCAAACAAAAAATAATAAAAATATGAATGCAACGTCGCCGTCGGTCGTCGTCGTCGTTCAACTTTCGAGTGCATTTACTTTCATTAGTGCGAAGCCCCTAAGCTTCTAGAACTTAAAACTGCAGCAAACAGAAAAAGAGGAAAAAATCTTTTTACAAGACTCCCGATGCCGCCGCCGCGCCTCTGTATTCAATTGGACTTAAAAAGCTTAGGCGCTGATGCACAACAAACCCCAAAGAAATTTATACCAACTCTGCTGAGGTATAATATAGAGATTTTAAGCGGATTCCACTCCTTGCCATTGTAAAAAAGCAATGCATTTTAATTTTTGCTGCTGGCTTGCTGAGTGCTCAGCTAACAACTAAGCCCAACTTTTATGTAAGCTGAAGCCCAAAGGAAGAATCCAAATGGGCCTCCACTTCCTCCTTTATAATTCTTTTGAAAGTTGTTTTTTTATGGTTACGTTTCAGGATTTATTTTTTCAACAAGAAAAAAAAATGGAAAACAATAAAAAAATAAATAAAAAAAAACTCTTTTTTTTTTGTATTTGCAATTATTTGTTGGCCAACTTGCTTAAACAGAAAAGCGCGCCAGTGTATATAAATTTAAACGTATCTTAAATACGGAGACCAAAATGCAACCAGGTTTAATAAGAGTATCTGTGTCAAGGATTGGCATGATATATATATGTGGAAGTCATCATTTGCCCAAGGGAGGTAAATAGTTCTACAGCAGAGAAAATGCTTCTATACTGGCTGCGCTGATTCTCTTGTAAACAGTGCGGGATGTCCTCAATCTACAGAATTGTCATTATTCTTTGGTTTTTCCATTGTTAAAAAAAAATATTCAATGGGAATGAATGTAATAGTACGGAACGTAATGTTGAATTTAAGACCATGATTATGTGAACTGATCGATCGGTACCTTAATTTAACTTTTTTGTTAAAAATTCTTTTTTTTTATTTCTTTTCATTCCCATTTAAAATTTACTAGAGATTTTTTAAATAAAATGCGGTGAAAGACTAGACATTGAGAATTAATTTTCTAAAAAAAAAAATATTTTAAAAGAAAAGAAACTATTTAAACAAAATAATGGCAACACTATGCATGTATGTATTTATTAGTAGGTACATAGCTTTTTTAAAGCCAGAAAATAATTTTTTACCTTTTTTTTAACTCAAGATGTTTTTGAAAAAAAAAAAAAAAACTTTGAAAAAATTTACTTTTAAACACAAAATTTTTAAATAAGAAACATGTAAGTATTATTTTTCACAATTGAACGTGCGCTTCTTGTTTTTGAGAAAATTGAAAAAATTAAAATCTCAAAAACAAAAAAACATCACCTAGTTATTGTAAAAAAGGAACCTATTATTTTGTCGTCTTGATGTTGATTTTTTTATGTCTGATTTATTACCACCACATTCTGGTCAGGTAAAGTCTACAGAAAAAAATTGTTAAATTTTTAACTTTCAAATTCATCCCTTTTCTTCTATTGATTTAACAGGACTACCTATTTATTTAGTATTCAGCTTAAAAAGTTTCTTGTAGATCTTACAACAAATTGTGTTGATTCAACACGACATTTAAATCTTATATCCAGCTATGTAAATATTTAACATGAAAAAAAGCAACCTGATAATTGGTTAATTTTACTAGATATTTTCTCTGAGTGTAGGCTGATGGTAAAACTTTGTTACTCCTTTTGCTAATTTCTGTCTTATAGTTCTAGAATTTATGATTCTCCTTTTAGAAACCTAACACTTTATCCTTTCGAACGCTACTTCCTTGACTATAATTTTTGTGCGTGGGAATTGAATGCTTGCGCTGTACTTAATTAATTTCTTTCTTCTCAGCTCTTTACCGTGATAAAATACAGAGTAAATGAAAACCTAGTGGAAAATTCTACGAAATATTAAATTCTCTTTGTGAGGGAGCGTGCAAAGCTAATTATATGTAAGTACACAACACGTTATGTGTATTATATCAGTCAGCAGTTTTAATTTCCAAAAAGCTAGAGATAGAGTTTCATACTTTTGAAGTCGTTTCGTGTTTCGAATTTAAAATCGATGCTTTGTTGATGGGTTACAATTTTCGTAAAGCTATGTACTTTTAATATATGTCATACGCACATTGCAAATAGATTTACCCCAAACGCAATTCCATCAAGTTTTGCTCTTTTCTTCAAGAACTTGCAGAAAAAGTGAGCGACACATCTTTAAAATATGGTATCTTGTTTTGGACAACGCTGGAATCTATAAGACTCGCAAGAAGTACGGGACTTATTATCTGCTACCAACTTCAGTTGAATGAATATTTTTGCCTCCCTTTTCTCCAGAGATGTAAAATTTTTAGTCAATTGATGACTTCTGTAAGTACATCAACTTAAAAGATTTATTTTATAAGTCTTTTGACTTTCAAAATGACTTTAACTTTAAATTTACAGTCAGCAGTCATGTACAATATTCTGACTTATAAGTCTATTAGGGCAGTCAATTGACTTATGTCGATTTCCGTTGGTCACTCCTAGCACTTTTTTTTCACTCCATCCACACTCCCAACACTCCAAAAACCTTCCATTTGCTGTTCGGAGTGATAACTTAGGAGTGTTTTTTCACTCCGGATTTCATTAAGGAGTGTTAGGAGTGCACTCTGAAAACACACATACTTTTGAAAGTATGTGTTGGATTAATTGTCAAAATAGTAAATGCTTCTTCTTGGGATGTTCTGGAATTGAAATTATTGAAGAATTCATTTTAATTTTAACTTTTACAGAGATACACATATTACGGAAGAGAGTTTTTCATATTCCATTGAAATCAAAAAGGAGTGAAACACTCTGAAAATCCAATCGAAAACGACATTACAGTTAATTGTTTGCATTACTTTTTGACTGGTTGCAGTCTTTAAAGTCACGTAAAAGTCAGTAAGTCACATAAAAGTCAGGAAGTCATGTGACTGCAGTCTTTTAACTTAAGTCAATTTATTTCTTTTTCAGCCCTATCATAGTATCCGATCGGAACGGAATTTTCTCCGAATTTTAAGAAATATTAGAAATATATGAAATATGACTTTAATTTTTCCTTTTCAACCGCACGTTGAAATAATTTTCCGGAGGTGTAACCGCTTTATGAGAAATTTGTATCATTAAAATGAAAAATAGAAAAACATTTTGTATGAGTCGGAGAAATTTCCGTTCCGATCGGATACTATTCTTTTTACTGCCTTAATCGTTTTGAAAAAAAAACTATTTACATATTTTTGTGTAGTGTAGTAGTTACAATTATTTCATTACGTTTAAATATAACCTTGGAACCAGTTATAGAAGACCTAAAGACTGTTCAGAAAAAAAATAAAAAAAAAAACTGTGGCGTATACGTACTTTTTTATCAACATATATAAGTTAGATTAAAAAATCTGTAGTGCACAGCTTTACAGTTTAACGCGTTAAAATTGAAAAAAAAAAAACAACAATGGTTTGCACAATATTGGCCTTATTTCGAGAGTCTATTCGGAATAAAACAATCAGTACAAATTTGAAATAATCAAGTTGAAAAATAGTAACGACAAGATTGTCAAAATAACATAAAGAGTAGAAATAAACTCAAATTTTTTTTTTTTTTTAAGACTCTCGGAATAAGCTTTTGTATCGATACACTACCAATTTGTATCAATCGCCAATGTAGAAAGACCGTCATGCTAATTTTGTATGAAGAATTTGTATTAAAACCATTTCTGGCTATTAATGGAGAACCACTGTCGCGGAAATTTTTTTCTTTTCATGGCATATTTGCGGCAATTAATTTGAAGGATATGGCATATACCAAAGTTATTTTTGACCAAAATTTAAAAAGTGCAATGCTAACTTTATATAAAGGGAGAACTAGTAGCGCGGCAGTTTTTTTCTCTTCACGGCATTTATACGGCAATTTCTGGGCCAGTCAAAAGTAACTTTTTCGAAAGTTGTCATGCTCAAAAACCTTGTTAACACTACGACTATATCTATTTTTTTTTTTTAATTTCTTGAATAATTCTAGATATTAATAAATGCACTTAAATTTATCACAAATTATTGCATATCTTTTTTACTTTAGTAGATTAACAGCAAATTTAATTAGTAAATTATTATTGTAAAAAAAATAAAACAGGCAACTTTTTTAATTAATTGGCTGCGTATTTTCTCATACAATTTTTAATTTTATTTTTTTTTTATTTTAGAGATGGTCAAACTTCGGTGAAAATAAATATTTTATTATTTTTGTATTGAAAAATTAATTTAAAAATTTTAATAAAAAAAATGCAACAACTAGTGTTAAATTTTAGTGCAAATCTATCAATAATAGTTATTCTAGAAATGTATAAAAATTAAAAAACGACAAGAATCATTCATTGGTAGTCGTAGTGTTAAGGTATTCGAGCAAAGTCGTATTTTTGAAACCTTTTATAAAAAAAAAGTATAGGTAGGTGGATACATCTTAGGAAATATTTGTTTTTATACTTTTTTCTAAACAGTCCTAATGCCTTCTACATAACTGAATGCAACGCTATCTATAATTATTCTGAAGACCCTGTATATTACTGTTATCTTACTTACATATGTTCACCTATATTAAAGGTTTTTTTTTTTTAATAAAATAAAATCTTTGATTAATTATTTTACTCATGATAGAATAATTTTAAAATCATATCAACAAAAACTTCATTGGATTAGTAGGTTACGAGTTTATACTTGAAAATGTGGTATGTGGACACTTCCAAGGCATTTTTAGAGCAACACCTCAATTTCTATTTATAAATAGAATACATACCTACATACATACCTACATACATACTTTATGTACATAATAATGATTTTAAACTTATCTGACGTGGAACGTGACGTATTTTAATAATTCATGTAGATACATAATGTAAAGTAAAATAGAAAAAAAAATTGGCTAATCAGTATAGTGTTTGCGCATGATGGTGAGCCGATTTTTAACTAACCGCCTACCGTATTTACCTAGCTAACTAATTGATTGAGTAACGGATCAGAAAAATGGGTAAATCTAAAAAAATCTGATGCCATTCTAAGTTTAAAACTAAAATAAATTAGAAATTCAAGGAAATATTCTGTTTTTTTTTTTCTCAGTTATTTATAAAAACTACCAATACCGTAAATAATTTAAGATTTTTAATTCATATTTTTATCTTTTGACCAATTCGAATGTCTAGTGTGTTACGACCAATTTTTAAGAGCCCGGCTAGCTCAGTCGGTAGAGCATGAGACTCTTAATCTCAGGGTCGTGGGTTCGAGCCCCACGTTGGGCGAATAATTTTTTAAAAGCATTAATATTTATTGTATAACTCAAAAAAATAATCATTTATAACTATTGGGGTACCTATTAATAGAACGATTGTAAAAGTGGGAAAAAAAATAGTTTTCTATAAGTGAACCACTAAAAATAGACTCATTATTGGACATTGCTGTATATCGCAGGTACATATGTACCTGTTCAGTAAAAAACGTGATTTTTATAAAACGTTTCGCCATCGTAATTTTGAGTAAACTATGTACATAAGTGAAATAAGAACCCGTTAAAAATATATTTATTTCATTATTTTCAGTTTTACTTTTTATTTCCTTTTGTTTTGTGAGATTTTCTCTATTTCTAATTAAAAAAAAAAGTAGAAGTGTTATCTCCTAATTTTAACATCACCTTTTGGTGATATAAGTACTTGTGCTTTTTTGGTAGATCCAATTTTTTTCTTTTTAAAAGTAATGGTTGAGATTATGGATCTAGACGTTCGGTGAATGAAGTTAAGTTCAGATATTTGAGAAAATTATTTCCTATTTTCGTGAGCTTTTGTTGAAAGAATAAGTTACAGTGCATTTTGTTGTCAAAAGTAGCGCTGGAATTTTTACATTGGTCATATTTTTTTTCAACAAAATGCACTATAGGTTTTAAACAAAAGGAATTATCGAAAAAATTTGTTTAAAATATTTTGTAGGAAATTAAATTTAGTACAATTTTGTAATAAAAATCTTTTTTTCTGGGGTCAAAAATACGACAGTTACTGCGAAAATGAAAATAATCTCTATAAACAAAATGGCGGCCAAACTGCACCAGGTGCAATTATGAAAAATGTGGTTTTCGGCTTGTGAACTGATACTCTTTAAAATATCAAAGAAAAAATGCGTCTTGGTATTATTTCCCATAGCATCATATAATGAAATCTAAATACATCGTTTCTAAATTGTATGATCAAGGTGATCTTGGAAAATTCATAACTTCAACAATTGTGTACCGATTTTTAAGAACGATAGCTTGTTTGACTCATAATAAAAAGCACTTGAAATATAAGTACCAAAGAAAAAATAAATAATGCAAACTGTTGCCAAAAACGGTCTTCGAACTTTAAAAAACGGGAAAAATTAGTATTAGTTTCGGATAACCTTAAAGAAATCTACAGATATTGTTGTCTGTACTACACGTGTATATACATCGTTGGAAAGGTCTATTACTCCTCTTTCTAAAACCGTAAATGAATTATAAATCGGATGAGATATAGCCGAGTTAAAAAACGTTGAGTGAGGGAGATCACTCGAAAACGGTTTTTTAACAGTAAATTGAGATTTTGAGGGTATAGGAAAGTTTTCAAGTATAGGTTGCTGATGTGCTCGACTAGGCGTACAACCTCTACTAGGTCACTTCAAAAGTTCGTGCAATTTTTTAAATTTTGTAGCACAGTGTTATCGATCACGTATGACAGTTTTGCTCACGACTGATATTGTGTACACTCTGTTTGATGGTTTGTCTGGCAAACTCCAGGCAAGCTCATGCTCACAAAATTTTTTGATATTGACTGTCAGTCAGCCGACTGTCATACGTGATCGATAATGTGTACACCACTTAAAAGAACCTCGTTGCATGTGTTGCTTTTATCATCGTTATTGCAGACAAACTTTAAGGAAAGGTCTTAATGCAATAAGTCAGAAATAAAAGAAGACTTATACATTTTACCTACAAACTGAATATTGTTAAATGATGTTCAATGAAAATAATAAAGAAATCAAAAATTATCTTAAAAGAAGTTTTTGACTGTAATTAAATGCTTCTTCTGCGATGGTTTCTTGAGTCTCAAAAAGAAAACGTTTTTAATTATTTGTCAATCCCTAAAACTACATTCAATGTTTCAAATATTAAAAAATGGAAATATACAAACGTTTAAATCACTTCTAAGGGAACATTAATCAAAAGATTAAAATGTTTTCTCAAAGGGGCAGTTCAAGTTGATCAGATAATTTTACCACAACCTAAAGTTCAATAGAGCAAAACCATTAAGTTGTGGTGGGGCATAATCAATTTTAATCCTCTTAAGTGCATTCTAAAATGTACTTCTTTACACACAAACACAATATAATAGCTAGAGTAGGTACAGTACATTTTATACATAGGAAATTCAAAGCCAAATGTTGTATATTCAATTCCTTTTGTGCTCTTTAAAGCTTATTTTAAAACAATTTCAATCAAATCAAAAACTTTGAATAGGAAAATATATATGTATATCGGTCTAGTTAAAGTTGTGTGGTCCTAAAAACTAACGACCTTAAACTTTTTGACTTTTGTATCGAAAAGAGAAGGACATAATACCTTCCTTAAAGTATAGAAAAGTTTCTTTTCAAGTACAGGATTCAGTGATGTGATGGCTTTAAGAAAAGGAAGAAAAAAAAACTATAATCCAAACATTAAAATCGTTTCGAAGCGATTTAAGGCTCTGATGTTTACTCCCATAAACATCAAAACTATTTTCTTCAACTTTCTTGTGTCTTCCGACCTCCACTTCACCATCCTAAAATCGCATTTTTCAAGATATAAATTCTTAGTGTATTTTGCTTTGAAATGTATCTTTTAGTCTTCATGAGTCGGGGGGACGAACGATGACGGACGGCGACGGCTCACAAGGAAACAAAAAAAAGAAAACAACAAGCACTATAAAGCAATTCGGTCGATAATGGCTCTTAAGATCATCACAAGGATATCGCATAAGTGTGACAGGGGCATTAAATTGCTGTCAATGGGCGGGCAGGGTGCTTTTCGTCTCGCCTTCTAGTTCTCTATAACATCAAGCCGCACTTCTTCATTCATACTATATGTTCCAGTACCATAAATGACGTTCGTACAAAGATGGAATGAATGATGAGGACGCTTGTCAGTATACAGTATCTAATATCTATACAATCTGAACAACATACACAAACACATAGGTATGAGGAATTGGAAAATGTATTTTCTTTGCGCTTCCAGAATAATATCAATGTTATGTAGGTATCGACTTTTATAAAATGAAATCCTTAAGTGGTGAATTCTTCTTCGAATCGAATTGAAAATTGCAAGTGTTGAGTTAGAGATAAATAAAGAAAAAGAAAAAAATTTAAAAAAAAATTGATTTACTAAGCGATTCAACTACTATGCTATTTGATTGGTACAGTAATTGAAGGCTGTCTTTGACAACAAAACTATGGGAAACGGAAGGATATACTGCACATAGACATCGGAATTGGTTTAATTGTTTTGCATTGCGTTGTGTTTGATAGTTGACATCTGTCATTCGATGGACAAATTCCTTTGTTCGGAAAGTCTTGCTTTTTTTACTTTCCACAATATAGCCATTCAAAGAAAAGTCAAACACAAAATTTAACTTAAATATTGCATTACAATATTTAAAAAAAGAGGACATAGGTACAGACATTCACCAAAGAGAATTTTAAGTTTTTCAGCGCATCTGTCAAAATCGATAGAAAATGCTGGATCAATTGCCTCTTGTCAAATGTCAATATTTGTTCTTGTTGTTTTTTTTATTCCGAAAACAGATGTGCAGCTTTTTCCAATGCAGCGAAAATAAATGTACACATGTTCTTATGAAGGCTGACATATTCCAGGCTCTGCATGCAGCCTTCGCTGCACGATATCTCTATTTCTAATTTCGCTGCAGGGGAAAAAGCTGCACATCTGTTTGCGGCATTACAAGGCAGTGTGAAGATTTTTGGGGCACTCGAACAGCCATATTTTAATTTCTGACAATTTCAATTTTGACAACCTGCGCCCTTTCTTATATTGGCGAAGGTACTGTGTTACCTATAGGTATAGGCACCTACATACTTTAATCAAATTTTAGGCTCGGCGAATATTGAGATGCGTCCAAGACAACGTTGCCGCCCGGAAAAAAAATATGAGTTTCTTTCAATTCTGTCAAAACATGACATATTTAACTTTTTCCTGCCACGAAGAAATTATCATGCCACTTGGGCAACGCTGATCCGAGACGCGTAGATTCCACAGGGTATCTCGCTCGCAGTCAACGATGCAGACGAAAACCATGGGTTTATTTTCTGAAGTCATTTTAACTCGAAAAACGCAGGAGGTAATTTTATCATTTCCGCTCCCTTTTCGACTTATAACGGTTTTTCTTTAACTGTGGTTCTAACTTTTTCAAACAGCACCCGATTCTTATTATTTTTGTTTTGTATTTACACAAGGACTTTGTTGGGGGGCATTCCTCTTTAAATTCCTGATCGAAAATTATTTAACCTGCTACTGGGTTAGCAGCACAATCTCTGAATAAATTTTCAACTTCCAATTGACACCAGGTAAATTGTTTTCGACACCACCTGCATATCAGCGCGTGAACTACTAGAGGGGGATACAAAAATTTTTGGATTTGACATTCAATGTATTTCCCATAAGAGAAAACGAAAAAGTGGTCTGGAAAACATTAATTTTTCTAATTAATTTTATATGAACGGGTATCCGTATTTTAATTGCAATGTAATAATAAAACATGTGAGTTTGTGAATCGAGCTTAAAATAAATCGAAACTAAAAACTAGAATGCCTTATTTTATAGATAAAAAGTGTAAACAAATCACATTTAAAACGCGAAACAACAACAACGATACCCAGTTATGTAAAAAGCAAGGCAGGAGCGTAGCCAGTTTTATTTAAAATATGTTTTGTTTTTATTTTGTGCTGTGTAAAATGTGTTTGATAATTTTAAAGAAATTTTGCCAATAATTATGAAAATACATGAAATTAATTTTTAAGTTGAAAGTTTTTTGTTTTTTTAAAAAAGAATAATGCCGAATTTTTTTTTTATCTTGTTTTGTACTTTTTACAAAATTTAATTTGTATCCAAAGAATGCTAAAAAACACTCCCAAAAGCAAAAAAAAAATCAAAAATTTAGCAAGAATAGTAATACAATTTTAAGTGAATTATAAATGTGTCCCCTTAACAAGCTGTTCCAATTCTATGTGTTTAAAAATTTATCGTATCTATTAATTATTTATGTAAGTTTTCTTTATATTCTGTTAAAACGTTTTACGTTAAAATGTTCTAAACATATAAAACATACCTAATCTCCCATTTCACATACTAAATGCAAATACATATGTACATAGGTAATATATCTATACGTCAATGTTAAAACATTGTTTCAGTTCAATCCATAATTGATTTTGCCCTTTAAAACCCTTCCCTCACTACGCACTTGATCTGATTTCAACTGGCGACGTTCATCCATTTTGAAAAACAACAACAACAATACACGTTTGTTTACATTCTTTATAGGCAAAATAAAGCAAATAAGAAGCTAAATTCGGTATATATTCTTCTTGATTACCAAACTAACATACATTGTTAATCTATTGTAATTATAATATGAGTACCCGTTCATATAAAATTAATTAATAAAATTAATGTTTTACAGACTATTTTTTCGTTTTCTCTTATGGGAAATACATTGAATGTCAAATCGAAAAAAAATTTTATCCCCCTCTAGTAGTTCAGGCACTGACTGCTAGGTGCCGTGACTCCTGGTGCCAATACCTAGTCCAAATAAGTAATTAGCGGCCAAGGAAAGCTTGGGTGGGTTTACGTCATAAAATCCCACAAGAAAAGTACTCTGAAATGCACAAATTGTTTTTGCCAGTATGTACCTATCACTCAATATATAAAAAATGACAATACATAACCAGTTTTTACCTTTTTTACTTTTATCCATACAACCTCGCTCTTACAAAATAGAAAAGGAACTAAAATAAATTGTATACTACACTAAGAAGTGTTCTTAGCAATATGTTGCCGCTGTGCGATTTTAGTTGAATTTTGGCTCCTTTTTGAGCCTCTTGTGACCATGAGACGACCTTTAAAAAATTGGCTTTTTTTTTACCTTTTTTAACAATTTTGCGACTTTTCTAAACCTATTTTTAGAAAATTGCTTGGACTATATTTATTGTTTTCTTTTTGAAAAAAAAAAAATTTGATTCACTTTGATATTCGTTGCGAAAAAATGAATGATGAAATGAAATAATTTGTCGAAAAATGAATTTTCGGCGAAAAATCAATTCGCTAACTGAAATACGGCATTGCGGGCCATGTCCGTCAATTTCATTGAATTTTTGAACAATAAGAAAAGTTTTTTCACAATAAAATTGTATTAAAGCTTAGCACCACTAAAAAGGAGACTGATGATAGGCGGCTCGGAACCCCTTGAAATAGCTATATCTTCAGCCAAACAAAAATAAAACGAATTAAAATTATCTAAACTTAATTCGTAAACAATTGGTGGTAGCACCTTCAAGTTGTTGTTGTTGTTGTTCAAAAATTCAATCAAATAATTTATGTTGCAGGGTTACGTTGACATTCTTATTAATTTCAAACAGTCTATTTTGTAGTCAATAAATTTTGATAAAGTTTATCGAGGTTTTTTAATACCGAACCTTAATTTATATCTTTATTTTTATTAGGAAGGTATAGGTATCTAAAAATAAGCCTGAATTAATATTTTGTTAACCCCTGCGCTGCGCAACATAACCATTAAATTTGATGGAACAACTTTGGTATTAAAATATGAATACTTATACCTACGTTATTTTTGTGTTTGTCAAAATATATGCATAAATACATTTTGCTGCAAAAAAAAAAAAAAAAAAAATCATTAAGGGCCCATAAACTCGTTTGTGTTGAAATAAATTTTAGAGCTCTAACGCATTTACAAGACTCATATAAATTCTTATGTTGACGAAATCCAACGACAGTAATTTAGTTTAACGTTTAAACATACGATATTAACTGTTAACAGCCTTTAAATTGTTATTTAGGAATCCCTTTGTATTCGCAAGGAAGGCAACAACAACAAGAACAAAAAAAACTTCAAAATGTCCTTACGGGATGAAAAATTAAGGACTTTCTTTTATACACCAAACCCAACCTAATCCCAATGTAATTTTATGAAGCCTCATATATCTTAAAATTTGCTTGTATATGCGTATACTTATGTCACATAAAGCGAATATTAATGTTATAAATAAAAACAACGACTCGTTTACAGACTACATATCATGGATATCTCTTTTCTTGCATTTCTTTGATCAAAACCAGCTGTCAGTATTTTTTTTCGTTTTTTATTCGATGTCAACAAAAAAAAAAAAGTAAATAATAATAAATAAGGAAACTTCCTCATACAAAATGGAAAAAAAAATCCTATCATCCCAAAGTAATGAATATTTAATTTGTAATCATACCTAATGTTTTAACTTTAGAGGCGACACATTTATGGCCGCGGCCGACTTTGCCCCCATTTATGGATATAAATCGAAGAAAAATAAATAAATGAAAATAAAAATTTAAGGAGTAACTTTTTGTCGATAAATAATCATCTGAATGAAATGGATTGCTTTTTAAATTATTTCTCATATGTCTTGGTTCTATAGAGAGAGAGAGAGAGAGTTCTAAGTCCTGAGCGATTTGAAGGTCAAATCAAATCTCGATGGAGTTGAGTTGTTCTGTAATATATGTACATTAGGTACATACTTGATACGATTCGGTATAATATACGAATCAATTTATTAAGGTTTTGTATTCAATGAATAAATTTGAAAATTTAATTTAACATTGAGTTTTGGATTTCATCAAATGCAAACTAAGGAATTCCTTATTGTGCCAGGCTAGATTAAGAGGTGTTGCTGTTTGTTGATTCCAGTTTTCCAGCTAACGCATCTTTTAGGATGTTTTTTTTCGGTAAACTTTCTACTTTCAATTTGTAAAGCACGAATTTAATAAAAATTTCACTATACAAAATGTATAAGGAAAATTTTAAATATTCAAAAATACTTTTTTTTTCAAATTTTATAATTAAGAATCTATAATTTATCTTTTATATAAGTTTTCAATAATTTGTATTTTTTTTTTTTTAATATTTTTACAAATAACTTATCTGAATTAATTTTTTTTTTTTACATTTCCAAAAAATAATTTTAAAAATGCATATCAAGCTAAATCATATTTCTCAAATTTAAATAAAAGTTTTCTGATCTTTTCTATCGAAAAAACAATCCTTTTCTGAAAATTTTAAGAATCAAAATTTTTGAACTTTTCGAAATACTTTTAAAAATAACCCACTAAGGCCCAGTTTTTTAGTGGCGAGTTAAACCAGAGTTAGTTAACTCTGGACATAATTTTATACACAATTAACTCAGGGAACAGTTTTTAAAAACAAAAATTATACAAATCGACCTACAAAACAAGCAGGATAAAATATCAAAAGCATTTGTTCAGTAAATCTCGAGTTAAACCATCAAATTTGGTGAGTTTAACTTTAACCCCGCACTGAAAAACTAGGTGTAAGTGGGTCAAAGGTTGAATTCCCTGCGGGTTTAGTTAAGCTCAGAGAATTTTTGGAGATTTAAGTACTCAATTTTAAGTCAAGAAAATTTTAAATCGGACATGTGGTTTCTGAGATAAGTCTGAACAAAAAAAGTAAGATTTCCGCGGAAATCTTGCTATGTTTGTTTGTTTGTTCAGTTTTATCTCAGAGACCACATGACTATTTTCAAAAATTCTTTTTGTGTTTCAAAGGTTGTTAGGGTATGGCTTTAGGAATACTTTTTTCCATTTGTCAACATTACCGACAAAAGTGCCGAATGAGAGTATTTATTTAAAAATTCTCAACCAAATTTTAAAAGCGAGTTTTAACGAAAATACACCATCCCACTGAGTATTAACACTTGTATCATTTTCTTATACTTTTTTCACATTTTGTTAATACTCAGTACGATAGTGTGGAAGGGCTTTTCAGCGAAGTTTGACATCTCTCACAGACGATAAAATCCAGGGATGGTTCGCAAACCATGAAGGGCATTGGTACAACCCAGATAAATTTATCAGGCCGATAATTTTATAAACATTTTAGCATAAACTGGTTTTAGTGGATTGTGGTGCAACTGGCCATTATTGTTTTTTTTTTAATACGAAATTTTGATTTTTGTTTACTCGTTTAAAGCCAGGGCGGGTCAGCTAGTTAATATGGACAGATATAATACATATCTAATACAAAAATGTCCAACTCTATCTTATTTAAAAATCTCTGCAGATTTCAAGCTCTATATAATTCAAATCTAAAGGCCCACCTATAATAGACGGAAGCAAACGGATGCTAATGTCAAATAAATGAGAACGATCCGTTACTTTCCGATCTGTCAAGTAAATAAAATACCCATAATTGATTTAACCGAACGGAAGCACCTGTCAAGCTATTTTTGACAGTAATAATTTTTTTGTATTAATATGTTTGTGTTGTCTGGTGTACTTAGTTATCGATTTTTGAATTGTAAAAATATGAACAAAGAAAAATATAACTAAAATAAAACAAAAAAACAACTTAACTTTTTATTAATATAGGAAACTTTTTCAACAAATAGTCATCTGTAAAAGTGAACGAAAACTCAACGAGTGTGAGCAATCCGATCATTATGGGTGTGTTACATGATTTTCTTGTATTCGCTTCGTTTCGTACAGCGTTCCTAGTCCTACTATTATAGTTGGGCCTTAAGTATGTCCACAATTGGTTTTCACTTTGTCGGTCATTGAAAGTTTTAAGTTTTTGTTATTACAAAAACTGATTAAATTATACAAAAAATAATACTCGCCCAACGTGGGGCTCGAACCCACGACCCTGAGATTAAGAGTCTCATGCTCTACCGACTGAGCTAGCCGGGCATTTATAACCAATTTAAAAACCAAATCAAACAGCATGGTGATTTTTTTTTTTTCAAAATAGTAATCTTACTAAAATCTATTTTTAGATCATTTATCGCCAACGTACCTATTCATGTTCAAGTTAAGAACTTTCCTGCTTCTAGAGCAGAGGTAGATAGATTATTAGATTTTTTCCTGTGTGCCTACGAATGTCCGAATTGACTGAGATGAATATAAGAACAACAATCAAAAAGATTGTTTATAGAAATGAATCTCATGTGATTCAGCTAAGTTTAGTTTTATATTTTGTATGTTTTATTTTATTGCAAAGTAAACCAGACCAGCTATTTTTTAAACACAACAATTATTTTTAAAATTAATAGTTGCTATGTATTTTATTAGATGGACTATTTTTAATATGAATCATGAATAGCAGCCATTTGAAAGAGTCCAGCTGAAGTTTTTATAGGTAGATATCTATGTAGATAACATGTATGTAACATTTACTAGGTTTCTGTAATCTAAAAAAAAAAAAAAATTAATTTGATGGCACAACAGCTCATGAAGAACTATAGGGCCTAGTGACTTACAACTCTCAACCATTCCTGTGTGCGTATCTGCAGGAATGGAGGGGACCTACAGTTGGCGAATCCGAACGGCTAACGAGCGGCACTTTTCTGTGACAGGAGATACTTTTGGAGGATTTGTCAATTCCTCGCAAGAGAGGTTTCTGTAATCGTCTGCAAAAAATATAGTTTGGAAAGATTTGCTAGGTGTTTAACTAGACCACGTTGACTTTTGTCTGCACGAAACTAAGGTAAAAAAAAAACTTGCTCTTATTGACAGCAGTGAATTAATTGGTTACAGTTATGCGTGAAACCGATTAAACCAGCAACAGCACCAGCACCAGCACCGTCAACAGCAAACAGCACGCTGGCCGGTAAAAATTTCTCAAACACATTACCACCAGCAACAGCTTTGTTTCTGTTTGACATATCAAATCTAGGCATTTTCTTTGTGGTCCCACACCAGCAACAGCAAATTTAGGACTTAGGCCTAACGGCGCTGTTGACGTTGCCATTGCTGTTCGTAACTGTGTTGAACAATTGAAATACGTTGGTACTAAATTAATGGCGGCCGCTAATAATGCTGTTAACGGTGCTGTTGCTGTTGTAATCTGTTTCTCGATTTAGCACAGAAATGTCATCGTAGGAGAACTTTTATCAAAAAGCCGCTCACTGTCTTTTTAGACATTAAGGCCCAATTTTTCAGTGCGAAATTAAAGTTTAACCCGAGGTAAGTCATCAAATTTGTTGAGCTAACTTTGACGGATTTACGGAACCGAAGCTTTGGATATTTTATCCTCAGAATTCTTTAGGTCGATCATAATGAACTCTCTTTCGGTAAGTTTATACTTTTACTTACTTTAAATGGAAAGTACAAAAAATCTCATAAAATTTTGTTTCCTCGTGTGAAAGCTACCTAGGTTCAAGATATTTAAAAAGAAATCAAAAGAAAACGCCAGAAAAGTTTCACCAACTAATTGCGTGAAAGAGGACTAACTACAGTTTGTCGGACTTAAAACAAAATGTTCAGCCTCCACGCCAACAATAAAAGAAAACAGTAACTCAGGAATACAAATTTAAACATATTTTTCTTTCCAAAGTTTTCTGTCATCAATATTGGCACCATACCATATGATTTAGTCATCCCAGCTTATTTCCTAAAAGTATACTTCTATCAACAAAAAGATATACCTATACCTACACAACTAAATAAAAATAAAAATTCATTTGTAACTTATACACCTGCTCAACGATGACGAAACGTGACATTTTCAAGCCAATATTTTACACTGTGCTCTGCTGAATGACAATGAAAATTGAGTCAAACTTTCAATTTTTCGTTTTGCTTCGTTTTGTTCTGGTTTGGGTGTTGGGTTGGGTCTATATTGAATTTAACATAAAGAAGAGAGATAAATTTCTTTTCAAAAAATAAAATAAAAAAAAAAAAGAGTCCTTGAATGTTTGGCAATAAATTTCACTCAATTGACACTTTCAGCTTTCAGTGTGGATGTACCTATAGCTTTAGCATATAGCTATCTTTTCTTTTCGTTCTTAAATTAATCAACCATTTTTGCAAAGTGTCAGAAATCAATCCGCACCAAAGGTTGTGTATTTCGTTTAAAAATAAAACAGCATAGCTATACGTCTCGTCGGTCGTTTGAACTTGCTCTCATGACTTAAAAGACCATTTATGTTGTAGGGTAGTTGTTATTGGAAACAAATGTATAAATTATATGCAAGGGGATCATGACATAATTTCGAACGACATAATCTAGAATGAACAAAAATCTCGAAAAAAAAACTATTCTAGATATTTGTTTTTACCTATTTAAATAAAACTCATTATACATATGTACACTCCTCGTCAACTGAATACGCACAAACATTTTTTAATATACTTTATCCATTTTTTCCAAACAGTGATGGTTATTATGCCATCTGTTGATGCTAACTATTCCCTTAAGATGTTAAGCAGATAATTCCGAAAGAATTATCCAAAAACAACCGTGAGTTTTTCTTCAACCACTTGCAAAGTGTTTTATATGCAAAGTAGGAGTTTTTTTTTTAGTCAACTGAATAGGTACAACGCCATTTTCTTCGTTGTTTATAAGTTTTTTGGAGTGCTTGACAGTTTAAATTAACGATTTTAGTGTTTTCAGTAAAATTTAATTCTTGATTTCAAATTTTAAGAGAAATGGGTAGATCTACGTGTCTTAACAGTGTTGAAAAAGCTAAAATCGATTTACTTAGAGACCAAGGCCTAACTGGACTTGCAATAGCTGATAAAGTTGGCCGAAGTTTTAATGTAGTTTATTCTTACTTGAAAAATAAAGATGCATACGGCAAAAACATGAAGGGAGGTAAGAAAACAGCAACAACAGTAGCTGAGAGACGAAGAATTTTAAGATGTGCATCAAATTCTTCTGATTCTGTGGCAAAAATAAAACAAAAAGTCGGCGTAAACGCAAGTTGCTCAACAGTATTAAGAGTAATCAACAACTCAAGCCATCTTAAACGAATGAAACTTAAGAAAAAACCACCACTTGACGAGAGACGGAAAATGTTGCGATTATATTTTTCAAGACTTCACATGAGTTGGAAAAAAGAATGGTATCACGTGGTTTTTTCAGATGAAAAAAAGTTTAATTTCGATGGCCCTGATGGGTTCAACTTCTATTTTCACGACTTAAGAAAAGAAAAAAGATTTTTAAAGCGCCATCATAGTCGTGAAGGAGGTGTCATGATATGGGGAGCAGTCAGTTATTATGGAACAGTTGAGCTCGAGGTTGTAACATCAAGAATGACAGCAGCTGGGTATAAAGTAATTTTGGAAAAAAAATTTCCTAAATTTTCTAACATCTTTGGACCCATAAACTGGACCTACCAACATGATAATGCGCCTATTCACTCAGCGCGCATAATAAAAACATGGATAGAGGAGCAACAAGTGCAGTTGCTTCAATGGCCGCCGTACTCACCTGATCTAAACATCATAGAAAATGTCTGGGGATGGTTAGTACGCAAAGTTTATGAGGGTGGTCGTCAGTTCGAAGACAAAGAAACCTTAATTTCTGCAATCAAATTAGCGTGGAGCGAAATTTCGTTAAATTACATTAAAAAGCTATACGATTCCATGCCGGATCGAATTTACGAAGTAATTAAAAATAAAGGTGGAAGTACCCACTACTAAACTTAAACAAAAACTTGTTTCATTCCATTCCAATACCAATTTTAATTTTTGTACCTATTCAGTTGACTCAAAAAAAAACTTCTACTTTGCATAAGTTACACTTTGGAAGTGGTTGAAGGAAAAACTCACGGTTGTTTTTGGATAAAACTTTGAAATTCTGTTATTTATATGTTACGAAAATTTTTACCATCAACAGATGGCATAATAACCATCACTGTTTGGAAAAAATGGATAAAATATATTCAAAAATGTTTGTGCGTATTCAGTTGACGAGGAGGTATATACATACATACCTAAATATGTATACTATATTCACATTATATAACAAAAAATCAATAAGCAATGACTTTATTTAATAATAACTAGCAAACCCGTTCTTGCCTTGCTTCACATTCGTTTACCACTTTTTCCTTAAATTTTAATAAAATTATTCAAAATTAACGAAAGTATACATACATACAATGATGTATTATAGGTTTTTTGAAATTAAATTTTTCATTCTTTTATTTGCTTTTTAAATCAAGTTCTATAAATGAATAGTTTTTGAGAAATTAAAATTTTCGAATTTTTTTTTTTCAAGTTGATTTTTTTTTCAAAATTTTGCGTAATTAAGTGCTAGCTACTGTTTGTTTTTTAAATATTTACTTCTCTTTGTCAATATTTAATCAAATATTTGAAAACAGATGTGAGAAATTAAAAAAAAAAACTAAAGGCAGGTAGGTACTTCTTCCCAAAAAACACTAAAAAAAGGGTTTTAACCATGAAAAGTAATTTGTTTGCGTCATAAACAAAACAAACATGAGAGCCTTTCGTTTTTTTACAATAAAAATATAAAGTAAACAGTGAGGGGAAAAATACATTTTACGTTTTTGGATCTTTATAAAGATGTCCGCTTTTTCATAGAATTACACCATTTTATGAATTTATTGATTTACAACAAAATAAAAATAAAAAAAAACCATCTTGCTTATTTTTAAATTTTCAAATTATGTTACCTTTATCTTGCATTTTTATTTAAAAAAAAATAATAATAAAGGCCAGAAAGACAGCCAGACACACAGACTTGCGGAACTCTCTTATTTTGGAGTGTTTTAACATATCCTAATGTCATGTTTCATTGAAATCTTGAATTCGATATTTTTTTTTACGAATCCAAAACTCGCTCTGAAATACGTTATATCGCCGCCGGAAGTAAAAGCAAAAATTGGACCTAAATGGATAACAAAAAAAAGCATATACTTCCACCAGCATGAACTATGTTATTTGAGAGTCTACATCGACAATGACGGCGGCAACGACGCGTCAAGGATACCAAGAAAAACAAGGAATTTGGCAAAATCTCCAACAAAAAGAAGGGTGCGTGAGTTTAAATTTATTTATTTTTTTATTATTATTATTTTTTAATCTTTATTTCTTTTTCTTTATTTTGCTCTTGTTTACCCTAGCGAATTGAATGGAGATTTAATTAAAAACAACACCCAAGCCCCTAAAGTTTTACGTTTTGTTTTCTTTATATTTTTTTATTTTTCAATTTTTAAGGCGAAGTTATCTATACAAAACCAACGGACAAAAGTTATTGCCTTCACTAACACCCTCCATTAGGATTTATGTTACCAAAAAAGTCAGCACAGATCTCAAATATACAAAAGTACCATCGACCATTGTCAGTAAAATTTAAAAACAGTGGCATTTTTATTCAGCAAAATTGGTTTGGTTTTTGTTGGTATATAGGTACTAAATCGGAAACGAACTGCGCTGTGAATCGTAAAAGCCAAATATAAGCTGCTGATGTGTTCTCATTTTATTAGAGCCCAGTCAGTACCTACCACCAGTTAAAAGCTAGAAAAACACTTCGTTTAGGCACTCAACGCATCGAAGAGGAAAAGCCAAATTTTTTATTGTAGTGAGTTAGGTAGGCAAACCATACTCGTATATTTATCTACCTATAGTCACATTTAAAGTAAATAAAAAAAATAATAAAATTGAATTTGAAATTCCTCCCTCGTAACAAGTACCTACCTCTTTCAAAATTTTTTATGTCGGCTAGGATGGAAACTAAAATCATAAACTTTTGATTTCCTAATAATTTCAGGAGTTTTGATTCTATGCATACCCATAAAAACTTGATAAGCTTATTTAATCGAAAAGGATTCTTTTATTGCTATACAAAAACAAAGATGAAATTGGAGTAATTGCCATAGCCATAACTTCGTGGATCCAGTGAAATTAGACATTAGGCTAACTGCAAATCTGAATTAAGGTGGAGAGCTTTATCTTTGCTATCGGCGTAAGCTTTTCCTAAAAAGTAGGGGAGAGGGGGGCACCTTAGGACAAAATTTTTTTTTTTTTTTTTTTTTTTTAAATTTGAAGTGGAGTTGCCACTGAAAATTTTATTAAAATGTTAAAAAGTTTTTATTTTAGTACTTTTTTTGAAGTTGTCTTAAACTGCCCCCCTCTCCTCTGCGCAAAAAAAATGAAAACATATAAAAGAACTCATGTAATTTATATGAAAAGAAATACAGGCCCGGCGCACACTGGTCAAACTTCCCAAAAACATGGCCAAAATTATTTGTTGTGTTTTTTTTTTTGGTCTACGATTGCATAAATTCGTCGATAAAGCTTTTTTAGGCAAATACACTATTTGTAGTAAAATTTTGTTTAAATAAACTCAAATAAGAAAATATTAAATATTTTTGAAAGTAGTTTTAGTTATTTTCAGTTTTCTCAAAAACTAGAAGACATAAGAGTTAGGACCATCTAGTTTTTAGCCTTCGATTAAAAAACAGTAAATCATTTAATAATTTAAACTAAAATAGTACTTTTTACCAAAAATTTTATGGAACACACTTTTATTTTCAGTATTCCTAATACCTATCTTGAATTTCCATTTTCTTAAAAAGTCGCAATGGTTTTTGATTGAATCTTAATCTAAATACTTCAAGGTAAATTTAAAGCCTAATTTAATTGCTCAGCAATGCCCAGAATTCAAACTTTTCCTTTATGAAACAAAAAGTACGATTTTTTACTAAGTCCTAAAAGTCATTTTTTGAACAAATAAAAATCTGCCCTATATGTACTTGAAATATCTCAAAAAAAATTATCATTATTCTACTTACCGCATACTAGCAATAGATTCCATAATATTTTTTTTTATCACGAAGAAATTATAAAAAAGAGAAACAAAGTACAGCCTCTTGTTTTCGCCACCAAAACTGATGGTACTGCACGTGCTCTCTAAAAGTTCCTACTTTGGACGTATTAACTGACGAAATGGTTGCAAAATAAATAGCGGGATTAGTGAGAAACTAGGGTCATGTTAATTTTAAATAACTTTGCATTAAAAAAATAACAAATCGATTTTTATTGTTTATAGTTTTTTTAGTTGGGCTGTTTTTTTTTTTAACTTCCTATTGGTTATTGTAATCGGTCCGATTTGTGAAATTGACAATTTTGACATTTCTCGAGGTTTCGAGGTCGGATTACATTGTTTTTAGAGAGATGTCTGTGTACCATGTACGTTCGTACGTTCGGAAGCTTTTTTTCGTTCACGATATCTCGAGAACGCGTAGAGATATCGATTTCGAGTAAATTTTATTTTACAGATAATAAAGCCCTTACATGCTGAAAGGATTTTTAGAAAAATTCAATTAACGGTTTTTGTATTATAGTAATTTAAAAAAAAAAGTTGTAAAATGGCTTGTTTCTCGAATATCTCTAGAACAAATAGAGCCATCCCGGTTTCATTCTATAAATATTGACGTAGTGAAAAATATGTAATACTTAAAAAAAAAATCAACCCACAGTTTTTTTTTTAATTAAAAAAAAACCATTAAAAATTGTTAAAAAATATCGATTATCTTGAGAACACGCAAATATATTAAGTTCGGGTTAATTTTTTTAATACACAAAGTTATAGCTGATAATCGGTAAAGTTTGTAAAAAAATTGAATTAACGTTTTTTTTTCCAGGCCAAAAACACTGCAAAAAAAAATGCTAAAAATTGTTAAAAAATGTTTTTCGGCTCGAATATCTCAGAAACAATCAATGGTATAATAAACTCCCGAATAGTTTTTGTTTACACACAATACCATAGTTAGTAATTAATAAGGTTTTCAAAAAAATTCAATTTACGGTTTTTTTCTAGGACAAAAAAAGTATTCAGAGCAAACAGCCGAACTTAGGCCTTCTCTTGATTCCACAACTGATAAGGTTTTTGAAGATTTTGAATTGATAATAACTATTTTATATCGAGTTCCAAAGGGCACCAATAGGAAGTTATCCAGTGTGGGTCAAACCCAGCATCTTTTTTTTTTGGTTTTGGAAGGGTGCATTGATTAAGATTTGGACATCACCCATTTAACGACCAATCTAGTGAGTATACGTGATATAGTTTCGATAGGAAACTATATGAAACTAGGAAACCAAACTACTAAACTGCATCCTTAAAGTTTAAGTTAAAATCCGTTCTGAATTTAGAAGTTTATTCTATCATTCATACAATTTTAAATAAATTTCGTAAGATTTAATTAAACTTTCTTTTAACTTAGCAACATTTTAAAAATAACTATGAATACGGTCTATTTCGTCGTACCCTTTTTAAGACCCTTTTCTGATGAGATAAGACATAATCCAATTTTAAGTATATAACGGCTTAAATTAATAAATAACAAAATATTCTATAGCTCACCACATTTGATGTATGTGTCACTCATTACTAAATATCACTGTGGAATGGGATATTTTATATCTTCATATATTATATCAATTTTAATAACACAACATTCACATCAAGGAAATAAATGCTTAACAAGAGATGTTAAGCATTTATTTCAGCATCATGACAAAAATACTATTTATAAAATCAAAAAAAAAAAAAAAAAGAATAAACATTTTTCCGCTAAATGTGTTTCAGCTAAAGCTATAAATCTTTACTTCAGGGCGATGGCGATGGATTCTCCCGCAAAGACATGTTTTTTGTAGTTCAGAACTATAGTAACCATCATATATCACTTCTATAAAAGATGCCCTTTTAGCCTCTCATCTCTATCTTGGAAAATGAATGACTTTTTCGTTAAGTAAAATGAATGAAAAAATCATTCAAGGAAATGAAAGATATATTATGTGTTGCAATTTCTTCCATTTCATTACATTTTTATTTAATAAAAAAAAAAAAAAAAAAAAAAAAACACACACAATTTATCATATTAGGTATTAGTAGTTTCTTTAAGTTTTCCAAATCAATCCTCTATACACCCAAATAAAAATAAAAAAAAGGCTGGCTTTGACCCACACTGATAACTTCCCCTTGGTTTCCTTTGAAACTCAACACCCGATGTTATTTTTTAAATTACCTATTAAAAATCTTGGAAAAACTTATCAATCAAGGAAAGGATGTTTACTCTAAGTATATGCGACACGAAAAATTAAATTAAAATTTGTATATTAAATAAAATCAATCCGAATTTAATATCGTTGTGTGTTCTCAAGATATTCGATATTTTTTAACAATTTTTAATGTTTTTTTAAATAAAAAAAAAAGCGGGTTGATTTTTTTTGAGCCGAAGTCGCATAGCATTATTTGTTCTAGAGATATTCGAGAAAAAAGCCATTTTACAACTTTTTTAAATTACTGTAATAAAAAAACTGCTTACTGAATTTTTCTGAAAATCTTTTCTGCACGTTATGGCCTAATTATCTGTAAAATAAAATTTATTTGAAGTCGATATCTCTATGCGGTCTTGAGATATCGTCGGCGAAAAAAGCTTCCGAACGTACGAACTTACATGGTACACAGACATCTCTCTAAAAACAATGGCGCAAAATTTTAAACAGCCTGATGTTAAGGTATTAGCATGATACTACTTAACAATTTTCTAATCTTAAAACTCTTTACTAAAATATTCTTAGTTTTAAACATTTTCTAACTAGTATCATACTAAACCTATTTTTCTAGCTGAACACGCCTAAAAAAGTGACAGTTCAACCCATTTTTGAAACTGTAGCTGCCAAAGTGACACTTGGATTTAGTATGATACTAAAAAGATAAAATAGGCATTTTTAACTTTAGTAAAATGTTAAAAAGATAATAAAATAAAATAAATAAATTTGATGGCACAACAGCTCATGAAGAACTAGGGCCTAGTGACTTACAACTCTCAACCATTCCTGTGTGCGTGTCTGCAGGAATGGAGGGGACCTACAGTTTATTGCCGAATCCGAACGGCTAACGAGCGGCACTTTTCTGTGACAGGAGATACTCTTTTTTTTCTCTTTCTTTCTTTCTTTTTTTTAAATAAATAGGTGGCGAGGCTGGGGATCGAACCTTAGACCTCCGGCATGAAAGTCCATCGCACTAACCATCACTCCACGGCTAAAAGATAATACTTGTCTAAAATTTGGAAAAGCCTGTTTTAACCTAGCATCACTAAAAATGCTTTAACATCATACTAAATCGTCTAAAATTTTGCGCCAATGTAATCCGACTCCAGAGACCTCGAAATGTCGAGAAATGTTAACATTTTTAAATTCACAAATCGGACCGATTACAATAACTTCCAACTTTTAAGCTCATTATTAATTCCTTTAAAAAAAATATTCTTAAATAAAAAAGTCCAGTAACCTTTTCGTCTCATAAGAGGGAAAGAAAGTTTTGAAAAAAAATGTTTTTTTTTTTTAAGAACTATTTTTTTTAAATAAAATTTTACGTTATTAGTCCAGTCAACGAAGACCTAAAATCATAAAATAAATGAAATAAACCATGTAGCCTGGGTTATTTTTTTAACTGGTAGGGTTGACCCTCAGTTCCAACATACCAAAAAGTCCCCAGCCCAGGGCCGCGAGCTTAAGCCTGGAGAGGGGGTTAAAGGTCCCCTTTTTTAGTTTTTCGCGAATATTTCGAAAACAAAGGGCTTAACTGAAAATGTCTGGACCAAGAAATTAAAGTAAATTAAATTTCCTACAAAAACTGTTATATTTATATTTTCGCTTGGAGCAACACTAAGGAAGATGCGGGGTGGAGAAATGTCAAGAAATCTAAAAAATCGGTCATTAGCCTACAAAATTTATTGTTTATAGATCAATTTTATCTAGAAATAACAGAAAAAATAAGTATATGTATTCAAAATTATTCCATTGATGATTTGGAAGGGAGTTTATGGGGTTAAAACAGGTGGCAAGGGATAGAATTTCCTAATTTAATTTATTTGCTACAGTGTTTGCATTCACTATGAAAAATACTGTTTCTTTAAAGGTAAAAAGTATAATGGATTTTTCCAAGTTACTGACCATGACTTTGTAAAATAGTTTTCAGACATGTACTAAGAAAAAAATCGTTTAGGATAGGGGGGTCTATGTCCCCCCGTTTATAAGGGAGGGGCCATTTTCTAAAGCATTGACATAAAGTGCATTAATAATTATTTAAAATCAATGGAAGTACCTATAATACAACACTACAGGTTTTTGAAAATCAAAGACCTATTCTTTTATTTTGTTGCTAAAACAAGTTTTTTTTATTAAACAGGTTATAAAAAAATTGAACTTAAATTTAAAATTTTTGAAAAAAAAAATTTATAATGATTTTATTCTCAAAATTTTTTGTAGCTAAGTGCTAAATTTTAGTTCAGTATTTATGGCCGTTGTTAATTCTTAGTCGAACGCTAAAAACTAGATAGCTGTAGGTCTTTCAGTTTTTGAGAAAAACAAAAATTATGAACACTACACACACACATATTTTTCGCGAACCCATATGGTTTTCTTCTGCAGGTGGTGACTTTGGCCATACCCTGTATAAGTAAAAATTAACCGTGGATCATAGTAAGTGTATTTATTTAACATTCATATTTTTATGCACATTATAATAGACGTCCCTGCAGTGTTGCTTTATAAAATAATAAAATATAAACAGTTAACGATTTATAATGAGGCATTATTGTTATTAAAATGCAAATATGCAAAATTGAATTTGTATTTTTTTAATTTATAATCCTTAAAAAAATATTTATTTCTGACAATGTGGGTCATTAGTTTTTTTATCTTTTATAAAAAAAAAATAATGATTAAACTTTCAAGCATCCTCATCCGTTTAAAGGCCATCCTGTGTGTGTAACAAAATGTCAACATCGAATACATCTCTTTGCATTTTTTTGTCATCACTAATTCCTGAGATGAGAAAACAATATAATTTATTAATTCCACGGAAACGAGGAGATTTAAATCGATTTCAGGGATATGCCATCATTATGGTATACATTCGCTCATAGCTATTGACCTTATCGAATAATAAATAGGGGAGATCAAATTGTTATTGGTGTGTGTTTGTTTGAGTGCATCTATCTTTTCTCTGACACATTTACTGCGCCTAGAGCCCTGGAGGGGTTTTGCAAATGTGAATATGACATCCCACACTGACCATAAAACAGACACGAGTTTCTGCGGTCAAAGTGAGGCTGATGTGCCAGAGCCGGACCCGACTCTATACCAGAATGTTTGAGTAGATTGCGGTCACTGCACAGGCAAGGCACACATCAGTGATGGCCAACCAAATCGATTTGAGGAGGGTCGTTCGTATATACCGAACCCATTTCAAACTCTATAGCTGAAAAGTTTTTCATGATTCCTATATTTCTTGGGGATAAACACCTAAGGAAAACCACAAGCAGACAGACAAATGCAACGAATTCGCAGCACCACCATAAACAGAGTTGTCATACTCTCTTTTCTAGCAAGATGCTGCGGACCTGTTGTAGTGCAAGGATTTTGTTGCTACCAGAAACCACACATGGATGTGCTTTTTTATGGTGATGGATATTTCACCATACCATAATATTTTATCATATTGCGGCAAGAGAATATTGCAAGTGAGAAAAAAGGATACTGGGGCTCTTATACATATAAAAACACACGTCTGGAGGGATTAAAGTGTAAGACAGACAGAGTAATAAATAATGGGGTAACCAAACAAGTTGCAAGAGTGAATGGGGGATACGTCATGCGAGTATGGGGATCAACCCCTTTTTATCGAAAGACCCTCCAGAATGAAGTGTTTTATTAAAGATTATTCGAATCCTTGGTCCTTGGTGAAAGAGGAAAGCTTACCGTGTTGTTGTTGTTGTTGATATGGAGGATGTTGAATGTAGGCATCTTCGATCTAGACTTCTTTTATACTGACAAACAAAACGGATACGATTCTTGAGACTTTGTTTCAACTTCAAGTTGGCGTGGTCGCTGTGTTTGTATGGAAAACACTATTTTATTAAGACCATGATAAAGTAAATAATTTGAAATGATGGTCGTGAAATGTTCTGGGTCTTTTTTTATTTTTTTGACTATAAGTTAGAGATTTTTGTAATGGTTTCTTGAGCATATCAAATATTTAAATGGGCGTCTTTTAATTATTAATTGCAAATTAAGAGCGAGTTGCTGAGAGTTAATTAATTATTTGTGTTGAGTTCTATAAACGAAAACAACTAGGCTGGAAGAAATGAGGGATAACAAATTGTTTTCTAAATCAAAACATAACTATGTATAGGTTTGCTGAGGATGAATGAGGATTGTGCGTCCTTTTTAAAATGAATAAAATATCCATTTGGCAAAATATGCAAAGAGTAATGGGACTTGGGAGTAAGGAGATATTTTAATTACTTTTCCTTGGAATTCCAAAAACTTAATTTCCCAAATATCTGAAACAAGTAATAAATAAGGCTGCTATAGTCGGTTGAATTGAATGAACTTCGGGAAGAAGTAAAGATTTTATAAGAATTTTTTTTAAATGTTCTTTGAATATACCTGCTCCTGCTCATATTTATAATCTTACTTCTTAAATATGAGCGTTCGAACGGCTGGACGAATTCTAACGAAAATAACTAGGGATTAAAAATTATTAAAGATTTTAAATGTAAATAAAATAAAATAAAATCCTCGAAAGGACTGAACACGAACTTACTTTCGTGGTTCAAATTTAAAGGTTTTGAATTTAAAAGATTGTTAATTATTGGTAGATACATCCTTAAATGTAAGTATACATACATATAATTAAAACAAATTATTAATAATATATTCATTCATGTAATAGAATGCAGAATTCGGAAAATGAAGCATGAAGCCTCTTCTTTAAATTGCAAAGTTATTTAAACTTAAAAGAACCTCCTGGAATAATTTTTTTTTTATCAAAATAGGAAAAGCGGTAAGCAAGAAAGTCGAAAAAAAAACCGTACTATGGCAGGAACTATTAATAACAGTTTTTGTAAATATTTTTTTTTTTTTTCACCAAAATATAGAACACAAAATTTTTATCGAAATCGTTAGAGCCGTTACCGAGACAAAATATACCATCAAATTTGCACATTTTAATAGTTTTTTTCAAAAACATAGATGTTGCCAATGGATACGAATTATCACGTCCGCCGCGCCATTTCTTGCAAGCAGTTTACCGATGCACCTACATTCAGAGAAAATATCAGTTAAAAATTAACCAACTATCAACGTCGTCTTGTTGAATTTATACAATTTAATTCTATCATTATAAAATAGAAATAATACACTGAGGGAAAAATGCATTGTAAAGTTAAATACGATCGTATTTGATTTTAAGTTGACGGCGTTTATTCAAATAGACAACGTAATTTCTACAAAGTCAACCTTGTTCCAAAGTGAAAATATATTCATTTTAACATTGCAATCCACATTTAATTGCCCTCAATGTATTTTCAAAGTGAAACGTATTCATTATTACGTTGCAATCCACATTAAGGTTAGTGCGATGGACTGTCATGCCAGAGGTCTGGGTTCAATACCAGCCGCTTCCACCTTAAGTTTTTTCCGGGCAAGTGATACGTATTCATTTTTACGTTGCAACATACTTGTGTAACTTTTAAAATGCGAACAGCGTAGTTTTAAAGTTGATGCATAGTAAGTAAAAATTTAAAGATGGATTCTTTTTTATTTTTGAACTTCTTTTTTTTTTATTATTTGTTAGCGGGTTGTGATTTTTCGAGTTACCTTCAATACATTTGTGAAGGAATTAAACGCGCACTCAAAATTCACAACACATAACCGAAAAATAATGATTTCTTTTCCAATTTATTTAATTAGTTCATCAATTATATCAGATTATCAATACGAAATGATTCATTAAGTCTTAACAAACGAATAATCAACCACACACACATATGAAACGCATCGAGCATGATTATGTTACACGCATACAATAATTTATATAAGTTATTTATCTTACACAAACCAATACAAACAACAAGCTGTTTAGCAACACTTTTGAAGTTGAAACATGGTATTTTCAAAGATGTGTGCGTTTCAATCTACGAGGTTTTGATTTGATTTAAAGATGATTACACTTCAAATCAAGAAAAAACGTAGTTGTATCAAATTTGTGTGTTTAAGTACGGAAACACTTTGAATTAAAGTCTTTCTACTTTGATTCAAAAATGTTCGGCGTTAGCGCCAAATCGTTCCAAAATATATTTGAAGTGGTTTTCATTGATTTTACGTTGTTTTTTCCCTCAGTGTACTGTTAAATCAAGTAGAAAATCTAGAAAAATTATCTAACATACATTTCTTACCAGTATAATTTATAGAAGTCAATGTTTAATAAAAACCAATTGCCATGCTAGGTTTGCTAGAGAGCAGGGTTGAATTAACATAACAAGATGTAAATTTAACAATACTCACCTTTATTGAGCTTACGTGATCCAATGCCATATTATACCATTGAGTGCCAGTTGTAAAATCGTGGTTTAAATTTTGATCCGTGGTTCAGGAATTTTAACTCGCCGATTTCGGCGGGTTAACTGAGGTTCAACTATGGTTCAAGGTTCCAATATTCACTAAAAGCCAATTGCATGCCTGAACCATCGTTGAACCACAGTTAATTCGCCGAAATTGGTGAGTTAAAATTCCTGAACCACGGATCAAAAAATTTGTACAACTGGCCCTGACCCGGTTAAGTTTGTATGATGAGGTTTAACTATGGTTCAAGGTTCTAGGCAATAGTTCTGTGTTAAATGCCAATCACATGCCTGAACCATCGCTAAACCTCAGTTGCTAAACTGGCCCTTAACCGCCGAAATGCGGTTAAGGGCCAGTTGTACAAATATTTGATCCGTGGTTCAGGAATTTTAACTCACCAATTTTAGCGGATTAACTGTGGTTCAACGATGGTTCAGGCATGCAATTGGCTTTTAGTACATATTAGAACCTTGAACCATCGTTGAACTTCAGTTAACCCGCCGAAATCGGCGAGTTAAAATTCCTGAACCACGGATCAAAATTTAAACCAGGATTGTACAACTGGCACTTATTAAAACTCCTGACCTAAAGGTCAACATTTAACCCACGATTGCACTAAGGTCCAGTTGTACAAACCTGATTCAATATTTAACCCATGGTTCAAGGTCTTTAATTAACCGCATTTCGGCAGATTAACTGAGGTTTAGCGATGGTCCAGGTATGTACTTGGCTATTATCACATATACTTAAACCTTGAACCATCGGTGACCCTCAGTTAATCCACCGAAATCGCCGAATCAAATTTCCTGAACCACGGATTAAATATTGAACCACGTTTGTACAACTGGCCCCAAGAAAAATATGAAAGTAAGTACATATTTTAAAAATATATTTGAATGATCATAAATAACTTACGAATATATAGTCATCAAATAATTTCAATATAACTGGATTGATTATGTTCTTACCTGTAAGAAAAAAAAATATTTTATTTATAATTTAGTATAAAATTGTCAAAACAGTCAGAAAAAAGGTAAGGAGAATAAAAGTAATATACATTATATACCAGTTTAAATGGTTTAGAGTTCTCTAATGGGGAAAATAAGCGTATAAAATATGACTTTAAATTAAACAATTCTTGAATATATAAACTATTAACTATGATTCTTTTATTTATGTTTTTTTCTTCTTATTATTATATGATTTTTTTCAAAAACTTTTCAAATTCCTAGTTTAAGCCTATATTTATTGTGCGGCTGAGCATTAAAAATATAAGTATTAACTGTTAAGTTACTGCCCATAATTTCGTAATGGCCCCAACTACAAAATTTTCAATTTTGAGTTTATGGCATTTTTGGACTTAGGGCAATGCGCCAACTCCAAAAATACCATAAACTCAAAAACTGAAATTTTGTAGTTAGGGCCAATACGAAATTATGGGCAGAGTAAGTATTGTATGTAATTATATTTGTCATGGAAATGTAAATAAAAAAATTTATAAAAAAAAAATAGAATGCAACGAAATTGGAGACAAATTGGTCTATATGTATTTATAAATGAAACACACGGTAGTAGGTAACTAAGAAATAAGACATTTTTCTCAAAATCCTGCAAAATCAATTGTTCCTTAAAGCCCTCAAAATAAGATAAGTAACATGATCTATAGGTGTCATATTGAAAGCAACAGAATATCAAAGAAAAAGTACCTACTCTTTGTTAAACTTTTTTGAATACACTTTAAGTATTCCATAACATGACATTAGATACATTTTACTCACATTAAATAAATTCCTTAAATAACGTAGGTAACTTTTTCATTTAAAAGATGAATAGATAATTGTTTGTTTGTTGAAAAGAAAAAAAAACGAAATTCTTTTCACAATACCAAATCCACGCAATACCATCCCACCTGTCGAAATACATTTCAAGATACATTATCTTTTTTTTTATTTTGTTTGGCATAATCAAAACCAAGAAGAAAAAACAACATCCTATCTGACATTATCCGACCCAGATTCGGGAAATCCTCCCTTCGACCTGTCAAAATAAATATTCATCCTTCCTGCACTTGACATATATTTTATTCGAAACACAGTTGTTCTAAGCCACTTACATAATTAAAGGTTACCTCATACTTTATTGACCTATCTGTCGCTTACAACATTCTTTTTTTGTTTTGCCCTTAGACCGAAAAAAGTTAACACACAAAAAAGACAATTTTTTTTGTTTTCTGTTTTCTTAGTTATGATGTTATGAATGACCGAATTATAAAATAAACTTTCAGACAAAAGATATGGCTTTCGTTTTGTATTTAGCAAAATAAGAATGAAAAACATATCTTTTTTCTTTTTGCTTAAATAATGAAATGAAGTTAAAAAAAAGAAAATACATATACCTATAAGTTGGACCGAAAACAGAACATAGTTGAAAGGACTTTTTTTTAGTTAACCTAATTGGACGCCAAGTTATGTAGGTACGAGTAACTTTAAAGGGTGATTTATTTAATATCTTTTAGTTTTAAACTTAAATAATATCTTATTTGATTTAAAAAAAAAAAACATACTTCTTATCTCCATTATTCTTTGATTTAAAAATTAAGTTGTTTGAGTCAGCAATTTTTAAAATATTTAAGAGTTTTTGTTCGTACTTTAAAAAAGATAGAGACTTCGTAAGTATTGTCGGTGTTTTTAAGTAATTATTTTTCTATTTTCCGCCTTAATGGCCGGAAATAGAAGTAAAATTAGACTTTCACTTCGAAAAAAATCCAAGAAAGCTGAATTTTGGTGGAGATTTTTAATCTTAAGCATTTTCCAAAAAGTACTCTAAATTTGGACTTGGGGTGAAAGGGGCTAAACTTCAGTTTTTTGCAAATTTCACGAAAACGGCCAGTTTTTTTTTTCATATGTAGGCAAACATTGTAGCTTATGAATTTACATATTAAAAATATAATAACATTTTTTTTCGTACAATCAATAGATTTTGAACCAAGCGTGCACATTGCACAAACGTTATGGTTTAGTGAATTTAGCCAACAAAATTTAATGAGGTTACATGTTTCGACGGGCAAATATTTTTTTATCGTATGTGTTTGGTTACATCTCCAAACTATAAAAAAAATGTTTGGTGTGGTAGGGTTTAGGAAAAAGTCGCCATACTGAAATAGATGGCCATTTTGTTTTCATTTAATTACTCACCTGGATTTTATTTTGTGACAAAATGACCAATGAAAAACTTTTAGAGAGTTAAAATATTTACGATATCTGGTAATTATTTCATCTTTAAGTTAAAGCTTGTCAAATTTCACCTAAACCAAATTTGGTTGGATATGGAATATTTAGCTTGAAGATACTTTACTCCCTGCTTCTCCTGTGGCATCAATTCCACAAAAACCTATGACAACTTTATAGAGGAGGGAGAGGCACGGTGCAATATAACTTTGTCCAACATTATTTTTTTTTTTAATTGTAATATATTTCATCAACTTTTGCATTTTAAAAATTAAAAACCACATTAATGGCGGATTTAAGCACCCCCTACCCTAGTACAAAACTTTTTACCCCTTCCCAAAAAATTTTATACAAAAATTTAACCTGATATTTTTGAACCTTGAAGATTCGATTCGGAAGCCAACATAACTCGATTTTGAATTATTTTTCACTTCAGAATTATTTTAAAATAGTTGGATTTACATAAGCTACATCTTTCACCTTCACATTAAAAATTCATATTAAAAGACTGACAGTTTTTGTGAAATTTGAAAAAAAAACTGAGCTTTAACCCCTTTCACCCCCCGTAAAAACTTTAGGAAATGTCCAAATTTAGGGTACTTTTTGGAAAATGCCTAATAAGATACAAAAATAAAGATCTCCACCAAAATTGAGCTCTGTTGGAATTTTTTTCGTAATTATGCCTTTTTTGTCTAATTTTCCTGGGCTTAGATTGATGAGAGGTCTGAAAAGTACTTTTCACCATAACTTCCGTCGGTCTGTGTATATCTGTGCGTCTGTGCATCTGTGCGGCTGTGCGTTTGTGTGTCTGTGCGTATGTGCGTCTGTGCGTCTGTGCGTCTGTGCGTATATGCGTCTTGCGTCCGTGCGTCTTACATCCGTGCGTCTTGCGTTCACTATGATTTCAGCTAGAGCTGATTTGCTTCAAATTTGATAAAGAGGTTTCGAATTTTTGATTTAGGGCATCTAGAACAGGAAGCTGCCATTCAAATATTTCGGCTTTTTTCAATTTTTTTCGAAAACGACTCTAACAATTTTAATTAAACTTCGTACCTGTAATGATAGTTTTAAAAAAATTATGTTTCATTTATTTAGGCCCATTATGCGATTAACCACTTTACTTGCCCAGCAACTTAGTCTGTGGAAAAAAAAAAAACTAATTCTTAAATTCTCTTTGAAGCATCCTGTGACTATTTTTTCAAACGTCAACAGGTAGCAAAAAAAATAAGTCAAAAAGCTTGTCGCCTTGGGTCATCAAAACACACGCAGATCAGCAAAATTGTCTGTCTTTGGCAGAATAGTGTTGTCCTAAGCTTTTTATATGTATAAATGTGCGCGACAAGTTTCCAACACGTAATCTTAGAATTTGACATACTTTCTGGTTGTTTTTGATGGAAATAAGGATGGACATCAGACATAGTCGAGAGAGAGAAAGGATGATGCCAAATTGATAGTGGTGGTGGCATGTTGGACAATTGCCTTGAGGAAATGAAATTTGTCTTTGTCATGTTTTCGTTTTTTTTTTTTTTTTTTTGTAAGCAACAGAAAAATAAGCAAAAAAAGAAAATGAAAATCGGAAAAGAAGGAATTTACAAAATGTTATGAATTTCTTTTGATGGAATACTTTCAGCGAACACATTTCTTTTTTATATCGGGGAATTGAAACGGAATTTTCTCCCATCTTTATAGCAGTGACCCCGATTTCGGGGGGCTTATCCTTATTTAGTTTTTCTTTCATTTCCATTCTACAAGCGGAGTTTTTCAGAGTGCTAAATATCTGTATACATAACTTTAATCAGGTCACTCACACATTTCGTACTTTTTCACGATGGAGTGTTTGTGGGGCGGCTACTCCACACCGCCTACTTCTAGGCTCTGGTTTTGTGTTTCTTTCCTTTTTTTTTTTCTTCCTCATAAAATATAGCAGCAACATCCCTTTTGATGGTTTATGTATGTATGAAAATGATTACATGTCCTGCGGGGGAATTTCTGATAGAATATAAATTCATAGGGAGGAAAGAAAAAGGGATGATAAATGGGAATAAATCTTTGAGCCTCAAGGTAATGATAATGATTATCTAAATGTGATGTGTACATTTAATTAACAACATAGTTTCATATAGACATAGAGAGTATCTGATGGGATATATTAATCAAAGCATTCGTACTTATGTCTCTTTTGGTTTTATTTGGATTTATGAGATGGGTTTGTGGTTGCGAATTGCCTTGATTGAAATCACCATACAAAAGTTATTTCGGTATTTGATTTAACTAGAATCCTATATCGTATTTGTAGGTACATATATATTGTGTAAAATTGTTTACCTACTGAGTATACAATTTAGAGCTCCTATTATAAACGTGCACACGTGTAGGCTGCGGTTACGTCCAATGCTAGTAAACTAAGCTCACGAGTAAGAAAATCTTGGATGATTTTTCACGCTAGATCAATTCACATTTTTTTGGTATTTAATACTTCAAATTCTTTTGAGATCATCTTAAGCATTTAAAAAGAGAAATTTTCGCGATATTTTTTTTTATCTGAAAGCTGATACTAGCGTGCACTCTCTTACTGGCGCGAAAACGTTAGACGTAACCGCAGCCTTATACTTTTCATTGAATTTTTAACTTCCCATTGGAAGTTATTGTAAGTGGTCCGATTTAGTGAACTGCCATTGGCATTGACATATTTCCACGTTTCGAGGTCTCTGAAATCCGAATACGTTTGTGAGCTTTTTTATCTCTGACGATATATCGAGAACGAATCGAGATATCGACTTCAAATGAATTTTATTTTACTTACTTACTTTTCGGATGGCGCTCATAGCCCAGGATGGACTACGGCCTCAACTAACAAGCCCCTCCAGCCAGCTCGGTCCCTAGCTATAGCTGCCTCCAGTTACGCACTCCAAATTGGTTGAGGTTGTTCTCCACTTGTTTGCGTCACCTAAGGTGGGGTCTTCCTCTGCTGCGCAGACCGTCAGGGTTAGATTCGAAAACTCGTCGGGCTGGTGCGTTGGTGTCCATATGCTCCATGCCGTGTCACAGCCATCTCAGATTTTTGAAAAGGTCGACGTCGCTGTAGAGCACGTAAGGCTCGTTGTTGAATCTTCTCCTCCATACTCCATCTATACAGACTGAACAGAAAATCACCCGAAGAATCGTCCTTTTAAAGCACCCAAGCAGATTCTCATCCGATTTTGATAGGGTCCATGCTTCTGCGCCATATATCGGGACCGGGATGATTAAGGTCAGATATAAGGTCTCCTTGGTTCTTTGCGAGAGGGCTTTATTACTCAAATGCCTTCTTAGCCCGAAGAAACAGCGATTGGCAAGAGTATAATTCTTCGTTTGATCTCTGCACTGATGTTATTTTGCGATGTTATAGTGGACCCCAAGTACACAAAGTCATTGACGACTTCGAAGTTGTACCTATCCAACGTGATGTTTTGCCCGATTCGACGATGTTGAGATTCCTTTCTCGGTGATAGCATATACTTCGTCTTGTCCTCATAATCGCCGCCCCCGATTCAATACTTGCAAACGCGCCGGTGACAGCTCCCAATGATGTCAATATCATCTGCATAAGCAAGTAGTTGAACAGACTTTTGAAAAATTGTACCACTGTTGTTGACTTGCGAGTTGCGTACAATTGCTTCAAGAACGGTGTTAAACAGGTTGCATGATAACGCGTCGCTTTCCCTCAAACCTTTCTGGACATCAAAGGGTTCGGTGGTGTTCTTGGCGACATTTCTCCATCGTCATCCTGCACAAGCGGACGAGTTTGGCAGGGATGCCGAGATGTGCCATGGCTCTGTATAGCTCGGCTCTGTCTACGCTATAATATGCGAGCGACTTAAAAATCGATAAAAAGGTGGTGTGTATCGATTTGAAACTTCTGTGTTTTTTCCAAAATCTGTCGAAGTGTGAACATTTGATCAACGGTTGATTTGCCGGGCCTAAAACTACACTGATAGGGGCCGATCAGATCGTTGACAAACGATTTTAAGCGATCACACAGTACAGATGACAAGATTTTGTATGCGACGTTGAGGAGACTTATACCTACCTCTGTAGTTGGCACAGGTCAGAGCATCTCCTTTCTTGTGGATGGAGCACACTATACCGAGGTTCCATTCATCGGGCATATACTTTCCTCCGACCAAATTTTGGAGATAAGCTGGTGTATACTCCCTACCAAGTCATCTCCCCCTGCTTTGAATAGCTCGGCTGACAGGCCATATGCCCCAGCAGCTTTTGTACACTTTAAGCTTGGATATCGCTAACCGCACTCCAGTTTAGGTCGGGTGGACGGAAATTTTGACAATCATCGTCCAAATTGAATGTAGTTTTCTTTCTAATAGCGGAATTTTGGCCATCTTCGCCGTTTAGTAGTCTAGAAAAGTGTTGTTTCCAGATCCTCAGTACCGACTGCGTGTCTACTACCATATTCCCGCTCTCATCTCGGCAGGCTTCCGTTCTGGCCTTGTAACCCTGGGTAGTTTGCCTCACCCTTCATTAGAACTTCCGAACATCACCCCTGCCGCTACAGTCCTCAATAGATTCGACCACCCGCTTCGCATGCTCTCCCTTTTTCCTCCTGAGAAGTCGGTCTTCCTCCCTTCGTTTTTGCCTGTAGAGCTCCCAGGCTGCTCTCTCAGAAACTCTGGTTCTAGTCTGCAGCATTGCTTGGTAGGCCTCATTCTTTGCTTCATGCGCCAGCCTGCATTCTTCATCGAACCAGGGGTTTCGTTGTGGTGGTCTAGTGAAACCCAGCACATCGTCACGGCACTTCTGATGGCATTTTGGCAGTTTTTCCACTGGTCCTCTACAGATGATGCTCCATAACGTTCAGAAAGGGTTTTCAGAAAAATTCAATGAGCTCTCGAGAGCAAATAATGCTATCAACCTCGGCCTAATTTCATTCTATATACATACTGACGTGGTGAAGAATTGGTGAGACTTAAAAAAAAACTGCTTAAGATTGATAAAGAAAAATTATTTTCGGCTCTAATAACTTGAAAACAAACAAAGAATATTAACTCAGGGCTACAATGCCATAGTTGATAATTCGTAGAGTTTGAAAAAAAAATTCAATTGAAATATAACGGTTGTGAAGACTTAGCACCTCATGTATGGGATATTCGCAAAAAATTATGTCATCTAAAAAGTCAGTAATTGGTCATAAAAAGTCTGCTATTTTTAAAAATTGATCAGGCTTAGAAAATTATACATTTTAATTAACTGGAAAATAAATATTGAAGAACGGGTAAAGAAAGCCTGCATGGCCCTCTACGCCTGCAGCAAAACATTTGGTAAAAAGTGGGGCCTCCAGTCGAAAATGATACTGTGGACGTACACAGCCGTGGTACGACCAATCCTCACGTACGGTTCAATTGTATGGTGGCCCGCGCTTAATAAAGCCTACAACATAGACAAGCTAAAAAAAAGTACAAAGAACAGCAAGCGTTGGCACAACAGGGGCCTTACGAACATGCCCAACAGATGCCTTAAGCGTTTTTCTGCACCTACTACCACCCGACTTGCATATAAAATATCTAGTATCCTGCAGCGCGATAAGACTAAAAGAGTCGAATTGTTGGGTTGCCAGACCTTATGGTCATAGCAATATTACAAAACTGATCCCTATGGACATGTTCTCAACAGCCATTGACTACTGCACTCCTACTCTGGACCTTAGTTCTGATTTTAAAGTTATTTTTCCTACCAGGGAGGAATGGAAAGATGACTTCGTGACGAGAGGCTTCGACACAACTATCTTCACTGATGGTTCAAAGATGGAGTGTGGAGTTGGTTCGGGTGTTTTTTTCGAATCTCTGAACATTTCCAAATCTTATCGGCTTCCTAACTTCGCTAGTGTTTTCCAGGCGGAATTGCTGGCAATCAGGGAAGCATGCAGGATACTTAAACAAGACCCTAACAAGAATCGTAATACTGCCATCCTGACAGACAGTCAGGCAGCCGTTAAAGCTATTGCTTCGCCACTTTCGTCTTCCAAATTTCGACAATGTCGTGATGAGCTCGCAAGCCTAGATGGGAACCTCAGAGTCTCTCTTATCTGGGTTCCAGGTCATCGTGGCATTGAGGGTAACGAGCGGGCAGACGAACTGGCCAGGCAAGGATCAGCCCTTCATGACTCTCTTACGGAAAGAGTCAACATTCCTCTTGCGGGGTTATGAAGGGCAATATATTCTCAATTTTTCTAAATGAATCCAACCGTAGGTGGAGCAGTTTAGCTAATTGCGTCATATCCAGAAAGACGTGGCCAACCTATAGCAAAAACCGAACAACTGACCTTTTATGCAGACCCAGGCGAGACATAGCCAGGGTCGTTGCGAGCTTTTCTGGGCACTGGCCCATCGGACGATCGGAGAACATGCGGCGAAGCTGGGCATCCCTCACAACACTCACTGTCGTAGCTGTGGGGACCGGTAGGAAAGCGAAACTGTTTACCATTTCCTTTGTAAATGTCCCACTCTGGCCAGAATCAGAACACAATCATTGGGAAAGGCCTTTTTTGACGATCTCAATGAACTCTCCGAACTGAAGATCAAAGACTTGATCTCCTTTCTCAACGGGTCGAAATGGCTCTAAGATGATTCTTTAAGTAGCTACTCCTACTACACCATTTCCCCCGTCAGAATCCATAGACTACAAGCAGGTGGTAAATGGACTTCTGAAACCAACAATCTGCCTAGCCTGGCATTTTGATCCGTGAATCCCTCTTACAACACCGGTTCTATATATAGGTCACACGAGTCATGGTATCAAAACGGCGCTCCTCAGCGCTAATTGGGTCACCGAGCTTAGGCTTCTCGGCTGCTTAGGCTGCTCTACCTACCTACCTAGAAAATTTTGATGTTTTTCAAGGTCATCCAGCGACTTTTAGCACCTCATTTATGAGATTTTGGAAAAAATATATACTGTCTGAAAGGTAACTTAGTTTACTCATAAAACGTCAGCTAAAGTTACTCAATTAAGAGTTTGACAATATTTCCCTAAGTCAAGAAATTTAATTTTGACTAAGAAGTAAGTACCAATTTGAGCCATCAAAAATAACCCATTTGCTTCTAGTCAATTCAAGAGCTCTTACCTCAATACGATTTTTCTTAATAGACAATCCAACACATTATTTATTTAAAAATGAATTTCTTATCTCAATAAACATATGTGTACGTACACAAATACAAATATCCTAATATATGTACCTACCTTTCAAATAAAAAAAACACAAATAAACTTATCCTACCTTATCCTTAATATCTTTTGTAAAAACATTAGCTAGGTATACACGTGCATTCATACATTTGCATATACATACTACATTATATATCTATATACTTAAAATAGGACTGAATCTTGATAGCGCTAAAAAAAAGATAACGAAAATTTATTTAGGTTTGGCTTGTAGTTCTCCTAAAAAGTAGGTCATTCAAAAAAGAAAAGCCCAGAAACCAATTTGTTGTGGTTTCGGGTAAATTCTAGAAAACCTTTATCTCTTCCTTGGGTTGAGTGCTAATCATGATATAATTCAAAAACAAACCTTTCGATTTTTTTTTTTGGAATCAATGAGGCATACTTTCATTTATACATAGACACAATAAAAAGATTACATTACAATTTAGCAGGTTTTAGACATAAATCCATTAAACTCACCAGCTTGTTTTTTTTTTTTTGTACAAAAAAAAAATACATTTATAACATTTGCATATTTCAAGCAGGCAAGTCTTCTTTGACAGTAAACCCATTTAAACCATGATGGTAACTTAGTAACATCGTCCTTTTAGCCACATCAATTATGCAAAATTCTTTTCTTTTTTTTTTTTTATTTAAGCAAAGAAATATCTTCCCACGCTTGAAGACAGTTTCATTTCCTTTTCCCAAGTTGGATTTTAACGAATGCAAAAAAGCCAGGACAAGTCAAACTTCGCTATAGGTATAGACAGCTTATACAAATACACATACCCTATGCCCACGTTTTAACATTATCCTTTTTGTTAGTCTGTTTATTCATGGGATCTTTGAATTAAGAATGGAGAAAATTGTTTTATTTGGTCTGGTTGAAGGCATAATGATGTGTGATGCAGAAGAGAAGAAGGTATTTAGCCTTGAACTAATAGCCCAATGCTGGCTGGTCAAGGAGAACCAAAAAAACTGGACTATCCATTTGGGATGGGATATTTCAACGAGAGAGGAGTTTTTTTTTTTTAAGACCACAATTTTATATCTAACCAGGATCGATGCTAGTAGACATGCAATAAACATAAGCTGAAGGACTCGCCGCCGCCGCCGTGTGCTTTGTGCTTGGAAAATGTTTACATACGTATAGTGGCCCAGACAACGACAACGACTACGACAAAGTCGTTTGTGCAGCAAACGAAAATTCAAGGATCATGAGATACGGCAACGGTAAGTGGAGCTGTGTTCTATCGTTAAATTAAATCGCAAACATTACCTCGAGAGGGCAAGAGAAGTATTTTTTTTTTCTTTTTAACTGAAATGCTGAGTTCAGGGGCAGATCAAAAGCATTTGCCATTTCTCTCTCAAATTCAGGCGCCGCGCCGTGAGTGTAAAATCAAATCAATTAACATCGAATGTAGGGCTGTGTAGTAGCCGTGGCCTGATGGTTAGTGCGATGGACTGTCATGTCGGAGGTCTAAGGTTCGAGCCCCAGCCTCCGCCACCTATTTATTTAAAAGAAAAAACGGCTACTGCCTCTTGCGAGGAATTGACAAATCCTCCAAGAGTATCTCCTGTCACAGAAAAGTGCCGCTCGTTAGCCGTTCGGATTCGGCAATAAACTGTAGGTCCCCTCCATTCCTGCAGACACGCACACAGGAATGGTTGAGAGTTGTAAGTCACTAGGCCCTAGTTCTTCATGAGCTGTTGTGCCATCAAATTTATTTTATTTATTTTTAGTAGGGCTGTGTCAATCGTGATTGATTCGGTCTTTGTGACCCATTCAATAAAATGAACGATTGATTGCAATCCCAGTAAACCGAAACAATCAATCTCAACATCAACATCGACGCACGTATGTATGTTTCGATCATTCCACACATTGACACAGCCCTGAATCCACCTCCTCAATTGATTGGCGTACTCCGTTTTTCGATCCGACGTACACAAATTTTGGCACATTTGACACCTGTCAAAATAATCGTGTTCCAGTGGTTCCAGAGCGTCGGCCGTGAAACAAGGTAATATCCACCTCCTAAATCGATTGGCTTACTCCATTTTCTGATCCGCTACATCGTGATTGATTTCAGCACTAAGGTCCAAAGCGCTATCTGAACGAAAAGCAATCCCAAGAGCATCTGCAAAGGCTGTAACCTTTCCTTTAAAGGGTTGATTAAATATGGAGTTAATATAAATTAGGCACAACACAGACCCCAAGACTGAACCTTGGGGCACACCTAGATTGATAACTTTCGCGTTGCTGAAAATGTCTCCTATTTTAACTTTTTGGGTTCTATCCTTCAAGACTTCAAGACTTAAACCAATTATACACAAAACCTCGGAAACCTAGACAATACAATTCTTCTAAGAGGATGCTCTGGTTAAGCATTTCAAACGCTTTAGTAATATCCACGAAGAGACCGTCACATTGTTTTTTATCATCCAGTGCTTTATATATTAAAGAGCAGAACTTTAAGAGGACATCTTCGGTAGAAATTGAAGATAACAGCGAAATTGGTTTGTAATTATTCTTTTCACATTTACTGCCCTTTTTGAAAAGCGGTATTACGTTGGCGCATTTTGTTTTATTAGGGAAATTACCAGTCAAAATACTAAAGTTAAAAATATATGCAATTATATCCACTATATTTATTGTAATTTATGGTTTTAATATCTTTTTCTGGTCAATTTTATATCTTTGTTAACTATTTTACTTAGTCTCTTGAAACGACTTTTGAGTAAATGACTCAATGGATGTTTACTGCACTTTTTACCTAGATTATTTTTAAGTCTTGCGCCTTGAGAAGCTGCCTAAGTCATTCTATAAGACAAATCCAGCCTCATGAGGGTGTATGAATGAATACAAAAATGGGCTATAAAAATTTGTTTTTTGCTTTTTTTTCATTTTGTATACTTTTGTATGTACTTGATGTACATGAATAGAAGAGTCAAAATTAGGTAAAGCACTCTTAGAATATTTTTTTTGCACTTGATTTAAATAAAAAATCACCCAATAGAGTCGTTATGAGTTTAAATCTAAATGGGCTTAAGAATATTAAGTTATTTATATAACAGAAAATAGGAATTTCGAATGTGTTTTTTTTTTCTCATTATTTATATTACTAGTATTTATCTAAAAATAGAAAAAATTAATTTTGTGGCGCAACACCTTATATAGCGAGCCAACTCTCAAACATTCTTTCGTGTGTGAGTGTGAGGTGATAGTCGGCACATATGGAAGGGATCTACAATTGTCTGCTAGTCGACATTTTAAAAATGTCGATTCTTTAAATGTCATTAACTGCTTAAACAGAATAGAATGCTGCAACTGGAGCCGCAGTTGCAACTGGAAGAGCTGTCGAAAAGTTTCGTACGTTATTTATTTTACGTGCTCACAATGCAGCTCCGTATGCGGCTACATTGCGTTGTATTCGCAACACTGAATTTGTATGGATTCAATATTTTGACAGCTATTCCAGCTGCGGCTTCAGTTGAATCGAAATACATATATAATAATTTTTGTTGATGAGTTTTTTTTATAAATTAATTTTAACCGAAGTCAGTTCTATAATTCATGAGCATAATGTTATTGCATTAATGAAATTTTTAAAATATCTTGAATACTGTATATTAATTGAAGTGTATTTAGGCCTTCGAATTTTTTTTTTTCTTCTAATTTTTTTTTGGGTAAAAAATATCGACAAAAGTAGATATTTTCCTCGATAAGACAATAGACTTTTTTTCAAATAAAAATTTCGGAATTTTTACATTTGTTTCTTTTCGATCATTCGTAAGTAACTCTGTTGCAGTGTTCCCAGATTGGTGGTTTCTCCCACCAAAATGGTGGGAAAAAGTGAGCTTGGGGGGAATAATGGTGGGAACAAATTCATGGTAGGATTTATAGTGGGAAATTATTCGAAACATTTTCTTACTTATAAAATTTACCTACCTATCTACCAACCTATTTTCCTCTAACTTTATTTATTTGGCCTTTTTGTCGCTGTGCTTTTCAATTTTTATTGCTGTCCTTTAAATTTTTATATACATACATACGTAGATGAACTTATACCATCAAAGAGCCGAATTTCGGTTCACTGTCAAGTACAGATATTTTTTTTTAACCATACTACACAAATGCGGAAAAAAAGATAAGAAAAAAAGATAAGGTAAGGCTTACAATATTTTTCTCCCTCATTGTGATATGTATTCAAAAATGTAAAACCAATGTGCTTCGGTATCTCCTTTAAAACCTGTAAACATGTTAAATGTACCTAATCATACCCTTTGAGTGCTCGCGTATTATAAAAAAATGCACTTAACATACATCTCTTCCTCAAGAAATAACAAATCGGTAATGGAAGAATCGGGGAATGAAAATGTACCAAAAGAAAAAAACAATTTTTTAACAAGTTAAAAGTTCTGGCAAAAAAAAATATGGTGGTATTTTTTTTCTTCCAGTACAAAAATGGTGGGTTTTTTTTATTAAATTCGGTAGGATCTTCAAAATCCCATCTGGCATCACTGCTCTGTTGGTTGGGTTTAACTGAATAGGCGTTTGATTTCGTTAAGACAATTGTAAAATTTTTGTATAGTCCTCTATATAAAAGTCTTTGTACGGTCTATATAACCCTTTAAAAAAAAAAAAGTTATTTCTTATTTTCATAAATAAACATATTATATTCTTCCAAAATGTTTTTTCTGGTAGCATAAACGCGACATAAAGTCAACAATATATTCATCGTCCTTCATTTTCCATTTTTTAGCAAACATAAGCGTTCTAAATTCCGAGTTTTATATTTGTTATGTTTTTATCATAATAAGAAAAATTATTAACAAGTTGAAGGATTTTTGGAAATTTTTCAGTTAGGTATTGTAGGTATTTCTTTTTGATCGAATAGTTCTTATAATTCTAACTTTTTGTCAGTGAATCAAAATGAGTCAAACGAAGTAGAAATAAGTTGCTACGTAGCTGAATGCATAAAAAAAAATAAATGAAGTATATCTACTACATATGAAGTACGTTGGGAGCAGTGGATGGGAGATTTTAAATAAGAGATTTTAATTTGCGAGACTTCGTAAATCGTAACCAACCCCAAAAAAACAAGTTCAATTGATATTTGACGTCGTAGCCGAAAAAGGCGAATGGAGATAAAGATACTTCCCCGAACTCCAATTTACCTAGGCAGACCAAAACGTCAAAACACGTTTTTACAGTTGCGTTGGTTCGCCACCTAAAGGGAATGGAGTGTGGAGTACTTAGAGCTCAGCCCTTAGCTTCGAGGCAAAAGGGAAGTACGAATCTCCCCCTGGTTTAAAGATCAAGCCATCACGTATGCCAGAGAGCGCTTTGGACCCAATGACTTAAAGCAATATGCTTTAGCATATAAAAGCTAGCTCCTCACACTGGTCGGGAAACCATTAAGTAAGTAGTAAAAATCCAGCGTTTTATTTTTATCTCTGTTCTTGTCATAAAATTTTATGTTTTCTTTTGTTCTATAAAAATAACAATGTTATGTAGGTTTGCTGCACAATATTTTTTTCACCCAATATTTTACCCTATCAATTTCTATAACAAATGCGTATAGCCGCATATGTACATATTTCGGTTTATAATCAACCAAAATAAAATGTCACATACATACCTATACCTATACACAAAGGTGCATTAATATATAAATAAAAGATACATAACACGTATTCAGCTTAACAAAAGGACATATGGACAAACAGCTTTAGCAAACGGCTTAATGACCCGTTGAGCTACATATATATAGCTGACAAAAACACCACTGGTTCCGTCTTTGTTGCTGTATTACAAGCACGGTCCCGAAAAAATGTCAGCAGTCTATCATAGCTACTGACAGGGCCGGATGAGGCTCTGCAAGACTACAGATTTTCTAAATATCAGATTCTATAGTTTTTTTTTTTTTTTTTAATCAAAACAAAATTTCGACAAAATACTTATAATTAAATCCTAAAAACTAAGAAAGAAACACTGGAATTAGGAATAAGTCTATAATAGTCCGGTATATTTAGTTTTTTTGGGGAAGAGATTTTTTGGATTTTGTCAGCGTAGGTACAATGAAGCTTAATTCCCAATGTTCGACATTAAAACTCTTGTAGGGTTGCCGCTATCTTAATTTAAAGTTGAGATCAATTTTCTCGAAGAAACCCAAATTGTCTATACAATATTAGGTGTGTTTTGTTCAACTCCTTAATGTGGACATTTAGAAATTCAGCTAAATGTTCACATGCTAATTCTACCAACAATAAGTTAATAGCACATTTGCTCTTCAGTAACTCTATGGCTTAATGTGGAACTTTGCAAAATCGGCACAGTAACTAGTTCAACAAAAGACAACAATTTTTCGTTTTTAACGAGGAATTAGGCCCATCGCCCACTAGGCAACTTTTTGTTGCTAGCCCCAGCAACTTTTTGTTGCTCAGAGTTGCTCGCTGAACTTTTTTCCCGGCAACTTTTTGTTGCTTATCCTCGACCATTAGGCAATTTCCGAGCAACTTCCAGCAACTTTTGAGAATTTTCCAAAATGTTTGCCAAATAAGAGGCTTTTAACCCGAAAAACAAGTTTTATTTTCACACTGAACGAATTTTTTATTGTCACTGATCCAAAATACAAGGTCAATTTAACATTTCAATTGAAAATACTGAACCCAAAAGTTGCTCGGAAATCGCCTAGTGAGCGATGGCAAGCAACTCCGAGCAACTTTTAGTTGCGCAACAAAAAGTTGCGCAACTAAAAGTTGGCTAGTGGGCGATGGTCCTTACTAATTTCAGTGATGCCAAAAAAACACGCCTATCAATGCTTGATAATAGGGACTTATACAGGGTAGGACAAATGGTATAAACCGGTTTTGACCAGCTGGGGCTTGGCCTGTGGTTGTGGTGGGAAAATGGGAGGGGTCTCGTTGTGGCAGTGAGAGGGTCTAGTTTTCAGTAGCAACCATGGTTTGGACGGGAGAGCATCATGGGTTTGCTGTTAGGACTTTTTTTGAAAATGGCCGTTCTTCTTCAATATCCCTGTTGAGCTTTTGTGATTTTTTTCTTTGGGGGTACATAAAGGAAAAAGTTTTTAAATTCGTCCACATACCCTTAAGGACGGAATCAGAGAGGAAGTTACGGCAATACCCTTCGAAATGTGCAGAAGAGCGGTTGAAAACTTCAGAATTCGCTATCAAGAGTGCATCGCGGCTGACGGCCGTAAAATACGTGATATTATCTTTAAAATTTCATGTAAAAAAGATTCTGTACTGAATTAATATAGGTAAACATAATTTCTGTAAATTGAATTGTTTTTGTTTTACATCCCTTTAAAACCGGTTCATACCTTTTGCTCCACCCTGTATCTCCAGAGATATTTTAGTATTTCCGAAATAGAGATAAAATTACTTTGCTAAAACTGATTAAACAAAAAAATTTTTTTTTTTTGAAAAATCGAACAAAACTAATCCGAATTTGTTGCAATCAAGGCCCCATCAGGAAACTAAAGAAACTCCGAGCCCAACAAATATACTCGGTTTTGGTTTGCTTCATTTATAATAATGCGGCAATGGAAAGTCGATAACAGATAAATTCCATTATCCTGGTGTTTTTGCTGATTATACTGTTATGGACAGTGTATCCTCTTCACACAACAAAACGGCCCACATAATCATTCTGTTCTTCGTGCTCAATCATTAGAAAGGTGAAAGTTCAATCTCGCAGACATAAAACCTCAATAAACCGCAAAACAAAAAAAAAAAAAAAAAAAAGAGGTTAAAGCTATCATTGGACGTTGGACAAGGGACAACCGAATGAGCCAATTTGGGATGGTGTCCTTGTTCGATGCGCAATTTTACTCCTCTCTGTCTCTTTTTGATATGGCCGACCTTCTTTCAAAATGAAATTATTTTCGTATTTTAATATAATTTCGTCGTTCGACCGACACAGGACCGAGAGGCAAATGAAACAAAAAAAAAATATTCCTTCGCACTTTTCCGGGCTTCACTCGTTTGTCCTTTCATTTTGTTTATATTTTCTTATTTAATCCCCTGATGCTGTTCGAAACTTTGCTGTGTCATTTCAGATCCCGTTTGGGTAATTTTTTGTGTCATGCCCAGGTCAGTCGAGTGTGAGAGGTGTGTTTTTATGATCGAATCCCACCTGACAAACATTATCTCACCCATCTTCGTTCGTCGTTGTCGGCCATATCGTCGTGGTCGTCGTCGAATTCAATGGCTGTATAGTGAAAAGTGAAACAGATCCTTAAGTAAACAACCGAAATTGGTGATTTGTAGTCGAGCCCTTGTGGCCTTGCCTTGTCCTTTATGCAAATGTGTGCTTTGACGGCAGTTTGTAAATTTGTTCTTTTTTTGTTCTCCTTTTCTCCTACTTTTTCCTTGTTCTTCCCGTAGGTATTCAAAAGAGGAGACTTTAGGCTTCAGGACTCCCTTAACGAAAAAGTCGTTATTGGAGAACATTTTTCATATTTATACTCTTACTTCAAGGATACTTTTTGTAAAGGCGATTGTGGAACAATGTAGAAGGAAAATTTATTGCACATGTGGTCGACCAGTAGAATGTAGTGGTAATGGACTATCTGATGTATTGAGGTAATTACTGTTTTTCTCTTCTTTTTTTAGGGAGGCTATATATAAAAATGGTCAGTTCAGCATTATTTTGAATTTTTCTTATAATATGTAAGTTTCTTTGTTTGATTAGATATTTCTTTGTTTTTTTTTTTTTTTTTTTTTTTTAAGATGAGAATGACTTCATGATATCGCTTGCAAATTCCGGTCACGAAAAAGTGCTTTTCAAAAAGACCTTGCAGAGTTTTTAGTAGATATAGGTTATATCGAAATGTTTAAGAGGGCGGATGTCACGTGTCAGCTTAGAAATAGGGCGCCATTGCCATTCCATTAAAAAGGAAAGGGCGTGACAAAGGCATGTTTTATTTAGGCTGAATTTATTTCTTAAATACGCCGCACTGCATGAATATTGAGCATTCAAGACACGTTTGAATAGCGTAGAAAACAAAATCCTATTTATTGTAGATATTTCAATTTGCCAACGTCCAAAGGAATGTTATTTGTTCTCCTTTTTTTTTTTGGCTGATGATAGGAGAAATTTATATCCTGTGATTTTGGTTAAAGATAGTGCCGTAGGCATATCATTTTAACTCTTTTATAAAGAAACAGTTTTTATTTGCGCGTGAATGAAATTCAATTCAAATTCATTGAAATGGATTTCTTTCTTTGATAAATACGCAACATAATAAATTAATCATCACCAGTATTATCTCTTCAAACGACCTTGCATTGATTTTATTGCGATATCATTAACTTTATGAAGTACTTCGTCTGCCAACGCAATGTTTACAAACTACTTCGATTAATTATTATCGTAAAAGTGTAGCGTACACTGGGGCGTATACTTGTTCATTTTGTGTATTGTTCTTCATTGTGAACGATTGTTACTTTATTGTTTGATGTTTGTGTGAGCAGGAATTTAATTGTATGTATTCGAAATGAAGTATTGTTTGAGACTATGAAGACTTACGTTGAATGATATCCGGGTAATTATTAAACGATTTTGAAAAAAATGACACTTTTTTTATAATTTTAGCTATGAATGACTAAATAAAATATAAGGGTTGTCAATTTCACTCATTTTTTTAAGAAAATCATTGGAAGAGGATGAAAAGGCGTTATCCTTTTCAAAAAGTAAGTCCAGTTAACGCCGTCCACCCCAGAGAGAATATGCAACAAATATTCGCTTTTTTGTATAGATTTTAACTAGACAATAGACAAAGTGTACATCACAACCATTTTCAACAGTCTGAAAATTGCAACTTTGTGTTTTTCAAAGCCTAAAGCATAAAATAAAATGTTGAAATATTCCCCCTACCAGGCAGCGCAAAAAAATATATAAAAATAATAATAATATAAAAATAAATTTGGTTATTGTAGTGAAGAAAATGTTTGCATTTTAAAAATAAATTTGTAAAAAGTTTAAACAAAAATAAAAAGACTTTATAGCATCTTTATAAAGTTTTTGAAAAAAAGTTTTGTTGTCCTTGAAAAAGTCAAGTACCTAGCTGTTTACAAATAATGTTCACCAAAATTTCTTTATAAATCCAAAATTTTATTTTAATTTTTTTTATTTTTTTTTTAAATTTAGTCAAAATTGTCTCTATTAAAAAAAATTCAAATTTTTAATAATTTTAAATTATTTCTTAAATTTTATTTTTTAACTCTCGGAAAGGAATAAATGGTGTTATTTATTATATGTATGTATCAATTCAAAAATTAAAAAAATAAAAGTCATAAGTTTTTTTTTTTTTTTTAATTCTGTAAATTATTTTTTCCAATGCTCTGTTAAACGAAATTCTTAAGAACATCAAAGTTTTGATAAAACAGTCTTGATGATGATGATGATGTAGTAGCCGTGGCGTGATGGTTAGTGCGATGGACTGTCATGCCAGAGGTCTAAGGTTCGATCCCCAGCCTCGCCACCTATTTATTTAAAAGAAAAACGGCTACTGCCTCTTGCGAGGAATTGACAAATCCTCCAAGAGTATCTCCTGTCACAGAAAAGTGCCGCTCGTTAGCCGTTCGGATTCGGCAATAAACTGTAGGTCCCCTCCATTCCTGCAGACACGCACACAGGAATGGTTGAGAGTTGTAAGTCACTAGGCCCTAGTTCTTCATGAGCTGTTGTGCCATCAAATTTATTTATTTTATTTTAGTCTTGATGATCGGTCTGGCAGCCTTGAATAGATATGACCTATAAAATTTTAGTGGTAGCATCACAAGTATTTCATTCAAAAACTCCAAAAAAAACTTAAATTTCAAAAATTACAATTTCATTTTTGAAAATTCTGTAAACCATAATTCTAAACTCATTTTTCAAAATTGCATTTATGCAACATTTTATATACGTACTCGAGCATATAAATGTATACCTATCCGAAATTCGTTATTCTATTTTAAAAAAAAATTATTTCCATTTTCTTTAATTTTTTGTTGATACAAAATTATTTTTTTTTTTTTTTTTTCAAAATTTCTAAATCCAAGTTCTTTTTTTATTTCTAAAAAAATAGGTTTTTAACAAACTCTCATACATTGAATTTGCTTGTTCAAAACTTAATTTTTTTTAAATGTATTTACACAAAATTTTGTTTCATTTTTTATTTTTTATTTCCGAAGCTTTTGAAATATGAACAATAAGAATCAGGATCGTCAAGCAAAGATAATTATATTTAATGATGGACATTTGTTTGCCTGTCAGTTTGGCTTTATACATGCATCTCTGAGAGTTGAACATTTGTGTAAATTGAACAATCAAAACTACTGTAAATTCCGTTTTAGTTTTAACACAGATAAGACAAACTTTTTACCTGTATTTTCTATGTTTGAAGAAAAGTGTTCCGTACGAAACGACGACCGATACGATGACGATAATAACTGACAATTTCAAGGATTAAAATTTTTTGATTATAATTTTTTAATTTTAATTAGGTAAGTAAGTAGATGTTAATATTCTAAAAATTCTTGATTTGATTATCTAATATCTGTCTTAAGACAATTAATGAATTAAGAAATAAAATTATTGAAAATTACAAAATATGTATTAAAAATAATATTTTTAAATATTTTTGTATTTTTAAATGTTTCTGATTAATCAAAAATTTAGATTATGAATTTGGCTGGAAGTCATAAATTTTTCAAATGCTGTTGTGCCACCAAATTTACCTATTTATTTTCTAGATTCAAACTGTAACTTAATATTTCTTACACAAAAACCTTTAACAAATGCTTTTACCAAAAAAAAAAAAAAATCAGTACTCATTTGAAAAAGTCACTTAGAACAAAAATTTCTCAAACAATAATAAATTGAACGTGTTCTCATTTCTTGACCACTCTATATTCTGTACTGAGTTTCTAATTTCATGTTCATTTTCTTATTTTTTGTCATCAAATACATTAATGGCGAATTGTGTGTTGCACACAAAATACCAAAACACAAGAGAGTCCCACAAAAGGATATACAATATAAGACGAGTATCTTTTCGTTAGAACAAAAAAAAATATAATAAAAATAAGAAACATTCGAAGTCCCTATTCAATTATATGAGGGTAGAAGAAAAATTAGATAATTCTTTTCGTCCTTCTCACTTGTATCCAAACTATGTATGTACATGGGTATGTACTTTTATATATTCTTCTTCATTTTCTAAGCCATTTCTATACAAAACCTAATCTAAACGGGCGGCCTTAATGGAATTTTCAACTAACCATTCATTTGTGCTGAATTATTTTTTTTTCTTATCTAATAGAATGTGAATTCTTCATCGTCCTTGCGTTGAGGAAACAGAAATATGTTCGCAGGCATAGCCCGCGCCAGATAACGAAACCGCACTGAAAAGTCAAAGCGGGTTTTTTTTGCATAAAAGAAAAAAAAGAACAATAATGTATTTAAATAAAAAAAAATAAAAACGAAATACAAAAAGTCACAAAAGATGAAGTGGAACAAAGAAAAAAGAATTCCTAAGGAGCTCTCTAGCTTATTATAGGTCATCAGGATACTCTCTGCATTAACATCATGGTACCAATGTTGCCTTAGCTTCTTTGTAGTGAGAGCATATAGTTTTTTTCTGCCAACACAACCTTATGCTTGGTGAAGTATGTTGAAGTTGGCTTACGAACGCATAAGCATTAAACACTACTATACATGATAGCGAGAATATTTAAGCACCTTTAGGGAATTGGTTTTACGGTTGCCATATATGTGCGATTTTTCGCTGTATTTTATGACAAGCTCAAAAACAAATAAAATTAAGAAAAAAATGAGGCGGACAAGAAATAAATCTTATAAAAAGGGGTTTTTTTTATAAGATTTATTTCTTGTTACGTGGTCTATAATAGGGATGGAGATGATGGAGAAGTCCGAAAAAGTGGTTTTCGCAATACCATTTGTCCAGCGTTGCCTGCGTTGCCTGAGTTGCAGGTGCTTTTTTGAGACGATAACTTTCTCGTGGCACGAAAAAGTTAAATGTGGTACGCTTTTGTTTGTTTCCATTATTTTACTTATTATAAAGCTAATTTTGACGAAATTGTATACAAACGTATCAAAAATTCAGTAAAAATTGGCAGAATCTCATATTTTTTGACAGCACATGAGTAGACCAAGTGATTTATTTTATTCTTCTTGTTGTTACACTCCTTAATAAACCTGAATTATAGTGTTTTTCAACAAAATAGAAAATCGCACGCTTTTTTTTCAGAAAATTTGGCACGATCATTTTTTTCCGGCGGCAACGCTGCCTTCAACTATTTCTTTTTTTTTTTAATTTTCTCAAAAACGGTTTCAAAGATTTTAATTAAAATTTGTACCTGTAAATTGACAACTAATTTTGTTTGTTTGTTTTTTTTTTTATTTTACAATTTATTTGATATTGCATACCCCTTAGAGCCTAATTACACGATTCTTTTTTTCGGTTGTTTCGCCTTTTTGACAGATCGGGTGACAGATGTAGAAATGTAAGGGGAATTCATCTAAATTTTTACACGCCTCACCCTACCTGTCAAAATGACGAAAGAAGAAACGAATGGAAAAATGATTCGTGTAATCAGCGTCTTATTTGGCAACCATAAAATCTGATACAATGTTTTAATGTTTTTCACATTTCACATTTTTCGCTGTCATGTTTATGTCATGCAGTATAGGCAAATGTGTTATTTCATTTGTTGCACCTTCGCTTTTAAAGAAGTTTTTATCTCATTTCCATTTTATTGTTTTTTTTTGTTCGTCCTTTGATATTTTGCTTAACTCTTAAGTTTAATTTGAAAGAAAAAAAGAACTGACTTCCCATTCACCGCTTTCCCGTGACAACTGAGTGCTGATTTTCTTTGAACAAAAAAAAATAATGATAAATTCTTAGAAGTAGAGCCAGACTCATCCTTGAGACATAATCATCATAAGCGTACTCTTTCCTTCCCCATTCAAACTTTGAATCGTTTAAATGCAAACAAAATTTTATTTTGCTCTGCTTTTCTTTAGGAAACCACCAGCCAGCGTAATGATGCGCGACGCCATCGCACCTCCCGCCCGCTTTCCCCTACTTTTTTTGTATGTAGAGTTTCGTGTCGGTTTTTACCATGAATATATCCACCCTCTTATGTATATTTGCTTGGTTAAAATTTAATGAGGTTTATTAATGTTGCACCAAGATGATTACAAAACACATATATATAAAGCCAAAAACGTGTGTGTGACCTGTTCTATATTTGTTGTTGCAGAAACGTGTTTGACAATAAAAACAATAATTATGGAAGTCAACTTAAGATTTGGTTACGTGAGAATTATGTTCGAATGATGAAAAGATGAAATTTTCCATCATCCAGGACCAGGATATATCTCCTTAAGTGGTTTTACTTTTTTTTTTTTTGCTTTCTGAATTAGGTATGCATAAGAGCGAACGCCAGAATAAGACAAGGAAGTCACGAAATGAAATGACGCAGACATATAATTTTTATTTGTTCTAAGGTTCAGCTTTTGAATTTATTTATTCCAAAGGAAGATTTTGTTTTGAGAAAATAAAAATTGTTTATTTTCCAGGTAATAAAATATTAGGTTTACGAAATTTTAACCGGCATTTTTATCCTTTTTTTTAGCAAATAAAAAATCTACTGACTTTAATTTAAATTAATTTCTGAAGTTTTCTCTTGGTTTGCTATTGAGGTAGAAAACAATCCAAAGAATTTAAATTACAAATTTGTAACGCTTATATATCTAGACACAAAAAAACATTATCCTGGAAGTTATATTATGTATATGCGTTTATATATTGTGGGTACTTAGATACCTAACTTATTTGAAGTTGAGATACACTTGTAGCTGGTGAAGCTGAAAAGTTCATAAAAGCCAGTAATGGAGAGGAAGGAAATAAGTTTGGGCTGTTTATATTTTTTTGTTTTTGAAACTTAACATAATGTTTGAATGGGAACCTTTAGTATCTATATATAGCACTTAAAAAATCTGTACACACCATTTCAATTGCTTAAAGACAGTTGATTTAAAAAATATTAGCACTTCTAATTATTGTTTCTATAAAAGTTTATAGAAATCATTATCAAAATCAGTTAACCGATTTTGACATCGTCGAAAGAAATATGCACGACATGGATTGGCAAACTGGCTCTCGGTGTAAACAGATAAATATTTAACTGATAAAGAGTAAAGAGTACTAAAAAATTATTTTTTTTTTTTAGTTTCTATATCTCTTTAAAAAAAATTATTTAAAAATTTTCAAATCTATTATTGCTTGAAAAAATTCAGAAGTGGAATGCAAAACTATAGTAAAATCAATCAAAAAGATAGATAAACGCACAAAATGTCAAAGACCTCTATTATATCTACCGTGATACCTACAAGTTTTTTTTAGTAAAAACCTGTCATGCAGTTTTTTTACAATCACGTTGGTCATAACAGGAACAAAGTTGTCAATAGGCCGTCTTCGAGTAAATTTGAAAAACCGAAATCGTTTTATGGCAGCTTAATGAGCTAAACAAAAAATCGTGGTTGCCCTCTACCTCCTCAGTGGGCATACTTCGAGGATCCACTTTTAATTCGGATAAACTGAACTGTTATAAATTGGCACTTCTCTAGCCGCAAAAAACAGTAACTACTTACTTTTGTCGCTGACTACTCAACAATTTTTTTTAAAAATTGTTTCACTGTTATTAAATATCACTTCTGTTGGTAATTCTCGAGTCCTATTAAACAGATCATCAAGTTTAATGTGTTCGAGCATAGGTATAATTAAATATCATCATTTTCTATTTAAAAAAAATTTATTTTAGTAATAAAACGCTATTTCTTTCATTGTTGAGGAACCACCTGAGCTTGCTCTAAAATAAGAAGCAAGTGCTCCTCTCGAAGGAGAACGTGCTTCAGTTTATTCATAATCATAACTAACAATTGAGTAGGTATACTTACCATTGAGAAGGTGCTCATCAAACATGTGGATGCTCAATTTTCGAGCACCTCCTCAAGCATTTTATTCATACCAAATGGAGCACGTGCTCAAAAAAGTTGAGTTTTGAGCAGGTGCTCCTTTTTATTCATCCAATACCAACATGAGTGATGAATACAATTTTGTAGGGGGTCAGATGCCCTCGAAAGAGTTTCTCATGCATAAAGCTGTATTTTGCTGTAAAGATTCCTTTTAATAATTATAAGACCTTGCAAAAATATTAAATCGATATTAGCAGGGTTTACAATTTTACAGGGGGTCAATGGCCCCTTAATATTTATTTATGAATCTAGGGGAATTTTGATGTAAGGCTTATTTCTGATGTTTTTAAGAAGCTGCACAAAATTCATATCGATATAGGCGGCTATTCAAATTGCGGAGAGGGTCCGAACCAGTTTTTCATAAATACAAGGCTTACAATTTTTATTACAAAGCTTATATACATATTGATTTTGAGTAATAAGATATTTATGTATTGTTATCATAATTTAGTGCTTTTCAATGCCTTATTTTTACCCTTCTATAACTAGCTCTTAAGGACACATTTGTCGAATCAAACTTAAAATTGATTGTGAAAAAGTACAAATATTTCATTTTCATTTCTAAGAAATACCTCGCTTTCTTGAAAGAAAAAACCTTCGTTTTTTCAGATTCGTTAAAAGGCTTACACAAATTTTTGGTCCTCAAAATGAAACGGAGTGTATTTTTCAGATAAGCTATATTTACAATTGGTTTGCTGTTTATTAAAATAAAGTTCAGCTAATAAAAAAGTAATGGTGTTGCTGTATTGTATGTTATTGTTTTATTTAACCTTAAAACTTTTTGTTTGTTTAGGTTTAACAGCCTTTTCAAATGTAAACATTATAATGTATAAAATTTCACACGTTAAGAAAATTTTACATTCAGGTTTGTCTGACAGCAAAGAGATGCATTTAAAAAAAAATTGAAAGTTTCGAGAATTTGAAGACAAAGGGTCTTTTATTGTAACATTTTATGCTGAAATTAAGAAGAAAGCAAGTGTGCTTGGAAAATGGAATAGAGATACTTACATTAAAAAAGGTTACTTTTCTTGAAGAATTTGAAAGGAGCTGTCAATATATTCTTTAACGGCGGCCATGGAATAAAACGGATTATGGAACAAAAAGTTAAGTAAATTGTTAACTTTAGTAATAAAACCACGAAGTTACTAAAATAAAGTAATAAAGCTCAAGAAGCGATAAGAATGACTTTAAAAAACTTATTACATTGTGAATTATTTTATCTTTATACATAATTCTAAAGTTTTATATACATAAGTATAGGCACAAATTTAAACGTAACTTACTTCAAACCTTGCTCTGATGCTCAAGTGTAGTTAGATAACATTTGGCTGGGTTGGTTGGTAGTTATGAAGAATTAACGTTGTATTGTACCAAAAATTAATTTGACGAGAAAACAGAGAGACTCGAAATGGTAGTTTGATAAAATTAAGTGCGAAGTTGGAGTAAAAAAAATGTATGAGTGTCAGGACTCAAGGTTAAGATGTATCAATATTTGGCGTTGATATACTTAATAAGCGGCCACCTTTTCAAATTTCCCGGGAGTAAAATGGTAAATAAAAAATATGGTATAATTTTAGATGCACATCATTCGTATACGGATCGTGCGTTGGATAGTTACCCACTAATAAATCTCCGAATGTTCTAAGCTGAATGCTTTGGAATTTTTACAAAACGTTGCATTCTAATAACCTAGTATATTTTTATATAAACTTTTTTTTTATGGGACTTACATAAAAATAAAGTACGCTATAATTCGATCTAATGTCGTTTTCGATTGGATTTTCAGAGTGTTTCACTCCTTTTTGATTCTAATGGAATTTGAAAAACTCTCTTCCGTAATATGTGTATCTATGTAGAAGTTAAAACTAAAATGAATTCTTCAATAATTTCAATTCCAGAACATCCCAAGAAGAAGCACTTACTATTTTGACAATTAATCCAACACATACTTTCAAAAGTATGTGTGTTTTCAGAGTGCACTCCTAACACTCCTTTATGAAATCCGGAGTGAAAAAAAACACTCCTAAATCATCACTCCGAACAGCAAATGGAAGGTTTTTGGAGTGTTGGGAGTGTGGATGGAGTTAAAAAAGAGTGCTAGGAGTGACCAACGGAAAACGACATAAGTAATCTTTGTTCTGCACATGAACAGGATTTCTCAGTAAATTTTCTCAGATTTGGTGTCAAAATGCTGAGGGAGGAAAAAATTTTTTGAACCACTCACTCAACATTTCTTACTTTATCTGTATTTATTTTGTAAAATGGGGTGACACAAGCAAGGCATTAGATTTTGAATAATTATTTTCTGTTTGAAACGTATTTTTTTTTCTTCAAAATTTAGTTACATACTTATTGAGTGGAATGAAGTAAGACAAAAAATCTTTGTTTAATTTATTTTAATGGATTTCAAGGATCACATAAGGGCTAGATATTTAAAAAAAAAATTTAATAGGATGAAAAAGAGTAACGCGCCAAAAATAAATTTTTTTTAAAATAAAAATAAACCTTTTTTTAGGGTGAAATGGGTGAAAAATGGCATCAGTTTTTAATTTTTTTTTTCAATGCTAAGGATAATTAATTAAAAAAATTTATTATGTACATACATGGTGAAATGGGATAAAAACAAAAATATTAATATGAGGCGAATAAGAAATCATATATTTTTGTTTTTCATTGTATAAAACTTCAGATTTCTGTTATATTTTTGTGGGCAAAATGAGATTGAAGTGTATGGTATGTTTCGCCAGATTTGTTTGTCAAACTAACGTTTCGCGGTGGTTTTAGAAATTGGTCACCTGTGTAAATTTTTAGCTATGAGTTTAAAAAAAAAATGAAAGATCATTGACCTTTACCTTGATTTGTTTTTTATAAAAATTATAAAAAAAATCTATGCCTGACCAATTTCTAAAACTACCTGACCTTTAATGAGGATTCAGTGAACTTTCAGATGACATGATTATTTTTTTTTTTAATTCGACAAATGAGGTGCTAAAAATCTCTCGACCTTGACAAAAAATTAATTTTAATAATTCATAAAAAAATCTCTATGGCTGACCAATTTCTGAAACTATACCTTAATTTTGCAAAACAATGGTGACCCGAACTTTAAATTAGCAAACTGTCAATTTTTTTTACTATATTTAAGTTATAATTTTGAAAGTATAGGTATTTTTGTATGTGTTTTTGTACTTTGATCAAGTTTAAATGGCTTGTTTATATCATACAATTCTTTTTGTCACGCAGGGTGTTACGGGCGCGGCTAAGAAAATGTGATTAACCCTTGACCTAAGACTACGAGCTGCAGTACATAGTTTCTATAAACCCTTATTAAGGAGAAGCTTGAAACCAAATTTAAAAAAAAAATAAAACATGATAGTATTGGTGATAGGAGAGCAAAATAGCCCACGCCGTCAAATCACCATGGTCAAACACTCTTGTTGTTTGTCATTAAACTTTTCAATCTAGATGTTTGTGTCTTTTTTTCCACCCCCAAAACCTGAAATCTTTTTGAAATTTTTAAAAGACTTTTTGGCACGTAAATCGAATCAATTATTTACAACCAAAGTTTCGTTACAAAACATGACTTTGTCCGGTTATCCATTCATATATCCCAGCCCCCACAAATTGTATTTTTTTCTGCAAATCATTGCAATACAGGATATGTAGGTACACCGGCAATTTTTTAAATCGAACATTTTTGTTTGTTCATAAACATTTATGTATGAGTGTTCCATGTTCATGACTCTTTCATTCAGCCAATTATTTGGTACAAGGTGTCCTTGTTGTTTATTTCCACCCTACAATATATATACCTTTAAAAGGTTGTTCCAAATCAGTGATTCCCACACCGGAAAGATGACTTTATCCGTCATATCCGCACCATATACGTGACAACATATACGCCAGATTGGATAGAAATGGGTAAAAGCATCAGCAAACTTTTGCAGCGCGGCCATATGTAAAGTCTTTTTAACCCATCACAACCTAAAGCACTCGCTCTAGGACATTTGTCTATCTCGTCCTGTGTGTCTCTCTCTTGCTCTTGCTCTTTAGCAGCTTAGTGTCACGTTCAGTGTTTTTAAGGAGCGCTGCTGTAGTGTCGGATTCGGTGCTGTAAATATACAAATAAACCAGGTGAGCCGTACTGTTGTACATGCACGGCTTACTGTGGTTATTTGCCTGCCACGGATGTTTATCCTACTTCAGCATATAGTTGCTTTTACAACTGCATCTCTGGTTCATTTGCAAATAGTCGTGGGTTATTGTAATCTTCAAAGTTCTATCCTCTGGTCCTCCTACATGTATACGCTCGGGATTTAATTAGTTTTGAAACGTGTTTACACACAATTTCCAATGACAATTTCCGCTCAACGTGAAGCCTCAGCTTGTGCGATGAATAAACTATTCAAACAATATCCTCCAAAATATCCAAAGACAATGTCTCTCAGGATAAAACAAGTGACACAGTACATGGCTGCAAAATTGCACGACATTTTACTTTCCGTTTAAATGCAATTTCTGTTCTAGCCGTTTTTGAATCACCAACAGCTCCCACCATCACTATCGGCCACCGCCTTGGCCTAAACGTATAGATAGAAGATTAAACTTGTCATGTCGGAGTCAGTTGTCGGTGGCGCGTCTTGTCGCAGCGAATTATTTTTGCAAAAAGCTGAAAATAAATTGGCATTTGGTCTTTCATCGAAGCAAAAATACTATGGACGTTAATGCTATTCCATTCCACTTCCGGTTGGCACAGGTGCTAATACTAGACACCTCACGATTTCAAAAGTCACATAACTGTTGACACTTCAAATTGTATAGGTGGCTGCCCTATTGAAGAGCTCAGGGAATAAAGGATGATACGAGTACTACGACAAAAAAAAAAAAGGAAAACTTACGTGGAGCTGGCTTAGAACTCTTGGGTAGGTATGTGGACTGGTAACAACGATGTTTTGCTTTGTTGCCAGTTAAGTGGAAAAAGAGGAAATTGCGAGTATGGGCGGGGTGGACTGTGGAAAGTTTTTGTTTGCTTGGTGTGAGATTCAACGGTTAGGAGACTAATTTAGTTAGTTTTTCTACCAAAACCCAACACCCAACAGACTTCTAAACGACACACGTATCGTTTATTTTGTGCAAACACATCAAATCACACTCTCTGCCCGTTGAACGAAATCGATTGATTGTTATTGCGCGTTGATTGATGATGTCTTCTGAGGATGTAGTTTACCCATTTGTTGTGTGAATGAATCTTTTGAAAACTGAGATTTTCAAGTAGTGAGATGTATAGGAAGTATTGGAGACTTCTTGACTCATCATAAGTGACAAAACCTACGATCATATAACAATACCCAGTAGGAATTGCTTGACGTCGAGAGTATGTGCACTGATGATTTATTTGACATTTGTTGATGTTTGTTATGTGGATTTCTATTTATTGACTTATTGGTTTTTTAAGTGGAGTTCGTACGTGTTACTTAAATGCTTTTTTTTAATCCTTAACCCACGGCCTGAAGTATATTGCGATGAAACACTTTTCATTTTTTACTTGCGATAAGTTTTGGAACTCCAATTTTTTTTCAAATTGAATACATATACATATTACGATAGGAAACACAAAAAAAGTTCAAGTCTCGCAACTCTACCCATTTGTATATCTGTTTAACATCCTTACTGGCTGAACAGAATGGTGCCGGAGACGCAGCCGGAATAGCTGTCAAAATATTGAATACACGCAAATTCAATGTTGCGAACACAACGGAACGTAGCCGCATACGGAAGAGTTCACCAACTTTTAACATTTCACGTACGACACTTTTGAGTTTTGACGTTTCAAATTGTATGAAGAAAAAAAAAAAACTTTTTGGATCGAAAAAAAATATTGTGGTTATTTGTATCGCGAAAAAAATTATTTATTAAAAGGAAAATTATTGGAAACAAAAAATGTGAATTCTGAGCTTGTACACAAGAATATTCTTATATTTTTCTTCAAAATACTGTCAAAGCTGTACAGCTGCATTGCGGGCACGTAAACAAAAATAACGTACGACACTTTTCGAGAGATCTTCCAGTTTCGTCTGCGGCTCCAGTTCCAGCATTCTATTCTATTCAGGCAGTTAACGAATAGAATGATCTTCTTTGAACTAAGTACTATTTTTGGACATTCAATTAAAATGGTAGATTTTTGAAGAATATTTGAAAACTCTTACTTCCAGCAAGAACGGATTTACAGATTTTTCTTGAAAAAAAAAAACAAATATTTAAAGGTTCTTTGCAACCTTTGATATTTGATATTATTTTTAGATATTTCAAAACTACATGGCACCAAGTGGCTTACATTATCTAGAATATTTGAAAAAAAAAATATTATTCTTAGGTCCAGTTTTTCAGTGTCGAGTTAAATCAAAGTTAGTTAACTCTGGACATAAATTTATTTCATAAAACAGTTTTTCAAACAAGAAAAATATCCGAATCGGAACAAAGAACTAGGAGAATAAAATATCAAAAGCATCTGTTCAGTAAATCCCGAGTTTACCCACCAAACTTTGTGAGTTGTGAAATATTTTTGTCAAGGATTATTTTTAAAAATTTTAAAATTTTTTATCAACTTTTGCATTCTAAAATTCGAAAAACACATTTATGGCGAATTCAACCACCCTTCTAGTACGAAATTTTTAACCACTCTTCAAGTTTTTGTACACAAGCATGTAGCCAGATATTTTGGCTTAATTTAAAGACTACAACCTTGAAGATCCGATTACTAGGACGAAAGTTATAGCTTCGAAAGTCAACCATATTGCTCTATTTTAAATTATTTCTGGTGTGAAAAATAATGCAAAATAATTCAAAATCGATTGGTTTACTATAACTTTTGTACACTTATAGTTTTTGAGAAATTTGCAAAAAACTGAAATTGAGCCCCTTTCACCCTCCGTAAAAATTAGTTTAAAAAAAAAAAAAAACATTTTAACGATTTAATTTTTTTTTTCTTAGAAACCAAGATTTGTTTACTCTGCTTTGTGTGGGGGGAAAATAAATTTGGCTACATTTAACATCTACTTGGCAATCAGAATTAAATGAAGAACACTCCCTCAACAACGTCTACACTGCAGGTACGTACAACCTCTTTGCTGCAAGGCCCGCCTAGCCCCTACGTTGCTACGATACTGGTACCATGCATATGTATATATGTATATGTGCAGCTCGATTGAATCTGAACTCGATTGTATCTAGTTACTTGTCCTATTAAAACTACCCACTCTGATTATTTTTGGCATTTTTATTTTTTTTTTATTTTTATTTTATATAACTAAAAAAAAAAATAAGATAAGTATAATTCTTAAATCAATATATTTTGGAAAATGTTTTTTTTTTTTTCTTCGAAGACAAAAAATGCCAAGTTCTTCTCATTTTCATTAACAAGATTAAATGACACACGTTCTAGTCATGTATTTTAATAAATAAAATTGATGGGGCCCCATAAGCCCAAAAGAGTTCTGCCACAATAACATGAAAATGTAAGTACAGAAAACATTTGTAAAAAAAAAAGTCCTGCATTGTATCAAAAATAATTTGGAGATGGTGAACCTTTTAAAATTCATAACAAAAAGCTCTGAAGTCTGGACTGCTAAAGGGAATTATTATACGATTGTCTTAGAATTTTAATTTTAAGGTGCATTAGTTAAAAATGAAAAATTCATTGAAATTAGAAACGATACGCACGTCAATTTAATTAACAAAAATTTTAGAACAAGAATAACAATTTGAATATTTGTTTTACCTCTCTTTCAATTCGAAAGAATAAAGGCAGGTACTTTGGTACCTAATTAATTAAAAACAACAAGCAACCCTACCTTGAAAATAAAACATTGCAAAAGTAAATGAAGGTATATATGCGTATAGGTATATCATTCAAACCCGCTGCGAAATGAAATTAAAAAGTCTGAAAAAATAATAATTTATCTTGTACTAAAGAGCTTAATTAAAAATAGTGTTCTAAGAGTAGGTATGTATAAATATAACTTAACGAGACAAACTTCTAGAGAGTTTTATTTAAGCAATTAAAAAAGGCGTGGACTGAAAACTTAACTAGGCGTATTATTTAACTCCCTTCAGACGGTATATAGGCAAAATTAACTTAATAGAACCTTGGAAAGGTTCATTTCCTTTAAGTCATTAAAATTTAATAGAAATTGTCATAACATTTCGAAAGAATTTGTTCAGTCTTTGGCTAAAATTAACATGAGTCTATTTTATTAGTAAATATCCCTATAAATGGGCGAAGTACATTTTTGCTTAATTTTGGTATTTTTGATCTCACGAATGATTTAGAAAATTTAAGATAAAAAAGGGGAAAATTAAATTCAGGGGAAAAATAATCAAGTTTAGTTATGACTTAAATACTGCAGTGAAATTAACCATAACGTTATGGATCCTAAATAATTAACCATACATTATATTCTCAATTTTTTGGAGTCAATTCGATATATGGTTTATTATTTATAGTCCACGTAAATATTTAGGTAATACCATGCACGGTTTATTATTTAGATCCCATTCCGTTTACTGAAATATTTAAGTCGTAACTAAATTTGATTATCAATAGGGCCCTTTGTTTTTGAATAGCTTTTTATTTCAAATGTGCTTTTGATCGCGAAACCGCAGATTTCGGTAAAATTAAAAAAAAAAAAAAACAAAAAAAAATATGGAAAAAAGTTTTTTCTCGGGAAAAATTTGTAACGTGGCCTGGTTGCATAAAATAACATTACAAATCTTCAGATTTAAAATTGCATACTTATAACTAACATGCTTAAAATAGGCATTCTTATAATACTCTATAATAATAATTACCTAATAATAATGAAAATAAACAATAAAAACTAAGCATACTACCAACTTCTACGCATAATACCTATGTAGGGAAGAGGTGACCATGCACACCTCCTCAACCTCAACCTGTCCAACATCACCATCACTTAGGTATGAGAAGAACTATGAACTACATGAAACTACACATCCATAATTTCCATTATAAATCTCATATAGGTTAAATGTCCTCATAAGCATCTGAAAAGATAAATAAGCAAAGATCAGATACAACATTATAAAAACTACAGGATTGCAGATATAAACCTTTACCACCGCCAAAGCTACCAAGGAAAAAGTACTTTGGTGGCATTTGTTTACATCTGCGTATAAAACAAAAAAAGCGATAAACCACAAGTACTTACCTTCTGATAAAACTTTCAAATATAATCAATCTGAAATACAAAGAGAGAGTAATTAAACATTTGTTTTTCACTATATAATTATATTAATAAAATAAAATATTATTGCTTACCAAAAGCTCGACCATGTACCTCCACGTTTTGAATTCTTTTCACAAACAATTTTTGACATAAGATCTTACTAATGATATTAGTTTTATCTCACTCTTAAAGGAGCAGAAAAGATCAGTTTTCTCACGACAGCCATTTTTTTACGGCGAATTCGTACAAAAAAATATATTATGCATTGGTGAAATAAACAATGTAATAGATTTTTATAAGGTTAGGTAATATACAAATCTTAGGAAACAAAATACCTATCGTCGGTTACTTTCAAAAAAGGAAATAGTAAGTCAGAGGGAAGTGGCAATGAATAATATTATTCGAATGATAAAATTAAAAATGTGATAATGATGATGCTGTGATATTAGATATAAGTTAGAAATAGATTTAGTAGGACAATGTTAGTTAGTAGCTAGACAATAGTATTGAACACTAGCCTTACATAGGAAGCCTAGGAGGGGAAATGAGACAGAAGAACGATACTGATATGTGAATAAAGTATCCACCTACCCTTGCAGTTATAAACTTATTTACTTAGATAAAACAAAGAAATATGAAATACATAATAAGGGTCTTTGTGCGCTGAAAGACAAAGGGTAGGCAGATGACTTGCGAATTTCAGTCAGTTTTGTCGGATTTTTTTTTTCTTTGAAAAAGTTTTTTTTTTGATACAAAAAGTATTGCTTTATTTAGTTAAAGTTTAAAGTTTATTTTTTTGATCGGAATACAAAAAATAAAAATTTCGAAACAAAGTCAAAAATATTCTTAACAAACGAACATACAAAAAAAAAAAAAACACATAAAATCCGAAGAAATAAAATACGATAGTGAACATAGTGTTCCACGATTTTTTTTTGAGTTCTGGAAAGCCTCTACAGACCAAAAAAATACCAAACGAAACTTAAGAGTGATTACAATAAAGCAGAGGTACTCATTCGTGATCCTAGGGGCTCCGCAATTACAGTGGACACAATAAGTGCCTCTGCCCCCCTAAAAAGGTTTAAGGTGCCCTGTCAATAGAAAAACCTACAGCAAAGAACATTGAAGTGCAGAGCAAAACTAGAGACAATAAAGATACTAGAAATTGTACAAGAAGAGTGAAATATTGATTCCCTGAAGAACATAGAGTAGCCGCTTAAATCCCAAGCATACGTATCCATATCCATATATATACGTATATGAATGCATATATATATATTTATACGTATGAAGATTCTCGAAGATCACCAAGCAGTGAAAAAAAAAAAAAGAGAAACAAAACTTAAACTTATGAACTAAAGAAAGTGAAATCTTGAAACGAATAATTCAATTTAGTTTTTCTTTAGTGCTAAAGATTTGAAATTAACTATAATTTTTTTTAATTTTTTTCAAGTAACGTAAAATCGAAATAATTTCCTTTTTTTATTAAAAGTGTAAAGACCGATCTATTTTTAAAGAGTTTAATTTAATCGCGTAAACTAATATTTTAGTAAAAATAATTCTCCAGTTCCTGATCTGTGCTGCCGGCAGGACGTCGAGGGAGGAGTTAAAAAACGTGAGTACACCACATATATATATATATAAAAATTGTGCTGGGAGGAACAAAGCAAATGCCCAGTTAATTCGCATAACTTTTAAACATAGATATCGGTTTCCTTTTTTTTTAATTTTTCATTTAATTTTGCCTTTTAGATTTTTTTAAATTTAGATTATCATTTTGATTAAATTTAAGATTTTTTTTAACTGTTGAATAAAATTTGTAAATTTTTGAATTTCAAATGAAATATAGATTTTGTTATTTAATAACAAGGTAAAAACAAGAAAAGTCCATCAAGATGATGCAGTGCTAAAACAAAGCGTTCGGTGTGTGAAGAGCCTTGCCAGGCCGTCTGCAAGGTAACCATTATGACAGGACATAATTAGACGATGATGCTACATAGCTGAAGAGCAATATAGGGGCTATCTTCCATAACATAGGCCAAGGAAGGTAGCGAAGGATATGTCTCCGACATATGGGAGGGTTGGCCAAGCTATGCCAACAACATCAGGTAAAACCTTGCTGATCTTAGCGAACCACTGTCTTGGGGAGACAATGGAATGGGGTTGTCATTCTCTTGAAAAGATAGATAGGAAACAAATTAGATTTTATATAGTATTAGATGGGGGGTTAGTTTTACTTACTAGGTCTTAGGTTAGATATAGTTTAGGTTGTAGGAAGTCTTGTTTCTATCCTACTTCAAGGAAGAGTTACATCCCCAATTTCCGTCCTTTCGCCAAGGCAATGGCAAAGGTAAGTGAGTGTGTGTCTCTTCATTTTTCCTTCTCTTCATCGTCCGTTCAATTGTCCGTCTGGTTTTTTTTTTGATTTAGAGTATTAGCTTTCTTCTTTTTCTTTTTTTTAATTAGTATTATTGGCATGAGATAAAAATGAAAGTGAGCGTAAGATGTTGTATTTGGGACAAGAACTACCCCGTCCGACGAGTTTAGCTGAGCCGAGACAAGCATGCCGCCGTCCTAGAATATAACATCAAAGTTGCCCCCGTGGCTTTTTACATAGCTCATTTCAATGGCGCCCAACGGATTTTTTTTTTTAATCCCGAGACGTATTGCAACTTCAAAGGGACGATTTTCCATGGAAGGTCGTCACCTTGGACTTTCAATAGCCTCTTTCACCATCTTTAAATTTTACTTTTCTATCCAATAAACATACTCACAAGCCGTATATACTCTTACATCCATCTCATTAGTCTGAAAATTTCTGCCCAAGATATAGGTCAGTAGAACCAGTATTTCCGTGAGGAAATTCGAAGACTGGTGCAGATGCAGGAGTGGGACGAGTATGAAGGGCCATACGCATCACGCTGTCCTGGAAGATAAGGCACAGTCCAATTTCCAGAGAGGCGTGAGCTTTGGTCTTGAGGACTCGTCCGTGTTGATGCTTAACTGGAAAGTCATGCCAGCCTTCTATCAGGGTTCTTCACCTGTTGCAAGTAGTGGCAGGAAAGGAACGTTATGCATCAACACTCGCTCTGGTCAGGAAGGTTCCAGCTATGAACAGACAGACTCGACAGACAGGACAGACTGACTTTACTTCCTTAAAAGATAAGGATATCTGGCATAGGATCTTCACACACCACCGCAAAATAATATTAAACCACTTCAACAATATAAAATCACAAAGATTAGAATCAACAACACTACCAAAATATATAAATAGTAAATAAAACATTTTTTTTAAATTCCTTTTTTTTTATTTGAGATTGATTTTGGGATTTATCAGGAATCTTATTTCTCTCTTTCAGTTTTTTTTATGTATCAATAATTTTTTTTTTACATTAATTATACTTTGATTTTATTTTTTTTTTTGAATTCCTAATAGTTTTATCCTTGAATTATTTAAAAGAAAATTATAAAGTTTTTTTTTTGAAAAATTTTATGAATTTTTAAATCTTTTTGTTTACTTTTGAATTTTTTTTTTGAAATTGACAAAAGTTTCAAATAGTGAATATAGAGTTTTTTTTTGGAGTTTTACCCCGTTATTTATATTTTTTTTGTTTTTTTTAAATACATTCTTTTTGAATTTATTTTTTTGTTATTTTTTTTTACTTTTTTCTAATAATTGATTTTTGAATTTTTCATTTTTTTTATTTTTATTTCTTTTTTTTATAAATATATTCTTTTTGAATTTATTTTTTTTTGTTACCTTTTTTTTACTTTTTCTAATAATTGATTTTTGAATTTTACATTTTTTTTATTTTTATTTCCTTTTTTTATAAATACATTCCTTTTGATTTCTTTTTTTTAATATTCTGTATTTTTTTGAATTCTCCATTTTTTTTTTAATTCTTATTTTCTACTTTTTAAAAATACAAATACATAGTTTTGAAATCATTTTTCTATCATTTTTTTAAAATTTTTTTTTTATTTTTACATTCCTTTTTTTATAGAAATACATTTTTGAGTACTCTTTATTTTTTTATTTCGCGTTCATACGAGTATTAGTAATTTTAAGAAATCATGGGAGGTAGGAGCAGAGGAGCTATTAGAAAAAATATCTTACCGAGAACATGTACTAGGTATCCTCTTAGGAATCTTTTAGGACAGGCTGAAGACAGGGCACCTGTACCAGGGGACAATCCCAGTGCAATGTCCACACTTAACGACAACGCTCTGAGTAGGTCACTAGATGAGAACCCACCAGGCGCATATGGCCCTGATGTGACCCTGCCGAGAGGTAGATTCCAAAGTGAGTCTGTGAGGGAATTCACACATCGTCGACCAACGATTGAGGAGGTCAACGAGAATAATAGCCTTCACGGCCCTGAAGATGATTATGATATTCTCGATCAGATCCGTCTGATACAGATCGAGGAGAGAACTGTCCTTGCAGATATGGAAGCTCTTGATCGAAATACGCAACGTGAACGTACGCGCAAACAATATGATTCCAACGTGGATTTCATTAGAAGAGTATCTGACGTGAATTCAGAACCTCCAGATCGTAATGCTCAACGCAATAGAAATCGTCAATCGTATGAGACAGATACAGACTTTATCAGAAGAGTTACAGAGGAAAGTATTTCCAATAAGATAGAGACCGCGGTAACAGCAGCAGTTCGGGAATGTAATGATAGGACGTTGAATATGTTCCATGAGGGCATGAGTAAGATGTTCGTCACTATGGAAAACAAACTTAAGGAAGTTAATAAAAAACTAAGTGAGCTAGAAAATGCTTCGATGCAATATGGTTTACCCCCTCAGGGCAGACAATCTGAAAATATACTTCCGCCTAGACCTGTGGTGCCAGACCCAGCAATCCCTCAGAACGTACCAATACTACGTCATACCTCTAATATGAGGTTACCAAGAGATACTCAAAATTTTAGGGATACCAGACGGGTGGATGTACACAAATGGGGAATAAAGTTTGATGGGACATCTAAGTCTATGCCTGTTGAAAGTTTTATTTTTAGGGTTGAGACAATTCAAAGAAAGTGTGCACTGAGCAATGAAGATCTGTTTGCTAACTTTCACCATTTGTTATCAGGGGCTGCCCAAATTTGGTACTGGCAGTACCTTGAAGAAAATGCAGGAGACGTAATGCTCAATTATCACGATTTAAAATCTGAATTATTAAATCAATTTAAAAATAAAAGAAAGGATCCTGAAATTCTACGTCAAATAATGGACAGAAAACAACTTCCTCATGAAACCTTTGATGAATTTTATAGTGATATTAGGGCCTTGTTCTTGCAAATGCGAAATCGGCCAAGTGAACAAGACCTTATAGGAATCTTAATGCCTAACATAAAAGATAGAGTTGCTAATCTCATCTTTAGCAGTTCAATTAATTCAATTCATGAATTAAGAGAGCAGTGTAGGCGAGCTGAAATTCACATAGCAGCTAGAGAGGTTAGATTTAGAAAAAATGTAAGTGAGGTAGACTATCGAAATCATGAAAGACAGGAAGAAGAATGGTCAAGAGAAGATAGCTCTTGCGTCACAGAAGATGACGAATATCATATAGCTGCCATTCAGCAAAATAAAAGCAATTTGAATTATAATAAGAAAGTTACAGGTCAACAAAAGAATTTTGAAAAAGATAAAAGGCATGTAGGTGGAAATGGACATGTGAAGGAAGCAGAAGCGAATAACGCGACTTGTCCCTCGAGCTTTCATGCCATGACATGTTTCAGTTGTGGACAGGGTAGCATTTCTTTCAAATGTGCCTCATGTTTGGGAAAAGTTCAAGTCGGGAGTGCGTCCGGGAATCAACTACCGACGAAGAATCCACTTCCCGGGAACACGAATCTCTCGGAAAAGTAATTATCCTAAAAAGAAATGAAAGCGAAAACACGATTAAAATAAGACCTGACACAACTCCTAGAAAAACTCTCCACCAAAGACTTGTCGATTACCAGGAAGCTAGAAAACGAATTTTTGGTGAAGAGTTAATCAAAACTACAAAAAAATCCAAAAATTATAAGAAAATTTTAAAATTACGGGAAAAATGTGCAATAAGTAGGTTTCATAAGAATAGGATAGAATCATCGATTATTACCAATACGGACGATAGTAGGCCATATACTAAGGTGTATGTCGATGGTGAAGAGATGCTCGGCCTACTAGATAGCGGAGCATCTGTAAGTTGTTTGGGGAGTAGTGCAATCGATTTTGTAAAAAATCATAACATAGAAATTACAAAAATGAACATAGGTATAAGGACAGCTGACGGAAATAATCAAGATATAATTGGTAGATTCAGAGCAAAGGTTTCATGGGGAAAGAATACTCAGGTAATGGAGCTATATGTCGTACCTGGTTTACAACAAAGGCTATATTTGGGCGTGGACTTTTGGAGATCCTTCAAGGTAGCTCCACACATCATCAGTTCTCTAGACACGCCATCGCCGATGGGAGGACAAAATCTAGATCCCGTAAGGCAACTTTCACCAACACAAGCTGGAGAATTAGAGCGGGTCAAACTGCTGTTCCCTTCGTTTGCAGTGTTGGGATTGGGTAAAACAAGTCTAGAAGAACACGTCATTGAGATGGAAGACGAAAGCATTCCCATCAAACAACGACACTACCCAATCTCACCTGTAGTACAGAAGCTCATGTACGCGGAACTCGACCGAATGCTCGGACTAGGAGTGATTGAAGAAAGCAACAGTGCTTACAGTTCTCCAGTTGTGCTGGTGAGGAAACCTGGAAAGAACAGACTTTGCTTGGATTCACGTAAAGTGAATGCAGCTACCAAAAAATTTGCATATCCTCTGCCACATATAGAAGGCATTATTAGCCGCCTTCAAAACACCCACTTCATTTCAAGCATCGACCTTAAAGATGCTTTCTGGCAGATTCCACTGGAGGCCAAATCAAGGGAGAAAACAGCTTTCACAGTCCCTGGGCGGCCTTTGTACCAGTTCACGGTCATGCCGTTTGGACTGTGCAATGCCGCTCAGAGAATGTGCAAGCTGATGGACAAAGTCATTCCCGCTCGTATGAGAGAGAATGTCTTTGTCTACCTTGATGACCTCTTGATTTGTTCTCCAGACTTTGGAACTCACATAAAGGCGCTTAAAGACGTGGCTAGGTGTTTGCGAGAAGCTGGTCTCACTATCAACGTGGAGAAGAGCAAATTTTGTTTTAAGGAGATAAAGTATCTTGGTTATTTCATCGGTGATGGGTGTCTAAGAACAGACCCTGAAAAAGTCTCTGCTGTGAAAGACTTTCCAATTCCAGGGACTCCTAAGCAACTCCGTCGGTTTCTGGGGATGACGGGGTGGTATAGGCGTTTTATACCCAATTTTGCAACTATATCTGCCCCCATGACAGACTGTCTGAAAAAGGGCAAATCATTCGCGATGACAAGCGAAGCGATTAAAGCCTTTGACGAACTTAAGACCATGTTAATAACTGCACCAATACTGACGAACCCTGACTTTTCCAAACATTTTTATATTCAGTGTGATGCATCGACTTCAGGCGTAGGGAGTGTGCTTTTTCAAAAGGATACCGAGGAGAACGAACGACCGATAGCATTCATGTCTCAGAAGCTTAATTCGGCACAAAGAAATTATACAGTGACAGAACTTGAATGCTATGCGGCCGTTCTGTCAGTAAAGAAGTTTAGGGCATACATTGAAGGATTACCTTTCACTATTATAACAGACCATGCGAGTCTTAAATGGTTAATGACCCAAAAAGACTTGTCTGGACGTTTGGCCAGATGGAGTTTTAAGCTACAAGGCTTCGATTTTACTATCGAACATAGGAAAGGTGTCCTCAATGTAGTCCCTGATACTCTCTCGCGTATCCATATGGACGAGCTCAACCCCGATAAAGAAATGCAGGAAGTTGATCTCAGTTCTCCATATTTCTGCTCACAGGAATATGAAGAACTGAAGAAAACGGTAACCGAAAACAAAGACCGACTCCCTGATGTATGTGTTTCGGAAGGTTTTGTATACAAAAGGACGGACATGAGGACTGGCGACGAACTACAGGAAGACAGAGCCTGGAAGCTCTGGGTTCCGAAGGAGTTGCATAGGAGCCTCTTGGAGGCGGCACATAATTCACCAGCAGCAGGACATGGAGGTATCCATAAAACTTTAGCGAAGTTGCGACAAAGATACTTTTGGCCAAATATGACAGTTGATGTTAGAGAACACGTGAGTTCATGTGATGTCTGTAAGTGTAACAAGCCGTTGAATGTTATTTCACGACCACCAATGGGAAACCAGGTGGTAACAGAGAGACCCTTTCAAAGATTATATATAGATTTTTTAGGACCCTATCCTAGGACGAAAACCGGACATACTCATATATTTATATGCTTGGACCACTTTAGTAAGTTTGTCTTTCTAAAACCCATAAGAAAAGCTACCTCGGCTGAAATAGTGAAGTATCTGGAAGAAAACGTATTCCATATTTTTGGCGTACCAGAATACATACACTCAGACAATGGGAAACAGTTCACATCTGAACTGTTTGCCAGCTTTCTCAAAAGATACGGTGTTAAACACACCCGTACTGCATTCTATTCGCCACAAGCGAATGCATCAGAGCGAGTAAATCGTTCTGTCTTAGCAAAAATTAGATCGTATTTAGAAAAAGATCAAAGAAATTGGGATTTACATGCAAGTAGTGCAGCTTTTTCTCTAAGGAGTGTGATCCATGACTCCATTGCTTTTGAACCGTACTACGCTGTATTTGGATCTCAAATGGTCCAGCATGGAGGATCATACGAACTCCTTCGGAGACTAGACGCCTTAAAAGATAGTAATATTAGAGTGAACAACAACTGCGATAAGCTAGAATTAATTAGAAAGAAAATTTTTGAAAACTTAAAACTAGCCCACCAGAAAACAGCAAAAGTTTACAACACTCGAAGCAGGGATATACAATATCGCGTAGGACAATTAGTTTTCAGGCGAAACTTTAAACAAAGTAGCTTAGCTGATTGCTATAATGCAAAATTAGGCCCTAAATTTCTGAAGTCTATCGTACTGAAAACCATCGGAAATTCGTTATATGAGATAGGAAATCTCAAAGGAGAAAAGGTTGGAGTTTTCCACGCAAAGGATCTCCACACATAGAGATCGTACGAATCGGACTACTAATGCTACTGCTTGACCACTGTGACACCCTGTCGTAATATACTGCTGTGATAAACTTTGTGATATAATACTGTGATAATAGTTTAATTCGATTTAAATTATTAGTTAGAAAATTATTTATTTAATTATTATTCATTTAGTCATTATTTATTTATTTATTTATTTTGAAATTTATATCTATTTAATTTTTTTTACCTGACAGTACTATAACTGCAAAGTTTTACACAGACAGCTTTATACCTTTTCATTTTTTTTAAAAATTAAACTGCGCGTGCAATATACCTTAGGTGCATTCGTAATGTACAAAGACGAATATCTGTGATACTAGTATTAAGATTTTTTCATCTGTGATACTAGTATTAAGATTTTTCATCTGTGATAATAGTTTTAAGATTGTTCATCTGTGATAATAGTTTTAAGATTTTTCATCTGTGATACTAGTTTTAAGATTTTTCATCTGTGATATTTACACAAGTTTCGTTTTCTTCATGTAAAACATGGTCATCTAAAGAAAATCAATCGACATGATAACATCACAGTTGTCCCTTTTACAAAGGAAATTGCCCGGCTAAGTCGATAGAGGCATGAGAGTTCAGGGCGGGGCTCTTGCCACACGTTATTCATATACTTAAGATGACTATACAACCCCATAGCCACTATTTTTTTTACGAGGCTTCTGACCTCACGACCATTCAGTCATAATCGTCGATACTGTAACGTGGCCTGGTTGCATAAAATAACATTACAAATCTTCAGATTTAAAATTGCATACTTATAACTAACATGCTTAAAATAGGCATTCTTATAATACTCTATAATAATAATTACCTAATAATAATGAAAATAAACAATAAAAACTAAGCATACTACCAACTTCTACGCATAATACCTATGTAGGGAAGAGGTGACCATGCACACCTCCTCAACCTCAACCTGTCCAACATCACCATCACTTAGGTATGAGAAGAACTATGAACTACATGAAACTACACATCCATAATTTCCATTATAAATCTCATATAGGTTAAATGTCCTCATAAGCATCTGAAAAGATAAATAAGCAAAGATCAGATACAACATTATAAAAACTACAGGATTGCAGATATAAACCTTTACCACCGCCAAAGCTACCAAGGAAAAAGTACTTTGGTGGCATTTGTTTACATCTGCGTATAAAACAAAAAAAGCGATAAACCACAAGTACTTACCTTCTGATAAAACTTTCAAATATAATCAATCTGAAATACAAAGAGAGAGTAATTAAACATTTGTTTTTCACTATATAATTATATTAATAAAATAAAATATTATTGCTTACCAAAAGCTCGACCATGTACCTCCACGTTTTGAATTCTTTTCACAAACAATTTTTGACATAAGATCTTACTAATGATATTAGTTTTATCTCACTCTTAAAGGAGCAGAAAAGATCAGTTTTCTCACGACAGCCATTTTTTTACGGCGAATTCGTACAAAAAAATATATTATGCATTGGTGAAATAAACAATGTAATAGATTTTTATAAGGTTAGGTAATATACAAATCTTAGGAAACAAAATACCTATCGTCGGTTACTTTCAAAAAAGGAAATAGTAAGTCAGAGGGAAGTGGCAATGAATAATATTATTCGAATGATAAAATTAAAAATGTGATAATGATGATGCTGTGATATTAGATATAAGTTAGAAATAGATTTAGTAGGACAATGTTAGTTAGTAGCTAGACAATAGTATTGAACACTAGCCTTACATAGGAAGCCTAGGAGGGGAAATGAGACAGAAGAACGATACTGATATGTGAATAAAGTATCCACCTACCCTTGCAGTTATAAACTTATTTACTTAGATAAAACAAAGAAATATGAAATACATAATAAGGGTCTTTGTGCGCTGAAAGACAAAGGGTAGGCAGATGACTTGCGAATTTCAGTCAGTTTTGTCGGATTTTTTTTTTCTTTGAAAAAGTTTTTTTTTTGATACAAAAAGTATTGCTTTATTTAGTTAAAGTTTAAAGTTTATTTTTTTGATCGGAATACAAAAAATAAAAATTTCGAAACAAAGTCAAAAATATTCTTAACAAACGAACATACAAAAAAAAAAAAAACACATAAAATCCGAAGAAATAAAATACGATAGTGAACATAGTGTTCCACGATTTTTTTTTGAGTTCTGGAAAGCCTCTACAGACCAAAAAAATACCAAACGAAACTTAAGAGTGATTACAATAAAGCAGAGGTACTCATTCGTGATCCTAGGGGCTCCGCAATTACAGTGGACACAATAAGTGCCTCTGCCCCCCTAAAAAGGTTTAAGGTGCCCTGTCAATAGAAAAACCTACAGCAAAGAACATTGAAGTGCAGAGCAAAACTAGAGACAATAAAGATACTAGAAATTGTACAAGAAGAGTGAAATATTGATTCCCTGAAGAACATAGAGTAGCCGCTTAAATCCCAAGCATACGTATCCATATCCATATATATACGTATATGAATGCATATATATATATTTATACGTATGAAGATTCTCGAAGATCACCAAGCAGTGAAAAAAAAAAAAAGAGAAACAAAACTTAAACTTATGAACTAAAGAAAGTGAAATCTTGAAACGAATAATTCAATTTAGTTTTTCTTTAGTGCTAAAGATTTGAAATTAACTATAATTTTTTTTAATTTTTTTCAAGTAACGTAAAATCGAAATAATTTCCTTTTTTTATTAAAAGTGTAAAGACCGATCTATTTTTAAAGAGTTTAATTTAATCGCGTAAACTAATATTTTAGTAAAAATAATTCTCCAGTTCCTGATCTGTGCTGCCGGCAGGACGTCGAGGGAGGAGTTAAAAAACGTGAGTACACCACATATATATATATATAAAAATTGTGCTGGGAGGAACAAAGCAAATGCCCAGTTAATTCGCATAACTTTTAAACATAGATATCGGTTTCCTTTTTTTTTAATTTTTCATTTAATTTTGCCTTTTAGATTTTTTTAAATTTAGATTATCATTTTGATTAAATTTAAGATTTTTTTTAACTGTTGAATAAAATTTGTAAATTTTTGAATTTCAAATGAAATATAGATTTTGTTATTTAATAACAAGGTAAAAACAAGAAAAGTCCATCAAGATGATGCAGTGCTAAAACAAAGCGTTCGGTGTGTGAAGAGCCTTGCCAGGCCGTCTGCAAGGTAACCATTATGACAGGACATAATTAGACGATGATGCTACATAGCTGAAGAGCAATATAGGGGCTATCTTCCATAACATAGGCCAAGGAAGGTAGCGAAGGATATGTCTCCGACATATGGGAGGGTTGGCCAAGCTATGCCAACAACATCAGGTAAAACCTTGCTGATCTTAGCGAACCACTGTCTTGGGGAGACAATGGAATGGGGTTGTCATTCTCTTGAAAAGATAGATAGGAAACAAATTAGATTTTATATAGTATTAGATGGGGGGTTAGTTTTACTTACTAGGTCTTAGGTTAGATATAGTTTAGGTTGTAGGAAGTCTTGTTTCTATCCTACTTCAAGGAAGAGTTACATCCCCAATTTCCGTCCTTTCGCCAAGGCAATGGCAAAGGTAAGTGAGTGTGTGTCTCTTCATTTTTCCTTCTCTTCATCGTCCGTTCAATTGTCCGTCTGGTTTTTTTTTTGATTTAGAGTATTAGCTTTCTTCTTTTTCTTTTTTTTAATTAGTATTATTGGCATGAGATAAAAATGAAAGTGAGCGTAAGATGTTGTATTTGGGACAAGAACTACCCCGTCCGACGAGTTTAGCTGAGCCGAGACAAGCATGCCGCCGTCCTAGAATATAACATCAAAGTTGCCCCCGTGGCTTTTTACATAGCTCATTTCAAATTCCTTCTTTGACTAAATTTTTAGGAAATAGGACTCCCTCCCTTGCCATTTTTTGTTCTCTAGTCCAATTTTATATGTCTTAGCTTTTTCGCACATCTTATGCGAATTGCAAGTTTAAAGTTAAATTTGAACAATAAATTTACAGTTTTAACCTAAAAATTGTTAAAAATAAGTTGATTTTAAAAATTAAATGATCAAAAATGTTCCAAAATTTTTGGAGATAATGCATATAGAATAATTTGTAGTACTTTTAATTACCTATTTAATGAGCACTCAATGGATATTACTTGTCAAATATTGTGAGGTCAATCCAATACCAAAGTTTACACTGCATGAGCAGCGAAAAATAAATAAAGTTTTTTTTTCGAAAATGTTTTCCGATCATAATACATGCATAAAATTTTAAAAAAAAATAGTTTGAAACTTTTTTTTTTATAATTTCGAGTTTGGAAATTATTTTTTCAAAAACTATTCACTTACACAACTTAATTTAAAATGAAAATCAAAGAAGAGATTTCTGGCTTTACAAAAAGGTATAGCATGGCATTTTAAATTGTACCGTTGTTTTTAAATATTTTTTTTTCTATTTTAAGTCAATTTTTTAGAAAATTGCCTCTCCTGCCTAGACGGGGGAAATAGACCCCACCCTCCCATACGATTTTTTTTCTTGTCTTAACCCAACCTTCTCGTCATTTGTCAACATTTTTAGAAAAACAAATTAGTACCTACGCCATTTTTTAGTTGCGATGTTAGAAAATCAATGTCAAAAAAAATCATCTTTCCATTTTTATAATACCTATCGAATTTTCCAAAAAAAAAAAATTAATTTTTAAAAAATTTTAAAAAAAAATTGTTTTTAACCATATTTTGAAAATTTTATTTTTATCAAAATTTAGCCTATTAAATTGAACTTAATAAAAAAAATCTGTGGAGCCATTTTTGATAAAAAAAAAAAATAAGATAAGAAAAATATGGCAGGTACCTACCTATACGGGATTCAAAAACATATACATATGTACATAACTGATAATAAGCTACAGGTTTTTCTTAAGTTCTTATCAAGCTGATTATGTAAGCTAGGGCAAGTCAAAGCTAATTTCAAAATTACCCCAATTCAAAACATAAATCAATTTCAATTTCAACCTATTGTTGAAAAAGTCACTTGCAATCTGTCATACTTTTTCAACTCAATAATAAATTACTTCCAGAAGAAGTTGACCGATAGGACAATCAGCAAAAATCTAAAACAATTCAATAGTTTCTGCAACGACGACGACGTAGCAAAAAAAAAAAAGTATACCTCAACTCTCCTTTTAGCATTCTTTATTAATTGAAAATCCTTCTAGTAATTCCAAAGTCAACGTTCAACGCCATCATTATATACAAAGAGTAATTAACGAGCAAATAATTTGAGTAGCATTTTACCATTAGCGAGGGTATATCCGTTGAAAATAGCATTTCTCGCAAGTCATTCGTTTCAGGCATTTCCCCCATATTCGCATCTAACGAAGTCTCCTCCAACTTCATTCTCATTCTCCTCCCACTGAGACTGGCGGCTCCCTTTCGAGGAAACAATGAATATAAAATTTCAATAAATTATATGCTAAATCGCGGAAGACCAAAGAGTCAAAGGCATGCCTGATGGGCTCTGACTCTGACTTTGACTCAGACTCACAATCATACTCTGACGAGGGAAAAGAATTGAAATTCCACATTAAATGCTTCCCACCCGACATAGTGTCGATGAGCGACGATGGTGGTGCCCCCTACATTCAAATTGTTGAAAGTAATTCAAATAGCTTGGGCGATTAATTCGAAAAGGCATTAAAAAGTACTCAGCCACCTTGTGTTCTATCACTCTCATCACAATGGCAAGGGAATTTTCCTTTATCCTTTGTTTCATCGACCGTTAGGACGGCAATTTATAGTCTGTATTTCAAACCATAGTGTGTCGTTTTTTAAATTATTATCTGAGAAAAGCCACATTGTTTGTTATGGAAAGACGATGATAAGGACGAACTTTTTTTTTAATTTTACAAACGAAGGTGTACGTGACTTGAATTGTTATTTTTTTTTTTTATTTTGAAAAGCACTGCTTTAATTTTATTTTTTGGTCCTCATCAGCACAAGGCAGGTAATTAAAACAAAACCAAAAAAAAAACATAAAAAAAAGATAAATGATTATGATTCATTCAAAGAGGCCACTCCACGTATATTTACAAAATTTAAATGCCAAAGAAAGCAAATTGTTACCACGAAAATGCATGAATCGGTCACATTAACTCTTGCTCTGATTGCTAATGTAGTGCGCACGTCAGCCATTTTTTGTTGCTGTATAAGTGTATACAATAAGTTGACTGATCTAATATTTCTTTTAGGTCAGCTTTCTAGGTAAACATTTTTTTAAACTAATTTTGTATTTATTTTGTATTTGTAGAACGTTGTGTGACCGACAGACATTTGAAAGGAAAAAATGTTCCGTAAATACTTCAAACTGTACGCCTGATGTACGTCCGCCGATTTGCAGTTTGTATGCTGGGACGAATAAGTGCAGCTTATACCTCATGTGAGGTTGTCTATGTCTATTGAAACAAATGTAATATGCACACCAGCTGCATACAAGCTGCAAACAAGCTTAGACAGCCACGTGTATATGTCGAGACGCTTCATGTGTGTAGAGCAGTGTTTCCCAACGTGGGGCTCACGCCCCACAGGGGGGCAATTTCATTTTATAGGGGGGCAATATAAAATTATGCTTCATTACACATCTCTCTTAAAAATGTATACTTCTTGTGTTTTTACCTTTGGAGATATATTTCTGATGTTGTTTAAACAAGAGAAAAATTCACCAGTATTCGTTCATCTTGAGGCACGAAGTCAGACATTATATTTACAACAAAAATTTTGAAAGGTTTTCTTGCCTCCAAAAATGTGAAGTGACCGATACCGCTATAGATGTAATTTTTGGATCATTTGAAAAATTTATCGACTGAAAAATTTTCTGATTTGAAAAAAATTTCCCAATCGTGCATAATGCAATCAATGCAAGTGAATTTTTCAGATATTTCAAATATACAGTATCAAGAAGAACTCACGGAAATACAAAATGATGAGTCAGTTAAATCTTTATTTGAAATAAAAAGAACGATGGCATGGCTTTGTGAGGAAACGGAAATCCGTTACCCTTACATCTTCATATTTAACTGAATGCGAATTTAGTACCATAAATTACTTGCTGATAAAGAAAAAAATCTTCTTGATATGCCACAACGAAGAGACTGAAGCTCTCTAAATTTGAACCTGACATAAAATCTATTTCCAGGAGGCATCTCCTATGGATTTTTTTCTGATATCAGCCATTTCATTTTTATTTACCATTTTAGATTTTTTATGTTAAAAATTGTTTAAGTATCAACGTTATAATGTTAGGGGGGCATGAGGATTTTGGAAATGTTGTGGTGGGGCATAGTACAAAAAAGGTTGGGAAACACTGGTGTAGAGGATTGCCTTGAATCTGAACAAACAATTCCCACCCTTTTTGCCAATTTGTACATCATATTAAGACAGCGTTTTGAATGTTAAAAAATGCTTATAGTAACAAAAATTTAAAATTTTATACAATTATGTATTAGAATTAGAACCATTTACATATCTCGATCTTAAAAAAAATAGCTTGTCTTTTGTATCCAAATATATATACCTACGCCAAATAATTTTTTGGATTTATAAATGAACTTTAAATATATGTAGATCTGATCTGTTTTTTTTTTTTTTTTTTAACTTTTATGTAAGAATGTACAATTTATTTGTAAGAAACCAATACGTGACCATTATTTATGGCCAGTAAATTTATAATAATTATATACCCCTCTATCTTCTCTGTTGTTCAACCGAAAGAGTATAAGAGTGAGGAAATTTATGGAAGTAGGTCGATTCTGTCGCATAGACAACAATCAAATTATATCCCTAGAATTGTCCCATTTGTCCACCACAAACAACTTTAACAACCCCGTGCAATTTAAAAACAAAAAGTACAAAAATAACCTGTGTCACTGATTTCATCCCTTATGTTTTTATTTTTGTATCTTTTTATTTTTTTTGCTATTAAGATCAATATGCGAAGAATAAGTATGTGGTTTTCATTTAAAGACCTACATGGCTTCAAAAAAAAAAAAAACAATATACTCTGTATGTTGAAGGACTTGTAGACTCTGCGACGATAAACGCGCCTGGTCCCAGTTTAGAGAAAAAGAGAGAAGTGAGTAAGTGTAGTTTTATTTTCAAGTTTATATGCGTTTTTCTGAAGTTTTCCTCTCGATCTCTTTTTCTCGCTGTCTCTTTCCTTGGGGAAATTGGAGAATAAAACTAATCAATGAAAATATCCTGTTCCTGTAGGATAAACGAGGAGAATCTTTGCTAGTTTTCCTGAATGAAAAAACAAAAAAGTTAGTAGGTAGTTATGAAAGTTTGTGTGGTCGGGAATATAGAAGGAACTTTCAAATGAATCAAATACCATAGTGTGACCAAGTGCTATTTATGAGTAATAACTTATTTATCTCGAAAACGGCCTGAACGATTTAAATCAAATCTTATTTCTTTACTTAAAATGATTTGTCTCGTTTTTTTTATGGTTATAGGAGCTAGTTTTGCCATCTTTTTAATAGTTATAGAACTATTTTTCTTAAAAACAGGAAGTTTTTTGAATGGTTTATACTCCGCTCAAAAGGCAAGATACAGCTTTAATTGTTAATAAAAACCAACCGAAACATTTCAAACTTAGCCTTAACTCAGAAAATCGACAGATGTTGGATACGTCATTTTCTGTTAAAATGGCAGTATACATTTTAGTTAAACAAAAAAAAAAAAAGGAATTCCAAAAACGGTTACTAACCTTAGGTACCTGCCAAAGAAACGTTTCCTCTTACTTCATCTTTTAGTCCAGGAGAAATAGACTTTTACAATTTGACATGGACATTGGTAATGGGACTTTTTGAAAATAGGGAGAGTTTCTCACCGACCAGATGACCGCTAGGTCAGTTATAAGAGGTCAAAACTCATGAAAATGTCAGTTTTTGACGAATATGTCAAAAACGGTTTGTGTTAGAGTAAAATTTCATCCCCCAATTTAGTAGCTCATGTAATTTTCAACGAAAATGGCTTTTTACTTTTTTCGTAGCATTAACCGTTAAAAAGTTACAACTATTCAAAAAGTCAGTTACGAGTGCCCAGAAATGATAATTTTTCGCAAATACATTATGTTTTATCTCAAAAACTATTGGTTTAAAAGCGATACTTGTTTTTACAAACTTGTAGCTGAAATAATCTGCCATTAAAATAGTTTTGAAACTTTTTGTTCGTAGCATTTCAAACATAGCAAGTATCGCAAAATTAAGCAAATTATGGGATACTTGCGACTTTTTGATTGCTTTAACTTTTTAACGGTTAATTCTACGAAAAAAGAGAATAGCCATGTGTGTTGAAAATTACATGAGCTACAAGATTAGGGACCAAAATTTTATCTAACACAAACTGTTTTTGAGATATTTGCAAAAAATAACTTATTTATATGGCGTTTGACTCCTTATAACTGACCTAGCGGCCATCGGATCGGTGAGGAACTTTCTCAGTTTTTTAAGAGTCCCATTTCCAACGTCTATGCCGAATTTCAGCCTCTAACTAATTTTTTCCTTTCATTGACATTTTTTTGTTTATTCTTACATGGACTACTTTTTCGTCAACGGCTTAACAACAATTTATAGAGGAGGTCATTAAAATTTGCTGGAATAATATTGGATATTGGAATATTCAAAAAATATATCAAGACTTCTTGTTTTTGAAAATTTTAATATTAACATTTAATATAATCATCTTTAAAATTTAGATCAAATAAAAAGTATATGAAGAAGTTTTAAGGATCACGGATTAAATAAATACGGTTATAAATTCAATGAGTACGTAGGGTCAGGGTCATAAGTCCACAGGCCAAAAGTCCACAATCGGCTTTTGACCCGTTACAATTCCACAATTGACAATAAATTGCGACAATATATTCCCTAATTTTCAATATAATTTGTGTTTATAAGTCCACAACTACTTCCCCGCGCTTTTCTTGCACTTTGTAAAGTTAATTTTTAATCTTAATAAAATTCTAGTTTGAAATGAAAAGCAGAAAAATATTACTTTTACTTTGTGATGAGTTTCACCTAGAATTTAACTTATTCAGCTAATGATGAGCTTTAATGTAACTTACTTTGAATATTCATAATATGCAGTCAGTTGTGTGTCCTCCCTTGCATGAATCACATGCCTACTATTATACTAAAACTTAGATTTAATAAAGTTATATTTGAAGTATTTCTGCCTTTCACTCGAGTCATCACATGCTTGACTAAATTTTTACCTCTTTATGATCCCTTTTACTATCCAAGCGAGCCATCCAAAGACTATTTATTAAGAAAATTTTTGACATTGGCGCACTGAGCATACCCTTAACGGAGCAAAGGAGTTGCATGAGCGATACAGACAGAAGGCCACCCTCCACCCACGCAACTGCGTTGATCAAGAAAAGATGTCGGGCACATATTTTTGTCCAATATTATTATTCAACTAAATTCAATTACATTCTGAATGTTTCTGACAAACTTAAGTGGGTCAGAAATCCACAATATATGGGCCAGAAACCCAAAAGAATTTCATGTGAACTTTTTGCTCAGCATGTGGATCAAAAATTCGCAATTGATTTGCGGACTTATAACCCATCCAAGTGGGTCAAAAGCTCAGTGTGGACTTTTATTCTTTGGACTTAAAACCCTGCGTCTTCTTAGTTGAATTATATTCAAAAGATCTCTGAAATATAAACTGGCCAAATTGTTTTTGTTATTTTTCTGAAACTTTGAGACTTTGTAGCTCAATGCAAATTTCTTTAAAAAATTATTTTAAACTCAACAATTGTTTGCTTGCTTAATTTACCTACCTAAGTTTGCCGTTTGCAGTAAGTTGCAAAGTTATTCAGTTAAAGAGGGCTTTTTAAGGATTTCCCAAGAGCTTAGTTGGGTTTTCTTTTTGAAAACCAATAAGCCTTTTATTAGTGAAAGCATCGAATTTCAATATTTTCTCGCACTTTATTTGTAACGAAAAAGTCAAATTCAAACAAGTCTTAAGCTTTTTTTATTTAACTTTGTTTTTCTCTTTTTATCAATTTTACTGGGATTCCTTTTCAAAGTCCACATTATATGTAATGTATATATGTATACTTATGTATATTCTTTCTTGTGCTTTTTATCCTTTGAGGATAAGAAGACTAAAATTGATTTATTTGTTTCCAGTTTTTTTTTTTATACCCAAAGCGCACCACATATCATCCATTGTTGGCATTATAGGTACTCGTACTTCGTCGGGTCCTCTTCATATTGTGGTAATATATTCCGTGCCTTTGGAGTGCATGCAAAGCAAAAGACACTTCGAACGTCTAGTCCTAGTGGTTTTTTTCTAGACTGCTCTATATATATTTCTTCAGGTTATATATGGCATCTTGCATTATGGCTTGCTGATTCTGTTGGGTTCTTCTGTTATACGAATAAATGACAATGACTCTGGGGTCTGAGTCTCGGAGGTTTGCATAAAAAGTTCGATTCTGATATTTTTTATTTTAATGTAAATACATATAACATAAACCACTCGTCCATCCCCATCAACCTTGCCCTTATTAAAAATTCCATTTTTTATTATTGAAAAAAAAAGAGTGTTTGACTTCTTAAGGTGTCAAATAAAATCTCAACTGTGGTGTCCCCATAAATTAAATTTAATTCGATTTCTGTAAAATTCGAAAGAAATAAACGATGTCGTTATACCTACACCAACTTTGGCAAATTTTTTAATTGCCATGGCGAATATTAATTTAATAATCCTTATAACATCAGCAGTAGCGTAGCTAGCCCTTTGGGGGCCCTGTATCAAAAAAATTTTTGGGGGCCCCTCTCTTGCCTGACTTTTTTTTTTTAATTAACTAAAACACTCGCGTCAACATATAAGATAAGTTTAATTTAACATTATATTTTATTGAACTTAAAAAAAAATTGTCTTTGGACTAAAACTCCTCAAATTAACACTTTTCTTTACTTTTTTTCTGCAAATTTATTGATTAAATCTTCCATAGCTGAACAAGATTTCAATTTTTCAAGTTTTTCGGCTTCTATGGAATTGATAAATCCTATAACATAACCGTTCCTGTCCCATATAGAAGCAGGAGAAGCTTCTTTCAGCGGTTTCTGTTTGTTGTAACCGAAAGCGTCAAAAAAAAAAGAAATCGTGTAGTGATAACTTCGAGAAAACTAGAAGCAAGATTATTCAATTCAATCATCAATAATTTAGCAAGTTCTTTTATGGAAGAATTTTTTGAATTTCGGATTGTAAACAGTTTTTTAAAGTAGTTCGCAGAAATCATTTTACAAGTATTTTTTTATATATTTTTCAACCAGTCTTCCCGCACATTTTTTTATTATGTCGTTTGAAAACGATAACAATTTATCTGGTTCTAAGACTTCGAACATACTACTTAGATTATAGAAGCTTTGAAATCTTTATTTAGTTTGAGTAATCAAAATATCTAAGCAGCACTAATACACGGGTTGTGCTTGAAATTCTACCTGGGTGAAAATACTTTTGTTAAAATTCTGATTCAAATTTCTGCTTTTTAAAATTCTGCTTTTCAAAATTCTGTTTTACAAAATTATGCAATTAATAAAAAAGTTTCAAAAAAATGAAAAGACTCGCGCTATTTGCAGAATTATGTAAAACAGTGTTGGTTTGAAATTTGAGTTCTAAAATAAACATTATATAGCGTATTTATAAACGTTTTTTAACTTGCAGCCATCTAAGTTATAAATAAAAAATTTTAATTGTTGCTAAAGTGATCTAATTTTTGATATAACTTTAGACAACTGAATAGATTGTCTTTACCTTGGTAAATGTACCTAAGATTGGTTTTAATAAATACGACTATTTGGAAATACTAAAACATCACGACTGTATGTATTTATTTATAGAAATAATATTATTTTCTATTTTTTTTATAATTTTATATTTATTCTGTTAAAAAGCTCAAAATCAAAAACGGAATCATTTCTTGGAACGAAAAAGAATTGAGGAAGTATAAATTGACGCTCTTAAAAATATTGGTCGCTCGGTCGAGTCATATGAAAAGGTACATATTTAAAATCTCAATAAGAAAAAAAACTTATTTTTTTGTCAAAAGCTGAAGCAGATGGAACCACAAAATGGGGAGAATATAAAATCAAAAAATAAAAAAAAAAAAAAACAATTGAAAATATACCTAGGCTAAAGACAAATAAGATTTTTTAATAGAAAATAGCTACAAATATACTCTAACTTTGCTCAGATTAGCTATTATTTATTTTTAATTGTTAAATACTGACATTTTTTGTTGTAAACTTCTTTGGAAAAGCAGATTGAGCAGAATTTTATTCTATTAAATATTTACTATCAGTACGTATTTTGAAAAACAGAATTTTGTAAAACCGAATCGAAAAAAAAAACAGAATTTGAAAAGCAGAATTTTTGCAAGGCAAGGCAGAATTATGAAAAGCAAAACTTCGAAAGCTTAATTATGTGACCCCCTCCCATAATAAACATTAACTATCGAAAAGACACATGCAAACAAATTGTTTATAAGTACATCTAAAAATCGACCTCAATGAAATTTTTTTTTACTTTCCTGTCGGGTGCTCTGTATCTTCAGGGGCCCCTATATCTCGGGGGCCCCAATATCTTGGGGGCCCTGTATAATTGATACAGCGGTAGCTACGCCCCTGAACATCAGTTACCTATAATGTCAAATGTTTTTGAAGCGGGTTTTAAGTGGTTGGTATCTAGTTGATGGTATGGTGTGGTGAATGCAATGACGAAGGTGGGCATTTGTCTTGGGTTTTATAATTTTGTTGAAGTTTTCATTTCATAGCAGCTCGGGGAACACTCTGATGATGATCAGACGCGCCTATAATTTAAAACTTTTGATATCTTTTTGTTTTTTTTATTTTTGCATTTTGATAATTAAATTTGATGATAGACGATGAACTTGTTTCTGTGCTTATACCTATGTCTTTTGGGAAAAGTTTTAGGATAAAATTAATTTTGTTTCTTTTTGTGTGAAAATTAATATTTTTTGGATAACTGGGTCCTACTTTCGAGTATTTGCAAAAATTTTAAGCATAACTTCATTAATTAGAACGAATACTCACTTATTATTCCAACGTTGTATGTATATGTATGAAGCAGGCATGAGGCGTGAATTTTTCGGAAGCGGAAGCACCCAACGTAAAACTTAAAATTAAAATCCTTTTGTTTGAGATCATATCGCTTTAAATGCACTTAATGATTAGGTACCTATACAAAAAAAAAATATTGATGACGGTTAAATTCCAAACCTATCAGCCTATTCTGCTAAACGTTCAGTAAAAATAGATAACTCCTTTTTTCTTAACTAATATCATTTCAAAACCAACTTTTGTTTTTACTAGTTGCGTTTTAAGCCTTTTGGCATTTTAATTTCGACACCTCTCCACCAACCAAAGGATGCATTTATTGGCTCTTAACTCTGTTATTATATTTTGACCTTAAACTGCTTTGCTAAATGCTCTGCAGTACCGCATATCTGTTCTGTATTTGATTTAGCGGTACAGTTTGTGTGATGTAGGTATCTAAAGTGCTCCTTTCTACATCGCGAACTCACATGACCGAATGACCCAATTTCTCCAAACGGCAGCCTAATATCGCATACAAACTAAAATTCGAAACCACACCGTTGCTGCACTAAACAGGGGTGTGCAACTGTGCAATGCAACAAAAAAAAAAAAAAAAAAAAAACAGAAAGAAGAAGCCCAAGTGCAACAGACGCGCACGCTCTCGTATTAAAAAAAAAGTGCACACAAGAGCGACAGAGGAAATAAAAGCAGAGAGGAATAGAAGCAAAGGATTTTCAAAACGTTGATGGTTCCTTCCAATTTTTGACCAAAATTAAATTCACTAAATTTGGGGTGGGGAGGAGAAAAATTGAAATTAATAACAATTAACTTACCAATAGCACGAGACATAGGAACAGTCAGCGATTTTGGGGAAGAGTAAATCGGTCGTCATAATGTTATATTGTTGACACGGCTTCCAGTGGGTCGTTTTAAGAGGATGCACTTGTTTGTTTAGCTTGCACTAGCACCTGTGCCACTAATTGCAAGAGATAAACTTGTCTTTTTCTTTTTTTTATTTCGAATTCACTTTAACGATTCCCCGAAAGGAGCCCTTATCTCCTCGACGAGGAACAGGAGCAGCGTTAACGATTCCAATGAGCCACGTAGACCGACGATGAAGCTGGTGATTGCTAGAAGTTACAACTAATGTTGGCTTTGGGGCTGATAATGTAGGAAAGTAACTGGTAACAGGATTACAATAGAACAACACGACGTTTCCATACGGATTTAATTTGGTGTTTTTTTTTTTTCTAGGACCAGAAAAGCGGAAGTTAACCAAACAATAGATGCTCGATTGTGTCGTCAACTCATTTACGATTGCACCGTACGTTCGGGAGGAGGAAGTGTATCGATTTCAGGAGAGCTGCGACTTTACTAGACAACGACTTAAGGAAACTACTAGGGGGATTTCGCAAGCGTTTGCACTGTCTCATCTACTTGTATTAAACTTTTTCTGCTAGACCAAACCTTAGGGCAAACGAAATCGAAAGAAAACAATCAAATTTTTTGGGTATTTTTTTATTTATTCGCGAATATTTGCAAACAATTTTTGTTTGGCAGACGACAAAGAGAGGTCCACTCGCGTTCCCGGTTCTGTATCAACTCAGAGATTCTCTGGAAAACGCAAAATAGATTTAGCCAGAAAGAGTCCAAAGAGCCAGTTTTCGTTTGCGATTTGTGTGAGTTTGCGTTATTATTTTGTGCGAGAAGTGAGGGGAACACCTTCAATGTTGCTGCTGCAAAAATTCATATATGTATACGATTTGTGTTCTTGGGTTGGATATTGGGGTTGGGTGAGGCGTTCATTGGGGTGGTCGTCCTCTTTGTATCGTCGTGGGGTTCGTTTCCCTTTCCTGTGGTGCTGCGTGAAGAAAATTTCCCAATTTTCTCATTTCCCAACAAAATGTACTGACAAAACCGGTAGTTCGTTCTTTTTCTGATAAGCAAGAGTGAAGAGTCCAACAGGGATTTGATATGGTGAATGCGCAACTGGTATACCTACTAGCAAAATTATTTATGATTTCTTTTCTTTAATTGTAATGTAATGCATTTTTATTGGTTTTTGAGAACTTAATAAGAACTAGACTTTCTATTGATTTGTAATTTTATTCTTGAATTGAATTAAATTGGAAAAGAAAACAAACATTTTGCAAAATACTTTTTTTAATTTTTGACATTTGACACATCAGCTGGTACAGTCTGAGTTCAGACTTGTTTTAAAAATGACTGCATCCAGCAGTATTTAAAAAAAAAAAAATGAGAATCACACGTAGCAATATTTTTAAAGCATCATCCTTTCGAGGTGGAAAGGCTCTTTACTATCGGCAATATTATTTACTCAATACCATCTTGATTAAAACTTAAATCTGGATGTAAGTCATACAAATTCAATGTAAATTCGTCTGGATTTAAGTTCAAATCTGGATGTATCGAGTGAATAATATGGTGGTATGTAAAGAAAGTTTCGTTGTCACGCCAAATGAGTCGCGTTGTTTTGGGAGAGCCTGAAATCTATTCCAGAAAAGTGAATCTTAGAACATTCTTCGTTCGTCACATATTTTCACCGAATGTTTGGTACTTTGGTATGAGAGAGAGTTAAGGCATAACTACATTCAAGACTTTTTGCAAAAAGTACAAAAGTGAAAAACTTAAACATGCGCTAGAAATTCCTGTATGCGAAAAAGCCGCCGAAAATAGTGTTTGGTATATCATTTCAGACTGATACTACAGATAAAACAATTTTTTTCGCACACAGGCATCTGTAGGCATATTTTTGCTCATCACATTTTCACTTTTTGCCCTACTTTTTGCAAAAAGTCTTTAATGTAGTTAGGCCTTTAAACATCAACGTCCATTCTAGTGCCGAAATGCAATCGTAAGGTAATGTGGTACACGGAACATGTGAATGTAATGGGTTAAGGCTTAACTACATTCAAAACTGTAGTATCAATCTGAAATGACATATCAAACACTATTTTCGCAGGCTTTTTCGCACAAAGGCATTTCCAGCGCATGTGTTAGTTTTTCACTTTTGCAAATAAATAAATAAAATAAAATAAATTTGGAGGCACAACGGCTCATAAAGAACCAGGGCTTAGTGACTTCAAACTCTCAACCATTTCTCTGTGCGTGTCTGCAGGAATGGAGGGGACCTACAGTTTATTGCCGAATCCGAACGTCTAAGGTGAGCGGCCACTTTTCTGTGATAAGAGATTCTCTTGGAGAATGTGTCACTTTCTGGCAAGAGGCAGTAGCCCGGAAAAAAAAACTTAAGGTGGAAGCGGCTGGTTGTAAACCCAGACCTCTGGCATAACAGTATCCATCGCACTAACCATTACGCTACGGGCTACTGCACTTTCACTTATGTACTTTTTGTAAAAAGTCTTAATGTAGTTAATATAATTTGTTGCCGTTTTCGTTTAATATCTTCAAAAACGTCTTATACCTCGTGAAGGACAGGAAGAAAGATGAGTAAACAAATTCTCTCCGGTCTTGGCTTTCAGAAATTTTTTGTTTTGTTGAAGTTGTTAATATGAAATCAACTCTAAATATTAAATACTTGTTTAAGTTATAGTTGGATTTTGATATTGTTTCAAAATGAAAATTAATAAATTATTCATTCAAACTTTTCTCATCAGTCTAAGCGGATGTTTTATTTCTAATTAAGAAAAACTTATATTCAAAACTAAAAATACATGGATTATATGGATTAAAGCAAGCGCCAAGATGTTGGAACAATCGTTTTGGAAGATTTTTATCTAAATTGGGATTCAAAGTGAGCGAAGCAGACCCATGTCTCTACACAAGAGAAAAGGATGGAAAGAAACTCATTCTGGTTCTTTATGTAGATAATGGATTAGTCGCATCAACGCATCCTGAAGATTTGGAAGAATTAGTAAGAAGTTTAAGACAAGAATTCAAGATTGTTTCCAAAAAGGCTGAATACTTCCTAGGACTTGAAATTGAACATAAAAATAATGACATTCGAATAAGTCAAAAAGCGCATGTGAGTAAAATTTTAGAGCGTTTTAATTTTACAGATTGCAAACCAGTTTCGACACCGATGCTAAAAACCTCAGAGACATCTGTAACAGGGAAAGTAAACGAAAAGGAACATAATTTCCCGTATAGACAAGCAGTGGGAGCCCTTATGTATCTTATGCTTGGAACTAGACCAGATCTGGCATACAGTGTAGGATTTCTGTCAAGATCGTTGGAAAATCCAACTCTAGAAGACGTCGGCAGAGTCAAAAGAGTCTTCCGATATATTAAAGGAACAAAAGATACCGGAATTACATACCGTTCAAATGCTCAGAAGGGAGTATTTGGTTGCTACAGTGATGCAGACTTTGGAGGGTGTTCAAAAACTGGTAGATCAACTTCAGGAGTTGTTATCATTTATGGAGGAGGTGCCATATCTTGGTTTAGTCAACGCCAAACTATGGTTGCCACTTCAACAACAGAAGCTGAAATTGTAGCAGCTAACGAGGCATCCAAAGAAATAATTTGGATATCACGATTATTTAAAGGAATTGTAGATATAACTACAGTACCTGTTCTAAAAGTCGACAATACTGCAGCAGTAAGGTTAGCTCAGAATCCTGAATTCCATCGAAGAACAAAGCATATAACCTTAAAACATTTCTTTGTTCGAGAAAAAGTTAACGAAGGACAACTGGGTATTGAACAAATTTCAACAGAAAATCAAATTGCAGATATTATGACAAAGCCATTACCAAAGATGCGATTGACCATTCTTTGCACTCAGATGGGATTGTTATAATTTTTTTTAATTGTACATATTTAGTTTTTATCTGTTGTTTTCAAAATTAACAAGGGAAAGTGTTGAAGTTGTTAATATGAAATCAACTCTAAATATTAAATACTTGTTTAAGTTATAGTTAGATTTTGATATTGTTTCAAAATGAAAATTAATAAATTATTCATTCAAACTTTTCTCATCAGTCTAAGCGGATGTTTTATTTCTAATTAAGAAAAACTTATATTCAAAACTAAAAATACAATATTTTTCGTCTTCACACAACGTATGTGTGCGTTCAAACAAGGTAGATTAACAACACATATTGCAAATATCCTAAGATATTATTTCTCAGTGTGAAAGTTAAAGAGATTGTTAAGAAAAATTAGGAGTAAAAAAATCCGAAAAAAAGCGATACTTCCCTTCTCGTACATTAACGGAAAGTTGTATAGAAATCAGGTTTACCAGTGTGAAAGGGACCATATATTCTTGCTGAACGCACTCTTAAATATGGTTTTAAACACATTCCAGAATTGGTCGCTGACTTCTGTCACCAACGCCGCCAGAACTTTGAAGGCTGTCAACTTAACTGTCAATTTTAATTTAAAATTTTAATTTTGTAAATAAAAATTGCATTTCTTTCTTCATATTTGTTTCAAAATGAAAATGCAGGTCGATTCTGATTCTGATGAAATCTCTGATGTAGATGTTTCTGTTCGGAAATCAAATATTCTCACAAGGAGCGTATTCAACTTAACACTTGATGGTAAAACAATCAAGAAAGGTGGAATCATCCACAGAAAAGCTGAAGAAATTTTGCCTTTTTCCTATTTTTTCAGTGCCAGGCGATGAAACCAGGCTCAAAAATGGAAGAACAGAGTAAGAGGTGAAGTAAACGTTGAGGCCAATAGGTACTTATAGATCCAATTGCAGGTATGAAAAGCGATTGAACGACGAAATCGAAGAGTGGCTGTGTCTGTTGAAGAATACCCGGCAAAATATCAACAAGTAAGATCCCCAAAGAAAATCCATAGAAATGCCTAACCATCTTCTGTAATTTAAGTGCACCTTCCGTTAGCAATGTCGACTACTCACTATTATCTCAGGACAAACTTGATTACCTCAGGAGAGCTCCAGATCTGAATAAATTTCTGGAGGAATCGATACAGTTCCGAAAAGAAGCCAACGTCTATCTAGAAGTCGATTATGCAGAAATTCTTGAAATTCACGAAAACCTTGTAGAGCTTTGCAAGCATCGTCTGGACACAAAAAAATCTCAACTTATAGAGGAGTTCATCTTTAAAATCCCAACTTCCCAAATGGATAAAAAATCAGAATGAAAAATAAAGTTAAAAATAGTTTATAAGATAAAAAGAACGTTTTATTCTTTGCCCCAAGCAGCTAGGTACTTCATCAGATCGGTCAACCCATCGAATTCTGTGCGACTCGTTGGCGCATTGGATTTAGTCAGTCTCGGCAGGCCGGAGCCCATTTTATGTCGAAATTCATCCATCTGCGGATGGGAATGAAGTTATCGTTGACGTTGATACAGTATACAGAAGGAACTTACATTCTTTGCTCCTGATAGTTTCCACACGCCATAACAAAATGTTCCTGTTCCTAGAACAGCATACAAAGTGCCCCATCCAAGTGCTCGCAGAGCTAGGGCTGAGCCTGCGTCCATCAGAATAATTGTTTCCCTGCCACCCTTCGCAATAAAAGCAGCTTCGTCTCTCTTAGCACGGCCCAGAGTTCGGGAGAATCCAAAGAGAGCAGCTACGCCGCCGACAAGGCCCAAGAATGCTCCTCCTGAAATTGTGTAATAGAATTGGGAAGAACTTTATGTATGTAATATAACCAACCTCTATAGCGATGTTTTCTTCGTTCGTCATCAGCTGCTGCACTGTCAATTTCTGAATTGGACATAATTTCAGGAAAATTTTTTGTAAATCAAAGAATTTTTAGTAGAATTTATTTATGTATTTATTTTTGAAAGACAAGAGAAGTCTGTCAATTATCAGCTGTTTTCTGTCTCTGTGATATTTAATCTATTTAATCATAGGTGCCGCTCAAATCGTCAGAATGACAAAAGAGTTCGTTAACTTTGAATATTGTTAGTTTTGTTTTTAATTTCCGTTTTAATAAATACCAAACCGGAAGTCTAATCTTATTTTCGTTAAAATTACTTTGAGTTGGTTTTCCTACAGCTTGGTAAAAGAATAATTGTTTGCCTTTTAATAGAGAGCATAGATACTTGAGATACCGATGGATATGATTTCATTGCGTAAATAAATTATGTCCATACGCAGGCTTTGTAAAATTTCCACAAGTAGTTGCAAATATATCTCATGGTTTCAATAGGTTGACAAATAATATAGATAATTTACTTGAGTGGCTAAAGTAAAATTAGAGTTATGGCAAGAGTTACATACATATGTACAGTACATAGCTACTTGAAAAAAAAACAGTTCTTATCGGATAGACGCGTATGAATGGAGAAGGCTACTGTGATAAGTCTTAAACTTTTTAGTAAATCACTTTCTATATTCGTTCTATAAATATGAAATAAGTGCTTTAGCAATATATCTGTAAAATATAAAAAAACACAATAAATCGTTTTTCATTGCCGAAAAAATATTTGTATTCTTAGCTCAGGGAGCGCACTACGAGCTAGTTTTGATTGAAAAAAGTGGTCAGTCCCACTTGAGAGCTAAATTATCGATAATACACTTTCCTTTAAAAGAGATACAAAATTATAGCATATATCGCAATAAAAATCACACAAAATTGTAAACAGCTTTATTATGTTAAGAAAACTGAACATTTATAAATTATAATCAACAATTCAGTTTTTTTTATTTGTTAATCAGGGGGGGGGGGGGGCCTTGGGAGGGTTATCGTAAAGTCAAGTAGAATACCTATTTTTGCAAAGGTTTTCGGTGATTAAAAATAAAAAATAATAAAATAAGATAATGCATATAAAAATAAAATAAACATAAGTTTGAGTCGCACGTATTTGCATGTTTTTAGTTTGCGAAAATCTCTGGTGACTATATGTACATTGCTGTACTTTTTACAATTTTAAAATGAACATGTACTATTTATATTTTATTAATATAATTAATGTTATAGAAAAAAATAGTTCAAAACTTTAAGATTTAATGTAAAAATTTTAAATTAAAATAAATTTTCAACCACGGACCTTATTCCATAAACTCCTAGAATATTTTTTTCTTTTCACATACATTATGTATTTGTTGATATCATCACTGCTAGTTCGAAATGTTTCCAAAAATATGCGTAGACAGGAATATTCATAATAAAAAACAACTAAAACAAATGCGAATAAAACTCAAAAGTCAATTTTCTGCAGAAAATCTTATATCCGGACAATTACAATTATCTACGAAAAAATTCGAAACCAATATACTTGCCTAATTAAAGCAAATAATAAATTATAGTAAACAATAACATGTCTGCAGATTTTGATATTTTATTGGTAGGTATAAATAATAAAATATATTTGTACAATTATGTAGGTACTTTAAAATAATAAAATTTTATTTTCGCAGTAATTTCTTGAATTTTGGAAGTAAATGTGTACTCAACAAAAACAGCTACCCAACGTATCATAAAAAGTTAAAACGTTCGTATGACATTTTATTTGAAAATATTAATTGTTTAAGAATTATCTTTAACCAGTAAAAGTAATAAGCTGATAGTTATTTTGGAAACTCTATACAATAAAAATGAAAGGAAGTCTGTATAATTGAATTTAAAAATTGAAACAAAAATGACGATTTGGGAATTCCAAAAATTTGAATAAATAGGTATGTATCAGTAATCAGTAATAGTTTCACTATCTATTGTGTCGCATGACGAGCTCAACGTTTTAATCTTTATAAATAAAAGTTCAACGTTCGTTTTTAGTTAGAGGCTTTAGTGGGTAATTGACTTAAAAACTAAATCTTTATCAATAAAATTTTACAGAAAAATGGATGTATATGTACATATTTAAACATGGTTTGTATGGGTACGAGTGGCTTTATAGATTTGTTAACTTTTAATTTATAATAAGTCTTGATGATTCTATTATACATATATTTTTAATTTGCAAGAGACCACTGAGACTGCAGGTAATCAAAAAATTCAAAAAACTCGAAAATAAGGCAATTTTCTCAGAAAACATTAAGAACTTGTTCCTGCAATAAGATTTTTTTTGGAACAAACCTGAAACATAGTTTTCTTAAAACTATTTTGGTCGATTATTGAAACGAAGTTTAATTAAAATCGTTAGAGCCATTTTTGAGATTATTTGAAAAAACTTAAATATTTGTATGGCAGATACTTGTTGGTGATCTAAATACAAAATTCCTAATTTCTCCTGAAAAAAATTACCTTTACTAAATTTGAAGCAAATCGGCTAGAGCCTAAACTCTAGATCAATTTACAGTGAATGCACACGGACGCACAGAGAAAAAACCGACATACATAATTGCGAAAACCCAGTTTTACGGACTTCCCTATCATTGTAATATCAGTTTTGATTACAATCTAGATTTTTTTACACGAAGCCATTATGTATGTATATTTTAGTTATACATACATACGAACATATACTTTCCTTAGAGCAAGTAAAAATCATTTCGTAGATATGTAGATGACTTGAATTTACTTTTTTTAAACCCATCCCTCAAGGGAAACAGTAGGCACCTACCTTAATTTATTACAGTCTTAACCTATTTTCGGCGGACCAGTTCTAGTCGTTCTAGTTGACTTAAGAAACTTGAAATTTCAAATACTCATATTTTTTGTGTAATTATGTGTAATTAGAGGAAATATTAAAAAAAATGGAAAAGCTTTTGGTTTCCCAGAAAATTCGTGTTGCGTTTTTGCAACGCTCGCCGAAAGCAATATCAAAATTATTGAAATAAAATATTGTCTTCTTACATGGAATACGTGAACTTTATATGAAAAAATAATTAAATATACCTAGATACACTTGGTAATGAAAAGATTATTGGAAATTAATAAAATTATCAAAAATAAAAGAAAAAATTGACCTAAAAAAACAATATTTTTTTTTTTCAAAAATTAATAAAAAACTCAAAAAAAAAAAATTTATTTTTCCAAAAATGAACACTAAAATTACCTATGTATACTCTGTATAAGTTTTTAAAGTTAACACTTAAGAAGATAAAAATTAAAAAAAAAATCGTTTTCCCAAAATTTATTTTTTTTTTTCAAAAATAAAAAAAAAATAAAAAGGCTCATTTTTCCCAACTTTATGTTTTTCTATGGAACCAAAAATTATGCTTCTTAAAAAACTGGTATATTATAAACATAAACACACAATATTTTGACAAAAAACCGTTCAATCGGATTTGAAAACGCAATGAAAGGAAATATAATATTAGGTTCAAATGCTACTGGATTAGGCGAGCGTTGCGAAAACTCAACGTAGTGCTTTCATCTCACCTGTCAGACAGGCAACTCATATAAATTGCGTCAACATTATTTCAGAAAATAATTTGAACCTTTATTTACCTATTTTGAAAATTTTTAATTCTGATGAAATGTTTAAATGTTTCAAAAATGCTACCTTAAAATTTCGAAAATTTCATATTTTGAAGGTGCAAAATCATCACGAAAAATTTTTTTTGAAAAAAATCCAAAAGTAGGTCGATTAGATAATTCAATTAACTCTGAAATTCATTAGGTACTAATTGCCCAATTCTAAATGAAAATTCCCGGGGGAATGTTTCCCCGGGAATGAACCATTTATTTTCTACAATTTGATTTATATGTAAAATCCTGCAAAAATTCTGTTTCGAACTTTCAGAAGTCTCATTCCCGCTATCAAAGGTAAAAATATTCTACCGAAACTCTAGTTTTCTGGGTACATAAATGTGTAGGTATTGCATTCTTCAATCGGGAAACTGCACTGCCATTCTAAAAAAAAATCTACATCCATCATAATTTGTATGCAAGTAAGATTGTATAGGTAGGTCTAAGGTACCTAAACTGTTTTGTAATATTTATCTACTCGAAATCTTATTGCTTTATCAATGCACACGCTCTATATGCACATGATAGAGCTGATAGATACAATATATTCATAAGATTTTATGATGAACCAGAGCGTTCACCTGCCCACGTGTGTATAAGATTACTTTGGGCTTTAGAAACACTCTGCATCAATCGATTCGTTACATGTATATATTATAAATTCTTCATATAAGGGAAACATACAGCCAATCAGAAAACCATAAATATGTAACTCAATTTGGCCAAAAAGTAGACATATAACCTATCAATTTAAAATAACCTGTTTTATTGAAAGGTCAAGAAAGTGATACACTTAATTAAAGATAATAATAATAATAATATAAATTTTGGTAAAATGTTGAGTAAAAATGAAATTATTTCTTGATAAATTTTGTCACATCATAAGCAATATTTTAGCATCAAAATAATCACTGGTTTTACTTTCTATAACATCTAAAATAAAAACAATTATTTTTTTTAATCATATGGTTTTTAATGATAGCTATAAAATTGGCGCATTATAATGTTTTAGCTTCTCTCTCAGCGAAATGTTATTTGTATAGTGTACAGTCACTACCTATCGTTTGTTTTATTTATAGTTATGTTTTAACTCGTGCTGAATAAGATGAATCTTATCATTTAGTTTTTATTTCACGTAATATTTCAATCCATTTAAAAAGCGATTAATGCTCTATTTTTTTTGTGCTTTTTAGTTTCTTATGGGGGATAAGGAATGTCACAGAACCAGACTGCTTATCTTTTTTTTTTAATAATTTTTTTTTATAGTGAATGATAACGTTGGGCCTAAAAACACAATTAAAAATAATGTAGGGTATCAAAGTTTGCCATAGGTGATTCATACTGTTGATCTCATTTAAACTCAAAAAGATATTTTTGTTAAACTCAATTCAACTTACAACTTACCTACATAATTCTGAACCGGATTTTGCTAACAATCAAATGTTTTTCATATAGGTATGTAAGTAGCGGTGAATTTTACGATTTTCTTCTCCTCTACTTCAGATCAATATTTTTATTACCTCGCGGGATATGAGAAAGCGAGTAATTTTTACTTTATGTCGTTTTCCATTGGACGTCTGGAAGCGTCCGGAATCAAACCAAACTCTTCTAAAACCATTCCATTGGCAAAAAAAACGGTCAACCGACGATTCTGAGAAGAGAATTTCGCTTCTCGATTTAAAATCAGAATCCACTCAGAAGCACTAATACATTAAAAGCTCTAACGTCAGAACAAACTCACTCAATGTAAGAAAATAAAAACATCTTCTCCTCAAGCCAAAAATATCAAATCAAATAATGATACAACGATTCACCAATACAATGACAAAATTTGTAAATTGAGTAGAAGTAGTTAGTACTGTTCCATTGGATTTCAGAATGAGTGAATCCCTGAGTGAAACCAATGGAAAACGACATTAGTTAACTTTCAAATGAGGTGAAAAGAACAATTTTACTTACCATTCAAGTCTCTGGCTAATCTTCTTACATAAATGCAGATATGAGTCTATATTTGAGTCCTTTGTTGACTTTTATACAATTCATACCCCATGGGTCATGAGCAACGAAAATTACTACGAACTTTGCACATGTTTTTTTGAAGCTGAGTTGCTGGCAATCATATGGAAGCATTCAAAATTCAATGGAAGTATAGTTTACTAATTTAATCTATAAGAATGAGTTAAATTTTAATTTAAAAAAAATGTTAAACGAGCAGAAACATAGTTTAAGAAAGACCATAGCTCACTTGAGGATAAATCATCGCATTTTTCTTAATTAATGGAACTAGGTTAATATTTTAAGCTCGAATTCAGTGACGTTTATTCAAAGGTGCACTGCAGGATTGCAGGTGTCAATCACACACCCTACCAATACCTTAATTTCCATGCTTATAAACTTATTTAAAATACAGAATAAATTGTCTTTCTTTTTATTATTTTATAACCGAAGATTGGTAGGACATCAGCGAATTTTCTGATGTGCAAATATTTTTTTACGTTAATATTTAAAAAAAAAAAAAAATTAATTGTAACGCGAACATTTAATAATTTTTATTCAAAATTAATGGTCAATTTGACGTGGTGACAAATAATATTTTGCGTCCATTTTTTTGAACAGATAAGTTAATAGTTTTATAGCGGTTAATCCAATGATGTAGCTAGAAGTTACGATTTTAAACAATTTCTTAAATATCATTAAGAAATCGCCCGATCTTACTTCCAAAAGAAATTGGGAAAAAAATCATAAAATTTCACTTGTCACTTGTCAGTCACTTGTTTAAACAGAAAAAAAGACATGTAGATACAGTAATTTATTTGTCTTTATGTTTTTTATCTCAATTTTACAAAAAAAAAAAAAAAACAGTAAACGCGATTAGAACCTTTGAACATTCTTCGGTCGTCGCATATTCACTCCGAATGTTTCGCACCCATTTGGGAGAGCCTTTAGGTTCATATTCATTATGTTTTTACATTTAATTTATTTTTATTTTAAAAAGGAAAAAAAATCAACCTCTACGTAAACAGCAAACTCTAATCAGTTGCAGTCAAATGTTTTTGATATTTCTCAAGTGACACTTAATTGTTTTTGATAGCTTGCGACCACGGTATATATATAAAAGGTAATACCATTAGCGTTTTCATTTTTGTTCTGTTCTGCGCATCTATCAAAATCGATAAAAAATGGTGGATCCAGTGCCCATTTACATGTCAAATTTCGGTATTTGTTGTTGTTTTTAATATTGCGGTGTGAAGTTTTTGGGAGCACTCGAGCAACCATTTTTTAATTTCTGACAATTTCAATTCTGACAACCTGCGCAAGATAATACCTTATATTTATGTACTGTGGCTTGAGACTAGGTACTTTTTTTTGGAAAATCAGTTTTGTCATCAGCTGTGTTTTTTATAAGGAATTACAACAAAAAAAGTATCCAGATCACTTAGGATACACAAATATGAACGCGGACAATAAGAAAATCGGCCAATGTAAATCCCAACAAGTTGAATGACAAAATCGACCTCAATCAAGTGACATGCAGTGTACTTTAACTTCATTAATCTTACATTTTAGGTAGGCATGTACTTGCAATGTAAATGCATTTTTTATACAAAATGTTTCATATTTTATTACAGATTCATTATCACTTTGTTGTTTAAAGTGTTAACTAGATTTGAGTGTAAACACAGCTTTTTATAACCTAATTACTCATCTTCTTTGTTGAGGATCATCGTTATAATCTTTATACCCAATGTGCATTTGTCAAACCAAGAGTCATAAAAAGTTTTGTCGTATTCACTTAAAATGTCAAATAAAATGCACTGAGTTAAATTATAGCACACCAGGCTCTAAAAATTCAACAAAAAAAATAAACCAGATTAAAAAACAACAACAATGTTAGACAAAGACCTGATAAGAACAGAGAAAAAGTATCTAATCCTTCGTCATAGTCCTAATCAGACGTTGTTTGTGTCATAAAATCATGTACCTATAGGTATATGTATTCGCAAACCAAACGGAAAAGAAATTCGAAACACTAGATCCCTGACGGTGATAAGAACAAACGAATTGATAGGACGCACAAGGCACAACATTTATTGTACTCGTATGTCGTATACCTACCTACCTATACATCTGGCTGCTTGAGCTCCCACGAAATTCCAGTTTTTAGCACTATCAGTCGCATATAAACCCAGAATTTATTTATTATCTGAAATCAATCGAAATGGATCGCAGATTCGGAGTTCGTATGGCTTAGTTTAGTTTTGAATTCCAACGATTACGGATGTGCCATTTTAATTTGTTGAGCATTATTACTTGAAAAAAAAAATTATTTTAGGGTGTTTTTTTTTTTTTTGAAAATACTCGCATCATTGTGACAAAAGATTGAATCAAGTGAAGAGTGAAAGAATTTGGCATTATTGACTGTGATAAGAAAAAAAGGACAATCTTTCAAAGGTACAGTGGAGTTCGTTTTTGGCTGACTTTAATGATATTTTTTCGTTTTGTTAACTATTCATAAATTATTTGAAAATTAATAACATATTCATAGTGGTAGATTTGGCTACCTTTAATGAACTAACAGAACTTGGTTAACCTATGTCCTTAGGCTTTATTAACAGTTTCATAAAAAGGAGGCAGAATTTGAATAGTTTCTTGAGTATTGAATTGAGCTTATTGGAGCACCTTGGAATTCTGTTCAAGAAAATAATATTTTTAATGGAATGTCAAGCTTGTAAATATTTCTAAAGCAAAGTTTGGGTTTAGAGTTACTAGACCGGTTATCTGTTCAATTTGTTTTATTCCCTAAACATAGTAAATAATGAATTATTATTATTATCAATTATGGGATATGATTCATTAAAATTATAATCAGTTATAAACCATTGGCGCAATGTCTTATACCTTACCCCAGACGTCAAAATATCGGGTTATTAAGTGAGGGCTTTATATGTACTTAATATTGTTATCTAAAATATATAATTATTTTTATCTCTGGCATTGGACACTCATTGGAGATCTTAAATTTTATGAACCATGGCATTGAGTTTGATAAAATGAGAGTAAAAATTACAATCAACCAAGTGAAGGAAATACAAATTAAGGCCACTCGCTGAGAGACTTTGAAATCTTAGTCATTAAATATTTTTAAACAATGTTTGAAGCTGGCTGACTGCCTGGTGTTTTTCTGTGAACAATTACAATAAGCACAAATATCGCTAATCTTTTACTCAATTGTGACGAAATTTTAATTTCTTGAAGAAAATTTAAGTATCGTGTTCGTTCTACTTATCATTGGACATTGACACCTTCTGCTTGAAATTATAAAGAATTTCTTACAAATAACCGCGTTTAATTTTATTAAACGAAATAAAAAAAATTAAAAAAAAGAAATAATTATATATTTAAAAATGGTACATATAAAACTTTAAAATACTACATACTTAAAAAAAATAAACGCCTTTCGGAATTAAGTTCCGTCTTTTGACTTTTGCATTTTCCAACAATATGTATTATCCTTTTCAGGTTTGCATTTTCCAACAATATTGTGTTATCCTTTTCAGGTTTGTTATTAGTTACTTAAAGTTTTTAAGTTTATTTTTTTTTTGCAAACTCAAGAGCATTTTGACGTGATCGTGCACTGTACGATCGTTAGAAAAATTGGTTAGATTTAAGACTAAAAAAAGAACTTGGCCGAATTCGGATAACTTTTCAAAGATATCCGACAACAAAAGATTTTTGTTGTAATCCTTTGTTCAAAAACAGCTGATGACAGCTGATATAAAAATCAACGCAGTTTCAATATTTTTGGAGAGAACCTAGAGGATACGGTATTCGAATGCGGGAATTGAATAATTTGAAGTTCTTAATGATTCAATGGGAATGAATAATATAGGTTTATTTAGCAGTTTCACATTCATACAGAGCAACTCAGTGAGCAATTTCTATTCTCTTGACAGCACGGTTTGCATTTGTGCTCAAGGGCAAATTGTTGTGTAGTGTTAAAGTGAAATTGGAGCACAACAAGCAGGCTAATTCGATAAAGCACTATTTACTATATGATGAGACATAATCATGTCGATTATGGAATCCGCAATAGTGGATCCGCGGTGATTCGCAGCATATTGTTCTCTTTTCTTTCCACGGCAAATCGATGAATAGAAAAGAGGGTACTACACTGCGGATGATGTTTTGCGGATTCCATAATCGACATGAATATATAATGAAGGTGCTTGAAAGGCTGCAAGGTTTCTTATTCGCTACTGGACAATGTTGGCAGCATCAGCGTTACCACTTCCAGAAAAAAAGTCGAAGTAGATTTGAAGAAAAAAACGAAGTAGATTGAGAAAAATCGAAGTAGATTTCAAAATGAACTTTTTTATACAAATCTATATTTATTTGTATGCTTAAATATTTTAGCACTTAATACGTTTCTATTAAAGACATCTTAAAGTTAAATATGTCATTTTAAAGCCGAAAACAGTAGTTTTTGTAAAAAATATTTTAATTTATACGATCAATACCAAACAATATCAAAAATAGTGCTAAAAATACGCGTTTTTGTAGACTGTATTTTTTTTTTTTGCGATTTTCAACTGACTTCACTGTCTCGAGTCTCGACTGTAAAACATTACAAGCTAATATTTTTCATAATGAGTTCACATTTTAAAGAAGAAAAATGGAACCTACAACTCACTGACACATTCGGTGCACTCTTTATCAGAAGATTTCTTTTCGAAAATTTGAATTTTCGAAAAATCGCACTATTTAAAGACTAATAAATGTGTTTGGGGTGACATAAAAATTTGATACCTATATCAGGATATTTAGTTCTTACCGTAAACTTCAAATCATGTAACGCTTGTTTTATTATTCTCAGCATTAGTGTATTTACAGGTTGTTTAAAAGTCATTCATTTTTAATTTTCAAACCATTTTTTTGATTAAAAAAAATCTTTGGATTTTGGAATTATTAGTTCCTAAAAGTTAAATTTGTCATTATCCACTCAGTTTTAGTACCCCCTTTGCATTTTTTTCTTTAAAAGAAAAATTGACAAATATTGAATATTTTTAATCATATGGCCTGGCCGGGAAAATTCAAATTCTCCAAAATTGCTTTTTTTAATTTATCTTAACTACTGGTGGCAGTAGTTGTAGTTATCTCATTTGGTGTTCATTTTCGAAGAGTAAGAAAACTGCGAGATCCTAGAGCTCGCTTTGTTCACGCTCTGAATTTCAAACCAAAAACTTGATGATCGGCCTGGCGACCGTGAAGTAGCTGTAACTCCAGCCTATAAAAACTTGGTGGTAGCTCACTCAAGTTGTTGTTCTTTTATTCAAACCTTCAAAAAATTTTTGTTCGACAACTCAAGCTCTTATCGTCTCAACTAACAAAGAAAAATGCCTTAATGAAAGAGATCTGGCATCTGAATATATTACCAAAATTGTTTACTATTTTTCCAATAGAAAGTGAAATCACTTCAACTCATTTATCAAAAATTGGAAAGTATAATACTCTTATTATTAACAGAACTTAAGTTACAAACCAAATTAAAAAAGGCTATAAGGTTTGCTTAGAAAACTAATTTAAAAGCCGCTATTTTTACACTTACCAAAGACATTTAAAAAATCTGCCAGATTCGATATCACGACACAGGTCTTGATTTCATATTTTGGTTTAAGTTATATCTATACATTCAAATTATGTTGGTCTGTCTGTCTGTTCGAAAAGAACAGACAGACGTTTTATGAAAATTCCCACAACACGTTTTTTTTTAAATTTTTTAGGGCCAAAAATAACGGTACCTGCCCCATAGATTCTTTTTAGTAAAATACCTACGTAGTAAAACTTTTTTTCAAAAATGGATTCACGGATTTTTCAAAAAAAAAAAACAATTCAAATTGTTCCTAAATTATTAAAAAAAAAAAACATTTCAATTTTCAGTTTTAAAAAGTTTTAGTATTGTGGGTCAAACATTTTCAAAAAATAACGTTGTAGATTTTTAGAAATATTTGAATATTTTTTTTTTTTTTTTTGAAAACTCAATATTGCGGAAAATCATCACGTTCTGTCAAAACAATTTCAGAAATTTTAATCAATTTATTTTTAATTATATACATCTTTGAAAGGTGGCATAAAATTAAGGCTAACATAACTATCTTCTGAAATCAGAAGTGTATAAATATTCAGCATTAAAAAACCACAAAATGATCCGCACATACATATGTAAGAGCAAGTTTGTGTGACCCAATTGTGCATTTTTTCTTTAAAAATATATTTCATTGATTATTTAGTACATACAAAAAATTTAAACCGCCAATTTTGTTTAAAAATTTAGAACATTTTTTTCATTTAGAAAAGAAGTCGCAATACCAGTTCCCTTTAACTTTCAAACATTTTTTTATAATTAAAATTTGTTATCATTCACGAGTTTCTTATCGATTGAAATATTTATATAAAAAATCTATGGTTCTATGCTGACTTTAACGTTTGTTTATCTGCCGTTTTGGTTTTGGGAAATTCCCGTACCTATTTAGAAGTGCCTATGGACATCAATTTAAAGATTAAAAATTTATTTTTGAAACACAGAACACATACATACACTTGTTTTTGGGCGTTATCACATAAGGAATTCTTCCTGAGTGCCCTAGCACTTATGGTTAAAAATATATTTTTAATTTAAAGATACATTCGTTTATTCATCCAACCAAGAGAATCGTTTTTTTTTTTAAAGAGGAAAATGGAGCTTAAAAGTAAAATCCAATGTCCAACCTATTGCGAATTTTTTCGAACTTATATCCTTGATCAACTGTTTTATAATATTAGAAGAATAATAAAACAAAAATGGAACGTGGCTGTAATAATTGTTAAAGATAAAAAGAATTGCTGATTAGTATTATTAATTTGCTGATACAAAACTAAAACAATAAAACTATTTACAGTGTAATAATTGTTTCCTTATCAAATATGAACCTTAACAAATCCTCAATTAAAAAGTCAAACTAAAGATTTATTATCATAAATAAAAAGGCTTAAAGTTCCCATCACTTTATAACTGTGTAAAGGTATATCCATTCAATTCTCATGTATGTAAATATGAATAAATAATAATTATTCAGTCGAAGGGGAATTGTTTACAACAAACTGATTCGGTGAAATCAATCTATATTCATTCCATAACCTTGTTTATGACTCGTAATAAATAAAACTAACTAAAATTGATTGAGTCTGGCAGAGACAATTAAAGATGAAGAAATGCCATAGGTCTTATCAAAAACAATTGATTAAGACCGATTCGCAGGCACGCTTATGAATTTATGTGTGCGCCTTTTGGTTATCATCATGTTGCCGTATATAGAGACGAATTGGTCAATGGTAATTAAAAAAAAAAAAAACTGTAGGACGAGCAGTCAACTTGAGATAGGGCCATTTACGACTAAGTTTGATATAATATTATGCTATATGGATGATGTTCTCGTAGGTGTTATCAATGACAACAACTATCGAAATGCCATGTAATAAAGTGTCAAGTAAAACCGTTGAACTTGTAATAATGGGTCAGAAGAAATAAACTATTATTTATTATTTCCGATAACAATTTTGGACAAAGTAATTAATTCAAAGATTATTTTTTCAAACATTATGTCATGCCATAATTTTTAATGACATATGTTAGAGTGAATTAAATAATTTGTAAGTCATTAAATTTGGTCTTGAATTAAAATTAATCTCTTTTGCATGTTCAATCAAACGCACCGCGCCTCGCCGCCCCGGCAGGAGGGACAGACAAAAAAAAACGTAAATTCGATTGATATGGCACGCTTTCAATATCTCCCACTTAATGACTTCTTTTCGAAACAAAAACAACAAAATATTATTCAGAATTACGCAAGCTCTTATTGTATCCATTAAGAATCACGGCAGCCCTTAAAAGTATTTGTTTAAAACCGAATGAAAAAAAAATGGATATTTGAAGCAAAACGTTTTTTTGTGTGTCACTGAAATACGTGTAGCTACGAAAGTATTTGACGCCAGGTATTCATATGAACAAAAAAAGAACAGTTAAGAGTGAATTCTTTTATCTGTTTGTTGAAATAACTAAGCAAACGTGTTTATTCGTATGTTATTTGGAAAAGCAGAAGTAATGTTCAAAAGGGGATATGGCACCTCGCAATCTCGGGATATATGCCACCGGTGCCATTTGCCCGCTCCTACTTTTGTACCAAATTTTCACTGGAAGGGTGCTTAGAAAACCAATATATCTCAAAAGGAGTACCAACGATGGATATGACGTCAGTAATTAATAGGACTAAAGCATCTCCTTCTATGACGAATCAGATGGACCTGAAGATTTCAGGGAGAAAATTTGTGCTATTGCGAGAATAATGCTGTGACAACAAAACCGGATGAGTGGTTTATGAGCATAATAGCCACTTTTGGAGTCACGATTCACGCACATCTCATTCAACAATACCTACATACAACAAATATGGCCAGAACAACTATAAAAAACAAGAGTGCCATATCACCCTGCAGCAGGTGCCATATCACCCTCCATTTTTTTGTATCGCTTTTTTTCAATGTTTTTTTTGTTTTTGCAAAAATATATATGAAATAACCTATGAATTTAACTTATGTTCCTGCTTTTTGTTAAAGAATTGGTTAAAAAATAAAATTATTTTTGTTTAAAATAAAAATCTTTTTTTTATTTTTCAAGTAATAAAGAAAAACAAAAATGGGTGCCATATCCCTTGACTTTACCCTATACAAATTTTAATATGACAGAAATAATTAATCCGTTTAGTTAAAAAAAACACACACCTATAAAAAGTTAAACCACCTGATGGAAAATGAGGCCCTGGCAAGGGTCTAGCAAGTGTTACTAGGCATTAGCTAGGTACTTGCCAGTTATCTACCTTTTTGCCTCATCAGTTAAGTTTTGACTAACCCCTGACTAGTAAAATCTAGATTTGTTTCAAATATTTTAGTCAGTTTCTGGTACCTACAGTTGCTCTTAATCTATATTGTTGATGGAAGACAATTCCATGATGACGGCCAGCAGGATGATACAGACAGTAAAATTCTCCATGGTTTTTATTTTAAAAGGCACTTCTCGTTGTTTGTTATGTTGATTATGTTGATTGTTGAATTTTATACTATAAAAGCACTTGGATTTATAATTCACCGAATATTTTCCAAAATAAATTGCCTACTAACTTGCACATTCGTGTGCAAGGACAAGACAACTTAGCTTAACTGAGGGAGTTAGATGTGAAAAATATTGAAAAGCGATATACCACACCCACACTGTCATATTAGTCCGACTTACCCTACGTACATATTTCGTATTAAATCTTGTTCTCAGCGAGGCACTAATAAGAGCCTGTCATTTTTTCTTCGTCTAGGTTTTCCTTACCGAAATCTTGCCAGGGTCTTGCCTAAACTCGCCAAAAACTTGTCATTTCCCCAGGCGGGAAGTCTAAAAGCTTTCTCTTAGTTAAAAGAAATCCATGTATTTCCGTGATAGAAATTATAATAAATATTTATTCAATCCTTAAGGCCTATTTTTGTATCTTTTCAGTGCGATATTAAGGTTAAACTCGAGTTAAATCACCAAAAGTGATTTGCAGTCGATTCGGAAGAATTCTCTACTGAAAAACTGCTTTTTGAGTTACATAATCTGTATATAATATAAAAATGAATCGTGGTTTGTTTGGATGCTTGAAAACTTGAAAACGACTAAGTAGACCGAATAGGATACCTCCTTCTGCGGTTTTTTTTTCGTAATTACTACACAAAGGTTTAGAAGAAAAAAAAAGTCGGAACATTCTCACCAGGTGGCGTTGTGGGCACACATTTCGTCAGTTCAATAAATGGACTCTGAAACCACCATATCGATTGAGCTCAAAATTTCACCAAATTTTAGGTGGAAGTCCGTAAGTGTTTCTGTGTGTCTTATCTTTAATAAAAGTAGGTCTAGCAGTCAAACGAGGTGCAGCAACGCATGCATTTTCTGACTAAATTTAGAAAACACGGTTCGATTCGGCTAAAAACTAAAGGAAATCCTAGGTAGTAGTCCAAGAGTGTTCTTATGCCATGGGCCGATTTTGAAAATTATTTTTTTTTTTGAAGGATGGCTTAAAAGATACTTAATTTTTAAAAGTTAGTTATTTATAAGGTAATGGGGAAAACGAAGAACGCCATGCAAGCATGAATAGCACCTGGAACAAATAAGCCAACAACATTATTTAGAGGGCGATACAACATTCGCTGGGTTCCGCTAGTTTATAGTTATAATTTATTTCCAGAAGTAACTAACTCTGGTTGAACTCAGCATTGAAAAACTGGGCCTAAATCGTCTAAAATTTTGTGGCAGTTTTTTTAAGTATCGCGTGAAATTGAAAACTTTTATTTTGTATACATAGCTCCGAAAACTTTATAAACTGTACGAGTAATTCACTTATATATTAGTTATGTGAAATTAAACCTATTCTATCCCTATAAAATAACGCTTTATCAACTTTATTATCTTTTTATTTCACTTTCCAAAGCCTTATTTCACTTGGCCTTGTTTCAAGGCACCGAATTTTATAACTAGTTTGCTTGTTTGTTGGTTTTTATAAAAATTATTAGTAACTTCCTTTGTTAATTCCTGAATAATCCTTAAAATCTTACAATTATTGTATTTCTGAGTTACATTATTTGCCAAATTCTATATAGTATCTTAATTAAGACTTTTTTTTTTGCAGATCGATTATATAAAAAGAAGAACAAAATGACAAACCATAAAGACGAGCTGCAAATGCTTCGAAATGGCATTCATAAACCAGAAATTGTTAATGGACTTGATAAGCCTCTAAAACCAAAACCATTAGGTGAACAACCAAAAGCTGTACGAAGACAAGTAAGTTTACTCATCCCCATATCTACCACCTTTTCTTATTATATAGCCCCTTCTTGGAAGACCAGCTTATCTAGCTTGACGACAGTTTTATTATTTTTTTTTTTTGTGCAAATACGTTGTCGGTATAATCTTTTAATTTATAATGATCAAAAAGAATTTGTCTTAATTTTTAATTTAAATGTTTGCAAGTTTTTATTTTGTCATAGAGATAAGACTTTGGAAAAAGTCTTCTGAGTAAGCGATAATATGGGTTAATGTATGTTTTGACTATTTCCAGGAGTTAATGGTTTTATTGATGAACCTTGGGATTCTTGCTTGTGGAACTGGATTAGGATTGCCATCCGTTACTCTCAATCAACTTCAAGATCCAAAAGAATCAATTCATTTAGACAAATCACAAGCCTCATGGTTTGGTAAGCTTAAATAAAACTATTTGGTAACTCTGTTGTAATGAAAAGATTGACATTAACGTTTTTTTTTTTTTTTTTTTTCTGAACAGCTTCTATTGCTGCCATAACAGCTCCACTTGGAGCACTTTTAGCTGCCTTACTCATGGACAGAATAGGAAGGAAAAGAACTGTTATCCTAGTTAACCTATTCGCCATTGCTTCTTGGGCTCTTATGGTACTAGCAGTACAGGAAGACTTGGAATTAGCTTATATTCAACTGATAATTTCAAGATGTATTATTGGTATTACAATAGGTATGGGAAGTTCACCGTCCGGCGTCTATGGAGCAGAGATAAGTTTAGCGAAGATACGAGGAAGATTGATTTTGGGAGTGTCAATCAGTGTGGCTAGTGGAATTCTTTTAGTTTATACGTTAGGATATTTCATACGGGTAGGTGGAAAAATGGGAAAGACATCATAATATTTTAAGTTATTAAGCTATTTTATTCTAGAACGATTGGCGTATGCTCGCTATGATTTTACTAGGTTACCAAATCGCTTGTTTGGTCCTCTTGATTCCAGTAATTGAAACTCCCAGCTGGCTAATGTCCAAAGGACGGGCGAAAGATGCAAAAGCAGCGTTGTATTTTTTCAGAGGAATTGATGCTGGTAGGTTGCAAAAAATATATGCATTAATAAGTTGTTTAAAATTTTAATTCTTGTAGAATAGTAATTGTGCATTAAAGGATTTAAGATGATAACGTACTTAAGGTTATAATGTTTTTTTTTTTTTTTTTTTTTTAAGGTCAAACGCATCCAGAAGTTGAAGCTGAGTTCGCTGTCCTTCTCAAGTCTATACAACTTAAATCTGGAGAAAAGAAGACTCCATTTTATCAATCTGTATGTCTTCCCGAAGTATACAAACCTCTATTGATCATGATCGGACTATTTTGCTGTCAGCAATTTTCTGGAATCTTTGTTGTTGTGGTTTATGCAGTTCAAATATCTATTCAAGCTGGAGTGAATATCGATCCTATCCTCTGTGCTGTCTTCATTGGTTTTGCAAGAACTTCAGTTACTGTTCTTATGGGAGGTTTTCTTGAGAAATACGGTCGTCGACAAGCTGGCATGTTCTCGGCTGCAGGCATGGCTATTTGCATGTTCACATTAGCCGCTACAAGTTGGTTCCCTTCGTTGCGAATTCCTTATTTGCCAGCAGCATTGATTGTCATTTATATCGTCACTAGTACTCTTGGAATATTTACATTGCCATTCTTTATGAATTCTGAAGTCTTTCCAGCGAAGATTCGTGGAACATGTGCCGGATTGACAGGAAGCTTTGGATTTTTGATGTCATTTTTTGTTCTCAAGGCATACCCATCGATGAAGGACTTTATGGGAGCTGAAAATGTATTTGCATTGTATGGAGTTATGTCGGTTTTGTCAATTTTGTTTGTCTACTTTTGCCTGCCAGAAACAAAAGGTAGGACTTTGCTGGAAATCGAAGAATATTTTCGATATGGAAAAAAGGGTATTCCCATGCCAGAACTGGAAGTTGAGATGAAAGAAGTGCTGGTGAATGGAAAGATGTACACGTAGACGAAACAATATACTATAAGGACTCAATGATGGAGATTGTATAAGACTGTGATAGATTTTAATTAGAAACAAATATACATAAAAAAAAAATAAAAGATTTTACTAAATAGAATTGAGGTTTTGAATGGAAATTGTTGAGATCTATAGAGCGAGTGAAAATGCACTTTATCAAAAGTTAAAAGGTTCGGAATCTAAACTAAAAAGATGTTTTGTAAGTACATTTAAATGATTGTCATGATTGGATTGGTCTCTGTGAGAGAGCTATAATACATCCAGCATTTGGTAGTAGAATAACCTCAAGTTTTTCAGAAAAAAAATTATCAACTCACAACAAATGAAATCTTGAAGGAGCTTAAATATCTTGGGAAATTTGAAACGGAAGGCCGCATTCAAAAAATCATTTTCAGCGACACGGAATTAGCAAAGTGTCAAATGATTAGAAATATCTTGATGTATTTTTCAACTAATATGTACCTATATGTCTTAGAATTATCTGAAACAAATTTCAATGCAACGGTCGAAGCTGATGACTGAAGAATCTCTTTAAATTTTTTTAAAATTTAAAATGCAGAATACTTAGGTCTATTATATGTTACTGAAATGTTAAACTCAATTGTTTGTTTTACCCAGACTTTGCAATCCCAGCATTTTTTTTTCAATTCCACGATTTAAAAAAATTCTACTCCGGCGTCAGCTTGGCAAACAAATAAAAACAAATTTTTGGTTGAACTTTGTTTGTTTTTATTCAGAAAACAAAATATCGATATTTTTCATATTTTCTCACAAACAAACAAAATACAGTATTCCCCGCTTAATTGCCTTGATCATTTTATCAGATTTTTTGATCAATTATCCGGGTGGTTCAACGTTTAATTAGCCGTATAAAAAGCTGTTCTACTTAGGTATTCACGAAATTTTCGAACGCATTTTGTTCGGTCAATTAAGTGGGAAAATGAATTTCCCCATTTAGGTAATACCGCGGTCGTTAAGAAATGAAAATAAATAGATATATAGTTATTTTATAAATATGTACTCGTAAAAAATAATAAATAAATGTAAATTTTTTTAAACCAAAAAAAAAGAATAAGGGCTTGACTGCAAGACTTTTTGAAAAAAAAACAAAAACATGCGCTAGAGATGCCTTTGTGCAAAACATCATACATAATTGTGTTTAATATGTAATATTAGATTGCTTTTACAAATCAAACACAATTTCTTCACACATAGTTCTTTATTCTTTTTCCAAGTTTTGCAAACTTTGTCGAAAAAAATTCTTGAATCCATTATTTTATGTTTGATCACAACTTCCATTTTTTTTTTTCATTAAACCAACTCTTCCTTATGGTTAGAGCACAAGCCATAAGTAGTTTGACTATATGACAAAATTAATTGATAAGTTATTTTTATTATAAAAACGCTTGTAAGAAGCCAAATCTATAAGCTTTCTGTGAGTTTATTAAAAGAACCCCCAGCTATGTACATGTACATATATGTATTTTCGTGCAGTTTTGGATCTAGGGGGGAGGGTGGGTGGATCATAGGGGTCATGACCCTTCCCAGAATCCCAGAAAAAAAGTTCAACACAAACACTTATAGACCTCAAAATGAGGAGAGAAAGAAATTAACTTCAGTCAGCCTTTATGTAGTTGAACGCGCGGAAGTGGTACACCAGTGGAACTTTGTTTCCTTTGCGCTTGAAAACAATTTATAGTTAAATGTTTCTTAACTTAGAGACTAATCGTTTTTTAACGACTTTAACCTATATTATTGATTTTATAGAAATCTGAAGACTAACTATTTCTTCTTACCAATCTATTAAAAACTTCAGAAGAAATTTTTTTTATACTAAAACTGTAGTGCTTCCACTAAATTTTAAATAAATAAATAAATTTGGTGGCACAAACGGCTCATGAAGAACCAAGGCCTAGTGACTTACAAGTTACATTTCTCAACCATTCCTGTGTGCGTGTCTGGAACCTACAGTTTATTGCCGAATCCGAACGGTTAAGGTGAGAGTCGCACTTTTCTATGACAAGAGATACTCTTGGAGGATTTGTCACTTCCTCGCAAGAGGTAGTAGCTCCGAAAAAAACTTAAGGTGGAAGCGGCTGGTATTGAACCCCAGACCTCTGGCATGACAGTCCAGTGCGCCACGGGCTACTACTAAATTTTACCAAAACAAATTGTATGGGGTGAGCACTTACGAAGGGATTCTAAAAAAAATGCAGGTGAAGATTTTAGGAAGGCTTTAAAATTCAATTAAAAAATATACCAAGCCTAAAAACCTTAAAAACAACACCTATATGTTTTCATTAAATAAAATATTTTTCGGGCTTGCTTATTTCTTCTTAAAATTCAACTCACAACACTATCGTGTAGTATTTTTTGCTAAAACTTAAAGATTGCTTACGATGTAAGTAAACGGTAATTAATAAAGTTATTATGCACTTTTTGTTGTTGTTGCTTGAGATAGAGCATTTGCTTCAAAATTTGGTAAAAGAACAGTTTTTGTGTACTTCCGTGGAGAAGAACTTCGTTTTTTTTAGCTTATCTGAAATGGATAGCGGTCACACAACAATTTCAGTCTTCCCAATTTTTTTCGTAGCTCTAACTATCGTACCAAATTACCGTTTCGGGGGGGTTTATTTCGCCGTTTTTTATTTTACATTTTTGAAGCTCAGCTAAATACGTTAACGTGTTTAAAATTTCGCGTGTAATTTTAAGGCATGTAATTTAATGGAAGTCAAAAAATTTCAAAACAATAGAAGTCAAATAATAATCTATCAGCGAAATAGTTCAACAGCAAGGCGATATTATTTTGTAAAAATAATTGTCAAATAAGAAACCGTTAAACAAAAAAAAAAAAGCTGGACAAGAAAGTGCCAAATGAATTTTGCGAAATTATTAAAAAAATTTTTAATTTGTCAATTAAATGTTTTGAATATTAAATGTTGGAAATATTAAACAGCTAGGCTTAACAAAGAAAACCCAAATAAATTTTTCCGCATGTAGTCTTAAAAGTAAATAATTTTAATTATGCCGAAGCGGCGCGCTAGAACAAAATGTTGCTTGCGCAAGATCAAATCACCAGGGCCCCTGTTAAAATGAGGTGTCTTCTGTTGTTGTTCTGTTCTGTCCTGTTCTGTTCTGTTCTGACTATTTCTTCACTGAAAAAAGCTTATGTATGTAGGAATCAACAACTTCGTCCAAAATCAATAGTTTTAGTATATAGTAAGTGGACTGTATAGCAAAATTATTATAACACTTTTTTACCATTATTTGATTTCAAAATTTAAATGTTTCCTGTTCTAAGCGCTTTTTAACCCTGAGTTCACATGTTTAAGTACTCGCCAACGAGTTGGCTCCATATGTTCATGGATCCCTGTTAAAAATGGTCTAATCGAGATGAAGCTAAAACCATGCTTAAGTTTCAATTTTGATAGTAGGGCCAGGCAAAATGTTTCAGTTGAACAGTACATTAATCACTTGACTTTTTCATTCAACTTTAATTTGGTAATTTTTTGTTTTTCCACTTCCATATTTTAGAAGACACAATATGGCTTTGAATGAAAAAGTGCGGTTTTATCTTTGAACATTTTTAGGACGAATTGTTTTTTTTTTTATGTCAAATCTAATGAATGTGACAAAAGTCGACATTTTATTTATTTTCCGAAGCATATACATATGTATGTAGCTAGACCCTTTCCAAGAAAAACTGAAAATTTTGTTTGTTTCAAAGTTATTTTAGCTAAATATGTATAACAGCACCTATTTAAAAAATTGCAAAAAAATCATAAAATTAAAAACTTTTTTTGTTTTTGTTTCATCTCGTATGCGGTGGCACAAGGCACACACCGCACACCTATTGCGCTGCTTCTGAATTATGGCTGACCGCGTACCTTTTTCGTTAAAATTAAAAAATTTCACTGTAGTTTTGATTTCATACAACTTAGCCGCATTTCGGTATCGTTTCCGTTATGTGGCGTTTTTGTGTTTTTTGTGGAAGAAATATCGAAGTTGATGTTGAATTTAAAAGCTGCATGGTAAATTGAAAAAAAAAAAATCAATTTTATTGATAACATGGTATTTTTTAAAGTCCAAAAAATACCATCACCGTACATGGTTTACTACGTTAACGTTTTGAACCATAACAATTAGTTCGTGCGAACTATTCGCGTTGTTTTCGTTGTTTTTTTACTGGTCTTGGGCAACTTTGACCCCCCCACCCAAACTGGATTCCTGGATCCGCGCCTGTTTCCGTGATAGAAATTATAAGAAATATTTATTCAATGCTGCCCCTGAACTTTTCTATAGCCAAGTTAAAACAATAAATAAATTGAGTCTGATGCTTATTTCAAAAAGTTCCGCTTTACAGATACCACCCATGTATGTAGTACTATGTATATAATCTACATATATGTAAAAAGTATATTTAATTTTGTTTATCATCGTACTCAAAGTAGATCACTGATTGATCAGTGCAGTGGCGAAGATTTAGGTTGTAATAATAACACTGATTTGAAATAACAAAAATCAAAAAAACAAAATCAGCAGATACATTGATCTTTGCATATAAACTGATAGCTCCTTTATTGTTCAACCCTAACACTGATTCGAGTGTGATAGTGATTGACTTTCATGTAATCAGGGTCGGACTAAGCAAGTTTATTCACTTTGTCCTCATTTTATCTTAAACGATGTTATTAAACATGAAAAAATAGAATTAAATCACAGTTAAGCATGTATTTCTCTTGCATACCTAAAAGGCGGGGTATCATTCGTTAAACAAACGTTATCTTCTTACAGGCGTCATGATTAATCTTCTGTTGATATTTAGATAGAGACAAGAGAAACCAAGAAATTTGTATGCAATTTCTTCAAATTAATTCTTGGCGACTTGGCGAAAAATTGTTAAAATGTCCATGAATATTTATATCAAATATCGAAGAAGTAAATGACTTTTACTAAGAACTAGGTTAAAACATTTCTTTGATACCCGATCGATTTTTTTTTCACGCAAAGAATATAAATTAAGTAGTACGCGCATCGTACGAGCATCGTGTGACTGAGATCTGTTGAGCCACTTGAATTCTCAACAACTGTCAGCAAGTTTGTAATCCACGAGCCAAATCTCCGATCCAAATCGCTAAATCGTGTATGGCCTTAGCTTATAACTGATTTTCCAATTTGGGTTCTACAATTTCTATTCTTTTTTTCGGAACCTGGATAGTATCTTTATCTTATAGTCTAGTCAACGAAGGAAAAATAAATGAAATAAATCGTGTAGTCTGGATTATTTTTTTAAGTGGTAGGGGTGACCCCCAGGTACAACATACTAAAAGTCCCCAGCCCAGGCCCACAAGCTTTAGCCAGTAGATGGGGGGTAAAAATCCCTTTTTGTACTATTTCGTAAATATTTCGAAAAACAAGCGTTTAAGAAAAGTGTACAACGCAAAATGAAAGTAAATTAAATTTGCTACACTTCTAGCGAAAATATGAACAAACCTTTTCTGTAGCAAATTAAATTTACTTTCATTTTGTGTTGTACACTTTTCTTAAACGCTTGGTTTTCGAAATATTTACGAAATAGTACAAAAAGGGATTTTTACCCCCCATCTCCTGGCTAAAGCTCGCGGGCCTGGGCTGGGGACTTTTAGTATGTTGTACCTGGGGGTCACCCCTACCACTTAAAAAAATAATCCAGACTACACGATTTATTTCATTTATTTTATGATTTTGAGTCTTCGTTGACTGGACTATTATTAAATTAAATTTGATTGACACTTCATCAATCTTGAATATCGTGCCATAAGCTGCTGCTTCCAAGAATACTTGTTGTCAAATCCGGTCCTTATACTATCTTCGTGGTGCATTGTCTGCTAGTTCTATTGATTGATTCCGATCTAGTTTCAATAGTTTTTTTTTATAATTTATTTATTATTAAAAGCAAGCAAATTAATTGCTCCACAAAGTATTGTATTGTATATGGTCGCTGAATAATGACACGGGTCGACAATAAAACTATTGTTATGACGCAAACCAATTGGAGCAAACGAAATGGTCGTCGTCGATTAATATTAATTGTTTGTTGGACAAACAAATAAAATAATATTATTTTATGCCTGTTATGTTGGAAAGATACAACAAAATATGAGATGAATTTATTGTTTAACTTATGTCTGCAGAGTAAAAAAAAAAAAAACTTAAGTGTGCATGCTTGGTTAAACTTTTGACCGAGAGTGCGTAATGATATGGTGCTGAAGAAATTGATTTCAATTCAAAGTCTTAAAGTTGAAGAAGCATGTCATAGCCAGATGGACTTGCCTTAAACTGGTGAAGTAGGTACAATCCTACTTAAAAATATTTATTTTCTACATAAATGTTTTCTGAGAGTAAATTATAAATTCAAAAATGCCGATGTTATGATTGATTATGCGACAGAATAATTACTGACATTTTCGTTTGCCACGTGACATATCTAGTAGGAAATATGGTCATATGATGCTTTCGAAAATAAACGCAATATTGATTTAACGATGCAATCGAAAAATTATACTTGGTCGTATTTATTTTAGTAGCATTCCTATACCTAGAATTTATATTATAAAAAATTCTAATTATTGAAAATCAATCCTGTCTTTGCAAAAATTTGCAAGAAACAAAGTAAGAGCACAAAAGTTGAAGTTTCATGTTTGGAAACTTTTTTACGCTTTGCCAGAATTGGTAAAATCTATTGTTTCTTTAATTGAACAAAACGAAAAAAAAACCAGAAATGCAGATAAACTTCAAATATCAGCTCACTCTAGTTTGGCCCACAGTACACAAATCTAAGGTAATATATGTATATTGCGCAGGTTGTCAAAATTAAAACTGTCAGAAATTAAAAAATGGTTGTTGTGCTCCCAAAAACTTCACACTACATTAGTAAAAACAACAACAAATATCCAAATTTGACAAGCAAAAGAGCACAGGATCCACCATTTTCTATCGATTTTCATTTTGATAGATGCGCGAAACAGAACGAAAATGAAAACGCTAATGATATTACCTTTAATACGTGTAGGTAGGTATGTACTGTGAGTTTATGGCCTATCTACTACCACTGTCAAATTTTTATGGGATTTTTAGTTTTTCATACTAGACTTAAAAAAAAAATTTACAGATTTCACTCATAGAGTAACCATGGGGACATTGAAAATGACACCTGGCTAATCTTTTCAATTTAAATTAATTAAAACGTATTAAGCTGTTTCAGACATCATTATAGGTTCTGAAGTTTCTAGGTATTTAATGTCACTTTCCATTTGGCAAAAAATAAATCTTGTTAATTTTCTTTAACTAACCCATCAACTTTCCTGTTCAACCAAAAAAATCTTTTTTTTAAGATCTGATATCAGAACTATATGTACCTATTAGGACAAACACAAATATGCCCTAAAAAACTGTTTTAAGCGCTTATAATTATGCCCTTAAAAATAAATTACATAAATATATGCCCTTTATAAATTATTATATTATGCGAAAAAAAATGATTATAATGCCCAAAAATAGTGCTTAATAAATAGGCTAAAATAAATTTTGTGGTTCCATTTTCTCAAAAAGTATTTGACCGATTTCGATAAATTTTATATGTATAAAACTTTAAACTATTCTTTTCGCGGACATAGTTCATTTTAACTTTAAAGATTTTTTTCAGAATTTACCACGTTAAATATAAGAAATAATATATATAACGCGTGTAGTAGCCATGGCGTGATGGTTAGTGCGATGGACTGTCATGCCGGAGGTCTAAGGTTCGAACCCCAGCCTCGCCACCTATTTATTTAAAAGAAAAAAACGGCTACTGCCTCTTGCGAGGAATTGACAAATCCTCCAAGAGTATCTCCTGTCACAGAAAAGTGCCGCTCGTTAGCCGTTCGGATTCGGCAATAAACTGTAGGTCCCCTCCATTCCTGCAGACACGCACACAGGAATGGTTGAGAGTTGTAAGTCACTAGGCCCTAGTTCTTCATGAGCTGTTGTGCCATCAAATTTATTTATTTATTTATTTTAACTGAACAAACAATGTTTTTTTTATGAAAAATATACCTACAAAAGTAGACATGCCAAAATAAGCACGTAAATCGTAAATATACAAAAATATGCATTTACTTATAAAACGGATTTCTAATCTAGTCTCGTCTTAATAGTGTTACTAAAAGAAATATGCTGTAGCATATTTTTGGTTGTCCTACGTATTACATACCTACATAAATCGATTTCAAGCAAGCTTAACTCCGGTTTTCACACTCAACTGCATCACTGGCCTTTCTTATAGGACCGAATTGTATTCTGTATCGAATAAAATTAAATACCTATCATTTTCATTTTCAAAAAATCACAACCTAACTACCTCCATAATTATGTTGATGCATAGCATTTACATATATACCTACACTTCATACAAAAAGCTGACAGAGTACCTATAGATACACTTTTTTTGTTTTGTTCTCTTTTTGAATTATTCTTCATTGAATATTCTTCCACTGAAGCTTGTCTGTTGACGACGACTTTTCTTCGTTTTTTTCCCCGTATACCTATTGCCTACGCCTGCTGTAATTCATCGCTTGTGTTTGTTTGTTTATTTTCATCATTCTAGTAATGTTTTAGTAACACCAACCAAAAATTTGATAGTTGTCCTCCTATACGATGGAGTTCATTTTTCATAATCTACGTTCATGTGTTCATTTTAATCATTTCGGTCATTTCTTTAGTAACACCAACCAAAAATTTCGTTGTGATGCCCTATACGCTGGAGTTCATTTCTGATTTATTGAATTTATTTCATTTAATCACTTTAGTAACACCACAACTCTGTCAAAACGATCCTATAAACATTTTCAATGTTAAAATGTTAAAACAGAATATTGCTGCCTCATCAAGCAAGAGTTTATAATAAAAAAGAAAAAAAGAGTTATCCGAAAGAAATGGATTCGCAAGAAAATATCAAAATCAATTTTAAACAAGGTTATTTCAGTTTTTTTAATTTTTTTGTTTGTAGATTTGTAGGGTATTTTTTTTTTTAAAGTTACTTACATAATTATATTAATTTTAAGTTTTATGTAAAGCAAGGAATGCTTAGGTAATCATTATTCGGCATTCTAAAATAAGGTCACCGTCGTAACTATCATAAAAGAAAATGTTAATCCAACATGTCATAATTTCTGTTATGCTAAATAAAGGGTAAAGATAATACTAAAAGGCGATGTCTACATTGTCCGCATTTATTATAATTGAGGATTGATAAAAATTTTTACATTTTTATCAATCCTCAAACTATAGATAAAAAAACAAAATTCCGAATTTGACAGTAAACCTTATGCTTGAACAGATTGATTAGTTTAGTTAGTAATTGTGTTCTTAAGTTAATGGTTGTCCACTTTCATCGATTGAATATTGAGTAATGGTGTCGCAAATAGTGGTAGATTATATAGTTTAGTCCATTAATTTTAATTTTAGGTATTTAAATTAATTACAAAAAAAGTTGGAATAGAAACCAATTGTGAGTATTCTATAAACATAATGTAGCTGGGTATAAGTAAGGTACCTATTAGATGATATTTTTGAATTTGTGTGCCTCGACTTCGCTCAGAAGTAACTTTGAAAAATGTTTTTATTCTCGATCTAAAGCTCCTTACCGTTTTGGAACATTTGTCCATGGTATAATATTTAAATGTGTAGGGCAACTAACTAACCTACATTATAATACATATATCTTTTTATCCCCACCTTCAAAAGGACAGAACCGTTAAACCGTTTAAATTGGGTGCCGTGAACTAAGTCCCCAGGAACTAAGTCCATCGAAGGTGTTAGTTCCCACTAGGCAAGAACAAAAACCACTTTCTGAAAGTGGTTTTTATTCCCAAGAAAGGTGAGAACGAAGTCCACTGCAACCCCCCTGCTTGGCCCACTATAGGATTTGGGGTAGGTGCGAGGTTGGTTGTATGCAAAGTTGGATAAATTCAAAGTTTCTTTAAATCCAGATTCTTTAAATGGAAACGAAACTTTGCATACACCCAACCTTGCACCTACCGCAAATCCTATAGTGGGCTAAGCAGGGGGGTTGCAGGGGGGCAGCATGCCCCCCCATATATACTTTACTGTTTATACGCCATAATGCTGGGTGCTAACACTAGTACTGTATTTGTGGAAGCAAGCTTTTTTAATTTTTGAAAGGAAAAGATTATAGATTTGACGGGAACTAAAACCACCCATTTTTTTGAAATTTTTTTTCCCATCTTATAAACTTTAAACTTTGTTTAATGGCGAATAAAAAGCTTATAACAATAATAAAGGGAATAAAAACCACTTTCAAAAAGTGGTTTTTGTTCCCGCCTAGTGGGAACTAAAACCTTCGGTGGACTTTGTTCCTGGGGACTTAGTTCACGGCACCTTAAATTGAGTTTTAAGAGGTTACATTGGTTTGATGGATGGAGGCTCTTCTTCTTTGTTTGATACTTGAAACTGATAAAGAGTAGGTAAATAGTGTTTTTATAAACTTTGTTTTCTACTGATCAAGAAAGTTTTGACACTGTAATTTGCTCTTTCAGCAATGGTGTCAAAAACTCCTTTAAGTTGACTTTCGGGAAATAATAAAAAAAAAAAAAATACAGATTTGTTGCTTTGGAACATCTACGGCATATTATAGTCTTTAAACAGTGAATGTGAAATACATTCCACATAAATTAACTAAAACTGCTTACTTATGAAATGTTAACTAACCTAAAAAATTGAATCAACTGAATAATAAATTTGTCTAGTTTACTTAACGATCAGATCAAGAGCAGGGCTGTCAAAGTTCTGCAGTTGCAGTATTTGTACTGCTTTCGGAAACTTCGTATGGGAAGGTGGCCTAAAATGGCCCCTCCTAAGGAAAATTTCCCAAATCTCGGAAAAAAGTGACATTTCAAACAGAAATGTTATATTCTTTCCAAAGCTTAATCAATAACGCTTACATTTTTTTGCTTTACGAGTTTAAAAAATTCCAAAAAATATTTAAAGTATTTAATTTTAAATACGTCTTCAAATTCCAACGATCGAAATTGCCCGGGTAAAATGGCATACTGGTAAACCAACCAGGCAAGTTAACCAAAACCATGAGTGAGTCCAAACACACGTAATTCTAAAGGCAAAAAATATTCAACGAGCACCTTTTCCATTTGCTTCGAAAAGGTGGACCCTTTTGTAAACCGTTCAAAATCTTGTTCCTGTTGGCTGCTCGTCTCCTCAGTGTAGTTTTTGGAACTCCGAATGTTTTGGATACTTTTTTCCAGCCTATTTCTTTTTTAGGGCTTTTTGATAATGCGTCCTCAGTCGAGGAATGCCTTTCTGTAGATTGTTTATATTTCCCAACCATTTTCACCATAAAGAAAATAAAAATGTAAGTGTAAGTATAAAATGCCACACTTACATCCATTATCTGCTTTCTCCAAAATTTAATGGTTTCTATAAATTTTTTTTTCAACAAATTTTTTCACAAAATTGTATGAAGTCTACTTTTGGAGATGGCTAGAGATAGTTTGACCTGTCAAATTTAAAACATTAGCTTGAAGTTTCTAACATTTCGTGTGTGTGTCGATACTGCCAGAGAAACCGAAGAATGTGTCCACAAATCCTTCTAATTCTGTTCGATTCTACGATTTCTAGCGAGGGGGCCATTTTACCTCGGTGGGCCATTTTAGGCCACCTTCCCCTACTGTCGTACTGCTAACACGACCAAAGTACTGCTTTTTTGTAAATCAAAATCATAGTAGGAAAACTTTACAAAATCGATTGAAGCTATTTCTTTTCACATAGGTACATATGATGACATTCTTTTTCACACTTTATGTAAAATAAAACTTAATACACTGCTGGAAAAAATTAAAGGAACAACAAATGGTTTGCATTTGTTTAGTGTTTTGAGGATTGATAAAAATGTTAAGTTTGATTGGTAAAAGAACAGAAGTCAGATCATGACAGTAAGCTTTGTGATTGAATAGATTGATTAGTTTAGTTAGTAACTGTATTCTGTATTTTAAAGTTAATAGTCGTTTGATTTTATCGGTTGAATTTTGACATTGATTAATAATTTCGAAAATGGTGATTAATAATAATTAAGTCCATTATTATAAGTTTTATTAATACACTACTTGTGAGTGCATAATCTATGGGTAGGGTATAGGTAAGGGACCTATTAGAATATGTATTAGATGATATTTTCTGATGTGTTTTTGGTGTGCTGCATCTGAAGTTAGAAATATTCTATTTCTAATACATCACGTTTTTGAGATATTCTCATTTGAAATGAATTTAAATGTTATATAATACCATCACACGCGTGTATTTATTATTCCTATTCATATATATTAATACCAAATAAAGTAAGTTGAATCTTAGGAACGTAACAAATTGAAAGTGTTTTTATAAAGTTACAACGAGATAATTAGTTATTTCAATATAATTTGTAATGGTTTCTGAAATTTCCAATTTTTTTCTTTAAAAATCTGTTTAAATATTTCCAATATCTCTTTCTTCTACGAAAAATCCTAAATTGAAGCAAACACCATATGATATCATATTAAATGGTATTTAGTTGAAGTTAATGCGTTAAGTATGTATCTTAAAGTAAAAAAAAATCTAAGCCCCATCAAAACAAATTATAACGTGTATGTAGGTATATGAAAATAAATATAACCAGAACTTAATTCCAAATTCTGGAAAAAAAAATGTTAACCTTCAAACACAAAACGAATTCCCGGATACCTTTTTTATGTTTATCCCATTTCACCCTACAAAGTGCATCCTTTGAATATTAGGTACTTCTCAAACACACACACACATTTTTTGAAATCGGACACCACTCTTTTGTTCTTACCCCATTTAAACTTATAAACATTGCTAAAAGTATAGAACGCCTTGTACACCCTGTGTGCGAAAATATTTTTTATTGATCTGCATATGTATCAGTTCAATCTGCAATGGCAGGTCAAACACAGTTTCTCATGATTTTCAAACACAGCCATTTCTATCGCATGTTTTTGTTTTTCATTTTTTAACTCTTTGCAAAAAGTCTTGAATGAAATTATTCCTTTACCTTACTTCAAAGTAAAAAATGTAACTTTTATCTTATAACCTTATTTGTATTGGCGAATGTATGCAGGTTTATAAAGTTTTTTTTTTTCTTTTAACTCTAGAGAACACCATGCCGAATAACCAAGTTGAATTAGTAAGACTTCACAATGGTAACTTAAAGCCAACAATTATTTCTGGATTGAACAGGCCAATTCAACATAAGCCACTAGGAGAACAATCAAAAGCCGTCCGAAGACAAGTTAGGATATTAAATTTGGTTTTTTGTTTGAACTAATTTATTAATAAATCTCACACAATTTATAAGGAGTGTATGATATTTCTTCTTATCATTGGAATGCTAGCCTTTGGAATTGGCTTAGCCCTGCCTGCTGTAACACTCAATCAACTTACTGATCCCAAAGAACGTATTCATTTAGACAAATCAGAAGCATCTTGGTTTGGTAAGTTAAAAAAATATCACACACTGTTTAACACCACAGATATAATAGAATTAAACAAAATTTTCTTAAAGCTTCTTTAAGTACAATAACTTGTCCGTTGGGGTCAATTTTGACGGCTTTTGTTATGGATAAAATAGGACGTAAGCGGACATTTATAGTTTTCAACTGTATAGCAATTATCTCATGGGCTTTAATGGCTCTGGCAGTTGAAGAGAATCCGGAAACAGTTATCATTCAACTTCTGGTATCAAGATGTTTTATTGGTGTTGCTATGGGGATGGCAAGTTCACCGCCGGGTGTTTATGGAGCAGAGATCAGTTTACCAAAAATACGAAGTAGATTAATGTTAGGAGCATCACTGGCCACATCCGGCGGGGTTTTGGCTATCTATCTTTTGGGTTATTTTATAAGAGTGAGAAGTTAAATTTACTAAATTAAAAAGACAAAAAACATAATCTGTTTTTCCAGAGTGATTGGCATCTTCTGGCAATGGTTTTGCTAGGCTTTCAAGTCGCGTGCGTTCTTCTTCTGATTCGTGTTATCGAGACTCCCAGTTGGCTGTTATCAAAAGGAAGAGTAACCGAAGCTAAGGCATCCTTGTCATACTTCAGAGGTCTTGACGCCCGTAAGTATATCTCTTTACAAAAACTTTACAACAAAGTGATCACATGAAACTTTTTTTTTTTTATAAGATGAATCACACGAGGAAGTCGATGCTGAATTTGAGCTCCTTATGAAGTCTATTAACTCTGCACAGAATGAGAAGAATATACCATTTCGAAAGTCTCTTCGTCTTCCAGAAGTCTATAAGCCTCTTCTTATCATGATCGGTCTTTTCTTTTGTCAACAGTTTTCTGGAATTTATGTTGTCGTCGTTTATGCCGTTCAAATTGCTTCTGAAGCCGGTTCTTCGGTTGACCCACTGCTATGTGCAGTATTTATAGGCCTTGCAAAATTTTTGACTACAGGCCTTTTAGGATTTATATTGGAAAAAATGGGTCGACGACAAGCTGCAATGATTTCAGCTCTTGGAATGTCTATCTGTATGTTTCTTCTTTCCAGTTCGAAGCATCTGCAAATACCTTATTTTGCTGCAACAGTTATGATCCTTTACATTGTTTTCAGTGGGCTAGGTCTATGGACCTTGCCTTTTTTTATTTCTTCCGAAGTCTTTCCGCAGAAAGTTCGAGGTGCATGTTCTGGAGTCGTTGGATTTTGTGCATATGTTATGGCGTTTTTAACTATCAAAGCACATCCATATTTAGTGGATTGGATGGGATACAGCAATGTGTTGATATTTTATGCTGTTATTTCACTTTTCGCAGTTTTCTATGTATATATTTTCTTGCCTGAGACAAAGGGAAAAACTTTACAAGAGATTGAGGAAAACTTTCGAAGTGGAAAACAAAGAGTTCGAGAACGAGCAATTGAAGTGAAAATGCAAGAATAATTTATAAAAACAAACGTGTAGTTAATAATAAAGCAAAATGTAAAGTCAAACAAAAATGTTTGAATTTTGTTGGTATGAATTTTAATTTAGTTAAATTTACATTGTTAAACTGAAGGAAAATCTGAAGTCAACTTATATGTATTCTCCATTACTTCAGCCTGTTTGTACCTCATTTCATGGAGGATGAAACTTTGTTCTCAACACTACTGACTATGGCCATCATACACAATCGCATATCTTTAAATACGGTTCACTCAATAAAGCAAACATTTTCATTTGAAGGATCATTTTTTGATTAATTGCTAATTGATGTATACAGTAAAATTTTATAAAATAGCATACTTTGAGGAGTTTTTATAAATCTTTTGCATAAAATGGAACAAATGGCTGCATCAAGAGTTATTTTAATCTTGTTTGTTTTCATATGTCTGAAAAAGAGTGTAAACACACCCGAAACGTCACAAAAAGAATTAATTAAAGCACTGATCTAAAGCCCACTAGAGGTACCTATAGTATACATGTAATTAACAAAACATCACGATAGAAAAAGAAGGAAATAATTTATTATTTAGAAGTTCAGAGTCTAAAATTTTAAATCGGTGCAACTATCAACTATTAATGAGAAATACGGGAATAACCCATAATGAATAATTTGACACTATGCACTGTCTAATGCCGAAAACAGATGTGCAGCTTTTTCCCATGCAGCGAAATTAGAAATAGAGATATCGTGCAGCAAAGGCTGCATGCAGAGCCTGGTATATGTCAGCTCTCATAAGAACCTGTGTAAATTTATTTTCGCTGCATTGGAAAGAGCTGCACATCTGTTTTCGGCATAAAAGAGCAGCATGTAATGTGACTTGTCGTTTATGCATCTGGTTTCTGCAGAAGCTGTTAGAACGATAAGGAGGAAGAAAAAATTCCGCCTCCAACATGTGTGATCTCCTCTATCCTAAAGAAGTAGTCCTCTTAAACTTTACTACAACTACAACTATACTAGTGATCACATACAAAATAGAAGCTATGGTCTTCAAAAGAAGGTTTATTGCACTGCGACGTTAAAATCAACTGGGCCGCAATTTAAAGAGCTAGATTAAATTCGATGAGAAGAAATTTATATTTTAGGTGCAAGAATGTAACCATGTTCCCCTAGAAGAATATAATTTACAGTGCCTATGCGCTGTAGATTTTATTAAGAGTCGGTATTCATCGACAAAAAATTGCGTCTTAGAAAGGTACGACAGCATCTAACTGATGAGCCCAACTGTCGTGCCTGGGCGAAACGCATTGGACTAAAGGTCGCAAAAAATCTTTCATTTGAATTTAATTCAATACAGTCCACTAAAACAATAACAAAAATAATTTTCTTTTATTTTTGTTTATTCTCTTCTTCGTACATTAGCCAGACCACGGGCTTACAACAACAACATATATTTCTAGGTGCAAGAATGTAACCATGTTCCCCTAGAAGAATATAATTTACAGTGCCTATGCGCTGTAGATTTTATTAAGAGTCGGTATTCATCGACAAAAAATTGCGTCTTAGAAAGGTACGACAGCATCTAACTGATGAGCCCAACTGTCGTGCCTGGGCGAAACGCATTGGACTAAAGGTCGCAAAAAATCTTTCATTTGAATTTAATTCAATACAGTCCACTAAAACAATAACAAAAATAATTTTCTTTTATTTTTGTTTATTCTCTTCTTCTTATTTTTAAGAAATTTAAGTAAATGGAGTAACTTTTTTGTATAGTAAATTATATATAAAAAATAAAAGAAACTTTGTTCTAAGAATTAAATGAAATTACTTTATTTTTTCAACAATTAATTTGCTCTTCGAAAATACGTGTTGCCTACTTGGTTAAGACAATAAGGCGGAATGAATATGATTTAAGTACATACACATATACACATGGTTGAGTGAATATAGCAGCTGTCAAAATAACTCAATATTGCGGCCTAAGCGTACTTTTGTATTTGCTTAAAAAAAATGGTATGTTTATATGAATAAGCTTAGTAATTAGGGTTGCCACTTTTCGGAAAACTTTCCGCAGTAGATTCACAAAAAAAAAATGCAGTAGATTGAACTTTTTTGCAGTTATTATTATTTTTTTCAAAAAACAAGTACGATTAAAATTTTAAAAAAATATTACAGGTAGTAAAAGAATAATTAAGTTTTATTTAAGTGGTGTTAAAATTACAGACCCATCATTGTTAAATATCAGGCTATAAGTTATCTCAAACAAAAAGAAAAGGTGTCGTATTAATTAGGTATAAATATTTTTTAATTTTAAATTCCCTGTCACTACTAAGTCTGTCATGACTTTGGCCTTCACCAAACACTGTGCATGAATACTTAAGAAATGCATATAAAGTACAATTGCATTTACATAATAAGAATTTTAACCTTTTTGTGCAGATTTTATTAAAAACTTGCCCATATTATCACAATTTGCAACATTTACAAAAAAAAACGAAAATTAACAAAAACAAGATTTTCGTCAGCTTTCAATATTCATCAAAGCAGAGCCGATATAGTCGAAAGCCATAGATGTTAATAAGTTAGGTAGGAAGTGAGTATTTTCTGAAGAATTAGAATGATTGCAATCAATGACAAAATTGAAAAATTATTGTAGGTTGTTTGTTTAAGGACAATTTTTTGTAAAACCAAAAATGCAGTAGATTTGATTTAAAGGCAGTAGATTTATTTTGAGAAAAAAACGCAGTAGATTTACTGCAATTGCAGCAAAAGTGGCAACTCTGCTTAGTATACCTACCTATTAATTAAGCAGTTTCTAAGAGTGTCGTGTGCTTTTGACTTTAAAAAGTTATACGAAAATTGACAATAGTACTGTAAATAACACATATTATAAGGCATATTGATAGATATACTAATAAATTATAGAATATCTATCAGAGGCATGGAAATCCGCCTTTTTAATTGCTAAAAAATTCACCTTTAAATGTTTTTTCGGCATTCTAAAATACGGTCAACGAAACTATCATATAAGCTGTTTTGAATATATTAATCCAACATGTCATTATTTCTGTTTTATGCTAAATACCTAAAGGGTACAAAATTAAAGGCGATGTCTTCATTGTCCGCATTTATTATTATTGAGGATTGATAAAAATTTTTACATTTTTATCAATCCTCAAACTATAGATAAAAAAACAAAATTCCGAATTTGACAGTAAACTTTATGCATGAACAGATTGATTAATTTAGTTAGTAATTTTGTTTTAAAGTTAATGGTTGTCTGCTTTCATCGATTGAATATTGAGTAATAGTGTCGTAAATAGTGGTAGATTATATAGTTTAGTCCATTAATATTAATTTTTGGGTATTTAAATTAAGTTGGAATAGAAACCAATTGTGAGTAATCTATAAACATAATGTAGCTGGGTATAGGTAAGGTACCTATTAGATGATATTTTTGAATTTGTGTGCCTCGACTTCGCTCAGAAGTAACTTTGAAAAATGTTTTTATTCTCGATCTAAAGCTTCTTACCGTTTTGGAACATTTGTCCATGGTATAATATTTAAATGTGTAGGGCAACTAACTAACCTACATAATAATATATCTTTTTTATCCCCACATTCAAAAGGACAGAACCGTGAAACCGTTTAAATTGAGTTTTAAGAGGTTGCATTGGTTTGATGGATGGAGGCTCTTCTTCTTTGTTTGATACTTGAAACTGTTAAAGATCAAGAAAGTTTTGACACTATTATAGCAATGGTGTCAAAAACTCCTTTTAATTGAGTTTCGGGAATTACGTGTTGCCTTCAAAGTTCGGCATAAACAAAACAAAACTGTGCTTTTATTAAGACTAACTACTTCTCTATTGCAATTTTACATTAAAGTTACTTTATTTTACAACAAAATTTTTAATAGGTACATTTTGAAATGAGCTTTCCCACGATTTCATTTGTTGGGTTTAAATTACGGCACGTTTTTAAATTTTGGGGAAAGTGGGTGTATCCGTTCTGCATATGTTTTGCTTTTGTAAACAAAAATGGTGGGAATCTGTTATGGAATTCTAGATGTGCCGTTAGGCTAAGTGAGATGTGGGAGGTGAAGTAAAAATAGGTTTGGGTGACGTCTCGGACGTAACTCCTCACCCCTTAAGATTCTTCTGCGAAGAATCCGAATTTTTTAATTAATTAATTAATTTTTATCTTTAATTATATTTTTGTGAACAATTATAAAAAATTCGATAAGAAGACAAATAAAGAGGGAATTAAAACTATAACTATGGAGGGGACCTACAGTTTATTGTCGAATCCAAACGGCTAGTGAGCTGCACTTTTCTATGACAAGAGATATTCTTGGAGGATTTGTCACTTCCTTGCAAGAGGCAGTAGCCCGAAAAAAAACTTAAGGTGGAAGCGGCTGTTATTGAACCCAGACCTTTGGCATGACAGTCCATCGCACTAATCATTACGCCACGGGCTACTACAAAGATATTTGTATCTATATAAAAAGGCGATTGCTGCATTGTTCTCATTTATTTAGCTTTGAGGATTGATAAAAATGTTAAATTTGATTGTTAAGAGAACAGAAGTCAGATCGTTAAGCTTTGTGCTTGAATAGATTGATTAGTTTAGTTAGTAACTGTATTTTAAAGTTAATAGTAGTTTGCTTTTATCGGTTAAATTTTGACATTGATAAATTGTTTCGAAAATGGTGATAAATAATAATTAAGTCCATTAATATTCATTTAGGTATTAAAATTAAGTTGGAATAGAAACTAGTTGTGAGTAATCTATAAATACATTATAATGCACCTATACATAAGTTAGTAGGTATATAGGTAGGGTACCTATTGGAATATTCGATGATATTTTTAAATTTGTGGGTCTCTCCTTCGATTAGGTAATCTGGATGTTTTATTGATTGATTTTTTTACTTTTTGGGCATCTGCTTTCAGTTTATTCGGAGAAATTTGTGATGTTGCACCAATATAGTTGCCATACCTATAGGTTCTGTCTGATTATGTTTTGTAAAGATGTTTTTTTTTTTTTATTTTGTAAGCTAAAGTGCAAAGCATACAGCTTAACCTACCCCACATACTTCTGATATCTTTGTGACACCTTGTCATCCTGATTCAGGTTTTAATAAAATGCGACCAACATAAATTGTAGATATTTCATAATTTTATAAGACCGGATACATCAGGTAGCAAAGAGACTTATAATTAACTTTATTGACTGACTGATCAATTTCGATGATTTGGTTTTAGTCTTTTACCATTGGCGTAGTCAAGAATTTTTTCTAAGGGGGCAGCCGGCCAACTGATCAAAAATTTTATATTATGGCACATTTTCGTTGGATTTTTGTAATTATGTAATTGATGATTACATATTATTATGCGTATACGTAATTTATATTAAAATTTAATTTATATTAAAAGTAGATTGGGCGGTGGCGTACCATCGGTGTAACACTTTTTGACCTACATATAGCATATGAAAGGTCTGAATGACTACATGCTATTTTTTGTTTTATGGGAATAAGTAGGTATTTATACCTATCTTGTGCAGTAAAAGTGTAAAAGCCTAATAGATGTTGCGCTACTTAAGTTAATTAACAAATTATTTAATAGGTAGGTATAACTTATGTAATTAGCCATTCTTTATCAAAAAAAAAAATATTTCACAAAAATTTAAAAATAGATAATAAAAAGAATGATAGAAAACGAGTTCGGTACTAATTTATTTAGATTGAATTGAATTATTAACATTCAGTTTCTTTTTTTCCCCAAAGGAAAAGGGAAATTTACAATTTTATAAACAACGAAATTAACAGCCATCATTTTGTATGGCAACTGATGATTCCATATAGGGAAGAAAAAAATTAAAATTTTTAAACTTTCTTGTCGAGTGCCCTTTATTTCCAGACCTTTATTTCTTGGGGGCCCCCAATATATCGGGCGCCCCGTATCATTGATACGGCTGATACAGCGGTAGCTACGCCCCTGATAAATCCAGGTGTACATTTAAAACCGGACTAAATAATATGGATGTTACAGAGTAGTTTTAACAACAATGATTAATCATAATAATAAATAAATCTCAGCTGCCACAATGTGATGATTTTGAAGTTTGTGGATAAACGAGAGATATTTTGATTTTCTTATTTGGTAATAAAGAGCTCTATTGAACGAAAGAAAAACTGTTCAAATGCTGTTTTTTTTCTAGCCGCAAGGAAATAGTTTCTATTATTACGTCAAAATATTTTTATGTATACATTTATTAAAACATTAGCCTAGTTCCTTCATTTTGAAACTCTGTGATTTTGTGTGCATTTGTGTGGATTTCAGTCCAACGTTCTGTCAAAGTTCATATAAAAAAAAATAAAATGGGAGTAAAATGCACAGAAAATCACAGAGTTTCAAAATAAAGAAAACAGACCTATTATTTATTACGTAATTACGACCACTAAGCAATTTCAGAAAAAAGAGATCTCAGAGCCGTGAGCCAAAGTAATCTGAGTTCTATGAGCAGGATTCCTCAGCAACAAGTTTTTCTGTCAAAATATCGGGGGTTAAATTTTCGCTTGCTCACTATTTGACGGAGCGAAGTCTCAGAGAATTCATTTTCCTGAACATAGCTATTGGTGCGCTTTGCAACATACAGACAGAATTAATTTTATTTGTTTCCATTTTTACTGATGCGTCAGCTGACCCAAGTAAAGGACAGATACCTGTTGAATTGTGCATTTACAGATAGTTAATATTCGTTGTCATTTTTAAGAAATTAGCTGTGCGTACACTTCCTCGCTGCGCACACTTAACCCAATCTACTCTGCAAGTGCAAAAGTAAAAACAAAAACATGCGCTTGATATTCCTTATGTGCTGTCATATCGGATGATAAACAATTTAAAGAGCTAACTTGGGACTGTTATGTAGTAGCCCGTGGCGTAATGGTTAGTGCGTTCGACTGTCATGCCAGAGGTCTGGGGTTCAATACCAGCCGCTTCCACCTTAAGTTTTTTTCGGAGCTACTACCTCTTGCGAGGAAGTGACAAATCCTCCAAGAGTATCTGGATTCGGCAATAAACTGTAGGTCCCCTCCATTCCTGTGCCACAAAATGTATTTATTTATTTTTTAACTTGAGACTCATTTATTCTATTTCCTCGAAATCGTAAGAGCGCCTTGCTTAGCCTAAATGAAGACTCCGTGAAATAACTCTCCAATGAAGCAACCCCCCGGCCCCAATTCAAAAATGAAGTAAATCCCCAATAGCGCATGAAATAAGCCCCCAAACAAAAAATTAAATAATTACCCAAGGAAATAAAAAAATGACGGATTGGCCCACTATAGGATTTGGGGTAGGTGCGAGAAATATCTTGTCGTAAATTTTTCCCCGGGAATATATTATTTTTCTTCTACAATTTGATTTATATGCCAAATACTGAAAAAAGCTGTTTGTATCATATCATTCAGTACTCTCATTCCCACTACACTATCGAGAGTACAAAAATTCAACCGGGGAATTCGCAATCGGAATATTTTACTCCCGAAAGAATGCGTCTCCCGGGGAGTTTTTTCCCGGGGAATATTTAGAATTGGGTTGACTGTGTTTTTAAATTACTGTTTTCTGTTGATCGCATTATAGTAACAAGCTCTGTGTTATAAAAATCGTATTTGAACTTGTACCAAAAGGTACAAATATTAGAAATTCCCAAAAAAAAAAAAAAAAAATCAAGCTTGGGACTGCTTGGGAACAAAACTAAATCGATCAAGGTTTGTATGAAGAAGTAAAAAGAAAACAGGCACCAAAAAGGTTTTTTTTTATAATTATTTTTAAATATAATTTAAAGCAGTTTCTCAAAAAAAAAAAACTCTCAAACAGCTTAACAGTTAACACATACCAGAACTAGAAGGCTGCATATCAAGAATTTAATTTTTTTTAACAATGGTAACTTTTTGTATGCAATTAACAACGCTTCAAAAATTTCTTCACAATAAACTGCAGCTATGTGTGAAGCAAAATAGCTTGCGCATATTACGCAAAATGTGTTTAAGATAACGGTTTAAGACTTTTAGAATATTAACAGACGGGTATTTGACTATTAAAAAAAAAAATAATAACAATGTCTATACGGGCAACTTCATTTTTTGGTTTATTGCCACCGATTGGTCCATTCTGCCCCATTGTCACATCTCTAGCGCATGTTTTCGTTTTTCACTTTTCAACTTTTTCAAAAAGTCTTGAATGAAGTTAAGCTATTACATTACTTCAAAGTAAAAAATGTAACTTATATTGGAATATGTATTAGTTTAATTAATTTGTTTTCTTTTAATTCTAGAGAAAACCATGTCGAATAGCCAAGCTGAATCAGAAAGTCATCATAATGATAACGGCAAGCCAACTATTGATTCTGAATTGAAGGAACCAATTCAACATAAACCACTAGGAGAACAATCAAAAGCCGTCCGAAGACAAGTTAGAATACAAAATTTGATTTTTTTTTTGTGAACTGATTCAATGTCTGAATAGAATAGAATGCTGCAACTGGAACCGCAGACGGAACTGGAAGAGTTGTCAAAAAGTGTTGTACGTTATTTTTTTTTAATAAAACAACACAATATTCTTGTGTACAAGCTCAGAATACACATATTTTATTTCCAATATTTTTCATTTTAATTAGATAATTTTTTTTCGTAAAACAAATAACCATAAAACTTTTTCCGACGCAAACAGTAGTTTTTTTTTTTCTTCATACAACTTGAAACGTCAAAAGTGATGCACGTGAAAAGTTAAAACTTGGCGAACTCTTCCGTCTGGCGGCTGCAGCTCCGTATGCGGCTACGTTGCCTTGTGTTCGCCAACATTGAATTTGTGTGTATTCAATATTTTAACAGCTATTCCAGCTGCGGCTCTAGTTGCAGCTCCGTCTCCATTCAGTTCAGGCAGTTAATAATAAATCTCATACAATCTATTTATAAGGAATGCATGACATTTCTTCTTATTATTGGGATGCTTGCATTTGGAATTGGCTTAGCCCTGCCCGCTGTAACACTCAATCAACTTACTGATCCCAAAGAACATATTCATTTAGATAAATCAGAAGCATCTTGGTATGGTAAGTTTATTCAACTTCTAAACAAGTGTATACATTAAAAAAAAAATTCTCAAAGCTTCTTTAAGTACGCTAACCTGTCCATTGGGATCAATTTTGACGGCGTTTGTTATGGACAAAATAGGACGTAAGTGGATGTTTATAGTTTTTAACTGTACAGCAATCATATCCTGGGCTTTAATGGCTCTGGCAGTTGAAGACAATCCGGATACAGTTATCATTCAACTTCTGGTATCAAGATGTTTTATTGGTGTAGCTATGGGAATAGGAAGTTCACCGCCGGGTGTATATGCAGCAGAGATCAGTTTACCGAAAATACGAAGTAGATTAATATTAAGATCATCACTGGCCATTGCTAGTGGGGTTTTAGTTATCTACCTTTTGGGTTATTTTATAAGGGTGAGGAATTCAATTTACTAAATTAAAAAAAAAAAAAACTGTAATTCGTTTTTTTTTAGAATGATTGGCATCTTCTGGCTATAATTTTGCTAGGTTTTCAAGTCATATGCGTTCTTCTTCTGATTCCTGTTATCGAGACTCCCAGTTGGCTGTTATCAAAAGGAAGAGTGAGCGAAGCTAAGGCATCCCTGTCATACTTCAGAGGTCTTGAAGCCCGTAAGTATATCTCTTTACAAAAACTTGACAACAAGGTGATCACTATGATCTTTTTTCATAAGACGAATCTAACGAGGAAATCGATGCTGAATTTGAGCATCTTATCAAGTCTATTAGCTCTGAACAGAATGAGAAGAATATACCATTTCGAAAGTCTCTTCGTCTTCCAGAAGTCTATAAGCCTCTTCTTATCATGAGCGGTCTTTTCTTCTGTCAACAGTTTTCTGGAATTTATGTTGTCGTTGTGTATGCCGTTCAAATAGCTTCCGAAGCCGGTTCTTCGGTGGATCCGCTTCTATGTGCAGTATTAATAGGCTTTGCACGATTTTTGACAACAGGCCTATTAGGATTTATATTGGAAAAAATGGGTCGACGACAAGCTGCAATGATTTCAGCTCTTGGAATGTCTATCTGCATGTTTCTTCTTTCCAGTTCGAAGCATCTGCAAATACCTTATTTTGCTTCAACAGTTATGATCCTCTACATTGTTTTCAGTGCGCTAGGTCTATGGACCTTGCCTTTTTATATTTCTTCCGAGGTCTTTCCGCAGAAAGTTCGTGGTGCATGTTCTGGAGTTGTTGGATTCTTCGCATATGTGATGGCGTTCTTAATTATCAAGGCACATCCATATTTAGTGGATTGGATCGGATACAGCAATGTGTTAATATTTTATGCAGTTATTTCACTTTTTGCAGTTTTCTTTGTATATGTTTTCTTGCCTGAGACAAAGGGAAAAAGCTTACAAAAGATCGAGGAGTACTTCCGAACTGGAAAACAAGAACAACGAGTTCAAGCAATGGAAGTCCAAATGAAAGAATCATTTTGTGAAAACATAAGCGTGTAGTAGGGTAATATTTTAAGGCTACAATAAAAAGCAAAAAGTAAAGTCAAACAAAAATGTTTAAATTCCTTGGTATCTACATATTTCTGTTTTTATTCATTTACAAGAACACCCGTGCTCGCTTTGCTTTGCATTTTTAATATCTTTGGGGTTAGATGGGAAACGGGTTGGGGTCAGAATCCCGAAATCCGAAGTCCCGATAACCAAAAATCCCGAAAACTCAAAATCCTGAAAACCCAAAATCCCGAAACCCCGAACAGTTATATAAAATGAACCTATTGGACGTTTTCTTTCGGGGTTTGTGGATATCTGTATCACTGCGGTGATGCTTCGGGTAACTTATTTGGTGATGATTTTTTTGTTTTTTTCTTTTTTATTTTGACGAAGCATGAATTGAGCTGAGAAAAAAATAAATAAATTTGATGAGACTACCATGAAGAACTAGGGCCTAAGTACTTACAACTCTCAACGATTTCTGTGTGTGTGTCCGCGAGAATGGAGGTTTATTGCTGAATCCGAATTGCTAATGTTAGCGGCACTTTTCTATGACAAGACTCATACTCTTGGAGGTTTTGTCAATTCCTCGCAAGAGGCAGAAGCCGTTTTATTTTTAAACATTATTATGTGGTGAGGCTGGGGATCGAACCTAGAGCTGAGATGGTTAATAAAATTTTGAACTGGAAAATACTGTGGGAAGTAGGTACAAATAATTGTATCATAGACAATACTTGTTGCTATATCTTTGCTACTGTAATTCTAGACAAGCTTCTAAGGTTGTTTCATAATGCGACGAGAAAACGAGACGTCAGCGTGACGAGAAAAGCTTTCATCTTTTTCTCGTTATAAAATCGTTCCCCAATTCAAAATGCAGCGAGCTCTTCACACCGACAGCGTAGAATTATTCGTGTTTGTCAGTGAGTTTGGGAAATAAAATACAAAATTTGAAAAAAAAAAAAAGAAAATTAAAATGTTAAAAAAAAATGCTTTTAGTACTTTTGGGAGTGTTAATTCACAAAAAAGCAAAAGGCAAAAAAAGACCAAATGTAAGCAGAAGAAGACGATGGGAATGTTGATGAAGACAAAATTAATTAGTCGCAAAATAAAAACGTTTATTTGCTCGACATTTTCGGTATTTTATTTATTTATCTACAGAACTAATAAATATAAATACAAATACAGATACGCTCGGTGTCATGTTCTCAAGCGGATAAGCTAAAATTGTAAAGCATACAGCTTTATTTAACCTAAACGACCGTAATATATTTTTGATTGATTTTCGTGCTGATTGTATACTATTATACCTTTACTGGCTAAACAGAATAGAATGATGGAACTGAAAGAGCTGTCAAAAAGTGTCGTACGTTATTTTTTTTTTGAAAGTATTTTGAAGAAAAACAAAAGAATATTATTGTGTACAAGCTCAGAATTCACATTTTTTGTTTCCATAATAATTTTCCTTTTAATAAATAATTTTTTTCGCGATACAAATAACCACAATATTTTTTTCCGACCCAAAAAGTTGTTTTTATTCTCCATACAATTTGAAACGTCAAAAGTGCCGTATGTGAAAGGTTAAAAGTTGGTGAACTCTTCCGCCTGAGTCTGCAGTTCCGTATGCGTCTACGTTCCGTTGTGTTCGCAACATGGGTTGCCACTTTGCTGCAATTGCAGTAGATCTACTTCATTTTTTTCTCAAAATAAATTTACTGCCTTTAAATCAAATCTACTGGAGTTTTGGTTTTACAAAATATTGTCCTTAAATAAATAACCCACAAATAATTTTTCAATTTTGTCAATAATGGCAATCATGCTAATTCTTAAGGAAATGCTCACATGCTCTGTTTTGATGAATATTGAAAGCTGACGGAAATCTTGTTTTTGTTAATTTGGGTTTTTTTAAATGTTGCAAATTTTTAATAAAAATTTTTAATAAAAAAAGGTTAAAATTATTATTAAGTAAGTGCAATTGTACTTTATATGAATTTCTTAAGTTGTGATGCACAGTGTTGGTAAAGGCCAAATTCAGGAAAGGCTTAGAAGCGACAGAGAATTTAAAATTTAAAAATAGTTATACCTAATTAATACGACACCTTTTCTTTTTGTTTGAAAGATCAAAATTAAATAATGAACCTTATAAGGACCACCCTCATACATTACCTGCAAATAGTTTAGTGAAAGCATTTGTTTAAATTATGATAATTAACTACATTTAATCAAATGACAAAATCTGTGAAATCTTATTATTTACTGACATATTCAATTAAAAACCTATCTCAAAAGAAACAAAACTACATCATTTAACGTCGACAATATACCATTCTTAATTCTAAGTAATTGAAGTAATACAGAGGAAGTACGAGTATAAGAGTTTTTTTTTATTACTTTGATAATAATGTTGTTTGAATCGGAAAACATAATATGTATGTATGAAAACTTTTAGCCTTGAGGCCATGACAACAAAAAAAGCATTATTTGTACATATGTATGCCTAATATATTTTCATTTTTATTTGTTTTTCAGTAATGTTAATTTTTTATTTTTATAACAATAAATAAGATCGTGGGTTGAAAAACTTTATGTAAAAATCGTACTCGTATGATGAATTTTTTTTAATAAATCTTTGATAAAACCCATAAATATTCATAAATTTATGTTATATATGAATGTTTTTCAAGTCCAGCAAAAATGGTGTGGTGTGTTCAGGAAAATGAGATCTCAGAGATTTCTCTAAATCAAAAAGACAAGAAGCGAATCATTAATTTTTTTTACAGTATATGTTATGTAAGCCCTAAAAATTTAGGAATAAGAGTTTTAAAATTTTTAATAACATCTCTTTCACCCTGTTTTATACTTTTTAAAATGGTAAATCGTAAATGCTAAAAAAAATTTTACTACCGGTGGTATCAATACATATGACATAAATAATGCTAAGACGTCTTCGCGTTGGCAGTTGGTGTGTATAACTCTTTGTTGATCTGATAAGGTGTGTGAGTTCATACTATGTATATATTTCTACATATCTATGTAATTAATGCGCAAGTCTTGAAAATTAACAGAAAGAATATATAAAAATTTCAGCTGACGATAATGACGATTTCTTCTAAGCTGATTTTATTTTGACTTTGACATACCAGTATCACTTTTAAGTCGTTTAGGGAAGGACGGTTTTTGAATTTGTATCAGTATTAAAAGTTTTGTATTAAGGTTTGTTTTGTGTTTGTGATGATACAATTTATTTTAGAGATCTAAATCTATCTTAAGAGATTGAGAAATTTAGATCGACCAATCGGTAGAGAATAAATTAGCAAAAGACTCATTCGGTCTAAGTATACAACAATGCGACAACGAGACGAGGAGAATGGTGATAAGATTTGTTGTCATCATTTTCAAGTGTTAAAATTGTTCGCCTATGCATAACCCAACGAGTTTTTGCACGGCGAGATTTTTTGCAAAAATATCAATTATCGAGTTTTGTTGAACTAGTTACTGTGCCGATTCGTCAACTTTTCCACAATATGCCATAGAGGTACTGAAGAGAAAATGTACTGTTAACTTGTTGTTGGTGTAATTTACTCATGTTAAAATTTTGCTTGATGTGAAGAATTTCTTAATGTGAACATTATAAGAATACAAAATACACCTAATATAATTTAATTCAGATATCTTTGATTTATTTATTACAATTCATCGTGTTTTCTTAAGAAATTAGGTATTTTTCCATTCTGTAAATTATTTCGCGTCTTGTTTTGGGATCAGATTGGCAAACAATGTTTTAATTACCATTATCTCTTATCACTTGCTATATACTATCAGCCCTATTAATAAAATGTCACTGTTCGCTCGTTAACACACGTGTTAACTAGCACATGGTTAGAGAACTGGTTCGTTGGATAACGTTTATTATAGATAAACATATCATAATAGTTCCAGTCTGTATCAATGAAAGTATGGCAACCCTTTATCAAATAGAAGTGTTCGTACACATGTGTCACACGCATGCACTGATTGATGAAAAATATGCTTGTAGTTAAAACGATTATAATGAAATGTAAGAAGGTATGATTGTGTGTGTTATGAAGTTATCCATCCTTTTAAACACCAACGAGTTAAGGCTGTTTCACAATGCGACGAGAAAACGAGACGTCAGCGAGACGAGATCTCTTCGCAGTTTTTCTCTCTTAAAAAAGAATTTTAAACAGTGAAATAATAGTACATAACAGTGATGGAAATCGACTTTTCTTGATAGTACTGAAAGCTGAAAAAAAATAGTACTGAAAATGGCCAAATAGTACTGAAATTTTTCCAATCGTGAATTCTACAGGAATTTAATATTTTATTGGTTGTCATCGTTAGAGGAAGGTTTGGTTTGAGTATTCTGCCATCGACCCCTTGCAGCCATCTTGACTTGTAGACCAAATACTGGTCGATATATTTTTTAAATGTAACATGCATATATTGACAAATTTTGAAAAATGTAAAGGCTTAACTACATTCAAGAGTTTTTGCAAAAAGTACAAAAGTGAAAAACTGAAACATGCGCTAGAAATGCCTGAGTGCAAAAAAGCTTGCGGAAATAGTGTTTGATATGTCATTTTAGATTGATACTGCAGTTAAAACAACATTTTTTCGCACACAGGCATCTCTAAGAATATTTTTGTTGAGTCCCGTGTTTAAGGAATATTTGGTTTACTTGTTTTTTTCGCGGAGAGAATTTTTTAAAAAAATATTTTTTTCGAGAGAAAATTTTAATCGTTTTTTTATATACCTACATTTTTTCATATTAGGATTTATTATTTTCGAAAAACGTTGACATTTTTTTAGGAAAAAATACTTTTGTTTATTCATACAAGGTGTCCATTAAATCGTGGACTATGCTTTGAGGGATGATTCCTGGGATCATTCTAAGAAGCACAAAATTTATGGGGGGAATGTTCTATCCCCCCTTTCTTCTTTAGTTCTTAAGAAAAAAACATAAAGGGAAAAATTTTAGACAATTTAGTATGATGTTAAAACATTTTTAGTATGATGCTAAGATAAAAAGAGCATTTTCGAAATTTTAAACGAGTTACAATTTTACTAAAGTTAAAATATCATACTAACTCCAAATGTCACTTTGACAATTATTACATATGTGAAAATGGTGTGATATGTCACTTTTTTAAGTGTGTTCAGCTGGATTTTATTGAGGAAACTGGTTTAGTATGATACTAGTTAAAAAATATTTAAAACTAAGAACACTTTTGCTTTAAAGTTATAAAATTGTTAAATAGTATCATGTTTACCTCAGTATCAGTTTCTTAATTTTAGAAATTTTTTTAACTAGTATCATACTTAACATATTTCCTTAATTAAATCCAGCTTAACACGACTAAAACAGTAACACTACACGCAATTTTCACATTTGTATTTGTCAAAGTGTCATTTAGAGTTAGTATGATACTAAAAAGATAAAACAGCTATTTGGATATTTTATCTTTGGTAAAATGTTTAAAAGATGATAAGATTCTAACTCGTTTAAAATTTGAAAAATCCTCTTTTTACCCTAGCAGCATACTAAAAATGCTTTAACATCATACTAACTCGTCTAAAATTTTGCTTGTTTTGTTAGGTTTATGACGCAAAAATATTATTCATAATTAAAACCCTTTTTTTCGTTGTTTTTTTATATTCATTCATAATTTTTTTTAGGAATTTAATTTCTCAAAAACATTCACTTAAACAACATGAAATATGAGATTTAATAAAAGATTTTCAATTTTTCAGAAACTGCCTCATTTTCTTTAACAAAGTTTTACAAAATTTATTATTTTCCTTTATTTTTTTAGGTACGAAAAATATTTGTTAGCTATGTATAGCTATGCAAAACTAGGCAAATTCCTACCGCATCAAACATCTACATTCGAAATGTACCTATGTACATTTTTTAAATTTTCGATTTGTTAGAAAATCTCGATTTTTTTGCAAGAAATCATTATGTTGAGTTTCATCAGACTTAAACCAAACTAGCACTTGAGTGATGCGTTCAACTCAGGTGTGAAAATTTCAGTATTGGTGTTTTGCCAATAATTGAAATAGTACTGAAAGTTGAAAAGTGGTACTTACGTACTGGGAAAATTAAATAGTACAAAATTCAGTACAATAGTAAGCCCTTTTCCAACCATGGTACATAATCAAGCATTTCTCGTCGTCTCGTCACGTCATAAAGTTCGACAAATTGAAAAAAAGACGCAACGTGACGACGAGAAATACTTTATTATGTGTTATTTCGTTGTTTGAAACTCGTTTTAAAGAAAGAACAACTGTGAAGAGATGTCGTCATGCTGACGTCTGGTTTTCCCGTCGCATTGTGAAACAAGAAAGACGTGCATCTTGATGCGACAGAGTCTTCACAAATCTTATAATTCTAGAGAAAATCATGCCGAATAGCCAAGCTGAATTAGAAAGGCTTCACAATGGTAACTTAAAGCCTTCAATTCTTGCTGGAATTAACAGACCAATTCAACAGAAGCCACTTGGGGAACAATCAAAAGCCGTCCGAAGACAAGTTGGTACCTATCACATTTGACTTTTTCTGAACTGATTCAATAAATAAATCTCATACAATTCATAAGGAGTACATGATATGTCTTCTTATTCTTGGGATGCTTGCATTTGGAATTGGCTTAGCACTGCCTGCTGTAACACTCAATCAACTTACTGATCCCAAAGAACGTATTCATTTAGACAAATCAGAAGCATCTTGGTTTGGTAAGTTTAAAAAATATCACACACTGTTTAACACCACAGATATAATAGAATTAAACAAAATTTTCTTAAAGCTTCTTTAAGTACAATAACTTGTCCGTTGGGGTCAATTTTGACGGCTTTTGTTATGGATAAAATAGGACGTAAGCGGACATTTATAGTTTTCAACTGTATAGCAATTATCTCATGGGCTTTAATGGCTCTGGCAGTTGAAGAGAATCCGGAAACAGTTATCATTCAACTTCTGGTATCAAGATGTTTTATTGGTGTTGCTATGGGGATGGCAAGTTCACCGCCGGGTGTTTATGGAGCTGAGATCAGTTTACCAAAAATACGAAGTAGATTAATATTAGGAGCATCACTGGCCACAGCCGGCGGGGTTTTGGCTATCTATCTTTTGGGTTATTTTATAAGAGTGAGAAGTTAAATTTACTAAATTAAAAAGACAAAAAACATAATCAGTTTTTCCAGAGTGATTGGCATCTTCTGGCAATGGTTTTGCTAGGCTTTCAAGTCACGTGCGTTCTTCTTCTGATTCGTGTTATCGAGACTCCCAGTTGGCTGTTATCAAAAGGAAGAGTAACCGAAGCTAAGGCATCCTTGTCATACTTCAGAGGTCTTGACGCCCGTAAGTATATCTCTTTACAAAAACTTGACAACAAAGTGATCACATGAAACTTTTTTTTTTATAAGATGAATCAGACGAGGAGGTCGATGCTGAATTTGAGCTCCTTATGAAGTCTAATAACTCTGCACAGAATGAGAAGAATATACCGTTTCAGAGGTCTCTTCGTCTTCCAGAAGTCTATAAACCTCTTCTTATCATGAGCGGTCTTTTCTTCTGTCAACAGTTTTCTGGAATTTATGTTGTCGTCGTTTATGCCGTTCAAATTGCTTCCGAAGCCGGTTCTTCGGTTGACCCACTTCTATGTGCAGTATTAATAGGCTTTGCACGATTTTTGACAACAGGCCTATTAGGATTTATATTGGAAAAAATGGGTCGACGACAAGCTGCCATGATTTCAGCTCTTGGAATGTCCATCTGCATGTTCCTTCTTGCCAGTTCGAAGCATCTTCGAATACCTTATTTTGCTGCAACAGTTATGATCCTCTACATTGTCTTTTGTGCTCTTGGATTATGGACCTTGCCTTTTTTTATTGCTTCCGAAGTCTTTCCGCAGAAAGTTCGTGGTGCATGTTCTGGAGTCGTTGGATTTTTCGCATATGTGATGGCGTTTTTAATTATCAAGGCACATCCATATTTAGTTGATTGGTTGGGATACAGCAATGTGTTGATATTTTATGCAGTTATTTCACTTTTTGCAGTTTTCTATGTATATATTTTCTTACCCGAAACAAAGGGTAGAACCTTACAAGAGATCGAGGAATACTTTAGAACTGGAAAACAAGGAGCTCGAGAGCGAGAAGTTGAAGTCGAAATGCAAGAATCATTTGTGAAAACAAAAGCGTAAAAGGTTAGAATTTTGAATTTTTTGTTTAATAAAGGCTGTGATAAAATAAAGCAAAATGGTAAAATCAAACAAAAATGTTTTAAGTCTTTGGTATCAATTTCAATTTTTATTATTTATTTATTTTGGACACACAAATATAGGTAGAAAGACGCGTTTAATTTCTAATAATTTCACCAGACATACATATTTATCATTGAATTCTTCATTGCTTCTTCCTTTTTCCTACTTACCTCATTTCAAAAAGGATAATACTTTGTTCTCAAAACGACTCATGGCCATCAAATACAAAAATGCCAGTCTTTAAATTCGGTTTATTCAATGAGGCAAACATTTTCAATCTTAAAAGTGTAAAAAAGCTGCTCATTTACCTCATCTCAGCAAATTTCATCTTTTGGGATATTATTGCTCATTGATCTATGCAGTAAAATATAAAAAAAATAGCATGCTTTGAGGCGTTTTTATATATGTATATAGGTACTAGACTAGAGTCTTAGTGCATAAAATGGGACAAGAGGCTACAGAATTAAATTGTTGCATACACTCTTGATGCAACAATTTAATTCTGTAGGACGAGTCACGGGTTGATATACTCGTAATTTACTTCCCACTTTTTTGACATGTGTGAATACTCAGTGGGATTGCGTGGAATGGCTTTTAGCACAGAATATTTTAAGTTGACGCTAAGCTGAGCGGCACTTTTCTATGACAAGAGATACTCTTGAAGGATTTGTCACTTCCTCGCAAGAGGTAGTAGCACAGAAAAAAAAACTTAAGGTGGAAGCGGCTGGTATTGAACTCCAGACCTCTCGCATGACAGTCCAACGCACTTTTTTTTTTTTTTTTTAATTCATTTTTATTTTTCCATTCAACTTATAACTAACTTAAAGCTAGACAAAAATTCATAAAAACTAGCCTACTTATCAATAACTTACAACTAACTTACTGGCCCTATACGGGCGCTCTAAGTTAAACTATGATTACTTAATACTAATGCCTTTCGGCCTAGAAACTAAATTAAAACTAAGATCCTTAACGGTTTTATTTTTTACCGAGAAGAATTTACAAAAAACTCGGATTCGGTATCTATTTTTTTATTTTATATAAAACTTACAAACTAAATAAAACTAAACTAAAGCTAATTATGACTAGGAGTCCAACGCACTAACCATTACGCCACGGGCTACTACGAACTGGAACTGGAAATAATATATATATATTTTTTTGTGTTTGTATTTATGTACATACTATGTAATTGTTATTAAAATATTGTTTTCGCATGTTTAAAGCTGGCCATACACGAGCGAGCCAACGGGCCAAATGGCCCCGTGCCGAGCCAAAATCCATCATGTGTGGGGAAACTCAAATGGCTCGATGTGGCTCGGAAAGTCCATCTGGATTTTCAGCAAGTCAAAAATCCATGAGCCCGAGTCATCGAGCCGCGGCTCGTCTCTATCCTGTGTGTGGAATCGACGAGCCAAGTGGTTCTGTTTGTTTGCACAAATACAATCGTGCCACCTTCACTAAATGACAACGCACCACTTTCTCAAGGCTGTTGCACAATGCGACGAGAAAACGAGACGTCAGCGTGACGAGAAACGCTTTGTCCCCTTTCACACAGGGCAACTGAGTTGCCGGCAACAAATAGTTCATAGGCGAGAAGGGCAGGAAGAAAGAGGGGGAAATGAAATCTCCCCCGGTCAACAAATTCAGGAAACTTTTTTGACGTTTCTCTTCATACTACGTTTGTGTGCGTTCAACCAAGGTAGTTTAAAAGGAAAATACAGCAAGTCTCCTCCAACTTTGTATCTGCGTGTGAAAGGTACAGGAGACTGTTAAGGAGATTTAAAGAAAACGTCAAAAAAATCACCAGCAACTAGTATCTTCGTGTGAAAGGGGACTTTCATCTTTTTCTCGTTATAACATCGGTTCTCAATTCACAATGCAGCGAGTTATTCACAGAGACAGCGTAGAATTATTCGTGTTTGTCAGTGAATTTGGGAAATAAAATACAAAATTTGAAAAAAAAGAAAATGAAAATGTTAAAAAAAATGCTTTTAGTACTTTTGGGAGTGTTTATTTACAAAAAAGCAAAAGGCAAAAAAAACCAAAAGTGAGCAGAAGAAGACGGTGTCAATGTTAATGAAGACAAAATTAATTAGTCGCAAAATAAAAACACATAATTGCTCGCCATTTTCGGTATTTTATTTGTTTATCTACACAATTAATAAATATAAATACAAATACAGATACGCTCGGTGTCCTCTTCTCAATTGTCAAAATAAAAATCGTCGTCTCGTCGCGTCTTTTTTCAATTTTTCGAAATCATGGCGTGACGGGACGACGAGAAACGCTTTATTGTGAATACTCTGGTATATTCTCATTGCTTGAAATTGGTTTCAAGGCTGTTTCACAATGCGACGAGAAAACGAGACGTCAGCGTGACGAGATCTCTTCGTAGTTTCTCTCTCTTAAAAAAGAACTTTAAACATTGAAATAATGCATAATAAAGCATTTCTCGTCGTCTCGTCACGTCATAAAGTTCGAAAAAATGAAAAAAAGACGCAACGTGACGACGAGAAATACTTTATTATGTATTTTTTCGTTGTTTAAAACTCGTTTTAAAGAGAGAACAACCGTGAAGAGATCTCGTCACGCTGACGTCTCGTTTTCTCGTCGCATTGTGAAACAGCCTTCACAGCTACGACGAGCTCTCGTCACGTTCACGTCTCGTTTCCTCGTCGCATTGTGAAACAGCCTTCACTCTCGCACATTGAACTGCGAACTACGTATTATTTTGTCTCTTTCACTTTTTAATGGCACCTAATACAAAAACTTCATTAAAAATTTAAAAAAAAAATAGAAAAGGCAGATACCGGCCTGTCACGGGTTTACATATGTTCAGTTTTGATTTTTCAAGTTTATAGATTTATTTGCCGTCTTGTTCATTTTATTCGTATTTATTAGTTAGATTTGTTTAATATTGGCCAGCTATCATACAAAGTTGACATTTGCTTATGAAAAAAATCAAATTGTCAAATTGGCTTTATAGATCGATCGTGTATAGGACCCCAAATTGGACCGTGTCCAAATGGATCCGGTCCAAATGGCTCCGAGTCTAATGGCTCTATCGTGTATGGCCAGCTTAACTGGCTGAACAGAATAGAATGACGGAACTGAAGCAGCAGACGGAACTGGAAGAGCTGCCAAAAAGTGTCGTACGTTATTTTTTTTTTAACAAAACAACACAATATTCTTGTGTACAAGCTCGCAGAATTCACATTTTTTGTTTCCAATAATTTTCCTTTTAATAAATAATTTTTTTCGCGATACAAATAACCAAAATATTTTTTTCTGACCCAAAAAGTTGTTTTTTTTCTTCATACAAATTGAAACGTCAAACGTCACTACAATAGATATTTTACTGTGTAGGTACGAGTATAAAGAAATATATAATCGAAGAAAAACTGGCCTAATTTTTCACCTTTGACTTATGGCTGAAGTGAACTTTGGCGTTCAATATATCTTTCACCTCAATTAGATATTAATAATCACGATCGAGGGCTTATTTTATTTGTAATTAAGAGTACGTACCTATACTAGAAATATTTTTTAAAACCTTTCCGAAAATCTTAAAATGAGCGACATGAATGGAAAGCGAATTTGACCCGCTAATTTAAAAATCAACCATATTATATTAGGAGTCGTTAATTACAGAGTTCGTTAATTACGTATGAACATAATGCGAACGGGCTATTTAATAAAAAAAAAAACTACCCTAAATGATAAGGTTTTATAATTAAGAGATATGCCCAAACTATACAATAAATACTATCTCAATTATCAATAATTTAATTGAATAGATATACTAAAACAAGATGTTAAATGAATTCAACAAAAAGTATAAATATTTGCCATATATACCTATACATATGTATATACATACATACATTTTAACGAAAATAATTATTAAAATATCTACATATGTATGTATATATGTACATATTTCCGATGATTTGAATTATCATAAGACTAAATTCAAATAAATAAAAAATTATTTCCATCCTATTTTATTCTGTATTTTGCGACGACGTTTGATTATTTGTATTTTTATATTATTGTTTTTTTTTTTTCAATTTTAAATTATTAAAAACCTGATGTTCAAAAAAAGTAAGGTGGGAATGCAAGAGAATCTCTTGCAGCTTGTTTCTTCTAAAAAGTATTATCATTTTAGATTATCCAGTTGGCTTCTTAAAATTCATATAGAAATGCATCACATTCAAAATTTAAAAAATACTATTAGTGGCAAGTGAAGAAAATATATATTAATATTAATAGAAAATCTCGTTTGAATGCATTTTTGAAAACCTTTAATAATAATAATAAATACCTATATTAAATGCAGATTTTGCATACGTTCCAGCCAGTGTTTTGTTAGTGAGTCTAATCGAAAAAGCCAGTTCATTTTAGATTTTTTTCATATACTTTGTGAGAATCTTCTTTAAGATTTCAAAGATAAAAATCTAACGTTTTTTAAAATTCACAAGCTCTATGCTGTCGGAATTTATAGCAATCAGATTCAGTTTTTCACTCACACATTATGAATATTTGTTTTTAAGTGAGAAGTACACACTCAAAAAAAAAAAACAATAAAGAAAATAATTACTTGATTGAGCTGATAATGTGACTTTCTAATCGTTATAAAGAAGTGCACCTAAATCGTATTTGTTCAAATTTTCCGAAAAATTGCGCTGGACACAAAAATATATTGATCTGAAACTTGCTTAATATACTATTTCTCATAAAGTGAAAGATTCTTAGAAAAAGGTAGATGAAACTAAAAAAGTTATGATTCGACTGAGCTCAAACTTAAATTAATTTTTCCGGTAGCTTTTATGTAGCAGACCACATTTTAAGAAACGTGTTCAATCAACAAAAATAACTGTACCTCACTGCTCACTACAAATCACAAATGTTTAAAAAAAACTGTTACACAGAATTTTAATTTTCTCCAACGTTTTTAATAAATTTTGTGCGTTACTGCAGTTTTTGGTAAAACAAAAAAACGTTACTAACGCAGTGCATACCTCAAATTTTTGAATTACTTTTCTTAATAAGAGCTATGATATATATACAATATTACATATTGCACATTAGAAAATTAAAAAAAACTATTTTGGGGATATTTCAAAAACGGATTAAATTTGTTATGTTTTAAATATGCATTTTTATTGAAATACTCAGAAAGCGTACATTTTTTGGCGTCAAAATTTAATTTTTATTTAAAATTTATTTTTTTTTTGTTTTTTGAAACAAAGAGGTAAATAAAAATTTAGTTGAACTCGAGGAACTTAAAAAAAACAACGTTTTTGAAGTATACAATACCAGAAAACCTATTCCGATTGGCGACAAAAAAAAAGCCGTTCTAAGACAAGTGAGTAAAAATAATGGCGCAAAATTTTAAACAGCCTGATGTTAAGGTATTAGCATGACACAACGTAACAATTTTCTAACTTTAGAACTCTTTACTAAAATATTCTTAGTTTTAAACATTTTCTAACTATAGTATCATACTAAACCTATTTTTCTAGCTGAACACGCCTAAAACAGTGACAGTTCAACCCATTTTTGCAATTGTAGCTGCCAAAGTGACACTTGGATTTAGTATGATACTAAAAAGATAAAATAGGCATTTGGCGATTTTAATTTTAGTAAAATGTTAAAAAGATAATACGATGCTAACTCGTTTAAAATTTGGAAAAGCCTATTTTTTATGTAGCATCATATTGAAAATGCTTTAACATCATAATAAATCGTCTTAAATTTTGCGCCAGATTTAGAAGTAAGAAAAATTATTCAAATTTTTTTAAACAAAAATTCATATTTAGGAATTTATGGTCTTTCTTATGAATTTAGGATTGCTAACTGGCGGAATAAGCTTAGCTTTGCCATCTGTTACATTAGATCAACTCACTAATCCTGATGAGGATGTACATCTGAACCCATTGCAAGCTTCTTGGTTTGGTAAAACAATATTTGTAATTTAAGAAATTCTTTAATTTGAATTTTTTTTATTTTCAGCTTCATGCAGTTTTTTAGGTTGTCCGCTAGGAGCCTTTATGTCCGCCTTTATGGCGGATAGATATGGAAGAAAAATAACGCTTATCGTGACAAATATATTAGGTTGTATTACTTGGGCTTTAATGGCCTTCCCAATAAAAGACAGTGATACTGATTCAGTGTTTATACAGCTGATGGCTTCCAGATTAATAAGTGGCATTGTCACGGGTTTGGGTGGAGCAGCTGCTGCCGTTTATGGGGCAGAAATATGTTTGCCGAGAATAAGAGCTAGGCTTATAATGGCCGTTACAATGGCGATGTCTTTTGGCGTTCTCTTCATATTCATTTTGGGATATTTCATAAGGGTGAGGGTTTTGTGGGTTTTATTCCATATTTTAATATTTTTTGTTTCGTTAGAATGACTGGAAAACCTTAGGTATAGTCCTGTTGGGATATCAAGTAATCTGCTTGTTATCCTTGATTTCAGTAAAAGAGTCTCCACGTTGGCTTATGTCAAAGGGATATGTTGAAGCGTCTAGGGCCTCACTGGCATTCTTTATGGGGCTTAAGCCGGGTGAGTTTTTCTTATATGGTTGTATTGTATATCTGTTTATTGTGAAAAAAAATCTTGCAGGAGAATTGCACAGAGATTTTAAAACTGAATTCGATCAACTAGTAAATGAATGTCTGCTCAACAGTCTTGAGGAGAAGATACCACTTTGGAAATATCTCAAATTTCCAGAAGTCTACAAACCATTCGTGCTAGCATTTTCCTTTTACATTCTGCAACAATTTGCAGGAACTTTTGTTGTCGTCGTGTATGCGGTGCAAATACTTACCAAATCTGGACTAGACATAGATCCGTTTTTATGTGCTGTTTACATTGGTGTTGCTAGATTTATAGTAGCCACTTTTATTTTGACGTGGGAGTTGGAAAAATGGAGTCGCCGTCAAGTTGGAATTTTCTCAGCTTTAAGCATGGCCTGTTGTATTTTAATTCTTGCATTGTCAAACTGGTTTCCTTGGTTGCAGATTCCTTATCTTTCTGTGGCAGTGATGATAGCCTTTGTACTTACTAGCGCTGGAATTTGGGCTCTGCCATTTGTTGTAACTTCAGAAATCTTTCCACAAAATGTACGAGGTACTTGTTGTGGTGTAACTGATGGTTTTGCGTATTTAATGTCATTTGTCGCAATAAAAGTATTTCCAACGATGATAGATGGAATTGGAATGGGGAACGTATTTGCATTCTATGGTATAATGGCAATTCTGACAGCTTTATTCATTTATTTATGTATTCCAGAAACAAAAGACAAAACGCTACTGGAAATAAAAAAATATTTTCTTAATGAAAAGAAAGAAGAGGAAGAAGAAGCCCAGCACGAAACAGATTAAGAAATAAAAAAATAATTTTTTGTTAAAATAAAACCATGATGTACTTACATACATACACATGTATGTAATTCCAAAATTGAAATAAAGGGTTATTGGAATTTGCGAATAAATATATTACCTAAATGATGGAATTTATTGGTATTTTTATATTATTTTGAATGAAATTATTTTTATTAAAAAAGCCTATAAAGCAAAAGTAACGCATATTTAAAAATTTTTTAGTAATTTCAGCGAAACTGTCCATGGCGATTAAAATGCCAAGCTAGGAAGAAAATGCAGCTCTGGTTATACAGTTGGAATGCACAACTTGTTGTCGTACAAAATATTATGGTGTCTCAACATTAACGCCAAGGGAGGCACAGAGATCTCTTGATCATTCATCTGTCAATATTGATATATCGGCAGATGATACTCGTCCACCCAGTATCGTGAATTTCTGAACGTTACCTTACACGCTCCGATCCGAGGAGCTAACATTGAATTGAATAATGGGGTCCCAGCTACGGCTGCGGATTTCCCAAACAATGAAATACTAGGAAGAAGTTTGAAGTAGGACACAGCGTGACACGCCGGCTGCCGCGCCGGTGGCACGAAAAAGTTCAATATGACACGATTTTGTATTTCCATTATTTTACTTAAAATTAAGCAAATTTCAACAAAATTTAATGAAAATTGGTTCAAATTCCGTAAAAAGTGGGCAGGACAGAAATACATATTTTTTTGACAATGCACGAATAGCAAATGAAATCCTTTGATTTTTTGTTGTTGTATTAGACCCCGTTATAAAATTAATTAGGTACAGTTTTTTCAACAACATAGAAGAAATTGTGTTTTTTTTTTTCATATGGCACGAAAAATGGCACGGTTTTTCCTAAAATATCGCCCGTTAATTTTACTTCGGGCGGCAACGATGGTATAGGACAACTTAAATTGCAAGAAATCGACAAGTTTTTTCCGATCTCATTCGACTAACTATTGCATTTATGTACAACAAGTGGCATACACTACCAAATATTCATATTTTTACGTTTATCACTTTTGATTTATGAATAGTTTTGCACGCATAATTTTGTTTGCGATAGATAATCTAAAAGTAATTGTTAATTGTATAAAAGGTTTATTTCTTCATCTAACTTGTTATGATAATATATGTATTAGCGATTATGATGATGTGCTATACGTACATATGTATACCGCATTAAAGGTATATTTCATATAAATGGCTCCCAGACTATAAATTTATTGTTTTTTAATCTAAAGATTGACAAAAAAAACTAATGATAGGAAAAATGAAACCGCAGGTTACGATATGCGTATATGCGTTGATTAATCTAAATAATTTATTGGTTTAGTTTAAAATTGTTTATTAAACTTAACAGTTGTTCGATTTATCTGTCATTAAAAATTAAAATTATCTCACAAAATATTATTTTATCAAAAATTTGGAGTGAGTTGCTAACTTCTTATTCTTTACACTTGATCTTAAAAGATTTTATATTTTATCTAGGTTAGGTTTATATTTTAGTTTTTTAGTTATTTTTTTTAAGTGGCCTAAGATTTGAGAAACAAAAGTTCAAATCCTCCTGTCGGTTGGTGTCGGGTGTTTGCAGGCGCGGTTTCAGTATCATGATTATAAAGTTTTTGTTTTTTTTTTTTTTTTAATTTAAGTAGAGAACCCATAGAGTATAATTAGGATTTCACGATTTTCCAATTAAAATTTCCATTTATCAGCTCCTTATAGTGCGTTTAATATGAATATATAAAAAAAACCTACGCATCGCTAAATTGGATTTGGAATAAAAGGAGATTTAGCAACATTTTAATGATTAACTTAAAAAAAAAATTATTTTTTGAGAGAGTTGAAAACAACGCTTCAACTCATAGGATCTTCAAATCTACCCCCAGTGCAGTGTGCAGTAAGTGGATGCGTTTCGGTTGATGCCCAAGGTCATTGTGCAATGTGGACTGCTACTGCAGTATGTAATTGTCTGTGATGTGACATGGTGACAGCGAGCGGATAACTTTAAATTTGGCGTTTAAGGGATGGATAGTTTCATAACACACACATGCTTACATTTTATAATAACCGATTCAACAAAAAGCATATTTTTCATCAATCAGTGCATGCGTGTGACACATGAATAAGAATCCTTCCACGATTTGATGAAGTGTTGCCGTATTTTCAGTAGTACAGACTGGAACTATTATGATATATTTATTAATAATTAAAGTTATCCGACGGATAAATTCCCTATCCGTGTGCTAGCTAACACGTGTCTTAAGGAGCGGACAGTGACTTTTTATTAATAGGGCTGTACGTATCTTGAATTGCCCACCTTATCTCTAATTACAACTTCGAAACAATTTATCATTAACCTGAATAAGTTTCTTGTCTGTCTCTTGCGGTATTATTTCTCTTTCAGTGCCGCTATCAGTTCATTAAATGTTTTAGGAGCTGGCTTTCCTTAAGCTCGTCTAACATATGCTTGTTAAGGTTTAAGTCTGCGCTTAGCGCCAGCTAGTCCATCTTAGCTACCAACTTAGCTAAGGAATCCGACTGTTCCCCGTGCAGTGTTGCATTGAGCGTTATCATGCATTAGTACGAAATCTTTGGCAATACATCATCCAGTATAAGGAACGACTTGATGCAGCAGAATATCAGAGATGTATCGAACCTCCAGTTCGAACCTCCACCCGACCACCACAAGTACCAAAAACACACCCCAGTAGGAAATTTCTAAAAATTCAGTGCTGAATAGGCTGCTTCTTCCTCGAAGAAAAGAAGCTGCACCCGCCACTTTTGTGCTCTTTTCTCTGATGAATTTAACATGGGCATATCAAGTGGCACATGCCACTTTCTAGATGAAAATTCAACAACGAAATCACTGGTTCGTTGGAAGTTGGTTTTTCACCAGCTTGGAATATGATGAAAAATATGATGAATATTAAACAGTGAGATCACTGCATAAATGTAACACGCTGATTCATCTGCTTATTTTCATCGATGAATAATGTGATGAAAATTCAATACTGAAATCATTAGGTAACTGGGAGTTGCTTATTCACGGATTTATAATTGCCCGAGGAAAAATGTGAGGAATATTCAGTAGTGAAATCACCAATTACAAACGAATTGGTTTTTCACCACCTTTTTCAATAGTAGAATGTACTTCCCTTATTAAAATAAAAACTGATTAAATTTATGTGGTACCTATGTACCTAATTATTATCTTTTTATTGCATTATTATTTACATTATATAAATTAAAATAATTACAACAAATTATTAATTATTACAAAATTATTTATTGTGGCTCCTCGAGTAACCTAGGAATAGAAAAAATGTTCAATTTACAATAATTCATACATATGTAACTATAAAGAGTTACTAACCTTGGCATTATTTTCCACATAAATGTAACACCCGCTTCCATAGAAAAAGAACAACTAACTTGCAATGAAAATATAAAACAAAAGAAGATTTCCAAAATGTTCAACAAGCCAACAAATAAAGCACGCGCCACAAAAGAAATACAGAATAGAAGAAAAAAAATTCAAACGATCACGGATCACGTGATCATGGCATGTTGAATTGAAAGGGTACATATTTTTGCACTACAGAAATCATCACATTGTTCGTACCAGGAAAAAGAAAGGGCAATTTTCAGATTATCGTTACTTTTTCTCGAGAAGAAGGTTATATAAAGCAGACGACGCGATTAAGAATTAAAACTGAGAGAGAATAACTGACTACTTTTCATTTGAAAACGTCGACTTTAATTCAGCATCAATTTCATATTTGTGGCCGAAGTAAGCCAAGGAGAGTTTTCAGAACTTTTTTTCTCTCGCAGAGTATCCTTTACAAAGCAGACGAGTGGATTTAGAGAATTAACTGATGAACTTATACATGACTTTTGGTCAATTGAATCATCGCTTAATTTTTCTTTCCTCTTTAGTAACTTTTAATTCCGTATTGAAATCAGTTGGATTTTTTGAAACAAGTAAAAGAAGGGGTTGTTTGGAAATGGTTTCCCAGTGCAAAGCAGATAAAGTGATGAAAATCATGAACCGCTGAAACAATGCATTACTTTTTACTGATGTAATCAGTGCACACTGTTTCGCCTATGAAGTGGTACTTGAATTCAATGATGAATTCAACTTAATTTTTCATTGAAGACGAAATTTCCTGCTGGGCATTTGATTTGACCCACACAGAACCTCTTAACATGACACCTCTCCTCGACAACTACAAACTAATAAAAAGTGTACCTTTTTCATCAAAATTAGACGCATATGAATCCATTTACATGAACATTAACGAGAATTTAATGAACATAGAGGAAAGCCCAATAACTTCTAATTTATTTTCCCTTGCTAAATAAATTGTATTTGTTGTACATTTACATGTAAAATCTCAAAGTTACTCTCTTTTTAAAATTTGTTTTTGCTTTAATTGTATTTAACTTATAGGTAGTGTATTTTGTACTTAACTTTTAGTTGTTCACGCGTATTACGCTGATGATGATAGGCCAATTGCCTTCCGAAATGCATTCGGTATTTAGAAAAATAAATAAAGTGCAACTAAATTAAACTTTGTTTGTGTTTTTATTTTTCTTGAATCATTTTTGCGGTCAATAAGGAAGAGACTTAAACAATTTTAATATAATTGAGACGACAAATTTTGTTCTTTTTTTGACAGATTAACTTGTTAAAAAATTTTTTGTTTTGTTATACACAGTACACTTATAATTAAAATTTCCATAATAATGTTCCGTGTTTTTTTATTTTTTTTTTCAGTTCTGCGCATGTCTTGTATTCTGTTTTTGTAAATTGTAGACGAGGGTCACTGAGATTCGGAAACACTTGTGTTTTGTTTTTGTAAATTATGACAGGCAGGTCACTGTAATTTTCAATATGTGTACTGTGCCAAAAACAAGCTCACTTTTTCTTCAATTGAAATTGATTCAATTGAATCACGGTTTTAAAAAAATAGCATTGTTCAAACCGCTCGCCAGGTCGTCTGTACGCTCTGCCCCTACCATCACTTCCATGCACTTCTCCATTTACATGGAAAATAACAAAGTTATGAACGGGTGCGAGGTGCGACCCACACTGGTAACTTTCCATTGGTGGCTTTTGAAACTCGATACTCGATAGTTTTTTTTTTATCAGAATATCGCCAATTCAAGACATTCGAAAACCATACCACAAGTTTGCAATAAATTGAAGACGAAAGTTGGGCCGTTTTTTCTAAAAAGATGCGGGTCGAAAATATTTTTCAACTATTTTTGCTAAGAAAAAAAACTGTCAGTTGATTTTTTAAGCCTGAATTCAATATCATTTTGTGCTCTGCTTTCATGATAATCGAGCTTAAAATCCTTTTTTTAACAATTTTTAGCAGTATTTTTTTTTTAGTCACGAATTTTTCATTACGTCAATTATACAATATATGGAATGAAATTGAGCTGAAGTCGATAGCACTGTTTATTCACGAGATATTCGAGACATATTTTACCACTTTTTTTGTAATAACTGCAAAAAACGCAAATTGATTTTTTTTTGAAAATCCTTTCTGAACGTTATTATCTGTAAAATAAAATTTATTATAAGTCGATATCTTTATTCCCAGAGAAATGTCGAACTTTTCAATTTGACAAATCGGACCAATTAGGATAGCTTTATATGGAAAATTAAAAATATTTAAGTGCCAGGATTTTGTGTAAAAATAGGATTGACAATTTTTCTGGTCATATATTTTTTTTCTTTGAACACAATATCGAATTAATTGAAATTGGTTTTTAGTCGTTAAATACGCAAAATATGAAAAACATTAGGTATTCATTCATATATATTTTTGTAAAGCATTATCTTATTGTCAGAAACTATCTGTCAAGTTTTTTCGATTAAAGGCTCTCCCAAACCAACGCGATTTATCGCCGCGACAATAAAAAACAATAACAACAACACGTGGATGTCAAACAAAACAACACGTTGTTGTTATTGTTTTCTATTGTCGCGGCGATTAATCGCGTTGGTTTAATGTAAAATATACGGATACCTTTTGAGAAAAACAAAGTCAACTGCAAGGGGTTTGTGGTCGAAAATTCGCATTTTAAATATCCTAAGAAATCAAAAACCCAGTAAAGTATTAAAAAAACAAAAGAAAAAACTAAATATACTGAATGTACTGGGTTTGGTTTTTGAACAACACAATAAATAATTTTTGAGCTATAAATTCATAATTTTGCTTTCATTTCGTATGTATTTAGAGTTAAGTAAGTAAGGTACATTTTGTTTCCAAAGCAACATTATATTTATTGATTAAACACTTTTTATTTAATAAAGCAGCACATACCACTTCTCAGTTCTTGGGTTAACCATAAAAAATATATAGAATAATTATATTCTATTCCTTTTTGATTCATAAAATTGTTTTTAATTTTTTATAGGCAAAAAGGTATTCGGCACAAAAATACCAACACCATTTGCTCAAAGAAACAAAAATGACACAAAACTCCCGTGAACTGGAGACTCCACATAATGGAAACCTTATACCTCAGATTGCATCTGAGAAATGTAAATCTAACCAATCGTATCCACTTGGTGACCAGAGAAAGGCTGTTTTAAGACAAGTAAGTATTACTAATCCAGAACAAAGAAATCTCTATAAGCTGAAATCTTTCAATCAATACTTTCAGGAATTTATGGTTTTTCTAATTAATCTTGGAATGGTCGTTGGTGGCATGAGTTTGGCACTTCCAGCTGTTACCCTGGATCATCTAACTAATCCTAGTGAAACCTTTCATTTGGATAAATCACAAGCTTCTTGGTATGGTAAGACCTTAGATACTACATAAATTTATTTTTTAGAATAAGAAAAAATTTCGTGATAAATATTTTACAGCTTCAGCCAGCTCTATAGCGTGTCCTGTGGGATCTTTTACGGGTGCCGCCTTAGTGGATAAAATTGGAAGAAAAAACTCACTTGTCTTGGTTAACATATTAGCTATAATCGCATGGGCTTTAATGTCAACAGTGTTTTATGATGACCCTAGTTATGTATTTCTGCAGCTAATGGTTTCGAGATTGATTTCTGGAATTGCTACGGGAATGGGTGGTTCACCTACTTCTGTATACGGTGCTGAAATATGCCTCCCTAAACTCCGAGCTAGATTAATGATGGTCCCATCTATGGCCATAGCTGCTGGCGTTCTCTTTGCATACGTCGTGGGCTATTTTTTAAGGGTGAGCATTGTGGGATCATCGAAGAATCGTAATACATAATATGTTTTGATATTTTTTAGAATGACTGGCGTTTTATAGGAGTAATTTACTTAGTCTACAGCATTGCCTGTTTAATTCTGTTGATTCCAGTAAAGGAGTCCCCAAGTTGGCTTCTGTCCAAGGGACGAATTGCAGAAGCCAAAGCATCTTTATCATACTTCAGAGGACTGGATGTTGGTAATATGTTTGGCTTCCTCCGGTTTTATTGTTCTATGTTTTAACTTTGAAAATACTCCGCAGGTCAAACTCATGAGGAGGTCGAAGCTGAATTTAATTTACTAAAAAAATCAATTCCATCTAAAGCTGGTGAAAAGAAAATATCGTTTCGGAAATCTCTTCGCCTTCCTGAAGTCTACAAACCCTTTACACTTGCAATAATTTTCTTTGCATTTCAACAGTTTTCGGGAACGTTTGTTGTCGTGGTCTATGCCGTTCAAATAATTACAAAAGCTGGAGTCCGTACAGACTCCTTCTTATGTGCCATTTACGTTGGCATTGCCAGATTTATTGTCTCCACCTTTGTATTGACTTGGGAATTGGAAAAATGGGATCGTCGTTCAGTCAGCATTTTCTCAGCTGCCAGTACAGCAGTTTGTCTCTTCGTTCTTGCGGGATCAAATTGGTTCACATGGTTGCAGATACCAACTCTCTCAGCAGTAGTAATTGTTGCTTTCGTTGTTGCTTCAGCGGGCCAATGGAACATTCCTTATGTAATACTTCCAGAAATATTTCCACAAAAAGTTCGGGGTACATTTTGTGGGACAACAGTTGGTATTGCATATGTATTAACATTCTGTTCGATAAAATTGTTTCCAACGTTGGTGGATCTGATGGGGAATGGAAATGTTTTTGCATTTTATGGATCTGTGTCACTTTTGTCGATATGGTTTGTACATCAATTTATTCCAGAAACTAAGGGTAGAACTTTTCTGGAAATCGAGAATTATTTTCGCGTGGGAAAAAGAGCTTTTCAAGAAAATAAAGTTGATCTAGAAACGACCGAAGTTTTAGTTGTTAAAGCAAAAGAATAAAGATTAATAGTACCTAAAAGTAGAAGTTTTTTTTTTTTTTTGAGAATGACGAATGAATACAAATATAGTACAGGGTGGGGCAAAAGGTATGAACCGGTTTTGACCGGCTGGCGCTCGGCCTGCGATTGTGGTGGGAAAAGGGGAGGGGTCTCGTTGTAGCAGTGAGAGCTTAGAGAGTCTAGTTTTCCTTTTCAGTAGCAATACCAACCATGGTTTGGACGGGAGAGCATCGTGGGTTTGCTGTTACGATTTTTTTTTTAATTGGCCGTTAGCTATTATCGCCACGCAGAGAGCCTTCCGACAGCACTTCGATATCCCTGTTTAGCATTTTTGATTTTTTTCTTTGGGGTTACATAAAGGAAAAAGTTTTTAATTTTCGTCCACATACCCTGGAAGAACTTGAGGACAGAATCAGAGAGGAATTAACGGTAATACCGATCGAAATGTGCAGAAGAGCGGTTGAAAACTTTAGAATTCGCCTTCAAGTGGCGGGTGTCAGCCGCACTCGTGATATCATCTTTAGACAATTTTCTCAAAAACTAAAAGACATGTTAGCTTCCTGTTGTTGTTGTTTTATGTTTATGACTAATAAACTAATAAGAACATTGAATTTTGAAAACAAAAATTATACTTAATTACATGAAATTTCGAAAAAAACTAGTTTGAAACTTTTTTTTTTCATTTTTTTTTTCAAAATTTCGAGTGTGGAAATTAATTTTTCAAAAACTATTCTGGCTTTCCAAAAAGGCATAGCATGGCATTTTAAATTGTACCGTTGTTTTTAAATATTTGTATTTCTGTTTTAAGTCAATTTTTTAGAAAATTGCCCCTCCTGCCTAAACGGGGGGAAATAGACCCCCCCTCCCATACGATTTTTTTTTACTTAATCCAACCTACTCGCTCCAGCAGTTTGGTGCATCTTATACTGATCACCCTGTATACAGTAAAACCCGGATAAGTGCCTCACCATAAATGCCTCGTTTTGAGAGGTACCTATGCGGGTTGGGCAATTATAAAAAAAAACCCTTAAGTGCACATGAGCACTTATCTCTAAATTTGCAAAAATTTAAAAAAAATTCATAACGAAAAAAACTTTTAAAGTTTTTAAAAAAATAGGAAATAACATTACAACAATTGACTAGTATCGGTAACCTTTTAAAACAGAAGCGCTAGATGAAAAGAAGCTTTTGTGTTTTTCTGCTGATTTCAATTGTGTACTTAAAAGAATTTTTTGCAGGTAAATTTCAATAAAAGAATAAAAGTGTACAAAATAAAAGACAATTAAGCTAGTTTTATATGAAAAAATCCCAAAAATTTTGGTTTTAAATGCGGGTTAGGCCCTTATGCGATAGGCACGGGTTTTACTGTATTATCAACCAAGCAATTAATGGATTGACATTAATGTCAAAACGCTCATTTCAAAAAGTATTACATCACATGGGGCGCGTTTGGCTGGCAATCCAAGGCTATCCGGATATAAGTTTGTGTTGTTGTATAATCACATAGGAAAATTTACCTTATATGAAAATATTCGGTATACTAAACTGTCCGATGCATGGGCAATTCGAGGAACAGCTGATTACGTTCGCAATTGACTTTTGGTTTGCTGTCTTCCCGTTGTTTGTTGTTGATTTGTATAGGTATATTCATTATTCAACATGTACCTGCTCGTATGTAAAATTTCCCAATAAAAAGTTAATTGAAATTAAATTGAATAAAAAATATTTTTACTTAAGAAAAATTAAGCATTTGCTTTCTTTATTTTTGAATTTTCTACGTTTGAATTTTGTCCTGAAATGGCTAAAAAAAAAATAACGCGCAAATTTAAGAAAGCTCTAAAAATAAACCTCAGAAAAATTTGAATTTTGAGAAAACTTTGTCTTTCTTTCATTAAAAGTGCGATTTATTTAAATTAAAATCTTTTTCATTGCGTCCTTAAAAAAGTTAATTCATAAAATTCATCAAAAAATTTTCCATCATTTCTAATAACTTTTGTAAAAAAGTAGGTACATAAACAAAAGTGTTCCCGATGCCTTCCCATTTTAAATTATTTTTCAGTGTCATCTAAGAAAAACATGAAAACTCTTCCAGTTGAAGCATCTATTTTTCCGAATACTTATGAAGGGTCCAGGGGAAAAACTTCGCAAGTGATGACATTTTGTAGCTTTTTGTGAGTACATTATGATGTCCTATTTACTTTTTGAAATAATGATTATTCTACAAGAAACAAGATTATTAAAAAGAAATGCCGTGCTGCGGAAGAACGACTCATGTCCAAAATATTATATGTAATGGAGGAATGGCACAAGTACATAGACTTACAATAAATAATATTAAATCTTCTCGTTTCTGGTGTTTGAATAAAAATTATTAGGAGAATTGAATATTAGAAACAAAAATACTACACATTAAAAAAAAAATTAGTGTGAACACAATTTTTGATTTTTTTTTTAAATTTAAATTTTGAATTTGAAAATCAATTAGGTATTCAATAACTGTACACTTAAATAATTTGAATTAAAAACAGAATACAAAAATGGATTTTTGCTTTAAAATATGGTACAGCATGACATTACGGGGGGAAATAGACCCCCCTTCTATTAAGAGTGACAGACAGACAGATAGACAAACAGAAAGACACACCGACCGGATTTCAGGACCAACTTCTTTCTTCAAAGCATCATGGTAAATGCCAACAAGTTTTATCAAAATTTTGATTTCGATTTTTTTTTTTGAGAATCCATAACTTGCCATATAGACCTATCACAAGTAAGAACACATTTAAGCGACACTTGTGTCTGGTTTGTTATTCTTAAGTAAACATACACCACTCGTAGTACATAATTGAATTATTTTTTTAAATCAATAACATCACTGCCAAAAAAAACCGAAATAATAATTATAACTAAATTAAATATTTAGAATTCAAAACGCACGTGTCACGGGCAAAAATTTAACAAAGATCTAATTTTGTTTGCGACAAGGTCTGATAAATTTTGGAGTCTAGATTCGTACACATTATTGTTTGTAAACATAATTAACGTCTACCTTATGCCAATTTTGGAATAATTCATTTATGTATGCAAACAAAATAATCTTGTAGAATACATATAGTGTGAATTATTACCTTTCATATCTTTATTTGGGAATATCTAGAAATTACGGAGACATTTAGGCTCATTATGTTTTTAGATCATTTCGAAGCTTGAATTAGACAAAATTGGGTGTACCGTGAATATGTACAGTGCGGGAAATCAGTGAAAAGTGATATTATAGTTCTTAAGTGAATAATTCTTAGGTAGGTATAGTTTTTAAAAACGTTATCTTTTTACAAATAAAGTGTTTTTCTTTTCCTTTGATACTGAAAGAACTTGGGGTGTTTGTTAAGTATAAAATAATTAAAAACCAAGTGAAGTATAACATCGAGGGAAATTTAATTACGCAGACAAAATTCATCTGACCTTATGAAGCTTAAGCATGATTGATAAACTAAAATAGAACGGATTTTATGCATCGAACAAAAAAGTTTTTAACCACAAATTAGAGCCCTCTATCCCCTGGGACAGTTTATCCCTCTGAAGAAAACAAATATTTGTTTATATATTTTGTTTATGCACACAATATTTATCAAGTTTATGAACATGCATTTTTTCACGTAAGCTCATTTGCGATTTTACGGAACCTTTATTATTTTCAATTGATTTAATTATTACGGAAGTTTAAAATGTGAAGAAATAGCCCACGAAGAAGTCTTAATTTGTTTAATAAACAAGATCACGAATGTAGAAATAAATTAATGTGAAGGAAACTTAAAAAAATTACTTCGTATAAACTAACGAAAGATTTTTGATTTCGAAATTAAAATAATTAGTTTCTATCAGATATCATTGTCCTTGTACGGGCACAAGGTATGTGTTCGCCTAAAGGAAGCTCCGTTTGAAGAATTTGTCCGTATAAGGGATCTGTTCACTGTATATTTATTTTTGAAGCTATAGCTTCTCCTTTTACACGAGGAAACTCAGTTTTAAGCTACTTTCGGTTCATGGTAGAGAAGGGCAGTAAGAAAGAAAGGTAAACAAAATCTCCCCGGTCAACGTTTCCACGAGATTTTTTTGACATTCCCCTTCATACTACATATACAGGGTGTCCCGAAACTCAACGTCAAGCGGGTACCGGGTGATAGGGCAGGTTGTGCCCGTTCTTTGAAAAGTATGAAAAAATAATCCATCTCGATTGGTTTGGTAGTTATAGCAATATCAAATCTCATTTGTATGGATATGTTACAGCTTGGACATAGATTTTTGTGCCTACACTGTTTTTTTTTTTTTCAAGACTTATTCATAATCCAGATCCAAACATCATCAAAAACCAGTGGAAGTGGCATGTTGATGTTGATAGTTGAGGTACATTTATGGAATAAAGGCTGGTATACAAAAAGTACTTTACCTTTAATTTTGAATTCGTTTGGATATCAACAGGATTTTAGCAGTGGTCAAAATTAATTTCGAGAAATGAAAATAGAACGTCCAGAAGGATGAAATTAGACAACGCTGTATAATTTCATGCGATAGTTTGCATCCACCATTTTCAAAGTATTTTCCTTTAGATTGGGTGATATTGGATGTTTTATTCCTAGTTCTATGAAATTTACAACCAAAAATTATTTTGGTAATCTTAAATATGATGAATATTTTATGATTCAGATTGATCTGAATCTTATCTATGCCAATCGGTCAATGGCAAGGAATAAAACTTATCAACTTCCTTTGAAAATAACAAATATGGTAACAATGAAAAGTTATCAAAATCTGAAAACAATTGAAAGAAATTTAATTTTAATACTTTATAGGTATGTTATATTTACATATATATTGTACTTATAAACAAAAGTCTTTACATCAATTAATGATTTATACTTAAATATGCGAAATTTTACAATGTTGTACGCGTGCTATAATAATTGCTTTTGTATAAACGAACAAAAGCAATTTTTATAGCAGGAGTATTGTGTTTTTTCCAAACATCAAAGAAAGCCGATTTTTTTTCATTGTGACATCAATCAAGTCATTTATTATTCATATATGTATGCATGGAATTGTGTACAGCTTATACTAAGATTTAATAACTTTGGTGAAACATAATCAGTTAAAAAATATCACAGATGAGTTTTTTTATTTGTTTCTCGTGTGTCTATTATTGTCACCGTATATATGATATGAAATATCATTGGCAAAATTATATTCTTTGTAGGGCCTTAAATTTTTTTTTAATTTTTAGGTCTTTTGATTAATTATAGTACTTAAACTCTGTCTGCTTAACCAAGGGCGGATCCAGACTTTGAGTCAGGGGGGGGTCACACCTCAAAATGCAATCACGCTAAAAATTTAATAATTCACCTACCGCCTTTATGAATACAGCTACATGTTTTTTATGGACTTAGAGTGAAAAATGACTTTTTGTATATGTAACTATACTTTCAGGCAGGCCTGTATAATTTAAGCTTAAGTACAATAACAAGTACAATTACCTTGTACTTTAATATTTTAAGTACAAGTACAATACCAGGGTAATTGTACTTAAAACCCACACGTCCCCCCCCCCCCCCCCTGGATCCGCCCTAGTGCTTAACTGAGTTCTAAGGCTTTCAAATAGGATTTTTTTATAATAATGTTCTAACGGCCATATTGTTGAATTTCTTTAAAGTTAGTTTTACGGAAAAACTAGATCTATAGGGGTTTCGAGTGTTATAAGTTTTTCAAAAACAATAATTGATTTGATTTAGATGTCAAATTATGTATGAATATTTTGATTTATATGTCAAAGTCACGGTATATATATTAAAGGTAATATCATTAGCGTTTTCATTTTTGTTCTGTTCTGCGCATCTACAAAAATGGTGAATCCAGTGCCCATTTAAATGTCAAATTTCGAAATTTGTTGTTGTTTTTAATATTGCGATGTGAAGTTTTTGGGAGCACTCGAGCAACCATTTTTTAATTTTTGACAGTTTCAATTCTGACAACCTGCGCAAGATATTACCTTATATTTGTGTACTGTGTGTCAAAGTACCTATAATGAAAACTTGTGAACAAATTAAAACTCGAAGCCCCTGTAAAACTAGCTTTGAAGAAAGTCAAAAATATGGCCGTAAGAGTCTGACTTTAAAATTTTAATGGATTAGGTTATAGGTACCTACTCTTTCATTCTAATAATAGCTTAAGGTTTTTGCAAAATAGAAATGTCAGTATAATAAGTATGTATTGCAAAAGACTGTGTGGATTAAGCAGACGTCATGAGGAAATACCAAAATTTAGTTCGATATCGTAAGATCTCTCACCATAGCGTCGGATCTTGAGTTGCTTGAACTTTATTCGACATCTAGGAAAGAAGTCAAAAGTTGGTTTATATTTCGAAAAAAAAATAAAATAGATCTACTGAAGCAAAGTGACAACCCTGATTCTGATTGATAAATTGCAATTTTTTTCTTACAACGATAAATCTCACTGCTTGATCAAAATATAAATCAAAATCAGAATAAAGGTTTCTTTAAGACCTTGACCGAATTTTTTTCTTAGAATAAAGGTTTTTGAGTGACTTTAATTGAAAAGAACAAGAATTTAGACCTGCATATTAATGAACCGTGCTTTATAAATAAATTATTAAGTTCATTACTCCAATAAATATTCCAAAATAAAATAAATCCCAAGTTCGTTAAATTTTGAATTAGAAAAAGTAAAACTTTTTTCAAATAAGTATTAAAAATAGCGGTCTTTCAAAGGCAGACTTTTAAAAGTAAAATTTTGAAAAAAAAAATTATAGCCGAGGTGAATTTTGACCACAACCCAAAAAATAAAAATGAGTATGTTTTTAAACCAGAGTATGAGTATCTTTTTAAACCAGATTAACACAAAACGGAGCCAAAAATTGGAAAAACTGGATTGAAAAAGTCGATAATTTTCCCATTTGTATGGGAGTTATTTTGTATTGTTGGATTTGTATTAAACCAGGTACATGCTACAAAGCTAAAAAACGAATCCCCATGCAATTGGGATTATATTCAGCCGATTTAAGCGCGTAATAACAAAAAAACTAAATTTGTTTTTACATTATTTATATGTGTATTTTCCATCCAAAAATAAAAGTTTCATTATTTTAATAGAGAGGCTTGACTTTTCAAAGGGGCATTAATAATTTAATCAATCTTAGGGGCCGCTTATAGCGATCAGGAAATCGCATCAGAAAAAAAATTTCTTTTGGATACTTCAATGTTTTATCATACGATTTGAAATTATAAAAAGGATACGAATCGATTACTAATCACTTGAAATATTTTTTTCATAAACAAAATTTTCTTTGGAGAAAATATTTTGTCTAAAAAAAGTACTAACTCATTTTCCTGATGGAATCAGGAAATGCTTTTTTTGTACAATAAATATTTCTACTAATGAAAATTTTTTTTATAAAACAAATATTTTAAGTGATTTATTTTCGATTTGTAAATATCCTTTTTCAAATCGTATGTTAAAATATTAAATTATCAAAAATAAAATTTTTCCTGATGCGTTTCCTATAACCAGCCCCTTAAGTGAAACGAAGTTGTCCGGGTCAGCTAGTATGTAAATACAAAAAAAGAATAAACAAAAGGATAGGTCTCTGGTTGTCGAAAACCTTTAGAAAAATATTGTAGGTGTTGCCATTGTTTTAGAATTTGATATAGTTACCCTTCCCGTTTAAATAGTACAACAAAATTTTCCAAAGAGTTGTAATTTAACTTGTTAAAAAGTATCATAAAAAAAATTAGTTTTCCTCTCTGGAACAGCCATTTAATATTTTGAAATATTAACCATTTTCTTCGAACGAAAAAAGCTCAGTTTAAACTAGATTAACTCGCTCAATAACAAAAAAATCTTACCAACATATATTATTCAGTACCTTAGTTTAAACCGTTTAAACAAACTAAATTTATACAAGATAAAATTCACTACTATTTTCAAAGACATACATATGTAATAGCTAATAACTATGTAGGTTTTATCTATGGCTTATACTTTACGGAGTAGTTTATTATGCTAATACTCATTGCATATTTTCGGGATATTTTTTCTTAAAAAATTTAAATAAAAAGCTCGTACCAATATTCTACGTAACTCTTTAAGTATAAAAATTATCAAAGTAAAGAGTGATTAATACAAATTGCTAAAAAGTGGCAATGTAAGCAAGACTTTAAATCATCAGGAAGTCTTGTCAATAAACATTGATGCAGACTGTCCAATCAAGAGGGTGCCATCAAACATTTGATCAATATAAAATCTGGCATTTTACTCTTTATACGAATTATTAATGAAAACTTTGTTTTTTTACTTCTTGGAATTAATTGAAAAGAATTGACTGCACCAAGCTAAAATGACCATCAACAGCAACAATGATTTCGAGAGCCTTCGGAACGGTTCCCTCAAACCGAAAATAGTTTCCGGAATGGATAAGCCCATCGATTCAATTCCCTTGGGTGACCAATCGAAAGCTGTTTTAAGACAAGTTAGTTTGAAGAACATTCTCAAACCCTAATCTACAATTTGTTATTTAATTCTTTAAAATTATTGCAGCAACTAATGGTCTTTTTATTAAACATTGGATTAATGGTTGGTGGAATGAGCTTGGCACTACCAGCTGTTACACTCGATCAACTAACCAATCCTGAAGAAGATGTGCACTTGGATAAATCACAGTCAACTTGGTTTGGTAAGAGAAAGAGATTATTTTTGACCTTTCCCATCAATAAATGGTTCCTTAATTACAGCTTCAGCCAGTTCTATAGCTTGTCCAATTGGGTCTTTTTTAAGTGCAATTATGATTGATAGGCTTGGAAGAAAGAAAACAATAGCTGTGACAAATGCTATAGCTATAATCGCATGGGCTTTGATGGCTTTCCAATTGAGCAAAGATCCTAGTTTTATATTTGTTCAGCTGATAGCTTCTCGATTCATTTCTGGCATAGCCACTGGGATGGGAGTCTCACCGGCTGGTGTTTACGGTGCAGAAGTATGTTTGCCCAAGATTCGAGCTAGACTTACTATGGTCGTATCCATGGCCGTTGCTGCGGGAGTTCTATTCATCTACACTGTTGGGTACTTTATAAGGGTTTGTTAAATATTTGCCAAGGATCTTAACGAAGCTTTTTTATCCGAACTTCTTTTTTTTTAGAATGACTGGCGGCTTATAGGAATGATACTGTTTGGGTACCAAGTTACTTGTTTTCTTCTTTTGACTTTAGTTAAAGAAACTCCCGGTTGGCTGCTATCAAAAGGACGAGTTGAAGAAGCCAAAGCTTCGTTGTCATACTTCAGGGGCCTTGATTCAGGTAGGTTTTTTTGGTGAAAATTATTTTTCGCCTGATCTTTTACACAAAAACAAAAAATATTATAGGTCAAGTTCATGAAGAGGTTGAAATGGAATTTGAAGTACTATCGAAAACTATTCAACTTAAAGCCGGAGAGAAAAAGGCATCGTTGCGGAAATCATTTCGCCTACCCGAGGTTCGCAAGCCTTTCATCATATCAATTGTCTTCTTTACCATGCAACAATTTTCTGGAACTTTCGTTGTCATCGTTTATGCTGTTCAAATTCTCAACAAAGCCGGTGTGCTTATAGATTCATTTCTGTGTGCCGTTTACATCGGAATCGCCAGATTTTTCGTTGCAACTTTTGTAATGACCTGGGAACTCGAAAAATGGGACCGAAAACAAGTGGGAATTTTTTCGGCTTCAAGCATGGCTTGTTGCATGTTGTTACTAGCTGGTTCTAGTTGGTTCACTTGGTTGCAGATACCTTTACTTCCTGCAGCAGCTATGATTACATTCGTTTTTGCATCCGCCGGCTTATGGGCCATGCCTTTTTTAATTCTTCCTGAAATCTTCCCGCAGAAAGTTCGAGGTACTGCTTGTGGTTTATCGATTGGCATTGCTTATTCAATGTCGTTTTGTGCTATAAAATCATACTATTGGATGGTAGATTGGTTGGGAAGTGGGAATGTCTTTGCATTCTATGGTGTAATGGCAACTTTGACGGCTATATTTATATTGATCTTCATTCCCGAAACTAAGGGTAAGACTTTTCTGGAAATCGAAGAATATTTTCGAACAGGAAGAAAGGGACTTCAAGATCAAGCACTGGATGTGGAAATGAAGGAAGTTTTCATTGCTAAAAATATAGAGGGAGACACTAAACTCACATATGAAAAATGACTACGTAAAAATTAGAAGAAAAAATAATTTTAAGATCTATCTATTTTCATAATTTATCTATAAGTGTCCATTGTAATATATGTAATCTTTTTATACCTTTAAGTAATTTTAAGATTAAAATTAAAATTATTTATCTTCCCATTTTCGTACATTATTTTATTCGATTAAAATAGAATTTAGAATATACAAATTTGTACCACTATATTGTTGTCGGCAGAAAGTCTTGTAAGAGTTTAAAAATTATAAAATTTTATTATTTTTCAAATGTACTCTTGCCCAAAATTTCAGATAGTTTTAAAAAAAAGAAATTTTTCTAGTGAAGCAGATGGGATTTTCAAGAAAAATGAAACTATTACGTATGATGGGATAGTGAATTCATTTCTAAAGACTTTTGAGCGGAAACGGGTGTGTATTGAGCACCTTATACTTTTTATTTAATTTATAATTTATTGTAGTTTGCACGAATGCAGGTTCCATCAACTTTGACGTTAGGTTTTTGGCAACCTATCTATACAGAGAGAATTCTGCAAAATACCGGAAATAACCACCTTGAAAACCACCGCGGTCTTTAGTATCTGTCAGTCTTTATTTTAAAAAATCGAAAATATGTACATATATGTATATTATGTTTGGATTGGCATGACAGCAGAAGATATTTTTAAAATGAAAATTGTAACTTAAAAGAGAAAATCTTACAATTGTGCAGAAATATAATTTTTAAGGGTTTTCCTTTCACAATGTCTGATTAAAGTTCAAATTAAGCTATTCGACATTTATTCCGTATTTAACAACCTCATTTACATTTCACAATATCTGAATAGGTCTAAGTGTTAATTAAGGTTCTGAATATTTTACATGCCAGTTGGAAGTCCTGATTTAAGCCTAGTTTATACATCAATGCGAAGTGAAATTCAAATCGAAATGAAGCATCAATAAATCTCGCGTCGAAAGGTTTACAAAGAAAATATTTATATTTTATATTTGGTTTAGATAAGTCCGTTTAATTATATTTACTTCGAAACAAATTTTTTCCTTCTTGTCGCTTAAATAATTGCATTTAATTTTATTGTATTTTTCACGACTGGGAAAAAAGCAATGTTTTTGTATGAAAATTTCACTTCGCTTCGATCTATAAACTAGGTTTAACAAATTAAACTGGGAAACAAAATATTTACATCTGTCAAAGTGTGTTGATAACTTTCAAATAGCGTTGCCGAAGTAGCACGATCGTGCTTTTTTGACACGATAATTTCCTCGTGGCACGAAAAAGTTCAATATGGCACGTTTTTTTATTTCTATTATTCAAAAAATTCAAAATTCCGTAAAAAGTGGACAGAAACACATATTTTTTCACAATGCACGAAGAGAGCAAATGTATTCTTTTGATTTTTTTTTGTTGATTAGACCCCGTAATAAAATTCATTACAAGTTTTTCAACAAAATAGAAGAATTTATGTTTTTTCATATGAGAAGAAAATTGGCACGTTTTTTCATAAAATATGGCACACTAATTTTATTTCGGGCGGTAACGCTGACTTCAAATCTCACCGACAGTCAAATTTATTAGATTTTTGGCTAGGTATTTAGACAGGGTCTTAATAGTTATAAATACATAAGTAGTCGGAAATATGCTTGATTCAATAAAAATAATATGTATATCAGTTTAAACAACAATTTAAAATGTTATTTATTTGTCTAAAGTTAGACAATGTTTATAAATACGACTGCGAGAGTCTCGGCGTTTTAGTTCTTACTTTTTACTGTGCCATTTTCACCGTGCGTCTTCTGCGTTCTTCCGCAAAAAAGTGAACGCATCAGTTAAGCCACTTTCATTCTTAAGGGTCTCATAATTATTATTGTAATGATTATTCCAGTTCAAGCAAAATAAATGTTGTTTATGGATCGTGACATCTCAAGACTGTGAAAAACTGCAAAACTATCGATTGAGAATACCTATAACACAAAATATTTTTTTTTAACAACAGCTTCCATAGCAGCCTATTTGTTTGTTATAAAAAAAATTAAATATAACTTCAAGGTTTTCAAACTCACAATATCATTAAGATTTATCTTATAAGATCTTTTACATATGAGATAAGAACTTAATTATGAAAATATTTTACAAAATCCATGCTTCCTCAATTCAAAGTTTATCGTTAGTCTAATGGGGTAAACATTAAGGAAATAAATTAAGCTTTTTAACATTGCTAATAAATAATATTCTTGAACAGATGTCACTATAATGAATTAACGAGCATAACAATACCAAAAGAATAATTATATTTCTCAAGATAACAAAAATTGGATGTGCTTTTAATAGATTTTTAAAAAACATATCCCCATTCAAGTTAGCAACCTTATATGTAGCATGCAACAAAATTTTTATTTAAAAAAAAATATTCATTCATTAATTAACCACATCAAAACACATGTCTGTTTTTTTTTTGTATTTCTTTTTTTTAAGGTTTATAACCAAAGCAATTAATATTAATCGGAAATGATTCTCGATGTCAATTGGCTTGCGTCACTCAAACTGTGCGAATGCGAACCTATTCATATGTTATGCACATCAAAAATATTTTACAAATTGTACATAGGATTGGACATCACGACGACATAAGAGAAGATTCTCATCAAAGATTCGTTTAAATCGAGTCTCGTGCTGTACAAAAGAGTTCACGGCTCAATCGCTCGTTTTGGTTTTAAAAATTGAAATGTGCACTTATAAATAATAAATAATCCAACGCTTCTTTCCCCTCACGATACCGCATGCGCTGAGGTTCATGTGCACCGAGTAGGTGCGACGGAAATTACGGTTGCAGTTGCAAGTCATATGGGAACTTCTGTTATTAAATTATGTACCTACCTATTTGATTTTATAACACAAAAATAGCAATAGCTATACAGGGTGGGCAAAATTGGACCTACCATAAACTCACCCTTAAAATACTTGTGCATATCTGGGAATCAATCATTTTTTCCCTCCGGATTTCATTAAGGAGTGCTTTCTGATCTGAACACACACATACTTTTAAAGAGTCGTTCATTGGATTGTTGTATTTTAGTTTTTTCTACTACATATACAAACACATATTACGGAAGAAAATGTTTCATATTTAATTGGAATTGAAAAGGAGTTGAACACACTGAAAATCCAATTAAAAACGACACTAATTTTTCAATCTTTATGTCGTTTTCCTTTGGTCTTCGGGAGTGTTTTATACGTATCCAGTAGGGAATTTTTTTGCACTCCAATTGTTCCATATTCTATACTTATAGGAATGGAACAATTCCAAAATCCAATATCGAAAACAACATTAGTCAAATTGGAATTCCAATGAATTATTTGGAACGATTTGGAATTCATATAGAAAAAGAGCTTTATAAATCCGATTGGATCGGTCGGTTTTCGTGATCAGCTTTTATTTTACTTCACAAAAATATGGTGTGTCCATGTCCATTGTCCATAGCTTCATTTCTTTACTAAAATAAAATTCACAACTTGATCAAACGAACTTGCAACGAATTGTATGTTTTTTTTTTTTTTTAATTTTTCTTTATTTATATATTTTAAAAAATCAACCTGCATAAAATATTTAAACAAAATAAAAAAAATTAAATCGCCAATGTCTCTATAAGTCGTCGTGCTGTTTTGGTCGCACTTCTCTTTTATACAAATAAAAAAACTTTGTTTCATAATTTTTCCTACGAGCTAGGTTTCGTTGGATTTCCCCAACTTCAAGTAAGGATTTAAAAATAAAAACCATATTTTCGCAAATAAACATTTACATACATATCCTGAGTAACATACTTATGTATTTAACCTAATCGAAGTTAAAAGTGCAACAACAATAATAATAATCAAATTAGTATTTTCATTTGTGAGCCCTCGAGAAACTTGAAACGTATTGCTTAAAAAAATCTTAATCAGTTTTCACTTTGATTTTTATATTTGTAGATAAAATTTATGTACAACAAAAAAAAAATAATCGTGTATCAATTTGCCGGCACCGCCAAGCGTCGAGTCATTATTTTAATTCAACTTCACGCTTTTCATTCATGCTCGTGACAAATGACATGATAATGAACTTCAAATTCAAGTGTTATCATCGGTCATCGTTGTTACGCCATCAAGCGTCTATCGTTCAAAATAAACTAATTCGCTACTGGGCCGTTGCCATTAAACGAGGTGACTGTGCCAAATCAATATCAATATGTTGTTGATGTATTGTGTCTGCCATTTACCATATGCTATCCTGTATTGCTCTTTCTTGACTTTCGCATTCTTTTAATTTTTCGAACACTTTACCTCGATTTCGGTAAACAAATTTAAATTTCGATCAAAACTGTTTCTCTTAAATTTTCAGTTCATAAAAGGAAAAAAATTATGTATACAGCTGTGGGAACAAGAACAAGGAATAACACCGTTTGTTGATTTCTCAAAAAGTCTCGTGAGTTAAGTTGAAAATTATAAAAATTTTGGCAGTCTTTTTCGCTGTTGCTGTTATAAATGAGTTTAGTGTTGTGCGATCGGTTCGTAAGATCAGTTCTTTCTGGCACTGAATCTTTAGCACTGTGGCAGCTGGTAAGAAAAGCCTTTTACTTTCGGTAGAACTGTGAATCCTCTAATAGCCCGTGAAGAAAACATCAAGTTGAGAATTTCATTTAATTTCATTTTCTTCAAATAAATTAAACAAAACGAAAACAAACAAATTATTACGCAAGACATTAGTTGTAGTTGCAGTTGCAGCTTGTTAACAACAAAGCAAGTGCACCAAAACCACTTAAGGCACGTACATACATATACCTATTGCATATATTGCATGTCATTTTGTAGAATTTGCCAATCAATAAAACTTACTCCACTTCAACTGCAAGTGCCATTCGGATTGCAAGTCGCCGCTAGAACGTTACAACTATTAGTTCTGTAGCCTAGCGAGTCGGCAGTTAAGTTAATAAAAATAATTTCGTATTGGCAAATAATTATTACTAGTGACAGACTGATAGTTTGGTCTTTGGTCCCGCTGCTACCGTTTGCCGCGCCGCCGGTGAATTGGCCTTGAGAATTCACACGTTAGTTGTGTAATTTTGTGAAAAATTAAAAAAAAATATTATCTATGATTTTTGTGCTTCGTTAGATTTGTTTTATTTTTTTTTTGTTCAGAAGTACTGTCATTTTGGCTTATGTATTTTGAAACGTGGTTTTATGTTCTTTTATATACAAAACATACATACATAAGTAATTATAAATCATTAATCTAAAGCAATTAATAACTATTCTTGCGATATATGTATGTATTTATGTATTTCGATTTGTGATCGTTCTAAGACTAACTGCAATTCGGGGCTAAATAGAAAATAATTGTATGCGGGGAAGCACTATTAAAGTGGTTGTTAAATTAATTATTATCTATCGCATAACAAAATAACTGTTTCCGTGTAAAAAAAAAGAAGTGCAATTTCGTTAAACTCATTCTTTAAATAAAAATACTGATTGACAAAAGAATGCCTTCCTATCGTGAGGACGAATTGGAAGTTTTACAGAATGGAAAACCAAAACCTTCTATTTGCTCGGGTATTGGACTACCCCCATCAGCAGCCGCAAGGAAACCAGAAAAACCACTGGGCGAGCGGAGAAAAGCTGTACTTAGACAGGTAAGATTTGGAAGAATAAGCATTATTTTAATTTATTATCCATATAGAATAATTATTGCCAACATGTTCATCAAATAACAGCCTAATTCATAGAAAGGATATATTATATAACATTTTCGTGCAGTTTCCCAGAGGTAGACATTATTATTTTTTGTTTAATGGGGTTTTCCATTGGTAAAACAAATCAATTTATTAACTTCCCATTGGAAGTTATTTCAATCGGTCTGATTTTTTAAATTGAACATTTTGACATTTCTCGACGTTTCGAGGTCTCTGGAGTCGGATTACATTGTTTTTAGAGAGATGTACAATTGTACATAAGTGTACCATGTACGTTTGTACGTTCGGAAGCTTTTTTCACCGACGATATCTGGAGAATGAATACAGATATCGACTTCAAATAAATTTTATTTTACAGATAATAAGGCCATAACGTGCAGAAAGGATTTTAAGAAAAATTCAATTAGCGGTTTTTTTTTTATTAAAGTAATTTTAGAAAGAGTTGTCAAATGGCTTGTTTCTCGAATATATCTAGAACAAATAATGCTATCAACTTTGGCTTGGTTTCATTCTATGCATAATGACGTAGTGAAAAACTGGAAATACTTAAAAAAAATCCGCGCACAGTTTTTTTTTTAATTAAAAAAACCATTAAGAATTGTTACATAATATCGACTATCTTGAGAACAAACAAAGATATTAACATCGGGTTAATTTTATTTAATACACAAAGTCTTAGTTGATAATCGGTAAAGATTGTAAAAATATTCAATTAAAGGTTTTTTTCTAGGCCAAAAAAACTGCAAAAGAAACTACTAATAATTGTTGAAATTTTTCGTGTCGCATATATTTATATCAAACAGCCCTTGATTGCACAACTGATAAGTTTTTCGAAGATTTTGAATTGATAATTTTCTTATGTCGAATTCCTTTTACCAAAAAAATTCGATTTTTTTTCTAAACAGAATCGAATTTTTTCTTTTAATACAAGGGATTTGTCTAGAAAAGTCAATTTTTTCTTCTAAACAAATCGATTTTTTTTTCTTAAAAGGAATTCGACATTATAGAAAATAATATCGGGTGTCGAGTTTCAAAGGAAATCAATTGGAAGTTATCAAATCCAGCCTCTTGTTTTTTGATTTGGATCTATCAAAAAGACAATTCTCCTCTTTTTGCGTTCCATTGGGCAAAACAAATTTATTTACTTTTTATTTTAAATCAGATTTGCAAATTTAAATTTTTCGGTAGATTTACCCCTCCTTGTACTATTACCAACATAAATCTAGCTGTCAGTTTGCAAATGTTTTTCTTTGATAATTCGGTTGTGAAAATTATGTTGAAAAATGTGGAAAATAATTACTAATAAATAAATGGTAGCAGTTTAAAGTTAACCGGTAACATTATCAACCGCAAGTTCATATTTCTCTTCTAAAAGTAAATCGAGGGATGAAGATGTTTTTGAAACATTGACATAGAATCTATTATGCACAAATACAGTGACAAAAATAAATCAATTTGAAATTGTCATCCATCCATTCGTCACAAAATAAATCAATTCACATTTTATTTTATTTTTTTAAACAAGATATCGGTCGGTACAAATTATAATAAGTCATATTTTATCTTAAGAAATCTTAGGTCTATTTCCTAGTTTTTCATTTTCTTCGTTTTTTCTTATGTTCTCTCAATTGTATTGCTCTATCAGTCACCCAACATTGAAAGTAAATAAGGGCTTTTCTAATAGAAATTTAAAAAAATTCATTACATGACTCCGAATCGGTCGATCGATTTTGCTCGTTAAAATCTTGAGGCCCTTTTTTAGTTCTGAATTTTAAAATATTTGAATTTAACTTAAAAATAGATTAACATTGCGCTTGGGAACTTTTACAAAACTTAGATTTTAATATTAAGGTTTCTAAGGGCTAGTTATACAAACGTGGTTCAATATATTTAACTAGTGGTTCACGAAATTTAATTCGAAGATTTCGGTGGATAAACTGAGATTCAACGATGGTTCAGATTCAAGATATGTGATAATAGTTAAGTACATGCCTAAACCATCACTTAATCTCAGCTATTCCGCCGAAATCGGTGAATTATATTTCCCGAACCATCACGGGTTATTGAACCACGTTTGTACAACTGGCCCTAAAGTGTATAGAGTTACCTCAAATTGGAGAACAATTTGACTTAAAAATAATTATTAACTTACATAATATTAGGGTGAGCTAAGCAAAAAAAAAGAAAAAAAAATTAGGAAATAAATGGTTAGGAATTTTAATTTTCTTAATCAGTAACCATTGAGCTTACTGGAAATTCTTTATGTAATAATTTCCTAGGAAATTCTTAAGTTCTGTTAAACGGATTTTCAAAGTAAATATGGCTTTAGACATATAGATGAATGACAGAGCATCATTTCTTTTTTAATATATGAATTAAAGTGGTAATAACACGGACATAAAAATAGCTTTTTTAAACTCTCACCCTTTTCACAAACTGAGAAAGAAATTTGACAGACTTTTATATTGAATATCAAGGCGCATAATACCTACATATATAAACCCAAAATTTTTGGTTATATGTATTTAAAAAAAAAAGAAAAATTTAAAAAACTTCAGAATACAAAAAAAATCTGTGCAATGTCTACATTCATCACCTGAATCTGCAGTAAAAAACCAATAAATTAATTGATTGTATTGTCATATCAGATTTCGCCTTAGTAAAGCTGATTTATTAAACACATGTTCAAATATATGTAGATATATGTATGTGTCTGTACAACACTTAACTTGCCTTATCGTAGCCAAAATTTATTTCATAATAACTCCTTGATCGAAAGATTTATTTTTTTGTAGGTATAAATCTGTTAATAAAACAAGAAATACATAAGTATTGAAATTTGCTAGGACCATGTTGTGCATGGCTGGAGATTTACAGATGAAGAAATAATCTAAAAGAACTGAAACTTTTTGTTAAATGTATAGGTTCATCCCGGATCCCAAATGTTATTGTTGCTAAATGAATAAATGGGCTACATGAAATTTAGCCCCCAATGAATTAAATTATATCAATTCTGTCATTAAAAAATTGAGCGAGTGAATATTATTAAAGTAACATTTTAAACAGTTTTTTTCTCTTTATAATTTTTGATATTAAATCAGGATTAAGATAAGTTTCTCATGCAAAATCCCTAATATAAAAGAGAATAAAGTTCTATTTTTATTTGCGAAATGGTTCACTGAATCTTCGTTCTCATTAATCTGTGTTATCCTCAGAAAGTGAATTTATACTTTATTGAGGCAGTCTGATCTGAACGCAATAATTATATTCTTCAACAAAAACATAATAAAGATTAAGAAAAGTGAAAATGCAAATAGCTAGAAATAAAGGTTCTGTGCATCACATCTACAGTTTACTGATGTCTACAATTTTGTATTGATAAAAAACATCTGAAGTGCTGGATTGAAAGGTAGCGTGATATAAGGCCAAATTAATTTTAGACATAAGATCACAAAATTTCGTTTTTGTTTTTGTTTTTGAAGTTGTGTTTACTTTTGTTGGGTTTAATACTGACTTAAAATAAATAAATAAATTTGATGGCACAAAAGGGACCATGAAGAACCAGGGCCTAGTGACTAAAAACTCTCAACCATTCCTGTGTGCGTGTCTGCAGGAATGGAGGGGACCTACAGTTTATTGCCGAATCCGAACGGCTAAGGATTTGTCACTTCCTCGCAAGAGGTAGTAGCTCCGAAAAACTTAAGGTGGAAGCGGCTGGTATTGAACTCCAGATCTCTGGCATGACAGTCCAACGCACTAATCATTACGCTACGGGTTACTACTTAATACTGACTTAGACCATGTATATTCAAAAATAACTTTAAATAGAGACCTACACAGGGTCGGATAAGTTCTCTGACGTTCACCTTCCGTATGACTAAAATTTTATACAGAGTGTTCGGTATAAGGTGAACCCAATAGCTAGAGCGAGTAGGTTGGCTTAAGACAAGAAAATGAGAGGGGGGTCTATTTCCTCCCGTTTAGGCGGGAGAGGCAATTTTTTAAAAAATCCTTTTTGATGCACCGTCTACCGAACACCCTGTATAATATTTTTTTTATCAATTTCAAGTTATATTTTGTGGAACCACCCAATTTATATTATGGCCTTATGCCACCTTGCCAAATAAATAGTAAATTTTGCGCGTATGTCAATTTTAGAAATTTATATTTGAGCTCAAGGCCCTTATTGAAAAGAGCAAATACAGATACATATGATTTGTTTAAAAAATGTTAACGTGTTTTCGTCTTATATATATACCTCTTTATCATAAATAATTAAATGTAGTATTTACGCAAATTAAAATTACTTCCCCTTAGAAATTTATCTTGATTTATTTAAGCAAACAACAACATTTAACAATTATAAAATTAAACATTAAAGTACAAAAATGTGTTTGTTGAAATTGAATGCCTTCACTCTGCCATTAATTTAAATTGGTGTGGCATCGTTTGCAATGTATCGCTAATATTGTTTATTGGATATAATATGATAAAGTTTAATATTACTTGTCTATTTTGGTAGACAAAATTAACAATAGTTTTAAATGATTTATTGATCAATTTGGAGTTTAAATAAAAAAGATACTATTTTCTTTTTTTTTTTTCTTTAGCTAATTTTGCTCGCAATATATACATATGTTCATAGATAGATATAAAGGCGCAACATTTCTAGACGATTTAGGGCCAGTTGTACAAAAATAATTCAGGAATTAGAATCGTATTGTATTTTTAATATTTTACTGAAGTTAATATTTCCAAAGGCCTATTTTATGTTTTAAGTAGCATACTTAGCTCCTACTAGATGTGAAAATGGTGTGAACTACCACGGTTTTAGGCGTGTTCAGCTGGAGTTAATTAAGGACATAAGTTTAGTATGATACGAAGTGCCAGTTGTAAAATCGTGGTTCAAAACTTGATCTATGGCTCAGGAATTTTAAATCGTTGATATCGGTGGATTAACTTAAGTTAAGCGATGGTTTAGGCATTTAATTATGGCTCTTATCACATACTTCAACCATCATCGTTGAACCTGAGCTAATCCACCGAAATCGGTGAGTTAAAATTGCTGAACCACAGGTTAAATATTTGTATGTGTTGCAGGTGGAGTAGAAGAGCTTGCTGCCCAAAATGAACGCAATCCTCCATAAATTCTTTTTATCGCAAAACTTATGTGCTCATTCCATATGAGAGTCTTATTGAAAACAACTCCTACGTTTTTAATTAATTCCACAAAAGAAATAATAACACCATTCATAGTAGTTGAAGAGAAACCAGTTGTGTCAGTCAAATTTCCACTGATAATTATACATTGAGACTTAGACGGATTGAGTAAGACCAAGAATTAATTTATTGGAGAACTTCAATTAAACCTAATGGTCTTGACAGATAGAAGCTTACATCATCAGCATAAATGAGAAGGCTTGAATAATAAACAGATGAAAAAATATCGTTGATGAATAAAATATATAGTAGAGGCCCAAGGATTGAACCTTGAGGTACTTCGTTTACTAACGTAAGAAAACTGGAGGTAGTTTCATTGGTACAAACCACTTGGTATCTCGAAGACAGATAATTCAGTATCAAAATTGAATTTTTTTTTCATAAAAATTAATTTAAGAAGCATTGGTATTGTTTTTATAAATATTTTTATTTCATAAAACGTATATTATAGACGAAAAACCATGGAATTAAGCATCCACTTTAACCTTCAATAACTTTCGAAGGAGTACGGTAATTGAAAAATTAGTAATGCCTGCGTGTGTTATGATACTTTCACGATTTGATAGTGTTATGCTATACCTTCAGTGGTACCCAAAGACTGGAACTATTATGATATATATATTAATAAGAAAAGTTACATAATGGCGGACAAGTTTTCTATCCGTTTCCCAGGTTACATAGTAATGTGTTAAAGAACGGACTTGATTTTTTATTAATAAGGCTGACAGTAATGAATTGACATACTCTACAACTGGGAATAATTTCCTCATTTAGGTTATCATAATTCACGTTATACCTGGAAAAACAGACTTTATATTGAAACAATGGCCTACATACATAGGTATGCAAAAAAGTAATAAATGCTTTTAATAGTTTATATAGAACCTTATTATTAAATGTCATATGCATATCTATACAATCAAAGTAGTTAATTAGTCAATTATTAGTATTTACAGGAATAAAACTATTTATAACCTTTAATTGTATGCATTATCTATTTTATTAACAACTTGAACTTTTGTTATATAGTAGACACATTTAATATTAATAGACAAAAGCCAACATTCTCAATAGTTTTACTGTATTATAAATGACTGCGTTTTTACGTAAGATCTAAAGAAATTTATAAGGGTTGACAACTTCCGAGTTGTTTTGAAAAAGAAAACGTTGAAAGTTGAGTGAGGTTATAGAAACATTAAAATAATTAAACTGAAAAGATAAGGTTATCAAAACGATGCTAATATTTTTGAGATTATGTTGGCAGTTTCGGAGCAAAGGTCTATTTAGACAATATTAAAGATATTTTGTTCCTGTTAATATTTATAATCATTTTTTTTTTAAATCGCGTCCGGAAGGCAAAAAGTGTAAAAAGAGTTCTGCATCATCGAAAGAACAAACCTGTCTATTGTTCAAAGTCTTTGAGAAGCTGTTAAAAACCTGAAGACGGCTCCGATGAATCGCGGTTAACTGCCTGAACAGAATAAAACGCTGGAACCGGAGCTGCAGACGGAACTGGAAGAGCTGTCAAAAAGTGTTGTACGTTACGTTCCAACAATGCAGCTGTATACAGCTTTGAAAGTATTTTGAAGAAAAACAAAAGAATATTGTTGTGTACAAGCTCAGAATTCACATTTTTTGTTTCTAATACTTTTCCTTTTAATAAATAATTTTTTTCGCGATACAAATAACCACAATATTTTTTTCCGATCCAAAAAGTTTTTTTTTCTTCATACAATTTCAAACGTCAAAAGTGCTGTACGTGAAAAGTTAAAAGTTGGTGAACTCTTCCGTCTGCGGCTGCAGCTCCGTATGCTACGTTCCGTTGTGTTCGCAACATTGAATTTGTGTGTATTCAATATTTTGACACCTATTCCAGCTACGACTCCGGTTCCGTCTCTGTCACCATTCTGGTCACTCAGTTCAAATCAATCGGTAAGAGGCTTTCAGAGATTTGCGATTACGAAACAAACGAATATTTTTATTTGTCAAATATTTACTAATAAAATCAAGATTGTTTTTTAAAATAATATTAAAGTTTATGTTTCGGAATAGAACTCAGGATTTAACAAACTTTATAAAGCATTCAACTGAGTTTGTATGCCACAAGACGAAAGGTTCGATAAGTAATCAATTTTAAACTTTTGTTAACAATCAATTGAATTGTTTTAATTCTCACTAAGGCTCCAGTTATAGCTGTCATTGAAATTTATCATTAAGAATTTTAATGATGCATTTTAAGACATTTATGATGCAAAATCTATGATTATTTGGATGAAAAAAATAAGGCTTATAACTTAATTAATATATCTGGCCAAAAAAATTTAATTTCGGCCTAACGTTCTCATGAAATGTCTTTTATTTTTTCAATGATAATTGATAGAAGGTAGTGCAATCATTGAAAAAATGACAGTCAATTTATGTGGAAGGTTAGACCCAAACGAATTTTTTTTCGCAATAAATATTTATTGAGTCGTCAGCTTCACATTGGTATCAAAATAATTACTAATTTCGCTTTTTAAGTCCCCTTAATCTTAAATTAAAAATTTTCAATGATGCATTTCAATGATAGCTATAACTGGTCCCTAAGATGCTTTTTTCACAAAACTCTAACAGCCAATTTCTTCACAGAGTCCTAACGCTAGTACCGGTACTAGCCCTAAAGTTAGTACTCAAATCGGCATCAACTCATTTCTTCACATAAGTACTAAGCCCTAGCCCTGTCAAATTGGTACCGAGTACTAGTTAGGACTTGGTTTAAGCTAGGACCTCGAAATCGACAGTCTAGCAGGTTAATACTCAAATCAGAGCAATTAATTTCATTTAGTTTGACCATTTCTTGCCTGTTTTTTCTGAAGAAATAGGTAATAAGTGCGTTTTTTTTGTTAACATTGTTAATTCAATTTTTTTTTTTTTTTGTGTAATCGGTGATGTTCTTGTGAAGAAAATTGATTTAGATATTGGTGGGGACAATTTGTTCGTCCGAGAGATATTGCTCAGTTTTGATAACTTCTTGACCATTTCTTTTTTTTAAATAAATGTAACACAAGAGCGTTTTTTTTTTAATTTTATTGGTTTTTAGATTTTTAACTTTGGATAAAAGCCATCAACATTTTCAGAGTTTGAAGTGGCTGCTTATTCATTTTACTGTTTCCTTGACCCTTGGCGTAACCGGAAAATATCATTGGAGGACTAAACGTTGTTAAAAATGGAATTGATGCTCGGTTAAATATTTCACCAATATTTGAATTAGGCGCACACATTTTGAAGCCGGCGAATTTGGTTATCCCACTAGTGGGTCCGTGGTCAAACGCGAGCACGCAAAACTTAATTCAAAATACTACGAAAAGTCACAAATTCGGCGAAATCATTACCACAAACACAAAATAGATATTCACATATTTTGAATAAGAAGAAATTCAATGCAAAACACGGCAATGTTATAATTATTATATTCATCTTCTAAACAAACAGAAAACATAATAAATAAATCAAAGATAGGTAAATTTTGTCGAAAATTAATTAAAAACTTCACAAAAACTGACGTAAATGTTAAATAAATATCAAAATAATTTTCAAAATGCCAAAATGTTGTCAAAATCAGTATTAGACCAGTTTTAGACGTATTAAGTTCCTAGTACCGCTGTGTGAACTTAGATCGGGTACTTGGGATGTGAAGAAATGCTTAGGTACTAACTTTTCGTTAGGACCCAGTACCAGAGCTAGTACCTGGTCCAGCTAGACCGGGTTCTAAGCTAGCTTAGTACCTTTGTGAAGAAATTGGGCGTAAGTGCCTCATTTAATTTTTTAAAGTTGTAAAATAATAGCTATTTTTAAGTAGACTGTAGGCATTAAATCAAACACATTTTTTTTAATTTTAAAGGACACTTCTTGTTTATTTAAACTCTAAACTTCAAGTGATTTTAAATTCCGTGCTGGGCGATGCACGTCTTGTGTATTCAAGCTCTGTAGTGGCAGTAAGTCAAAAAATACATAAATGATATGACGTGAGATACATTGGCTGTTGCTGGTTGATTTCCCCTGCAGTGGCTTGCTGGTAAACGCCTCCTTCTTAACTTCGATACATAATATCGAACATACTGCCCACTTTAAACCCTAGGTTTAAAAACGGTAATGACACTGTGATCTGTGTGATGTTTATAATTTATAATGTTGCGTTATTTTATTGGGGCTTCTTCCGAATAGCATTCGCTCAATGGGCATTGGGAAAACCATTGACGCCCCTACATTCATATGTCAATGGAAAACCAAGCCGATTCGGGTATTGGTTATGCTTCTAAATAGTTGATCAAGCGTATTTTCTTAATCCATCAGTACACTCGCCATCTGCACACTTGTTGTTGCTGCTTATTAACTGTTTGGATGCAAACATCGTTCACGTTTCAGTTTAGCAGGATACATTTTTGCGAATTTCGAAGCGCTTGTTTATATTTTATACATTATTGCAGTCCAATCAGGAAGCCTTGAAGAGTCTTGTTGAAATTGGTATATATTGTCCCATATACATATTTAATCGATCAATCTTCATTATTTGACCGGCGGCGCGCGTAGACTAGAAAATGCTCAGGTTTCAAGGAAGCAAGATCGTTTTGCTGTCTCTTGGTTTACATAGGGGTTGCTAATTCAAACGGGCTCCAATGCAAAGAAACACGACGTACAATTTTTGAAATTTGTGCTGAGTGATGATTTTGGTGTTGTTATTTCCTCGACATCGACAGATACCTATGCGTAGCGCCTTACTGGAGAGCAATAGAGGATTAATAGGTCAGTAGGCCCTCTACAACTTAATGTCCCTGCCCACTTTGACTCCTCAGAGTCAACACCATGATCGGGGCACTGAACAAAGTGTACTTTCACAATTCCTTCTGGTTGCTTATTTGAAAGCTATCAATTGCTACAAATTATTGCTGATGTAATCGGTTGCATCCAAGAATTCTGGTGATATTTGCTGCAATATATAAGGCGCCTGCCCACTGTGAATGATGGGCGTCTGTTCAACATGATCTCTTGATATCTCTAGCAATTTCTTATGGCACACGCTGCCATTTCTCTAGATCAGTAATGCTCGCAAAAAAAAAGTAAAGAAAAAGGAAATAAAAATAGTATCATTAGTCATGCATCATACAACTAAATATTTAATTATTGGTATTAAAATGTGAATTCACGTTTGGACTGAACATCGTCTTCAACTCGACACATGCTTCATCCTGCGAACGCACATTCATCTAAATGTTACTCGTGTGGTAACGCTCTTAATGCTCAGCTGAATGTGCGTTTGGACTGAACATCGTCATCAATGGACAAATGCTTCATCCTGCGAACACATATTCATTTAAATGTTACTCGTGTGGTAACGCTCTTAAAATGTTACTCGTGTGGTAACGCTCTTTAGATGTTACTCGTGTGGTAACGCTCTTTAAATGTTACTCGTGTGGTAACGCTCTTAAAATGTTACTCGTGTGGTAACGCTCTTTAAATATTACTCGTGTGGTAACGCTTTTTAAATGTTACTCGTGTGGTAACGCGATTTAAATGTTACTCGTGTGGTAACGCTCTTTAAATGTTACTCGTGTGGTAACGCTCTTTAAATGTTACTCGTGTGGTAACGCTCTTAAAATGTTACTCGTGTGGTAACGCTCTTTAAATGTTACTCGTGTGGTAACGTTCTTTAAAATGTTACTCGTGTGGTAACGCTCTTTAAATGTTACTCGTGTGGTAACGCTCTTAAAATGTTACTCGTGTGGTAACGCTCTTTATGCTCAGCTGAATGTGCGTTTGGACTGAACATCGTCAACAATGGACAAATGATTCATCCTGCGAACGCACATTCATTTAAATGTTACTCGTGTGGTAACGCTCTTAAAATGTTACTCGTGTGGTAACGCCCTTTAAATGTTACTCGTGTGGCAACGCTCTTTAAATGTTACTCGTGTGGTAACGCTTTTAAAATGTTACTCGTGTGGTAACGCTCTTTATGCTCAGCTGAATGTGCGTTTGGACTGAACATCGTCAACAATGGACAAATGATTCATCCTGCGAACGCACATTCATTTAAATGTTACTCGTGTGGTAACGCTCTTAAAATGTTACTCGTGTGGTAACGCTCTTTAAATGTTACTCGTGTGGCAACGCTCTTAAAATGTTACTCGTGTGGTAACGCTCTTTATGCTCGGCTGAATGTGCGTTTGGACTGAACATCGTCAACAATGGACAAATGATTCATCCTGCGAACGCACATTCATTTAAATGTTACTCGTGTGGTAACGCTCTTAAAATGTTACTCGTGTGGTAACGCTCTTTAAATGTTACTCGTGTGGTAACGTTTTTTCTTATCTGCTGAATGTGCGTTTGGACTGAACATCGTCATTAACTCGACGAATGCCTCATCCTGCGAACGCACCTTCATTTAAATGTTACTCGTGTGGTAACGCTCTTAAAACGTTACTCGTGTGGTAACGCTTTTTAAATGTTACTCGTGTGGTAACGTTCTTTCTTATCTGCTGAATGTGCGTTTGGACTGAACATCGTCATTAACTCGACGAATGCCTCATCCTGCGAACGCACCTTCATTTAAATGTTACTCGTGTGGTAACGCTCTTAAAATGTTACTCGTAAATTGAGAACCGAATAGTGTAAGGGGTTGGCCAATCTTTCATATTTTTGTTTACAAAAGTTAATTTATTTAATACAAAACCAAAGTGAAATTTGCGATAAGAGGAAACAGTTGTTCTCCTTATTCTGAAAACCGACCTTGCATTTTATTTATTTTTTTTTTTTTAATTCTTTATTTTTTTTATTATTGAAATTTAAGTTGTTAACTAAGCTGTAGTATTTATTATTCATTTAACAAGACTGATATGAATTCTAATGATGTAAAAAATGTAGAGTACAAAGCTATAAACAATTCGGCCAATTCTTCAAAAATTTAAGGAATGTTAGGTGCAAACTGTGTTTGGGGGGTAGAGGTGTTCTACGACTCAGTTACAACTCAGCAAAGAAAGTTCAAGACAGAAACGGAAAATAATTCGTTTTCATGACTGGTGCGAGAATGGGTACAATATCATAGACGACCAACAACATAGGGGAAGGGACTGAAGCATACATTTATATCAAACAAAAATCTCAAGGTCGAACAAATAACAAAATCCTTATAAAATCAACAGGGTTTAGATACCTATATTCAATAGCCACTGGGCAAAACTACTACATAATGTACCTACTAACTACTTTTGGACCTAGATATAATATAGCAAAGAAAAAACCTCCAGATCGAGAAGAAAACAAAAAGAATTCTACTTAGAACAATAAAGAACAGAAAAAGGTCGAGAGATTCTTAAGCGGCCTGCGACGGCCACCTGCATTTGGAACCGAAGCATAGAACAAAAATCGGTAGGCCAGCTGCGCACCGAAAAAGCAACAAAAATCTTCACCAAAGACTAAACAAAAAATGAACGGTACCCTCAAATGGCACGAGAACACTTTTTCTTGGGGCGGCTACCTGTACTTGAGACCGAGGCACACAAAAAATCTAGGCTGACCAAAGTTTTATAAAAACGAAAACAAAAACGGAAGGGTTATTTTTCGGATCGAGCTACCTAGAAAATAATTCTTTGCCAAAAGGCAAAGGCAGTAAAAAAAAAAAGAAAAAGGTCGAGAGATTCTGGAACGGCCGGCGACGGCCACCTGCGTTTGGGACCGAGGCACATAACAAAAATCGGTAGGCCAGCTGCGTACCAGAGACAATAAAAAGTGAACGGTATCCTCACATGGCACGAGAACATTTTTTCTTTGAACGGCCACCTGCACTTGGGACCGAGGCACACACAAAATTTAGGCTGATCAAAGTCTTTAAGAAAACAAAAACAAAAACGGAAGGGTTATTTTTTCAGATCGAGCTAGGTACCTAGAAAATAATTCTTTGCCAAGAGGCAAAGGCAATAATAAAAAAAAGAAAAAAAGGTCGAGAGATTCTGGAGTGGCCTGCGACGGCTACCTGCACTTGGGACCGAGGCACACACAAAATTTAGGCTGACCCAAGTGTTCATGAAAACAAAAACAATAAAACGAAAGGGTTATTTTCGATGGTACGAGGATAGAATTTCGCGGACAGCGGGCTTGGTATTTGAATATGTGAAGACAAATATGTAGGTAAGGTATACATAACATGTGAATACAACGATCGTGACTGAATTTGGCATTGCAATTTATGTCTAGTATACAAAGACAAACATGGGAGGGGTTAATGCTTATTTATTTCTTTTTAAGACAAATCTGCAAGTGGGGAAAAAAAATACGTCTGGTGGGATTGAGGCACATATCCTTTTCTGGCGCGTTAATGTAATACGACAATAATGAGTAGGCATATAGTTTTTACCAAAGCTAGCTCTAGGGGAAAACGTGAGAGTTATTAATTGTATTGGTATGTACTTTTGGGAAAGTAGGTTTGGCTAACCAATGATAAATTTATACAGCAATTCGCGCATGCGAACGCGATAAAAGTGGTAGAAGGTGGGTTCTGTTTAGATAAATATGCACACTTGTAGTAGTGTTATTGTGTTTCATTGTATAAAGCGATACTTTAAATAAAAAAGTAGGTAGGTATAATGATGCTTGGATGCTTAAAATCATTGGATTTCATTTTTAATAACACTGAAATTTTGAAGAATTCGCAAGCTGATTTGCGAAAATTAAGTATATGTATATGTGAATGTGTCCCTACTAGGTACATACAATTCCTCACCTTTAAAAAATCAGCAAAACAAAACTTATTTGTTTGTGTTAAGTAGGACCAATGCTCGTCCTTATTAGTTTGCAACTTGCAATGCTGTTTTGTAGGTTATTGGTTTTATTGATTTTTCGTTTCCACTTCTGTACTATTGTTCTTTTTTATAACTGCACTAGATATTGCTAATTTTTTGTGTTTTGATGTTAGTTTTTTGCCTTTAGCACTTTGCATCACTGAGTTTATTGTTTATTTATTTGTTTACTACATTTGCAGTATTGTTTTGTTTTTTTTTTTTTTTTATGCACTTATGTATACACATGTATATTCACATAGGGCCGGCTCAATGTTCGGCTCTGAAGGACCATGTAAAATAATAGCTATTTTTAAGTAGACTGTAGGCATTAAATCAAACACATTTTTTTTAATTTTAAAGGACACTTCTTGTTTATTTAAACTCTAAACTTCAAGTGATTTTAAATTCCGTGCTGGGCGATGCACGTCTTGTGTATTCAAGCTCTGTAGTGGCAGTAAGTCAAAAAATACATAAATGATATGACGTGAGATACATTGGCTGTTGCTGGTTGATTTCCCCTGCAGTGGCTTGCTGGTAAACGCCTCCTTCTTAACTTCGATACATAATATCGAACAAAAGTTAATTGACCTTAATTTATTTATATTTTAAAAAAGATTTATTTTAAAAAGGGTATAACATATAACTTCTTTTTTAAATCTCCTTTTCCAGTTGTACCTGATGTAATGTAACATCAAGATTTTATCATTTTTAAATGCTTACTTGTTCTCCTTCTAGAATCTTGACGACACAATATTGATGATTTTCTTTCTTTTTTTAAATTTAGACCCTTATGGTGATATTCGCTAACTCTGGTGTAATTGGCTCTGGACTAGCTGTTGCAATGCCTGCCGTAACATTAAAGCAGTTTCAAGATAAAAATGAACAAATCTACCTGAATCCATCAGAGGCATCATGGTATGGTAAGTGAATTATATTCCCTTCATCACATAATTATTTATCTTTTTACTTTGTTCTTATTATTTTAAAGCTTCTATTAACACAATGGCATGTCCTCTTGGTGGTATACTAGTTGGTTACTTACTTGACAAAATTGGCCGTAAACGAACAATGCTGTTGAACAATCTCATTGGTATCATTGGATGGGCTTTAATAGTTGGAGCATTCCAGAAAGATAAGGAATCGGCTTACATTCAAATATTAATAGGACGATTTATAAGTGGTTTGTATTAATTTTCTGATTAAGTTTTTGAATTATTATGAATATAAAATATTTCGAGGTGCTTTTTTTTTGGTAATTCATAGCCAGCGCAGCAATAAAAGTTCAATAAAACGCTTTATTTACTTTATCTCCACTCTATTTCTGAGGGAAAAACGATCTATGTTACCCGCATGATAAAAGTCCACACTCTTTGTCCACTTTTATATTCACTAAATTACTGGCTTATTTATCGGCACTTTTGTTTTTGTTATTGTTTACCAAGGGACATTTTACTGCGCTATCTATAAAATTACCAGTAAATTTTAGAACTTCCTTATTTCGGAGTCTCACAGCTAATAAGTAGCCTAGCATAAAATGCTCTACATAATTTTTTTTTGCACAAATTTTAAGGTGTCATGATTGGACTGTTTTGCTCTCCAACTGGAGTATATGCAGCCGAAATTACATTACCAAAAATTCGGGGGAAGCTTCTTCTGGGAACAGCTGTCGGATTGTCACTTGGAATATTGTCTATGTACATTTTGGGGTATTTCATAAGGGTAAGTAATATTATGAGAGTGTATCACAAAAGTTCTGTGTGAAGTATGGCCATTACATGCCTGATACTACGTTTTTATTAGAGCTGAAATGAGGTTATTTGGCAAATTACAAAAAAAGTGTTCACATTTTAAATTTCCTAAATTTGTTTGACGATCCAGACTGTCAATCGCTTGTTTTTGTTGTTTTTTAGATTGAATTCTGTCATTTTAAATAGGTTCCACTTTGAATGGATACCATTTGGGTGTGTTCATAAAAGTTTTACGTAACTTCCTACCGAATTTCGTGCAAATTTGGTTGAAATTACCTTATTTGGAAATTTGAATTTGCATGGGAAATGAGATGATTTTGAATTGAATTTGGAAAATTTCAACGAAATTACTTCTCTAACAAAAAACAAATATGAACAAAATAACTGCTCCTATAGAACACTAAAAAACGAAAGTCAATACTAACGAGTAAGCAAATATGTTTTGATAAATAAACAGATCTTTTGGTCACTATCAGAACAATTTGTCTTTTTTCTTTTTTTTTAAAGATTTTTAAAATACAGAATTTCGGCATACAGAATCGTGGTCTTGAAGAATCTTGAACAACAGAATTTAGTATTTTACAAAAGCATAACCATTTCTTTATTTTTAGGATAGTTGGCGTCTGATATCTACGATATGTCTTTGTTATCAAATACTCTGTTTCATACTGGTAACACCAATGCCAGAATCTCCGAGTTGGTTGATGCAGAAAGGACGATGTGAAGAGTCTAGAAAATCATTGAAATTCTTTCGGGGAATAGACAAAAATGGTAACTGAATAACTTTTTAAAAATAAAGAGCTCATCGTTTTTGAAGACTCAATTTTATTCAATGTTTTTTTTTTTTTTGTGTTTAGTAATTTGTTCACTATTTAATTTTTGTATTGCTTATTTTCATTATTTCAGACAATGCAACCTACGAGGAATTTGAAGCAGAATTCAGCCAAATTAAGAAAACCTCACAAATCGCTGCCAATGATGGAAAACAATCTCTACTCATCGCAATCAAAGAGCCCGAAGTCTACAAACCACTTTTGATCATGCTCGGAATGTTTGTCTTTCAACAATTCTCCGGAGTCGTCGTGGTTGTTGTCTATGCTGTGCAAATTGCAGTTACAGCCGGTGTTCAAATGGATCCACTGTTATGTGCCATTTTTGTTGGCCTCGGCCGAATTCTCACAACATGCTGTTTGGGCTACATTCTCGAGACCTGGGGTCGTCGGCCAGCTGGAATGGTATCTGGTTCCGGCATGGCTGCCTGTATGTTGCTAATTGCCTCTAGTTCTTGGTTTCCTGTGATTCTCGAGCATGCCCCATTTTTACCTGCCGTTTGTATAGTCTTACAATTTATGTTTAGCACAATGGGTCTGCTTACTTTACCATTTTACATGATATCCGAAGTATTTCCACAAAAAGTAAGAGGCGTGGCGTCTGGGATGACCGTTTGCATTGGTCTGATAATGTCATTTCTAGTACTTAAAATCTACCCAACAATGGTGGAAGCCATGGGTAACGAGAATATTTTCGCGTTTTATGGGTTAGTGTCTTTGCTAGCAGTATTTTATATTTATTTTATTTTACCCGAAACCAAAGGTAAGAGTCTATTAGAAATTGAAGAGTATTTTAAAACAGGGCGATTTCCAAGTCCCAGTCAGCCAATTGAGAATGAAATGAAAGAAGTTTTTATTAAGAAATAAATGTGTATATAAGTGAATGCGAATTATAAATAAAATAAAATTAAATGTATAGAAAATTGTACACAAAAAGTTCAAAGAACAATGAATGAAAGAGTATTCTCAAATATAAACAAACATAACTTAAAGACTCAAGACTGTAGTTAAAATTTCAGAAACAAAAAATTAACAATTAATATTTTATCTGTTTTGCTTGTGATGATTGTAAATAAAATTGTTTTTTCTTTGTAAATATAAAATAATAATTCTTACAAAAAAAAAAGAACGCAAATAAAAGTCCATACTGGAAAATGTAAAACGTTTATATTTTTGTGTATTATGTATTTATGTTTTGTAAATAAAACAATTTCTTTGAATTTAATGCCATTTTATTTTCATTCTAATAAATTCACATTAATTCTACAGTAAATTTTACGTTTTCTACGATTTTTTTTTTTGTTAAGATTCCTTCCTTATGCAGGTGAGAATTATTTCCAAAAGCTTGCCTTATGTTATACATATATATATTTAAGGAGGTACTCTTTGTATATATATATTTATTTAATTATTTATTTCCTTTAACAATTTGTGAGTGAGTGAGTGACAATAATACATTTTTTTGCATTCGTTGTGTTTCAAAAAAAATCTTTTTTTTTTCTTTTTGATTTTTAATTAAAAATATTTAAAAATTTAATATAAAATATTATAATATTTTATTTACAATTAATAATTGATTGTTTCATAAAATTTAAATAAAAAACATAAATTTTGAATAAAAGTAAAATTAATGTTGCAGTTATTATCGTTTACCCAAACCAAGCCACATGTAATTTGGGTCCAAAAACTGTGAGCCGTGATAACCTTCGGGATTGAGGGCAACCAATGATCTTATTCTTTGTGAGGGTCTATAATTTCGAATTGCATGGAGAAATGCTGCGGTTCCTGTTGGTCTTTTACCATCGCTATTTAATTCTTCTCTAAACATTTGTATGGGATGGTCACCTTCGAGGAGGACTTCTTCGGAATTTGTGAGGTGACTTTTTTCCATGAATTCAATATTGTTTTTGAGATTTTTAAAGAAATCACCCAAATTTGTCATGGCTCCTAGAATACAAGAAATTAAGGAAAGAAAATAATTATAGTTTCTGCGTATATTAATCATAAATTCACTCATTTATATTAGTTTTAAATGAAATTAAAAAAGAAAAATTTATAACATCTTATAAGTGAGTCCAAATATACAAATTTTTTTTAATTTTATGCGTAACTAATGGAAAAAGTTTTTCTAAAATCTTTAAGTTGTGCTGTTTTGTGATCAAAAAATGATAATGAACCGAAGAACAGCAAACTCGCATCATATACTGGCAAATTTTACGAACGAACACAATAATGTTGCGCCATAGGCATTTGATTTAAAAAAATATATGTTGTGCTTTATTGTGCTGCTTGTGCCGTGAATTTGATTTTTTTTTTTTTCAAATTCGCAAATTAGCAAATTTTGCGGATGAAACTTTTTGCAAAAGTAAGATTTTCCAAAAAATTAATTTTGTGCTGTTATATGCTCAGCTTGTGCTGCCAAGTGCCGAAAAGATAAAAAAAATATTCGCATGTTTGTAGCTTTTAGATCCAAAAATTTATTTTGCGAAGCGTGAAGTTAGAACCGACATTTTCAACTTTCAAGAAGAAAATTTTAAACGCTGCCAATATGCGAATATTTTTGTTATCTTTTCGGCATTTGGGAGCTCAACCCGAACACAAAACACCACAAGTTTAATTTTTTTGAAAATCGTAGTTTTGCAAAAAAATTACACCCGTAAAATTTATATTTTGTCCACTATAACTATACAATTATTTAATTATTTAAGCAAACATTTTAGCTACAGAAAAAGTATTCGGGCTATACAAATTTCGGTTAATCCAAAATAAGTTAGCATTTTCATTAGCAACAAAATTATTTGAAAAAACCAAAATAAGGAAAGTTAGTGAGAGGTTAACCAAAAACGTGTTTTTCGACTGAGAGAGAATATAAAGCACCTAATATAATGTGGAATATTCGCAAAAAAAAGAATGACACTATAAAAAAGGTCCACTATTCTCAGATATTGGTCAGCCATAGAAAATTCAATGGTTAAATTTTGTCAAGGTCATTATATAGGTTCCCAGTGGCATATTTGCAAAAAATTTTACCATATAAAAAGTCAGTCATTGGACTTAAAGGTCAATAAGTTTCATTAATTGGTTAGTCATAGATTTTTTTTATTAATTTTATTTTTAGATTTTTTTCAAACTGAAAAAATCATAAAAAAAGAGGCTGGGTTTGACCCACACTGATAACTTCCCATTGGTTTCCTTTGAAACTGGACACCCGATGTTATTTTTTATAAGAAAAATACCAATTAAAAATCTTCGAAAAACTTATCAGTTGGGCAATCAAGGGAAGGCTGTTTGCTCTAAATTTATGCGACACGAAAAATTTCAACAATTATTAGCAGTTTCTTTTGCAGTTTTTTATGTTGGCCTAGAAAAAAACCGTCAAGAGAATTTTTTGAAAATCCTTTCTACACGTTATGGCCTTCGGCGAAAAAAAGCTTCCGAATGTATAGGTACATAAACAGACATGTCTCTAAAAACAATGTAATCCGACTCCAGAAACCTGAAAACGTCGATAAAAGTCAAAATTTTCAGTTTCACCAATCGGACAGATTACAATAACTTCCAATGGGAAGTTAATAATCTGTGGCTAACCTATTAATGAAACTATTAATGAACTTTTAAGGGGATAAAGTTATCAGATGGTATTATTTAAATATACCATAAAGATGTTCTAACATGTCTCTATAACCTTAAAAAAGTTTTATGGCTGATGAACAAGTACTAAAATTATAAAGTTGACCTTTTTAATGTGAATGTTTGTCAGTTAACTTGAACTGCAGTTTTATTCCAATTGTCTTGAATAATGAAAATTCCATGAAAATTAAATTTTTGTGTAGGGAAATATTCCGAAAACAGATGTGCAGATTTTTCCAATGCAGCGAAAATAAATTTACACAGGTTCTTAAGAGGGCTGACATATTACAGGCTCTGCATGCAGCCTTTGCTGCACGATATCTCTATTTCTAATTTCGCTGCATGGGAAAAAAGCTGCACATCTGTTTTCGGCTATATTCCAGGCTCTGCATGCAGCCTTCGCTGCACGATATCTATTTCGCTGAATGGGAAAAAGCTGCACATCTGTTTTCTGTTATATGTAGCACATTTCAACCAAATTCTCATATTCTTTAGCCTTGACTACATTCAAGAATTATCGCAAAAAGTGTTCACTTTTTGCAAAAATCTTAAGTGTTTCTAAGCTTTATATCTCGATGTAGAAATGGACTCACAACTGACACGGACGGTATGACGAAAACTGTCATACCACCATATAGGAAACCAATACTTGCCCTATTTATAGGGGAAATAAAAAAAGTAGGTGATTCGAATGTATTTATGTATGTAGTTGCATATTTACGTACATAAATCTATTAATAAATTATTTATTATAAGGAGTGTTTACATTGTTATTCAATGTTCTATGTCAAATTTGAGTTTTAACAATCAGATTTTAACTGCCCGGCTAGCTCAGTCGGTAGAGCATGAGACTCTTAATCTCAGGGTCGTGGGTTCGAGCCCCACGTTGGGCGAGTAAATTTTTTTTTTTATTTTTTTCGTTTAACAATAAAATTTAATATTAACATAAAGCAATCAAAACTTTTCTTTGTTCAATGAAATCTAATTTTAGAAAAAGGAAAAATGTATAAAGCCAAAAAAAAAAACGAGAATTCAAATGTAAAATACCTAAGTTGACTTACAAAAATAATATTTTAAAAAGGGTTTGCTTACGGTACTCACCACCAGATATTGAAGGGATGAATTGTGTTTGATGTGATTTGAATTTTTGACGCTTGAATGCGGCCAAAGCATTTCGTTTATTGTTTGAATCCGAATCCATATAGCTGTGTTCTTCTACTAATTCCTTTGAAGCCGGACCTGCCGGTTTTTCCTTAAAAACATCCCACGGAAAGTTTCCCATCGAATTGTCGTTTTCCTCTTGCGAAAGGTCTCTGTCATTTTGTATTGAATATTGTGGGTGACGATGCATAAAACCAAACGGATCTTCCGCCGGATATGGCATTCCGTTCATAGCCCCGTCAACAGGTGGTGACAATGAAGTTGTTGGCCCTTCGTTAGAGGACGACTCATCAGGATATCTTTGGTGATAGCTTTGGAAGTCGTCATCTTCATTAAGCAGCCGATGACGGTGATTTGTTCGGCGATGGCGATTAAAATTCCTTTCGCTGATGGAAGAGTGCGCTTTGTGAGGCAAATTTGTTAGAGTTGCCACTGTCACTGCTGACGCTTGGGATTGGTTTTCGTCGAAAGATTTCTTCCCCGCAAGTGGGTAGAACGACGACGATAATGATGACACAGATTCTAATTCTCTTAAGGGTTGAAAACTAATTTCAACCAAAGACGAATCGCTTCCGGTTCCGATGTTCTTTTGATTGTGGTGATGGCGGCCGTTGTCACAGAACTTGCCACAGCCAACAACCGCCCTAGCGCCAATGGAATCACTCAAGAAGTTGATTATTTGGCTGCCATAAGGTGTGGGTCGTGAAGTGACTGCAAGAGAAAAGTAGTTAAAAGTTTTAACTTACGCATTAGTATGTATATGTTGGTCTTTAATTGCAAAGTTTGTTAATTCATTCAAAGAAGTTCGAGATTTGCATTTTAACAAATGAGATTGTTTGAACTGAAATAACTATGAAACATTAATAAATTAATTTGATCTTCATGCTTAAAACATCGCAAAAGATTATGCATAATGTTTATATTAAAGGTGATTCTAAAACTACCTTCAGTAATAATATAAAGATAGAGACAATAATTAATACCAATCTTTTATTACCCGAAGGAATTTTATTTAAAGTGTTAGCACTATTTTCTTTTCGAAATCTAAAAATGTATGTCTAGAATTTTAAGAGGAATGTGTCGCAAGAGATGTTTTCTATAAATCTCATTAAAAAAATGATCCAAGTTTTTGTATATAAGAAAATTGAATAATTTATATATAATTTAATAAAAAAATTAAATTAAATAATAGAAAAACATGACATACAAAATAAGTGATTCATAAAAATTCATTTCAATACTTATGTAGGTAGTTATCTACATTTTTATTAGCTGAGTGCTTAAACTCAATTTCAATTTGATTTGAATTTCGCAAGTTTGCAAATTTTGCAAATGAAATTTTTTGCAAAGCAATGATTTTCAAAAAAATTAAACTTGTGCTGTATTGTGCTCAGTTTGTGCTGCCAAGTGCCGAAGAGATAAAAAAAAAATTTCGCATATTTGCAGCTTTTAGAGCCAAAAATTCGTTTTGCGAAGAGTGAAGTCAGCACCGCCATTTTCGATTTTCAAAAAAATAATGGGTGTGCTGTTTTGAGCTCATCTTGTGCTGCGATGTGCGTAAATATTTTTTTTAAATTCGCAAGTTTGCAAATTTTACGAATTAAATTAAATTGATAATGGCGGTGCTAACTTCACGCTAAGGTGCTTCGCTACATTTGCGTTTGCTTGTAATAGTTGCAAATATGTGTATTTTTTTTCTTATCTCTTCGGTTCATTTTTGAGCACAAAACAGCACAACTTTAAGTTTTTAGAAAAACTTAATTTTTAAAAAAATTTCATTCGTAAAATTTGCGAATTTGAAAAAAATATTTACGGCACGTCGTAGCACAAGTTGAGCATAATACATCACAATATTGTTTTTTTCTTTTTTTGAAAATCGAAAATAGCGGTGCTAACTTCACACAAATATTGTTGTTAGAATAATGAAACTTGGTAGAGCGGTATAGGGCTTGCAATGCATACAAAAGAAAAAATTTAAAATTTGTAAATTTGTAATTAATGAGGCGTGGCATCCACCCACTTTTTTAGAATTGTTATAAATTGTATGGATCACTTCTTATTGTTGGTAGAACGGTAGAGCGTGCAATGCATGCAAAGGAAAAGAATTGAGATTTGGTTGTCAGGGGTCTCATTGTTGTAAGAGTGATTAAATTTGGTAAAGCGATAGGGCTTGCAATGCATACCTTTTACATCTCATTATAGTTTTCACGGCTGACCTGTTGCATACAGGTCTTAGTAGGAGAACTTGGTTCTATTTTTTAACATTTATGTTTTTGGTGTGATGTACCTTACATTAAAGCTTACTCAAAACCCGTTGACCATATAATATTTATATTGATGTTGGTAGGCATGTGCCAGGGTTTGAATTTTTTGAAACCACTAATTTCTTTTGGATCCTGTAAAATCTTAATAAATAATTGGTATATAATTTTACGAAAAACGGCAAACTAATTTATATTAAAAGAGTCAATAATACCTAAATATCTCCACCTACGTAACCATATATTAGACGTCATTATTAAGTGGGATAGGTAATGAGTAGGAGTACAAATAGAGAACAAACAGAGGTTACCTAGTATAATGTGGTTTTTAATTCAAAATGAAGCTTATACAATGAAAACCTCGTAAGGTACATACAAAACATATAATTTAATTGAATCAAATATCCAAAATAATAAAATTCCAGACTCAAAAGACGCAGTGAGATTGAAAAAGTCAGAAAATTATTTTTTAAAAAATTAATAAAATTTAAGAGATTCAAAAAGTTAAAGTGCTGATTAAAAAGGCCATACAAATTGTATGATTGAAGCTTCTAGATAAGGTAGTGAAGGATCCGATTTTGAAGCATTTAAAAATCGAAAAGAGGCAAAAAAAAAACAACATAAAAGTTAAGAAAATACTTAACGAATTTAATTAATAATTATAAAAAAAAATTTCCACATAAAAAGATTTTAAAATTTCGTTATGAGTTTAAACAAAAGGAGCCTATGTAAAAGGTGCAATATTGTTGTCTTATTGCTTCTATTCTTCAAAAGAGTTCAGTGTTTATATCACCATCACTTATAACTGCATTTGTATTTTTCAATATTACGAGCTCCTCGTTAGAAGAAAAAAAAATCTTTAATTTTTTCTTAACTTCTTTGCCAACCACCCCATTAGCTGTTTTAAATTAGGAATCAATTTTTTTCCAACGACAACTACAAATATAATTTTAATTTATTATTTAAATTTTTTTTTAATTGTTTTATTTAAAGGTTGAGGTGGCAAGAAAAGTTGAGCACCTTTTTTTAAAAAAAAAAGAAACTCAAAAAAGACTTTTTAAAAACATTTGTTTTTAAAACAAAAGTGTGTGCTTTCACAAGTATGGTGTGGTGAAGTAGGAGAATCTAATTTTTTCTCGCGTATTTAGGTGTTGTGAATACGCCCCTTTTTTTTAAGTAAAAAAGCAAAAAATGTTGAATAAGCAAGAAAGACAAAAAATAAAATTTATATATTTGGAATAAGGAGGACATCAATCGTATTTCATCCAAATCAGAATTTTGATCAGACTTTGCACATACACACATACCTGTGTAAAAAAAATTCAATAAAATTATAAATATTCAATAATTGTTAATATATTTTATTTGCCTTTCTCTCAAATAAATAAATTTCTTAGATATAAAACTATAGTAAATGTCTTTTAGTTCATAATAAAGATACATATCCCACCCTACTTCTATATTTGATATACAGGACTTTCTAAGTTATATGTAATTATGCAAAGATGTTATCTCCCTAAAAATCATTTATGAATTTAAAAGGTTAAATAAATATTGCGGCATCACAAAATACATCAATATATGACCCTTTAAGGAAACAAAAAAAAATAAATTAAAAACAATCGAATTGACTTTAAGACAAAAGCTAAAAACGTGATAATGCAAACATGTTCACAAAACCATAGAAACATTTTAATTAACTTCAACAATGGATGACTGCAACCTGATATCCCATTCAACTTCAGCCCCTTTCCACTTTCAGATTTAAGTTTATACTAAATGACCAAACTAACCAAATTTCATCCACCCGGGAATAGTTCAGATGCGATTTATCAGCTACTAAACAACCTTTATTTGAAAATTTTGGAGTAGACTGGCATGGGTGCCTAATCGATTTCGCATTTAACAAAATTTATAAAATCGGATGAATAAACTTCGTCGGTATATCGTATACCCAAAAGTATTAACACGCCAAAATAGCAACAGGAGAACAATTGCAGTCCAAGGATAAATGCAATTTTGCAACGGGTGCTATGGGAATTTCGTCATGTTAGTACCTAATTTTAATTAGTAATCTAATATGAAAGTGAATTTGTAGTTAGATTTATCATGGTCCCAAAGGTCCTTTGATAGGTGTAAAATGAATTAACGGTTTCGTTGACAGTTCGGTTACGTTAAAAACTAAAGCACTGACTTCCCAAACTATCTTCTTGATATTATGAGGATGGTGAATGAAATTAAGCTATTAGACAGACTTAGTTCAAACTTGGAGCTTTATTTTATAGTCGGCCTAGAATAGATAACTCACCGAAGTATATGAAGATTGTTTGTTATATTGTTTGAAATTTTCTATTTAAGCTTTTTAGTATATACCAATTAATTTTATACAATCGATACAAAGTACTTATGCTTTTCATTAAATCAAATACATCATTATTTGATTCAAAGCCTGGCATAATTAAGCCTTCCTCAAAGTTGCCCATATACTCAAACGTCAGCTTCTTGCATGCATTCGAACCGATGATGTAGTTCTCTATTTTTCGCATCGTTATACCAGTTTTGAATTATTTCACATAGGTCATCTAGCCATCTCTTTTTAGGTCTTCCTGGTTCTTGCTGGTATTCTGTTTCTGATTACTTGTGGCGTCCATTCGACTATGTTTTGGCTATAAAATCCGTTTAGCCAGCCGTAGTAAAAATGCACAATCGCAGAAAAATTAAAAACGAACTGAATAAAGAATACATGCAGTCCTTCAGTTTATCTGTTATACCTGGCAAGCCTCAAATTGTTCTAATATTCACTAAAAGACGAAGGAAAAATAAATGAAAAAAATCCTGTAGTCTGGGTTATTTTTTTTAAGTGGTAGGGGTGACACTCCCCAAGTCTAACATACTAAAAGTCCTCAGCCCAGGGCCGCGAGATTAAGCCAGGAGAGGGGGTTAAAGGTCCCCTTTTCTAGATTTTCGCGAATATTTTGAAAACCAACGGCTTAAGTAGAAAAGTTTGCACGAAAGTACTAAAGCAAATTAAATTTTCTATAAAAAATGTTATATTTATATTTTCGCTGGGAGCAACACTAAGGGAGATGCGGGGTAGAGAAATGTCAAGAAATCTAAAAAATCCGTCATTAGCATACTAAATGTAGTGTTTATTGAATAATTTTACCCAGAAATAACTGAAAAAGTAAGTACAATTATGTATTCATAATTATTCCATTGATGATTTATGTTAGAGTTAAGGGGGTTAAAACAGGTGGCGAGGGTTAGAATTTCCTAATATTCTTTATTTGCTAGTGTTTGCATTCACTGTGAAAAATACCGTTTCTTCTTTGTAAAATAATTTTTAGCCATGTACTAAGAAAAAAATCGTTTGGAAGAGGGGGGTCTATGTCCCCCCTTTTATAAGAGGGAGACCATTTTCTAAAGAATTGACGTTAAGTGTATAAATAATTATTTAAACTCAACGGAAGTACCCAACAATATTATAGGTTTTTGAAAATCCAAAGACCAATTCTTTTATTTTGTTGCTATGCAATATTGGTATGCCATTTTTAAGAATGTAATAATATACAACTAAAACCATTATATTAAAAAAAAATTCATCAACCCGTTTAAAAAAAAATTATTTTTCAAAAAAAAACTTTTGAGATTTTTTTTTTTAATGCAAAAAATATTTTTTCTGAAAATATCTGTATGCAGTATTATTTATACTTATTAGGACCTTCAGAGTAAAAATCTTGATCAAAATCGGTAGAGCGGTTAACGAGAACCAACACTTGTATACACAAAAAATTTAAAAAAAATTGTTAGAGTCGCTTTTGAGATAAATAACCTTATTTAGAACGGTTGTATGGCAAGTAAAGTACCTACCGTTATTTTTTGAGCTAAAAATAAAATCTCAATTTTCCCACTAGAGAATCACCTAAAAATTCCAAGTTTGAAGAAAATTGCTTAATTGGTTAGGCTGTAGGCCGTGGACAAACCTACGGAGCGGAGTTGCGGGACACACTTTTCAGATATTGCCCGTGACACAATGGGGCAAGATATGAATTCCCAAAAAACTGGAATTAATTAATTTCTTGGATTGTGAATTACGATTTGACAAATTTTAAATCATTAGAGACAGAATTTCATATAAATTTTTAAAAACTATGATGAAGAATTCAAATTTGTTGACACTCTATTGAAGCATGAATTTAAATTAAAAGTCTAATTCGTCTAGTGAGCAACCGTCATCACTTTCTAGGTTGTTTCTAAAAGTCTGAAGTTTACCATGAATTGGACAAATAATTAAATGAAAAACTGCTCTTGGAAAATTTTTGAGTTGTTTTTGTGGAAGTTGCACTCTAAGCCTGTAATCAGATAGGATCATATTTAATCAGATTTTTTCAAACGTTTGTTACTGGACTTTCAAGTTTACTTGGGTTATTGTTGTACTAAACACAAAGATTCTGAAGCCATTTTTGATTCTTAAGCACATTTTTCGTTTAATCTTGATTAACATTGTGAAATTATATGGTTAAGCTCAGTCACCCTTGTTGCAGGGCAGTAGAAGCGTTCTTGAAGGTGTAATTTTAAGTAATACAATTTTTCCAGAATCTCTTTTTTTTTTTTTTTTTTAAATAACCCCATCCATTTTAAAAATATATCATTTGAATATAAACTTGCACCAAAAATTAAGCCTTTTGAAATGTCCTAAGGTGATATTGAAAAAAAAAAAATGCAGCACGTATGAGCACCATTTATTTTAAGAATTCCACAGATAATAAGTCGAGTTACATGAAAATAATAAGACCTGGATGTGGAAGCGTGTGGAAATTAACTTTTAGAAAATAACTAAATTGGCACTTAATAATTTTACACACTTGACAAAGTACTTCCATGATTTTAAATTTCGTATTACAATACTAAATAACGTACATTTTACACTGTTGATTCCATGTTCAATCAAGATTTTATCGTTATTTTTAAGAAAGTTACAGCTAATGCTAAACATTTTTGTCAACTTTTTTACATTACGCAATTGAAAGAGAATTAATTTAGTTACTTCAAATGCACGTTTTGGAGCAGTAAATTATTCCAGAAAGTTAAATGAGTGTGGTATTGATGCATTAGAATATTTTCTAACGGAAAAGCAACAAAAAATATGCATATCTTTTGTTTTAGTTTTCGAATTAATTCTAACATTACCATACAGGTCGCCCACTGTGCGCTGCCGGGGGGAAATATAATTTTTTCTTGGAATTATCCCAGAAGCCATCCGCCAAAATGTCCTGCCTGAATAAAGGGGACATCCTGTCTGAATTAAAAAGAGAATTATGCACACTGGATTGTTCAAACTTGCTCTTGTAGTTAAAAACTAAAACTTTATGACGTCTTTAACGAAAAAATGTGTATATGTGAAAAAGTCAAAAAAATTATTATTTTTTTCTTTGATTTTTTGTATGTTTAAAAAAAATGTATTTTAAAAATGTACCTATTGTTTTAACTACCATGGAGCACTTGATTGCAAAATTATAACAAAATCGGTCGACCCGTTAAGAAGCTATTAAGTGAAGACAAATTTCCTAAAAACACCAAAACGGACGGTATGGCGAAACCCAATTTTTCTGACTTCTCCATTATCGCAGTGGCGGTTTTGATAACAGTTCCGAATTTTCTTTTTTTTTGCAAAACCAATAGAACAAGTAATATTTATTATAGGTTATACATGCAGACAAACTTTCAAAAGTCAAAAGTGGTTTTCTGTAATAAAAATTTCTTCAACACTTAACAAAAATTTGGCATGCCATTTCTATACATCTATGTATATATAAATAGCCTTAAATAAATTTTGTGGTACCATTTTCTTAAAAAAGTATTTGACCGATTTCGATAAATTGTATATGGTTGGAAAGCCATAATTGCGGAGATGTGCAGAATATACTTGAGACACGCATTTACACACTATGGGTCATTTTTGTTTTTGTATTGTCGAATTTCATACATACACATATGTGCATACAAATTTAAAATCGTATTTTAAAAGAAATTCCTGAAGCCGTTTTTGAAATATTGATATTTCGAAAAAAAATCAATTTTTTTTTATCAAGAAAATATTTCCTTGACAAATTTGTATTTTAAACTACATAAAAGACCTACTGAATAAAATAATAAAAAATCAATTTTTTTGAAAAAACCTTTTCCATTATGTTCGATAATAGATAGAATTGTGATAAACACTTCTTTAGTCTTTCGCTATCACCAATATATGTATAAAATTTGATCAAAATCTCGTGAATAATAATTCTATTCGTTCAGTCAAAAATAAATACAGAACGGTTCTAAACGAAATTGCGAAATAATTTATTAGTGGTATAAAAAGAAGAACTCTTAGTCTCATACAATTTTATTATTTGTTTAACTTATCGTTTTCGAGAAATACTTTTCTCATCTTCAGGTAATTTATTATAAAAATATATCGAAATTAGTTTCTTACATAAATTTTTAAAAAGTAAGTTTTGTCTTATATGGCCACAAAAAACTAAAGTTCTTTTTTGTTAATATACAAAACTTGCTTTATAAGTAAAACACACAAAAAACAGCATATTGGTTTGCAAAACATTGGTTCAACACTTTAAATAATTTTAAATATTAAAGGCTTGATGACTGGCCAGACAACTTTCTTATATTCTATTTTTTGATAAAAAAATGTACACTTCCTGCAACTATCAACACGGCTTTATAATTTGTAGAAATGAAAATAAGTTTTTAAAAATAATCTTACCCTCAATGATGACGAAAACAAAAACCACAAGTCTCTTGATATACTGCAAAGGTCCCATTTTTATTCCTTGTTTCTTTAATCCACAAACAATAATTATGTTAAATAATATTTGATTCAATTCTCTCACAAAATAACATTTTTCTTGGATTTTTCCCCGAAAATCCTTTATTTCAATAAAAAAAATATTTTTTTTTTTATTTTTATTTCCTTCAACTCGAATTGAAAATTTCAAATTAAAATTAAAAAAAAAAATCACTTTAATCTAACTTTAAATTTTTCAAATTTATTTTTGAACTTGTTGAGTTGCCGAAAACTCAGCTTCCGAAAACTGAACTTGAATTTGAATTTGCGGCTTCTTATATAGGATCATCGCGCTCGCGTCATGCGTGTCGTTTGAAATATAGAGGACTTTGTTACTGAAGCAACAGCTTCAACAGATTGCAATGTAACTACATAAAAAGACAACAAGAAACCCATCATCCTTAACTCATTCCACGCATACTTACCTGTTAAACACAGATATCCACAAACTCACCTTTATAAATTTGTCAACAAAATATGTATTAGCTACGTCACAATCATTGACTGATTTCTTGTGAATCATAACACAACACATGCGTATAAGAGGCTTATATTAAATCATAGGCAACTCTGGATATGAGGTTAAAATCGATGAGGTGCGAGGTGAATTATTACTTGAATCATTTTTCCGTTACATTTATTGACTTTTTGATTCTGTCTATTACTGCGTTTTCAATAGAGCAAATGAGGTAATTTCGTTTAAAATTTTCAAATTCATCTCATTTCCCATATAAATTCAAATTTCCAAATGAGGTAATTTCAACCAAATTTGCACGAAATTTGGTAGGAAATTACGTAATACTTTAATGAACACACCCAAATGGAATCCATTCAAAGTGGAACCCATTTAAAATGACAGAATTCAATGTAAAAAACAACAGAAACAAGCGATTGACGTCTGGATCGTCAAACTAAATTAGGAAATTTGAAATGTGAACACTTTTTTTGTAATTTGCCAAATTACCTCATTTCAGCTCTTATGAAAACGCAGTATATATTTATGTTGATTTATGTATATCCAGTTTGAAAATATTTCTTGTGTTTTACATTAATTTGATTGTCACTAGTTTCGTCTTTAAATATATAATTCATATGCAAAAACTTGTAAAATGCATGACTGAATCGCACGAACTTGCTCTTGTAGTAAAAGTTTCTTCCAATTTCAAAGATTGAGTGTAATTAATAATAATTCTTAAACATATACATATATATTTATCCATGTAATAAATTGAAGAACATATATGGAAAAAAAAGCTAAAATACGTCCTTTTAATCGATAAAACAATTACTTAAAATAATTTAATCTCTGAACTAAGAACGTCAACTATATTCTTCAAAAAAATATTAATTTATGCAGAAAAAAATGTTAAAAATCGTTCAAGCGGTTTTCTTAAACAATAATTTTGTATAAAATTTCTTAAATTTTTTTAGAAAAAAAATTGGTATGCCATTTTCCGGAATTTAATAATACATATACATACATATGTACAACTATAACCATAATTTCAAAAAAAAAATCATCAACCCGTTTTTTCAAAAAAATGATTTTTCAAAGAAAAAAATTGAACTTTTTTTTTTTAACGTTTTTGTAGGCAATGTTATTATGACTTGAAAGGATCTCTAATATATATTTTTTTTAATCAAAATCGGTTGAGCCGTTAACGAGAAAGTAAAAAATAAAAAAAAAAGACAGGTATACTGTTAATAACAGTTTTTGGTATTTTTTACACCAAAATGCAGACCATACCAGCATAAGTACACACAAAAATTGTAATCAAAATCGTTACGTTAAAACCGTTTTGAGGTAAGTAACCAGTAGTAACCGTTATTTTTTAACCTAAAAAAATCTCGATTTCCCGATTACCTAAAAATCTTATGCTTTTGCTTTCAGTTTGTGGAAAATTGCTTGGCCTTAGGCTGTAGATCGAGATACAGACAGACAGAAAAAATTGCGGGACCAACTTTTTTCGTGTTCCCTATATCATCGTATAAAGTCAAGTTCGATTTAAATCTGGAATTTGATTTTTTTTCACGAATCCAAAACTGTCCCTAAAGTAGTAGGTAAGGTACGTACATCGCAACGGTTTTTAAACAATTAGCGTATAGAAAGAAGCGTTAATCTGGCTAAAAGAATATTTTTTTGTTTAATCTGCAAGTTTTATTGTAAAAAAAAAAAACGCTTGGTAATAACATTCATAAATATCGAAGATTTTTGAAAAACCAAACCACATTTTTTAAAAATTTTGGCAGCCTAATATAAAATGTGTTAATTAAACTGGAATAATAAATTAGAACTGCTGTATAAGCTAGGCAAATTTACCTTAACAAATCAAAATAATTTGTTCAACCACCAGAACTATTTCCGTATCTTTTTGTGTTGCCGAACTTTTTTCAAATGAACTAAATGCAGTGTGTTTAGATTTTTACAAATATTCAAAAAAGTATCTAAGTTCTGTGGCCGTCATAATAACAAATAAGTGGAACAGTAAATCAATTACATTTCATCATTTGCCAAAATAGTGATGGCTATGACGCAGGATTTAACAAATTTAGAAAGGTTAAATGTGGGGAGATTTAATAATTTAGATTTCATCATATTTAAAAAAAATATATAATGTTGGAAACAGTAAATTTTTTTCGTTGCAGGCTATTATGTTTTGTTAACCATACGTGGTCCCTGCATGTAATAAAAAAAAGTAATTTTTTAAATATTGAAAAATGCCTACATTGAATAGGTGGTACACAGATGTAATTTAATTTTAGTATTTTTTTGTTTAAGAATTGTAAAATTTTTTTTTGTTGGACATAATGTGATATGCATATTCAGCGGTGGATTTGCGGAGGAGGGGGGGGGGGAGGGTGAAATATATTGATTTATAGGCGATTATAAAAAAGAAAAACAATAATTTTTGGCACGTGTCGGTTATCATAACACACGTCACGGTCAAGAGCGATTTTCGATTTAGTTTTTAGACTTAATTTTATTTTAAATTAAGAATTAGAATAACTGATATTGCGAACGTATCCCTCAGTTTCATTGAAAGAGTTCAGTTGGATTCAATTTAAATCATAAACTGATGAAAAGTGTATAAATAGCTTAAAAACATGTTTTGATTTTGAACAAACTTGACACAATAAGAAGGCAAATAAAGTGTATCTCGCAGATTTGTCCTTCTGTCTGTCTGTTCGGCTAGAGCCGATTTTCTTTGAACGTGGTACCTAGCTTTTTTTTGGACATAATCCCAACACTTTTTACTTGCGATGTAGTTACTATAGGGCAAGTTATGGATTCGTGCAAAAAAATCGAACTCGAGATAACAATCAAACTTGACATTACGATGATAGAGAACACGAAAAAAAGTGGGTCCCGCAATTCCGTCTGTCTCTCCGTATGCCTGTATGTCTATACCTCGGCCTACAGCCTAAACTACTGCAGCGATTTTTTTCAAACTTGGAGCATAAGGTTTTTGGGTGATTCCCTAGATGGGAAATCGAGATTGTTTTTTAGCTCAAAAAATAAACAATCATTGTGAAAAAATTTATTTATCTCAGAAACGGCTCTGACGATTTTTTTTAATGTTTGTGCGTATGTACTAGTAGTGGTATGCTCTGCATTTTGGTGAAAAAAAAAAATTTACGAAAAATAGTTATTAACGGTACCTGTCCACTAATAAAGTAGTAAAGTAGATTCCGCTAAATTCAATTTTACAATTTTATCAAAAGCTAAAAACATTTAAGTAATCCGGTTTTTAGTGTTCAACTAGAAATTAATAGAAACATCGAAAAGTAAAAACGTAAATTTTTAAACACAATTTTTTTAATTTGTTTTTTTTTTTTTTAAGACTATTCTCTCAAATAATTTTTAAAAAAAGGTTATTATCTAACGGCCATATTGTTGGCTTTCTTCAAAGCTAGTTTTGAGAAAAAACTAGTTCTATTCAGGTTTCGAGTTTTAAGTTTTCGACTAATTTTTATTACTTTGACATCTAAATCAAAATATTCATACATATTTTGACATCTAAATCAAATCAATAATTGTTTTTTAAAAACTTTAAACTCGAAACCCCTACTTCGTAAAACTAGCTTTGAAGAAAGCCAATAATATGGCCGTAAGTGTTGCCGTTGTTTTTTAATGATTTTTTTCTATCTCAAGTCGATTTCTTATGAAATTGCTCATCCAAATTTTGAATTTCATAGCCAATTTTCAAAGGTTTAGGTTTATTTTTAAAGTCAGGGTGGCACCAATAAAAAAAAAACAAACAAACAAACAAAAAAAAAAACACCAAAATACAAAAATCTAAAACAAAAAATCGGTTGCTGTGGCACCAAGTAAATTGTTTCTAAATTCGCTTTAATTTAAGTTTTTTTTTTTTTCAATTTTTCTTGGTGAAAAATGAAATCAAATTAATTTTAATCTTAATAAAGTTTTTAGGCTAAAAGCCATTAGCTAGCTCTAACTTATTAAGTTTTACTTAGGGCTCCCACACAGGGCCAGTAAGTTAGTTGTAAGTTATTAATAAGTAGGCTAGTTTTTATGAATTTTATTTAGCTTTAAGATATTAGTAAAGTTGAATTGAAAATAAAAAAGGATTAAAACAAATCCATCAGTATCCAGTGACACAAACAGAAATGACAAATCTTGTATAATGTTGATTTCTTTATTAAAAACTGTCGTTTGCTTACGATGTACATATAAATTTAATATTATCTGTTATTGATGTATAATGACTCTCAGTGTCACTGCATTTCAAGGTTAGAATTGGAATAGAGTTTTTAGAAACACACACGCATGTTTATTGATGTTGACATTGACATACATTTTTTCACAGGAATTATGCCGATACAAGGATTCTTAGAACTGAATTGTTTTTATTTTTGTCTGAGAATTTCCCTCAAAAACTTATTGATAATAAAGTAAAATAAATAACAGATATGACATCTTAAAACGAATTAATGACAATGGTTACCGATCGAATTTGATGTAACCGAAAAAAAAATTGAATTTTCTAAGAAAGAAAACTAGTTAACTACTGATAACGGGCCCGTGGCGAGATGTTCATGAAAAATAAAATTGGGTGTATATACCTATGTACTTGTACGTACATATATAAATTTTTGACTGCATCTCTTCTGTACGTAGCATAAGTCGGGCACATTTGCTGCAAATTCTTCTTTAAACAAAAATTTAAGAAAATCTAATTCACACACATTACCCCTAACTAATTTGACGTTCAGCTGCCCTAACACTATGCTCTGATCTTTGCTCTGCGGTGGTTGAAAGTGAAAGTGTGAATAACTGTTTTCAAATTAAAAAAAAAAAAAAAAAAAAAAAAAAACAGACGTCACAAAAGTAAACGTAAAACACAATCCACATGTTAACGGGTATACAAATCCTGCCTGAATTCGCTGTACCTTTAATGCTGAAACGTCAAAAAAGTGAGTGAGTCAGTTCAATGTACCGAACACCGTGAATATGATAAAAGCTCCGATTTCCAATTTTTTTTTTCACAATTTTTCTTTCCCTAAAATTTTAAATAATTTCCAAAGTTCAAAGCTGTTTAAATATTGGGAAAATAGTTCACACATTTATCACAGATTTGGTAAAATAAAAATTGACACTATGTTTACTCAAAACTATCTCGTCTCTGAAAAGCGTTTGCTAATCTATATAGATTTTTTCAAAACTCATATATGTACATATGTCCTTTCATTTAAATATTCATTAAATGAACCCTATTTTGTCTTCTTGATCCCTTGAACTCTTCTGATATCTCAAACAAAGTCTTTCCCTTTGTTTCAGGCAAAAACACATAAATGTATACGATGGCTAAAAATGCAGCAGCTCCATAGAATACAAACACATTTCCCACTCCCATCGAATTGACCATATCAGGAAATAGCTTCACACACAAGAACGATAACGCATAGTTGCAACTTATTGTTATCCCAGCTGCTCTGCCTCTCATCCTCTGGGGGAAAACTTCGCCAATCATCGAGAAAGGAAGTGTCATCAGTCCGAGAGTGCTTGTAAAAATGTACATGCAAATGCATATCAGCGACAAGTGGGGTATTGCTCTGAGTTCGGCAAACCAAATGCATCCCGCCAAAATGAACATACAGATACCCATGCCGAGGGCAGAGAACATGGCGGGTGGACGACGTCCCCAACGATCTAAAACTAGGCCAACTGCGAATGTTGTTGGTACTCGGATAAAAGCCATTAACATGGCGCACAAAAACGGATCAATGTTGACACCAGCTTCAGTGGATATCTGGACGGCATAGACGACCACAACAAAAATCCCAGTGAATTGTTGAAACGCAAAGAATCCAATCATTATGAGCAGGGGTTTGTAAACCTCTGGTGCCTGAATTGCCTCCAAGAAATGGGGTGCTTTCTCGCCCTCGGCCAAGGCTAGTGAATTTTCAAGATGGCTGAATTCCTTATCGAGCTCCTTTGAAGAGGGTGGATCTGAAATGAAAATTGTATACTTGTGTTCCTATATATGAATTCATTAATCACTTACTTTTCACCCTAAGACCTCTGAAGAACTGTAATGATTTCTTTGATTCCTCCATACGATTTTTGACCATCAGCCATGTTGGTGACTCTGGTATAAGAAAGGTTATGGCGAAAGTGAACACCGAAATACCACATGCTATTTGCGCTTTCAAACGCCAGTCTTCCTGTGGAAGAGGAAGAAGCAGCAAGTGGTGTCAAAGGAAAATTAACCAAAAGAATTTCTATATTAACTTCTTACATGCCTCGTTCTCCAGCCCTTACCTTAATCAAATAACCAAGAGTGAACATTGCAAATATACCAGTTGCAGTTGCAGCCGAAGACCCAAGTGTGAGACGTCCACGAAAGTTTTGATGACATATCTCGGCCGAGTAGACACTTACTGCTGAGCTCGACATACCGGAAGCTATGCCTGTGAATATACAAATAGATATATGTATGCATTTATTTTGAGTAATCTTTGATTGTCAATAGACGCCAATACCAATTATGATTCGGGCAATTATCATTTGAGCGTATTCCATGGTCCAATTTGAGTAGTATGAGCTGCCCATTAAACCCCATGACACGAAAGATATAAAGCTAATGAAGAAAATTGTTCGTTTTCGTCCTAGTTTGTCGAGAAGGTATCCGCAGAGTAGACCTCCCACTGGACAGGTGATTGCATTGATGGATGCTGTGAGAAAATACCATAATTTTACAAAGTGCAACGTTGGAGGATAAATCAAATGCTTATGCTTACCGAACCAAGAAGCCTCACTTTCGTTCATGTGAAATTTCTCGCCTTTATGTTGTAACTGATGAAGACATACAGATGGATATGCCAGACCCATTGCAGGCGCTAAAGTGCTTAGATTGGCGATGAAAACAATGAGAAACTGCAGGAAAACATAGAAAAATTTATTAGGTATTATTAGCTTAGGGAAAATTACTGGGAATACATAATACAACTTAATTAGGCGTAAGAATAAAATTAAATCCACATTAATAGTTAAACATGTTGCTTTAAGATCACCAACCAAGTTCCTTGTGCGAATTAACGGTTCTTCCTTGTGCGAATTAACGGTTCTTCGAAGAAAAGAACGAACATTTTTTTAAAATGTTTAGGACATTTTATGCACTTTCACTCTGTTGAGGAGGATACGTATGAAAAATTGAATTTTTTTTAGTTATGTATGTGCAAAAAAAGTGTTTTTGTATTGTATTTTTTTGTATGTATGTTCCATAATAAAATTTTGGTGAAATAATTCAGATTAGGATTCTACACCCAAAAACAAAAATGAAAAAAATCAAAACTTCCTCACAACTTTTCTAATAAAAATGAAATTCGGCCGAACACTAAATAATGACCTAAAGATCACAATTCTTTCTTTTTTTTCTCAATAACAATTTATTTTTTTTTTTCAAATTTAAATCTATTTTTGTTATTTTCAAACTTACCTGTCTAAAAACAGCAATTTTACGTAGTCCTAAAGGCTTTTGGTTCAATTGTACTTCTTCAATTTTAATGTAATTTTTCACTAGATGCAATTCATCAATATCTGATTCTCGATTTGTTTTCGCCATAATTAATATTGTTGTAAATGTTGAGACTTTGTTTCTAAAAAAGACTTCTGTAAATACTGTTGAACAAAGAAAAATTTAAGAAGAGTGTATGTTATTTGTTTGACAGTCGAAAATAATAATTAGTGGGTTTAAGTTAAATTTAGAAACATGTACTTAAAATATCCTAATGTGTGGCTAAATGTTATTTATAAAGTATGTATAGCAGAAGATCCTTGGGGTGTTTTTTTGCGAGTGTTTGGATGAAAGCCATGGGCTCCTGAGTCATTTTTAAGTCGAAAAACTTAAGAGTTAATATTCTCGTTTTTGCTTCGTTTTTAACTCATAACGGTTTCTATGATTTTTGGTCTCGTTAGGAATTAACTTTGTCACACTGCAACCAATTTTGGATTTTTTATTTCTTTGCACAAGATAAGTAAGCAGTTTTTTCCCGCCTCACACTTTGCTCTAAGCAAATAAAGGTTTTCCCATATTTATCATTTTTATCATTTATATCATTTTTATTTAGTATAATTTTTCATTGTAAAAGCTCAATTTGTTTTATTTTATTTTTTTAACTTGATTTACTTTTTAGCAAAAAAAAAAAATATTATAAATGCACGAATATGTAATTAATAAAAATAATGTTTGTATTCATCCATATAATAAATTGAAGAATGTATGGAAAAAAACATGAGACACGTTCTTTAAATTGATAAAACAAGTAAGTTTTTTTTTAGTCTCAGAAAAAAATATGAATTTATGCAGAAAAAAATTAAAAAATCGTTGGAGCGGTTTTCTTAAAAAATAATTTTTTATATGTAGGTACATATATAAAATTTCTTGAAAGTTTTTAGAAAAAAAATTGGTAGGTATGCCATTTTTAAGAATTTAATAATACATATACAACCAAAACCATAATTTCAAAAAAATTCATTAAACCTGTTAAAAATTACTTTTTCAAGAAAAAAATTTAAATTTTGCTAACGAGAAAGTCGAAAATTAAAGAAAACAACGATTCTATGGCAGGTAACAACTTTTTCATCAAAAAGTAGACCATACCAGTATTCACACAGTTTTCAATCAAAATCGTTATTTTTGGAGCTGAAAAATCTTAATTTCCCCTCTAAAAAATCACTAAAACATCTTATGCTCCAAGTTTGAAGCAAATCGCTTGAATGGTATAGGAATTAAGAGGTTCGAGGTACAAACAGAAAATAAGGACGTGCAGAAATGCAAACAAACAAACATGCATACATATAGACATTCAGACGGAATTGCGGGACCCACTTGTTTCGTGTTCTCTATTATTATAATGTCAAGTTCCATTAAAATCTCGAATTCGATGTTTTTCACGAATCCAAAACTTTCCCTATAGTACCTATGTATGTACTTTTTGTGGACCTTGGAATTGTTTGAAAATCCTGGTTGGATATAACTTACCAAGTGCAGAGTGTTGTATCTTACTTCGAAATGAGCACACTAAAGACATCCCGTCGTGTAGTGCAACTTTACACCTGTTCAGTGCTCATATATGTAACTTATCAAATTAAATTTTCTGCAGATACGATCGCAAAACTTTTGTTCTGATGGCTTACTTAGGAGAAATTTGTTGTTATTACTCAGCTAAAAAGATTTAGGCAATAAATCATAAGAGAAAGTATGTACGTTCAGTCTTAAATTTGATTTTGTTTCTTTTTTTGATATTTTTAATTAATATTAATATATTAATATTAAATTTAAAAAATTGTGTGGTCAAAAATGTTAATCTCTATTTATAAAAGTTTAGTATTTTTAAATAAGTCAGTTCAATACTTTTAAGACCAAGCTTGTTTACATCAAATGTTATTAAAACAAAATTCTGAGCAAAATTATTTTTGTATGTTATCGATACTTGAAATGGTCTTAAGTGGGTTGACTATTAAATGTTGATTTTATAACTTTAAAGGAAACATGCAATTAAAAGAAGTAATTAAATTTGTTTTTTTTTTTTTTTACATTCTGAATATACAAAATTGTGCTGCAAAAATTCTACTTCTACTCGGCAAATATGAAATCAGACACCGGATAATAGTTGCAATGTATTATTCCAAAGGACATTTTTCTTAACCTATTTTCTTGACCAGGTAAAATAATTCTTAGATATTGTACACTTAGATATTGTACACTGTGTTTGTTTGTTATAAATACTTTGTGTGTGTTCATGAGTAAAACAAAAGGTGCGGAAATTGGGTGATTTCACCATTTGTCATATTGATTATTAACCGTTGTAGGGTTGTAGCACTTACAATTCCTTGCAACACATAGAAACAATTGAGAGCCATTAAATAGATAGAAAGGTACTTACTACATAATTATTTGCTTTCAACATCTTTATTTCAAGAGCTTATTTAGCCCAGTTTTTTGTATGAAGAGTTAAACCGGAGTTAATTAACCCTAAGACACCCTTACTGGAGCTCATGTTCTGTAACTCTCACATGAACAAAATCAGTCGAGAAACGCTGAAACATGAAACAAAACTCATGTATTTTTTTTCAGTTTCCATCGTTTCTCGACCGATTTTATGCATGAGAGAAGTTACAGAACATGGGTCCTGTTTAATCAAAAAACTGTTTCTTATGTTAAAATTAGTTCCTGCGAGAAAGTATATCTTACTAATTTTTGCGCATAAATATTGTATATCAAAGAAAAAAATTAAAAAAAAATTTTTTTTTGGATCTCGAAAACAATTTTTCGTTTACATTGGCATTACATTAACTTTTGAAAACGTTCTCTTTTTAAAAATTGATTAAAATTAGTACAATTTTTGAAAAAAAAAAAAAAGAAGAAATCAAAAAAAATCTGTGTGAAGTGCAATTAATGACTATTTTTCGGATTCTGTTTACCAAATTATAGCCTACATATTTTCATACATATTTTAACTACCTCCTAATTGATTTTTTTTTTAAATAATAATCGGTGAGTCCATTTTTGACAAAAATATGACTTTCGCTTTTATGGCTAAAATATTTTGTATTTAGACACAAAAAAAAAAAATTGAAAAATTTTCGAGGGTTTTCCCAAAATGTTTAAAGAAAATCGCTCAGTCAGTTTAGGCTGTAGCTGCGCATTCACAGATATACGGACAGAATTTCGTCTTTCATATTTCATCGTAATATCCATTTAGATTGAATAACGATCAAGAATCTGACTCAGTTGAAGAATGGTACACTGTGGCGTATACGTACTTTTTTTATTTTTATATTTTTTTTAAGTTTTGTTAAATATTTTTTACTCTTGGTCAATTTGTGGCTACTTCCCTTTTTAGCGCCTGACTTATGAAACGTAAAATGTTATCTAAATACAAAACTCCATCCAAATCGATAGAGCATGTTATGCTCTAAACTGAGGACAAACAAAATTAAATCATTTTTCTTCCTCGATTAACTGTTAGCCTGTTTGTCTTCCGTTTAAGTCTTACAGTCTAAACCACCGAATCACATTATTTTAGAATACATATTTCAGAAAAAATAGTTTTAAAAATTAAGAAAATATCGATTTCCAACTAAAATAATTTTCTATTATTTTTGTTATTCTTTAGCTTCGTATATCGTTTATTAAAATATTGTATTTTTTTGTTTTCTTGCAATATTTCGAAAGAGTTATTTCAATTCAATTGATTATTTAATGCAGAACATAAAAAAAAATAATCAGACGAATCAAAGAAGGTCGACCTTTTGCTGCCTTTTAGGTTCAGTTTTTTTTATATATAAATCATATACATTTTACAGTAAGTGTGGCAACCAAGTACAATTTATGAGGTACAATTGTCAATTACCAATATTAAATAACCAATCCACTCATTGTAAGACTTTTTCTTTGTACAACAAAAATGCGAAACTTTGTGCAGGTATAAGCAAATACGATAAGGTATTATAAATGATTGCTTCTTTTGCTGTGACAATAATAACTGTCGCATCGTAGTCGATAGTGACTGATGTGTCCTTTGGATTAGTGCCTCCCTCTTAGCCATGCCAGTGGCGATGGTGTCCAATTTTCTGTTTGAAAAGTATAAGTCACTTTTGGCCTCTTTGATCCAAACTTAAAGCAAAGAGTTTTAGTAAGTGCATATCCTAATGGCTTTTGAAATCTAGTTAAAGCTTTTTTGTTAGTGGCTCTAATATGAAAGACAAAGTCTTTGTTTTGAGACAGGATAACCATTAAGGAAGCAACAAATCATTTGTATATGGAAATAAGACTTTTTCCATGAAGTAATCTTATTCAGATGGGAAAAATTGTAACTTTATTTCACCAAAGAATCATAAAATATTGTCTTTTAAAGGAAATCAATTTTTTTTTTTTAGATAAGAAAGGTTGAAGATGTTAATTTTTTTTGTTCTCAAGCACTTGATCTTAACTTTAAGTTTCAATGTAAAAAAAAAAAATGCAGATATTACCTTTTAATACAAAATCAAAACTTCGAATTAAAATTACATCAAAATGATCTGTACCAAATTTAAGGTTTATTTTTATTGATAACCAGACAGACGAAAAGTATGGCGAAAACCACAACGCTTTGGAATATTGGCATCTTCTTAAATAAAATAAATACATTTGGTGGCACAACAGCTCATGAAGAACTAGGGCCAACTCTCAACCATTCCTGTGTGCGTGTTTTGCAGGAATGGGTGGGACCTACAGTTTATTGCCGAGTCCGAACGGCTAAGTAGAGCGGCACTCTTCTATGGCTAGAGATACTCATGGAGGATTTGTCACTTCCTCGCAAAGAGGCAATGGCCCTGAAAAACATTTTTAGTGTTTAGGTGCCAGAGGCTGGAATTGAACCCAGACCATTACGCTACGGGCTACTACATTCACAGGGCTACCATCCTCATAGGTTTCATTATTACATATGTTTCGTCAAATATTATTATTTTTAGAACCGAAAGATTTTTTAATCGCATTTAAGGATGTGGGATTTAAGCACCTTGGTCATGTTCAGAAAATTTAAATCTTGAGTCAAAGTTTTTCAAGGTCATCAGAGATTTTTGGCACCTCATTTATGAGATATTGGAGAAAAGATATGAACTAGTAACCTTTCAGATGGTATATACTTACTTTTTTCGAAAAACTCATAAATGAGATGCTACAAATCGCTATGATCTTGAAAAAACTTAAAAAATAATTTAAAAAACCTGACCAATTATTGAAATCACCTGATCTTTTATCATTATCTAGCAGCCCTTCAAAGGGTATATTTATTTTGCGAATATCCCATAAATGAGGTGCCAAAAATCGCGGCTGACCTTGAAAAACTTTAACAATGGATTACAAATTTTCTAAGACTAATTTATGAAATTACCTGACCTTCTAGATTGCATACCTTTTTTGATAATATCCAATTTTTGGGGTACTAAGCCTGCATTGCACTTTTTTGTTCTTACCCATAATAATATATTATAATTTTTCAAACATAATTCACTCTATTTATAAAAAGGAAATGTTTTCGGAGACAGCTTTTTGAATTTTACTCCATTTCAATCCATGAATAGCAAACTATAAGAAAATATTCGTAAAGCCATCCCCCCAACCCAAAAACAACCTTTCAAATACAAAAAGAATTTTTTAAATCGAATGTATGCTTTCCGAGATAAGCCCGAACAAACAGACAGGATTTCTAAGATAAAATTTCTCCAATGCTGATGTGATTAGAGTTGCACATGAGTTGGGTCCCCGAAAATTCCCGTTAAAATCCGAATAGTTTAATATGAAAAACTTTCTGGCTAGTAAAGTTATTGATGGGTTTTCTCCATAATATAACACTATGACAATGTTTTTATTGTTAATTTATATTAAGTCATCTACCTAGATACTTTTATTATTTTAATAACCACTGATAAAGCTATCAGTCTCCAACACTCAAACTTTACAATGCTTAATGCTTTACATTATCACGATTAAAGTTCTATAAGGAAATTTGTCTGCTTGATAAGAATAAAAATACCTAACTCTGATTTGAATGGCAAAGTTAAATCATAAAAAAATGAATCCGTATACAATATAAACAGTTTTATTGCGTCTCTTAATTTAAATTTAGAATGATAATAACTAAACTGTAGCTTTTTTCAGCGAGTTGTAAAGAAAGTAAAATTAAACAAGATAAAATTTTCTGAAAGATACCAAAATGTTGATAAACAAAAGTTTACCATATTAGAATTCGTATTTTTGAGATAATATATTACTGAAAGTAAAACTACTTTTTCGTTCTGTCAAATTGATTTGACCGCAGTACACGTGAATAGGCAACTAAGCAAAATGTTTAATTAAGTCTATTTAAGTAAAAAGACTAAGGTTATATTTTAATAAGAACGTTATAGTTTTTATTCAGGGAAAAAATAAAATATTTAATTATTATTTAAGAAGGGTGGGAATCTTTTTAATTTAAATTTATTTAGTAATATATTTATACTTATGTATGTTCAATTTTAATTTTGATTTTTTTTTTAACTATGCATTTTAATGTTTTTATTCGACAAAATTATGTGTCAGTTTCATTCTTTATTTTATCAAAATTTTCCTTGCAAATGAAAAAATATTTAATTTAATTATTTAAATATGGCAACACTGTGAATTGACAAGGGGAAAAAAGAAAAATGTATTCAGCTGTTCAGACTAGATTCCTCTGTAGACGCTTAATATGTGGTATAGACTTCGCACAGTAAACCAGCCTAAAGGCCTTCAACGTAAGATCATTTATACCGGGCGACTGGTAGTGGACGCTTATGTGGTATAAACTGTGGAAAAAAAATTTATTTTATTTATTTTGCCGGAAAGCTGTAAAAAGTTCCCATCGATAGAAGCGCCGCTAACAATTTTACGGGGGGTTAAAGGCCCTCCAAAAGATTTTTCAGCAATATCCCCCTAACGGTACCTTGTACAGAAAAAATGTTGGTAAAAAATTTTGTAGCTTAGAAAATTTCCTACAAAAAAGGTTATGGCACTTTTTTTCATAAAAGTAACGGTTTTCGAAATAATTCAATCGGTAGAGTTATTGCTGAAAATCATTTTGGGGGGGCCTTTAACTTCCCGTAAAATTGTTAGCGGCGCTCCCTTCGATGGGGACTTTTTACAGTTTCTTAAGAACGCCATCAGGAGGCTGTATTCCAAAATCCAGCTTTCCGGCGATTTTTCCGTAATTTGGCTGTTTTTATGTCTAATATGACTAGACTATCAGGAATATAAAATAAAAGAAAAATAATAATATTTTTGTATGTCCCTTTTTTTAAAATTCCATATTCGTTAATCCGAAGTTATGAGGGTATAAACTTTCTTGTTCCTTTTAAAGTTTCATTGTTTAAAAAATCTTAATAAAACATTTAATAAAAGTAAGATAGAACGCCTTTTGATTGAAGAACGTTTTACTCAGGGTAATTTTTATTTTGTTAATTGGTTATGGAAGAAGGAAAACATTGAAATCATCGCATGAGTAATTATTTGGCTTGTCATTAAAAAAATTTGTTTTCAATACTTTGGTATATGTAACTTTTTCATTACAAGTTTTAACTGTGCCAAACTAGAAAGTTTTTCAAAAATACCTTTTGTTATTTCTGTAAAACTATAAGCTGTAATTTGTGGAATGTGTACTGTATTCCACCACAGTTGTTCAATTTGCTTCTGGGTGGAACTACTTATAGAAGAAAAATGTAGGTACTTATCATTCTACTACCATTATGTGTTTTAATGCGATGTTATAAAAGCATTATTATTATTTTTAATTATTTGTGAATACATACTCACTTACAAAAGGTACAATTTATGTGTCCCCGTGGAAAATTTTTTATGTTACACCAAGAGATTTTTTTCCACCATAATACGCATTTTATTAAAAATAAACGTTTCTACATAACTGTTATGGATTAGCATATTTCGAGTTTCGTCCTTAAAAGTATGCATGCGCTAACATATACCCCATCATGGATGTCAATTATCAATATACAAAATATCTCATGTCAGTCAGCGCCACATGGTATTAGCATGTGACACATTGTCTTGTATCTTCGGTGATACTAATAGCCTGTGGATTTAAATTTGATAACCTTGACAATTTCTATTTTTGAATTTCATTGTCAACAAAAAGCAAAAACTGTCACATCATTTAAGGATTCCCTTAGGGATAAAGGAATAATTCTATTCTCAAAGTTCTTAAAAGAAACTCTCATCGTCATCTTTAGTAAAAAATGAGGAAAATAAAATGCAAAATTATATAGAAATAAAAACTATATAATCCTGTGGTTTCAAAAATTTTCCAATTTAGAATCTTTGGTACGTCATATTTTTGTAAAAGGCTTATAACAAAAACAAATTGCACCTGAATCTGAAGCCAAACATGTGACTGATGATGATGCAGAATTATACATATTGTAAAAATAATTTTCAAAAATTTGGTTGACATGCCAAGAACAGCAGATGCAAGGTAAAGTTATGCACTTGAGTTATGTTATGTACCGTTTAAAAATTTTATTATAATATCGGAATATTTGTTACAGGATATTAACGTCATCAGATTTCGTTTCGAGTTACATATGTTTATTTTTCTGGCATCTCAATTAAGCGAAATTTAAAAATGGCAAGGAAAATGAAACTAAATAGTCTGCCTAAGTCTGTCCCGTGGATATTGGATTTCGCAAGAAGTGGTCATCATCGTCTAGGGTGACTTGATCTGATCTGTCTTGTAATGGTAATTAACTTTGCGGGTGATCCCGCAACCTGTGAACATAAATATACAAGACTGGTATCGCACAAAATTATTATTATGCGGTTAGCACAATTAATATTTATTTTAATGGAAAAAAATTAAAAAATTAAGTAAACTGAGAAAATTTATATAAAAATGAATCCCTTTGTGTGTTCGTACGCGCATAACTTGGCTTAACATCGTCCGATTTGGTTGGGATTTTTTTTTTTTTTGTTAAATTTGTATTGAACCAGATGAACACACTACGAAGATAAAAATTAAAAAAAAAGGCTGGAAAAGTCGGACTGTCAAACGAAATGATAGTGTATCGATACAGAAGCTTATTGCAAGAGTCTATTCAAAATAAATGAGTCAAATAGGCTTAATTTATACCGTTGATATTTTAAAAATCTTATCATTATTTTTTTATTTGATTATTTCAGAGGACCATGAGCACTTTTGTATGGCATTTAGGCCCACTTTTACCATTGCTCAACAGTGATAAAAGAATTTTGATAAATTATAGGTAGTGAGGAATACTTTACTTTATTATATGGAAGCTAAAATGAAATCGAGCGCGAAAGTGGTGTTTTTGGACAGTTTATAAAAAAAAAGTATTTAAAATGGAAAAATTTTATAAAAAAAATATCAGCACTAATCATTCCTTTCCGAAAAAATCGCTTCCAACTTAAAAATATTAAAAAAAAACAAAACATTGAATATTGATTTTTTTCACAATTTTAAATACTAAGTTCTAAATTGGATTTTTTATTAACAACCTCTTAGACTTTTGTATTTAAAATTATGAAAAAATCGTTTTTACTTGTGATATATAGGTAGGGCGAGTTTTTCGTTAAAAAAATCGAACTCGAGATAACAGTCAAACATGACATTAAGATGGTCCCGCGATTCCGTCTGTCTGTCTGTCTGTGTGTCTGTATGTCTGAATGTCTGTATGTCTGTATGTCTGTATGTCTGTATGTCTGTATGTCTGTATGTCTGAATGTCTGTATGTCTGTATGTCTGTATGTCTGTATGTCTGTATGCCTGTATGTCTGTATGTCTGTATGTCTGTATGTCTGTATGTCTGTATGTCTGTATGTCTGCATGTCTGTATGTCTGTATGTCTGTATGTCTGTATGTCTGTATGTCTGTTTGTCTGTATGTCTGTATGTCTGTATGTCTGTATGTCTGTATGTCTGTATGTCTGTATGTCTGTATGTCTGTATGTCTGTATGTCTGTATGTCTGTCTGTCTGTCCGTACCTCGGCCTACAGCCTAAACCACTGAGGGATTTTCTTCAAAATTTAAGCATAAGATTTTTGGGTGATTCCCTAGAAGCTCAAAAAATAACAGTACTTGCCATAGGACCATTTTAAAAAAAGCTATTTATCTCAAAAATGGCTCGACCGATTTTTTTTTAATTTTTTGTGTGTACTAGTAGTTGTATGGTCTATATTTTGGTGAAAAAAAATCTCCCAAAAACCGTTATTTTTGATTTTCGACTTTCTCGTTAACCGCTTAACTGACTTTGATAAAAATTTTTACTAAGGAGGTTCTATCAAGTGTAAATAATACTGCAAACAAATATTTTCAAAAAAAATATTTTTTGGATTAAAAAAAAAAACAGTAAAAAATTTTTTTTTAAAACGGGTTGATGAATTTTTTTGAAATTATGGTTTTATATTATATAATCTGGTATATTATTATATTCATAAAAATGGCATACCATTTTTTTTATCTAAAAAATTTCAAGAAATTTTATATATAAAACATTATTTTTTAAGAAAACGCACTTAAACGATTTTTAAAATTTTTTCTGCATAAATTCACATTTTTTCAAGATTTGAGATGGTTCTCTTCATTCTGAGATTAAAACATTTTAAGTACTTGTTTTATCAATTCAAAGAACGTGTTTCATGCTTTTTTTTCCATATTCAATTTTTTATTCTTCAATTTATTAAATGGATAAATTAATATAATTAATAATCTTTAAAATTCGAAGAAACTTTTACTACAAGAGCAAGTTCGTGCGACCCAGTCGTGCATTTTATTGTTTTTTTCAAACACTGCCATATAGTAATTATTCAATATTCTTGTATTTTTTGTTCAAATTGTAAAAACTTTTCCAAAACTTTGAATTTTTAAAATTTTTTTTTTGGAACATGAATGTAATAAGTGAAGTATTGATGCCTTGAAACACTAGAGCAAATATATCCACTCAAGTCGTACATTTTATTTTCAATTGACAAATTCTTAATAACTTTTAATAATTTTTTTCAAAAAAAGAACGATTTGGAACAGATTCTAAGGCATAAAAGAAATTTTCTATACCAGTCAGTCATAATTTAATCTATTAAACGTTTTAATTCTTCCGTATCTGATTTTTCCTGGATTTACAATACAGGCGCACTTATTTTATTTTTTATTAATTAGTAAGACATTATTTTATTTAATTAAATTAATTACTTAATTACTTAAGCAATTACTTTGGTTTTATTATTTGATTGCTAAGTCCACCGTTATACTTACTTAAAAGAGTTGGTAGCAAAATTTTTAATATCATAACCAAAAACTATTTTTATAACACATGACGTTAATGTAATGTATTTGAATTTGCTTCAATTAATATAGTTGTTCACTTTATTTTTATCATTTATCTATTTTTTTGTCTTTGTTTTTATTTACCGAGATATTGAATTTCGTCTTTTAAAAAATACTTTACCTTTCTTCTCTGTATAATATTATTCCCACTTAAACAATAACGTTCAATCAATTAAACACAAAAAGCAACAGAACACCTGTGGCGTTATTTTTAAACTAAAGTTAAGTTCTAAGGAAAGGACTAACTCAACAGTTGTTTGCTAGCTAATTCAATTGAAAGTGTTGCCGTTCCTTAAAAAGTATAAGTATCCTGCAGACATTTTCTTATATAGTCAAACAGTTATATGAAATACAAAAAAAAAAATAAAAACTCTTTCATGAGCTAAAAGGTCAAGGACGTAATTCACTTTGATATTATTATTAATTTAAATAAATTGTATTGAATATCTGAACCCCTTTTGGTAATAATAATTGATTATTATTTTATCAAAAAGAACAAAATGTGGTTAATTTTTTTTTCTTTTTAACCCTAAAATTGTAGGTATAGGTAGGTACGTCTTACATACATAGGTAATTGGGGACAATATGAAGAAACCTATTATCTGCGACAACTTGTATCTTTGCGTGTTTTTTTTTCGGCATGTTCACAGTTTTCCTCGCCGAAGGTCATCTTTTTACCTTTGGCGGTCATAATCTTTGAAAATATATGACCTAGAGTGCGCCTTATTTTATTGAACTAAGTACCTTTTACTAAGGAATCCATTTATTTGTCTCTTGGGATACTCCGCGTTAAAGATTAAAAAACAAAAAACAATCTAAATATTATAATGTTTTGATGAAGAATCTTAACATTTATTTTTCAAGGTTTATAAAAGAGATTTTTTATAAGAGACTTGCCTTGAAGAAGGGTCGAGGAAAATCAACGAGAAATCAAAATCAAATTCAATGCTCCTAAAACAACAACAAACAAAAATGTTCTACCACCCAAAACTTCAAAATTTTATTTAAATATTTTTTAACGAATTTATTTGGATGGTTTGTGAATGGACTTAACGAAACTTTTCATTCAAAGCTGCTTTCTTATGAATTTACATTATATTGTATAGCTTTTTGGGTTGGGGAGGTGGTATCATCCATCCATAGTAGTTCGACTGAGCATGAGCACTTTAACTGTTTAACGAAATATCCATCTGTCAAAGAGCTGTCATTTGGGGTTGTTTTGCTTTTAAATAATAACACTTCATTCATGAAATACGTTAAGTTAATATGAGAGGGAACCTTACGTGAGCCCCAAATTTCTTCGAGGGTTGTTTTCTTCCTCCCCGATTAAATAAAAAAGCTTATTGGTTTAAAACTTGATGAGAGAGTCATGTCGACCGGCAAGAGTTTTGACATTTGGCTGCCAAGTTTTTCTCTACAGTTATCTTGGAACTTTAGCTACGGTTAGACGTGGACGTGCGTGTGTAAGGTTAAGTTATATAGGTAAAGTTAAGAAATATTTTGAAGAAACTGGGGATTGTTAGTTTTTATTTTGAACCAAAGCGTCCACAAGGTATTTATTAAAAAAAAAGATTATTAAAGTTCAAAATGTCAAATCAGGTGTGATGTGTGAAATTTCGTGAACCTGTTTTTTTTTTAAGAATTTTTATTACGGTACGCCCGCTACCTTTATTTGGGAAAATTCGATTTGATTAATGTATTTTTGTTAGTGTCTCTTATCTTGTTAAGTGCATTGGAAAATATAAAAAAAAAATTAAAAAAAAGCTCATTGTGTGTATGTCGCTCGATTGCAAAACATCCCTCTTTGGAAACGATAATTCTGGCATCAATGTATGAACAAGAGAGAGAGGGTGGACAGCAAATGTCAGAAAAAAGGTTGTCGACCTAATATGCAGAATAAGCAGAGGCAGCAGCCAGAGGAGCAGCAATTTAGCAGTTTTTAGTCGATTGCCCGACATCAAAGGGTGTGGAGTTTTCTGGAGTTAATTTTGGATTTTAACTGTTTTGAAAATCTTGTAAAATAAAAAAAAAAATTATTTAGGTAAGTTTTTAACTAGAATATGAAAATTTAACAAAATTGAGTATATTTGCCTGAAGTATATTTATGTAGGTATAGACAAGGGCTTATTTTTTTTGTATATATCTACCTAACCTATATGGTATGGTTTATATGTAGGTGCCATGTGTTTCTTATGGAAAATATGGAAACGGGAAGTGCAGAAAACTTTATCTTTGTGATAACAGCTGCTACGTAGCATTTAAATTCGTTTTGGTTCGGTTTATTTTAATTTATTCAATTTATTTTCATTCAGAGAGGTATCTTTATTTTATTTTTATCTTTCTGCTCTTGTTTTTTTTTTTGTTATTAAAAAAAGATTGAAGAATATAAACAGGTTCTTTTGTATATTAATATAAATTGTTTTGAATTTATAAATAATAAGAAATGCATATTTAATGACGTTGGTTATTATATTTTATTTAATTCTTGGCGCGTAACGATAGTTCCGTGAAAGAGATTGGTAGATATTATATGTCGTGTCTCGTGTGGTGTGTTAGTCTTGAAAGGTACCTACACTGTTCTCAAGGCCAACATGAACATGCAATAATTGCAATTTATAAATATAATTCAGACCGACTTTGTTGTTTGTTATTAATTTCTTTTGTTGTGAAGATTAATTGAATTTTATTAAAAAATGACGGTGTTTTTTTTTTTTGTTTGGTGATTGTGATGATGGTAGATGATATAGAAATCATTTATTCGATGATGCAAGTTCTGTGAGAAACTTCTATACAAACGTATCGTCATGAAGGAATACAATTTTTGGCAATTAGATAATAATAATAATAATTTTTATTGAAAGTGTTGATTATAGTATTATCAACACCCATCTTTTCCTGCATATAGTGACCTGATGTGACTAATAGCATCATTTTTAGATAATTTTGTGATTAGTCTTAATTTATTGGTAATTTACTTGGGTTATTGTATGCATCGTGACCTAAGGATTAGTTATACTTATCTAATTTTATGGTTTTGATTTATTGATGTTAAAATTAATATAATTATTGTTTAATATGTTGTTATCATATATTTGAACCTATAATTAATTGTTGTATGAAATATACAAATAAATTAATTTTGTCGCTCGACAACTTCTAGAAAACCAGACCTGATGGTTACTCTACAGCTCTTAACCATTACTGTGCTCATGTTAAACAGCAGAAATGGAACGGTACTACAATTTCCAGTCAATTCTCAGCTGCCTGAGTGAGAAGTACTTTTTCATGATACTCTTGGAGGATTTTTCAATTTTTCGCAAGAGGCAGTACTGGTGAATCTGGGGATTCGTTTCCCAGAAATTCGACATGACAATCCTACGCATTTACCACTAAATCTCCAATGTAAAACTCTCACATCTCCAAGAATTATGCGATTAAAAAAAGAGATACAAAAGAATTTTTGGGTTCTTAAGCGAAACCTAATTCTTTTCAAATAAAATTAAATAAAACGCTAATTTGATAGAGATTTTTTCGATCAATTTCTTAACTAACTAACCTTAATTTTCAACATAAGCTTTGACTGATATTTAGAAAGCTTACGCTGGGGACTAAAATTCCATATGCGATGGAAAGTAGTTCGTAGCTTAGAACCTGAGTATTCTAAAGCCGGTATTAGTTAAGTAATAATCCCAAGTAAGTCCCCAAAAACTAATTACAAAAAAAAAAAAACACTGAAACCTGTTGTAGAAACAATATACAAGAAATATCGGTAATTTCTTTATCGTTTTAACTGTGAGCTATATACCTATATTTTCATTTTGCAAAACACTTTTAAAGTTGCCAAAACAAGTTGAGATTTCTTAGAATTTAGTTCACAAAAATTCAAGTAAGTATAATAATAATATTTTAGAACATTGTTTTCTTAAATTTGAATAAGTAGCACCAAAATGTTTTGGGTTTTCTTGCGTATCTAATTAGTGCGGGTGATGTTAATGAAAAGATTCAATTAATTTTTCTAAAAACATTTTTTCCGTTAAAAAGACGTATCTGGTGTACGAAAGTAATAGGCATTACAATATTTGTAATCTAAGTCTTCTTTAAAAAGGAAAGGAATTCGAACTACACTTGCGAGCAAAAACAAATGGAATCACTCCGTTTCTCCTTTTAAAAGCAACAATCTCTATGGATGCAATATTTATGCTTAAATGTTAATGGTCGCATTTTAAAGCTTGAACTTTAAACTTTAAAGTGGAGGTAAAATTATAAAAATTCAATGGATGGTTTTGGCGTTTTTCGCCAAAATTACGAAAATAACAATTTATACAAAAAAAGAAGCAAGAGTAGTAGGAAGCATTGGTACGCAATCTACGCGCCCATTATTTGTTTTTATTTATCGGTGTGTTGTTAAAAGTGAACTGTTACATAATTTTGTTTTAACAGGCCTTCTAATCTTGGAAATAAAAGGACACTACAGCTGCAGATGTTGCTCAAGTTGTTACACCACTGTGACAAGGAATAATCCAACGTGTTGTGACCCGTCACGTCAGCTCCATCTAAGCAAATGTTGTGTATCAAAGATCTACAAAACCTTCAGGGAAACTGGATAGTTTGTGCAAATGCCAAAATCTAGACGTCGCACACTGGGGCAGAATGGCCCAAGGCCAATAGAGATAGGAATCTAAAAATTTCTGGAAATATTTATAAAACCAATTTAGTGATATTTCTAAGCCCAACAATTACCACGCCCACCAAAACGCCCACCAAAACGCCCACTTTTTTGTACTAAAAAAAATTGAAAAATTAATTTACCTAATATTTCTAGTATATTAAAATTTAAGGCTGTCAAAGTCGACCATAAAGACTGCCACAAGCAAATAAGTACATACACATACATATTTGTATTCATATGCCCTCTGTAAAAAATAACTACACTTCATTTTTTTCTATAAAAACAGAACAACAAAACAAATTTTAATTCAAAAATAATTTTGAATAATTAAATTAAGATAACTGATTTTTAATTATTTTAAAACAAAATCATATCGTTTTCTTTACCACTGCTTTCTTCCTTAAAATCATTGTTTAATAAGGGGAACTTTAAGCAAAGCCAGTGCTTTAATGGGCAGGTCTTGTTCTTTTTTTTCGTGTTGTTTTCTCATGCTTGTGATAACAGGATCAGAACTTAACGAAAAAGAGTTCAGAATATCTCTGTTAGTCTTAATATTTTTTTTACTAGATTTTCGGGAATGATGCTCTATAGTTTTTGAAGTCCTTGTTTCTTATTTCCTGATGAGCTTTCTCAGTAAGTTGACCAATCGGTAACAGAGAATGGGCTATTATTTCCGATACATGAATGAAATATTTATGAATGGTTGGTGACATGTAATGCCAGGGATTCTTTTTCAAATAATATCTGGCAGTGTCGTAGTAGCCGTGGCGTGATGGTTAGTGCGATGGACTGTCATGCCGGAGGTCTAAGGTTCGATCCCCAGCCTCGCCACCTATTTATTTAAAAGAAAAACGGCTACTGCCTCTTGCGAGGAATTGACAAATCCTCCAAGAGTATCTCCTGTCACAGAAAAGTGCCGCTCGTTAGCCGTTCGGATTCGGCAATAAACTGTAGGTCCCCTCCATTCCTGCAGACACGCACACAGGAATGGTTGAGAGTTGTAAGTCACTAGGCCCTAGTTCTTCATGAGCTGTTGTGCCATCAAATTTATTTATTTTTTTATCTGGCAGTGTCAATTGCGAAATGCCTGAATTTTTTTATATCAATTTCATAGCCACTAGCCACAACAATCATAATAGTAAAGGCATTTTCACTTGCGATACATGGCAAGTTTTGGATTCGTAAGAAAAATTGAACTCGAGATAAAAGACGAAAAAAGTGGGTTTCGCAATCTGTCCGTCTGTCTGTCTGTCTGTCTGTGGACTCGCCTACAGCCTTAACCCATGGGCCGATTTTAATTAAACTTGGTATAAAGTGTTTTCGGGACATTACCCCGACACGTTTTTTTCTTTTATTTTTAGGGCCAAAAATAACGGTACCTGCCATATAATTTTTTTCGCATTTTTGGAAAATCTCATTTTTCTCAAAAATGGCTCGACAGATTTTTCTAAAAAAAATATCAATAAATTTAATTAGGTGTTTGCTACCTTTTTGTAAAAATTAAATTTCCAAAAAATGGTTTTAAATGGTACCTCCCATAGAACCGTTTTTTTTTTATTTTCATTTTTTTAGAAAAGGAATAAACTGATTTTGATAAATTTTTTTATGAAGAATCTTCTGAAAAATTTTAATACTTTTGTATAAAAAGTTTCAAAATTTTTTTTTGAATACCAAATATTTCGAAAACAATTTGGTTGATTTTTATGAAACTTTGCACCAAGCAGTTTTTTAACATTATATAAAATATTTTATACAAAACTTTTTCTTATAGTCAAAATAAACGGTACCTTCCATATATAAATGTTAAAAAACCGTAACAGAAAATATAAATTTTCTCGAAAACGACTCCTACGATGTTGATTAAAATTGTTTTAAAAAAAACCGCACCTACGATTTTTAATTTTTTTTCTCCAAAACGAAGATTAGTTAAAGAAATCAGATGGTTACTTTTTTTAGCTCTCAAAATAATTTAAGAAGATTTTTTTAATAAATTTATTTCGAATTATGTTGATTTTTAATAAATTTTCAATTTAAGCTCTAGTTACATGTATAATACTAGTTTAAACTTCAGGCTCCCATTAAAAAATTATTTACTTACAATACACTCAATCTTTAAAATTCGAAGAATCTTTTACTGCAAGAGCAATTTTGTGCGATCCAGTCGTTTTATTTTATGAGCTCAACATCAATTTCTGTAATTTCTGCGGAAATTTCGGAATTCTGAAAGAAACGTCTTGTCGTATTACCATCATTTTAATTCCCAAACCTATGCTTATCAAACCACAACGATCTTTAAATTTATATTGTATCTAATTTTTGTTTTCTGAAACAATAATCTTTGTCATCCCTTGTTTTACTTAAACCTATATTATTAGAAAAACAAACTGTGTTTGTAAATTACTGTTTTCTGCTGATCGCTTTATAGTAACTATTCTCAAAAAAAAAAAATGTCTTCTTGTTCAGAAATCATATTTTTCAAAAACACAAAAGCCCGCAAAAAGGTGACCTACTAAAAAAAAAATCAAGCTTGGGACTGCTTGGGAACAAAACTAAATCGATCAGTGTTTGTATGAAGAAGTAAAAAAAACAGTCATCAAAAAAGTTTTTTTTACAATTATTTTTTAATATAATTAAAAGCACTTTCTCACAAAAAAAAAACTCTTACGTAGCTTACCACGTACCAGAAATTGAAGTCTGCATATCATAAGAATTTTAATTTTTTACAACCGTAATTTCTTGTAGATATGCAGTTAACAACGCTTCACAAATTTCTTCACAATAAACTGCAGATATCTTTAAAGAAAAAAAGCTTGCGCCGATGCATGTTATGCAAAATGTATTTAAAATAATGGTTTAAAACTTTTACATACGCGCAACTTCATTTTTTGATTTATTGCCACCGATTGGGCCATTCTACGATTCTACCACATTGCCGAATAGCTAAGGCACTGCTTTGCGGTCTGTCTGCTGAAAAATTAAATTTTTGTCTTAATTGGTGTTTATTTATTTTTTCTTACAGTGTAGCTACCCTGATTGTTTACAACTCTGTTTATTAATGCGCTTATCTGCTTTTCCTTTTGTGTTTAATGTTTTCTTATTATTTTTGCTTATCATTTTTATTCCTCAGATGTTACACTTATATGCTAGACATTTTAATCACGAATAAAATATCTCTTCGTTTCGTTTGAACTTTCTGCCTGACGAAGCTGCGGACGGATATATCTATAAATGTATTGATTTAAAGTCACCAAATGTATTTTTATTTTATTATCTATTTATTCATTGACAACATTGAACTTAAGTTTAACAAGTTCACCTAAACCACATTCAACAACATCGCCACCAGCTAAAGCTGTTGATCCATCAGGTGTGCCAGTCAGTATTAAATCATTTGCTTCAAGAGTCATGTACTTTGATGTATATTCGATTAGTTCGGGAATTTTGAATATCAAATCTTTTGTATTGCCCTTTTGCCGCATTTCACCATTTACCTTAAGCCAAAGATCCAAGTCGTGGGGATTCTTAACTGCTGACAATGGAATCAACGATGAGACTGGAGTTGATGTATCAAATCCTTTTCCAAGAGTCCATGGATGTCCATTTTGACGAGCAGTTCCCTTGAATTAAATCAATTTATGAAATAAACATTCATTTATTTTTTATGAGATGTATCTAAATATCTTACCAATTCACATTGAGCAGTCAAATCCAATGCTAGGCAATAACCTCCAACATAGTTTAAAGCATCTTCCTTAGAAACATTTTTACAAGTTTTCTTGATGATAAATCCCAATTCAACTTCATGGGCTACTTTTGTAAATACCTTTGGAATCTTTTAAGAAAATATATGCTGAGTTTTTCCTTTAATTCTAAGATTTTATAGATATGAGTCCTTTATACTCACAACAATGTCCTCACCCTCTGCCAGATAAGATGACGTAGGCTTCAAAAACATCAAAGGCACTTTTGGCACAGGAACACCTCGAGCTTTAACTATGTCCCTTTATATTGATACATGTACAAAGATTTTTAATCAGAAAAAAATGTGTAATATTTATTTAGAATTTTTACATATAATTTAAAGCAGCTCCGAGAATTTTCTTGCCATCCTTGGCAAAGTTTTTCAAATCAGCTGATGCGGCAGTGGCCATACTGGTAGCAAAAGTACGTCTAATCATTTTTGTTCCACAAATTAGACCAGCTAATCAAATTTAGTTAATATAGTCGTTCTGAGAGTGAGCAAAGCAACCAAGCTGATAAGAAAAGATTTAAAAAAAAAAACTTAATCTTTGAGATATTTTTAAAATAACATTGACTGATTTTGTTTTGTATAGAGAAGTATTTAAACAAAAAAAAAGAGATAAGAATTACAGTCAGCATCATATAAAAGTAACATTTTTCATAATTTAAATTATAAATACATTGCAGTGCTGATAATACCGATAGCAGATGTTTCATATTTTATATTTGTAGGTGAGTTTTATTGCCAATTTTATAGCTAGCGCAGTAAAATTTCCTTTGGTGAACAATAACAAAACCAAAAGTGTCGATAAATAAGACAGTAAATGAGTGAATATAAAAAAGGACAAAGAGTGTAGACTTAAACCTTAAATGTCGGTAACGTAGATTGTTTTTCACTCATAAAAGGATGTAAACACAGCCACATAATAAAAAGTTGACATAAAAGTTGATAGAGCGTTTTATTGAACTTGTATTACTGGGTTTGCTATGAATTACCAATAAAACGAACCTAATGATTACCATCAAATCTTTTATTTTATTATAAATTTAACAATAACATTTTAAAAAAAAATTTTTTAATGAAAATTACTTTTAATGGAAATTGGTTTCTTTGAATTAAAATTCATTATTTATTCTTTAAAATTAAAATCACACAACTATTCCATATAAATTGGTCTTTAAAATAAATCTATAGGCACTTATTTATAAATGGATAAATTTATTATTATTTTGAGACGATGGCTGCATCATTCTTTACTTAAAATGGCAATTAATAATCTTTTCAGAACTAAAACCATTATTTTTTTTTTAACAGACCAAAGATCAAATTATGAATAATTATTGTAATTGTATTTTTACTGAGAACGTACAGAAATTTATTGAACAAACTTATAATAATTATTATGTAATTTATGTATGCATATTGTTTCTGTATAAGAAATAATTTATTTAACATCACAACCTTTTGTATATTTTCTTATTTATTGGTTTTTTATGTGAAAAGGTTATTCATCTCCACCATAGCAATTACATTGTGCAAAAAAAAAAAATATATAATTTCATTCTCTTAACAATCTACAAAGTGAAAACGAAAGTCTGGCCAGCAACAATCGATTTATTATTGTTTATCTTATAGAACAAAAATTAAATTCCAAATTCAATTTATGGTTTCTCATTCTTTTTCTATATTTTTACCATATTCTTAAATGCTCAAATTGATACACAGATAAACATAATGTAGATAAAAAGATCGAGTCAACCATGAGCAATTTTAAATTAGTTTCAAGTAGAGCGGCTACTCAGGCGAATAGTCTTTAAAGGGCCATAAGCTTTTACTCAAATTACTTTAAGGGTTCAGAGAGTTTTTTTAATTTTTGATAATTATTCAATAAATATACATACATATGTAGATATTAGAAAATATAGATAAAGACAAAATGCGATAAAAGTCAAAGGTATAGGTTGTTTTTTTGTTTTTTTATTTTCGTTGCTTTCAAAAAAGTATAAATAAAAATTTGTAAATATCAGGTATATGAATGTATAATTTATACAACTTAAAAAGATGTGACACAAAATGAAGTCCATCCACTGAAGAGACATACCGGGAAATTGTTTGAACCCTATTTTCAGAGATGTAAAAGAATGCAATCATTTTAGAGCTGCAATTAATTGAATAAAAACACTTATTTTAAAATATTTTTACTTCAACTCAGTACTTCAACTTAAAAATGCAATCATTTTATGCAGTTAAAAGACTAAAAGTTAAAGGAATGTAATACTTGAAGACAGCTTGAATTCGTTGAAGTCTTTTACATTGATTGCATTCTTTTGCAGTCTTTTGACTACAAATAAGTCTTTTTTACTTTAACTGCTTGAAGTCTTTTAACTGCTGAAGACTTTTCACTTCTTAGAGCCTTTTAACTTGTCATGGTTAATTGAGATTTGACTTTATACAGCAAAAGGATTAAAAAAAAAAGTATAAGGGCCAGTTGTACAAATATTTGATCCGTGGTTCAGGAATTTTAACTCACCAATTTCAGCGCATTAACTGTGCTTCAACGAAGGTTCAGGCATGCAATTGGCTTTTAGTGGATATTAGAACCTTGAACCATCGTTGAACTTCAGTTAACCCAGCGAAATCGGCGAGTTAAAATTCCTGAACCGCGGATCAAAATTTAAACCACGATTGGCACTAAATATTCCAAGCAGTTAAAAGACTCCAAGAAGTGAAAAGATTTCAAGCAGTTAAAAGATTCAAGCAGTCAAAAAACTTCACACAATTAAAAGACTTCAAGCAGTCAAAAGAAGACTTTAAGATGTTAAAAGACTTGAAGCAGTTAAAAGCGTACTTGAAGTAAAAAAAAAAAACTGCATTGCAGTCAAAAGACTGCAGAAGAATACAATGAATGTAAAAGACTTTTAAAAGACTTCAAAGAATTCAAGCAGTCTTAAACTATTGCATTCCTTTAACTTTTAGTCTTTTTACTTTGTATTTTTAAAGACCTCAAGATTGACTGGGAATTTTGTTTGAAGTACAAATACTTACAAAAAGTATTTCATTGCAATCGTAAGGTGCAGTTAAACGAATGGTTAAATGCAGTTAAAAGAATGAAATACCAAAATACTGCATTCTTTTACAACTCTGCTTATCGTTATCATGTTAATTTTTAGAAAAAAAACCTGGAACGCGGTTTTATTAAAAGCCCCTAAATTGTAAGTACGAGTTTTAATCAAAATCGATTGAGCCGTTTTTAAGAATATTTGATAGACACAAAATCGTTCTATGGGATTGGGAGGTACCTGTTCTAGTCGAGCTTTAATAAAATTTCAATTTTCCCCATTAGAAAATCCTATATGTAAAAATTCTCTGCACAAAAATTAAAGCATATCGCTTATAGGATCTCGATGAACAGTGGATGTACAGGTACATATATAAACGCATAGACCGACGACGCACACGACGCACGAAGCAACGAAGGGGTATCATTTTGTTAAGTTTGATAAAACCCCAATATTTTCTTTTTACACAAAACAATATAGGTAAAACGTCTCAAATATTCACCCCAGGCGCCATTTTTTAAATTTAAAATTGACCGGCCCTGGTGTCAACCACCTGAACAAATGAACACGTTTTTCTAAACAAATTTGGCATCTTATATTGTTGTAGCTATAACACCTCTCAAGATCATCGCACTTGTAAGTTCAGTTCTGTCTGTCCACCTTTGTTTCGCGTGTGTACGTCTTATGTATGTATATACCGGTGTGCGGCGCGCGGCAGATTTACATAATATTATTTTGTAGCCTATTCTAAATTAGAAGGCAAATATTGGCCAACCCATTTTTTATATTCTTCGCTAACAAAAAAAAAATACAAATTGCCTTCTGGCTGATTCTGTCCTAATAGAAGCATAGAATTTTAATTACAAATTTCACTTCTATGTACCGTTGTTGATTCGTACTCATAGAATAAAAAGATACAGATATAAAAATAAATTCATGTTAAGATTTTATGCAAACATTGCCCATGGCCACCAAATATATACAATGCTTGTGAGTACTTTTTTTCTTTTAACCAAAATTAGAACATTTGTTATTGAATTTATGATGCCAAATTATTGTAGATAAAGAAATACGAATAGCAATTATATTTAAATGCTGATGTCTTATTGTTTCTGGTTGGGAAAAAAAGATAAATATTTATTGTATTTTATATCAATAAATATAACGAAATGTGATATGAAAGATAAATGAATGGAAATCAATCTCTTAAAGCACTAAGTTCTATAAAAAAAAAAAAAAAACGTGCTACTGGGTTTAAGGGAAATAAGTCATAGCTTTTAGGCATTTTTGCTGAATGAAGATTGATGTATTTAATGACTTACAGTAAAATAGAAGATATTAAATGTGAGGAAGTTACATATCGAACAGCTTGTTACATAAATAATCAACAAATTTTATTACAGCTCTCTTTTTAAACACTTTCTATTCCTAATTAATTCGGATTCACACATATATTTTATTTTGCATTTGAATTAATAAATTATTACTTGTCTATAATTCCTTAAATAGGTTTAATAAATTAATTTTGTCACTAATGAAGTTTATTATTGCCAAACTTAAAAACCATTGAAAGAAAAATTAAAATTGAAAATAAACAAACGAGAAGAAAGAGGCAAATATGTACACACAGTTGACACTATCGACGGCGCGGGCGCACTAAATGGTAAACAAAAACGAAAGTGTCAAAATTAAAGGTGAGAGAATATAAAAATTAAAAAGTAGACAAAGGAGTCGTATGTAATAGCTTACATTGCTTATACGAGTAGTTATTTATTTATTTAAATTTTAAAAAAGAAAGAAAATTTCTAATATAATTTAATTACTTTTAAAATATTAGAAATAATAATAATAGTAGGTAATTTATAAAAATATAAAATAATTTTACCTGGCCCCATATATAAAACGAAAAACGTGGTATTAATTTCAGCTCTTTAGTTTTATGATTGCGAAATTTTGCAAATAATTTAAAAATTACTTGATGAACAAGATAGATTGTATAAGCAGATGTTTTGGCATCCACTTTTAGGCTCTTTTTAAAGTTTTAAATCTCTGACTTATCGGTCAAGCTTGTTTAAATTAAATTTAAATTACCCACAAAGTTTTCATTGAACAAAGAAACAAACAGACAAAAATCGATCAGCTGTAGACTTGAAACTTTCAAGAAACCTGTTGTCTGTTTAATGTTGTCATCCAGTTTTGAGGTATGTTTATAATGTCAGGTTTCTACCTCACTGGAAAATAAGTTAAATATCGATTGCAAAAATTTGTACCGAATAAAGTACACAGAGAAGAAAACGAGTTACTTAATATATACATATGTTCGTTTTATAATAATAAAAAAATAAATAAAACGGGTTTCTAGCAGTTGCATATGCTATTAACATAAAGATTTATGAATGATATAATAACAAATGTTAATTTAAAAAATAAAAAAAACATTTAATTGGATTCAGTAAAGATAAAATATACAAAGTTATGAATGAGTCAAATTCAAATATGCAAGTTCTTATTTAATAAAATTCATGTTGTACTGAAATTAAGTTTTACGAACACTCCGGGCTTAGCGCTTATTAGGTACATTAATGAAAAAGTTCTTTTTTTATTTTCCACGAAAATATGCAGAAAGTCCGTTATACATTTTTGTTTTTCTCCTAAGAAAAAGAAATGTTTTTTGTTTCATTTGAATAAGGAACAGTAGTCGCTGAATTTATGGTATGGTATATGGTATGGTATATAAGTACATAAATAAGTCCTGAATTTTCTTCTAAAATACATTTTTTTTATGTTCAGTTTTTTTTAAAATTAATTTTACAACTCAAATTATGAAATTCGCACAAAATAATATAAAGTTGCGAGTTCGGAAAAATCAATACATTTTGAAAAGCTGTATTTTGGAAACTATTGGGGCTTTAGAGATAGTTCTGGGCTCAATTTTTAAGAAAATAGCCTGGTCCTTCAGAGTAATAATCACCAAAAGCAAAAAAAAAAAAAAACTCGAAGACTTCGCTATTTTTGTTTAACTTTTCACAATGTTGCGTTCGGCGCTCGCGTTCGAAAAGTTGGGTTTTTCATTAGATAAATATCATTAACAACTCAGCACTACCGGATCTAACGCAAGGTCTATTTTATATGTGTAGTTAATATACAAAATAGATAAATTTGGTTTTACAAGAGCTCATGGAGAATCATGACCTAGGGACTTACAACTCTCAACCATTCCTGTGTGCGTGTCTGCAGGAATGGAGAGGACCTACAGTTTATTGCCAAATCAGAACGGCTAAGTTGAGCGACACTTTTCTATGACAAGAGATAGTCTTGGAGGATTTGTCGCTTCCTCGCAAGAGGCAGTAGCCCTGAAAAAACTTAAGGCGGAAGCGGCTGGTATTGAACCCAGACCTCTGGCATGACAGTCCAACGCACTAACCATTACGCCACGGGCTACTACTGGTAGTTATTATAGATTACAAATTAAAGTTAGTCATTTTTACTGTGATTGCAAGACCCATTTCTTGACAAAAATTCACATTTGTCTCACTTGTTTTTTATTAACTCAGACTTTGAAACTGGGTCTAATTGACGGACTAACGAACTCAAGCGAACTTGGGCATTTTAACAATTTTTTTATCTCTTGTAATAAAAATTGAAAAATGTTTTTTCACCCACAAATATTTTAAATTTTTTCTATAAAAAAAAAAAAACACTTTTAAGAAAATTTTGTATGTAGGTACCTACTAAATAACCTGGGATATTAAATTATGTTTTTATTATTTTCAGATATTTATAACTTCAATTTAATTTCATCACTTTAAACACTTCCCTTTCAATTGCCCTCTATTTAATCCCTTTTTAACTTCGAAGACTGTTATTGGGTAAATTTCCTTTATTTGCACCTTCTTTTAATTTAAATCATTTCTAATGGGCTATGAAGTACCAACGTTTTTTCGCTAATTACTTGGCAAATAAATTGACATTTGCAAACATCTTCATTTCAATTTTCAGCATCATTAATCATTATTATGAGTCATTAGCTTGCGAAAGATAATATCATTGAAATACGATACACCATGATACTAAACAAAACCCCCAAAAACGTACTCCTAATTTCACTTTTTGCCTACACACATACCTACGAAAATAACCAGGACAGAAAAAAAAATTTAAAAAAAAAAAAGAACAGAAGTTTCGACATTTGTGCAATCATTTGTTTTGTGAGTTTGTTGTATTTTACTTATTCTCTACTCTTCTCTTACCACAAGTCATTTTAAGCACTTTCATTCGAAGAAAGTGGCTTTTATGTGACAATAAAACCATAATTACATACTGTCACGACAGCACTGCAGCACTGGTAAAGGGGGTGGTTTTTTACGTATATCTACCTACTTTTATTCTAGATCATTTTGTTTTACTTGGTTTACTTTATGTGTACAGTAATTCAAAGTGCGCAAAGCACAAGGACACGTTTTACAAAAAGTGAATTGTTCATTTGGATGGCACTTAATACTAAAAAAGTACTTTTATTATTATATATTTTTTTTTTCTTGAAATAAAACAATGAAAGTCTTAAATTTCAACGGAAAATGAAAGAATGGCACGTTGAAGAATAGTAAACTAACAAACAATTAAGATATAATTTGTGATGCTAAATTGGGTTGAGGACAGACAAGATGAGAATTCATATTTATATGCATAAATATATGTATGTAATAAAGGTACCTTTATGCACCTTTTGTTTTAAATAATTAAGCTTTTCTTTTAAAAAGGTCGGGAATTATGTACTTGTGTACCTACAAAGAAAAAAAAAAAATAACCATGGAGACAATTTTGTATTTTAGGGACTGATTATTCCGATCGATTTTTATTTTAATGAATTAATTATTATAGCATCTACAAAGACGGTTGCCAAAAAAAACAAACACAAATCATCATTTAATCTTTTATAGTGATGATGGTAGTCTTATAAAAGGCTACATTTTTATTGTTCTTCAAAGTCTAAAGCATAATTATAATGAAAATTAGAGTATCCGCCGAACATTATAACGAATTTTAAACTTGTTTCATATTGGCGTAGAAGTCATCTGGTGGATTTATTTTTGGTTTTTTTCAGTAGGAAGTACATTAGAATTGTTTTCAAGAAATTTTAAAAATAAAACACATTATATATAACTTTTTTTTAAAAATTAAGTTAAAACCTAGTACGCTGCTGATACGAAACGAAATTTGTAGTTGGTCTCCAACATGACAGCGAAATGCTAACAATGAAAAATTACCCCTTGAAAGAGTCAACGTTTGCAAAAACAAAAAACAAACATAAACGCATAAAAATCACAAAAAAACATGTTTTGACGAAAGAAACAACAAATACAAACACGAATAGAGACCAAATGTCACTTTTCTGTGCACGATTAATGGTACAGGCAAATAATTCTGCGGGATCTCTCCAAATAATCTGCTAGAATTATCGATTTCGCTCATCGAACAGCATACAGAACGAATTATTCCGTTGTGTCAGTTTTGTAAGGGATTTTTCGTTTCGCATCAGCAGCATACTAGGCTTAAAGAAAAAAAATTCTAATTTATCATCTCGGAAATAACGTTAAAATGTGACGTTTAAATTTTAAACAAACATTTCCATGTGTTTAGGCTCTAGCTCGATATACACCTGAAATTACAGGTCCAGTTTTCAATAGGCGTTTTTCTTTTTTAGTGCCAGAGCAGTTCAGAGCTGAGCCCGAACTGTTAAACAAAAATGTTGTGTTTCTTTTTGAGTTTAGAGCGCTCAGAGCTTGGAGTTTGTGTTTCTTTTTTCGTTCAAAGCGCGTTCAGAGCGTGTTCCATGAGCTCAGAATAAAAAAAAATCGAGCAGACGGAATAAAACACTGAGCGCGGCCAACTTCATACAGTTTTCATGTAATTTGACAGATATGACAATTGAGTGTTCAGGTGATGTGTTTCATAATTAAATCGGAGTGCTCTGAACATACTCTGCTCAGAGTTTACTCCGTTCGCTCAGAGTCTACTCAGTGCTCTGCTCTGAACAAACTCTGAACTAAAAAAGAAAAACGCCTAGTGCGAGATTATACGATTTTCAGAGATAAACTCGTGCTTAACTTTTATATCACACTTAAAAATGAGGTGATTTTGATAACTTTAGAATAGGTTCAAAATTTCTTTATTCTGTTTAAGCTTTAAGAATGGATTCAAAACTTTATCCAACAAATTCGATCCCTTCACTAAAATACGCTTATATTAGTTGATGACTGAAGTTAATCTTAAGCCCAGGCTTAAGCAAAAACTTCTATTTGAATCTTCATCAAAAGATTCAATCATCGTTGTAGGTAATTTTTTTTTATCTCTCATGATGGGTATAAGACCAAATAAATCTTTGTTAAAAGTAAACATTTTTTTTTAAACTTCGAACAAAGAAAATACTTCGTGATATGAGATTTGCCTCCTACACCCAATTACCAGAGCCAACAACGGTCATATCTGCAGCTCAAAATCTCCACATAAATCAAAAATAATGCAATTTCAAAACAAATTGCGGTACTGTTCTCGTAAAATGATGCAAATTCTTAATCTGATTCCACATGACATTAACATTGGGAACAATTTGTATACAAACGACCTTCACCGCAACACTGATAACCCCATCTCGAAATCACACGTTTCCAGCTTTTAAATGAGTCCCATTGTGCGGGTGTTGTTGATGCTGAGAAAAACTAAAAATGATTATTATCAACCATCCAAGTAGGAACAGTATATAGGAATTATGGTTGTGGGATGGTAGACCTTCCTCCTCCGGTCTGAGGTAATTTCTGTGCAATTCATTCCGGGGTGTCTTTGATTGTTTAATCACTTGGCCAACAATCATTTCTACATTCTATACTGCCACCCACATTTGTATGTCTCTAATTCAGCCAGCCAGCATGACATGCATCGATGGCGGCCTTAAAAAAAAGACACTTTGAGCACGTATAAATGTGAAAATGTGATTTTCATGTTCTGTTTGATTTCGACTTTTATTTTGTCTGTTACTTTTTGTTCCCAAGTTTTATTTGCGCGCACACTTTCCAACCGCAAATTTGAGTTCAATTGCCTTCGAGTAAAATCCACACACACGCCACGCTGCTAAAACATGCAACACACAAACAATGAAAAAAAAAAAAGAGTTCACCGACCGGAAGTTCATCCGTGCATTGGTCACTTAATAGTGTTTAATCTACGTAGAGTGACATGATTCTTTTTTAGGTTTTTTTTCTATCTTCAGCCCACAATTTTTTAACGAAATTCCACAAAAAAAAAAAGAACAGAGAAACGCCGTGGAGCGCAACACACGATTATGCTGCTTGGTACAATGACCTAAAACCCAAACCAATAGGCTTTGGTAAGACAAAATAGTGTGTTCGATGGACACATTTACGAATTAAATTTGCACGGGCAGACAAACGGTCGAACAGTGGGATATTTTATTGGTTCGAAAACAAAAAACGATAGAACTCAACAAACTCAATTTTTGAGCTAACATTGCATTTTTTTGAATAAAATAAAATTGTCAATTGGAAAAATACAGAATCTACTACAATATTTGGAACTTAATAAGCTTTAGCGTGGTCCTGATATTTTAACAGATCAATTTAAATTTTTTATTAAATTTTCTATTTTCTATTAAATTTTCTAATATTTCTCTAAAAATTGAGTATTACTTAATGATGATGTTAAACTATCTCTTTTTCCTTGTGTTGCCTCTTACACTATGCATACCTATATGGTTAAAAAAAAAAAAGCCGTCCACCTGCCAGAAAAAGAAGTAATTTTTCAATCATTGAAAAAGAGTCAGATAGAAAGCAGGATTTAGTGTTTTTTTTTGTATTTAAAATTGTTCAAAAATGATGCGGTTGAATTAATAAAGAAAAAAAATCAAAAGAAATCATTTGATCTATTCGTGCATTGCAAAAATATAAAAATTATGTCGATTTCTTAAGAAATTTGGATCAATTTTAATTAAATTTATTTGAAATTTGCCTCTTTTTAAGGAAAAGAAAAAAAAAACAAAAAAAAAACCGGCCATATTGAAATTTTTCGTGCCACCGTACCACAAGGAAATTATTTTGTCAAAAAAGCACGATCATTCCACTTCGGCAGCGCTGTGCTGTGTTAGTAGAGTTAAACAAAAATTCAAATTCCCCTTTAGGGAACCACATTATGTAAATAGGCAATGTTTTACAAATTTGAACCAAATCACCCAACTGTTTGGTCTCTAGCTCAAATTACACTGTACGCACGGACGAACAGACCGACGGACCGTATGGAGAATCTAGCTTTTTCGGACTTCTCCATCATCTAAGTGTCAATTTTGATTACCGCCCCGAATTAAAATTTTTCAGTTTTTCTGTCAAAAAATTAAAGACATAAAATTTTGGATTCGGTTGACGCAGCCAAAGAAATTTAAGTTTTTTTTTTATTCTAATCGAAAACATTAAAATATTTTTGAGTTTTATTGGTAAAAGGAACCACTATTAGTTGGTCAATAGAAAGCCGGTTATCTGATTAAATAAAGTAAAAATATTGAGCACGTTCACTGTGGCGTATGTGCAACTTTTTTTTTTTTTTCTTTTATTATTTTTTTTTTCTTTTTCGTTCATGCTGTGGAATATTTCATTCATTCAGTAAGAAAGAAGCAAAAAAAAAAAGAAGTTTTGACGCGGCAATTATGTCATTTAAGAGACAAAAGAAACACCGAATCATCTTGGAGACACTTAAGCAAGCAACCCATTTCCACCATCAAACCAGAGGGATGAAATGACAGTTCATAGAATTAGAATTAGAAATATCTGGTAGAATAACATCCCCTATTTTCCTATGACATAATATAAGAGATTTGTCTGGCGCCAAGCTGCTGCTGCCAACTCTTGTGCTTCATTGATGTGGATACAATTTCAATGAATTATAAGAAGGAATTTGGACAAAAAAAAAAACAAGGATGAGGGTTGGTTTTTATTGATGGATCCATGCCATGCTCCTATGGGGGATACATAGCTTGAGATACAAATATCTCATTTCACTTCATAGTGAAGTTAAATTTATTGATGTGTGAAATTTAAATGCACAGAAAACCTGATCCCGTCCCGATGATGATGATTACCTATATATATGTGTACCTTGTATGTGTGGATAGGGTGAGTGTATGTATTTTAGGGGTTCTCATTATACGCAGAACGTTACTGTCGAGACACAATGTGCTATACATACGAAAATATTTCCGTCAAATGTGTGTAAAGAGTTGGGGGTTAATTCATTTGAAAAATTACATGAGTACAAATTTGTTTGGGGTTTATCAAGGGATCTGCTGTTTTACCAATAAAAAGTAAGCACATGTTAGCAAAAATTTAAATTAAAACATACATTTCAATTTGGTCGTTCTTTGTCAAATTTAAGCTTGATTGAGTTTGAGGTTTATAATAACTCAAATTAAATGAAATGACAGAAAGTTTGTTTTAGAAAGTTAATAGGTTAGAAAAATACTAAAAAGCTTTGAAATATACAAGAAAAAGATCAAAAATGCGTACCTACATATATAAAAAAAAATTTTTTCTTAATTTTTAGCTTATGAAGTAATTTTTTAAGTGAGAAAAAAATGATAGTACCTATTTTCGAGAATTGAAAAAAAAAACTGTGAATTTTAATGAGTCAAAAAGACCCAAGAAAAAATACACCTGCTTTAATCAAAAGTATAGTCAGCAACAAAACATTTCCGCCGTGTTGTCGTGATAAATGACTCTGTTCCCCTTTTCACCCAGAAAAGTTGGTAAACAAAATTTTATCATGCAACGACCAACATTCTTTCCCCCTCAGGAAATGGAGTAGCTTCAACACAGTTTTATTTTTTTTCTCACCCCACCAACACAGCCACGACCTGTGAATAAAACCCTTGCTAGGATGTGCTTAGAATATTTTTTGGTGCAGTAACTCAAAATTAATATGACATCATAAGTACATGGTTGGTTTTCAACAGTTTTCGTATTCTTCTTGTGGTTTCGAAAATGTCTTTCCTCACAGCAGGGGAAATGATATTAAGTGTATCTACACACCTGTGGGGGTGTTTTTTGTTATGAAAAATTGTGTATACCCACTCTTGGCCATTCCACGTATAGAAAAATATCTTATATAGCAGCAAACTAATTGACCTGTTTCCGTGTTGTTTTGAATTATTGCTACATTTAAGGTTGAATAGGACTTTACATGCAAAATGAAAATTATGTGGAAAGAAAATTGAAAATGCAGGGTATTTGCCTTTGTTGGAACAGAATTTTGAATAAAGTTCACACATTATCTTTTTGTAACATTAAAAATAATATGTAGGTATTGAAAGAGACTTTTTTTTTAAGAAAATGTATTAATAATAATCCGAGAATATTATTTTTATAGCAAATCTTTTTAACCTTTATATCTTTGGGATAAGTATATTTTTTTCCTGCAAAACAAAATTTCATGCTGCAATTAAAATTGACACTACGATGAAGGAGAAGTCCGAAAAACTGGGTTTTGCCTTACAGTCGGTTGATCTAAGCGTCTGGGCGTCTGTGCGGTCTGTGTCTCTGTTTGTCTACATGCTCCTGTGCGTCCACTATAATTTGACCTATAGCCTAAATAGTTGAGCCGATTTGCTTCAAATTTAGTACAAAGCATTTTTTTTCTTGATTTAGTTCATTTAAAACAGATGGCTGCGATAAAAATACTTCGTTTTTTCGAATTTTTGTCAAAAACGGCTCTAACGATTTTGATTAAATTTTGTACCTGTAATTACGATATAAATTGTAAGAAAATTTCATTTAAGATTTTTGCCAAAAAACCACTCATTGCGAAAATGGGGTTTTGATATTTTTTGACAAAATTGTCTTATTTTCAAGTTATCCGCGTTCAACTTTTAAATGAGTTGACCAATTTTGTTTATATTTTGATATCTGGTGCTTCTGAGTAGTTAAAATAACATTGGCGCAAAATTTTAGACGATTTAGCATGATGTTAAATCATTTTTAGTATGATGCTAGGTTAGAAAGAGGATTTTTCAAATTTTAAACGAATTAGAATCTTATTATCTTTCTAACATTGGCCGCGTGTTGTTGTAATGCCATAGGAAAATTCAGCTGATGAACCAAACAGCTGTTGTCAAAAACAAATCTTAAGCTATCCTAAAAATTTCGGGATACTAAACTATCTGATGTGCAATTTGAGGAACAGCTGGTTACAGCTGACTTTTGGTTTTCGGGTGTCGCTTGAGTAGTTGTTTGGTTTTATTTTTTTTTGTTGTTTATTTTTGGCTTTTAAACATAAAAATACCTATACAAATTGTTGCAAAAATAAACAAAATGAAGATACATATCTGTCAATTGGAAGGACACAACATACGTTTTTGAAAACACAGCAGAGATCTGGAAAAAAATAATTTCTGGTACGTACTTAAACTTTTGTCAGCTGTTCTAATTTTTGATAGGTAACCTATCCGGTTCTTTCGAAAACATATCCGATACAATAGTATCTCAGATAGCCTATCTGAGTACCCCCCGAATGTGGCCATTTTACTAAAGTTAAAATATACAAATGGCTGTTTTATCTTTTCAGTATCATACAAACTCCAAATGTCACTTTGATTGTAACTGTCAAAATGACATTTGAAGTTAGTATGTGAAACTGCTGTGATATGTCACTGTTTTAGGCGTGTTTAGCTGGATTTTATTAAGGAAATTAGTTTAGAATGATATGTACCTACTAGTTAAAAAATGTTTAAAGCTAAGAACATATATGACAAATTATTGATATAATCTCCAACGTAGATGACAGAAGAGTAGGTACACAGAATTTTTATAACAAAATTTTCAAGAACATATTAAGTTATTATTTTCAAAACACCATCACTATTAGTTATATATATCGACACCTTTCCGCGACATTTTCATACTGTTACATAAAGTTAATTATTTCATTTTTTCCACCAAAAGCAATCGGACCTTTTGTCATCTGTCAATAACAGTATTCTTAATAATGTTCAATGCTAAAATATGGCCTAATTGGTTTTGTTGCTGAGCAAACAAAAAACAAAATGTCGCTTACGATACTTTTTATTTTTGTCGCTTACGATAATTTGGAGGAAAGGGCTCGATATTTATTTATTTGTATGTCTTTACACATCTGAGGTATGAAGCAGTCTGACTACAAAGTACATTATCCTTTTATACTATCCCTATTTACTTAACCAATACTTTTTTCTACCTAAATTATCTACTGCTGCCTTTATGAGTGGTTCCCTTATCTGTCGCGTCTTTCATGTTGTATTTCGATGTGTTGTGTTGATTATGTTGTTTATTGTTTGATTGTTATATTGAGGTTCCCTTCCTGGGCGTAGGCCTCGGTTTGTTATCTGTGTTGTTTACTGTTTTATGGTTTTATATAGGTGTGTTAACTTATTATAATTGCAAAATCAAGAACATAATGAAACTGCAAATATTCAATTGCCAGTATACCACCATTATTTCATGACCTAAAATATTTTATCGACAAAAAAAAACCGAAACTAGATATTCTAATAATTTACCAACAAAATTGCATGAATTAATGTGAACGTTAATTAGCACTTTGCTCTTTTGAAAGATTGCAAAAAAAAAATATATATAGAATTTATATCTGACATCATATAGCTTGTGGGGATTGCCTCTTCGGTAATATCTACTCTCATAAGTCATAACCAATAATCATCAACATTATCATCATGATAATGTGGAGCATGTTGAAAATTAACCAAGTGACAGAGAAAATAAAGCACACGCACCACAAAACAACAAGCAATACTTGTACCGTTCCGTGCCTCTCTTTCAAATGTAACGCAACATTACCACAACTAAGCACAAATTCTCACGTTAACCGAATACGAAATCCAAAACCACAATCGGGTAACCTTCGAGTTAGTTCTGAGTTTTCACCTGACACTGTATCTCTGTATGGCAAATATTTATTTATAGTTGGCTTCACTTAGCTTGGCTACCTGTCTTTTATTATTATTAATACCACACATCTTTTCCTTGAATATTGCCAACATTTGTGATAGTATATCAGTGATGACAGTAATGCGCACATCTTACATCCGGCAATCTTTCTTGCTATTAACAGAAACATTCACGCATGATGTGATGGCTGCTGTATTGTAATTCGATGCAATTAATATGGAATAAATTCAGAACTTTTTCAAATGGAAAATAAACAATAGTTTAAAAATAATTATAACACAGTTATTTGATCAAGTAATTGCACAAATACTTGAACATGACAGTATTTTACGAAATTGTTTTTGTAATCATTTTATTTTTCATTATTGTATACCTACATACAGGGTGTCCCGGTAAGAATGGTCCAAACTAAATATGGTGATAGGAGAGGTTATGACCTCTCAGAATTTAGTAACTTGTTCTTACCAAATCGTAACGGTTTTCGAGTAACGGCAGTTTGTTTGAAATTTGTACAAACCTCTATTTTAAATAAGTTTTTTATTCACCCCGTCAAAAATTGATTTTTTATTTTTACACTAAAACATTGGCAAATAAAAAGACCTGTTTTGTGCATTAAAATAATTATTATTTTTTACGCGCTTATTTAAAAATTACTAGATAAACTCATAGACCACATTAGTTCTGGTGTTGTTTTTTATTTAAAACACCTAATCCATCGAACCAGAGTGTAATACTGACGTTTTTTATAATGTAAAGGTGATATTTCATCCTTATCCTTGTTTCAAACTCTTGGCCTATAATCAAAACGTTGCCACAAGGATTTGCCGTAATCGTAATCCATAACAATCGTGGCGCATTACGGTAAAAAAACTGCCATTATTGTTAAAACTGCACAAATTATGTTATTTTGAGAATCGAAATTAGTCTCTCGATTGATACAATATGTCACTAGTAGTAATAAAACAGAATTTAAATTAAATTTAATTAATTGAATTTAAAACTCGATTTAAAGAAATGCATTCTATTTTAATTTGTTTTCGAACCATGTTTTTTGAATTTACGCATGGCATGGCTATAACTTTTGATCTAAGGCTAGCTTTAGTAAGTTTTCTACATTTTGAGAAACTAGAAGAACAAGGTGAGTTTTTAAGAGTAAGAATAAATATTGAATCCTACAAATTTTTTTCAGGATGCTCTTTCATTGGCCAATGTTTAAGTACATAAAAAAATAAAAAATCAATTATGAACGGGGTGAATAAAAAAACTCGTTTCAAACAAACAGCAGTTACTCGAAAAACGTTACGATTTGGTAAGAACAAGTTACTGAATTCTGAGAGCTCATGACCTCTCCTATCACCATATTTAGTTTGAACCGTTCTTACCGGGACACCCTGTATAATATAATCATTTCAACAGTAAAGTTAAAGGTAGGTAGTCGTGATTGACCTTCTCCATTAAAGATATTTTGCTGGATTTTAATTTGAAAATCTTATTATTAAGTTCCATGAACAATAATTGTCTCACTTAATCAAAACTTGTGTCTTCACTTCTTCATAGCTTTCATTAGTCCCTGAATTAACTCAGCGTTCCCTCAATCTGTCCACAAAAAAAAAAAAAAAAAAAAAAACAGATTGTCAATCAAAAACCCACCTCACTTTGCTTTAATAAAAAGTAATGTGATATTTTAACCTCCAATCAAGGGTTGACATCATCTTCTCATCTTCGTTCTTATTCCAAATTAATTAAACACTGCCTCAGACTTATAAATACACTATACGATGTTCACACTTGCTCGCCCTAGATCTCTAGCCTAATTGGCAAATATTATATTAACCACGCATTTAATGTCCATCATATCAATTGCTTCTCGTCACAATATGACACTACAAGCTCATCATAGTTGATTTTTGCCATGAGCGCAAAAATAATAGCAGACAATAATTTGTTCTAGGACGCCCACTCTTTCACGCATTTAACGTCATCATGATCATAATCTAGTGATAGCCCCGAAAACCATCAAACTCGTAGTAATTAAAAATTAACTATGAAGTTGGTTGTGGGATGTTTTCTTAATTTTACGAGTCGAGTATTTTATAGGCCTCATATTTTGTGGCCCCGGGAGAAAGAAAGTTGTTTTGCCAAACCCAATCAATCTGGCAATTTCATCTAATTAATTGATTTCATTACACAAGCCACCGATAAAGGTGGCTTCCCCGGAACCGAATTGAACCGATTGAATGAAATAAAGGTAAACATATGAGTACTTTTTAATTCAACTAACATAGCCTACTTTGGGTTCAAGAGATTATTGCACGTGCCTCGAATTTCTATAGAAATTCTGGAACGGTATGATGTTTGCTTTGGATGATTATGCCCTGTGAGGAAATAAATAGGGTGTCCCATTTTATGCAGCTGCTTTCGAAATATTTCAAAGCACATAATACATTAACCTTAAAAGGAGCCTTAAGTATGCAAATTATTGTGGAAAACAAATTTAATCTCCAAAAAGGCAAGCTTTGGAAATCCCCTTTAAATATTTTCTTTTGCTAAAATCTCAAAAAAAAAAAAAAAAATATCCCCAACTAAAAAATATGCACGACTGGATCGCACAAACTTGCTCTTGTAGTTGAATGAGTATCAACAAATTTGGACAAAAAGTCAGAAAAAATTTGGATAAGAAGTCAATAAAAAAATTAATTTTATGTTTGATTTTTTTTTTGTTATTTTTTTTTTCAAAAATTAAAAAAAAAATATTGTTTGAACTACTCAGAATACATAATTAGTAAATAAAAATAAAATTGGTTAAATCACTCAGAAGATCCTACGCGAATAACTCTAAAATAAGGCAATTTTCTCAAAAAAACATCGATACCCAATTTCCACAGTTCGAATTTTTCGGCAAAAACTTGAAATCCAGTTTTTGTATAACCAATTTGGTCATTTTAAGTATGAAGTTTATTCAAAATCGTTTTTGTGAAAAATTGAAAAAAAAACCCGAAACATGGCAGCTATACCTGTTCTAGGTGACCTAAATCAAAAATACCGTTTAGTGCCTGAACAGAATGACGACGGACACGGAACTGGAGCTGCAACTGGAATAGCTGTCAAAATATATGAATACACACAAATTCAATATTTCGAACACAACGGAACGTAGCAGCATACGGAGCTGCAACCGCAGACGGAATAGGTCACCAACATTTAGCTTTTCGCGTACGACACTTTTGACGTTCCAAATTGTATCGCGAAAAAAATTATTTATTAAAATGTAAAGTATTGGAAACAAAAAATTTGAATTCTGAGCTTGTACATAAGAATATTGTTTTGTTTTTCTTCAAAATACTTTCAAAGCTGTATACATCTGCATTGTGGGCACGTAAAAACAATAACGTAGGACACTTTTTGACAGCTCTTCCAGTTCTGTCTGCGGCTCCAGTTCCAGCATTCTATTCTGTTCAGGCATTTATATTGTCATATCTGTCAAATTGCATGAAAACTTTGTGAAGTTGCGCTCAGCTTTTTACTCCGTTCGCTCGGTTATTTAATCCTGAGCTCATAGAGCACGCTCCGAGCTAGCTCTGAACGAAAAAAGAAACACAAATTCCGAACTCTGAGCGCTCTGAGTTCAAAAAGAAACACAAAATTTTTGTTTGACAATTCGAGCTCAGCTCTGAGCTGCTCTGAACTAAAAAAGAAAAACGCCTTCAGACTTCTCTTTAATCATAGTGAAAATTTTGATTACAACCTCGAAATTTTGCGGGTGAAATGAATAAATAAGAGCATATGCTCATAGTACGTGCTCAATATATAAAACTAAGCCGGTAGGTATGAAAATGCTTTTGATAAAGTATTTTATTTATACTAAAATCGAGAACTCACTCCGAGAATTAGAGTTTAAAGCAAGTGCTCTGTTTTATTGATACCGCCCACTTTTCTCTTTAAAAGATATATATAGCTAAAAAAAAAAAACATTTAGCTCGTGTTCTATTAGTCATTACCTAATTATCATCAAAATTAAAGCCTTTGAATTTAGGTAACATTATTTCATTAAAAAAAGAAACACAAATCACGCTCTTGAAAAAAATTTAGCAAAATCGCTAAATCCAAAATCAACAGGACAGAAGTCAAAAAAAGTCAAACGTCGAATGACGCAAAATAATTTGAAAAATTAAATTACAGATTTCCTCAAAATAAGGAAGAACTAAACCATTTGTATTCGAAATGGTGCAGATATGCAAACTATTGTTTTCATAAAACATAAATTTTCCATTTGTATTCATATAAATGAAACACCTTGTTTTCTTACAAGAACCCAAAATACTTAGAATTGATAGAATAATTTTCCAAAAGCACACACAGCACAACTGTTATTGAACTCTAAGGTTTATTGTTTAAGAATTGAATCGAAATTAAATCCCTATAATTAACATGTTTACAGCTTACTTAACAATAGCTTGCACTGGCAACTTTATTATTGTGTAGACGATTGTCCGCCTTTTGTTTTCGTTTTAAGAATGAAATCTTCGTCCCACAATATACGAAAACTTCACGTAATGAAGCTTATACAATACATACCATACCTACATAAATGTAGTAGTAGACGTTAAATAATGCCATTGCTGTGGCCCTATCGCCTTCACACATTTTCCTAGAGGATCCTTGTTCTTTTCTTCATAAAATATTCAATGAAAGACTCTTGAAGGCAAACACAAAGTTTCATACTACTTGTATCTGAAAAGAATGGAGTATATTATGCAGGTACTATGTATGTAGCTAGAATTATTATAGAGGAGAGAGAAACCCTTAACTTAGCATTCAAGTTTTTTTTTTTCTTTTTTTTTGTTCAAGAGCATTCCTATATTTTTGAAGTGTAGGAGAATACATCCTTTTTACTGTGAACTAAAACATAAAGATGCAGAAGTTTAAAAAAATAGTTGAGAGCATATAAAATCACCTATACAATATTGTTATTTAAGGTCTCCTTGTTTTATAATTCTTGTATTTTTCGGTCGAATTGAGTTTAAACTTTTTTTACATTATCAATTTGGGGTATTTCTTTGTTGGTATTGTTATTGGTTTTGAAATATAATATTATTCTTTGAAAAGTGAACAAAAAAAATCTAACTGAACAAATTTGGGATTCTTTTTTCATTCTGATACTAAACATTCAAGTTAGTTACTTCCCCTGAAAAGTAGGTCACAATCATTGGTAGTTGCTGGCGCTGGGCCATAATAATTTACCAATAGATTTTTTATTTTTAAACTAGGGGCTTACGACAAATATTACTGTTTTTTTCTGTGGAATCCCACGGTTTGTCCTTCTCTGGCCTCAAGTTGTATTTTATGTTGAAATCAAAAGGATAACATTTTTAAAAATTTAAATTTTTATTTCGAAAATAACATACAACATATGCAGAGAATTGTTTACAAAAACAATACCTTAAACTGACGAATAACTAACAAAATAAATAAAATTTATTTATACCGTTTGCACAATTTCTAGTCAAAATACTAAAAAGCGAATACTTAAGTATTTTAGTTTTTGAGAAAGTTTAAAATAACATAAATAAGTTTTCCTTAAATTCGACTTTAATCCATTATTATTTTATTCATGCAAAGATCCTATTTCCACTAAGTATATAGTAAAGTTAATTTGGTTATTTTCAATTTTCTCAAAAACTAAAAAAAAATTATGTAGTTGGAACACAATTTTTTTCAATATTTTTCCAAAATTGTGAGTTTGAAAATTAATTTTTCAAAAACTGTTCTCTCAAATAATTCGAATTGAAAATAAAATAAAAGAATGGACTTCTGGCTTTAAAAAAAAGTATAGCATTAGATTGTAGGTGTTGTCGTTGTTTTTTAATATTTTTTTTCTATTTCAATCCGCTTTCTTAGAAAATTGCCCGTCCTATGTAAGCGGCGTGTATTACACCCAACCCCACCCCATCCTTCAATTCGATTTTTTTCTTGTCTGCTTAACCTACACGCTTTTGCTTTTTGTCACACCTTACGCAAATCACCCTGTATAGATTTAAAAAAAAATTCAAAGCTATACGGTCGTAAAATGTGAACGCTAGCAAAACGACTCGGGTCGGCCGACACGTCGTTTAATGTGAACCACCCTAAACACTAAATAAAATCGATATGAAGCAGTGGCGTACATATTTAGATTTTAATACACCCAAACGCATTTTCTGACAGTGGCACTTTCATTAAACTGTTTTCATCCTATTTTCAAATGGAAGTCAACATCTCATAAATTTTAGCGTTCATCGAAAAAAAATATGAATTGCGAAATAATTTTTTTCCGGCTCTTAAATTTTCTGCCCTAGGCTAATGCCCATTCAGTCCATATCGAGCCCTTTCCGCCATATTATCGTAAGCGACAAAAAATAAAAGTATTGTAAGCGATATTTGATTTTTTGTTTGCCCACCAACAAAACCAATTAGGCAAAATTTCAGCATTGAATATTATTAACAATACTGTGTTACTGACAAATGACAAGAAATCCGATTTCCGTTATACCTATTCACAGGAAAAATTGATACCTAATTAACTTTTTTGTGACCATACGAAAATTTCGCTTACGGAAAAGGGTCGATAGCTCTGAACTGCAGATAAAAACTTTTATAAATTGTAATTGTAAGTCTTAAATGATTGTAGACCCTTAACAAATGACTTATTGCATGGAGGCCAGGCCCATTATTATTAAATCAGCTGAAAAATTCAAAGATATAGGTGGGATAGAAATGTTAATAGTTACGCCCAGTTTTCTCTCTACAACACTAAAAATATGTTTACATATTTTTAAATGAAATGATAATTGGACTTACAAAAGCACTGAACTTCTGGTTCACTCGCCCATAATCATATTTAAACATGTTCACAAAATCCTCTTTTATGGCACCATGCCAAAACAACCTAGTCATATTAAATAATGTTCATTTCTTTTTTGCTGACCTATAATCCTCAGAAATAAGCCACACCCAACAAAATATGTGTTATAAAAGGACAAACAAGTCATCGATCCTTGACTGACTATGTGTTACGTAGACGTTCACACGTACCACGTACCGATGACGACATATAATTAAGTTAACTTGTTGCATTGAGTCCAAGTTGATGAGTTAACTAACCTCAATTTAGTTAACAACAAACTCTTTGTTTCTATTCAATTTATATATAGAGGATGTGAGTTTGGTGGATTAAAATGTGGTTTTGTTGTTTTTTTTTTGTATCCTTTGTGTAGGTTTATAATTTTATAGAAAAGCCGAAAAAAAGATTTATGAAGGTTGAGTCTTTATTTCTTTTTATTTCAAGCAAAAGGACTTAAAAAGTGGTTAACCAAGGAAATAAGAAAAAGATTAAGAGCCTTAAGCTATTCAACTTATAAAGGAAATTTTCATACGAACTACCTACAAAGAATATTTATATAAGCAAAACAATTCCAGGTTAAGAGAGTGACAGCACTTGAACTTCTGATTCAATTTTCTTTTAAAGGACAAATTTAATTTTACTCATATTCGAAAATACAAAATTTTGTAAGAATAACTTATGGAGACATCGAATTATCCTTTATTGGATACAAAGAGGTATGCTTATGGTTGGCTGCTTGGCATTGATTTAAACTAACTTGAGATTTTATATCAAGGTCAATTATACTAATTGTAAGTGTGAGCTTTTTATGTGGTGTGAACACTAAACACTAATAAACTAAGCCAATAAAAGTGGGATAAAAGTCCGATTTACGATTTAACAATTTTTATTGAACATTTATATACAATTTGAGTTAACTTACAACTATAGAATAAATAAAAATAAATAAATTTGGTGGCACAATGGCCCATGAAGAACCAGGACCTAATGACTTACAACTCTAAACCATTCCTGTTTGCATGCCTGCAGGAATGGAGGGACCTACATTTTATTGCCGAATCCGAACAGCTGGTGAGCGGCCCTTTTCTATGACAGGAGATACTCTTGGAGGAATTGTCACTTCCTAGCAAGAGGTAGTAGCCCTGAAAAAAAAACTTAAGGTGGAAGCGGCTGGGATTGAACCCAGACCTCTGGCATGACAGTCCAACGCACTAACCATTACGCCACGGGCTACACTACAAAACTATAGAATACATTTTGAGAAAATAAAATCTTATGGCACATAGGGGGCCTATACTTTTACATTGGCTTAGACATGTCAACTTAAAATTTAAAGTCGTTTGACTTTGATGTTCTCGGGGTGTTCCATCCTGATGGTTGTCCAGTTGAGTTTTGGGTGTGGTTTATTGGATGTTTGGCATTTAGCAACGGTAATAGGCTGACCCTGTGTCAGCGTAGAAAGAAACGGTTGCTTCGTCGTTGTCCGTGAAGATATTGGCATCCAGGGTTTCCATCACACTGAGGTATCTTGACTCATTGCTCGGTGGCCATCCTTCTCATTAGCTGATTAGGGTGATTGACGGTGTTCTGCACTAGCTTCTTTGCCGAATTTAGTAAGTACTTGTTCATCGGTGTTATCCTTGCTTCTTTGAAGAGGTCCTCGTTTCTGTAGTGCTGCCTTCGCTGTCGGTCGAAGTGGAGTCTGGTTGGAGTTCCTTCATCGCTGTGATATTGGGAAACTGAATCATATTGTGAATCATATTGGGAAACTGTAGCTGATCACTAGCTGCAGGAGTTGCTTGTACACAAGAAGTATCTTTGTCTGTTGGCTTATCCCTGATCTTCTCCTCATCGAAGGGTGTAGTCGGTGAAATGCCCAGCTCGCTTTTCTGAATTCACTTTTTGAGTGCGTGTTGAACCGCCAGCAACTCGTTGAAGTTGATCCCAAGATATTTGACGTTCCTCTTGGCAGCAATGGTGGATCCATCTGGAAGCTTCAGAACTAAGTTTCTGGAGGTAGCTGATGAGCGACTTCTGCCATTATGAGATCTCCTGAAGCAGACAAGCTCCAAATTCGCTGTGTTTATTTTGATGCCCCATTTCTTGTAAAAGTCAAACAATTTGCTGATGTGTGCCTCTACTATCCGTGCGGCGGCGACTAGTGGTGACATTAAGGTTGCATATGTAAGTGACTCATTAGCAAACAGCAGGTTTTCACAGTTAGTTGGGACTGGTTGGTCCGATGTCATTAGACTGTAGAGGAAGGGGCCAAGTTTCGAACCTTGTGCTACTCCGGCTTTGATGTTCTTCACAGTTGATGAGCAGTTTCCCAACTGCACAAAAAAGTTCCTGGAAGAAAGAAAAGAAAAAATAATTTGTATTAATGGCGTGGGTAAATGTAGAAGATGTAGTTTGTGTATAAAGTCATCTATCCAGACGCTGTCGAATGCTTTCTCGACATCTAGAAAGCATACGACTGTGACACGATGACTTTTGAGGGCTATGGTGGTATCATGCTGGAACTTCATGAGTGGGTGTAGTGTTGAGTGCTTCTCCCGAAAGCCAAACTGCATGTCTGTAAGTTTTCTTAATATCAGCTCTTCCAAGAGCTTGCTTAGGTTGCTGAGGAGGGATATTGGCCTGTAGTTAGAGATCAAGTTCCTGACACCTTTCTTCGGGATTGCCACGATCTTCGCTGTTTTCCCTTTTTGAGGGAAGTAGTTGTTGTTGATGCAGTTGTTTAGGATGATGGTTAGAAGGATCAAAACTGTCTCTGGCATCATCTTTATGATGTTGGAAATTTAGTCTGGTCCTGTTGACTTCTTTGGCCTGTAGCTGCTGATTATTTCAGCTATTTCATCTGTGGTGCTTAGGTTTGGGCACACTGGGTCACTCGCTGGATTATGGTGTCGTCGCTGAAAGTTGTTCTGTCCGTGTTAGGTGCCAAGGTTAGTTGAATGGAATCCTTCACTTCATCAAGGAAGACTGGATCTGTAGTTGGATTGGGGGTGAAGTTTCCTTCAAAATAGTCTGCAAATGCTTCAGCTTTATCCTGTGTCGTATTGACTTCTTCGTTGTTGGGGGTAATGGTTTCCGGCATCTGTGGTCTTTTCCCAATTAGTTTGTTGATGTTCTTGAAGCCGTCAGGTCCAGGTTTGATTGATTGTAGTTTCTTGTTGAATTAGTTATTGTAATGGTGCTGGATAGAGTTCCGCAACAAAATGTTGACGCACTTTAGCCCGCTCCATACTGTCTTGAAGTTGCAGTTCGTTGTGTTCAGTTCGCGCTAGTGGATCCTTTGTAGACGTTTCCTTAAATGTTGATGTCGATGAGTGTACATATTCTGGATATACACTCAGGAAGGTGCTGGTATCTGTCCTTTGACGTCTTGGACACAACACGAAGTGTGGAATAAAAGTCCACATCAAAGGTTTGCCCCCTTACTGAATAAACACTCACTATGTGTGAACTCTTATATGCATAAAATTCGGTGAAATCATTACAACTGAGATTGATTCCTTTAAGTGTTTGCCATTGATAACTTTAATTAAAATAACTAAAAAAAATTCTTAGGAAATAATACTATACTACCTACTTATTATGGATAGAATAATGACATTGAATTGAAGATAATGTATATGCATTCAAATAAATTATAACTCCTGACTACATAACTTGTCACGTTGGAAAAATACAAACATAACTGAATTGCTTCATAGACCGCATTAAATATTAAAAAAAAAAAAAACATTTCAAATTCATTGAAAAAGGTTTATAAAAGAACTAGGAGCCATATCTCTCCGTATGTCACGTTTTATTGCAGTTCACTTAGGAAAACTAAAAAAAAATTATGTTTTTCTCTCATGTTTCCATATAATAAAATAACCTCATTTTTACTATCAGAAAAACTATACAAGCTATAGAAATGTGTTGCAAGTACTTGCTCAAGGCTATAAGACCAGCATAGAATTAAATTTATAAGTGAGTTTCTTTTTTTTTTTTTTAAATAGAAACACGCATAAACGTAGTTGGAAAAGTTATAATACGAAAGCACAAAACTTTTATTCCTCTAGAAAGCGTTCGACAAATCCATCCGAAAAATTCAAAATTATTAAAAAAAGGGATTTTAAATTAATTTTTCTTTTTTTTTTTTAAATATTTTTAATTTTTTAATGCAAGAATACTTTGTATCAAATTGGACGAAAATTAGTCCCCCAGTTTAGGCTCTAGCTCAGTTAATAGTCGACGGATGTACACACATGCTAAGACCAACAGAACGGTATGGCGGAAACTACCTTTTGGGACTTTCCATCATCGTAAAGTTGAATTCAAATTCGAGGAAAAAATGTGTGAGTTTATTAAGAAAATTAGTATACCCATTAAGCCTGCAAGTTATAACAAAGGTAGACAGAGCTAATTCCATGACGAAAGTTTTTTAACTCCTGTACCATCGCAATCCTCTACTTTGGCATTAAAATATCGGGTTCGATATTTTTACTGTGCATATGTAACTTGCCCTAATAGTACCTACATTTGCATCTTATTTTAAAATAATGAAATTGCTTTTACTTTTACGATAAAATATCTCTTTTTATTGAGTTCTGAGAAAAACAAAACTTTGACTATCTTAGCTTGGATCAACCTTTTTTTATATGTGTCTCTTATTTATATGAAAACTTTTGTATATTATAAAATGTTTTTTAATGTTGTTTTTTTTTTGTCTTTCTTTGCAGAAAATCGACATTAAATGGAAGAATAACCACAGAGAGCAGATTTTAGTTTAAGGAATAAACAAATCCATGCAGCATTTATAGTAATTTATTCAAGGGAAAAAAAACAAACCAATTCCCTGTGTCAAAATGTTTCTACCTGTCAAACCTAACATGTAAGTTCCAACTCAAATGGTAATTTTTTTTTTATTTTTATTTTTCATAGATATGTAGGTAAAGATAAATAGGTACATACATATGTATATCCTTTTGGGAAATCAATTTGATAACTGAATTATTTATTATCAATTTTAAATCCATTCTATGTATTCCACCGTTAATTTTTTGTGTAGAGGAAGTGTTTTCCTGGAATAACTCAAAAACTCTTATTTCTATTTCAAATTTAAATTTTCCGGCAGAAGCTTTATCTTGTTTATAACCAATTATACCTTTTCAACATAAAAAAATATAAACTATTATTTTTTGAAAAAAAAATATATATCGTGAAAAAGGGAAAAACTAAGATTTTTTAAAAATTTTGGTAAAACTATTAAAAACAATTAAAGCTCAGCACCATTAAAAATGGAGACTTGAAATATCTATATATAATATAATATATAATATATATATAATATATATAATATAATATATATAATATAATATATATAATATAATATATAATATCTATATTTCCAGCCAAAACAAAAATAAAACGAATTAAAAATACATACAAAAATTAATTCGTAAACAATTGGTGGTAGCGCATGTTGTTGCTGTTTACAAATTCATTAAAAACAATTAAAAACCAATAGATTTAGTAACAGAAACAGCATTTATATTAATCTTTTCAGCACCAGAGCAATCATAAAGTTCTCATTTTCTGAACACATTCATGAAATTTTCGTTTGTACGATAGTTGGCTCTGTTTCGTCGAAATTAAAAGTTTGATCTGGTTTATGATGCCTGTGCTTACTATACATAAGCACTTTCAACAATATCAAAGAATTAGTTAATTGATGTGCGATTGAAACCAAGAACACGAGCATGGGTTTTCTTGCAGACAATTTGTCTATAACGAGCCCTTTTCGCCAAATTATCGTAAGCGACATTTTCATATTTTCACATAAAGTTAATTATTTCATTTTTTTCTGTACAACGAAAGCAATCGGACTGTTTGTCATCTGTCATTGGCCTAATTGGTTCCATTTCTGAGCAAACAAAAAACAGAATGTCGCTTACGATACTTTTATTTTTTGTCGCTAACGATAATTTGGCGGAAAGGGCTCGATATGATTTTTGTAGAAACGAATATGGGATCCCATTTTGTATGGAAAGTTGATACACCATACTTCTCACACCTAATTGAGTCAGTCGGTAGAATTTTGCTTCCATCGCCAAAAAATATTCTATGAGGTTCATTTCTAGATATATTCAAAAGAGTGGCAAAATAGGATTTCTGACAAGAGTTTTTTTGACGACTAATTCGGAATAGTAGCCGTGGCGTGATGGTTAGTGCGATGGACTGTCATCCTCCAAGAGTATCTCCTGTCACAGAAAAGTGCCGCTCGTTAGCCGTTCGGATTCGGCAATAAAATGTAGGTCCCCTCCATTCCTGCAGACACGCACACAGGAATGGTTGAGAGTTGTAAGTCACTAGGCCCTAGTTCTTCATGAGCTGTTGTGCCATCAAATTTATTTATTTATTTATAATTCGGACATAGGTTTTCATCCTTTAGGTACTAAATTTCTAAAGATTGTTTTTGGGGGTGGAAAATATTTAAGCTGCCAATTTATTGCTCGGTACTGCTTGAAAGCTTTTTTCACTTGATCTGAGTCCCAAATTTCTTTTTAGTGTGTAAGTTACTCAACTACCTCTTGCAGTTAGATTAAACAAGGAACATTTTTTCTTAGATTTTACACGATACCCAATAATATTTTGCCGCTGTTTTTAATATGGCCCCGAGAAACATATTACCTACATGGGGCCACATTAGCTGCTTGGAAATGTTTTTATAAAATCAAACTTAAGTTGTATGATGAGATCCTACTCACCGGGACTTTGTGAACCAAAAAATTAGAGTTTTATCCTATCCTATTCAAAAATTCTATTTATCAACAAACCGTTAGTCTTTACACTCAAAATTTCACGGTCAAATGAAGTTTTTGTTTTGATGTTTTACTTTAAGTGGGAATTATTATGTCACTTTAGCGCTCAGAGCGCCAGTATTTTCCATATGAACTATTTGAGTAGAGATGCTTGAGAAAATTAAGGTTTCGAACCGATGTCTATTGCAGGGGCCATAATACCGACCTTTCCTCTACCGAATTCTATCAGCAAGGTTAAAGCCTCTAAGAGTATTTCTTGATAAAGAAGGTTTTGTAGGTTTACTCCATTTCTCCTAACTTACAAGACGCACCTTGAGGTTTGAAATATACCTATTGATAGAGATCAAAAATTTAACTAAGCGTTAATCAAAACTTTCGAATCAATTATCCAATTTTTACTTAATCTTTTACCTGTTCCTATCGTAAGATTGTTTTTTGACATTGTAAAATCAAGTATACATTTATGAAAAATTCGAATTCAAATTATTATACATATAAATATTTTAGCCATTCTTTTTAAATTCATGAACTGATATAAAATTCTGTAAGTCTTTGTAATAAATATAAAAAACAAATGCTGAAAACTTTATTGATGTAGAACATAAATATGTACATCTAAATTAACCGACAACAGTTTGACACGCTAATCTAAAAAAAAAAAAAAAAAAAAAAAAAAAAAAAACATCTAGAACATAAATTGCTACCTTGTAAAATGTCGAATATTTATTATTTATTCCATTCAAACAAGTATTGTTTTTAATCTCACCATCATAGAACATGTGTTTTTATTTTCAACAAGAGATTTTATAGTCCTTGAAAAAATTCTTTCTTATTGTTTTAGCCTGACGTGTTGTTTTTTCAATGTCATTTTCGTTTCCAAATTATCCTCTTAGAATGGCTCATTTTGCTGACACAACTCAACCCACCTCTCATCCCATGATCCTTGTGATGAAACTGCTTTTTTTAATGAAATTTGTTTTGTCCTGGATTTTGGATGGCGGGTTGTATTTCTGGGGTTTATATATTTTTTCAAGCATACTTAAAAACTGCAATTTAGTTCCTTTTTATCCTTTGGAATTGAAGTTCTCAGATTTGAATTTGAACTTTGAAATATGTAGTCTCCTTGTTGTTGGGAAAATTAAAATTGAAAATGAAAACCAGTTCAAATTTAATTTTTTGATGACAGCTTGGATGGTGGTGGTTGGCGGCATGGTGGCGGCGAAAACTTGTTAACATCTCACAACTTCTCTCCTTGGAATATTTTTACAACTCTTGTAATTCTCTTGTGATTCCTGTTTCCGCAATCAAATCGATATACTTTGTAGGTAACATAGGAATTTGAAAGCAAGAAAATACAAAGGGGATAAAGGAAACTCCTCCTTCCCGGGACATATTCCATCGATTTTCTGTTTATTTGTCGTATTTTTTCGCTTATTCCTTTGCTGTTTGTGTTAAGCTTGGTAGTCCTACCCTCCCGTCGGCACTCTAGTAGGGTGATGTCATGCATAAATAAAAAAAATAAACTATAAATATAAAGTGTATATCTACTACCCCTGTGCACCCTCTTTTCCCTATACATATGTATAGAATTCTTTGTACAAAAAAAATCAATAAAAAACCTTGAATTTTTGTTAAAGTTCCGGTTAAAGTATTGAATTACCAAAAAAAAGGCACCCGCTTGGCAATAGATGTTTTTTATGTGTATTTCAGAAACTCAATTTTTTACGAACTTGGAAACTATAAAAGCTCACATTATGGCCTTTACAAATAAAAATATAAAAGATTGGGGGTAAGAATATGTCGTCCCCTAAAGCAAATATCTATTTTCTATTTGGTCATTCGGATGATGGGTTTTTGGTGAGCATTTTGTCCATTCGCATGGATAAATTTGTTGGTCCTTTGATCAATGTTGGTATTTTTTTAAAAATGAACAAAACAAACTATCTACATACATTGGTACTATAGAAAAATGATACCCTTGAGGGCAGATTGAATGATTCGATTTGAATTTTTTTGTTTGTATATTTGATAGACGACAATATGAATAGATTGATATGTTGTTCTTTTTTTTTGTCATTTTTTTTTGAACAGAACCACCGAAAGTGGCAGTGGTAATAGTGAGGATGTAACCACCACCAGCAATAATTCAACACAAACACCCAGCGATTTAAGCCCACCGGGACCAAACGAGGAAGTTCTGCCACAGGCACATCACCAAAATCCTGGACACTGTATTGCATCCTTTTCGGCCATCAATCAAATGCGAAATAATGCACAGGTGAGTTCTTTTTTTATTTCATTTGTAGAAATGTCCCATTCAGATCACGTATACATACATAATGTATGTGAATTTTGGTGAAATTTGATGTCTGAGAAGTGTAAGGGAATGGATATGAATACTAATTGAGGAAAATTGAAATTGATGTTGTCTGGGAGTATAAAACACTTACAGAAGAAATTGCAAAAATTTAAAGTTCGCAAGGTCATTTTTTTTTTTTTTCAGAAAACTCTTAATACTCCTTGAACTATATGGAACTTGATGCCTTCCATAAATATACATGTAAATACATATTAGAGGATATCCTCGTACGTTGAACTCCATGGAGGTTATCGCGAATAAAATCCAAAAAAAAAACCTCTCTGAAAAGTTGGAAAGGTGGCAGATGCTAGAAAGTTTCTGTCGGAATTTATTGGTTTCGGGAATATATTTTCCAGGAAAATTTTGTTGTCATTTCATCGGAGTTTTGTTCGGGGGAAAACAATGCTAAATTAATCTCCCGAAATTCACGATATAGGGCCCATAGTAGTTTAATTGCAGGCCCAATGGTGACCTACTAATATTTCTTACACAAATACGGAATTAAATATATGTAAATCGTAAAAAAACTGACAGTCTTTCGAAATATGTATTTTATCAATACCTTAAAAAATAACGGTTATAAAATAACGGTTAAGCTTGTACATATTATATAGGCCCATTTGCTGAAATGAAACTTAAGTATTTAAGCACAGACACTATAGTTCCATATCGCATGCAGAAGAAAAAAATACGATCACTGGGACATAGACGTACGTCCCAGTTTAATCAAATTTGTGGGCCCTATATACTATAAATGATTATATAAAAGATAGATACACACACATACACATACACATAAAAACAAAACACCAGCTATAGTACATAAGTATTTTGGCCAACCAATTCAGATTTTATAGAAAAAAGAAAAAGGGATCACAAGCAAAAAACATTGAAAAAGTTATCATTATTATTTGTATGGAATGCGATATCTATGTAACTCTATTATCTGTGATTTAAGTTTAACATAAGAGCTTATGTGACATAAGCGTTTGAGTTGAACATAAATATTTAAATTTCGTTTCAGCACATGGCCCTTAGAAAAGTTTGTGAACGTAATAAATTAGGTATGTACCTACGTATTGCAAAAATATTCAAGATACCACGTAACGTCGAAGAAAATAGCATTGCCATGTTTAAAAGAAAATTGATTTTACTACCCCTGAAGCATACATTATAGCTTTATTTTAGTTTTCATGTACATACATCTGTAGGTATATAATTTGTATTATAAGACCCTCTTGTAAAAACAAATTAAGCCTGGCCTTGAACTATAATTTTCCAGATTCAATAGTTTTAATCTTGGATTTTTTTTAAAAAGCTTTATCTACTACTACGACTAGTCTTCGCACTCTCTTTTACTACTATTTTATGACTATCATGACTTTCGAGAATAACGAGATTTTTCCTTGTAAGTTCTCAGTTTACCTACATACTGGGTTTTAATACTAATTTTTATAAATTTTTATTTTTAGTGCTCATACGCCACAGTGAACTGAACTGTTTTTATTTATTTACAAATTAAATGAAGTACTTTTCTCAAGCCCAATCACTTATTTTGCAGTAAAATAAGCTGCTGAATCAATATCGGAACATCTTAAAGTTCAAAAGTTCGATAGCTTGAATAAATTCTAAGTATAGAAATATCTTTTTCTTCAATAAGAATGTAATATGCATTTCAATAATTGGTTATTAAAGTTAGTCAATAATTTCCTATCCACATTTTTTTTTCATATTTTATCTTAAATGAAGGTCAAACTTTCACTGAAGTCATTGATTTTTTATAAAACCTTCCGTGATAACTTTGTATTAATTGATTCAAAGTAGAGTGACCTTTTTTAACGTTCGCCTCGTCAATATAAAAATAGTCGTGTCCTTGAAGCAGCCGAAAATATCGTCAAATTCAATCAATACCTCTTAATTGTTGCCGCGTGCGTGTAGAAAAATTGTGCATATAATATACGAATAGAATGATACATACGTATATATTTCGGATGAACGTGAGAAGCTAATATAATTTCATATTGTCCATCATTATGTGTACCTTAAGTTGAAAAGGAGGCAGAAAAATATCCTTATACATCAATCAAATTTTAATATCATGCAAATTAGTTTAAATAAAAAGTACAAAGTGATTATCTTCCTTTTTTAGTAAAAAGATTTTTTAACCTGATCATCCTGAGTTACTTTTCCAGCTTACAAAATATACATCTTACAAAAAATATGCATCAAAACGTCAAAAGTTTACAACATATTAAAGTCCAGGCAGTACTAATAATCACTGTGCATCAAACCAAGTAATATTTACAATGCACTTTTCTGCACTTATTCCATCAAAACTCTATACGATGAACAATATAATGCTTTTTTTGATTTTCTGCCCCGAAGCCGTACGAGCTCAAGTTAAACAAAATGCTTGCTCCCTAGTCAGTTATGTTTATTACTATTTTTGTAGCACTCTTTTTTCATAATTAAAATGCAAAATATTCATAACTGGGCAGACAGACAGCCCACTCGTCTGACAAACTTTGCAAGGATTCTAAAAGGAGTAAAAATGTAAATACCTTCCAATGAATCGTTTGGGTTTAATATGTGCATCCACCCCCTCACTGCGTTGGTTTAAAAGATAAAAATCTATGGAGTCTGTTGCACGTCTCCCTCTCCATTCAAAATGGATGTGTTTGCCACGGGAGAACAATGGTTCCCAGATGAACAGATTGTTTTTTATCCTTATTTTTACAATCCTTTTTGTAAACCACCATGAGCTATATTTTTTTGTTTTTTTTTTTTTATTTTTTATTTTTTTGTTAGATAAAAGGACGAGACGTGTTATTATCTCCGTCCAATAAACCTCAAAAACGGTCGGTAGGTTTCTTTTGATGATTGAAGCAATCACTCCTGAAATCTGCTACTTGTGTATACAATTTCTGTGCATAATTGAAGGACATGCAGCGGCGGCGATAGAAAATATATTTTGTATCGATCTTTTTTTAGAATTCCATAGCCAGACATAGACTTTGTGATTTTCTTTTTTTTTTTTTAAGAAAGGATTCTGATTTATTGGACTCGAAGCGTATTAAAGGAGAAAAATGAGGCAAACTGTTTGTGTTAAAGGATGGTAAAAAGGAAAAGTGTTAAAGTATAATTTTAAATTATACACCGAAGAGTTTTCTCCCAGACAGTCATACAAAAAAAGTTAGAGCTGACAAGTGCAATTTTATAATGTAGTTAAGTTCGGAAGAAAAGAAAAAAACAATATTGAAAAACATGGCTTTGCACTCTAGATGTCATTAACTTGTCAGATGAGAGACTCTATATGGTGAATGGTGATTACTTCACATATTCTATACAAGAATGAAAGGTCTGGTGGGCTTAGAGTGGGAGCAATAGACACATTTTCAATATGAGTGACTGTTAATGTAAGTTCAAATTTTAAATGAGTGAAGAACCCTTACAGATTGTACATACATGAAAGCTTTGAATAAAAATAACGAAGCTACTTTGATTAAGAGTGTTAGACATATGGAAAATCGCATAGTTTCAAAAGAATTTGTATTTTTTACATACCTACAACGTATAGTAGGAAATTTATTTCGTTAGACAGAAAATATGGTCAAAATTAAAAAAAAAAACTATAATAAAACAGAATTTGGGATTAGACTTTTTTGTCGTCTTAAGCACTTTTTTTTAAAATTATCTTAAATTTCGACTACGTCTTAAGTGTAAAATTTTTTCTACATGTACTAAGACAATTATCGGCATATCGGAAATATCGGAGCAAAAATTGTAGCAAAAAAAAACTGGCAGGACATTTTTTCGTAGCAGCAATAGATTTAAAAAGAGAGTATCTTGTGATGAAGAAGTGCCTCTCACCTTAGGCGTTCGAATTCGGCAGAAAACTATAGCGTCTTCTAGGCCTCTTTTTTTTAGTTTGAAAACACATTTTTCAATAGACAGCTACATATCATAGTTTTTGTTTGTTGATTGAATTTTATCCATTTGAATCGGGTTACGTTTGGGTCAGCAAAATTCTATTAATTCTGTTGATCAGCACGTCCACATTTACTAGAATTTATTGATCAACGATGTTGATTTACGCAAATCAACATAATGTGGACGCTGCTTTAGAGAAAAACTTAAATATGCACACTTTAAGGCGCCATAATTCTGAAAGTATAACTTCTATAAAAAAATGTTCTGTCGAGAAAAGAAAGATAAAAAAATTTCCTACACAAAACATGCATACAAATTTTGTGTACCATAAGCTGTTCTCGAGATATTCGCTAAAACGCGTTTTTCAAAATGGCGGCTGACGCACAACACTCGCCATTTTATTTGTATACTCTGAAACAACAAACCTAATAATTCCAATTATAAAATTTGATCATATTATTTTTGCAAAAAAAAAAACATTTGCCGATGCCGACTGGTCTATTCCATTGCTGCAAAAAAAACGCACACGTCAAGGCTGTTTCACAATGCGACGAGAAAACTAGACGTCAGCGTGACGAGATCTCTTCGCAGTTTCTCTCTCTTAAAAAAGAATTTTAAACAGTGAAATAATACATAATCAAGCATTTCTCGTCATCTCGTCACGTCATAAAGTTCGAAAAATTGAAAAAAAGACGCAACGTGACGACGAGAAATACTTTATTATGTATTATTTCGTTGTTTGAAACTCGTTTTAAAGAGAGAACAACTGCGAAGAGATCTCGTCACGCTGACGTCTCGTTCCCTCGTTGCATTGTGAAACAGCCTTGAGAGTTGTAAGTCACTAGGTGCTGGTTCTATTTAATCCTTTAATTATTTTCTTAATGATTTAGTAAAATAGGTACATGTAAGTTCATATACCTATCAATAAATTACAAGTTATTAATTTAAAATTTATTTAGTGAACATATAGTGTAAGGGTAGGAATTAGCGCGAATACAGTGGCTTAAGCTGTTACCAAGCAATTTTAATAATTTTAGTGACCTGTTATACTCTTTTATATTCTTATATTCTACTCGAGTTTTTAAGAAAGTTATTGTCGTAAAAATATTCATCCTTACTTAAAATTTACGATATACGCACTTTTAGGGAAATCTGATCATCCTGATTTTTGTTTAATTAGATTCAAAATTAAAATATGCTCTCAAATGAAATAGGTACATATGTATGATACTAGTTCTTCAAAATTAAAAAATTGATTTAATTTGCTTTCAGTTTGTCGGAAATTTCATTCGCCGAAGTCCAACACGAGTAAAAATTACTGTATGTGTTGTGAACTCATACTATGCAAAACAGAGATTAAAGCGAGTCAAATTCGCGTCCATACGAGAATATATTTCCCTTGTCGCTCCCTCTTTTGAAAAGTCACCAAAGAAAAGTGACAACATTTTTAAAGAAATCATGGTTTTACATTTTAAAGCACTCTAATTTGTAAATTATACGGTAATTCAAAATTAGTGCTAAATACTTAAGTATTTACGGAAAAATATATTTTAAACTTCTTATTCCTACCTATACACCTTTGAAGAAGGTATAGATACTTTTAAATCATTAAAGGTTCAAAATCACCTCTACGCTTGACTGAAACTAGTGACACCGTATATCTTTCAACCCCGCATAATATTGTCATCCTTCGTTTAGAAAAGATAAAGAATTTTTTTTAAACTTCAAATCCATTCCCTTGCAATTTGATATCACAGAGCAGAATACACCCACTTAAAGGGCTTCAATGTGACGTTGAACTCAAAATTTACCCTTTTACGTTCCCGGATGAGTGCAAAATCCATCCACAAAACTATAATGCTATTCACACATGCCTAAGTTTCATCCCTTTTTGTGCCACAAATTCCGATAAGTACACTTAACTTTAACTTCTCTTCTTTTTTTTTTTTTTTATTTTTTGTTGCCAACCCATAGCTCTGTGATGTCACTCTGGAAGTTGGTGGTGAGACCATACATGCTCATAAAGTTGTACTGGCGTCAGTTAGCCCGTATTTTTATGCCATGTTCAATGGTAAGAACAGCTCTAGGGATTTTATATTATGCGAAACGTAGAAGTAAGACTAATTTTGCTTCTTTTTTTTTTTGTATTCCAACTTTCTTCGTATTGCTTGGCTCTCTCTAGATGATATGCTGGAACGGAACCAGGGTAACGTGGTACTTCATGATGTTGACGTCACAGCTCTTAGACAACTAATTGACTACACGTACACTGGCGAGATAACAATAACAGAGGACAATGTTCAAGTACTACTTCCAGCATCGAGTCTTCTACAAATCCAATCGGTCCGCGAGGCATGCTGTAAATTTTTACTTCGTCAGCTTCATCCATCCAATTGTTTGGGCATACGAAGTTTTGCAGGTAAGTTATCAACATACATAAATACCTACGTGTGATTTAAAATAAAGAATGAAAACAGTTTTAAATTTTTTGCAAAAAAATCTAAAGGGTGTCTCCGGAGTCGGGGGTACATATAGAAAAAATTCTTCGATTATTTTTTTGGTTTTGAACTTCAATTTTCTATAAGTATGAAATGACTTTGAAAAATGGTATTGAAAGCATCAATTCTATAATTATTGCTGCTTGAGATTTGGAGGTTATATTTTGATTTTTTTTTTTTACTTTTTGGGCTATTGAAATTCACTTCTGTTTCGTTTCTATAAGATTTTCAATTGAAATCATTTCGAGACTTTATAAAATAAACTTAACATAACAGAACAGAATGCCTTTTCAAACATCTATGTAAAAATCCTTTAAAATTTTCAATTTCCTTATCAAAACTAATTTGGAAAAGTTCCGTTTTGTTCACTTTTTTTACGGATACATGTTTCCCTTCTAAAGCTTATGGCCCGTTCTTATTTCACATCATACCACCTTTTATAGTTTCTGAGAAAATTTATTCTGCGAGACAGGCCCGTAGCCAGAATTTTGTTTCGAAGGGCGCTTGTTTCATAGCTTTAACCAAATCTATTTTTAATCAAGTATTTAACAAGGTCATTTAAAATTGGCAGTTTTTTTCAGTAGCAAGTATAGAATTTGTAATAATAGACTCTTTATAAAAAAAAATATAAAACTTTTTTTCATTTTCCAATAATTTTTCATAACAAATTATTATATTTTTACATGTTTATATTTTTGTCACAGCAGAAGTAGACACATAAATTTTTTTAATCCACAGGGCCAGATTTACAGCTAAAGACGGTCTGTCATTTTCCTTTAGATTAAAGACTTTAATATTCACCATCTGATAAATAGTAGAGCTGTGTCAATCGTGATTGATTCGGTCTTTGTGACCCGTTCATCAAAATGAATGATTGATTGCAATCACAGTAAACCGACACAATCAATCTCAACGTCAATCATTTCAGTTTTTGAATAAACGACCAAAGCACGCATATATGTTTCGTTCATTCCACTCATTCTCAATCACATCACACAAAGAAATAAAAAAAAACATAAAAGAAAAACAATGAGAGAGTTCCTCACCGATCCGATGACAGCTAGGTCAGTAAAGGGGGCAAAATTCATAAAAATGAGTTTTTTGCAAATATCTCAGAAACGGTTTGTGCTAGATAAAAATTTTATTGAACAATATTATAGCTGAAAGCATTTCCCACAAAAATAGTATATAATATTTTTTTCGTAGCATTAACCGTTAAAAAGTTACAGCAAATCGAAATCAAAAAATCCTTTAAAAGGGGCCAAAGGTCATAAAAATTAGCTCTAACTTTTAAACGGTTAATGCTACGAAAAAAATTATATATATGTATACCATTTTTGTGGGAAATTGCCACAGCTACAAAATTATTGAATAAAGTTTTTCTCTAGCGCAGACCGTTTCTGAGATATTCGCAATCACAAAGACCGAATCAATCTGATTGACATATAGTGAACGATTTAACCTTTGACCATAATGATTTAAATAATGATTGATTGAAAAGACCGAATCTTTGAAGCAATCAATCATTGATTGATTCGATCTTTAAAAATGAACGATTGACACAGCTCTAATAAATAGAACCCAAGATATCCCTAAGTTTCTTAAGCCAACCTCATTGGCATTTTTTGGGTATTTTATACAACGTAAAAATCAACGAAAAAAAAATCTAGGAAAAATGCTGATATGGTTCGTTTAACATGCTAATATCTTGGGTTCTATTAATCTGATGATGAATATTAAAAAAGGCCTCAGTAGATTATGTTTCGGGATTAGCGTGTTGTTTGCTTTTGCGCAATTCAATTTAAAAAAGTTTTTGTCAAGTTGCGATGCGGATTAAGTAACATTTCTGAAAACATCCTCGGAATTTTGTCTTATGTTATTAAAAGAAATAAGGATTTCCTTATATTAAAATCGTTTCGGGAGGGGTTTTAGCCACTTTAGCTCCCCCTCTGGGTACGTGGCTGGTGCGAGATAAGAGTTAAATCCGAATTATCTCACCAAATTTGATGAGTTAGCACTGGAATTAGTAAAAAGACATTCGATCAGAATGAATATTTTCTAAAAACTGCTTCTGCTTCTTGAGTAAACTGTTAATAAATTTATGTCCAGAGTAAACTAACTCTTGTTTAACTCATCACTGAAAAACTGCACCTTAGACTTCTAGTTGCACCCATTGTTTTTCTTTGCCTTTCAGCAACTTTATTATGACTTAAGCCTTAACTACATTGGCCACTTTTTGCAAAATTACAAAACTAAAAATATTTTTTTCCCGCTAGCGCAATTTTTTTGTGAGTAAGAATATACAAATTATTTTTTAAATCAAAATTTAAGCTTTCTGCATCTTTTTATAAGTTTTCCAGTGAGAAACACTTTTCCAAAATGAGTTTGAAAATTTTCACTTTTGTACTTTTTCACTTTTTTGGCCAATGTAGTTAAGGCTTTAATCGGTCATTGAGCAATTTTTTTATAAAGTCATGCTTAACACTCATTCCATGATTAAAATCAGAAATAAAAATTCCTAATAACTATTAATCTAAAAATGAGATACCCTTTTCGATGCGTCGTATCTTAAAGTCAAGCAAGCAATTGAATTAAACCGCAGTGCCCAACCATGCCCGCAAAATAGTGTTTCACTGTTAGGCATACACATAATAAAACTATACATCATATTCTACTTTTTAACTTCCCTTTGTGATGTGAGTGCACATTTGTGTGCAACCCCAATAATAAGGAAAGAGCCGTATAATGTTGTAGAGGGGATGATGCCTTGCACAATTTATTGGAGTAGAAGAATTCATTCATCATCTTTATATTTTTATAGCTATTTGTATATTTTTATGTTTGCTACCCCAGTTAGTTGAAGTGGTTTCGCCACTTTTCTGTTTATATTTATTCATCTTTCTCTCTGGTTTTTTACAAGTCTAAAGAGGTTTTATGATCCCCAAAACTATAAACCCCATTCACCCCATTTCGTGGTGATGAAGTGATGAACAATGTCTTTCCTTAAAAAAAAAAAAAACTTTTATATTTCTTTTTATGGATTTTGGCTTGAGCTTCTTTTTTGGAAGTTGGGGTAATCGATGACATGGGGCCTCTGGGTAACTGGGTTCGATGATCTGAATTTATTCAAAAGAGAAGAAGTACCCAACTTACAATTGAACTACACACGATATACCTTACTTTTAGTTCTATGTTTATTTTTGGGGCCAACAAATGTGGGGACAATAATTTATTACAGTCTTATGGGATTTGTCTACATCGCTGGTAAAAGACTTTACTTAGCAAAACGATTTCTTTGTGCCAAATGGGATAGTATTTTTTGTAGACCATGTTATGTACATAATGTAGGTAGGTTAGGTAGGTACAAACAAATACTATGCGATATATTTTTGTAGGTTAATATGTTGTGTTCCCTATTTTTCTGGGTTTGTTTTTTTTTTCCTGAATTTGATCCTATTAGTGCTAAGTACAAATTTAGTTATACGGATTGACAAGCACATTTAGTATCTCACTAGGTACCTACTTGGGAAATAAAGGAAAAGTATGCCATGAACTTTGTCAGGAAATGATGCTATGAAATGAGAATTAAAGGTGACTGATGGGTGAGATTAGAATTTTCCAAGGGAAGGTAGGTATAGTATAAGCTGTTAAGCTTAAACTCACAAGGGAATTTAATTTTTTTTAGCATTTACTAAAAGAACATTATTAGCGTGAGAGTACGTTTATAAAGTTTCTATTAAGGAAGGGCTAGCATAAAATTTTGTTAACCTTTTTAATAGCTTAAACAGAATTTCAAGAACAGTTTTTAAATTCTGAATGGGTAGAGCAGGCATTTATCCAGGGGCTGAAGCCCTTCACGAAATGATTTTAATACATTAAGGAAATCATAAATTCTCTTAAGAGAAAATAGCAAACAAATTTTCAGAAATTTTTTTTAATCGGCGGCATCGCAACTTGAAGAGAACTTAATTTACATTGAAATATGAGCTCCTAGAATTTCATCGAAGCTAACAACACGTTAAAATTTAGAAACATAAACTACTAAAGCCTTTTTAAGATCATAAGGTATGTATACTACTCATCCTTTGTGTAAATTATTTGATACAAAATCTTACTAACAAATTCATGATAAACGAAGACTTTCTACCTATCATCTCGCTGCACCAAATATTTTCTCCCAGATTTTTTTTTGCAGTTAATCGAGTGGAAAAGCTATAACTGATTACTATTTCATTAATCCAATATCGTTGTCAGATGTGAAAGCCAAGTGCATTCGTTGGTGCAAAAAATTACTATCGGGTGATCTACTAAAATTTTGAAATCTGTCAGCATGAAACGCTTAGTTTTTGGAAAAGTCTGGTTAAAGATATTTTAAACTTTATGTTTATAGTTAAAAAAAAAAACGGTCCATAAGGCTACTGAGCAAGTACCCTCCGAAACCAAAGCCTGGATTAAGCCCTGGCATAGAGTGGTCAGTTAGAGCACTGAAATTTTCATTCTCCTTTCGAGGAATGTAAACTTGGGAAAGACCTTGAAATACGAAGGGCTTGGTTTACAAGCTCAATTTATTTTTAGCCTTACGAATTCAGCTTTAAGTTCTGATTAAAATGGACAGACATGCAGATAACATCGTTTATAAAGATAACGAAAACACAATCCATGTCGAGTTTCGCTTTGAATCTCAAAAGCTCCTGAAAGTAGTCAATAGGGAAAAATCTAAATATTTTTGGATAGGCTCTGAAATTGAGACTAAGTTAAATCTCGGTTTGCTAAACTAAAAAAGGCATTAAGTTGTCTAATTTTTGCACTTAAAAACGTTTTTTTTAAAATAATTAAGATTATTATTGTAGAACACTGCTGTAGGTAATCAAATTTAGTTATGACTTAAATATTGCAGTGAAATTAACCATAACGTTATCTAAGGGAAGGTAACCATACGTTATATTCTCAATTTTTTAGAGTCGATTTGATATATGGCTCATTATTTATAGTCCAAGTAAATATTTAGGTAGTACCATTCACGGTTTATTATTTAGAACTCATTCAATTATGGTCCATTTTACTGAAATATTTAAGTGGTAACTAAATTTGATTATTGGTAGGGCCCAAGTATTTTACATGGATCTTTTCTGTGCGTTTCTAACATAAGATAGAAAACGTTAAATTTAATTAATGTGTTTTCCATGTAGAAACGAAGTATTGTAGCGGTTTGTAACTTGACAATTTTAAGAAGTGCATACCTCGGCAACACTGGCAGAAGGACAAGAGGGAGGGGGGGGGGGCGGGGTTCGTTTTACCGTTACCAGGTGTTCTTTGACCTTGTCGAACATTATATTTACTATTATCTTCGCTACTTTAGGTTGGCAAAACGTATGTCTCTTGGTACTTTCTGTTTCCTCAATAGCTACATTGAGCACTGTTTTCGATAGACATTTGTGGATCCTTTATTTATTGGACTGTATTTCCTTATTTTTCCAAAATAAAGAAAATTATGTCCTTCCTTTCGAATATGTTTTTTAATTATATTTTTTTCCTTTCGAATATGTTTTTTAATTATTAAATATTTAAGACAAGAAAATAAAATAAAACAAAAAATTAAGAATTAAACAACTTAGGGCCACTTGATCCAAACGAACGGATAAATATATAAAACTCAGAATAACTATCCCAGTTTAAATAAATAAATAAGAACTTATCGTTTTGTAATTGCACGAACGAAAAATAAATAACAAGCGGATAAGATTATTTTCTCAGAATCACCAACACAACCAACACAAAACACATTGAAAAATAAACAAACTCTACGCTTTGGCTCGCTTTCTCGCAAGAAATTCTATAATTTGACGTGAGAGCTATTCAGAGTTTAATGGTCTTATTAATTAGATTTTTGGCTGTTTAAACTATGTCTAAGTATTTTGAAACAGTCGGAAATATGCTTTTTTAATAAAAAAAATATTGCATTTCTCTAGGTTTAGACAATAGATTACGTTGTCTAAAGCGAGATAAAAAGATAGATTACTTTAGCAAAAATTATAAAGGTTTTTGAAAAACTTGGACGGCTGTCTAAAGTTAGACAGTGTTTATTAATAAGACCATAAATATTTATCCAGAGAACGAGGAGAAGATAACTTTTTAAACTGAGATAGAGAAAAATATATTTTGCTGCAACATGATTTGATTCAAATCAGTCAGATAGCTTTAATTATTTATAAATCAGGAATTACTACTGTCAAAAAAACTACTAACTAATTTCGTTATGTAAGTACCTTTTTTCATTTCGCCCAGTTTAGGACTCAGGTTGGTGGCATATTTCTGGCCCCAATAATGGTTCTAAAGGAATTAAAACTCAATCTTCAGTTGAGGTATGAACAAGTAGGTAATTCGATGCTCACTGCCGGGAAGTCAGAGTAGGAGTTTACAGACCCCTTAAACGTTTGGTTAAACAGTAGGTACTACAAAATAAGATTCAACGGAAAAATACTTTCCAGTCAATTCCTTTTTACCTAATATTCTATAAATCATACAACATGCTGCAACCACTTTATGCAAATGTATAAATATAAAAGTTCTATAGCAAGCCACATACCTACATACATTTACATATGTAGGTGTACATGTGAAGTAATCAATTTATAAAACCTTCGACAAACAAATAAAATGATTTTCAAGCTACCATCTATAGGAGGTAGATTAGATATGCCTTTTTTTATACCTCCAATAATGGGGGCACATATGATGCTTTTAACATTTATTACAATTTCATAGTGAAGCATCACTCCACGGCATAGCGGATTAGGGCTCAGCACAAATGAAGGTAATGCATTTTTAAAAGAAAGCTTTTACATTCATCTAGATCTAGACCTACCTCGGTATTGTCAAAAGGAACTCTTGAAAAGTAATCTCGGGAACAAATAAACAAACACCTTATATGTAAACACAACCCGATCCACATTTATTATTCAACCCTTAGGTCGTATCGGATACGGATACAATTCTAAACCCCCTTATTTATTAGTCAAGTTTAAGAATGGCATCGAGGTTATATTCCTAAATAACCCCTTTTCTTTTTCTTTCGTTTTTTTTTTCTATTTCAGATGCACATTCGTGCAAGGAGCTACACACCCGTTCGCATAAATTTGCCTTGCAGAACTTCCAACAGGTCGTCGGAACGGAAGAATTCCTTTTGCTACCCTTCGATGAGGTAAACCTTGCTAGAAAATAAAAAAAAAACACCACACACACTTGACCCACTCTTGGAATATTTATGGTTCATTCTTATTGTTTTTTTTAGGTCAGGGATTTAATATCGAACAATCAATTGAATATCTGCTCCGAGGAGAAGGTCTTTTTGGCCGTCCTTAACTGGGTAAAGCATGATTTGCCTGAGAGGCAAAAGCACGTAGCTGAACTAATGAGTCATGTTCGATTGCCATTAGTTGGCCGAGACTTTCTTATGACTTGTGTGGAATCTGAGACGTTGATTCGTGAAGATCCTCAATGCAAGGAATTGCTGCTCGAAGCCATGAAGTATCACCTGCTGCCGGAGCAGAGAAGTTTGATGAGCAGCCAGAGAACAAGCGAAAGACGTCCGGATGGCATGAAACCGTACGTTTTTGCTGTTGGTGGTGGCAGCCTGTTTGCAATTCATAGTGAATGTGAGGTCTACAATCCTCGGTCGAATACTTGGACCCCGATATCTCCGATGTTATGGAGAAGATCCCGTTCTGGAGTGACTTCGCTTCATAAGTTGCTGTATGTGGTTGGTGGCTATGATGGCGTTACAGATCTTTCCACAGCGGAATTCTACAATCCCCTCATAAATAAGTGGAACAACATTACCCCCATGGGAACGAAACGTTCTTGTCTGGGTATCTGCGCATTCGACGGGCTTATTTACGTCTGCGGTGGTTATGATGGAGCCTCTTGCCTAAGCAGCATGGAACGTTATGATCCTCTGACGGGGGTTTGGAGCTCTTGTCCAGCTATGAGCACTCGCAGGAGATATTGTCGACTGGCAGTATTGGACAACTGCATATACTCCCTGGGAGGTTTTGACTCAACAAATTATCAATCAAGCGTCGAACGATTTGATCCAAGGATCGGACGATGGACTCCAGTGCCCAATATGACCTCCCGAAGGAGTAGCTGTGGAGTAGCGGCATTTGATGGGCATTTGTATTGTGTAGGTGGTAACGATGGAACCATGTGCATGTCCAGTGGTGAAAGATTGAATTTGAGAAGAAACGCATGGGAACCAATCGCTGCAATGCATTCAAGGAGGTAAGTCAAATTTAATGTTTTTTTTAAAACCTAATACCTAATAATGTGTTCTATTTCTTTAAGATCCACACATGAAGTTGTCGATGTTGATGGCTGCCTTTATGCCTTAGGAGGTAACGATGGCTCCTCATCGCTAAACTCTATCGAAAAATACGATATTCGACTGAATAAATGGACAATTGTCAATTCAATGGTTACGCGTCGCAGTTCCGTTGGAGCATCCGTTTTAGATTGTTTCCATTTGGAGCGTGGTCTTGTGCAAACGACTAATTTATGACCCATGTCATCGATTGCTGAAACATTTGCTGCCGCTGCTGCTGTTGCAGCTAACGCATCTTCGACCAGTAGTAATAGTACGAATAACGGTAGCAATAATGGTAGTTTTAATTTGAGCACCTCAGCGCCAACAGGTCCTTCGGCCGGAAAACCATCGACGGCTTAAATCAAAATATAATGTAAAATGCAAATTGGGGTGCGCGGGGACAAAAAGAGTTAGAATTTGGTGTGGATATTAAGAACAATATGGATTAAGTTCAATAGGTAAAATTTTTTTGTGTGGGGGCTAAGTGTGCAACCCGATTGTTTTTTTTACTGCAAATTTCGCTGTCGCTCTAAATCGCGAAAGCCGAAAGCCTTTTCAATGTGACATTTTATACAAACGAAAATTGACTAGATTCGAAATTGATAAAAATGATCAAATCGAAAAAGATTCGCTTCGAATTCCCTGATCACATCTTACATATTGTATAGAAATTTCGAAAAATCTGTTCACTTCTGTCAGTTTCTTTTTTCACTACGCATAGACAAAACAAAAAAATAAATTCATAAAATTTTGCATCTACTTTCAGATTTGTATCTAATACCTTTCCACCTATTATTAAATTATATAGGCACCAAATTCATCTTTATACATATACCTACCTACCTATTAAATAAAAAATCACATTCCAAAATTAAAAATCTAAGTGCCAGTTGTACAATCGTGGTTTAAATTTTGATCCGTGGTTCAGGAATTTTAATTCGCCGATTTCGGCGAGTTAACTGAGGTTCAACGGTGGTTCAAGGTTCAAATATGCACTAAAAGCCAATTACATGCCTGAAACATCGTTGAACCACAGTTAATCCGCCGAAATTGGTGAGTTAAAATTCCTGAACCACGGATCAAATATTTGTACAACTGGCCCTAAGTGGATTTTCTAGTCATGAAGTAGCTGCTGATTCTGCTGTTTGCTATGTACGTTAGACCAGTTTTTTATACCAATGGCGGTATGATAAAAATTTTTAATTGTATGAAGAATATTTTTCGTTTACAATCTACAACAGATGAAAATGATTAAATTATCTGTGCAAAAGTATACATACATAGGTATTTTCTTTGCATAAAGGCTCTCCCAAACCAACGCGATTAATCGCTGCGACAAAAGAAAACAATAACAACAACGTGTTGTTTTGTTTGACAACCACGTGTTGTTATTGTTGTTTTCTTTTGTCGCGGCGATTAATCGCGTTGGTTTGGGAGAGCCTTAACTTGTGAAATACGGAATATTTTGTTTGTTTAAATCAGTTAGGGGCTTATAGCGGAATTATCGGCCGGAAGGATTTACTCCATTCAGCTTTTCGTCAGATTATTTGAAAATCAATGAAATTGACAAATCAAATACATACATACACAGAGCCCTATTTTGCTATATCCGCTTTCCACATAGATCAAACAATTTCGTTCACCTTTTGATTCATTCGATATCTGAATCTGCTTCGAAATTAAAAGTTTAAAGAATAGTAAAAGAATTTGGTTAATGAGTTAATAAATGAATCTAATGATTTACTCGAATAGCAGAATAAAGTGCTTTTCTTCGAAAAAATATTTACAAATTTTATAATTTTTGGACTTTTTAAGAAAAAAAAAATATATAGGTACGAAATTCAAAAGAATTATCACGCATTTAGGAAACCAACATTTTTAGTAGAGCTATCATCGAATTTTAGAACTATTCAAAACATCCTCGAAAAAAAATGTGATGTAGGTTACTTTTATTCAATTCGAAATCATTGTGCTCGAATCGTTTTTTCTTATTTTATTTTTTCGAATTAAAGTATTTTTTTAGGTCACACTAAAATCCAACTTAGTATACTATTTCAACCTAAAATTACCAACACTGCCAAAAACTATGCATTTCAATTAAAAAACAATAGTGGATAAAATTACAAAACCAATTTTAGGTTTACTTATTCTTATACATAATTATAAAAAAGACAGTTTTCTATATAAATGTTTGAGTGGCAGTTTTTCGTACAATTTCCATTAAAAATAAAAAATACTGTCTTTTTTCATAAAGTAAAAGAGGTAATTAAAAACAAAACAATATTATATTATTTGAACATGAACATTATAAAACTATTATAAACATTCAATTATATTTACCAAAACATAAAAGAATAAAATTGATTTGATTCTATACAAAAATTATATAATATTCACAATTAATATAATTTAAATTTTTAAATATATATATAAAAAAAAAATTTGCATAAATCAGAACCATTAATATTTGATTAAGGTTCTTATAATGCAAAAAAAAAAAAATAACTTAAAAAAAAAGAATACACATAAATATTTATATTTAAGACATAATTATTATATATAATTTATCTAAATGAATTTTGTTTAAGTGTCTTTTTGTATTTATAAAAACAAAAATTAAGTTTTGTGGGTTTTTTTGTATTACTGCAAGTTCTTTTCTCATACATTATAACGGATTGATAAATGTGTTTTATGTGAAAGAATTTGGTATAATAAATTATACAATTGAGTGAAATAAATGAGATCAAACAAATTTGTCTATTTTTTTTTTTTAATTTTTATTTTATTTATTTACCTCAAACAGGAACGGTTATACATAAAATCTATATAAGTAGGTAAGTATCTAAGAGTGATCTATGGATTTCTAAAAACTTTTATTTGAAAGTTCTGGGTTTCTAGTCTCCAAGGACACCAATAGGTTAGTTACTATAGTGAGGGTCGCACCCGGCTTTTTGTTTTTTTTGTTTACCGGGGTAAATAATGATGGGATACCAAAATTTGCCCAACACGTTGCTAATAGCAAGGATCTTACGACTCACGCGTATTTGACCAGTTTTCATCACCTAGATTTTAAGTCCCGAAAACATTCCCGGGCATTGAATATAAAAATAAATAAATTTTATGGCACAACAGCTCATGCATTGTATATAAAATTTTATATACAATGGCTCATGAAGAATTAGGGCTTACTTTTGCCTAGTGAGTAGTGACTAAATCTTAACCATTGCTGTTTGCGTGTCTGCAGGAATGGAGGGGACCTACAGTTTATTGCCGAATCCGAAAGGCTAATGTGAGTGGCACTTTTACTCTTAGATGTTTTGTCAATTCCAGCCGTTTTTTTATTTATTATTAGGTGTCGAGGCTGGGGATCAAACTTAGACCTACGGCATGACAGACCATCGCATTAACCATCACGCCACGGTTACTACTGGGCCCGTATTACGAATTACGATTATCGTTCAAAATCCCTCTTTTACGACTGCTTATGGCTTATATGTATCTGTCGTATATTTATTTAAAAAAAATAATTTTTTTTTATTTTTTCTGGCAATATGTTTGGTCTGGTTGGCAACGTGAAATCTCTTGCAAATTTTCACATATTGCGGTCAAAAGCCATAGCTAAAAAAAATTGTTTTTTTTACATATAGCTCAAAACGCGTTCTTTTGATTTCAAAAATTTTCAGAAATTTTAAACTTGAGCAAACAGTGTTGCCCAAGTGGCACGATCGTGCTTTTTTGACACGATAACTTTCCTCGTGGCACGGTGGCACGAAAAAATGCAATATGGCACGTTTTTTTATTCCCATTATTTTACTTAAAATGAAGCAAATTTCAACAAAATTTAAGGAAAATTGGTCCGAATTCCGTAAAAATAGAAGAACGGAGAAAATATGGCACGTTAACTTTATTTCGGGCGGCAACGCTGCAAAACTCGATGGAGAATGGAAGCCATTAAAAACATAACGCATTTATTCAATAAACTTTTACAAAATTTTATTAAAATCGAATGAACATTTTCCATTATACTTCATAATCATACTTAAAAATTCAATGAAGAAATAGATGTTAAAAACGCTACTTAAATACTGTATTAAAATTTGCGACGAATTTTTCTAGCGAACATCTCAAACTTCTTCAATTTTTAGATCCAAAAGAAATTCAAAAGGGCCAACAGCAAACCTTTTTACCCCTGATAAAAAATTTTCCGGTAAATAAGGCTTCAGAAGATATAATAAATAGTGAGTGGAGATCGCTCTTAATTTTTGAAAATTAATTTTTAAAAATTAAATTTTTAAAAATGATATTGTAAAAGGTTGGATTAATTGACTTAAGTAAGGAAATTAATATTAATGAAGAATAATTACGTTCACAAATATAAGCCATTATATATACATATGTACATGAAACAATCCTCGCGTTCAGAAACCTATCCAAGGCGGTGTCAACCTATCCAAAAATTTTCAGATTCGTTTAGTTGTTGTTGCATCAGCTGTTTTTTCACAAGGGATTACAACAACACAAAGCTATCCAGATCGCTTTGGATACAATCCTGAACGAGGCCAATGAGAACGTGAATGATGCCCAAAAGTTTCCCTCGGAATTTGTTGGTATCGGGAATAAATTTTCCAGGGTAATTTGAATGTCATTACATTGCATTTTTGTTCGAGAAAAATTTATTCCGAGGGACAATCACGATAGCAGAAAAATGTTCCGTGGGAAAGAAAAATACCCTGGAGATTCCAGATAGAGCCCAATACGGTAAAAACCAATTTTTCAGGCGGGGTACTAGCATTAGTTAGGGGATATCTGGAAACTGCCAGTCAAAATTTAATTATACATACTTTCTTGTCTTGACGTGAATTCGGGAATTCATTCCAACCTGGACTGGGGCCGATTCTGGTAATAAGATATCCAACAATGTTTCCATCTCTGTCCAATCCATAGAGATACAATTTTTCCCTCTCAACACTCTTGGGGAGACTTGATCCTTCTGACTCTTTTCATGTTTTTTTTTTTTTTAATAGCGCCTTAACTATTTACATCTAATTGCTGTTTTATATGCAAAAAAGGAAGCTAATAATGTGTCTTTATTTTCACATTGAAACGCGTCTTCTAGAAAACGTATGATACAAAAACTGCAAAGGGGATCAAGTCTCCTTCTTCTCCCCTACGGGTACAGTGCTTGTTTCTTTTTTCTTTCTTGGACTCTTGAGTGCACTTCTTTTGTCCAATATTAAAATTCCTATATGATATACACATTTATATTTCCATTCGAAACATAAACCAGTCTTCTTTTACCAATGGTAAAACAAGTTCTTGGAATCTACAAAACTTTAACAAAGCTCTCACCATTCTACAATGGAACATGAATGGGTTTATAAATAATTTCGATGAGCTTAATGTTATAATAAAGAAACACAATCCATCCATAATCGCCCTTCAAGAAACTCATTGCCCCTTTGCTAATAATCTGACCCCTCCTAAACCATATAAAGCTTATTTCTACAACCTACCGAATAATGATAGTGCCAAACAAGGCATCGCCCTACTTATTAAAGAAAATATTGCACACAAAACCCTAACTTTAAATTCAAATTTACAAACACTAGCCGTCGAAATACAACACAAAATTAAATTCACATACATAAACTTATACTTACCTCCTAAAGAATCATTCACCAGTCACGATTTGGTCAACATTATTAGTCAAATAAAAACCCCATTTATCGTCGGTGGCGACTTCAACGCCTGGAACACACTTTGGGGATCCCCAAAAACAAACAAAAAGGGCGAGCTGATCGAAAAATTCTGCACTGACAGTAATTGCTGTATATTGAATGATGGATCCCCCACTCATCTTTCAACACACAACACTTTTACACACATTGACGTAACTTGTTGCTCATCAGAGCTTCTTGCAAAAACAAATTGGGAAACCTTAGACGACTTACATAACAGCGACCATTTCCCTATCCTTACGACTGTTAATATAGGACGGACGACATTACCAACCACAAAAAACGCAAAATTTAAAACTGACCAAGCCAACTGGCCACTCTTTAAAATAAAAACTTCTGAATTATTTTCTAACATAGACATATCCCACAACAACAACAAGGAAGCTGCTATATTGCTGAAAGGTATCAGAACCGCCGCCAACCTCTCCATCCCTCAGACTGTCCCAAATACGAAGCGCAAACAGGTTGTTGCATGGTGGAACCCCGAATTGTCAATCCTACGCAAAGAAAAAATGATTGCACTAAAGAATTTTCAAAAAAACCTATCGACTCAAAACTTGATACTCTACAAAAAGTCAAATGCAAAATTTAGACGGCTTCTAAAAATAAGCAAAGCCAACAGCTTCATGGAAATGACATCCAAAATCAACCCAAATACCCCCACAGCAAAAATATGGCAAAATATCCGTGTCCTCACCGGTGACTTCACCCCACTCTCTATAAATAACATAGAAAGCAACAAAAATACTATTATAAATCCAGTAAGCATTGCAAATCTTTTTGCCCAAAATTGGTCAAACGCTTCAGAAAATATAAACTTTTCTAACCAATTCTTAGAAGAAAAAACGAGCGCCTTACTGTTCTCTGAAACACTACAGCCAGCCAGCACAACAGCCCTGAGAATTGAAGACCCAATAACTTTCATTGAATTTGAAAGCTGTCTCAATAAAGTAAAGGGAAAGACTCCAAGTAGAGACAGGATCTCTTACCCAATGCTGAAAAACCTACCCATCGAAATCAAACACAGAATCATAGCCCTCTACAACAGAATCCTCAGCAACCATGTAATCCCTCAATCCTGGAAATCTGCAACAGTCATTCCTATTCCAAAACCCAATAAAGATAAAAATAAAATTGAAGGATACCGCCCCATCTCGCTTATCCCATGTCTTTCCAAAATAATGGAAAAGATAGTCTCAAAACGTTTGTTGTGGTTCGCTGAAACGAATAACCTTATTAGCCTCAATCAAGTCGCGTTTAAGGCCCAAAGAGGTTGCATTGATGCTTTGCTTCACATCGACTATGCCATTTCTAATGCTCTTTCAACCAAAAAACATATTTCTATACTCTCTCTTGACTTCGAAAAAGCTTTCGATCGTATTGGTCCTCATATTATATTAAATAAGCTGATAAAATGGGGTGTTGGAAGCAGAATATACGGATACATAAAATCATTTTTAACAAATAGAAAACTTTGGGTAAAAACCAATAACGTCTACTCTTCCAGCTACCCACTTCATAATGGTATTCCCCAGGGATCACCTCTCTCGGTAATACTGTTTATCATTGCTTTCGATGATATAAACTCAATTTTGATCAAGAATCATCTTTTGGATCATTGCAGTTACGCAGATGATATTTATATTCTATGTAAAATCAATGACCTAAATAAATGTAAATCATTATTTCAAATCGCATTAGAAGACATAATTGAATGGTCAAAAAAATCAGGTGCAAAACTTTCAGTTGAAAAATGTAAACTACTTCATATATGTCGCAAAAAAAATTGTCAACAACTCAACCTTAATATAAACAGCACTATGATAAATAATGTTAGCAATTTAAGTATTTTAGGATTGATATTTAACTGTAAATATTCTTGGAAAGAACATTGTTTAGAACTTAAGAAATCCCTAGCTGCACGAACTAATATAATAAGATATTTAGCATCAAATAAAAGCAATGTACATATTAACACCCTTTCATACATAACCAAAACTTTAGTTCTAAGTAAAATTGACTATGGGCTGTGTATATATGGCCACTGCCCAAAATATGTTTTAAACATCATAAAACCCATCTACCACACAGCAGCTAGAAGAAGCATTAATGCCTTTCCAACAACTCCGACAAAAAATATCCTAGTTGAAGCAGGACTCCCAAGCATCGAAGAACGAAGAGACATATTAACATTAAGAATGCTCGCAAAACTTGTATTCTCCAAGAACTCTATCATAGACAACGACATCAAAAATATAACAAATCAAAAATTAACAAAACGAATTCCATCCGCTATCGCCACAATTCTTAAAGAAGCAAGGCTTAACGATCTGCCAACCAAAAGAGAACGGCTCATCGCCCCACGCTACCCACCATGGTTCATCAAACCTGAATCGCTGATTTTGGATCTAACCAAATACAAAAAATTAAAAACAGCAAACAACACATATCGCCAACTATATTCAGGTATCGCCTCTGACTTAAGATCTGACGGATGGAGATTTATCTTCACCGATGGCTCTAAAAATCCGGACACCACATCTTATGCGGTGACCGATGAATACGGATCAACCATAAGCATTGGTATTCTCCCAGATTTTGCCTCGGTCTTTACAGCAGAAGCATTTGCCATACTCCAAGCGACTAAAGCTGCAGCCAATATCTCCCAGAAATGCATTATATGCTCCGACAGCATCTCAGTAATCAATGCAATTCACAACGCAAACAACAACACCGAAATCATAGCAGCAATAAGATATCAACTCATTAAACTGAAAAATATAAAAATAATGTGGACTCCTGGCCATGTTGGAATATGCGGAAATGAATATGCGGACAGTGCAGCGAACTCAGCCAAAAACGCACCTATATTCACCTTTAACATCTTCACCAAAACCGATCTCCTCAAGCATACCGGAAAGATATCTCATGCAAAAAATAGGCACGACTGGAGCCTATATCACCATCACTACAAGGATATAAACCCCTTAAAATCTACGCCAATGTACCCTACTAACTGTTCGAAACAAAAAATAACCAACTTCGCCAGACTTCGCCTTGGACACACCACTGCGTCCCATCAACACCTCCTCAACAAAAACGACCCTCCGACCTGCTCCGCCTGCAACACCCGCCTTGATCTAAAGCATATTTTGGAACATTGTCCGTTGTCTCAGCCCATAATTAACAAAATTTTCAAAAACACTTCCATATATGAAATCCTCAAAAATCCCAGCTTAACAAATATAAATAATATCACGGAGTTTCTCAAAAAAGCTTGTTAAATTTTATATTAGCTTGTAATTTAATTTAATTGCTTGTTAATAAATATTAATAATAATAATAATATTTCATAAAAATTTATATTTTATTTTGTTCAAGCACCCATGGCCATGAAAGAAAAAAACCAAATGCACCCGCTCTTTTATCAGATAAATAAGAAAATTATGCGAGGTCCCCTTAAGTCCTTCGCAAAGAGCCATTTAATTTTAGTTAAGAATAATAAGTATTTGAATTGTATACATAAATAAAAACGATTTAATTTGTACTTGAGGATCAAATGCTTTATTTTGATTAATTCATTGCACTATTTTTATTTTAAGAAAATATTAACAACTATAATAAAAAATTAAGGAATATTAGGTACAAACAAGCTGAATGGAGAATTGCATTCTTCTCCTTTTTTTTTCTATTTATACAATGCTATCTGCTGTTTCCATAGCGATCACTCCGAAATTTTTCAATGGATTATCGCTGTCTTTTGATTGCGGTGCGAATCCAAACCATTCCAATTTAGCTAAAAAACAAACAATACAGCATATAAAGTAAACATATGACCGTAAAATTGTTTGTTTTTCAACGAATGCAATGGAATGATTCAGCCCTCAATTATAACTTCTCCAAAAAATAAAAAAACTGATTTTTAAAATTTTTATTTAATCGCCGTTTTATTTAAAAATGTTTTTCACAAAATTGAAATGTTGCGCTTTGGGAAAATTCTCTTCTTGATAAAAAAACCAACCCGTCTTATGATTAACTGCGCGAAATAAGAAAAAATGCAAGCTTGTTTATGACAAAAGAATCGAGCTGTCTATAAGGAGAGATTTTTCCACAAAGCTAATTTTACATAGTAAAAACTAAAACTAGTGCTCAAAGAATAATTCATTCCACATACACAATTCGTGAAAAACTAAACAATTTTTTTTATAAAAATGCAGCGAAAATAACGGCTTAGTATTATGCAATAATAAAAAAAAAAAAGAGAATAATCTTTGTTTAATAAGGAAAGCAAATGTCCTTGGGGGTGTTTTTCTTATAAGCTAATTTAACATATTTTTTTTTTGAAGAATTCAATTCTCACAAATTTTTAAGTCAAAGCTTTCCAAATTAAATAATACGAAAACAATATTATTGATTACTTTATTCCAGTGCAATGGCTAAATTAAAAAAAAAAAGTCACAAACGGGAAGAGAAGAAGAAGAACAAGAAGAATACAAATTACTTTCTTTAAACTTTGTTCGATGATTTCAAGATGATGGTTATTATTATTTATTGATTCGCGTTATGGAAAGCTTTAGATAAGGATTTGAGTTTTAGAAATCTATTTACTTTTGTAAACTTTTTCAGTCATGTCATCGAAGCTTGGATCTTGGATGTCCAGCATAAGGCTGTTGGCTGAGAGGTAGACCTTGTTTTGTGACGTGGCAATCTACAAGAGAAATAAATGGAGCATACATTTTTGTTGAATTTTTTTTTTTTTAATTAATTTGATGGATCTTACGGTTCGTGCTATGCTTTGAGCTCCACGGATTTTCCTCAATTTCAAATAAGCTGGATTCTGTTTAACAGCAAGACCCAACATCTTTGCGGCTTCGGCTTCTCCCTCAGCTTGAACGATCTTCTGTTGTTTTTCTTGTTTGGCACGTTCAACGAAGAATACAGCTCGCTGGGCTTCTTGCTGGGCAACTTGTTTGGCCTCGACGGCAGCTGTGTACTCCTTGCCAAAACTCAATTCAGTGAGAGAGACATCATCCAGGATGATATTGAAATCGCGAGCACGTTCAACTAGTTCCTTCCGAATCAACAGAGAAACCTATGTAACGAAATTTAAATTGGACAATGTATAGACGAAAATAAAAGAAATTTATACAAGATTGTTGTTTTGCTGAACTTTGTTATACCTTTTGTATTGCTTCACAAAATTGTGTAAAGCAATACAAAAGGCATAACAAGAGAAACTAATTTTTTGTTAGAAATTTACCTGAGCACGCTGGGTAATCAACTGAGAAGCATTGAACTTGGCAACGACACTCTTGAGAACTTCATTGCAAATTGATGGAAGAACTTTCTCGTCGTAATCCAATCCCAATTGACGATGCATAACTGGGAGACGCATCGAATCTGGTCGGGATAGCACACGCAGAGAGATGTTGATCATCTGCAAGTCCTTTGATCCTGTGGGTGAAGAAATCTTCCTGGGCCTCGAGCGGATGTCGTAGACGATTGGGTATTGGAACCATGGAATTCTGAAATGCAAGCCTTCGGAGTAGATATCGCTTTGGATGCCACCCAAACGGCTGAAGATGATGGCACGGTGACCACCATCGACTGTAATTAATAAGGAAAAAACATTCACTAAATGTTTTCATAGAAAAGTTGAGGAAAGTTGTTATGCAACTCGCTTCTGCCGGTATTGACTTTAAGTTAAAAACAATTTGTGCAAGGAATATTTTAAAATAATAAAGAATTAAAGTTATATAAATTTTGTGAAACCTCAGAATTTCACCATAAATAAAAATCATTTCACGATTCCTTCACTAAATTCCATCATGGAGCGGAAGAAAATTTTCTAGGTTATGTCACGCCTTGCAGTTTTCCTTCGCAAATTACCTGTGTAGAGCGATTGAGATATTCCATAAGCAGCAGCACCGAGAGCAGCGATAACCTTCAAGCCTGTTGTCAGTCCAGGAGGTCCTCCTTTGCCCAATTTTCCAGCTAAATCATTCAATTTGCTTTGTGCCATGTTAGTGCGACGTTTTGTTTTTTCTTTCACGAATCAACTGAAAATGTAAACTTTTTTTATTTATTTTTTTGTATGTGTTTGCTTGAATTTGTGTTTCTTACAGAGATGGTAAATAAATGCAAATATTGATAAAACAATAAAATATTCAAATTTTATCGCGAAAGAAATCAAAAATTAAAGATACGACGAAGACGAACACCGCACGGGACTTTAACCTTTTTTTTTTTTGATAGATCGAAAATTCGAATGACAATCAGCGATGTGCGATGAACATGACAACTTATGAAAAATATTTCTTTTTTGTATTTTTAGCGACATCTATCTGAGAAGCTGATTTTGTCATTATGGAAATAAAGCCATGACTACATTTATAAATAAATCAAGTAGGTACTACATTAAGACTCTCCCAAACCAACGCGATTAATCGCTGCGACAATAGAAAACAATAACAACAACGTGTAGTTTTGCTTGACAACCACGTGTTGTTAATGTTGTTTTCTTTTGTCGCAGCGATTAATCGCGTTGGTTTGGGAGAGCCTTTATGGCAATTTTGCGAAATAAATATGGCAAAAAAAAATTTGATAGTCAAATTTATATGATAAAATACATTATGACACCATAGGTTCGTTCGCGTACTCCCCAAATCTACGAATTTTTACAAATTTCTACAAATTTAACGCAAATTGTGTTCGTTTACGCAAAAAATGTGTAGTTTTTCGCAGAAGAGAGCGCTTTCAAGAGAGTAAATTATTTCCCCTTTCTGCTAATTTCAGCCCAAAGAAATTCTTCGGGCAGAAATATGAGTTTTGTCAAAAGTCACTTTGATATTTGCCAGAACATCTCTTTTCTTATACTCCTCTGTTTTATTTAATTTAATGTAATAAATTAACTTTTTCTTTCTTTTTTATTTTATTTTGAAAATATTTTCAAAGAAATGATGACGATATTTATTTTTTTTGTTTTCAAATATTTGACGTTAAAAAACCGGTAAAAATTATTTGTTCAAATCGTTCGTGTACTATTTTGCAGTTTTACTTCTCACTGAGAGAATTTCATCCCCACTCCTCAATATTTGATAGACTGTGAATTTTAGTGCAGAAAGTACACGAACGAAGCTCATATATAGCAGTGATGAATTGATTTTAATTTGAAAAAAATATGATTCATGGATTTTCAAGTACGTCACATTTTTTCAATATTTAATTTTTCGTATTTGGTATGTCATATATTTTGTATGTATGAGTTAAAAAATTATTTTTTTGTTTTATTTCATCTCCATTTTAAAACGTGATGTCTTGCATATACCGTATTTTACGGATAGTATCAGCCTTATCGCTACGAATTCCATCGTAAAAAACGACGGTCGCGAACGGATTTGATGATGGATTTTTTCAGGATTCGTAATTACAATGGAATTCGTGATAGGGCATATAAGAAGAACTCGCTTATATAAGAAACGCAATCCAAAACAACATGTCTTTTATTTCTTACACATATCCGTTGTTTGCATTTCTTGGATGTCCGTGTAGTATGTACTATAATAACCTATTTGCTCCTCAGCTTGCATCAGGGTCTTCTCCATCCGGTAACTGAAAGGTGATTCAGCGAGAATAATATCGAATTTTTTTGGAGATTTGAGCCGTTTAACAAAGAAACAACTTTAGTGTGTATAACATATGAATTTGTATAATTTTATATAAAAATATTACATAAACTAAAGAAATTACAAATTAGACAACATAAAAGACTATTAATACGACTAAATAACTACATTCCTGATTAAATGTTAACAAAAATAATAATTGTAATAAACCTATTCTATTGAGCTATACTTCTGCAATATTGCCTTCGTTTCGACCATAATTAGTATCCTTTAGATAATAAACAGTTTGGTCATTTAATAAAGACATTACCGTCGACTTCATATTCAATAAAGAGGCTAGTTTGTACTTTAAAGCAATTGATTGCACATGCTCCACCAATGCACACAAGTTCTCTTCCATTTGTCTGTTGATTGTGTTATTGACCGAATAAAGTTGGAATCTAAAAGAGGGAATTCAAATAGACTGCAATCATCTTTGAAAAAATCAGGAACTTACCCCTTAACAACATTTTCAACGATTGTATCGCTGACACACATTTGACTTTGGAACTCTTTCAGATAGGCTTTTCTCTCTAAAACCACATATTGAAAGAGAATGGCTTCAGCCCAGTTGATATCGAGAGAATAAGCTCGACTTAGAATCATAGCTTGTGGAACCCTAGGAAAGAAATTCATAAGTATTGAAGAATTTTTCCTATCTCCTATATTTACCTCAACTCTGTGTAAACAAGCTCCTTCAGGTCTTCTCTAGACTGTACAGCCAAGACTGAAACGCACGTTCCAGTAGTCAATCCTTTGTTTACCAAATCAATCTGCATAGCAACTAACTCTGCCATCGAGACACTCTTTTGAGCTGGCAGTAGCTTATTATCCATTAGATAGCTCTCCGTGGCATGGGTAAAGTATTCAAGTGCCTGATTCAAAATACCCAACAGTTCCTGACTGCATTTTAGTTTCGGTATAGGTGATGCATGCTCTGATGCTATCTTATGCTGTTCCGGAGTGATTTCCCCCGCTTGAGAGAAACTCGAAACAATTGCAAGAACCTCTCGCCCCTCTATCTCCCACATCTCAGCTAGCTCCTTGTACATGGAAAAATGTAAACCAGCCAACTTAAGGTAGTCCTTGTTATCGGGACAATACTCGCGCAGGTAAGTTAGAATTGCTTGCCGCAAACTAACAGCTTTGTACTCCTCGAACTGCCCCAATAGCGATTCGAATTGGTCATTTTTAATCAGAGAATCAAAGCAATAGAACATCTCCCGATATCTAGCCAATCCAATGAGCATTCGAACAATCAGCGACCACGATTTGGCATTTGTCAATATCGTATTCAGAGCTTTGGCTCTATTTAAAACATTTGCAATACCTTCCATTGAACACTCATGTACAAAACATTGATGAGCTTTTATTAGCAGCTCAACATAGATGAGATTTTGTTTCTTGTGCGAGAGAACTTGAGTTGTTCCAGGAGCAGAATTTGGCAGTCCATAGAGACGAATGATTTCGGAGAGTTTTTGAAAAACTTCAGTGGCATCGTAGTCTTTGCCGTCTTGAAATTTTCGATAGGTTTTCAAAGCGTCACAATAATCGAGCAGACTGTTTCCAAGCAGCGTTGTACTAGGGCATAGTTCTAAAAATAGGTGGAACTCACGTTCGAGATTAAAGCCCCATAAGACACTGGTTTTGAGTTCATTAAAGCTCTTTGGCTGTTGATCGACTTCGAATAAGTAGAAACGCGGACGGATAACTGCGGTGGCGATTTCATATGAAAGATGTTCAGCTATCTGAAAGGAAAATAATAATAAAAAAAATATTACTACATATCTAACGGTATAAACCGGTAAACTAGCAAACTTTTTTTGTTGGGAAGAGAAGCTTATTTTAAACGAAGTTTTCCTTCTTGAGACGCGCCTAATGAGAGTAGAATTATGTTTAAAGTTCAGATTTAACAAAATCGAAACTGGAGAGATCTAACAAACGGAAACCTATCCTCCACCTCTTCGATAACTTACTTCATCTGTGCTTTGAGAGACGAATGCAAGAGGTTTATCATGGCAGAGGAGACATTAATTTTCATTGAGTGGTATCTAATAGCCCTGCCTCGTAGTAAGGTCACTTCATCTTACCTCCAGTGGAGTCATTTGTGTGGATGTAAAGATGTCCGATACCACTAACAGCTTATGCAAACAATCCTCCTTTGTTGCCTGCTTCAACAAGTAAGTTTGATCCTTCGTTCGCAACACATCTATGTACTCCTTGTCCAAATACATTGCCGCTCGATATGTCATTACAATCCGTTTGCCCAAATTCACTCCGAATTTCAACTTTGAAGCAATTCCCTGAATTGCATTGAGAGTTTCTTGTTTCTCTTTTGGTGGAATTTCTTCGAATTCCAATAATTCCATTGTCGAACTGCTATCGGATAGATCACCCATTTTCATAGGGGATGAAGTGCCTAAAAGAAAATAAATTTTATCATGAACAAAAGAAGAACAACATTATAAAATTAATTTACCACTTGGTTTCAAATTGCCCAATGTCCTCTTGTTGAACTTCGAAAACGAACTCTTTTCGATCTCACTCAGCATCTGTCGCTCCTCTTGCGACAAATTTCGCAATGTAGTCAATCTCTCAGCCAGGGCCATGCAAAACACAATAAAATGCAAATCAATCGGCCGATACTCAAACAAAGCCTGCAACCGCAAAGCCTCTACAATATCACCATCGTCCAGAAGCTTATTCAATAACAAAGCCAGCCTGAGTTTCATTTTCTCAGTGAGTTCTGTCTTCAGACTCGTTGTAAGATCCTCAATCCCAGCTAACTCTTTCAATTCCAGAAAAGATTTATACAACACACAGCGCTCCTTTAACATAATCTCCTCATAGTACTCGGAGTAATAGATGTCCAACTTGTCCACATCTTCTTCGGGAATTTGCAAATAACACAGAACCATGTCGTACTCAATCTGATCGCGATCAAAGGATTCATTCGGAAAGAGACGATTGTTTTTAATCACGTCAAGTGCTCGCTTTAGTAACGAATACTTTTTCGGACACAACTGCGTTAGTCTGCCGGCTGAGAAGAGAAAGAAATTCACCAAAATTTCCGGCGGCAAACTATGATGAAGAATTTCCTTCTCATATCGATCAAAATCAAGGATATCTGAGTCTTGAGATTCGACCTCCGATATCCACTTGGCATACACGATATCACTAATGGGCAGACTCAGCAATGAGGATAGTTTGATAGCTTCATCGTATCTCTTGGTCTCGACTAATAGCGAAAGGACTTCATCGTATTCCACGTTCCCTCTTTCGAGAAGATTTAAAAAATTGATTTCTATTGATGGAATGGCACGAATCACTGAGAAGGCTTCTTTCAAAAGACAAAAGTCTACAATTCCACTTATATCACTGATTCCCGAGTGACAAATAAGTGTGAGAAATTTTTCCTGATAGAATCTCGAGCTGAAATTCTTCTTTAAATGAAGCATCAACAGTCTGGTGGCCTGGAACATCATTTGATCCTTTTTCGGATTCTCACACATTGGCATTTCAAGTTCATCATTGCTCCATGCTAGAAGGAACATCCGAAGCTCATTGACGACGTCATCGTGGAAGTTATGTTGATTAGTTTCGTGGAGGAATTTTGTAAACTGAGCGATTGGAGTGTCCTGGAAGAGAAATATAACTTAATAAGAAAGTAAACACATCAAAGAACATCTTTTTACCTTATAAAATATATCAAAACTTTGGTAGAGCATCTGGACATATCCATCACATACACAATGCTCTATCAATGCCCAAACAGTTTGATTAATTCCATAAGAGAGATTATTGATGTTTGAAATGGTTTTGTCCCAGAAATCGGTTGAAACAGTCAACCAAATTAGCCAATTCCAATCTAGATTCTGAGAAGACACTGTAGCTGAGAGGATCGACAGAATTGGAAGATTATAATTAATGGAATTCTTCATCAAATTCACCGAAGTTGAATAAGTATGACTGTCTAGGATTATCTCAAGAAATTTGTTCAGATCTGAAAATATTCTCTCTTCTGGAATTGTATTTGAACTGAGGAGGATAATGGCAAAGATGTCCAGCGAGTCATTTTCATGAAGAAATCGAATTTGATTGGATGCCTTGAAGAGAGCATTTGGATCATTGGATGAACTTATTGAGGAGGTCATAGTGTCTGCTGATGTCGTCGATGGCTAAAAAGAAAATTGATTAGAACAAGTGATTGTTAGTTTAAGTAGGAGGCGGTACCTACCAGGTTCTCATATTTAATCGATCTGTTTTTCTGCCTCGAAATACTGGGTCTTCGTTTTGGTTTCTCTGTGCTGGGTTCGTAGGAAAGCGCTCGAATTATATGCTCACCAATTTCTTTGCATCGAAAGAACCTTGCGATCTTTTTGACCTGCTCCAGTGGGATGTCGAAAAACTGCACGAGGACGAGGATCTTCCACCAGTCATTCGCTCTGCAATACTTTTCGATTATAGCTTCTGGCCATTTCTTGTACTGATTGCACTCGGCAATCCTCATAAGAGCTTGATACTCATTGAGAGGAAACACCTCAAGATTGTGCGCCAAACGTTGTTCACAATTAACGATGAGATCTCCAAATCCGAAGAACTGATTTCCATTATCCTCATGCCCGTCGGACAAGCGTGATAGTTTGATAAAGCTTCTGAGGTTTTGGGTGTCAAATCCTAGCATTTCACTGAATGCAACACAGTGAGCTACCAGATCGGGATTTGTTGAGCTTTGCAGAGCCAACTCAGCTACTGTTTCAGTGGACGTGAAGAGCTGCGCTTTGGTGATTTGGGAATAGCTCTTCAGATGCTCAACGAAGAAAAAATATGCCGCATAGCTACTTCTTTGCTGTTTGAGATAGTGGAGAAAGTTGAGTTGGTATTTACGCGAGAACTTCTCACAGAGAAGAGGATTTGAGAATGAGGCAACTTCTTCGACTCCCGATTCGTTGCAGATCTGCTGGAAGTCGAGGTTTTTAAAACGCTTAAGTAAATCATAAGGCGATGGGAGTGCTTGCGAGGTTGCTTCAAGACGTTTGGCCAGAGCACTGAGGTATGTCATTTGATTGGAATGAAGGAATGCGTTAAGAGATGAAACGCTGTTGGCGTCGTTCATGAGGAATTCTACCAGCGACAGAGATGAATCATCGAAGTCGACGTTTTTACTTTCCAAATATAATCGAACCGAGTAGGCGATCTGCTGAAATCCTGCTCTTGATTTGATGTCATAGCATTTGAGCGAGAGAATCATATCCAAGAACTCCTTTCCGCTAGCTGTGGAGTCTCTGATTTCTTCCAATTCCCGTGTAGATACAAAGTCTCTTAGCAAAATTGGATAGAGGCTTTGTTTGGTCATAATGAATTGACCAATGGGAAGCTTATCTATAACTTCTTTGTTGGTTTTGAAGCTCTCTGAGGAGCAGATTCTTTGAAGGGCCATCGAAACGTCATATTTTTCATCAGCAAAGATGAATCCCTTGCGGGCAAAGTGATTCCTAAGAGTGTCTGGAGGGTTCTTGAGTTTGTTTAAAGCAAATTCATACATCTCAACCTCCACAGGCCACTTACAAAAGCCATCTTCCTCAGAATTTGCTTCAATAGCATAGCACCAATGAATGAGTTCCAAGAAATGCTGTCCTTCAACGAAGCAATCCCACAAATCTTGTTTTTTTATCCGACTCAAAATTTTCGCATTCCTTGTGACCATATACAGCTTTGCCATGAGCTTCCTTTGAATGGGCTCAGAGAGGTTGAGGAAGTTCTCCAGACTCATTCGTTCAGAATTATCTTTGTTGGTTTCTTCCAGTAACTCAGGGTGATCCTTTAACTGAGCTGCAATGCAGTGATAAAAATAGAGTTCTCTCATGTCTTCATCGAAGTCCACAGGATCTTTCTTCTTTAAATGCTCTACAATGGCTTCTTTGACTTCTTCATTGGAGCATTCGAAGCCAAATTCAAGGAACACACATTTGACATTGCGATTGACGTTTTTAAGAACATTGTCTGCCTTACAAACTAGCTTCTCGCCAAGTAACCGTGCAACATATGAGTCAACAACGTCGTGGAAATATTGCTTGCACTTTTCGAGTGAAATTTGATTCTTTGCGGCTAAATAGTCAATGCAAAGCTGGACATGCTCACCTTTAGTAGCCACCTCTTTGATCAATGTTACTTCAGGAACAAGTGACCAGGATTTGAAGATTTTATCGCGAGTGAAGGAAGCCATTCGAAAACTTTACCGAGAAGATTACAAAACAGAAAACAAAGAAACGTGTTTTCTTCTTCTTCTACTTCATGAACGGATAACACACGAAATTTTGTATTAGCTAACACAATTGGAATTCATCACGTCGTCATTCATACGAAACTGAATACGTTCCCAATGCCTAGCACTGATAGTAGTGCTGCATTTATGTTTTGCTTTGTTATTGCGAAGCAATAATTGATAAAGGATGAACATTAATTACGAGTTAATGTGAGAAGATAAGGTTTTTGTTACAATTAAATCTTTTAATGAATTTACTTTTGATGATTCAAAGATTTAAACAGATATAAGAAACAAAACAGCTAGTGAAAAAACTTTTTCCCTGTTGTTTTTAAAGGGGGTGTAAGCTGTCAGTTTTTGACAGGCAAATGTCAAGAGAATACAGTGCAGGCTTAAGAAATTGAACTGTAGTATTTTAATGTGTGTTTGCATTTACCATACTAGAGTATAGAAGGAACCCAAAGTATAATGACCTATCCTATTTTTAAAATGCAGATTTTCACTGAGTAACAAAGTTCGCTTTACATTTTTGTTTTTGTACGTCTTTTCCATTTTGTATTAATAGGGAACTTTACGAATCTGCCAACGCTTGTGGGAACTGCAAGATGCGGAATTGCAATACGAAGTTTGTGCTCAATTTTAATATTTAAAACGGTGGTTTTAATTAAAATAATCTCTATTTTTATTTTTATATCACAAAACAAAAAACAAACACAAACGCATAAAAATTACAGAAAGCCATGTTGTGATAAAAGAAACAACAGAAATACAAATACGAATAGAGACCAATAATGTCACTTTTCCGCACACGTGGTATTAATTCTGTGCGAAAAAAGAGGAGAGATCGCTCCAAATAATCTGCTCTAACTATCGATTTCGTTCATTGAACAGCGTACCGCAGAACTTAAAGCAGAACGAAATTTTTCGTTTGTGATTTCGGTGTGTCATTTTTGTATGGGATTTTTCATTTCGCATCAGCAGCATGCTAGGCTTAACATGTTACATGGAGGTGGCAAAGTTCTTATGAATAGATAGAAACTAGAATCTAGTACAGCATTAATTTAAAATTTTTCCTTGCGATATAGGTACTTTGTCTATAGGGCCAGTTATGGATTCGTGCGAAAACTCGAACTCAAGCTAACAATCAAACTTGATATTAGCCGCGTTTTATTTTCTACGGATCTGGATCGGGATCATTTTGTAACACGTAATACAAAAACATTTAGGCTGCTCTCTATTCTGATCTATTTCAAAGATTCAAAAATAAATTCTTACTCCGGCGGGAAGATGGCTTTTATGGTCAGGTAGTGTTTGTTGCAGTGTAAAGAAAAGAGACGGGAAACAACTGAAAATAATTAAAACGTAAGTAAAAAAGAGATGGTCATATAACACTACTGCTGTCATTGTAATCCATGTCGTTTTATTTTCAAGGGATGATCTTGATCCAGATCTATAGATAAAACGCGGCTATTACGATGATATAGAGAACACGAAAAATGTGAGTCCCGCAATTCCGTCTGCGTCTGTCTGTATGTCTTTCCACGACCTACAGCCTCAACCAATGCAGCGATTTTCTTCAAACTTGGAGCAAAAGATTTTCGGATGATTCCCTAGTGGGAAAATTGAGATTTTTTTTAAACTAAAAAATAACGGTACTTGCCCTACAACCGTTTTGAAAAAAGTTAATTAACTATCTCAAAAACGGCTCTAACGACTTTTTTTAAAATTTTTGTGTTTTATGGTCTAAATTTTGGTGGAAACAAAAATTTAACAAAAACCGTAATTAAAGCCTAGTACGTAGATCGGGAAAAGAAAAATTTTATCTCTACAATTCTAATCTCTACAAAAACGTTGGAAAAATCGGGCTAAATTAATTTTTTTCTTCTTTTTTTCTTTTTGTAAAATTATCGATAAATAAAAGTTGATAAGTGTTTATCCCGCAAAATAATGTTTCGAATAATATTTTTCCTGGCAAAATTTAGTGGAGACTTCACCCTACAGCGGGTACAAACTTCACAATTTTGCGCGTGAACTGCGTACTGTCTGGAAAAAAACTGAAGACAAAATTTGTCCTGGGAAAAATTTTTCCCGATCTGCGTACTAGGCTTAACGGTTCATGCCATAGAACCGTTGTTTTTTTATTTTCAAATTTCTCGTTAACCGCTCAACCGATTTTGATCAAATTTTTTTTTCTGAAAGTTCTGTCAAGTGCGAATAAAACTGCTTACATAAATATTTTGGATTTACAAAAAAAAAATCAAATTTTTTTTTACTACAAAAGCAAGTTTGTGTGACCCACTCATGCATTTTATTTATTTATAAAAGTGAAAGTTCTGTCAAGTGCGAATAAAACTGCTTACATAAATATTTTCAAGAAAATATTTTTTGGATTTACAAAAAAAAAATCAAATTTTTTTTACTACAAAAGCAAGTTTGTGCGACCCACTCATGCATTTTATTTATTTATAATCTAATTTTAGAATTGCATGGAGATTGGTATATCAGCACAATAATGTGGTCTTGTAGTTCTAAAATCGATCTTGATCCATGATTTAGTTCTTTTTCCTATATTTAAACGTGGCATGATGATTAGTGTGAGGACTGTAATGCCAGAGGTCTAGGTTCGATTCCCAGATAAAACTAAAAAAAATCTGACATAACCTCCAAGATCACCTATTTCTTGTCATAGAAAAGTGCCACTCACATAAGCCGCTTGAATTCGGCAATAAACTCTAGGTCCCCTCCATTCCTGCAGACATGCACACAGAAATGGTTGAGAGTTGTAAGCCAATAGGCCCTAGTTCTTCATGAGCAGTTGTGCCACCAATTTTTTTTTTTGTAAACATTTATAATAAGATTCCTTTTTCTAAAAACCACAAGGTCTTCTATGGATGAATCTTTAAATATCTACTAATGAGGCCGTTCGAAAAGGCTTTCACTTAAATATAATAAACCAACAAGACCAATTAAAATTTTATTATTCTTATTTATAGCTTGATTGATGTAGTAGGCATTTAATGATTTTATTTCCCATAAACTCCAAAAAGTAATGAAAAAAATAGATACTCATAATAAAAGTCCTTTCACTATATAATATGTAGGTAGGTATATTTTCAAATATATTTTTACCGCCACTGCCGCCTGACTACTGAAATGAATAAATCCATGTTATACAAAATAATCAATGTGAAACACATTAAGGCAGATCAATTTCAAATTTATGGCAAGAAAAATACAAACAGTGAAACATACATGCCCCCTATAAAGAAACAAACAAAATTTATATCTCTTCCAGAACTCGGTCAATATTTTTTATTTTTTCTGTTAGTTTTAAATATGTTAACCCTGAGTCACCAAAAATACAAATAACCATGTAAAAATACAAAACACATCCAGGACCCGGAAACATATGATCATGATGGTGATCCCAAAGCCGGTTTCATGCAGAGATACAGGAGATGTAGTTGATGCTGGCATCCCAACTTTGGCACACGCCCAAAAAACGAAACTCATGAAGATTTAATTTCAAATGCACACCAAAGGATGACTCACTAAAGCAAGGAAACACCATCAACTTGCAACTTGCCGCACCAGTTCCGTCAGTGTTAATATTTACACATCAACTTAACTTAATTTTGACAAATACGCAAACTCTGGAGATTATTTTTGTGTTTCGGTATTTGGCATAATGGTTGAGCCCCATCTTCTTCACATAAGTGCTTTGGCTTATGGTGTTTCATGTGGTGATAATTTAATATTATGCAGGTATATAATCGAAACGTGTTTATGATTGAATTTGAAGTGTGTTCATTTGCATTTGATTTGATGTCGGACTGTAGGTCAGTGAGCTTAAGCCAGGTAAATAAAAAAGCTAAAGGTTAAACTGAACATTATTTGTGATGACTGATCAATAACATGACGCACAACCAGTCGGGATTGGATTTCTGAATTTTTTTCAAAGCTGAAAAAGTATTTTCACTCGAACATTCTTGAGGAGATAAAAAAGGAATAAAACTATGGAACTTAATATTACTTCTTGATATCAGATCAATTGTAGATATGTTGATATTATAATAAAGGTATAGAATCCATTTTTTGAAACCATAATAATTTGTATAAGTCAAATTTCTCTTAAAATGATAACACCAACGAAGTGACAGAAAACTTAACGAAAACATATGAAGGGTCCGGGGGAAAAACGGCACAAGTCCATCTTTTTCAAAATTAAACTAATGTTGGCATTTTGTAGCTTTTTATGTGTACTATATATGATTTCCCAATAACTTTTTGAAAAAAATGGTTCTCCTAAAAGAAAAACCGTTAAAAAGAAATGCCGTGCTGCGGAAGAACGACACAAGTCCAAAATATTGTATGGAAGAATAGCACAAGTCCATAGACTTCATTTTTTTCAAAAACAAGAATACAAAAAAACATATAAGCATCTGGTTTTTAGTATTTGATTAAAGATTAATAGGAGCATTGAATATTAGACACAAAAATACTACCTAATAACGTAAAATTTTGAAAAAAAATTAGTCTGAACACAATTTTTGAATTTTTTTTCTAAAATTTTGAGTTTAAAAATTATTTTTTCAAAAAATGTTCACTCAAATAATTTGAATTAAAAACAGAATACAAGAATGGGTTTGTAGCTTTAAAACAAGGTACATAATGTCATTGTAGGTGTAACCGTTCTTTTTCAATGATTTTTTTTCTATTTTAAGTCGATTTTTTAGAAAATTGCCCCTCTCGCTTAATCGGGGGAACATAGACCCCCCTTCCATAAGATTTTTTTCTTGTCTTGACTAAGTCTATATGCTATGGGTTTTTGGAGCATTTTACGCAAAACATTTTCTGGTATAGTAAATTAACACAGATATTACTAATTACAATGGAAAAATGGTATAAGTCACATGCTCTATATGTATATATTCACTTAAATAAGTTTATTAAATGTATTTTTTTATGAAATAAAAATAAAATTATGTTATAGGTCGTAGAACATTCTGTTTTAAAAAACTATTTTTTTGAATTTTTCATTTCCCTTTCAATTTAGTTAGCGTATAAAAGTAAGTAAACTTGTATTTTCACTTTTCTCGGAATCATTTTGAATGGACTTGTGCCGCTTTAAGATACTAAAGTAATAATGCATTATATTGCCAAAAAACCCGATGTGAAAGGGCACAATAAGTTAGTTCGATCAGAATTTACCAAAAATATTTAATTTATGGGCCAATAAACAGACAAAATTTATAAACAATAATAAAATTGATATTCAATTCAAATAGGAACAAACTTTTTCGCGACACTTGTTTATAGTAACGAATGGGGCCGCTCAGTCCCAAGAGCACTGCGATTTCTTAGAACATTTTTTTGCGCAAGAAGTGTATGAAGGTGACAAGTAACTAGCAGTCCATTATAAATACGCCCATGCTTAGTACAATAGGGAACTTCACGAATCTTTCAACGCCGAAATCAACAGTCATCAGTTTGTGGGAACTGCCAGATTGCGGAATTTCAAAACAAAGTTTGTGTTTAATTTTAATATTTAAAATGGTGATTTTAATTAAAATAATCTTGTTATTTTTATTTTTATATCATACAAAATACCAGCATTTGCTTTCAAAAAAAGATCCCTAAACAATTTTCATTTAAAGTGGTGAAACAACGAGGGAGGGATATTGCTATATAGATAGGTCGTGTGTGAGTTGGCTTAAAATCACGTTAAATTTTATCCGAAGATTAATTTTTGACACTATTGAGGTGAATCCGTATGGAGAAATGTCAAAATTTAATCTCGGATAAAATTTAATTGAAATTTTAATCGAATTCGCACACGGCGCCTTATGTCGAATTCCTTTTAAGAAAAAAATCGATTTGTTTAGAAGAAAAAAATGAATTTTCTGGACAAATCCCTTGTATATTAAAAGAAAAAATTCGATTCTGTTTAGAAAAAAAATCGAATATTTTTGGTAAAAGGAATTCGACATTAGTTAAGAGATCTATTACTATATTTTGATAGTTTTTTTTTTTTTTTTTCATTTATAACATTATTGCTTTACGATCGCTCTGTTCATCTATTTTTCACGATTAAAAAAGTTGGTTAAAATATACCCATCAGCACATTAAGCTATTTTCAAAATCAGCTGATTCATTTCACCTCATTCCCAAGCATCCAAATATCAATACCAGATATACTCTTCGATAGGTACTATACACTGGGAACCAACAATCATCTTCTAACCTCTCATTAAGCATCACCGTACTATCATTCTGTCATATCACTCTACAATGGAGTTCATTGAAAAGTAATAGCTTTGCACTTTGCTTCATCTCAGAGAGCATGGATGGATGACTCTTCAAATCGATATTCACAATTTGCAACGCAGAAAAAAAAAATTTCTATTAATTCCAAGGCTCAAGGAAGAGAGACCCCCCCCCCCCCCCCCCCTCCTCCCCATTACGTTCCTTTAGCTAGACCAAGGAACCTGCGCACATTTATTATGATTCCGATCATCAATTTCGAATTTCGTTGCTTTATGGTTGTGCTTTCACTAGTGCTCCCTAGACATGCTATGAATGTCTAATTGATAATCGTCCATCGCGCGCTACCCACACGCTCTATAAAGTAATCTTGCAGTAAAATAACACGCGAGGAGTTTTTGACGACTAGTGATGGACGATATATCGATAACTGTTACCAGGAACACGTTATTCGTTAGTAACTGTTATAACAGGTTATCCGATATCCAAGTTACCAGTTACCCTAGCAGTTATTTTAAATAACCGATAAGAAATAACTAACGGTGCGTACGGCGCTGTTCAAAACGAAGCGAATACAGAAAAATCATACAACGCACCCATAATAACCGGATAGCTCAGATTCGTTAAGTTTTTGTTCACGTTTACCTTCGGACGAATGACAGATGACTATTTGTTGAAAATGTTTCCTATATTAATAAAAAGTTAAGCTTTTTTTTGTTTTATTTTAGTAATATTTTATGTTGTTCATATTTTTACAATTCAAAAATTAATAACTACACCAAATAACAACCAAATAAATAAAGAAAATTAGTACTATCAAAAACAGCTTGGCAGGTGCTTCCGTTTGGTTAAATCAATCATGGGTATTTTATGTACTTGACAGATCAGAAGGAAACGGATCGTTAATTTTTGACATTTGCATCCGTTTGCTTTCGACTATTATAGTTGAGCCTTGAGGCTTTAACTGATAAGAAATGACCTTAAGCTTAAACTTTATTCGTTAATCGTTATTAACTTTACTAGTTCTTTGAATAATAACTTTTTATCTTACTTTAGACACTAGACATCGTATTTTCCGATATAACTCCTCACTTTTTAGTCATTAAAATCAGTAGGTCTTATTAATAAACATTGTCTAACTTTAGACAGCTGTCCAAGTTTTTAAAAAACCTTTCTAATTTTTGCCAAAGTAATCTATCTTTTTATCTTGCTTTAGACAACGTAATCTATTGTCTAAACCTAGAGAAATGTATATTTTTTGTTTTATTAAAAAAGCATATTTCCGACTGTTTCAAAATACTTAGACATAGTTTAAACAGCCAAAAATCTAATTAATAAGACCAAGTATGTCCAACTTTGGACTCAAAAAAAGATTACTTACAGTAAACTGGCAACCCTGAAACATTTTTTAAAATGTAGCCCTATTCAAGACCTATCTTTTGAGATATCGACCGGAGGGCAAAGGTCATCCGTTTACCCTCCAGAGCCTTTTTCCGATATTACTCCTCACTTTTTAGTCATTAAAATCCGTATGGTCACCCCTTCGACTTAAAAAAAAGATTACTTACAGTAAACTGGCAACCCTGAAATATTTTTCAAGATATAGCCCTATTCGAAACCTATCTTTTGAGATATCGACCGGGGTCCTGGGGTCACCCGTTTACACTCCAGAGCCTATTTTCCGATATTACTCCTCACTTTGTAGTCATTAAAATCAATATGTTCAATCTTTTACTTAAAAAAAAGATTACTTACAGTTAACTGGCAACCCTGAAATATTTTTCAAGATATAGCCCTATTCACAACCTATCTTTTGAGATATTGACCGGGGTCCTGGGGTCACCCGTTTACACTCCAGAGCCTATTTTCCGATATTACTCCTCACTTTGTAGTCATTAAAATCAATATGTTCAACCTTTTACTTAAAAAAAAGATTACTTACAGTAATCTGGCAACCCTGAAATATTTTCCAAAATATAGCCTTATTCGAGACCTATCTTTTGAGATATCGACCGGGGGGCTAGGGTCACCCGTTTACCCTCCAGAGCCTATTTTCTGATATTACTCCTCGGTTATTCAAAGAACTGGTAACGTTGATAACAATTAACGAATAACGTTTAAGCCTTAAGTGTTATTTCTTATCGGTTATTCAAAGAACTGGTAACGTTAAGAACGATTAACGAATAACGTTTAAGCTTAAACGTTACCAGTTCTTTGAATAACTGATAAGAAATAACACTTAAGGATTAAGAACGATTAACGAATAACGTTTAAGCTTAAACGTTACCAGTTCTTTGAATAACCGATAAGAAATAACACTTAAGGCTTAAATGTTATTCGTTAACTGTTATCAACGTTACTAGTTCTTTGAATAACCGAGGAGTAATATCGGAAAATAGGCTCTGGAGGGTAAACGGGTGACCCTAGCCCCCCGGTCGATATCTCAAAAGATAGGTCTTGAATAGGGCTATATTTTGAAAAATATTTCAGTGTTACCAGTTTACTGTAAGTAATCTTTTTTTTAAGTAAAAGATTGAACATATTGATTTTAATGACTACAAAGTGAGGAGTAGTATCGGAAAATAGGCTCTGGAGTGTAAACGGGTGACCCCAGGATCCCGGCGGTCAATATCTCAAAAGATAGGTTGCGAATAGGGCTATATCTTGAAAAATATTTCAGGGTTGCCAGTTTACTGTAAATAATCTTTTTTTTAAGTAAAAGGTTGAACATATTGATTTTAATGACTACAAAGAAATATCGGAAAATAGGCTCTGGAGTGTAAACGGGTGACCCCAGGACCCCGGTCAATATCTCAAAAGATAGGTCGCGAATAGGGCTATATCTTGAAGAATATTTCAGAGCTGCCAGTTTACTGTAAGTAACCTTTTTTTTAAGTAAAAGGTTGAACATATTGATTTTAATGACTACAAAGTGAGGAGTTATATCGGAAAATAGGCTCTGGAGTGTAAACGGGTGACCCCAGGACCCCGGTCGATATCTCAAAAGATAGGTCGCGAATAGGGCTATATCTTGAAAAATATTTCAGTGTTACCAGTTTACTGTAAGTAATCTTTTTTTTAAGTCGAAGGGGTGACCATACGGATTTTAATGACTAAAGCCTTAACTACATAAGCCAAAAAAGTGAAAAAGTGAAAATTTTCAAACTCATTTTGGGATTGTGTTGCTCACCGGAAAATGTATAAAAATGATGCAGAAAGCTTAGATTTTGGTTTAAAAAGAATTGTGTACATTCTTTTTCACAAAACATTTGCGCTAGCGGGAAAAAAAATATTTTTACTTTTGTAATTTTGCAAAAAGTGGCTTATGTAGTTAAGGCTTAAAAAGTGAGAAGTTATATCGGAAAACTTGCTGTCTAGTGTCTAAAGTAAGATAAAGTTAGATCACTTTAGCAACAAATCAAAAGGTTTTTTTTTAAACTTTGACGGCTGTCTTAAGTTAGACAGTGTTTATTATAAACACAACCAAAAGTAAAATAACCGTTACTGAATAACTGCTAAGGATAACTGTTACTACAAAATAACGGCAACTGTTATAACTGTTACCCAAAAATAACCGTTAAGGCCATCACTATTGACGACTTAAGAAGAGGCATAACTGCTCCATAGACTTTATGGACCCTAGTATACGCGCAGAGATAATTATTTGTGTTATCTGTAGGAAAAAAATCCTCAACTTCATACATATTGGTGGTAATAAATTAAACATTTTGATGTGTCATCAGATATATCCGATTGTCTCACCTGTTCTTTGATGTCCCATTTAAATTTAAAAATTGCCAGCAAAACCCTTTTGGCCAAATAAAAAAGGATGCTAGCTCTGTTTACTTAGAACATGTCTCATATACCATGTAACACAACAGGAAAGACATGGTGGTAATTGCTGATTAAACTAGAAGATAGTGGCATCGTATTGAAGGGAAGAAGTCTATGCTTATAAAATTTGAAATTGAAACTATCGATGTATCAAATCTTATAGTAAATTTTTGTTTTAATGTCTTCAGGCTAGTCTGAGATCATTAGTCATTTATAATAGCCACATACATTCGGGAACTATCTTTGAACCTCAATTAATCCGCCGAAATTGGTGAGCTAAAATTGCTGAACCACTGACTTAATATTGAATAACGTTTGTACAACTGGCCGTAGCAGGAATACGAATTTTAATTAAAACTGGAAGGACAAAACATCCATTAACGTGTTAAGTGTTGTAAAACTTTAACGAAATTGAATTAAAAAAAAAAAAATGGAAATATACAATGAACGTACCAATAGTTGGTAGATTTCCGTTCTTTTCACAGACGTGCACTTAACAATGTACGTACCGATTGCAACAAATCACATCTCAACAACATAGCTCTAATTCCTGGATATATCTTGGCAAATTATACATCTCTCCCAAAATAAAAACAGACTTGATGCTGTGCATCCCATTGTCATCTAATAGCAATAGCGCGCCCGCATAACAGTTGAAGAAGAAATTGCTTGCACGATTGCACGAAAAGAAAGTATATTCATTGGAATTGCATTACCATCATCAGAGCTTTGAATGAAATTAGCTCTTATTAAGGTATATTTTGCCCCGATTCAATGGGAGGCTTCTCTATTTCGTGGGTTTTAATTTCTAAGAGTTGAGGGAGCACTCTTGTGATGCTCAGAGTGAACAAGATTTAATAACTCATATTCATAGCGGCTAGTTAATTTAAAGCAATGCTCAACTTTTACAGCCCTTTGTCCGCACATTTGTTCTTCAACAATCGCACAAAAACAAACCTTATCCACAGATATAGATTTACATCGATCGTGTTAGCACAAAAGGACAAGTACAAGCACCAGGAGCAAAGAAATCTCTAGGCACGTTTCGCCACAGTGAAATTGGAGTAAGGTGTTTGTTTGTTTTTCGTTCATTTTTTTTTTCTATTGAAGTTGAATGCAAATATTTTGATAGAAGAAAACCAAAAAGAGATCTGGGATATGAAAGATTTCCACAACAAAGTGTGAAATTCTCATTTCCCTTATTGTAACTTTCGGTTTCAGGTTCGGTTTTATTGTTATATATCAAATGGGGAAAGCTCTTGCAAGTTATAACTAACTGCGACAAAAGGTTTATAGACAAAAGGAAATATGGCTTAACGTCAAAAGCAATTATCTCACCTATGGCCATTGTACCCAATTTAAATTGAATTTCGGTTCGGTAGTCTTTAAGATTTGGAAACTTTTAATCTGCGTTGATACTTAATTTTAATTTACTCTATTCAAATCTTATAGGCCCTTTTAAGCTGCAACACAGTAGCATATAACATGCGATGGAGCTTAAATTTCAAAAAGTGACACCTATGTTGGAGAATTGTCTTGGATGGAACACCGCATGATATTCCAGCATTGGGATGCATGTGTGCGGCGAACGTTGACTTTTAAATGAGCTTAGTTTTCGATCTCTATGATCATTTGGTTTTTAATTGATATTGTGTATTAATACACGGTTGTGATGTGTTTAAGCTTTTATAAGATATCCATCAGTTTTTAATCTAAAATGCAGTTTATGATTGAATTTCATTGGAGTTTTAAAGCTTTTCGAAAGACTTTATAGTGGTTTCATAAAGGTGTTATGTTTTTGTTGGACGTTTTGGGATAATAGAAGTATGCTTGTTCCAATTGTGTGAAGCTTGATTTAAGTGTGATTTTTTTTTTTTGGGCAATTATATTCAGACCTTATTTAATTGATGTGATTTTTTGAGGCAATTACATTATATGAATAAATTATAATTTGTATCCTTATTTTTGAGTTTTCTGATAATTTTTATACATTTCGCGTAGTTTCGTTCATTTTTCCTTCCGGGCAAGTTATTGATTCGTGCAAAAAATCGAACTCGAGATAACAATGAAACTTGACATTACAATGTTATAGAGAACAGAAAACCGTTATTATCGGTACCTGCCATAGAACGGTTTTTTTTTATTTTCGATTTTCTCGTTAACCGCTTAACCGATTTTGATCAAAATTTTTACTTAAGAGGTCCTATCAAGTGTGAATAATACTGCTTACAAATATTTTCAAAAAAAATATTTTTTGGATTTTAAAAAAAATGTAAAATTTTTTTTTGAAAAATCATTTTTTTTGAAAACGAGTTGATGAATTTTTTTGAAATTTTGGTTTTAGTTGTATATTATTATATTCTTAAAAATGGCATACCAAATTTTTAGGTAGGTTTATGAGAATGGTAGTGTTGAAATGATTTTTGTTATTAACTTAAATGATAAGCTTTTTGTACTGGTCACACTTATTTAAAAGTCTCAAAATAAACAATTAAAATTTTCAAGCTTTCAACGGTAGAATATGTAGCTGATGTAACTGTTCTATATTCAGGTAATGCTGAAATACCATTCAAACTCAACATTTTTAACTTGAATTTCCAAAAAATAAAAAAACTATACGACTTTATACGAAGATTTTTTTTTAATAATACAAATTCTATATACTACTGAAATAAATCAGCCAAGTAGAAGACTTCGCACTATTTTATTGGACTTGTTGAATTATTGATTCAATATAGCTTTTAACGGCCTTTAGTCCATGAAAATTTTTGGCGTTTCGTCCCGGCGATCTCACTTGGACTCATCAGTTGACTAGTGAGGGCCTTGTCAATACGCAATTTCCATTAAGTTCAGTTCATCTTACATAGATTTCATGGTGAATACCTAGTGTGAACTATATCTAACCAGATTAGAATTCCTAATCATTAAAGCTAGAAGTTTTTTGTGCCCGTGGCCTGGCAATGTTTATATACGAAGATTTTTTTTAAAACTTAATGGAAATTGCGTATTGAAAAGGCCCTCACTAGTCAACTGATGAGTCCAAGTGAGATCGCCGGGACGAAACGCCAAAAATTTTCACGGACTAAAGGCCGTTAAAAGCTATATTGAATCTATACGACTTTATATTTCTTTAAATTTAAATCTATGGGCCCTACCAATAATCAAATTTAGTTACGACTTAAATATTTCAGTAAAATGGACCATAATGGAATGGGCTCTAAATAATAGACCGTGCATGGTATTACCTATATTTACGTGGACTATAAGTAATGAACCATATATCAAATTGACTCAAAAAAATTGAGAATATATAATGTATGGTTAATTATTTAGGATACATAACGTTATGGTTAATTTCACTGCAATATTTAAGTCATAACTAAATTTGATTATTGGTATAAGGCTATGTGTATTGTTTGTCTTCAAATAATAATATGAAACGGGAAGGCATCTAAGGCTGTGCGCACAGTAGAGCGAGAAGCAATGCGGTGCGTGAAGCGATACGAGTGCGAGAAGTGTGTTCACATGTATTTTTATGTAGCTGCGCACATTAAGATATGTTTCGTGTGCCAAGTGCTAGTTTCAATTCGTTGTTTATTTTGATTTGTTTTGATTCAAACGCTCTCGCATCGCTTCTTGCACTGCTGTGAGCGCAGTCTAAGTTTCGTTATATAATAGGCCAGTCCCACGGAGAAAAAATCTCAGTGAGCGCTCAATGTCAATTTGACGGAGGCGAAATCATTTCGTGGGACAACATTCTCCGCTCAATTGTAAAAAAAACTCAGGTGTTATAATTCTCGTACTGAAATTCTAAAAAATCACTTTCAACTTTTGCTTAAAATGTTTAATTTTTGAAGCAGAAAACTTATTGAAATGAATGAGAAATAATAGAAAGATCAATTTATTTTAGTTTTTATTAATATTCCGTCTTTATTTTGTATTTATTTACCACTTTTGCACTTGCGCACCACAAAAAAATTTAAATTTGATTGTCAAAAGAACAGCTGTTTTGGCTGAAAAAGAAAACTGAGAAATGAATCCAAAAAATTTTCATCTCACATATCTCAGCAAAATATCTCAGTGCTCAGGTGAGATTTTTTGTCCCACGAAAAAAAATCTCTGAGCGCTCAGAGACTTTTTCTTCGTGGGACTGGCCTGTTAACGCTTATCCAAGTATAAGCAATTCAAAACCAAACCCATAATTTGCGTTGGCTTCACTGCCAAACAGCAATTCTTTAATAACTGCAATCGCTCTAAGCTCTGAGATGGGTATATTTCTCATGAATCACTAATATTAGTCATAATGTTATTGCTTATTATAATTCATAATACCTATACATACAAGTGTACAAAAGTACATATTGCTACATTTTTTCTTTATAGAGCTGACCCGCAATTAATGACTTCACATTTCCGCGAAACACTAAATTTAACCAGCTCCATACCACACAATATTAAAAGTCCATGTCTCTGTATCGTGTCATCCAATTAATTATAGAAACTATCCTCCCTTAAAAACACCATTAAGTACTCCATCTGTGAGTAGTAAATAGAAATAAAATTGTTTGTTATTATTAAGAGTAGGTACGGCCGCACCAGCAAAATCTGGGTAAATCTATAATTGAAATTTATGTCACAATATTCCTAACAAAAACACGGGCTACAAAACCAACGACAACGAACGCTAGAGTCCAAAAACAAAGCATGAAGAAGTTTATACCTATCTGTATATTTGTATGATCAAAATTTATCAAAATTAGGTGCACGTAGGAAATACGCGGCGTATGTGCGCACATGGTTACTCAATTAGAGCTTAGTGAGACTCCAAAGGCAATTCCAAATGGCACTTTACTAAGAGTCGAGTGTACTACATATATGAATAGTATGAGTCAACTTGGTCTTGTGGTGTTCTATGAATATGCACTATGCACATTTTGCACATGTGTCAACTGATCGTACGGAATAATGTTTTTTAGTTTTATTGCACTTTGTAGACATTAATATTCAAGGGAGTAGACTCATACGCCAAAACAAGAGAGTTCTATAGAAAACGCATCTTTATTATTTTTAAGGCTTCAGGCAGTTTTCATAAATATGCCTAGGTACATAATTAAGCATCTAAAAAGGGATGTAGGGCGTACCAAAATTGGAAGCAATAGAATAAGAGCGTTCATAACATTCCAAACTCATACCTTACTTGGAACTGTGCATTTTATTTTGACGGTGCATTCAATTTCGATGATTAGAAAAAACATTCTATTAATAGACAAATACAAACATACTATATACGCATGCATACCTTTAAATCGTCAGTCATTTATTTGTTTGTGTCAGATTTTACTCGACTGGGCTATGAAGGCTCATTAAAACACATTTAAAATTGAAAACAAAAATTGACAGTAAATTCTCATTGGTATCGGATCAAGGAAAATTCAACTACATAGTTTGGAATTAAAGAAAATGTAAGCATAACCTCAATAGATATCTTCCGAATGGTAGTTTCCTTTATTTATAGAGTAAAAATTTGGCTAAAATTTGCACGGCCATACCAAAACTAAAATAAAAATAAAATTAACACTTGGGCAACCCTAAGTCAGCATAGCTATATTGGAATTTATTTGAACTCAAACTGCCATTTTTTGACAGAACTCAAACTTGCCGATTTCTGCACAAAGAAATTTCCTGGGCAGAAATTTGGCCAGTTTATATTTCAGAGATCTCAGAGGAATCCGTAATCTCAGAAATATAAACACAATTTCTCACAAAAGTTCCTCAGTTTTGCTGTCAGAAACTGAGGAAGCTTTTTTTTTTTTTGGATTCATTGCTGAATTATTTTCTGTCGCAATAAATCAAATAAGTACAAAAGAGGCTGTGTTTGACCAACACTTATAACTTCCCATTGGTTCCCTTTGAAACTCGACACGCGATGTTATTTTTCTAAGAAAATTATCAATTAAAAATTTTCGAAAAACTTATCAGTTGTGCAATCAAGGGAAGGCTGTTTGCTCTAAATATATTTTCAAGAATGAAACCAGGCCGAAGTCTATAGCATTATTTGTTCTAGAGATATTCGAAAAACAAGCCATTTTACAATTTTTTTAAAATTACTTAAATAAATAAACCGCCAATTGAATTTTTCTGAAAATCATTTCTGCACTTTATGACCTTATTATCTGTAAAATAAAATTTATTTAAAGTCGATACCTCTATGCGTTCTCGAAATATCGTCGGCCAAAAAAAAAGAGCTTCCGAATGTACGAACGTATATGGTACACAGACATCTCTCTAAAAACAGTGTAATGATGGATTTACATGTATCTTCATCTGCAAACATCAAGAAAAGTAGAGCGGGATAGAGTCATACCAAAAAACCGAATGTGTGAAAGAGCACCACTATGAAGATGAACATGTTCGTATTCGCTATAATCTTCATCTGCGTTCCTATAATCAAGATCTCTGCATTTTGTTCTTCTCTCTCTATCCAACAAACATACATTTTATATTTTGTATCCCTTATTTTTTTGCAGAACTCGCATGAAGACACATGTAAATCAAACATAATCCTACTCCAGAGACCTCGAAACGTTGAGAAATGTCAAAATTTTCAATTTCACAAATCGGACCGATTACAATAACTTCCAATAGGAAGTTAAAAAAGCAATAAAAAGTGTTTTTGAGGAATTTTCTTTATAGTTAATGCTCCTGCTCTGTCAAAGTGACGGAGGAAAATTACTGAGCGCTCTGAAATATTAACTGACCAATTGTCAGGTAGGGGAAATGTTTTTCTTTCTCGTGAGCGCTCTCTTTTGCCCAAAGCTGCCGAAATTATGAAGTGTGGAACAGAATTTGGCAACAATTGTTGACGATTAGCAGTTTTGGTCAAGGTCTGGAACAAAGCTAATTGATCTGTCAAGCGACTGATATTATTCAGTGACGCTAACTTGAAATGTACATATATTGAAAATAATAACAGATTATAATCATACCTATACATCGAGGCTGAACAAAGCAACTTTCGAAGAAATTCCTTCCTTTTATTTTTCGTCCATTTCTTAAAAAAAATATTAACTTGACCACAAAACCCCTTATGCTACCTTATATTATATACTAAATCATTTTATTATAAATTCTGTTACACCCAGTGATCTTGTTCCTGAAGAGCAGGAATTTACGCAACATATGGCAGCAAGAATTTATTTATTGACTGACACAATAAAACTTCAAAACAAAAACAAAAGAAAAAGTATTCAAGAATTTTACAAGTATGTATAAATATTTAACATTGTGTGTCAGATACAGTTACGCTTTGCAAAGTAAAAAAAAGAAGGACACCGACCCAACACCACCGTTTCACGTATATAAGCATTGAAGTGAAATTCAATCTGAACGGCCTCTGACGTCCTTCAACTTTTTCTTTTGCACTCTCAAAGTTAACTGTTAAAAAAAATACAATATCGCTATATTTTGTTAAACTTATAAAAATGCAGAACAAAAAAAGTGCTTTTAAATGGAACATATTGCACCGAACGCACCCATTGTCGCCCACACACATGGCAGGCGATATTATTTGCAATACCTACACTTTTCTTGGTTTTCGTCCGGTTCAGTTGGACCTACCTCGAAATCGGGGAAGAGAGAGAGAGAGAGAAAAAACATACCTTCCCAATTACACATCAGGCACAGGCAGTTCACTTGAATGGATTTTATTGAAATTAAATAGCGATCAAATAATGGAGGCATATACTACGCAAATAGCATGAAATACGGTTCCTACTGGGGACCACACTGCCTTCGTTAAACAGTGGGAGAGTATACAAAATAAATTCAAAAAATATACAACTGGTATAATTTGGCAACTACACGAACAGATTAAATGAAATAAGCGCAGATTTTGCTAGAATTAAATCTTTAAAAATTAAATATGCTATGTAATGTCGTTTTCGATTGGATTTTCAGAGTGTTTCACTCCTTTTTGATTCCAATGGAATATGAAAAAATCTCTTTCGTAATATGTGTATGTAGAAGTTAAAAATAAAATGAATTCTTCAATAATTTTAATTCCAGAACATCCCGAGAACAAGCATTTACTATTTTGACAATTAATCCAACACATACTTTTAAAAGTATGTGTGTTTTCAGAGCGCACTCCTAGCACTCTTTAATAAAATCCGGAGTGAAAAAACACTACTAAATCATCACTCCGAGCAGCAAATGGAAGGTTTTTGGAGTGTTGGGAGTGTGGATGGAGTGAAAAAAGAGTGCTAGGAGTGACCAACGGAAAACGACATAAGATAAATGTGATTTAAGTGTTTTTTTTCAGTAAATGGGGGCGAAACAATTTAAATGTTGAATGCAACAGCAATTCATATGCTTCGCCTTCGGCCTTAGCTAACAGAAGAGAAGAGAATTTAAGAAACGCTTAACTTAAGCGCAGAAAAAGTCTATCTCTGAGACGGTTACATACTTTTATTAATTTTTTTTTTAAATCCTATTTTTTTTTGTGGTGCAATCAGGATTAAAAAAAAAAATACGCTATGATTGGTGTTCTTCATAATCAACGAAACTAAAATTACAATTTTGTACATTTATAGAATAGAAAATACATAAATATGTCAAAATCCAGCCTTTTATATCAGAATTCATGCTAATGTATTATAATAAATTAATTTGATTTAACTTTTAAACATCTTACCCCACTGTGTTTCGTCGACATGGTCGTTTGAATGATTTATGTTTGGATATTTAATTGAGGAAGGAATAAGGTGAATGCTTTGTTGTGCGAAAGTGTTTTCGATTTTAACTTATTGTTAGTGCAGTCAGCCAGCGTTCGAAATTGCAACTAAACTTTTTTTTTTATTTTCTGTATTGAAAAAGGAGCAATGGAATCTTTATTAGCAAGGACTTTCTAGGTGGTTTAATCAGAGTAACAAATCATGCAAGGTCGCAATTGATGGGGAAAATATTGAATTTCCTGAACAATATTATATTAAAATGGGTTATCGGAAATTATACCAAAGTTTTTCCAACTGATAGCATAACAAGAAAAGCATTCTAATAAATGAAAATTTAAATTTTATCAAAAAGATAAGGATTCAAGATCGGAGATTGATATAAATTTTTGTTATTGAAGGTATTTTTTGTTTTTAGTTTTAAATCTTTTGACATGTAGGTATACAAATGCAGTATTACTTTAAACATGTTATGTCGTTTCATATTTTGAGTCAAAAATTCACATACCTATAACGGAATAGCCTTTTCCGAAAATGATCTTATTTTTGCGATATTCACGTACGGTTCAGCAAATTTCGATCCTGTTTTGAGCAACTTTCTATACATTATGTGCTTTTATTTCACAATTTATTTCGCAATTTTCTATTAAGAATGTACTGATAATAATAACAATACAAGATTAAGTTCCTGTGATTTAATATTGTTTTGTAAAAATTCAATCAAATTTTAAAAAGACTTTTATTATTATTAAATTAAATTTTAAGTGAGTATTTTTTAACTCCGTCCGGGTGCAGTTGACAGGAAAAATATGCTACAATTTCTGAATTAAATAAAAAAAATATTAGTGCAGAAAAAAAACAAATGAAACTCAAATTAAAAAAAAAAAAAGTACGTATACGCCACAGTGACCCATTGTTTTAAAAAGTTTATTTTTTAATTATTGCTTACCATTTTGAATAGGGATATTTAAAAATTCTTTGCCATACATTTAAACAATAGTTGTTTTATACTTTTTGAAGGGGTTTGTGGCAGTATGGTTGCTCTTTATGCGGCAAAAATTGAGTTGCAAAAATTGAGGCTTTCATCAAATCTTATATTACAAAAATGGTGAAGCCCAAAAAAGTTATTGTTGTCATACCGTCCGCTAGTCGGTGCGTCAGGTTGTATCTTCATAGAGCTATATAGGATAATAAGTGAATAGAAAGATTGCCATTGATTTTGGTACAAAGAATTTTCAGTCATTTTTATAGCGGAGAAATTCAAATTTTTGTTTTATCTATGAATAAACCTAATGCTTGTTCTTCAGAAAACAATAGAAATATACTTTATTTCAGGTTTCAAGCAATTTTGTTAATTCATTTAGACCCTATAGCTCGATATTTACTCTTATGGACTGACCTATGGAAGTTATGTCAAAAGTCAAAAATCATTTTATTTCTATGTTACCTTTATATTCAGATCATAAGCTTTACATAACGATCAAGTAAAAACTGAAAAGCAACTACCGTTTTCTGATACGTACTTTGGAAATAAGGTATATTAACTTGAAAAGTATAGTGCAAGGTTTAAACGAGGAAATCTTAACATAACAAGATTTCTGAAAGAGAAATACAAATATAAGACCTTGGTTTCTTTTTTTTTATTTTGGGCTTTCAATTTTTTCCGAGAAGTAACTGCGGCCAAATAATATCAGGCAAAAAATGTTAGAAAAACAGTTTTGAACAAAACACTAACAAATCATTTGCGATTTTTTTTTCTTGTATAAAAAATAAAAATAAATTTGGTGGCACAACAGCTCATGAAGAACTAGGGCCTAGTGACTTACTACTCTCAACCATTCCTGTTTGCGTGTCTGGAGGAATGGAGGGGACCTACAGTTTATTGCCGAATCCTAATCTTATGTTCTAGTAGACCCACAGATCAAAAAACACCTTGGTCCTAAAAATATTATAAATCATAGCTTTTTTCTTTTCTAAAGGAACCATTATGGTGTTTACGAACGATTTATATGCAAATAGGTATTTTTCGAATAGACATTGAAATGAAAACACAAAACCATATAGCCCACATTTGACAAACAAATGTTTGTATAAAATTTAAAGTCTACTTTTGTTCTTGACATTTTATTAGGGTTATAAATACATATACATACATACTTAACTTATATTTGCATACAATATGTAAACAAAAGTCAATAGGAGACATGGTGTATTCAGACTTTCCTCAAGGACAAGTACATATTAGTATTAATTCTTTCAATCTGGACTTACGGCTGATAAATTGTTAGAAATATTAGGTAGATGAAAACCGTTAAAATATGTTAATATAGCATCATAAACATTTCAGTTAATGGATCCAGTTAATGAATCAAAATTGGACAAGTCCGATTAAAAAGTTCTTATTTTTTTCTGATTTATTTAAAATAAAAAGAATTATTAAACCTTTGTTGAATTTCAATTAATATTCATCATTATAATTATTTATTGGCACGACATGCCCTCAAGGTGGATTATAAAAATCTTTAATGCTGCTAAATAAAATCCATATTTTATAAGATTGATTTCCAACCACGTTTATGTGTGGTTATAAGCCTTAAGAAAAATTCTTCATTAATTGATTTATTTTGACTCGATAAAAAAAAAAAAACAATAAAAACGAAATGAAAAATCAATGATGTTTACATCTCCGAGTAAAAACAACACAACCCTTTGATGCTCACTCCACTATTATTATTATACCACTCAAACATGTTGAAGAAATGACTTAATTCCTAATGGAAATTCTCAAATAAAAATCAAAGAAATTTTATTAACATCTGCGGTAAATTGAATGTGCAAGCTAAATTTCCAAAAATAAAACATACATAGATACCTACATTAAATATGTATGCCATGAATGGATTGAGCTGGTGACTATAAATACTACCTACATATCACGTGAAAAAAGTCAGAGTCCTAGAATAGAATAGTTTTTAATTTGCAAAAGATGCGATGATGGAAAAATAAGGGAAATTATTTGCTATGTAATTTATTTTTGTACCACATGCATTATACATTGTATGCACTGGTCATAAAATTAGAGATTTTTGTTTACATATTGCCAAAGGCTTAGATATTAAATTTTTCAAATTTATTCAAACATTTTTGCAATTTTTGCACAGATTAAGCGAAGCCGGTATAGATACAAATTTAATTAAGAATTATCTATAAGGTCGATTATTATTTTGGATATCGATTGCGAGTCATTCAATTCAAATTATTAATTCACTTATTGAAAATCTGTTTTTTCTGTAATTTCTTAAGGAATTTTTGTAGAATAAACAAATCATTTTCTTTATTTTTTGACGTTTTAGTTATCTTAACAGCAGAATCAACAAAATAAAAACCATTATACTCAGTGGCTTCCCGTTCCGTGTGTCGGGATTGTGGTTCGCAAAATGGTCAAAAAGGTATTCCAACTTTGTGTTTTATCATTTTTTTTACAAGTTTCGTAGAAAATGAAAATTTGGGGTTGTAATTACAATTGACACTACTATGATGGAGAAGTCCGATCTGTGAATCCACTGTTATTTGAGCTAGAGACTAAACGGCTGGACCCATTTACCTCAAATTTGGTACAGAGCAATTTTATCTAATTCCTTATATGCGAGGTTGACATGTTTGTTTAAGCTCATCTAGAATGGGTTTTGATTTTTCCAATTTTTTTTAAAACTGATCTAACGATTTTGTACCTTGCAAACTGCGTTTCAGGATTTTTCCAAAAAAATCGCATCGTTCTTTTTCAGACATTCACGTATCTAATTATACTTTTTTAAATGTATACTTCAAACTTCAACTACTAAAAACACTTTGAAAATTTCTTAGAAAAAAAATTACAATACTTATCTACTCCATTTTCTTAGTACCTACTTTTGCCTTTTTTAACATTTTTTGGTCAAAATCTATAGCTACCACAAGTTATTGTGATACAGTCATCGATATTTTTTTTTTTTGATCAATTAAAAGAAATGATATTTTAGTCAAAATTAAGATATTTTCATTATTTTTAAAGTTTCTAGCTCAATGGTCGATCTCCTCAATGTCGCATACAAAATCTTGTCATCTGTACTGTGTGATCGCTTAAAACCGTTTGTCAACGGTCTGATGCCCTTATTAGTGTGGCTTTAGGCCCGGCAAATCAACCGACGATCAAATGTTCACACTCTGACAGATTTTGGAAAAAAAAAACCTAGGTACAACTTCGAGGTCGTCAAAGACTTTGTCTACCAGGGCTCCACTGTAACATCGCAAAATGACATCAGTGCAGAGATCAAACGAAAAATTACTCTTGCCAATCGCTTTTTCTTCGGACTAAGAAGGCATTTGAGTAATAAAGCCCTCTCTCAGAGAACAAAGGAGACCTTATATAAGACCGTTATCATCCCAGTATTGCTGTATGGAGCAGATGCATGGACCCTGTCAAAATCGGATGAGAATCTGCTTGGGTACTTTGAAAGGAAGATTCTTCGGGTGATCGATTAAGTATGAAGGAGAAGATTCAACAACGAGCTTTACGGTCTTTACAGCGACGTCGACCTGGTCAAGAAGCTGAAAATACAGCGGCTGAGATGGCTGGGACACGTGGAGCGTATGGACACCGACGCACCAGCCCAACAAGTCTTCGAATCTACCCCTAACGGTATGCGCAGCAGAGCAAGACCCCACCTTAGGTGGCGCACACAAGTGGAGAACGACCTCAACCAACTTGGAGTGCGTAACTGGAGGCAGATAGCTAGGGACCGAGCTGGCTGGAGGGGCTTGTTGGTTGAGACCGTAGTCCATCCTGGGCTGTGAGCGTCATATAAAGTAAGTAAGTAAGCTCAATTGCTTTTGTACTAAGCCAGTAAGTTGTATTATGAAAAAATATGACGGTAACTTAAATATAAATCATTTTTAAGGCCTTGAGTTATATTTACCATTAATTAATTTTTGCTATATTCATTATTATTATTGATTCCATTTAACATATCTATTATATTTCTATACCCATTTATGTATGCATAACATCAAATCCACCCTCAATGGAATTTTATGATGTTTTACAAAAATATTATTTTACGTCATTTGCTGTTCATATGTATGTACCTAATAATAAAACCGAAAGTAAAAATCATTAAAATAAACGATTAAATTCAGTTGTTTAAATGATTGCGTCTTCAGTCTTGAAATTTCTTGCTTTGGCTTTGGCTCTCTGCGAAATTACCTCTACACATTTAGATAAATTTTACATGTGAGTCAGTCATTAGGCACGCGTTCTTAAAGTTTTAATTGTATCTTTATAAAGAACAAGTTACTTCGAAACGCAAAATATGTTGTGTAGGAACAACACGAGATTGGTATCTTTTTGATCGTTCCACAAAGACAATAAACAAGATAGGTAGGTATGCGTGCCATAAATGGAAAATGAGTCATTAAAATTCAAATATACATACGATCGATCATGTTTGTGCAAATTAAACGCATTAATCCAATGTTTAAAGACATTTCAAAAAAAAAAAATCATAAAGGCCATAAACATTTTAAAATAACCCCGATCTAAAGTCCACACACAATTACCATAAGAATTTTAAAGTAATTGTATTAGCATCCTTTACCCTGGTTTTATTTATTCGTACTCTTTCTGGTTCTATCAGCAAAATATCAAATTAAACATAAATTTAAATGAAGAAAAAAAACTGAGATATTTGAATTTCTAAGTCAACTCTATCGTGGGAAATAATAAGATGATAAAATAATTATACCAACAAGAACATCAACAGCAAGGTTAGCAAGCAAAAGCAAAGATTAGAACCAGATACAAAATAATGTCTGTATATATTTTTCTTTGATATGGGATGATGGGAACGAGGTTTTTGAGAGCTAACCGTAACATTTTATGTGTTTTGATTTGAAGAAGACAAATTAAATTGAAATTGCTTTTCATTTTATTAGGTACCTATAACTACATATACATACATACATATACCCATTACCTACTTCATATTTCAATCATGAAAAACAGAAGCCGCTTTACCTGTCAAATATTTCAAACCAATTAAACATAAATCCCTAAGCCCAATCTCGGAAGTATGATCTACATACCTCACTTCACTACCTGATGTACGGAAGAAAAGATCAGTATTGCTCTTGGGTCGTTTTAGACAGAGAAAAGGTCTTATATTCAGTGTTGCCCCCCTAACAGGTTGAGAATGTAGTGTGGCAAATTTTAAATGTAGTTAAATTTAAAACGCGCAAAAACACAACATACTAAATTGTAAATTTTTTCGGAACGACAATATTATTTGTATAAATAATAAAAGGTCTAAATTTGGATTTTATTTCATGCATATTTACATAGCAAAAAATATCTGGCTTACAAAAACATTTTTGCAAATTTCCTACTAAAATTTCAAAATCAAGGTGGACACACAACATTATTAGAGCATTATAAATTTTTTTTTATGTCAATTACATTGGTTTATTTATATTTTATTTTTAAAATTAATTTTTTGGTGTCGAATATGATTTCATTGATTGATTTTTTTGTAATTATAATATTTTCCGAGTGATTACTTAAAAAAAAAGTGAATCACATTATCCACTTTCAGAAACGAAAAATTGATGACTTCTAAAAAAATTGGTCGAAAAAAAACGGCATCGGGGATTACCGACGCCCGCCATCACAGAAAAACATGGAATTTCCATACACACTATCCAAAACGTGTATGTATGTAAATATTGCCGGTAAAACAGTTTTTCGACGTGCTTAAGTTAATAGCCGAGAATTCTCCCTACTGTGCCTAGCTAAACCCGAAGCGAATTAGTTGTTGTTGGATTTAACACGTAAGCTGTTTAGCCCGAACATCGTTTTCTTCATCCAATTCCTTTCGGGATTGCAAAAAAAAAATCAGCTATTGATAAATAAAAAAAAATATTTTGCCAAATGGAAAGTAAGATCTAAATTGTCCTTCTAAATTAGAATTTTATGTTTTGAAATTGTAGTGTTTTTGGAATATTTTACGATTGTACGGAGTGAATTTTTCTTGGAAAAAAATGTAGCAAAAACGCTACATTTGTAGTAGGGGGGCAACGCTGCTTATATTATAGCAGATTCTCTCTTTATAGGAAAAAATAAAGAGCTCTCACAAATACTTACAAATATAACACTATTAATATTAATTAATATAGATATGTTAAAGAAACAAAACGAAAGAAAACAGTAGTGCCAGACAGGTTGAAAGATCAAGTGAATATTCAATTAAAATTGCACGAACGAATGGGTTTGAAGTATCAACTTAAATTTGTTCGTGAATTTTTCCAAAAAAAAAAAGGGTTTACAAGCCATATTATTAGTTTAGAGTTTAGTTTTCCAGGCTTTTTATTCTACGCATACGGTGTGATAAAAAGCTAGAGCGTGTAGTTTGGGTTGAAACAAGAAAAATATCGTATGTGAGCGGGTGTATTCCCTCCCGTTTAGCCAGCTAAAACATTGCTTGTTAGTCTGTCCATCGAATCTCACCATTAGCGTAAAAAATAAATAATAGAAGCTATCGATTGTAAAGTTTTATTTTCAATGCCAATCAGTATTGAAAGGGAATGCCCATTATACTATGGAGCTTTGGCCAAGAGAGTACACGAACGAGTTTGGTATCAAATAAAAGGTGACGTTGAGCTTGTTACATGATTGAAATATTTTAAAAATCGTTCATGGGAAAGTCGAGCCATTTGAATTTGCTGACTGCAAAATAAATATTTTAACTTTTTTCCCAAATAATTGTTTATAACGTGCCACATAAATGACGTAGAAAAATGATTCAGATATCAAATAAAAAATGGTTTTTATTATTTTTTATTAAATTACTTATTAAAATATAAAGGAATATATTTTATTTATCGCGCATCTCAGTATTCATACCACCTGAAGCATAATTAAGTGCATTTCGAAGAAACTTTTGTTTATTTTAAAAACAATTGGATTAAGAACAATTAATTTTATATAGAATTAAAGATGACCAATTAAGCTTTGCACTGGTGCTAAAAAAATGTATATGTCATTATAGAATTTTTTGATATATCGGTGTGCCAAAGACCGTATAAAAATAGTTGCTTTTCACATGAAGTTACAAATTTATATCACAAAATGTATTTCAAATAGAAAAAGATTTTTAGTACTGTTTTGAAGACACAGAAAATACCTTTTATTTGATACCTGAATCATTTTTCTACGTCATTTATTTCGCACGTTATAAACAGTTATTTTAGAAAAAAGTTAAAATATTTATTTTGCAGTCGGCGAATTCAAGCTCAAATATCTCGACTTTCCCGTGAACTATTTTTAAAATATTTTACTCATATAACAAAATTAACGTCACCTCTCATTTGATACCAAACTCGTTCGTGTACACTCTTGGCCAAAAATGGGCAATTCCCTTTCATCGTAAAAAATAATGTTTTTATAATCTAATTTAAAGATACAGAACTTTTAATAAAATTCTTAATTAATATACTTCAAAAATATACACCTGGCATCGCTGACCATCTACTGAAACCTTCTCTTCTCTCGAAGAATAAAATGCAATGAAAGAAAACAAATATTTCAACAGAGCAGAGTAAACCTCTAGTTAAGTTTCTTCACCAACGTACACTTGTAAGCTAAACCTACATCTAGATAGGGAGGTACCTACCTTACAGTCTTATAATAATGAAATAATCGACAAAAAATGCAACCAAAACAAAATAAAGAATAATAAATTATTTAAAGAAGTATAGACGAAAACACAAAGAAAAATTGTAAAATAACAATAAAAATGAAAGAAACAAGAATCAGATACAACTATAATAATAAATAAACCGGTGTTATGTCCATTGTTTAATGACGTCTTCGGAAGTGATGGTGGGATGGGTGAAACGAAGAGGGTATTCGTGTGGGTATAGTTAGTATGGTTTCGGTGTGGTTTGCAATTGCCGCAGTTACTAGTTGCCAGAAGAAAAGAATCAGAGCCCTCAAATAGAAAGAACTTGGAACCTTGATTTCTGGTTAGAGAATAGCTAGACCTATTCCACTGACCACGGATTATATTCTCATTTCCATTATTCTTGTTTGTAAAGCAAAGATATCAGACGGATCAGTCTTGTCTATATGGTGGCTCTGGTGATGAAGAAGAAGGCGAAGAAAAGTGTTAAACGAAGGTGATGTGGTTGGTAATGGTCACTCACAGAGACACAAAAGACCTGAAGGACGAGATGATGAAATGGTAAAGAAATAGAAGAGTCATTGTAAGATGAAACAGGGATAGCTGATGATGGGGGTAAAGGGAAATATGCTTAACTTACCTCCTGCTATACGTGATCCTTATCCAGCCACAAAGTCGTGGGTTAGCCAGAGTCGAGTGTGCCTTTCATGAAATTTGCTATTTCTTTCAACTCCGTGTGGCGTGGAAGAACTAAAAGTGGTGTAGTTCTTATTTTCATATGATGATTACAAGCGAATTGGTTGGTGCGCGGTGATGCTGGTGCTGGCTGAAGTCTGCAGATATCCCTTTTTTGGTTTGAACAGATCTGGTTTTGTGGTTTCTGCACAAAATGTACAACGAGAACGTTATGTATGTGGGTTGAAAGGAATAGAAATAGTGGGTTAGAGGTTGTTGTGCCTTCAACTTTATTTTTTTTTTTATCTTCAAATGGATAGCCTCCAAAGAGTATTGATCTGAGAGTTCTTGTTAAGCTTTTTGTTTCAGTAAGGTTCAATCATTAAATAGTACCTACATAGAATGACTTTCACAATTAGCGTGATTAAGTAAAACTTTTAGGTACCTATAGGAAAAATGTTTTTTAATTTAGTTTTTTCATTCTCTATGAACACGTCCCAATTTTGCAAGTCAAGATTTATTTTCAATTCATTTTTCGAATTTTCGCTCTGGCAGGCATAAAACATACATAAGATGATTTGATCTTATAAGCAGATTTTCGGTCTTCTTCGTCACCTCGAGCTTATGATCCCAAAACTCTCTTGACTGGAGCCATTTGCTCGATGTTACAGAGCCATAATTAGTCCATTTAAATGTTACATTAACCTTCAGTGTGAGTGTAAAAACGAGTTTTCGGGGTTGAACTCCACCCCATTTGGGCGCCATTTTGGAAAAGGGGGCGTAAAAAGGTCTTCGTGATATCTTGAGAACCATACATCGCACAAACAAAATTTTACCACATTTGTGTAGCGAATTAAATTTTCTACAAATTATGTTAAAACACTTTTTAAATTAAAAACAAAAAAGTTATGACCAAAAAAAAAAGTTTTCAGTCAGATTTTGTCTTCGCACAATTAAGATATGCAAAATGATGTTGATACAGTATGTCTTTATTGAATTATACAAATAGAATCATTCATGGATTTTGAAATTTTCCGTTTTTATTTTTCAAGTTTTTGATACCTAGTTTTTTTAAATTTTAATTTAATTTTAAAATATTAACTAGTATTTTAGTTCCTCATAAAACACTCTTTCGCCTTAAATTGCTTAAAAATTTTGCTAAAAAATTCCAATCTTAAACTGTCATAGAATTCGTTGGGCGCCACTTTTTGTAATTCCTTCTGATCTTCTTTTTCAAATATAAATAGCAACGCTATAAATTTTCGCTGTAAGCATCTATACATTTTATTTATAAGCTTCTTTAAATCCTACTCAGCATTTCATTTAAACTAAAACTTTAATCTTCAAAAATAAAAAAAAAATAACCAAAATATGCATAATGTTAGCCACCATCAAGAATCGAATGAAAAAGCCAACCAACCCACTCTCCGCCACCGCAGAACTACTCTACGAAATTCAAGTCTTAAAACCATTACCACCATCATCATCTAGTATATGGTATGGATGGAGCACCAGTGTTTCTTGGCTAAATGTATATCGCGCGACGTATACCTACCTACACCTCACGTTGTTTTTTCCACTGTTTCTTCTTAATCTTTTCGAACCTTTCTGCATATTCTTCACAGTTTCTTACTTAAAGCAAGCACCTTTCTTACGGTTTACCTGTTTTCTTTAACCACAAACAACATTTTTATAGCAATTTATATTTTTCTGTTCTCTATCTTGGTTTGTTTTTGGACTTTAAAAACTGATAAGTGTGTATTTGTGAGTCACCTTTTGAGTTTTTCTCTCTTCTTTCAAGTTGGTATTGAATTATATATCGATGTATTCAAGAAAGAGAGATAGAGAGGAACTTCTTAAAAAAAAAAAAATATCTAAAAACCTATCCAATCCACCAACAGAACAGAAACAGATACATTTGTTCGATTAAAGACAAGAGTAGGTACGTCCGCCGCGAGTGCTGTTCGTTTGTTCGTTTTAGTTCTCTATAAATGTGATTTTTCATCTAAATAGTGTGCTCCCGCTACACAAAGCGCACAAAACGGCAAAATCTCCTTATTTTCTTTGATCACTTTATACTGCACGAATATTGCTGCTGCGCTCCCGCGGACAAGAAACCGAATCAATAAAAACAAAACCTTCAATTCGCGGTTTTTTTCTCATTGTAATTGTAGATACTTTTTCGTCGAGTGTATCTGTGTGATATCATATATGTAGGTACGAAAAACATTTAACGAAGAGGTCTTAAAAATTTCCTCTCTGGCCAAAATCAACAGTTGCGCGGACGCGAACAGCATAATAAGATCGTCTATTTCGGAACGGATCGCGCAAAAAATTTTAATTCTCAACAAAAAACAAAATTTAATAACAAACAAATTAAATTGTATCTTTTTTGTTCAAAAATGTATCTTTTACTTCAAAAAATTTAATAAATACACTGGTTTTTTAATCAATAAATAACTTCCGTGTATGATAATAGATATTTATTTATCTCATAGATACAATTTTTTCTATTTCTATTCAATGTAGAAAAAAGGTGGTTATTTTATTTTCCTGGATTAAAAAAAAAAATAGGCATAGACAAAACTAGTTGTGTTGTGTATTTCTATTTATTGTGTATTTGAGGAGGAGGAAATTTGTTGCAAAGTCTCAGCTCTTGGACTTAACTTAGCTGGAGAAAACAACTACTAAACAAAATAATTCTTGGGAGCTAAATTTTGTGGTGCATTTTCTTGGTCGCTGGTCTTTCATATGGTGCGCGGTGGCGGTCCTCTGTTGAATTTGCGAAGCTCCCCCTCGAGTGTTTATTAACGGTGCAGTGATTCGAAAAAATATTCGTATACATTCTGAGCTATAGCAAATAGGTTCAATAGCTATACTCTGGCCAGAAGAAACAACTTGTTTTGATGGTTGTTTTCTTTTTGTATCTTTAACACGTTTTTGCTTAGATATTATACCTACATACCTACATACGTACTATACACAATTCCAGTTTTTAGTTTTTTTTATTAAATTTTTCTACACATATCTGATAAATAAATTAATAAAAAAAAAAAAAAGTAAAAGAATTGGTTAAACGAGGAGAAAAATAAAATATATTCAAAGAAAAAAAAACCAAGTCGAACTCTACTTGTGGAATGTGAGAAAATTATGTAAATCAAATGTGCACCGGGCTGGTTTTTTTCAATCTTAATTTTCTTTTTATTTTATATCTAACATACGAATTTGTATCTGTAACTTGTTTTGCTGTCGCTCTGATGAAGAATCATAATTAAATGCATTTCACGGAAATGGAATTCGTCGTCGTTGTGCTGCTCGAATAACGTGTCGTTTGTGTGATTTTCGGTTCCTGTGATATCAACTGACAAGAGTGATATTTAAAGAAGAAAAAAAAATTCTATCATTGGTGCTAAATTAATGTGTTTTATTTAAAAATAACAAACTGGATTTTTGTATTGTTGATTATATATTTGTATGGATTAAAACGAAAACAGTTCAAATTTTCTGGATTAAAGCAACAAATATTTTAGAGTGAAAGGTACGTTTTTGTTGAATTATTTTTAAAAAATAAACTTTGCCTTTTAAGCTGTATGTATCTTTTTTTTGATTGATAACAAAATGAGTCAATATAGTGAAGCAGCAGATAAGATTGTACCTATTTGTTTTTTGATATTGTTCTCACTAAGATATATAGGTAGCGAAAAGCAGGTGATACCTACCTATTGTTTTTTTTGCTTTTTATTTTGTTATTAAAATATTATTCTACAGCAATGGCAATACAAAATGTAATAATCTTGTCATGTGTTCAGGTATTCAAATATGTTTTTGTCTGTAAAGTGTTTACATTTTTTTTATAACTCAGACAAGGTTCATTTCTGAGTTACTTCAGGGCAACGTAAAGAGAATAATAATGAGCTTGTGTAGAAAAAAATCTGTTTTTTTTTTTTTATTGAATGTCTTACGTCAAAATATGGAAAATCCTACATATTGAATTTATTGGTTTTTCACTATTAAGAAAAAAATTCTTTGTTATGAAAGGATTCATAAACAATGTACCTATTTGAAACAGGTAGGTACTTATATAAAACTGGCGCAAAGGGAATGCAAAAATAGGTAGGTGTGTTTATAATAGTGGTAAACCTCCTTACTTTTACTTTTTATCCGTACAATAATGTCTTTAAATTTCTGTTGTTACATATCAGTTAGGTAGAAAAAGTAGACCTTAAAATACGTTAAGAAATTCAAAATTTTGATACATACCTACCTGGTATCGAAATAATTAGAACACAAAAACAAATGAATACAATCAACACAGGACTGCATTCTTTCTTTTAGTGTCTTTCTCAAGCTTGGTATACCTACTCAAGGAATACAGCATAATGCACCTATTTGCAAAAGATTCCCATACAAAGATTCATAGTTTATAGGTATAGGTAGTAGATAATTCAGAAAACTAAATAAACTACGTCAAGTTTAAGAGAGTATGTACCTAACCTAATATTAGTTCACATGAAACAAAATCACAAATTCCATTTCAATAGATTCCTACTGTTACATATTTTAAATTTTGTAGGCAAGTTGGAGGTATAACTCTTCCAAACTTCTTACTGGCGAAACTCATTTTGTAAGGTACGTATGCAGGTATTTAAGTTTTCGAAGGAATAATAAATCAAAATAGAATTTCCATATTTTTCCTAATCCTTTCCTAATCCTAATCCAAAAGTGGTCAAATTTATCTTTGTTTTTAATATAATCAGTAGATTGAGGGTTTATCACTTGGTGAAAATTAATCTTTAACATTTTAGCCGCATTGATTCTTTGTTGCTATATACATTTTAGACTATGTTGTAACCTCAAATGCTAATTTTTCTTCATAAAAGCTCATTCACATTCTTCTTTTATAATTCTCTGACCTTCTTCTTGCAGAATCTTGCAAGAGTCGTAAATAGTTTTTAATATTTTATAGTTTTCGCTTGATCCTTCTAAAAGTAAATTCCCAAAATTTTTGTATTTATTAGCAACTGCTTAAAGCTCTGGGATATTAACACCTGGAATTCGAAAATAAAAACAATCGCCTAAAAACTTAAATTTAAAAGGTCATAGAATGAATAGTTTCATTAATTTGTCAGCGATCATAGAAATTTTTTTTATCAAATGTTAAAGTTTTGCCACTAAGTCAACATTTCCTAAATTGACATTGACATGAAAAAGCTTTAAAAATGTATGCATACGAGAATTTTTATTTTTATACCAGTTGCCCTTGTCTTCTTAATTGAATTTTATGACATTTAGTGACCCTACATTGGGTTAGCAATTTTTTCTAATTCCAATGTCCAAATTTCCAAATTCCAATTTGGTCGCAAGAATTTTCTCCTGAACAAGTTTTTCTATTTTTTCTGATTTATAAATAATAGGCATCAGTTTTAATGAACAAAATAAACTTTTGATTTTAAGACCATCTTTTTCACGAATATCAATTTTTTCACAGTTTTTTTGCCTTTTTTTCTCTACGGTCAATAAGAATTAAAATAGTAAAAAGAATATGCCAAATAATATGTAAAAAATTGTTTTTGAAAAATTGAATAAAATATGAATATACCTATGGCAAACATTACTTGTGGTGAAATTAAAAATAAAATTTTTAGAAGACTTTCTTTAAACATGATTATAACCTTTTTTTTTGAGACATTTGAAATTTATTTATTGCTAAAACTGTCTAAAATAAAACTTATGGTTTCCAAATTTTGCCGAGGTTATTAACGCGTGCCTCCAAGACCAAATTTTCAGACTTAGACAAATTTTTACAAGTTATGGCGTACTATCGGCAGAAATATGGGATACACACACACAGTTTTCTTCCAAACCTGAACGACTAAGGTGGGATGTAGTTACCTACTTTTTTCATGAAAAAAAGATGATACTTTTAGAGAATTTGTCAATTCCTCGCTTATTGCTGTACTAAAAAAAAAACTCTGTACAAATTTTGAACATTATGTCGCCCTCTACGAATTTAAGGCCAAATTTGTGTCAAATGTACTAAAATACGTAAATTGTCAGTTTTTAAATGATAGACCTATTGTCGTTAACATTCGCTTAAAGTTTTTCGCAGATTAGCATTTTTCATAAAAATTTTTCCCAGGCTATAATTATAAAACAAAATTCCACAAAATATTTTGGAATACATACATAAATACATCACATTATAAATACAACACATTATGTACATCTGTAGTAGCCCGTGGCGTAATGGTTGGTGCGTCGGACTGTCATGCCAGAGGTCTGGGTTCAATACCAGCCACTTCCACATTAAGCTTTTTTCAGAGCTCCTGCCTTTGGCAAGAAAGTCAAAAATCCCCGTTCGGATTCGGCAATAAACTGTAGGTCCTCTCCATTCCTGCAGGCACGCACACAGCAATGGTTGAGAGTTGTAAGTCACTAGGCCCTGGTTCTTCATGAGCCGTTGTGCCACCAAATTTATTTATTTTTTATGTACATCTGTATATCAAATTAAAGGTTTAATTAAGGTTTCCAGTGGTGCTTATAAAACGTATCGGTTATATAAGGTATCGGTTTACAAAAGGCAGTGTGGAAACTATAGGTATATTTTTTGAAATACTTACATCTAAATATGTATTATATCTGAAAGTAATATTGAAAGTAGCAAAATAACTTTCCAACAAAATGTTATTTCATTTGATATCAAACTCATTTGGTGTACAGACTGGCCCCACACTTGATAGAAAGTGAAGTCATCTCATTTAGCTACATTTTAAACATACCTTCTACATTTTTTTCATTACGAGAAAAATTTGTTGTTGATAAAAAAAAAAAAAAAGTTGCATAAACTAAATATTTTGCGTTTGTGTCATTCTCTGCGTGTTTATTTTGTTTTCATACGAGTATCACCAACACGAGGATAATGACAAATGACTAGGTACAAATTACATATTGTGAAAAACAAATAATAACAATTTCGACACCATTACCAATATATTAAAAGTCACTTGAATGATAAGGTGATCTTCCAAACATTCAACCTCTCCAGCTGTAACCTGTAACGAATTTTCATTCCATTGAAAAAAAAAAAATAATTTTGTAGTCAACTCGCTGCTCCTGCTACAAAATACCTTTGAAACTGTACCACATTTGTGATAACCGTTTATTTGCATGTCTTGTATTATCTTATCTTATCGCTCAATCAGAATGGCTAAACAAACTCATTTGCACAAATTGTTCTGATTAACGAGAAGATAACAAAAAAAAACACCTTGCAAAAAGAACCACTTTAATGTAAATATTAATTGTCTCTCTTCCGGCGGCGACCTTCACCTTTCAAAACCAAAAAATTCCTAGCAACTCAAGATGCTAAGGAATGTGTGTGATGTTGATGTGTGTTGTAGTTTGATAGCTAGATCATCATTCCCTGCCACAGAAGTGAGCTGTGATGTTGACTTTCTTTTCACTCAAAAACACCGTGTGTGTTTACCCTAATGACACATTAACTTTGGAATGGAATGTCAAAAAAAAAAAAAAAAAAACCATCAAACCATCAAACCATCCAAACGTCATTGTATAACCACGTGTTGTGGTTTGTGGATAACGCGCTTGGCATGTCACGAAATCACTTGGCTGCATCGAGATCGACTAAAAGTGGATTTTAATAGATGTTAAGCCCTCGGGTTGTTTTAGTTTTGATCAGGAGTAATTAAGGTATTTTTTTGTTTGTTTTTGTTTCATTTATCAGTGCACTTATATTCATCACTTTCACTCAGAAGTATCAAAAGCCAAAGGGTATTGGTTTAAATGAATTACCATCCAACCTTTGGTTGTTGAAACATATAAATATTGCGTATAAAGTTGTTATATCACATCATAAGAGGGCTTGAGGCTTCTTCAGAAGCATTTCTTGAAGATTTGCTTCCGATTTTCTTATTAAACTTTAAACCTGAAATTCAAATAGAGATAAGCTTATATAATATTTGAAAATATATGCCTACTTATTGTAACAAAATCAAATATATGCAAAATAAGTGGCCTATTTTTTTTGCATTTGAGGAAATGAGGCTTAGGAAATAAGACTTATTAACAGTTGGAGAAAGTACCTAGTACTTAAGTGACTTAATATCGTATAGTGCATACTGACCTGAATAAGTCTCCTACGATCGTCACTTAACTGCCACTTACTGGCTGAACAGAATGGTGACGGAGACGGAACTGGAGCCGGAGCTGGAATAGCTGTCAAAATATTGAATACACGCAAATTCAATATTGCGAACACAACGGAACGTAGCCGCATACGGAGCTGCAGCAGCAGACGGAAAAGTTCACCAACTTTTAACTTTTCATGTACGGCACTTTTGACGTTTCAAATTGTATGAAGAAAAAAAACAACTTTTTGGGACGGAAAAAAATATTGTGGTTATTTGTATCGCGAAAAAAATTATTTATTAAAAGGAAAATTATTGGAAACAAAATATGTGAATTCTGATCTTGTACACAACAATATTCTTTTGTTTTACTTCAAAATACTTTCAAAGCTGTACAGCTTCATTGTGGACACGTACAAAAAAAAAACGTACGACACTTTTTGACAGCTCTTCCAGTTCCGTCTGCGGCTCCAGTTCCAGCATTCTATTCTGTTCAGGCAGTTAATCTGACCATCAAATTGTGCCTTAAGTCCCAACTATGACAGTTAAGTATATGCATTGTGAACTGGCCCTTATTTTCGAAGAAACTGGTCGCGTTCGGGGGGCAAGCCAAACCTATCCGGATAGGTTTGTGTTGTTGTAATCCCATAGGAAAATTCAGCTGATGAACCAAACAGCTGTTGTCAAAAACAAATCTAATGGCGATTTCCATGCAACAATTTCAAATCGATTCTTTTTTTTAGCTGCAAGGAATTCGTTAAAAAATTCGATTTTTGTTTTGTGATTGTGTGTGTACCGTTTGACAGCAGTTTTAAAGCAAAAAGGTAAACAATTATTGCACGCACAAAGTGTTTAACAATTATTTAAAGTGCACTCAATTTTACGTGTGGTTTTGTACGATTTAAAGCAAATATATATCAGGGATTGGTTGCAAAATAAAACAAAAATAGTTGCGCGTTCATACAAGTAGAAAAAACAAACACATTCCAACACGAAAATCATCAATCAAGGAACGTATCGGCAAGCTGGGATGAATGGACTTTGGGCACTAAATTTCACAGTTAATTAAACCTGTTGACCACTTTTAATTCATTATCCACACTTATCTGATAAATAAAACACATTTTTATAGATATTTTTGTTTTAAATCTATTTAAACACTCGACAAACACTGTGAATATTTGTAAACACTGCAGCAAAAAACTTTTTAACTCCTAAGAAATGTCAAATCTTCGTAGTGTGTGTGCAAATCCGTGTAAATCTTGCTAAAAACGAAAGATTTCATTTGTCTAGAAAATTCGATTTTTTCTTCTAAACAAATCGATTTTTTTCTAAGCAGAACCGATTTTTTTGCTGCATGGAAATCGCCATAAAGCTATCCTAAAATTTTCGGGATACTAAACTATCCTATGCGCAATTTGAGGAACAGTTGATTACAGCTGACTTTTGGTTTTCGGGTGACGCTTGAGTAGTTCTTTGTTTTTATTTTTTGTTGTTTGTTTTTGACTTTTAAACATAAAAATACATATACCAATTGTTGCAAAAATAAACAAAATGAAGATATCTGTCAATTGGAAGGACACAACATACGATTTTGAGGACACAGCAGAGATCTGGGAAAAAATAATTTTTGGTACTTAAGCTAAGTACAGACGATTGTCAGATCTTACAATATTGTCAGATCTGTCAGTGAAAATACTGTCCCAAATGTCTTACAATCGTCTGTACACACAATTTTGTCTGACAATATTGTCAGAAACGTCATTGTCAGGTAATTGTCAGATGACAATCTGACAAAAAATTGTCAGGTATCTTACAATCGTCTGAACGCACAATTTGTGTCATTGTCAGACGATTAGGACATTGTCAGACTCATTGGTCATTGTCAGATGTTTTCATTGAAAACATCTTACAATTGCTGACAATTTCTTCATTGTTCGAAATGTCAAACGGTTGGAGCCGAGTTGAGAGATAAAAAAAAAACATTTTTGCAGGAATTTTGTAGTCTTTCCAAAACTGAATAAAAAAAAATCTATAAAGCAACTGGACTCGCTTTGATATTAAATTCCTTGTGCTTTGTAGTTTTGTTCGGAATAAATAAAACCATTAAAAGATATCTACTCAAATGAAGATTAAATACGATGAAAATAAAGTGAACATCAAATTCCAACAAGTTAAAAAAAATTGGACTTCAAAATGGCCAAGAAACTATACGAGCAATCAAATAATTTTGAAGAATGCCAAAACAAGGGTGGACAGGGACACTACCTCAAGCAATTGGTAACAATAGGCAGCCTGCCGCCAACTCGCACAGATCTAACATAGTCTCAAGGTCACTTTCTAAATCAGTCGAACTCTTTAGAGTAAGACTGCTGAATTTTTTGTACGCAAAAGTTTATTTTTTCTTCTAAACAATATAATTCAATTATTGCAAGATCTTCTCATCCTTGCGTCTTTCAAAAAATAAATGATTTAAAATTTAAATTCTTTTTTTTTTGTTTAATAAATCGATAGAGAATATCGACTTTTATTCTTCGTAGCGCGTCTTGACGACCTCTGGCATATTTCTCCTTCGTAGTGTGTAAAGTCGTCCGTTGCCCTCGATGTCCAGTTGTAGTTAAATTGTTCTGAATGCTCGTCCAATTGTTTTGGAATAACCACTATGACACTAGATTTTCAAATCACTTTGAAAGTATCCTCTTCTTGATAGTGGCTACATACATTAAAAAGTGAAATTCTATAAAAGATGTTTGATCTTGAAATCCTCAATTTTTATTGTGACTTTAATTTTTATTGATCTGCCAACCGTGTGAACAGAAAATTTTCAAGCTGACAATATTTTCAGATATATAACTGTCCGAAAATTGTCAGACAAGAGCTGACAAATAAATTGTCAGACTTTGGTACAAAATTTACCAATCGTGTGAACGGACAATTTTACATTGTAACAAATTTGTCAATTGTCAGCTAATTGTCCGCTATTGTCAGACCATTGACAGATCTGACAATATTGTAAGATCTGACAATCGTCTGTACTTAGCTTTACTTGAACTTTTTTTAGCTGTTTTGATTTTTGATAGGTAACCTATCCGGTTCGTTCGAAAACATATCCGATACTTAAGTATCTCAGATAGCCTATCTGTGTACCCCCCGAACGCGGCCACTATTCACGATTTTCAATAATTTTTGTTCTCATTGAGCCTGCTTACACTAATCATTTTTTCATTCGCTTCTTCTTTTGTCATTTTGACAGAAATGGTGAGGGGTGTAGAAACGTAGATGAATTCCCCTTACATTTCTGCACCTCTCACCCGAAAAAGACGAAAGACGAAACCACCGAAAAAAAGAATCGTGCAATCAGGCTCATATTTGCATGGTAATTTTTAATTTGGCGAAATTTGTCTGTGGTCTCCAACACGACAGCGTACTGCTAATGAAAACCACAGCGATACAATACACATTAAAATGTCCATCTATTTCTATTGCATAGAACTAAAGGCCTTATCTATTGTGTTGAAAGACAAATAAATAGAAATACGAAAAGAGCTTAAATGTCACTTTTTCGCACACAATTAATAGTCCTGGCAATTAATTTTGTGCGAAAAAAGCGCAGAGACCTCTCCAAATAATTATTATACAATTATCAAATTCTGTCGCCGAAAAGCGTACTGCAAAAGGAAAAGTAAAACAAAATTGTTCTGTTATAATTTCGTCTTGTCATTTTTGTATGTGATTTTTGATTTTTCTTTTTGCATCGGCAGGGCACTAAATTTTAATAAGTAAATATAAACATACCTATTTATTAAACCTTATTCTCATTTTTGTAAGCTAAATGACTTTACCTACACATGAGACTTTCTTGGCGAACAAAAAAATTCAAATTAATTTTAATATACATTTTGCAACAACTTCACAACCTCAACCTAAAACACCTTGTGAAGAATGAGCCATTTAATATTTTGACCTAAGACCCCTATAGGGATCTATTAACTTGTCCTTTTTTTGTGAAATGTTAAGTGGTGCTACCGCAGGTAGTTTCTTTTGTAAGTCTGTTTTATGCATGCAAGGTGAAACATGGTATACAATTTTATCATGTGTTGTTGTTGTTGTGTAGTTGAAAGCGGGTATAATCCTTTTAAGAGGGTTTTCCCCAGAACATCAGATAAACACTAGTCTGTAAGAAAAAAAATTTACTAATTAGTAATCTTGGGATGAATTTTGTAGCTTCGGACGGTGTGTTATGATCTCTTTGACTGAGAAGATGTTAAAAGTATTCGAGACAGGTAAATGTACAACAAAACTGTGGGAATTATCTTATTTATTGAAATATTTTTTTTGGTGACCTTATACAGACGATAAGGTGACGAGTGACGACACTTAAATGAATTTAATTCGACTGCTGCTGTGATGTTTTCTTAAAAAAAATAAATAAAGTATATGTATGTACATAATGTAGTCGAAATGATGTGAATACGCAGGGGACCACATCTGGAAGATTTTTCTTTTTGCTTATAGGCAAGACATATTAAACTGGAAGAGAAAGGACCTCATTGGAAAGGAATGAATCTTTTCAGATGAATTAGTATTTTCTTAGATATGCAAATTTATAACAGTTTTTTTAATTTATCTGGTTGGTTGAGTTGAGGACGGTAGTGGCGTAGTACATTCTGGACTGTAATCACCATCTAAAATAAAGTAAGCATAAGCAGAGTTTAAACGAAGAATACCGCTTACCAATCGTTGTTCCTTCGGGCTAAAGCCCAAAATAGATGTGCAGCTTTTTCCCATGCAGCGAATTTAGAAATAGAGATATCGTGCAGCAAAGGCTGCATGCAGAGCCTGGAATATGTCAGCTCTCATAAGAACCTGTGTAAATTTATTTTCGCTGCATGGGAAAAAGCTGCACATCTGTTTTCGGCATAAGAAGCCATTGGTTTAGGTAGTAAGGTTCTCTCCAAAACAACCAAGTAGAGTAGGTGACCCAATACAAGAGCTGTATGGCGCTGAAGCACGGCAATAAGTACCTTCTAAATATTGGATGAAAATTGAGTTGAGAGGAAGATTCTTTGGGTGGCATTCGCAGTTTTCAGTCTATTGTGTGTATCTATGAAGTGTAGGAGAACGTGTTAGTTGCACTCACAAATAGTGAACGTTCAACTTATTTCATAATATAGTCCATTGAAATGTTACAAAATTTTGGCCGAACCTTGCATTTTGTACAGGGGTTGAACTCCCCCCATTTGGCCGCCATTTTGGAAAAGCGGGCGTAAAAAGGTCTTCACGATATCTTGCGAACTATACATTGCACAAACAAAATTTTACCACATTTGTGTAGAAATTATGTTAACACACTTTTTATCGTAAAATTTAAAATAAAAAAGTTATAATAAAATAAAGATGACCATTGTCAAGAAAAGTATCATTATCTTCTTTTATTTATTTTATATCCTCTTTAAGATAAATTTCTTAGAACGGCCATCTTTTTTAGGTTATAACTTTTTTGTGTTCAATTTTACAATAAAAAGTGTGTTAACATAAATTGGAGAAATTTTATTTCTCTACAGAAATGTGGTAAAATTTTTATTGTGCAGTTTATGGTTTTTAAGATATCACGAAGACCTTTTAACACCCTCTTTTCCAAAATGACGGCCAAAAGGGGGGATTTGAACCCCGAAAACAGCTTTTTACACTCACACTGATCCCTTCTACAGATTCATCGAAAAAAATATTTGTCCTGTATAAAATGCAAGGTTAATGTAACATTTCAATGGACTAAATACTCGAGGAAACATAGTTATTTTCTTTATAATAGTACATCTAATACATCAATAATAATGAACAATTTTACATATAAATTTAGAATCATATAACATTTTGAAACAAGTAATATTTTTACAATTTTAATTCATAACTTAAATTATTTGTAGATTTCTTATATACATATTAGATATTAAGGAAATGTTGGGTTTTCGTAACAAAATAAAATGGCTGCATAAACACTTTGTGGTATAAAAATACCAATATTGGTCGAAAGAATTTGCAATTTTTTCACTGAATTCACAAATCATAAAAAACTTTAATTGTACGCAAAAACATACTTGATTAAGTACACAACTATATATATGTGCACCATCAGTCGTGCATTTTTGTTTACTCATGCAGATTTTTATAAAAAAATATCTACATTTCTACAAAGTTATATCTATTCAAAACAGATACAAACTGGTGACAGGCAAAGGTGAAAAACGCAAAAGATCATATAGATTTTGATCAGAACTTTATTTAATTTTGTATACTCGTGTCGTCTATCGTCTTCTATCTTTATAACTTAATGGGCTAATATAATTTGCTATTTTAAAATTACTTCAGATTCTAGTTTATGTTGTTTTTTATTCAATGATAAAATAGGTCATGGGTTCTCAAAAAACTTTATTTATCATAAAACCCTCAAATAGACGTTGTTGAAATAGCTTTTTATTTTTCGTTTATTACCTACATCACATAAAATCCAGGTAGCAGGTAGAGGTAGTGATCTATCGCCAGTCATCAGTCAGAATTATTATTTTTTTTTATAGATTGATATGGAGTGTACATAATTAACAACTAATCAGAGAGTATTTGGAAGCTCTATTTTTATGAGTTCGAGTACTTTTTCAAAAATAAAACTGAAAGCTATGATCTACAGTTCTAAAATCAACTTCAAAACAGTGTTGGTAGTTTGCAGAGGAGAACAGGGCATTGTGGACCACTTTTAAATTTTACCTATTATTCTCTTGTATGCTTTACGTTTGTATATATGTAAGTATAAGATATACTTGAATACTTTAAAGCCTCTATTTCACTTATTTTGTTGCTTTTTTCTAATGTAACTTTAACGACAACCGATTACAAGATTTTAGTGTCTCTTTTATAAAATTGAAAAAATTGACACTCTCCCGGCAATTTGATTCCATGTTACCATCTTCAGTTAGCCAAAAAAAAAAAAAATACCGCAATTAAGTTCTGTCCGTCATCTAACCTTTTTGCCACAGCCCACTTTACCTTGAACGACAGTGAAAACGAGAAATGTCTTTGTATCCAAATGTCATCAACATGACACAAAATAGAAAATTCACAAATTGGCATTCAAATTGTGTTGATGATAATGATGATGATGCCTCTTAACAACACTTCTTATACGGTCCGATAAAAATAATTTCCATCATCAAAAACATAATACGGGGTTCTTATTCAAACTTATAACAAACTATGCGAGTACATATACAAAAGTTGGCAAGGCAAGCGTCCATCTTGCAATGTTTTTTGTTGTAATGTCATTTCCACAGGCTTAAGTCGTTCTGTCAAACGTTCGTCCATATTAAATTACTTTTTTTTTTTTGTGTTTGAAATGTTGGTATCTCTTTTGCGAGTATCTTTCTATCTGCGATTTCAATGACAACCATACCATTCGTCAATTTTAATTGAATTTTAATTTTTTACATTTTTCACTTTTCTTCCAATGTCTTTAGTTTTTTTTCTGGTCCCTCTTACGCCTGCCTCTCTTTGGTACAAAACTAATTGCGTAAATTCCAAAGTAGTTTCTACTATGCCTACTCCTTAAGTGGTGAAGAGGGCTCGAAGTGACACACGAAGGATATGCTTGTTGGCGCCATTGATGCATTAAGTATATGAACTGAACATATATTTGAAGCCTTGTAAGCTTATCAGCACCTCCTGTAGATGCGCTGCTGCAAAAATACCTCTCTCTAGCAATATCGACGACACAAGACACGGGACACAAAATGTCATTGCGCGCGAAGGGTCTGTCTACACTTTTTTGCATAGGAAATGCCTGTATCGATTGTCGTCGCTGTTGTCAACTGGAATACCTAAGGCAAGAAGTTAGAAAATTTGTATAGTTTTTCTTGTCCGGTTTTCCAGTTTTTCCTCTCGTACTTCTTCGATCTTTGAAGAAAGGAAGAAAATTGCAAAGAACTTGAAACCTACTAAAAAACCGGAATTCTTGTTCGAACATAGGCAAATGCATGAAACTATCAAACCAAACACATTGCATCCCCACTGGCAACATATAGTAAGCTGTCGGCGGCGGCGGCGGTGCGCGGTGCGGCGTGGATCGTTCGGTCGTCGCCTGGCTGGGTTTCGGGACAAATACCTTCGGCATTGCCTAGGTTATGGTATAGAAGGCGAACAAGAGTCTTCATACATACATATATTATAGAGGATGGAAAACACGATGGAAACAGCATTGCTTTGGAGCGTATTTTAGCACCATTGCGCCACAGAGCAACATCCACATCTATATACATCGAGCAGTTTGGGTTGTCGTCGTCATTATCTCGACGGAGCAAGACACACGGATTGGGATAAGACGAGATTACGTTGGAGCCAATCAATTGGCTAAAAATACCTGACTACATCATGGCATGTGGTTAGAAAAAGAAAATCATCCAATCCAAAGAAAACCCACATACTCAAGACAATAAAAAAAGAACACAGGAAAAATGCTAAACAATTGCTCCTTAATAGATTTTGTAAAACATACCCTATGTCGGTAATAGCATTTTTTTTTTCTTTTCAAACAAACATAAGCTGTGAAACATTAAGATTTGAAGGTCTCAATCATAAGGAATGAAAAACGAACACGCTACACTGGCCATTCCAAGCAGCGTTGTCGAAATGGCCCAATCGTGCTTTTTTGACACGATAATTTCCTCGTTGCACGGTGGCACAAAAAAGTTCAATGTGGCACGTTGTTTTATTTCCATTATTTTACTTAAAATGAAGCAAATTTCAACTAAATTTAATGAATATTGGTCCAAATTCAATAAAAAGTGGGCAGAAAAACATAATTTTTGACAATGCACGAATAGAGCAAATGATTTTCATTGATTTTTGTTACTGTATTACACTCCGTAATAAAATTGATTATAGGTTTTTTCAAGAAAATATAAGGATTTGTGGTTTTTTCATGTTAATTTTATTTCGGGCGGTTCCAAGATATAGATTCAAACTTAAAAAAATCAAAAATAATTCTTAACTGATATTTTAAAAATACCTACGTATGCAACTATACAAGAGAATACGTTACAAAAACTGAAACAATATTTTATAATTGCTCGTATCGGACTTTTTAACTAATTCTTTAAGCCTGCTGACAAACCTGGTAACGATTCAACTCGCAAAATACCAGAAGAAAACTTTGCATCACCAGCGTACGATAAATACCGAAAGCAATTCAAGAGTTTTAAAGGAGATTAGCTGACATTTGAACTAACCGAACCTAAAAAAACGAAAGTTTTAGTTTTTCTGTAATTTGCATTATTTAAAAAATAATACATTGTACATTTTTGGCTATTAATTGAAAGAAAGGTAATCCTTCAACGCAACCCTTAAATCAGCTCGTTCCTCTTTCAATTTCAGTATTTAAAAAAACCTAACAGTCCTTAAAAGTTTATTTTTTCGATGAGGTTTTAAGTTTCTGTAGTATAAATAGCATTTTAATAGTTTTGATCCACACTTTATGTAAGTACGTTAAAACTATCGTAAGGATCAGTGAACTTCAATATAATATTATCCTATGACTTCTCTGAGCTTTTCTTCCAAAACCAATTCAAGCTTTTATTAAATTTTATTAAAGTTGTCGGAAAATGATCAAACGGAAAGGTTTTTTTTTAAAGAAATAATTTAGAACAAATTCAATTTACCCTACGAACTAACATGATTTGAAAAAAAAAAATCGAATCCCAGAAAAAAAAATAAAACAAACTTTTAAATAGAAGAAGAACTTCATGTCTTGCAGTGTATGTCGTCGACATCTTCGACGTTGTCGTCTTCAAAAAGTCGTCTTCCTCCACATATCCTCTTGCTGTTTCATTGGCACAGACCAAACCAGACCAGACATCCCAAGACAACGACATCGGACAACAAAAATGACGACTGCCTTCGGCATGGCCGGCCGGCTGTGAGGAACTCTCATGTTTTGTATTTAAGGAATTCTATGTTGTCCTCGCGTCTTCATCCCATGGTCGATCATCAGCACCATCCATGGCAATATCGAATGATAGAACTCGCCATCATCATCATCAAGCAGTCCATCCAGTACTCATCCGCGCAGATAGTTATGGAAGAAGAAAAAGGGTAACCACGCGAATTGACTTTGGTTAGATAACAGTTCCTCACGATCATCATCATCGTCATCATCATTATCATCATCATGGATGAAGAGAGTGGGTATATCACGACAATAAAAGAAGAACTTACTATCCACTAAGCATTTCGCATCTTTGAAAAGGGTATTAACAGACAGGAACGGGACGACAACCTGGAAGATTGTGACGGTGAGTGCTGACGTCTAAGAAGACGACGACACCAACAACAACGGATGAAGACAACGCGACAACCTCTATCGTCAATGTACATTTTTATAATCTTACAAGGTTTTTTTTTTTGTTTCTAGCTAATTCCCGGTTCCAAACCACTAGCTGTCATTTTGCGACTGTATATGGACTTAGAAGCTAGGCTCGCTGTTTCCTATCAGAGTATAGAAGTTTTTTGAAAACGGCTTGCAGCAGCGTCTGCACATACACACACCACAGAGAATCCTCCAACAAGAATGAAGAATTTTAACGGTACGAAGATGCTGTGCTGCTGTTGCTTCTGCTGGTAAAGTGATTGAAATAAATTACTGCCCCCTTATCGCCTTTCGAACATAGAAGAACTTGCACTCCTTGCAGGGAAATCTGTTACTATGCTTCAATTCTCTGTTTCGTTTATGTCTGCATGCAATATGCAAATAATGCAATTTACATTAGTTTTTTTTTTTATTTCTGTCTGTCTGTCTGAGGTACGAAGACAAAAGTCATCCTATCTATTTATTCTGGGAGACAAAGGTCTTTGGTTGGTTATTGTAAATTTTCGGTGACCTCGTCGTGTGATGGTAATTTCGAAATAGGACAGACTTAAAGAGATAAAAGCAGTTTTTTTTTTATCGTTATTCAATACTTATAGAAAATGTCCTTAGTTGGATTTGGAGGGATTGAAGGGAGAAAAGATTCTGAAGAAGAAAATTAACTTCTTTTTATATAAATAAAAAAATAATTTTGGCGACACAACAGCTCATGAAGAACTAGGGCCTAGTGACTTACAAATCTCAACCATTCCTGTGTGCGTATCTGCTGGAATGGAGGGGGCCTACAGTTTATTGAAGAATCCGAACGGCTAGTGTCAGCGGAACTTTTCTATGATAAGAGGTACTCTTGGAGGTTTTGTCAATTCCTCGCAAGAGGCAGTAGCCGTTTTATTTTAAAAATTATTAGGTGGCGAGGCTGGGCATCGAACATAGACCTCCGGCATGACACTTACCATCACGCCACGGCTACTATACATCTTTTTACAAAGTATAAAATGAAAATATTTTTTAAGGTAACACCACTTTCCAAGGCTGCTTCCAAATATTTTAACCTTAAATTCCTCTTTCTAGCTTGCATTTTCAGACCATGCGCAAATTTTCATACTCTCTCTTCATTTTTTGTCAGAAATTCAGCAAAATCCATAACTGTTTTCGTATATAATTTTTAAATTACTAGTGTAAACTTTGTAAAATCTGCCAGTACGGCTGATTTTTGCATCCATTTAAACTTGTTAGAAGTCTCTTTAAAACTAAAAGCTTATAACTACGAACAAATTAAAAAAAGAAACTAGAATTTCCGTATTCTTACTGTCATAACAACTTATGCCCGAAATAGATTGAAGCAGCAACAGGACCACTACCAGCCAGGAGCCAGCATCGCCAACTAACGGTACTATCGAGGTTGCCATTCGTATTGCTGTTCTTATTTATGCTGAACAATTGAAATACGTCGATTGTAAGTTAATGGCGGTAAGTTTTGCTGTTGACGGTGCTGTTGCTGCTCTAATCTGCTTCTCTCTTTAACGATGAACCAGGGTCCTGCTAAAATTCTTTTAGTAGCACATTTCCTTGATTTCCAAGACGTCTTTTACACCTTCCAAGAGAAGACGCAAAGTTGTTCAAAACCGGATTCAACATTTTTTGAAATTTCCTTTAAACTGGTTCACTCTCAAATTAAAAATGTTGTCTGGTAGAGTTCAAAGTGTTGGAACTTGGGATTTGAAAGATTTAAATAAAGTTTTTTTTTTAGGAGATAAGTAGGTACAGCCAATTTTTTAATCATGTTTAAGCTTCAAATTTCAAGCGTGAAAACTTTATGCCGTGTGCGAAGTATGTTCTCACTAAAGACTAAATGATTAAACGAAATCTAAATCATCTTCAAAAAATGCATAATTTTCCAAACGATGGCGCAATTTCAAAATCATCTCAACGTTTTATAACAGTTTATAACAATTTCTCAATAAAGTGAACAAACAGAACTTATAAAGAATGATAGAAAATTTTCTGTTAACTTTCCTTCGTTGTTGGCAAATCTATATATAGCAATAGCGTTTCATTTGTTTTTTTTTTTTTTTTAATAGCTCCAAAAAAAATGTCGAAAAGAAAATATACACAAAAATATCTTAGACGTCACGTCGACTAAATAAAGACCTTCTTTCTCACCTCTCGGAAAAAAAATGGCCGGTTGCGTTGAGCTCGAATCGAAGGAAGAGTCACATTTATCACAAAATTGCAACTACTCTGAATTGCAGAGAATTGGCCGGGTGAAGAAGTAAAAGTAAAAATAAACAACTATTTTGCCATGTCAAAATCTTCATTTCAATTTACAATTAAAATTGCTTATTTTGTCGAACATAAAAAGATTATATATGTATATCTAATTATTTATTTAATAAGCTTTCACTCATAAAATAAATAAATAAATTAAAATAAATTTGATGGCACAACAGCTCATGAAGAACTAGGGCCTAGTGACTTACAACTCTCAACCATTCCTGTGTGCGTGTCTGCAGGAATGGAGGGGACCTACAGTTTATTGCCGAATCCGAACGGCTAACGAGCGGCACTTTTCTGTGACAGGAGATACTCTTGGAGGATTTGTCAATTCCTCGCAAGAGGCAGTAGCCGTTTTTTCTTTTAAATAAATAGGTGGCGAGGCTGGGGATCGAACCTTAGACCTCCGGCATGACAGTCCATCGCACTAACCATCACGCCACGGCTACTACCTGCCATTGCAGGCCATTATATTTGAGCCACAGCAAATTGTATATAAGTAGGTATAGGTTTCATAGTGTCTATGCTACATATAACGGCTCAACTTACGGTTGAATGACGATGTATCGTCTAGACGCCGCCGCTTAAGATAATCAAATGCTAAATAAATGTACAATATACAAAGCTCATATTTTACTATATGTATCACTTGCTTAAAAAACGAAGCTAAGAGGACCGCAGTGACCTTACTGATTTCTTCACTAATTTAAAAGTAATATGAAATAGTTTTTACAACTTATTTTGAAACTGTTACATATTCCTATGTCTATGTTACATCAATCAATAAATTAATAAAAGCGTTTTTTTTAAAAGGGCAGATCTTTATTTTAATAAAATATCAGTTTTCACCTCTCTCTTGTCATGGCCTCATATAATTTAGTAAAGTAAAACATTATTGATAGGCCAAGGCCAACTTGCATATATAAATTTTGTGAGCTTATAAACTGCAGTCAAAACAACTTTCCTGCTAGTGAACCCAATTGAATATTAGCGACCATATAGTTAAGTAATTTTAAAATGAGACAATTTCGTTTGACAGCTAACGTCAAAAATAAAAACGCTGTCAGAATCTGCATGATTTTCTACCCGAAATCTTTTTTGTGTGAACTGAATAAATAAAAACTGAGTGTAAGCTTATTAAATAAGCAATTTTAATTGTAAATGGAAATGAAGATTTTGACATGGCAAAATAGTTGTTTATTTTTACTTTTACTTCTTCACCCGACCAATTATCTACAATTCAGAATTCTTTTTACTCAACGAAGATGCAGGTAGCAGGTAGGTGACGGAAAACTTAATAAAATATTTGAAAAGTGAATCCAAATCCATATTTGTTGAACCACAAATAATTCTCTTATGACATTAACAAAGGCAAAATATTGAGTCTATGCAAAAAGGAAATACTAAGCAACAAAATATTTGTACCAATAAAGGAAAAATAATTGTCTATAGCTAGGTATAGGTAAAGTAAACAAAAGATTTTTACAGCACTCATGCATGATTACATTTTGTCTTGATGCCGTCATTATTTTTGGCTCCATCTAGTTGAAAATCTTGACACCCTGCCATTTGGCTATAAATCTATTTGACACAATCGTAGGCGTTATGTGTCAAAGAGTCCAAATTTTGTTAGCTTTTTTTTTTGTTTCAATATACCTACTAAATAGGCATAATGTGTATTGTATATACAATTCCTAGAATGTATATATATTGTATCAAAAAGACGACGACGTTAATGTTTACATTACAATGAAACGATATTTTGAATTCCGGTTGGAAGATTTGCATAAATTAAATTTGGTTGTCTATACTGAGAAATATTTATGTGGCTACGGTATAAGAAGAATCAAGGAAATGTGTCAAAGATTATATTGAATCGATGCGATACACATGTCGTGTCGGTTGAGCTGAATTTATATGTATGCCATGCCACTAGAAATTCAACTTCAACCTGACTACCTATATATTCTTCTATAAAGTGAAGATATCTGGAGGAAAAGTTTACATATAGAATTCAGTGCGAAGGTCACCACATCATCACCAATCAATACGGAATTCCATTCTATTTCTTTAAACAACTTGCCTCAAGATGTGCATCAACATCTTCCATCATAATATATAAGATTTTAGGTTAATGTTATTCCGAGAGCAGAATTGCAAGACCCACTAAGGCAATATTCAACTTGTATATAATATACAGTGAACAACCATTGTGGAGGCTTCTTTGAGAAAGAATCAATCTTAAGAATAAGCTGCTAGATTATGCACTACAGCCTCGTTCGTACCTCATATACTAGTTCTGGTTCATCAAATGCCAGCAAGCACCCAGAAGCGAAGCGGACAACAGCTGCTGCTGTCCGTCCGCTTTTCACAGATTAAAATATTTATGAGGTGAAAGCCAGTCACCGCACCGCCGTATTCAAGAGTTTGTTGTTATAAATATGTGTGGGGGTAATAATGCCCGAAACCAAAGAATGCTCCAATCTAATCCTTAGTACAATGATTTATGAGTGGACTTGCATTTTGATTGTTAAACTAACCTTAGAGCAGAGGCCATGAATGATGAAATGAAACATATTCAAACACATTCCATATAATGTGACTTGTCTTTTCTATATTGTCAAAAAGAATACTCTATTGTGAACGAGCGATTTATGAATGACCCGCTAACCTAAGAAATTCGAGCAAGTAAGTAATAAAAGTCGATTGTCGATCACTGAGTTTCCCACCATAATCCAATGAACGCGAAGAACAAAAGCATGCATACTATGCATGTATGTATATCTAACAATAATAATGCATATGCATCATGCATGCGAATATGTGTACATAAGCGCGAACAACGACACCATTAGTCATTGTGAATTTTAATTTCATCTGCCGCGCGCCGCAACCGACGACGACACGGCCGCCGCGCCATACCAAGCCGCCATCTGCAGCTGTCAAATCCGCCAGCTTTGTGGTTACCCGAAGTGTGTTTTATGTTTGTTTTGTTACGCGATTTAAGATTGTTGTTGTAATAAAATTTCCATAACATAACATTCAATTTGAATTGTGAATGAACCTTTGCTGTCAGTTATTTCCTATATTAGTTTCATCTTTTTCCGCACCGAAGAGCTGTCGCTGCTGTAATATTCTGGGACCATAAGCTAAGATTTCGATATATGTATATAAAAAAAAATAAAGAAATATCAATATTATTATAATCAACCAGTAGCAATAAATGGTTTGCTTGAGATGAGATTTTTGTGTTAAATGCAAATTAATGGAGTGGGATTTTGATTTTATTTTAAGGGAAATATTTGATTGCATTGTGAATTAAGTAGCGAAACTTTCAATAAATACTTTCAAATGTAATTAAAACGAAGTTTTAATTTAGAACTTGAAATTTTTCTATTTCCTTAACTAGCAGATGGTCTCTCTCTCAACCCTATTTCAATTTTCAATTTAGTATCAATAAATCGATATACAAATTTTATACATACCTACATAAGTATTAAGTTTCTATCGATCAATAAACCGATATTAAATTGTGATTTAATTTAAGCGGGGTACACATTATCGATCACGTATGACAGTTTTGCTCACTATTGATAGTGTGTACACTCTATTTGATGGTTTGTCAGACAAACTTCAGGCAAGCTCATGTTGACAAATTTCTTAAAAAACTTTCTAATAATAAAAACAATTAAAGAAAACAAAAGGATACTTTACTTTGGTCTTTTATTTATAGAGTTTTCACGGGCACACATTTTATAAAAATAATCAAAAAAAGGGAGACGGGCAGAATCCCGAAAACCGAAAACCCAAAATACCGAAAACCCATAATTCCGAAAACCCAAAATCCCGAAAACCCAGAATCCCGAAAACCCAAAATCACGAAAACCCAGAATCCAGAAAACCCAAAATCCCGAAAGGCCAAAATTCCGTAACTAAAATAGAAAAAATTATATATTTTTAAAATTGTTTTAAATAAAAAACAATTTTGTTTTGGGTTTTCGCGATATTGGGTCTTCTGGATTCTGCGTTTTCGGGATTCTAGGTTTTCGGGATTTTGGTTTTCGGTATTCTGACCCCAACCAAAAAAAAAAAGTTATACCTACTTTAGGTGCATGCATGTAAACAAAAAAAATAAATAATATTAACATAATGTACATTAGTTGCGTATAAGTAAGTTTTGTTAGTTTTTTTTTTTGAAATTTTCGAATCCAAGTTTTTGGCGACGTCAACAGACGTCAATGGAGCATTTTCCAATGAAACAAGCTCATTTATTGATATTATGATGAAGATCTTTTTAATAATCCTTCGTTTTCTTTTTAAAGAACATTTTCAATTTTCTTACAAATAGAAATTTTTCCTTAAAACATCTAGTTTCAAAAAATGGAGCTTTAAAATTTTGTTTTTGCTTAAAATGCACAGCTCGTTTGCTTTTAGTGAAATCGATGTTTAAAATTTATTGTTTTATACACGTAAAATATGGGTTTATTGGAAAAATATGCTTAATAAGCTGAAATATTTACTTATAGCAAAATATGCAAAAACAGCGCTAACCAATGAATGCCATTTTAATGCAAATCTCTTAATTCGAAAAACTACTTAATTCATTTGCTTCCACGGCTGACCAAAAAAAATATTTATAAACATGGTGTCCCCGTAAGAATGGTCCTAACAGAATATGGTGATAGGAAAGGTCATGACCTCTCAGAATTTAGTTTTTTGTTCACCTCATGGCGTATTAAGGTAAAAGGCTGCCATTATTGTTAGAATTTAACAAATTATATTATTTTAAGAATGAAAATTAGTCATTCAATTGATGCAAGATGTCACTAGTTCCAAAAAAAAAGAATTTAAATTAGAAATAAAACTCGATTTAAAAAAAAGGTATTTTATTTTTATTTGTTTTTGATGTTTTTTTTTGATTTACATGGGTATAACTTTCTATCTAAGCCTAGCTTTGGTAAGTTTTATACATTTTAAGAAACTAAGGCCGTGTGCGAATTCGTTTAAAATTTCGATTAAATTTTATCTGAGATTAAATATTGACATTTCTACGTACAGATTCACCTCGATAATGTCAAAAATTAATCTTCGGATAAAATTTAACGCGATTTTAACTCAATTCACACACGGCGTAAAAGAGCAAGGTAGTTTTTTAAAAGTAAGAACCAATATTAAGTGAGAAGAATTTTTTTCAGGATGCTCTTTTAAAGATTGAAGTAAAAAATTAATGTTGATCAAACTATGAGTTTATCTATACTTAGTAATTTTAAGAATAAGGGCGTATAAAATCAAAAATATTTTAATCCACAAAACAGATCTCTTTTGGCGAATGTTTAAGTTTAAAAATAAAAAAAAATTAAAAATCAATTATGGACGGGGTGAACAAAAAAACCGTTATGACTTGGTGAGAATAAGTTACTTAATTCTGAGAGGTCATGACCTCTCCTATCACCATATTCAGTTTGGACCATTCTTACCGGGAAACCCTGTACATGAAAATCCGGGCGCTACAATAATGGCAATTTAAAATCGCCTTAAATGGAAATTTTAATTTTTTGTTTTAGCTCATTTAAAACGGGTAGCTGATGTCATACAACGGTGTTGTTTTTTTTTTCAAATTTTCTTGAGAACGGTTATCATGATAGGTAATTGTTGAAATTTTGAGAAAACTGCGTTTCTGGTGCCACAAAATTCTCAATACCGAAGTAGTGTTTTAGCTGTTTATTGAAAAAAATAGTAATCAATCTTTTTAAGTCGTCACATGATGGGGCAATAGTTTAAAAAATCGAACCTCACGCCTAAAATAAATATACTTCCCAAACGATTTTTTTAGTCTTGTTCCAATCTAAACCTACCTATACTAGATTTTTGGGATGTTAAGGAACGCATACCACGGGATCAATCTTTCTATTCATCTAGTTCCGTATAATTTAGATGACATTTAAAAGGCCTAATGTCTTACAGGCACTCGCAGTTAAAGTTTTTGCACACATTTATTTATCTCGGGTTAAAAGCCCCAGCTAATTTTATAAAAGCTTTCTTTAATTTCGATGATTGGCATCTTTTGACTGTGAATTGCTTTCAATTAAAAATTTACTATCTTTGCCTTCTTCAAAAGTTGACCTTTTAAGTCGCATATAGTAGGTTTCTTAAAGACAATCGTTTAAATTTTCATTTAAAACCTTTAAATTAGCTTCATCATTTTCAGCGCGTTCATCCATTAATAATTTATTATTAATTTTTTTACTCATACTTTACGTGGTTAAATACCATACTAGATCCGATTGCAAGTCTTGAAGATATTCTGTAATCCGATTTGTGATAGAAATCGAAAAAAAAGTAGCAATTTGATGCGAGGGATGTAAGATGATCAAGAAAAACGAAGAAGTTAAAGAAGAAGCGCGTGCAATCCGATTTAAACGAAATGATGGGTGGTAGGTATCTATGGTTATAGTCAATGATGGTGTGTGCGCATCAGCCAGAGGAAAATGTTCCGCATTTTCATGGCCATCATCATTATTTTAAGACTAGACCTGGAGCTGAAGCACTTCGTATTAGAGCTGGACAAATTTACTGCTGGCGCGCCAGCCTCTTCTGTTTCAGAGATGTACATACGAAGATAAGACTGAGAGGAGGGAAAACACAATAATTACGAGTTGGTTGGGCGGTACATGCAGAAGGATGCACAAGGTCACATTCAAGCTATGACTATGACGACGACGACCGACCGAAGACGGTAGTCAGTTCAGAACCACTCTGGAGCTATTTGAGAAATGCGAAGTTTATTTTTCTATACAGTTCCATCATCTTGATCATCATCATCATGGTCGTCATGATGCCCAACCTCTATGATCACATCATCTTCTTTGCGGACTTGAACTAACCATATCGGGGATTGGTATAAGACCAGTAAGCCCATATACAAACCACCATACCATCAAGACTAGATATGGCCGAGAAGACTCAATCAGTTGGCATGGGTTCGTTGGTTTTTGTTCCTCAGACATCTATTAGAAGCCTAAGGCTTGTTGCGCGAATTATAAGGAATAATCAGTGCCAGCAGGTTGTGGTGGCATAGCATAGTTGTGTCATGTCCAATGAGACAGGACAAACATGGCGGAAAAATCATAATTTCCCCCGCGCACACTAAACTCTTGTATCTCAAGTAATGTTGGTTACACGGAACCCCCTGTGAAGATTAGAATGAGATTTTTCTAAGTCGCCAGACATTATTGTTGGTTTGTGGCGGGCGGAAGAGTGTGTGTGTGGAAGATGGTCTTCTGCATTCCTTAACATTATTTTTTTATATAAATTCTATTTATGTTGTGACATCTAATCTGCAGAACTTGTGTTGCAACTATGTTTATTTTACAAAAAAAAAAAAAATATGCTTAAAAAAAAAAAGAAAAATGTTAAGGCCGACTTAAAAGCTAGAAATATCTTAACGAGGTGAAAATTAATTCAGAGCGCAGTGTTGTTGGACGAGAATGATAATTATTTTAAGCGAATCGTGTGATGTGAGTGGGTTCATGATATTATATTTTTTTTTTTTTGTTTGTCAATGTTTTGAACAGAAAAATTTCTACTTGGAACTCAAACAGTTGTTTTCTTGTTTTCCTGAATCTTTTCTCTTTAGAAATTTTGAATAATATCAGAGCACTTGTAGGAATTGATGGTATTTAAAAATATATGGTTTCAAAATGTAAAGCAAAGTGAAATTTCTTTAATCTTAGGCCATATTTTTTGTGCTATTTTCTATCAAAATCTAGAACGTTCGTGCTTCATTTTTTCTAGAGGAGTGCCTGGAATTTAAGCACAATTAACTAAACAAACTTTGAAAAATATTTGCAGAAAGTCTAAAGAAATATTTCGGGTAGTAACTAACTAAAACGATTGGTAAAATAAAATAAAATTCGGATCCTACTTGATACTTCATTGTGTTTTTTTTTGGAGAAAGTTATGTAAACTTTCGACAGTAGTTGCAGTGACAGGAATCAAAGTTGGCACACAAACATTTTGGAATTGCTGAATAATAATATGTTATCGAAACGATTATTAAGTGACCGAGTCCCGCCGACTTCCTCTACATAGAGGTCGAAGTATCAGTTAAAATGTTGACAAATTTTGCAAACAAAAACCCCGATAATAACTCTTAACTATTGCCTCACACAAGTGTGCTGATAGCAATTCAAATTAATGTATACAATCAAACTTGGTTTTATTTTCAAATAAAATTTTGCCTAATTTTTATTTTCAAAGTGAAAAAAGGTCACATTTGATATTTGGTCTTATTTCGTTGGCCCTTATTTCACCTCACCAGTTCATTCCTCGTGTTTTTTTTTTTTTGAGAACCCCAAACACACCTTGAGTTGTCGTATTGCAATTTGATTCAATTTTTAATTGAGAACCATTGCATTGATTTTTAATTCTAGTTCTATTAAAATTTTGTTTGCCATTGAATTGACATTCAAAATTAAACCCTACATTATAATGGTCGAAACATTTTATGATCAAAACACCTTTCTCCAGTTTAATCACCCAGCTTTCGTGACAAACATTGCCATTCCAATTTATAATTTACAATTCACTACTTCGTTTTTCATACTTTGTACACTCCGTTCCTTTCGTAAAGGCGGTTATTATTTTCTGTTTTTATGGCTACGTAAATTTTTTCAATATGAACTATAATGCTTAAGAAAAAAATTAAAAGGAGGCCTTGTTTGACCCACACTGATAACCAATTGGTTTCCGTTGAAACTCGACACCCGATGTCATTTTTTATAAGAAAATTACCAATTAAAAATCTTCGACAAACTTATCAGTTGATTGCTCTAAATATATGCCACACGAAAAATTTCAACAATTATTAGCAGTTTCCTTTGCAGCTTTTTTGGCCTAGAAAAAAACCGTTAATTGAATTTTTTTTACAAACCTTACCAATTGTAGTAGCCGTGGCGTGATGGTTAGTGCGATGGACTGTCATGCCGGAGGTCTAAGGTTCGATCTCCAGCCTCGCCACCTATTTATTTAAAAGAAAAAACGGCTACTGCCTCTTGCGAGGAATTGACAAATCCTCCAAGAGTGTCTCCTGTCACAGAAAAGTGCCGCTCGTTAGCCGTTCGGATTCGGAAATAAACTGTTGGTCCCCTCCATTCCTGCAGACACGCACACAGGAATGGTTGAGAGTTGTAAGTCACTAGGCCCTAGTTCTTCATGAGCTGTTGTGCCATCAAATTTATTTTTATTTTTTTTACCAATTACTAATTATGGCATTGTGTGCAGACTTACATTATCCCGGAGTTGATATCATTTGTTGTTCTCGATCTCTATATTCGAGCCGAAAAACATTTTTTAACATTTTTTTTGCCTAGAAAAATAAACGGTTAGTTGATTTTTTTTACAAACTCTACCGATTATCAACTAAAACTTTGTGTATTAAATAAAATTAACCCAAAGTTAATATCTTTGTGTGTCCTCACGATATTCCATATTTTTTTAAAAAATTTTAATGTTTTTTTTTTTTAATAAAAAAAATGAAGGTTGATTTTTGTTTATGTATTACAATTTTTTCAGTACGTCATTATGCATAGAATTAAACTAGGCCGAAGTCGATGGCATTATTTGTACTAGAGTTATTCGAGAAACAAGCCATTTAACAACTTTTTTTTTTTTTTAATTACCGTAACAAAAAAACCGCCGATAGAATTTTTCTGAAAATCTTTTTGCACGTATGGCTTTATTATCTGTAAAATAAAATTTATTTGAAGTCGATATCTCTATGCGGTCTCGAGATATCTTCGGCGAAAAAAAATCTTCCGAACGTACGTACACAGACATCTCTTTAAAAACAATGGCGCAAAATCTTAAACAGCCTGATATTAAGGTATTAGTATGATACTACTTAACAATTTTCTAACTTTAAAACTTTTTACTAAAATATTCTTAGTTTTAAACATTTTTTAACTAGTATCATACTAAACCTATTTTTCTAGCTGAACACGCCTAAAACAGTGACAGTTCAACCAATTTTTGCAATTGTAGCTGCCAAAGTGACATTTGGATTTAGTATGATACTAAAAAGATAAAATAGGCATTTGGCGATTTAAACTTTACTAAAATGTTAAAAAGATAATACGGTGCTAGCTCGTTTAAAATTTGGAAAAGCCTGTTTTTAAGCTAGCATCATACTAAAAATGATTTAACATCATACTAAATCGTTTAAAATTTTGCGCCAATGTAATCCGACTCCATAGACCTCGAAACGTCGAGAACTGTCAAAATTTTCAATTTCACAAATCGAATTTTTGGAAATTTTAAACGAGCGAAATTTTCGATATTTTTTTAACAGTTGTTATGAATATAGGAGCTGTACCTAATAAATAGGTTAGGAGCTGTACCTAATAAATAGGTTAGGTACAGCTCCTATATTCATAGCAACTATAACCTATTTATTGGGCACAATAGATCTAAAAGTCGCAGTGCAATTATAAACCCCAATTCAATCATTCATTCAACCTATTTATTGAACCATTTGATCTTTACTTTAACTCAGGTTTTGTAAAACATGTCCATTAGCTTGATGTAAATATATTTTCAAATAACTTGGTGCATTTGTGTGTGAATAAAAAAAAATTCATTAAACACAATCATTATATTGTTGAAAACATTCATTAAGCTGTCCTTAAGAAATCGAAACGGAGTGTATCTATTTCAAGCCGAAACCTTGAACTGATCACATTTTAAATTATAATCCGCAAATGGAATGGAATTAAATTAAATTCTGTTCTATATATCAATCTTTCAAATATGTTAAAACATATTATACAACAGCAATAATAGAAACGGTATCAACGCAAAAGAATTTATCAAAAGATAATTATCTCCGGCACCACCAACAACAGCCAGCCGGTAGTATATTAATTCCATTGCCTGGGGAAATAAAATTTGAATAAATCGTGAGGATAAAAAAAAATAAATATAATTTACATAATAACACAAGAAGTTAGCTTTAAGGTGAATAGCCTTTTTTTTGTATCATAATAACATAATGATTTAAATTTAAGAACACATTATATTTTTTAAAAAAATCTTTCGTGAAAAAAAACCCAATCATGCCACTGAAATTTTAAATCAATATTTTTCTAGAGTGTGGTTGTATTGTCTTCGTACGAACATTTTTACTCTCTTGACCTAGGTGACAGTTGCACTACTCACATAAAGCTGGCGCCACACCAAGAACTTAATCCAATACTTTTATCTTGCATAACTAGTTCACGTGTTTTTTTGTTTGTGTGTCAAGCGGAATGCGTGACAGTGATTTGTTACAAGTTATTTATATTTTTTTTTCCAACTCACTGAATTGACAGTCGAACTAATTATTTTGTATTTTTTCTTTTACAGATACAACACTTCCTTGCGTAGGAAAATATAAATATTGCCAGCAATAAGCCATCAGCCAATTCATATATATGGATACGTAACGTGTATACGACATTTTTTCTAATGTGATTTACGGCCAAACAAATGTGTATAGCCTGTCTATCTACATATACTTTGTTTATAATTTTTGTTTCCATTTTGTTATTATATTTTGTTATACATATTTCTTAACCTTAATATCGGAAATTATTTAAGAAATTCTTGAATAAAAATGCAGAAAAGAGAAATGGTGGAAAATAGAAATGTCAATCAATATGTCAAAAAATTATTGTGGTACTTAAATAGTTTCGTATAGTGCTAATAGGTGTCGGTAGCTAGTTATAAATTGTTATACCTAGTATTTGAATTTTTGCCATGATTATGAGAAACAATAATCATCAACAAGAAGACCAACAACAACAACAACACCAACAACAACAGCAGCAGCAACTGCAACTACAACAGGAGCAATACAAAGCACAACATAAATCTGCGCTTGTCATTATGTCAATGAAATCACAAACACAAAGTGTCAATTTAAAAAATAAAGAAAACTCAACTGCCATCATGCGGAAACAGTTTACACCGATTTCTGACATAAGCAGTGGAAGCTTTAGCTCTGCATCAGTAGCTGGATCTATTCAGGTAAGTTAAAGGATATTGTTTGTAGGTAAAATATAAATAAAATCGAAGTTTATTCGTGCTGATATTTGTTTGTGCTTGTCACGCATCCAGTACATATGTACTAAATACGTACCAGTTTAACAGTTTGGATTCGGGAACATCTTTCAGTAAAACAAAAAACAGTAAAATAAGGCTTGGAAAGTCTTAAGTTTGTACATTCTAAAAGTACTTCCCACTATCCCATTGTGTATTAACACACATCTTAAAAAAGTGTGGAAACAAATCATGAATAAAAGTGTGGAAACTGAGCAAGCTCCGTCAGCTCCACTGAGCAGGAGGAGAATTAAGCTTACCTTTCCCTCCCTTTTATATTAATTAATCAACTGCGACAAAAAATAATTGAGCTAGCAAGTCAAAAAAATAATAGTCTCAGCTTGTTGACAGCAGAAGTGAGGAATAATCTCACTGAGGAATTACGTTCAGATTTCTGAGATTGCTGAGCTAGGTCTTTGTGATTTCAGTGATCTTGAGAAACCTGAATTGGCTAAATTCTATTCTACTTGATGGTTTAAAGTTATGGAGAAATTAATAATGAATTATGAAAATAAAAAAATTGATATTTTTTTGAAATACATATATGCATGTATGTATTTACGAGATCATTAAACTTCACTCCTCTTAAAATACCAATCTTTCGGCGTAAAGCCGAAATTCAGCTTTGTCAGATTTTTTTTAAGTTTGGCCATTTTGTGTTAATTGATTTTTTTGGAATACAACGCTTTGGAATAAAGGGTTAAAACAAAGCACGGAAAAGTGGGCCCCGCAATTTGAAAAAAAAAAAAAACACCGAAATATTGGTATTTTTTATTGCTACCTGTTTTAGATGACCTATGTAAATCAAACGTTCGAATTTCTCCTCTTGAACAGTGTTTCTCAATCTTTTGACATTGCCGTACCCCTTTTAAAATTTTCGTAGGCCTGAGTATCCCCCGTTATAGAAATATATTTATTCTTTACTTTTGTAGTTTATAAACGAAATTAAAAATTAGTATTTTAAGGTATAGAAGGTGAAATGTTATTTTTTCTAATGTGAACGCTTTGAAGGTTTCAAGCTTAAATCTCAGATTTCGGCCGTTTTCAAAAACGTCAAATCAAAGCGAATTTGAACGGAATTTATGATGCAGAAGTTGCAATCGTTAAATATGCAATCGTCCTGCTTGCTAACAAATCTTTTGATAAACATCAAAACAAAAGTTAAAACAAAACATAATTAATTCGGTAAAAAATCTACTTATTCAGTCTTTGTGTTTACTTGCAACTTTCAGCAATTGTCGCAAACTTGAGTTTTTTTTCTACTGATTTTGACAGCAAATTCTACAACGTCGTTAAAGTTAACAACCAGGCATATTTATTGAGAGTCAACAGTTCAGATTCTTGATTATATTGTTTGCAGTTCACACCTACATAATCTAACAAGAAGTAAAAAAGAAATAATTTTGTCTGTTTTTTGTCACCTCAACTTTTGTACTGCATAGCTGCACAACAGTAGTTGATGTTTTCTATCAAGTGACTTTAGCAAACATGCATTAACGAACACAGTGCTAATGCAGTAGAATTTGTATTTGCATTTTCGAAGAAAATAATTTTGCAGTTTGCGTTTAAAAACATGTTGCGAATTCATTTTTGAAATTCGAAAACGGACTTTGATTTGGTGAGAGCACACATCCTAGCGGTGAAAACTGAATTTGCGCTTATTTCAACAGCCCAGATAAAAGGTATAGAAGTATAAATAAACAGCTGATTGTCCTAGATATGAATATGGGCATCCAAGCCGATTTTACTAGTAATTGTGTATTATCACAAAAGCATATATGAAAACTAATTAAAAACAATTGAAAATATTTTTCTAGTTATTTTTTTTCTAATCAAAAAATTTAACCTGCTTGCTAACTTCACACAGACAAAGGACAAATCTATGCGTACCCCCAAGAAACTGTTTGCGTACCCCCAGGGGTACCCGTACCACACGTTGGGAAACACTGCTCTAGAGGAACACATACAAATGCCCTGCCAAATTTATACCAAATCATCCCATCCGTTTAGGCTTTTGCCCGAATAAGAGTGGATGGATAGACGCACAGATTATTGCAAAAACTTATTTTTTCGAACTTCTGCATTATCGTATTGGCAGCTTTGACCTCGAAATTATCATTTTTAAGAAACTAAGTGCCCAGTTGTACAATCGTAGTTCAAATATTGATCCGTGGTTTAGGAATTTTAATTCACCTATTTCGGCGGATTAACTGCGGTTCAACGATGGTTCAGGCATGTAATTGGCTATTATCATCATATACTTGCACTTTGAACCATTGTTTTACCTTAGTTTTTCTGCCGAAATCACAGAATTAAATTTTCTGAAACACGGGCTAAATATTGAACCACATTTGTAAAACTAGCCCTAAGTCCTTCCTTTCAAATGCGATTTGATTGATTAGGCATGTTAGGGAAAAGAGATTTAAGAAGTGAGCAAGCGCAATCCAAAATTGTATCCTCAAAATTTTGACAACAGAAATTGAAAAAAATTGCTAAACATTCTTTTCACGTAACTGATTAAATAAAGAAGATAAAAGTCCAAATATATTCAAAATATTTTTACATTCCTTAACTTTCAGTTTCAGTATAATAATAAATTTTATTTCCCGCATTTTTATAAAAAAAAACAACACACATTTGGATCAGAATAAGTCCTTGCATGAAAATGTTACACATGAGATAAGACAGACACCCACTTAAGTATATCAGCTTTTAGGTTCGGAAATAGCTCTGAATTTGATAAGATAATCAGTATCATTAAAATTCCTCACTTTACACCATGGAATAATGGAATTAGTTATACAAACCTAAGAAGATAAACAAAATATTTTATTTCCTTAATCTTGCTTTTTAAGAATCTCTTTCTACAACGAAAAATTATTCGTTTCATAGAAGTGAATGTAAAATTCCAAAGAATTGTATATAATGTCACTGATTAAAAGTTATTAAACAAAAAACATTTTTTTTTTCTATTATAAAAACCTTAACCACAGACAATATTAATTTTTCTACAGCAGCAAAATTCTCTTAATGGCCCCATTAATAGAAGAAATCATACACCATCATTTAGTCCATTAAACATAACTCTTAACAAATGACTGCCTTTAAAACGTTTTACATACTCCAGTAGCCCAGCAGCAATTAAACACTTTAAACATATCCGTTTACATAATTTAACCAGAACAAGAACCAAACAAAACCAACAAAAATAAAATAAAATAAAACGACCGGCGAAAAGTCAAAACAATTAAATGCTGATGTTATAATGACACTTTCGTTGTTTCCTTCATTCATTCTTGGGAACACTTGAAACAGCTTTGAGTTCGAGAGTCATCATGACCTTTAAGATTCTCGAAGAAGCAACTTAATTGTTTTTTTTTTTGTGTTTGTTGTTCCTGGGAAGATTACGAAGCCAAGCCATAGCCAACCCAAAGGGTGCAGCGTGAAGGCGAGGGCTTGGTCCAGTTGTTCTACCTTCAACCCAACACACTGGCCACAGGTGAGTGAGTTTAATGGAATTTCTGAAAAAATAAGGTCGCATTCAATAACCTGCCTGCGAATGGTGCACAACACTTACTTAGACTGCAAGTCAGGATTTCTGAATGTCTCAATGCAGAATTACTTTTTAAAGTTGTTCAACTGGGCGTTCAGGCGTGTATAGATAAAACGATACTTAAGAACACGGTCTGACTGCAGTTCGCTATTAAAACTGCATAAAGTTCCAATGAGTCATGAAGGCTGGCTTGCATGCAGTCGCCACCGCCATCGCTCGATGATACAACCCCGACGACGATGACGAGGACGATGGCCGGACGGACGCCCAGTGAAGGGCATCTTATGGGCTTGAAGTATTTAATTTGAGTTCTTGTTTAATGTTTAATTGTGTTCCTTTGTTGATTGTGTTGTGCGCATGCGCGAAGGGTTCTCTCGAGGGGTTTCCTATTTTTCATTAACATCTTAGTGAAGCTCGCCAGAGCTGGTTGTTTTGCCTTCAACCCGAATATGGTTATACAACGACCACAACTTGAAACCACATGGAATGGAAGACTTTATAGGAGTGGATTGGTCTGACGTTGATTTTGACTTGCCACTTAATAACAATGAAAAATGTGTATGTGTGGTTGGACTCAAGGTAATTTTCCGAGGTCTGTTGCCACTGAGCGAGTTGACTATGTTTTACTGACCAAAAGTCGTATTGTATGCTTCAGTTCGTTTGTTTGATAGTTGATGGCGGCACGCTGCCGCCGATTCATTTTTTTATCATTTTCTTGCATCTTTACTATCAAGATGAGAAGAAGTTGTATACTTATAGTTTCATAAGGTGGTTTCTTCGAATGTCATTGATTTATGTATTTTTAGACCTTTGAAATAGAGTTAGTGGACAAAATAAAAAAAAAAAAAAACAACAAATTAGTTTAGGAGAAATTTTTCGGTGAATGCTTAAAGAAATCTTTGTATATTGTTGGAGAGTTGATTATTGACCATAAGAAAGACAATTTTTCGTAACCCTCCTCATTAACTTCAAAACAATAATAAATAAGTTTTTTTTTTTAAATTCATAAAGAATAATTGAAAAATTACCTGGGAGTTGGAGGTAGGAGAAAAATAGTGTCAAGTTTTAATAAGATGAAATAATTAGTACCTACCTACCTATTCGGGAAAAATTAATTTTTTCGTGGAACAAAATACACACCTTATTAATTTATATAAAAAAAACTGATGTGTTCATATTTGAAAGAGAACTATTAGCTTAAATACAAAAATTCAAAAATGTAAAACAAAATATTTCAAATAACATAATCTCGAAAAGATTGTTCAGGCCAGGCAGAATAATATTTTGAACAGCCTGATGTTAAGGTATAAGCATGATACAGTAGGACCTATAGGTAGTTCGAACACTCGGTAATTCGAACGCTCCACTAGCTTCGTAATAGGACGCTGATAAATTCGCAACGCTGCTGAATTTGTATTGGCACGTCTTCTAGTCCACATGACTTCACAAAATGAATTTATTATGAATTTATTGACAATGACAAAATTCGAAACTGGGTGGAGGATACAGTAAATGAAAGCCCCTCCTGGGTAAACGGGGGGAATAGACCCCCTTCCATACGATTTTTTTATGTCTCGACCCTACCTGTATCTAAGCTGTAGTGTTTTGTCACACCTTAAGCGAATCACCCTGTATAGAAATAATAAGAATTGTGCACTGATTAAAAATACAAAACCTTTTCGAACGCCCACCCTCACCCCCGGCTGAAAAAAATTTAGACGATTAAATTTAGTATAATAACGCCTTTACTAAAACATACATTTAAGTATATGAATTTGGGTAATACCTCCACTCCCAAAATTAGCTACCGGCTTTAGACTTTATAGGTATGTAAATAAAATGTAGCTGTTTTTGGGAAATTAAAAAATACCAATTTTAGGTGCCAAATAACTTTATAACTATGACAGATATGAAAAATTTGGTCATAATCATTTTTGTGGAAAATTTTCCAAGCTATTTTTTTGTCTCTGATTATTTTTTGGAAGGACAAACAGTTTCTAAGATAAACACAAACAACCGAAAAGGACGACATGTTACACTTTCCTGCCGCTAGAGCTCACCTCGGATTCATAGGCACTTTTGTACACTTCATCATCAGGCCTCTCTTAATACGTGTGCCAAGTTTCAAAACTGTTGGATTTATTTCCAGGTGAAGGCATATTTTTTCTTTCGTTGACTGACTGGACTACTATCACTCTTTACACTTCAAATAATTTATTTCGAACGAAAGACATTACAAACCCAAGGGAAAATCTTATTTGATTTTGAACTAGTGTAATAGGGCAAATAATTCTTGTTGCTTCGCCAACTTCAAAAATCCAATATAAAACACAGAATGAAAGAAATATTAAATTGCTTTCAATGTGATGTGATTTTATTTTCTAAAGATAACATAGTTTTATGTTTTATGAATTCAAGTTTAAATTATTTACTTACATGGGTTTTATTTCACAAAAAAAAAAAGGTGGGCAATTTCGTGAATATTTGATTCTTTTATTTTCCCAATAAAATGTAAAACTGCAACTAATTAATGTGCGCCAAAATACCAAAAGTGTTAGCGAAAAATGTGTTTTGTTTATGTCATAGAATATTCTCGAACTTGTTGACAGAAGAAAGTCAAACATTTACGGCGTTGCCAGCTTGAAAATCTGTACAAAGTGACTATGGCTCGATGACAATTCTTGATTTATAAATTCAAATCGTTCCTAAAAAGGAGGCCGTTAAGAAGCGGCTAAATATAAATAAAAATCACAAATTCTTATCGCTGTCGCCATTTTGGTGACAAGTTAGTGCCTTATATTTGCATATCCCTTAGTTTGCAAAAGTAAACATGCTGAATCACTACTTAAAATAATTTTAATAAAAAGGTACTATTCAATTGTACTATTTATTTACATATTGGGTAATTTTGCGTTTTTAGGAAAAGTGATAATAAAAAAAAATGGTTATATATGGCAAATAAGTCCCATTAACAACCATTTTTTTAATACAAATATCCCGGTTGAGCCCCTAAATAAATAGGAATCAAAAAAGTTTTTTTTTCTACTTATGAAGTTAAGTTTATTATATCATTTCATTTAATATAAGTAATTTTAATTGTTAAATTAAAAGTAAAAACGAAAAGCATAGGAAAATCCTATGCTTTCATTATTGAGCATAATACAATTTTCTAAAAATGCTAAAAAAAAATTGACATTGATAAAACAAAAAAAAATTTAACCTCGCCGCTTAGGATATATAATTTGGTAAACTAAGAGGTGAGAGGGTCTTTCAAACAGAAGTGGAACATACAATTTAAAATCCATTCATTGACAAATGTGTGATCTTAAATTTATAGTTTGATTAGTATCTTTACCAAAACCTACAATTAACACTGTCATAAAATATTTCATTCAGGAATTTAGGTAGTAGATAAATATCGATTGATTGAGAAAGTTGCGAGGTTAAATCTTTTAAAGTTTCAAAATTGCTTTTTTTCGTGACTTTTACTTTTCAAAGTCATCATCGAAAACTAAAAGTTATAATAAACTATGCGCCAAAAGTTCAAGATCTATAACAAATATCTAGCAATAACAATTTGCGGCTTTTATTTTATAGCCAAAGGTAAATTTTGCGGTTTTTTTTTTTTAACTCACGAATGGTGTAAGTTGGTAGGTATCTAAAACACGAGTCAACTTCCAACACCTAAACCATAAAGCAAAAATTTGACGGGTTATATGTAATAAAATATGATCCACACTTCTTTCAAAGAGCGGGATTATTGACATCCACATGATGAAATATAAGTGACAACCACAAAAAACATGATTTATGTAGGTATGATGATGATGAAGGATGTCGCCAATCAAGCCACACAAGAACCAATGATCCCAATGCATTTTTCTCATGAACTTGTTTTTTTTTCCATGGAAACTGTATAGCTTCCGTTTTCGTATAGGTTGGTAGAACAATTAGCAGCTGTCAGCGAAATACCTTTCCAGACTGCTGAAAAAGAAGAATTTTTAGGGTGTACTTGCCATTAGCGTTATTGCTGGTAAAATGTTGTACAATGTGCGGTGATGCTATTGTCCGTTGAGCTATTTATTCCTTTGAAAAAATGCCGAGCAATTTGACCGATACCGTGAACCGAAGGCATTCCATGGTTACTTGGAACTTTTTTTTTTTTGCATATTTCTGTGAAAACTTGAGCAAGCAAAAAAGGAGAAAAAAGTATATAACTCAAGTCAAGCCATGTGAGCGGCACCATCAATCGTGGCAACCAGGTGAAATAGAATACCTTTGGCATGGCATTGGCCGTAAATTTCCTAGTGTGAGATGTCTTGGGAGGAAAGATAAGAATCTAAATCAAAGAGAAATACAGATGCTGATGCACTGCATACTGAAAGACTGTATAAAGTAACTAAACTAGGTACGATGGGGAATCCAACAGACTAACCAGATCACATTCCAAAGATTCCCCGCATCCTGAGGTACCACACACTGATGGAAACAGTTTGAAGCATAAAAAATAAATAAAGGGGATGGAATGGGATGGGATAGAGTGTAACATCCGCAATTAGAAGTACACGATAATAATTATGCCGAAAGCGATAGAGATGGCAGCTGAACATGCAAAAATGCTATTGGCTTTTATTTGTGTGCGGTTCCATGAGATTTATAAAGTCGAAGTAAAGTACTAAACTAATTACTTTGAGGTGGACTATAAAAACGATGAAAATAGTACTATTAAATTATACAGGCAGAAATGATTTTGTTCTTAATGGTGAGATGGTCATTTGACACGGTTTAATGTTCGATGAGTAAGGCTTTGGATATACTTTAGCCATTAAGAGCACTTATGTACAATGTTTGATTTGAAAAGTTATTTTTATATGCGAAACAGAGAACTAGGAAATAATTTTTGTTTATTTTTTTTTACTGTTCACGGTTTGAAGAAGTATAAACAAAATTTTAAATAATTTAAAAGCGAACTGGGACACACGAAATACATCAAGAAAATATTGCCTAAGTAGTTAAAGAAGATCATCAATATCTTTCACCTATTTTTTTTTGTAAAAGTCCTGACAATAGTATCTCACACAGAAATTTTAAAAAAATCATTTCAGCTCAGGTTAAGAAGAAGAAGTTTGACGAAAATCACTTTAGCGATTTGATAACTTGTTGAATAGTTCTGGCTTTGTGACTCTTTGTGTTAATACTTGAGAGAGCGTAATGCGTAAATGGTTCTATAGGACAAATCTTCAGAATTGATGCAGATTTTGTTGAAGATTTTATATCTCGCCTTCCCCCCCCCCCCCCCCCCCCCTTAGTGAAGAGATGTTTTTTTACGCTGACCTTAGGTAAGGTAAGCTTTTCCATTTATCCCACTGAATTCTTTCAGACCATATTCAAAACTACCTTTTTTCGAGTTGATCTACAAGAAATTGATTTTCCTCTTATCGCCGAAAAATATCACACTAAAGCCTCTTCTTTCCAAGAGCATAGAAATGATGTTCAGTTGTCAACTATTAGCTTAAGAGCCACATATCTTAAATAGCGAAATCATTTTGTATGAATAAAGTAGCTGTCGTATATGCCTAAGGTCTGGTCTGGGAACGCATCCCAGCCTTTACTATCTTAAAATAGAAACGTTTTGCTTCTTCCGAGGAATTAACAAATCTTCCAAAAGTATCTCTTATCTTGAAAAAGTGGCTCTTACCTTTGCCATTCACATTTTGCCGAAAATTTTACTGTCCTCCATTCATGATGCTAATGACACGGAAACAGAAAAGGGTTTTCCAGGAGCTGATGCGCCACCATTTTTTTACTTGATATTTCAAAAACATTTGATTATGTAGAATGCCACGAACTTCTCTTATCAAAAATGCATGAAGATGTCTTCTATCGAAGAGATTCTCAATCATTGGAGTAAAAATACATTTCAGAAAGACCAATTGGATCAATTTTTTTGGATGGTTTTAAGTCTGGTACTTATCCAAAAATAAATTCTGATGGTGTGCCACAAGGATCAGCATTGTCTCCAACTTAATTGTTTAATTAATTCATATATAATCTAAATATTTCTAGTTCGATACTGACCATTCACAATTTACTGACCATCTCTTATGGAATGGTAAAACATGTATTTGATGCAAGTAGTCAAAAAAGCTGCAAAAGTGTATAATGTGACGCCATCTTCTATTAAATCCTAAGGCTCCATGTATAGCAGTGCGAAAAACAATTCGAGAAGCAGATTTATCTTCAAAAAATTACAGAACATATGTTTCGTATGGTTGGCATGGATTTCAAGATAAGATAAAAAGAATACCAGTTGAATATTTTTCAAAAGATTCCTTGATTTATGTATCAACCTATCTCTAAATCAATAAAAATTGTATGTCGCTCTGAAAAACTATAAACTTGAACCAGTTTCGCTGACACAATTATCATCGTTTTAATTAATCGACAACATTCAAAATTAAATTTTACTATAAAATATTTTATAATTATGCAAATCTATCCATTTTTGTTAAATTAATTTGTCAAAAAACACTTTGAAATAAAAAATTTGGTTCCGAGAATAATGCTTACATAATTCAGCACCAATTCAGCACACCAAAAAATATATCCACACATAGTTGTTTTGCTTTTATAGTTTTTTTTTGTCATTAATCACACATGGAACAATAAACCTATAAATCGTGCGTGAGATCCACAACCCATTGTGGAGTGCCGCCTCCACAAAACAAAACACTATGCCATAGTTTCTCAGTTAATTATATTAATTCAAATAAATATATTACCATCAATTGACTCTAAACATTTAAGTTGTCGAAAGAATTATTTTCTCACTTTATTAACATCTCCTTGGATCTCGAACAAAATTAAATAATAATACAAAAAAAAAAGTATGCGGGCCGTTTTGTGCTTTGTGTATACAGTATACCGGTAACATACCTGCTTCTGCTTCATCTGTACTGATTTACTGTGTGTCCTTGAACTTGCCTCCTTTCATCATGAAATTCAGGGTTGCCAACGTTGCTGAAAACAAAATCAAAACATTCCTAATTGTTTTATTCTATGAAGTTCAATCAACGAATATGAAATCAACTATGTCTATAAGTACATAGATAAGATACTATTAAAGAAAAGAAGAATGTAACAGTAGCGTCTTGAATATTTTAGCGTAAATATCTTTAATTTGAATGTGAGAATGAATTTTTTTTTTGTGCAATCATCAGCAATTTCAGTTTAGTTGGAAATGTTCTTAAATGTCCTTAAATTTTGTCAAGGCTGCCTAGATATTCATCAGTTTTAAGGGAGCATGAGGAGGAAATTCTTGCCGTCATTTGGATGAAAGTTGTCTCTTCTTCGGAAATCTCTTTTAGCTAAAAACACTGTGACCTTTTACAGTTTATGTGAGTAAATTTTCATTAATTCTGTATCATTTTTGCAACTCGTTATTTAAAATTGATATTGTTCGTACATAATTTGATTGTACAATGTCCATAGAACTTTTTAAAAAATCGGCTTTTATTAAATTGTTGGCAATCCTTTTTTTTTTTTTCAAAAACCAAACAACCTCTCCACATCTTCAAATAAAATTCGTCTAATTAATGGGATGAAAAGAAGAGAGTAGTTCTGTGTTTTTCGATTCGTTCTTCACCATAAAAAGAACTTCCAAGTCAAGATTATAGGTATACAGAATAAAAAACTTTATTATTTCGTTGACCGGTTTTTCGTGTTTCTTCATTTCATAAACCACTCTTTGGCTTTTGTGGCTACACGCATGTTTCTTCAATTGATGATGATGGTACCCAATCTATCTTTTTTTTTCAGAACAAACCCGAAGAGATGTCTAAAGAAAACAAAACTGTATTAGTAATAAAACCGAAACTGAATTAAAATTCCATTGAGAAGAAACCTTTTGAAATTCGCGTGGCCCGAGCAGAAGTGCGGGTGTTTTAAGTTGGGCTGATATGTCCCCTTAGGCTATGTTTGGTCGAATATTCTTGTTGGTCAAACAAACCGAAGAAATAATAAAAAAAATCTGTAGCGAAAATAAAGACAATGAATGACATCAGAATTGTTCGAGTTGAAAGATAAAATGTTTGTTCTTCGATACATTATAGATATTGTATCTTTTCGTTTTTGGGTTTGTGTTTTTTTTTCCACAGAGGAGCCAAAAGGAAACATTTTCTTTGAAGATCTTCATCCTTCTTTTTTTCATTGAGAATTCGCCGAACGCATCCGGTGAATCATCAATCTTCTTGGACCTGCATCGAATTATGTTGTATGGTGTTTTTTTTTTTTTTGTTAGTTTTCGGCGGTGGATTTTGTTTCGAGAAAGTATTTTATCTTCGACAGGAGGATTGGGAAAGAAAAGACAAGTAGGAGGTTTATTTCTTGGAGAAGAAAAATTCAAAATAAAAAAGCCTTGATTTTGTTTGATTTTGCAAGCTTTATAGAATTAAGTCACCAAGTGCGTTTTTGGGAGTGTTCAAAATAAAGTGTTTATTAATGACTTTTTTTTTAAAGTAACCGTTATTGCGCAGTCATAAGAAACAGCACGGTATAAAAAATAAAATTTTACAGTAAGTACAAAAAACATAAAGCTTCGGATTCATTATGCGCGGCATCCGCGCGCACCATGTTCGTCCGCGGCAAATCATGATATTTGCCACGCATATCATTTTTTGAGAAAAAGTTGATGAACCGCGGCAGCCGCTCGCGGCAGTCGATCCAATTGACAGCTAGTAGCTAGTGCCCAAATCACAAAACAAACTACCGTCTCAACTGCGCGCGAGCAAAACCATGTTCGACCATTGCCGCGCTTCAAAAATCCATCACGAATGGATCGATGCGCGGCATGTTCGAGCGCACAAATGTTCGAGCTGCCGCGCATAGAAACCCGGTATTCATATTGCGCGGCTGATGCGCATAACAATGTTCGTTGGTTTGCCGCGCATAATGAATACGAAGCTTAAGGCTTCATCATTTTCGTTCATCCCCATACGATCACTTTTCACAGAGATACAGCTCTTAAAAAAACCCTAATAAGTTCCGTTTCAGCAAATAGATTATCTAACTGTTAGAATGCAAGAACCTACTTACCAGTTTTTTTGCCGGAAGTGTTTCATGTCATGCCTACAAATTATTTGAGAGTTTATTAAAATTTTTAATAGACACCTTCATTTAGGTACAGCAACATAGTAACTACCTGACTGAGTTTTTGCTCTCAAGACTTCATTAGTAAAATGTTTACTTATGATTGGGATTAGATGTTAAGATTTTTAGAGTAAACTAGACAGGTATCTACCTGTATTGATCCTAAGTCTGTTGTCAACTTAGGTGTTTGTTGACTTAAATCAGTCTGAACTTTCAACAATGACAACTTTGAAAACATTTCGGTTAAAATATTAAATATTTCACCATAAACCCACCAAAAGAATCAATATCAATACGGCAAGTTATCAAATGGAATAGCTCTTTAAAGAAACCGACAACTATAATGTTGCAACATATAATTCTACTGTATTTATTCAGTGTTCATTCATTATTACGTTAAACATTGATTCTCCTTAACACAGTCAACAAAAGTCCAAGAAAACTATTAGGTACCTATATGAATCCATTTTTACGTGAAATTCAAACCCATGTGATATAGGTGAACTAACTTCTTCGCCTATTTATGTATGAAACAATAACGACGCTATGGAATGGATACGCTATACAAGCAAACCGCCACCAAACGTCGTTATTTTATTTTTTGTTTAATTTTCTTGATTTATTTTATTTATGTAGTTCTTGGAAAAAAATCAACAACAACAACTGGGAAAGGGCTCAAGTTCAGGTGGATAATGAGACCACACACAGACTGAAATGGATTGACCATGCTTGAGAACGACATTGGTTGAGGTGGAAGAGATTGTGTTTTCAAGTCTCAAGTGTTTAGAAAAGATGTGCTTTGATTTATTATATAGACTATAGTGAAAGAAGGTTACGTAAAAAAAAAAAAAAAACAACACAAACATATATTTGCCAGTAAGACCTAGGGTCTTATAAATTAGGCAATGTTAGAAGGAATAGAAGGATAGGATAAATTTTTGTTGGCACAGTGGACTGAGAAATAAGGTTTTGATTATCTCATTAAATCCCAGGGGTGGCGTTCAGTTGAAGGAATATAGAAAAGAATGCTGCCTAGACTGGGGCTCGAACCCACACATCCAGGTTAGCAGTCAAGCACTACTTCCACTGCGCCGGGGCCACCCCCCCGGCACAGAAAAAAAAAAATTACTAGTTGATTCTTAGGTGACTACTGACTGCTCCTTGACTCAAGCAGGGTTCCAAATTTAAACAGAAACAGAAAAAAACTTTAAAAATATCATGAACTCTGAATGCATCTTTAATAATTAATTTAATAATTAAGTGCTTTATAGTGAAACACTGTCTAGCTCTAGACGAAATGGCTTCCACATACCTAGTTGGTTCGAGAAAGTTTTTTACTTGAACTGCAAAAATCATTTGGAAAGCACCACACCAACTCATTTTATCGGTTATTAGTGAGCATCAACATGATTTCTTTAGAGGAAGATCAACTACTACTAATCTTGCAGAAAATACCTCATATATTCTTTTGGAAATGGAAAAAGGAAACCAGGTTGATGCAATCTATATCGACTTCAGTAAAGCTTTCGACCATCGCCTTTTTCTCTTTAAATTAAAGGAGTATGGTATACATTCTATATTGTTAAAGTTGATTGAATCATATCTGTCAGACAGAACTCAGTGTGTTAAATTTTGTGATGTTTTTTCTCGTCAAATACATGTTACTTCAGGAGTGCCCCAAGGAAGCCATCTTAGTCCCCTTTTTTATGCCGACGATCTGAATCTTTTTCAAAATGTTAACAATATTCATGACGGAATATCACTACAACAATGTTTACACAGAAACTGGTGTATCACCAATGGAATGGTGCTAAATGTGGAAAAATATAATATCATTTCTTTTTTGAGAAAAAAAGTGCAATAACTCTTGACTACACTATTAACGAAAATATATTAGCTCGAAAAGATGTGATAAAAGACTTAGGAATTATTATTGACAAAAAACTGACGTTGAACGTAGATTTAAGGAATTAAATGATCCTTACATTATCAAATCTATCTACTGTTCTTTGGTTCGTTCCCAGCTTGAGTATTGCAGTGTTAATTAGTCTCGTTTTTCGTAAGGAATTATCTGAGGCTCTATTTACGTTTGACCTTTTTAAATATAATATTGATTCTTTTTGTTTATGTTCCAAAATTTCTGTCAATCCAAATGCTCGTATGTACTCTAAGACATACAAAAACGGAACAAACTCAAGGACTAATTATGCTTTAAATGAAACATTTAATCGTTGCTCAAAAATACTTAACAAATATTTTGACGGTGTTTAATATGAATTTAAGCAGAGTTTGCTATAAAAATAAAATTCTCAAAAAATGATGGCTGATGGCTCTTCTTTACTTAGTTTATGTATTTATTATAACATAAACTTCTTTGTATTTTAGATTTTTTTATAAATTTTTTTTTTCTTATTTTAATTGATAAAAAATTTAACTTATTTGTATTTTATTGGTTTCATATTTTATATAGATATAGATTTTTATGTATATATTATATTTTTTTTTTAACAACCATGCAATATTTAAATTATTAAATAATTTGTTGTCTAATTTTGGCAAAAATAAATAAATGGAGCGTATAATATATGAAACCTTTAAGTAAACTTGTGCACTGCAAGCTTAGAGTTCAATTGAAACTAGGTTATATAAAAAAGAAAAAGGATTTGAAACCAAACCTCCAAGTTAAAAGTGAAAAGCTAAATCCTCTGTCACATTGTCACCTACTACTTTTATGTATAATGCCATACAAAAAAATGCATTGGACCTGCAAGTGTCTCATTATACTGCGAATATGAAAAGAAGAAGCCCATTCAAATATGAATATGAAACAACAAAATCATAGATGAAGAATTTCGTTCTGCTTTTCGTTTTGTAATAAATGTACTACGCTGTTCGACAAGCGAATTTGATAATAATTTTAGCAGAGTATTTGGAGAAGATTCAGGTATTTTTTCGAGAAGAATAAGTTACTCCAACCAATAAATAATTGTGTACCGAAAAGTGACATTTTTGTTTTATTGATGATTTTATTTTGAGTTTCTTTCATTGCAGAATGGTTTTCTGCGATATTTTAAGTTTGTTGTTTTATTTTTATTATGCAATTGCAGTTGATAACACCTAAAACTAGTTTTCTTTGATGTGGTTGTCGTAAGCATTTCGTTATCGAGTTGGAGACCAGGAAAATATCAGCAGCAGGCTAAAATTGTCATGACTTTTAAGGGTTTTTGACAAACAAAAAACTTGTTTCGAAATACATCACACCACTTCTTTGATATTATCAAGCACAGTCCAGTCAGTTTACTTAAGGAGTTTCAAGCTGGGTTCAAATAGGGATGTTCTTCTATTTATCTTATTTTTTTTTGAGAAATAGTAACCCCTACAAAAATATACCAAAAACCTTACTAACGGTAACTGCCAAAGAATCGGATTTTATTTTCGATTTCCTTGCTTTATTTTGAAGTCAAAACTTCCTTAGTAGTTGTATATTTTTTTTATGCAAATTACATAAACCAGTTGCTAGAACTTAATAGTTTTGTATGAGTCTCCAAATGAAGATTATACACCTCATTGTTTGTTAGCTACCGTTAAGGAGTGTAGCCAACCTTCATGGTGGGAGATACAGGATTTTTCAGCAATTTTAGCAGAAAGTTTCTTTAATTCATGTTTTATAATATTGTAACGAAAAAATCAGTACTTAACTACTTTCGGAATTAACGAAGACCCAAGTGTAAACCTACCCTTACTAATTAACCAAGATAACATGCACCTTAAAAAAAAAATCTCGAGTGCATAGAACGCCATCTGTCTTTAAGTACGAGTATGTAGGGGAAATTGGTTTACAACTGGAATAGAACTTTCAAGAGGAGACTCGAAACATTCAGCTCGATATAAAAGGCGATGCTTTTGAGCGAATCGACACAGTTTAAGGCTCTCCCTTTTTGTTTGACAGCCACGTGTTGTTATTGTTGTTTTCGTTCGTCGCGCCGAATATTCGGTTTGGGAGAGCCTTTAATTTTGAAAGCGATTGTGTAAAGATCGAAGTTAAAAGTATCCAGAAGTGAATTTAAATTGCATATTATGAAGATTGATGACTAAAGAAAACAATTTGAAGTGAATTGTAAAGGAAATAATTGACGGTTGATAGTTAAAAGGAAATAAATTTATATCGAACCTTGGTAAAACGTTACAGTATAGGTAAGATCTTTCTAAGCCACCACAGGAAGTTCGTCGGTCCAGAATGCTGCATTTTATTTTCTTAGAAGAATTACGGATTCAATTCTTGCGTAGAATAGAAAACCTTTTTCATCGGTTGAAATAAACTATTATACAAGCTTCGTGGGTTAAGAATGTCACTGAAATCCGGAAGATCGATCTATAAACTGTACAAGGAAATGAAGCCTCCACACGAAAATTGAAGCCTGAATTTTTTCCTGATGTGATCTCATTCACTTCATCTCTCAGAAGTGGCAGCATTGATAACTTTAACACTTTTACAACATAAACTCCGTTTCTTTATATTTTTTAAATATTTATTCCCTTTTATTTTTTTCAATTTATAAATTAAAACTGATCATTACGAGTAGTTTTTAAATTTATTGTTTATTTTACCTTCCAAATTAGGTATGTTTGTATAATTATTTATAAAAAAACATTCATGCAATTAAAAATCACTTCAAGACTGATATCAAAACTAAACGCCACCTGCTCAAGAGCTTCAACTCTTAAAATTTTGACAGGTGTAGAATTTATCTTTTTATTTGCAGGAAACCGCAAAATAAAAAAAAAATTAAATTTTTGTTAACGAATGAAGGCCTCTTGAATATTTTTGTTCGTTTAAAGAAGAAGTTAATGAAGCTTAATTGCATCAAAGAACTTCCTTGTCCTGCTGTGCCTCATAAATCGATTAAAATAATTTCATTTTAGTTTTTTTTTTTTTAATTTTTTTAGATAAATTGTATTTTTTGGCTACAAGGAAATATAAATTTTGTATTATTTTTCATATACTTAGTCGTTTGCATCGATTTAAAGTTCGAATTCTAATGTCTTAAATTTTCTAACCGAACTATTTCAATGGTCAATTACAAGATTTGTGCTTAGTGCTTATATACAACATGATTGAGGATCATGTAAATTGCTCCTAAGGCTAAACCATAAGATAACCACATGATGACCATATATTTTCTATCAGCATGTGGTTAAGCTAACAGACAAATACTAAATCTGAATTGTCATAAAAATGATAGTTTAAATTTCGATTTGAAAATTAAGGGGCGATGTTTCTGGTTCGAAATTGTCAATTTGTATTTACAAAATTGCCTGACAGTTTAAATAATATCAAAATTTATATCTGACTCAATTGAATTCTAATCAAATAAACATACAAATGACGCATAGTAAAGAAATGAATTTGCATTTTTTTTTTTTCAATCATCGTTGGTGGCCGAACCCAGTTCTAGAAATAATATCACCCCCTTCGACTTTTAGGAGTGAGCTCACTTAACATTTGGTTTTATTACTCTATCCATGTTAATTGAAAGCGCACTCAAGATATCCATAAAGTACTTTAAACAATTATCTGTGTTCGAGCAACCAGAAACGCAATCAAATGCCCTGAACTGAAGAAAATTAAATAAAAAAATGAAAACAAAAAAAATGCAAATTCCATTCCGAAGAAACTTATCACGTATAAACATCACCACATCAACGAGCCGCCAACACGCCACCAACATCATCTGGACACCACATGTGTTGGCAACGCTTACCATGACGGCCGGTTGGCTTGGATGGCGCAGGGTGAGGAGAGGAGTTTCAACGTGACTGGAAGTTGCACGGTCTTGAGTTTATTAGCTAGCTACAAAAATACTTTGTGTATCTAGATGACATGCGTTCGTTTTTGCATACGAATAGATTTGGTCTGGAACAGATATTATGTAGGTATAGAAATGTATAGACCTTATAGACGTGCAGGGAGTATAAACCTTTAGATATCAAAGGAATAAAGTTTATCACTTGTTCTCAAAATTACTCGTGTAATATTATGTCAGCGGGGGTGGATGAAGTACCAATGAAAGAAATAAATATGTTTTCCCGGGCCAGCTGCAAATTGGTGCAGAATTTATTTTTAGAAATACGATCTGATCCGATCCAACAAAATATTTGCCTTTGAAACAAAGAAGTGATGAAAAAGACTCCATGTATATTAAACTCAAATAACATAGTAACAGTTGTTAGGTACCTAGCTATAACCTACCTAACTACAAGTTAGATTAAAAAGAAAAAAATGGCAAATTAGTTTAGTAGTCTCGGATTTCGAACGTGGAATCCGATACATGATTTTTTAATCTATCCCATGTTCATAATGTCAATCAATAGCAATTATAATGCGCGAACGCCAAGGCTGCTCCAACGCACGCAAATCGTTGTATCTCTTTGCAATATGGCCTGCCAAGTGGGTAATAGGATTGGGCGCAATCTATGCCAAAAACATGGTTGCCAGACGTTAAATAACTTTTTTTTAAATAAAATAGAGCAATCGATAAAAAGCACAGAAACAGATTCACGCGATTTCTATGTGAATTGTAAATACGTTCCATTGCATCTGCGGTGCATGTATAAATAACCTCCTACCGACCGAGAATGATTATGTGAAAATTAGAAATAAATTCAATTTTTGAACGAATACTATGCACATGCTATACAAAAAAATATGTACGAATATGGATCGAACTTGCTCTTGAAATTAAAAAAACTATAATGTTTTGCAAAATTATTACAAAATTGGTTTACCCATTCAACGCGATAAACTCGGAAAGAAGGCATTTTTCTCAAAAAATATTCAAAGCATATTACCGCAATGCAAATATTTTGACAAAAACATGAAACGCAGTTTCTCAGAACAAACTTGTTCATTAAAAGTCAAAATCAAAATCGTAAGAGCCGTTTTTGAGAAAACTTGAAAAAAAACAACGAAATATTTGTACGGCAGCTACCTGTTCTAAATGATCTAAATCAAGAATACGAATTTCAATAAATCATATAAAAATGCTTTGTACCAGATTTTAAGTAAATCGTTCCACCAGTTCTAGCTCAAATTACAATGGACGCACGGACGCACAGACGACCACTTTGTCAACTTTTCCATCATCATAGGCTCAACTTTGACCAGAAACTGCAATTTTTTTCACACGAAACCAATACTTGCCCATTTGTAGACCGATCAAGTAAAAACGTTCTTTTTAAATCGTGTCTATCTGTTTGTCCGGGATAATGCGTAAAACGACCGAACTGATTTTCACGTCACTTTATTTCAAGATAGAAGATTTTTCAATGAGTAATCTAGGCTTATCCTTACCTCGAAAAATTGTTATTGTAGGGTCTCAAACAAAAGAACAGTAAAATTATGAGACAAATTATGTGAAAAAATTCAGCTATTTTAAATGAGAAAATCACGATACAAGTAAAATAATAAATTTTAATCCTGTCAAATTAAAATTATTTAAAAATCTGGAATTTCAAAATCTGGACCCATGTGCTGTAGCCTCTCGCATGCATAAAATCGGTCGAGAAACGATGGAAACTGAAACAAAATATATGAGTTTTGTTCCATTTTTCAGCATTTTTTGACTCATTTTTTCGATGCGAAAGTTACAGAACATGGGTCCAGGATACAAAGCTAGTTAAGACGTCTAAGCTTGTTGGAGCCTATATGATCTTCACCAAAAGAACCATACATTGGTTACATTGGTCCCTTAAATGCATTTTCAACGCATTTATCTTACTCAAAACCAAATTAAAAAAAAAAAAAATTCCAATAAACAGCAATTTGTTAACTCTCCATTAAATTTTAAATCGCCGCATTAAATAAAAGAAATTTAAAATAAATATTTTATGAAATTATAGTGTCTTTAAATTTAATGAAAAGCGAAAATAAACTGGGACTAAGATGGCAACCCTATAGTCTGTGATATTCATATGCAAAAGTACTTCTCATATAAATGATAACTGGTGCTGATAAATGTTCTCTTTCCAGTTGATTAAATGCGCGATAGGTTTAAAATTTCATGACGGTATATTTTCCAGTATAACCAGATTCCGATATTTGTCGAGATTTTTTTATATATACAAAAAAGTATGTATAATAAACTGTCACTTTACGTCAGAAAGAACGCGAAGCATGTAGTTGTGTTGAACGTGTCTTTGCTAAATTAAGCCCGGAGCCGAAGGGCTCAAATAAAAAACAAGCCTGCTATAATAAAAATATAAAAATCTATCTAGAACAGATAACAGAGCTTAAAATTCCCCATCATTCTTATACCCAAATATACATACATTGTTTTTGCTTTGCACATACAATCAATCTCATATTATAACAAAAGAATACAATTAAAAATGAAATAAAATCTAGAATGGTTTTTAAGGTAAATTATAATCTCATAAATTTAAATGAGACAAACGAAAGTCATTTATCTAAAGATCCATAACCGGTGATGTTTTTGTGTGTCTGGGTATGCCTTTTAATGGAGATAAAATGGGAATTTGTCGCGGCAAGGCGATGTAAACATGTTTGTCAAATGATTTTTTTAACTTATTTTTGTAAAAAAAAAAAATAATTAAATTTTTTTTTTTTTTTTTTTAACATTTTGTTACTGCGTAGCTTATATAGAATATAATTTTTGTTCTTTCACTTTACAAACCAATTTTGTTGGTTCATTAACCCATTTGGATGAGAGATGATCACCTTCTTGTTTGTTATACAAATTTTAGAACATATAGTTGAGTGATTAATTGATTTCGGATCTGCCTAGCCTGGCCTAGCACCTGACTTGCGTTCTAGGGTTCTTTTTTTTATATTGGAAAAGTTCTTTCACTTAGGTCTTAGCATCTGAATGGAGAGATGAATTATGGGTTTTTTTGTTGGTAGGTTTGCCTGTGTCTGTGTCTATTTTTTTTTTTTTGTTTTGAAGAAAAGGTTTGAAATTGACTTTTCGTCAAAATATAGTTCATGACCTAGTTTGGGTTTTGGAAAGTCAGACCTTGTGCCGCCGCGCCACTCGCCGATGGCTTAGGTATTGATTGACATGGGTCAGCAATCAAAAAGTTTAACATTTGGTTAAGTAATTATAGTCAATTAATGTCAAAAACAATTATAAAAATTAAATTAAAAAGTTAAAATTTGAAAAGTTAGAAAAAAAAAAAGTAGTTAGGTATCTAAAGTGAAAAGTGTTACTTCAGGCTTTAACAAAAATATTTATATGTAATTAATTTTATGTAAATCGGTAAATATTTTGAAAAAAAAGCAACATCTTCACTAAATTGAAGCTATAAGCGAAGTGAAATTAAAGAAATCAATTTCACACTATACTAATGGGAAATGAAGCAAAATAAACTAATCATTCTTTGTATCGAAAATATAAAAATTAGATGCAGATGTTCAAACTGTCGACGGGGCATCTTTCAAAATTTCATTTGATTCTGATATGAGCTTGTACCTGTAGGTATATTAAAGAAAGTTTAAGCTTTACAATTACAATTAATAAAGTGGAAATCTTGCTTTGTATGATTGTTCGGGCTAATCTCCGAAATCATATGGCCAATTTTAGATTTTTTTTGTATTTAAAAGGTTTATGCTTAGTGGATCCAAAAATACATATTTTTTTTACAAATTTGGTATTTATAGGGGGAAATGGAATTTAAAAAAAAATCAATTTGTGTTTATAAGTTTATTGTTAGGAGATGGCCGGGCGGTCCAGCTAGTTAATTATGATTCTTATAGCCAATTTCCTCACAAAGTTCTAAAATCAATTTAAAACTCGATCCAATAACTCCCAGTTTATCTATGGAAATTAGTAGATCATTTCTTGACTTCTAATCATTTCCTTAGAACTCGGTCTAAGAAAACTTTCGAGTTTTAAGTACTTTAGATCTGTATTTAAGGAAACGAGGTTCTTACTTACTTACTTTACCTTAAATGGCGCTCACAGCCCAGGATGGACTACGGCCTCAACCAACAAGCCCCTCCAGCCAGCTCGGTCCCATAGCTAGCTGCCTCCAGTTACGCACTCCAAGTTGGTTGAGGTCGTTCTCCACTTGTGTGCGCCACCTAAGGTGGGGTCTGTCTGTGCTGCAAAGACCTTCAGGGGTGGATTCGAAGACTCGTCGGGATGGTGCGTTGGTGTCCATACGCTCCACGCGTGTCCCAGCCATCTCAGCCGATGTATTTTCAGCTTTTTGAGCAGGTAAACGTCCCTGCTCGTTGTTGAATCTTCTTCTCCATACTCCATCGATACAGACTGCACTGAAAATCACCCAAAGAATCTTCGTTTCAAAGCACCCAAGCTGATTCTCATCCGTTTTTGACAAGGTCCATGCTTCTGCCCCATACAGCAGGATCGGTATTATAAGGGTCTTATATAATGTCTCCTTGGTTCTTTGAGAGAGGGCTTTATTACTCAAATGCCTTCTTAGCCCAAAGAAACAGCGATTGGCAAGAGTAATTCTTCGTTTGATCTCTGCAGTTCTACAGGTGATGCTTGTGGCGGGCTTGTTGAGAGTTTAAGAGAGACGTGGACTGCAAAAGTCCAGGCTATCTCTTGCAATTTTAATTTCGCAGCGTTAGTTAAATCGTTTTATACCATCCGCTCTTCATTGTGGCGTCATGGATATCCGCATACGTACTTGAGCTATCACCAAGTAGTGACCCGAGTCTATGTTGGCACCTCGGAACGTTCAGACATCCATTAGGATACTGGAAGCATGTCTGACGTTTATCGCAAAATGATCAATACCCTGAATTTGAGGGTTCAAATTTATCGAAGTTCTATCTCAAACTGAGATCTAAATCGAAGCTCTAACGCGTCAGAACTCGGTGAGGAAATGAGTTAGAACTTAATCAAGTTCTAATTTGTCGATTTACCCGAGATTTAGTGGTTAAAACTTTGTCAAGACAAGAAAAGGCCCGTTAGAATCACAATTTATATAAACATACACAAATTTTTAAACTAATTATTGTTTATTTTTACTTCATTATTTTTTTTTTAAATATTATTTAATATTTTTCAAATTTTCTTTATAGGTAAGATTTGATGCCAGCTAAGAAAATGACATCCATTTCATTAAAATCAACAATAATGTGATATGGTGAGAATTTTAACTTTATTTAAAAAAGCACACCTTTGGGAATGACACTTATTGTTATAAAAAAAATATCCTGACACAACTGATTCTATTTAACCTCAATCACTGCACCCATTTAAATTTTAATTTTTAAAAGAAGTATACTTCAAAACTTTCAATCAAAAGACAAAAAACCCTCCTTAAAATGAACATATATCTAAAATCAAAAAAGCCTACTTCAAAAATGTCAAAACGTCATTGGGACAATTTAAACAGTATTAGATACCACAGTTGTGCATTCTTCCACATTGTTACCCTGTTCAAATCGCGCAAAGCTATAAGGCTGTAACCTACTCGCACAGAAGCAGCAACAGTAGCTGTCAATCGCAGTTAGCTGCCAACTTTAGTTTTTTTTTTTTTTTTTTTAAACAAAATGACAAGTTAACATCAGTTGTGACCTAAAAATTATTTACCAGAACCTTTTGTGCATTCTATCGGAAGAAGCTCATTTATAATGCAAGCTTGTTTCGTTTGTGATTGTGGGCTGTGCACACTCTACAAGCCCACTCTAAATGTCCACAATGTTTGCTTTACCAAAAAGCCCCAATGTTCGCAAATAAATTTAATTCAATGCACTTCTTCAATTTGACAGAATGCGGCAGCTCTTCCGTTTTGCAATAATTTTGATGGATGGACATGGAGACACTGATTTCCTGTCAGTTAACTCAATTACTATGTGACAGGTTCAAAGATATTGGGTGCAACATGAAGCTACATAATGTCAGGTTGACAGAATAAGATTCCCGTTATTATAAAAACAACTTGAAATTTGGGCTAAGAGGGCGAAGTTCCAGTTTGATATCCAAATTTGTACAGAGATACCAGTTGGTCATCAACTGACCATAAAAACAAAACAAAAAAAAAAGGACAGAAACAGGACTGTGAAAATAAACAGTTCCTGATGATGATTAATCAAATTCGTGGTCAATTCACAGTGGTTTATAGCAACCTTTAAAATAAAATCCAGTTCAAGCGGTGCGACTGCTATATTGTTGCTGTTTGTGTGATCACCTGAGCTTGCTCGGTAATTTAATCGGTATATAAATGCATTTTACCTGTTTACAGTAAATGTGTCGAACAGTAGAAAATTATTTCAACATTTAGTTTCCTTCACTCTTTTTTTTTTTTGGTTGTATATTTTTGTGAATGGAATGTGAATGTGGAGACAAATTTTAAGACGCAAAACTTTTGCGCTACATTTTTGAGTTCGTTTTGATACTGTGTTAAAATATGTGCCTCGAGCAGAGTGAAGTGGATTTGATTGTCTTTTATGTCAGCCAAACAATCGGTTGCAGTTTTTTTTTGTTATTGTTTTTTTTGTAATGGACTTTGATAGGAAGGAGAGTAATTTGAACTTATTCACGAATTTGGAGTTCAATAAATGTGCCCTTAAGCTGAACATGCTGAAGCTGAGTGCTTTTCGTAATATGGAAACAGACATAACTGGCGTGTTAGGAATTTGATTGTAATGCAATTTTAATGTGGGTTTAGTTGCAGTTGTTTTTCTTTTGTGACGGGAACGGGAACGGGAACCAATAGACAATGTAATAGGCGTTTTTTATTTTTAGTTCAGAGTTTGTTCAGAGCAGAGCACTGAGTAGACTCTGAGCGAACGGAGTAAACTCTGAGCAGAGTATGTTAGAGCACGCCGATTTAATTATGAAACACACCTGAGCACTCAATTGTCATATCTGTCAAATTACATGGAAACTGTATGAAGTTGGCCGCGCTCAGTTTTTTACTCCGTCTGCTCGGTTATTTTATTCTGAGCTCATGGAGCACGCTCTGAGCGCACTCTGAACGAAAAAAGAAACACAAATTCAAAGCTCTGAGTGCTCTGAACTCAAAAAGAAACAGGACATTTTTGTTTGACAGTTCGGGTCGGACTCAGCTCTGAACTGCTCTGAACTAAAAAAGAAGAACGCCTAATGTTTTCTAAAGTAAATAGTACTAAAGGTCGGACTTCGCTTGATAAATTTTTGATGGACGAAAGTTTGTTTAACCTCAGATACGTAACTTGAGCATCATCAAGCTGTTGAAGGTATAACAATTTACTAATTAATGTCAAGGAAATTAATATCATAAATTTAATTAGCTATACCTTTGTAAGCTGCTGCTAAAACTTTATAAATAAATCATTTCTTTGTTGTTCTTTCACACGATTTCCTTGCACCCACTATTGGAATCAAATATTATAAATTCCCTACTGAAGTTGAAGCAAGTCAAGTTAAATCTTATTAAAAATTCGTTTAATATTCAATTCAAAATAAAATCTTATAATACATAATGTATTTAATTTCATTTTGTCTATCAAAATTTGGTTTCAACATTAAAGTTGATATTAATTCGTCACATTCAAATCAAATATTATAAATTATGTATTCAAATAACAAATCAAGATTAATTCATAAACTAGGTGATATGTGGTGGGATGATATTGTTCAAATTAACATGATTTACCTATTAAATGGTTCTTAAGACAAAGGTTTGCCTCAATTTTTATTTAACATGCTTATCCAAAGACAAAGGCTCTTAGAACTTTTCTACATATGTTTTAAAAGAATTAAGGATGGTTTCAGAATAAATTTTGAGGGTGTCAAACAGAAGCTGAAGATTTAATAAGTGGGTACAAATTAATATTTTATATTATAAAGTGTAGGATTCTAGATTTTAAATATTCATCAGGAAGTGAAGACTAATGTTGAGGATGTCTTCTCTCTTATCTAAAGAACTCAAGAAAATACAAATGTGACACAAAAAAGAAGAAAACAAGCCTTCGTAGACTAAGGTTGGGTTGAAGGGTTGGTAAACGATATTATGCAAGTAATTATTGATGATTACAATTGCAACACATTTGGTAGAATAAACCAAGGGTATATCAGTTGCTTTGAGAGATATTTAAGTTTTTTGAGCGTTATTCTTTTAATGAAAACAAAAATCGAAAGCTCTCCGAAGCCTGTGGACTACCTCTTGTATTTAACAACATAAATCATTGAGCATCTTCGATTCTTTATTAATTTTGCTTTGAGTATGGTTAACAAAAGTTTCAAATATTTATTTTATAGATTCAATTTTATTGTCATTAAAGATAAAAAGTTTCGTGCTCATGGGACTAACTTGTTTAGAAAAAAAAACATTTTGAAATAAATCCCCTAAGGCTTTCAAAGATCTAATGACTCAAAGTCAAGAGATGACGGATTCTGGTACCTCTCCCCTTTTAAATAAGGAGTTGAAGAACACTTGCGATTCTTCCAATCATCATTTTTATCTGATAAAAAAATAATTGTTTAAGGAATGTGTAAATATTGTTCGTCAAGCATAACCTTATAACATTAAAGATCAAAGGGTGTTTTTTTTTTTTGCTTTTTTTGCGTCAAAGCAATTTTTTTTTTGATTTGATTTGATCTTTATTTAGCCTCAGCTATTTATAACAATTTTAACTTAAAACTAGTTAAAAGAAAAAACTTAACAATTCACAATATATAGTTTTTACAATTAGGTATAGTTCGAATCTATGTATAATTTGATTTTACATACGCGATCAGTTTATTTTTAAATAAAATTACATTATTTTCTGACTTTAAGTCTAATGGCAGATTATTAAATAGTTTAAAACCTTTATGGTAAAGAATATTTTGAGATCTATTTGTTCTGAAGAACGGGAGTCTAAAATCTCCTATATTTCTTAAATTATATGAGTGAACATCAGATACATATACGATTTCATTATAAAGATAATTAGGTAGCATATTATTTTTCATTTTGAATATAAAAAGAAGTACATTCATTATTGTTCTTTGCCTAATAGTAAGCCATTTCAAAGTGTCTAGCATAAATTGTATATGAGTTAATCTACCGCACATCAAAATACATCTCATTCCTCTGTTTTGTAATTTTTGCAGCCTATCTGACATTTGACTAGATCCTAAAAATAGTATTGTTGAACAAATTTACTAATTAATGTCAAGGAAATTAATATCATAAATTTAATTAGCAATACCTTTGTAAGCTGCTGCTAAAACTTTATAAATAAATCATTTCTTTGTTGTTCTTTCACACGATTTCCTTGCACCCACTATTGGAATCAAATATTATAAATTCCCTACTGAAGTTGAAGCAATTCAAGTTAAATCTTATTACAAATTCGTTTAATATTCAATTCAAAATAAAATCTTATAATACATAATGTATTTAATTTCATTTTGTCTATCAAAATTTGGTTTCAACATTAAAGTTGATATTAATTCGTCACATTCAAATCAAATATTATAAATTATGTATTCAAATAACAAATCAAGATTAATTCATAAACTAGGTGATATGTGGTGGGATGATATTGTTCAAATTAACATGATTTACCTATTAAATGGTTCTTAAGACAAAGGTTTGCCTCAATTTTTATTTAACATGCTTATCCAAAGACAAAGGCTCTTAGAACTTTTCTACATATGTTTTAAAAGAATTAAGGATGGTTTCAGAATAAATTTTGAGGGTGTCAAACAGAAGCTGAAGATTTAATAAGTGGGTACAAATTAATATTTTATATTATAAAGTGTAGGATTCTAGATTTTAAATATTCATCAGGAAGTGAAGACTAATGTTGAGGATGTCTTCTCTCTTATCTAAAGAACTCAAGAAAATACAAATGTGACACAAAAAAGAAGAAAACAAGCCTTCGTAGACTAAGGTTGGGTTGAAGGGTTGGTAAACGATATTATGCAAGTAATTATTGATGATTGCAATTGCAACACATTTGGTAGAATAAACCAAGGGTATATCAGTTGCTTTGAGAGATATTTAAGTTTTTTGAGCGTTATTCTTTTAATGAAAACAAAAATCGAAAGCTCTCCGAAGCCTGTGGACTACCTCTTGTATTTAACAACATAAATCATTGAGCATCTTCGATTCTTTATTAATTTTGCTTTGAGTATGGTTAACAAAAGTTTCAAATATTTATTTTATAGATTCAATTTTATTGTCATTAAAGATAAAAAGTTTCGTGCTCATGGGACTAACTTGTTTAGAAAAAAAAACATTTTGAAATAAATCCCCTAAGGCTTTCAAAGATCTAATGACTCAAAGTCAAGAGATGACGGATTCTGGTACCTCTCCCCTTTTAAATAAGGAGTTGAAGAACACTTGCGATTCTTCCAATCATCATTTTTATCTGATAAAAAAATAATTGTTTAAGGAATGTGTAAATATTGTTCGTCAAGCATAACCTTATAACATTAAAGATCAAAGGGTGTTTTTTTTTTTTGCTTTTTTTGCGTCAAAGCAATTTTTTTTTTGATTTGATTTGATCTTTATTTAGCCTCAGCTATTTATAACAATTTTAACTTAAAACTAGTTAAAAGAAAAAACTTAACAATTCACAATATATAGTTTTTACAATTAGGTATAGTTCGAATCTATGTATAATTTGATTTTACATACGCGATCAGTTTATTTTTAAATAAAATTACATTATTTTCTGACTTTAAGTCTAATGGCAGATTATTAAATAGTTTAAAACCTTTATGGTAAAGAATATTTTGAGATCTATTTGTTCTGAAGAACGGGAGTCTAAAATCTCCTATATTTCTTAAATTATATGAGTGAACATCAGATACATATACGATTTCATTATAAAGATAATTAGGTAGCATATTATTTTTCATTTTGAATATAAAAAGAAGTACATTCATTATTGTTCTTTGCCTAATAGTAAGCCATTTCAAAGTGTCTAGCATAAATTGTATATGAGTTAATCTACCGCACATCAAAATACATCTCATTCCTCTGTTTTGTAATTTTTGCAGCCTATCTGACATTTGACTAGATCCTAAAAATAGTATTGTTGAACAAATTTACTAATTAATGTCAAGGAAATTAATATCATAAATTTAATTAGCAATACCTTTGTAAGCTGCTGCTAAAACTTTATAAATAAATCATTTCTTTGTTGTTCTTTCACACGATTTCCTTGCACCCACTATTGGAATCAAATATTATAAATTCCCTACTGAAGTTGAAGCAATTCAAGTTAAATCTTATTACAAATTCGTTTAATATTCAATTCAAAATAAAATCTTATAATACATAATGTATTTAATTTCATTTTGTCTATCAAAATTTGGTTTCAACATTAAAGTTGATATTAATTCGTCACATTCAAATCAAATATTATAAATTATGTATTCAAATAACAAATCAAGATTAATTCATAAACTAGGTGATATGTGGTGGGATGATATTGTTCAAATTAACATGATTTACCTATTAAATGGTTCTTAAGACAAAGGTTTGCCTCAATTTTTATTTAACATGCTTATCCAAAGACAAAGGCTCTTAGAACTTTTCTACATATGTTTTAAAAGAATTAAGGATGGTTTCAGAATAAATTTTGAGGGTGTCAAACAGAAGCTGAAGATTTAATAAGTGGGTACAAATTAATATTTTATATTATAAAGTGTAGGATTCTAGATTTTAAATATTCATCAGGAAGTGAAGACTAATGTTGAGGATGTCTTCTCTCTTATCTAAAGAACTCAAGAAAATACAAATGTGACACAAAAAAGAAGAAAACAAGCCTTCGTAGACTAAGGTTGGGTTGAAGGGTTGGTAAACGATATTATGCAAGTAATTATTGATGATTGCAATTGCAACACATTTGGTAGAATAAACCAAGGGTATATCAGTTGCTTTGAGAGATATTTAAGTTTTTTGAGCGTTATTCTTTTAATGAAAACAAAAATCGAAAGCTCTCCGAAGCCTGTGGACTACCTCTTGTATTTAACAACATAAATCATTGAGCATCTTCGATTCTTTATTAATTTTGCTTTGAGTATGGTTAACAAAAGTTTCAAATATTTATTTTATAGATTCAATTTTATTGTCATTAAAGATAAAAAGTTTCGTGCTCATGGGACTAACTTGTTTAGAAAAAAAAACATTTTGAAATAAATCCCCTAAGGCTTTCAAAGATCTAATGACTCAAAGTCAAGAGATGACGGATTCTGGTACCTCTCCCCTTTTAAATAAGGAGTTGAAGAACACTTGCGATTCTTCCAATCATCATTTTTATCTGATAAAAAAATAATTGTTTAAGGAATGTGTAAATATTGTTCGTCAAGCATAACCTTATAACATTAAAGATCAAAGGGTGTTTTTTTTTTTTGCTTTTTTTGCGTCAAAGCAATTTTTTTTTTGATTTGATTTGATCTTTATTTAGCCTCAGCTATTTATAACAATTTTAACTTAAAACTAGTTAAAAGAAAAAACTTAACAATTCACAATATATAGTTTTTACAATTAGGTATAGTTCGAATCTATGTATAATTTGATTTTACATACGCGATCAGTTTATTTTTAAATAAAATTACATTATTTTCTGACTTTAAGTCTAATGGCAGATTATTAAATAGTTTAAAACCTTTATGGTAAAGAATATTTTGAGATCTATTTGTTCTGAAGAACGGGAGTCTAAAATCTCCTATATTTCTTAAATTATATGAGTGAACATCAGATACATATACGATTTCATTATAAAGATAATTAGGTAGCATATTATTTTTCATTTTGAATATAAAAAGAAGTACATTCATTATTGTTCTTTGCCTTATAGTAAGCCATTTCAAAGTGTCTAGCATAAATTGTATATGAGTTAATCTACCGCACATCAAAATACATCTCATTCCTCTGTTTTGTAATTTTTGCAGCCTATCTGACATTTGACTAGATCCTAAAAATAGTATTGTTGAACAATATTCAAAGTGTGGTTTAATCATTACATTGTAAATCTTTATTGCACAAACTAGTGATACTTTACTCCTTATTCTCTGAAAAAAACCAATTTTTTTAGCAATTTTATTACATATGTAGTTTATGTGACTTTCAAAAGTTAATTTTTTATCTATAAGAACTCCTAAGTATTTTATTTCATTAACTATTTCAATTGCTTCTTCACTAATTTTAATATTTTGAACAGAGTTTCCATTTATTATAATAGCTTTTGATTTTGCAGTATTAAGCTTCAGTTTATTCATTTTAAAATATATCTCAATATTTTTTAAATCTAAATTAAGTTGATTGATGCACTCTTCCGCAGAACTTCCGGAAACATAAAGCAGAGTATCATCCGCAAACAGCCTAGCCTTTGCATGTCTGAGTACACTTTCTAAATCGTTAATATAAATTATGAAAAGAAGAGTCCCCAACACAGCTCCTTGCGGTACACCCAGGGTAACAGTCAGAACTTCCGAAAATTCATTCGCAACTTTGGTTCGCTGGGTTCTGTTTGACAAATAACTCTTGACAAATAAATTTTGAAAGGAAATAAAATGCACAAATCTCGATTTAAATTTATTTTTTTTTTATTAAAAGAAAGTTGCATGATTATTTCTAATATTCCTTAATCCTATTTTGGTTAAGCATTTTCGACTTAGCTTAAAAATTCGTGACTTTCATACTTCAAGATTTCTTAACTTTTTTGGACAGAACAACTAAAGATAGAAAATAGACCTAATAAATATATTTGCCTGGAACAACTTTTTTTTATATAAACAAGTTTTTATGATTTTTTCATAGTAAAAGAAAAGCCGCAATTTTGATAGAGATTAGCTTTGTTCTAAATTTCACACTACATAAGAAATTGAGTTTTCATAGAATATTTTTTCCTGATTAATCATAAAAAAAAAAAAAACAGTTACCTAACCCAGTTTATGATGGCTAAATATTAAGTAAGTAGGTACATAGTTTGAATCAAACGGAGCATATGCTCAAAACTCCTCTTTTAGGAGCAGATTCTTATTTGAAATGAATAAATTCTTTATAGCAAAAATTTTCATTGAATATGCAGGTGTTTTTATAATGAGCATCTGCTCGGAGCACTTGCTCATTTTTTATTAATATCAATATTAAAGTTTCCGATTTGCTTACCTGGTCATCTGATGTGCATCCATGTGTTTACCCAGCTAAGCATGGAGTTGACTGATTTACTTCAAATTTAGTACATGACATTTCTGTGTGATTCCTCAGTGAAGAAATTTGAATTTTTGTCTTAGTAATTCAAGAACAAATAACTCCCGATATTTTTTTAAATTTAAACGAAGACCGCCTTAACAATTTTGATAAAAAATTCAGATAAAGGAAATTGGAGCTTTTATTGAAAAAATATTTTTTTTTTTTACATCTATTTTTCTTCCCTTTTTCTCGTAAATAATTTTGATTCAAATAGATCTGTTTTTCTGTCTATAGCTATCTGTTTACAAAAACATAGGATTTATTTAGGTAATTTTTTAGTCAAGGAAAATTAGTGATATCTCAGAATCGAGTATGATGCTTGTTACTTATACATAACAAATTCCTATTTTGGCCTTTAGCTTTTATTTTAAAATTATTTTGGCAATAAATTATGTTTTTCCAGATTAAAAAAAAAAAAAAAAATATAAAATTAAATAAATTTGATGAACTATAGGGCCTAGTGGCTTACAACTCTCTACCATTCCTGTGTGCATGTCTGCAGGTATGGAGGGGACCTACAGTTTATTGCCGAATCCGAACGGCTAATGTGAGCGGCGATTTTCTATGACAAGAGGTTTTGTCAATTCCTCGCAAGAGGCAGTAGCCGTTTTATTTTTAAAAATTATTAGGTGGCGAGGCTGGGCCTGGGGATCGAACCTAGACCTCCGGCACGACAGTCCATCGCACAAACCATCACGCCACGGCTACTACGTACTACAAACATACCTACCTATTAACTAACTAATGAAAAAAACACCCTGTTGTTTAAAATTAAAGAACAAGCAAAAAAGATCAATGAATATATCTTCCGGGCTTAAGACAAATTATACAAAAACCAATTTAACGTGCTTTTATTGAAAAACAACTTCTACGCCATTATTATTTCATACAAAAAATATAACAGACATGCAAATACTGACTGAGTAAGAATAAGAATCAAGCTCCCATCTGACAAATTTTCAATAATCCCAACCCTAGACATGATAAATAGGTAATGTATATAGATATTTACATGAATTGAAATATGAGATATATGAGATATAATATTTAATAGAGAAGTACGTTAATAATAAATTTACCACTTCATCACGTTCTATCGAAGCAGTAATGTTTGATGTTTGAGTTATTATTGTTAATATTTCGCTCAATTCTTTTTATAAACAATTATCACTTATTTCATTAATCATCTAGCAGCCAACAGAGAGCATTTAAACCAAAACAGGTCAAGAGATCGTGGATATTGGTCACTCCAAAAATTCATAGAAATCATTTCAGACATACCTACTTACCAGATGGTTCTTATTATTTGTGATTAGTTCTGTCATCGCTTTTGTTAGTATTTTTTTGTAAGATATATATGGGTGATTTCTCGCCCGCAACTTAAAAAACAAAATATGACTTGAATTTTTTTTCTTGGTGGCGCAACAGTTCGCCAAGAACCAGATAAACCGAGAGCCCACAGCAATCGAGAGCTCTTTTATTAAATATAATTTTTTAAGTGCTATATCTTTTATCTAGACTTTCAGAAAAAAAAGCATTTTCAATGCAGCATTATCAGTAAACGCCTAAACTATTGCTTGCTTGCAAGACTTGCATATTTGCAAATAAAAAGTATAGACTTATCTTATTGCATAATTGAATTTTCGTTATAATTCACACCCAGGCTTACCAGATTGGGCTATTCATCGGAAATTGGGCTATCTTTTTCCAAAATTGCTGACAACAATTTCAGTGTGACAGCCCAATCATAATTGGGCTAAAAATAGCCCAAATTTAATCTTGGGCGATATTTTTTCGCACAAATAAATCATATACATATGTAAATAAAATACTTTTTTCCCTCTAAAAATATACCCTTGATAATTCCCTTGGAGATAATTCTGAAAAGCAAGAAAACCGTGAAAAAAAAATATTCCCAATTTGGAGGAACAATGAAATAAGCTCCCTCAGTTTGGTTTGAGTCCGTTTTTTCCCTCCAAGTTTGGAATAATTTTGAATTGAATTAAAAATAAATTGGCATTAAAGTTGTCAGAAATTTTTTTTTATTGGTATGGGGCTACTATTTGGGCTACTTTTTCGGCTCCGATTTTGGGCTACAAAAATGTTTAAATTGGGCTATGAAATTACTTCAGGACATGGCAACCCTGTTGACACCCTGAAATTGCTGTGGTCTCTTAGTCTAAGAGCAAAGTGACTTACAACTCTCAGCCAGTCCAGATTACGACAGGTTGATCATTCCATCACAACTAATTCACGAATATTTAACGGGTAATTAAAATTTTTTATCGAATCCGAACGACTAAGAAAAATGGCATTTTTTCATGACAAGGGATTATCTTGGATGTATTTTCAGTTTTTAAGTGAAAGCGGCTGGGAATTGAACCCCTGGCATGATAGTCCTAAGCTCGGAGCACATGTTGGTGTAACAAATTACATACTTATTAATCAGAAAAGATTTATTTAAACTTACTTATATATTTCATATTCTTCGAGGGCGTCAAGAAGTTTTCCTTTTTTACAGCGGTGAGGGGGGATTAGGTTCGTGTCAACCACAACAAAAAGAAGACGATAGTTTTGTAAAACATAAAATGTACACTCTTAATCAGTTGCCGAAGCCCGATGATGGAATATTTATTCCGAAACGCGTAGCATAAAAAACCAAAAAATTGTTATATAACAAAATAATAAAAAAACAAAAGTTTTAATATAAATTAAAATAAAACACAAAAAGTATTTTACGAAATAACAATTCTTTTTTATTTATTATATTTTTTTCATTTTTTAATCTCTGTAGATGATAATATATTTAAAAGGCAACATGTGTTTTATAAATTTTTAAATTAATTTTAAATACCTTTGAAAAATAATTTATAAAATTATCAGTGTCACACCCGTAACAAAGCAATCAGGAATTTATACAAATATGTATGTTGATTAAGCGGTAATGACATCAGGATACAATGAAAAATGCAATAGCCATTATGTTGGTAAATTGGACATTAAAGCAAAACGGACCAAAAGAAAAATTGTGCGAATGCTATAAAAGTCAAAACAATAAACTCATCAGATATGGCCTTCTTTATTTCCAAATATTTACGTCACACTTTCCAGAACAATCCGGAACTGAAATTTAAGTCTAAACTAGAAATTATGTGCCCTAAAAATATAGACATTATTCATCCAATAATTCACAGTAAAAATGAATCATATTATGAATTTATAATATGTTTATTGAAATTTTATGCACGTATTATTACACAACAAATTAGGTACTCAGTTCCAAAACATGGTGAAACCAACACCCAATAATCATGACTTTTAAATCAAATAATAGGTACCTATTGTATATTTTTTGTATATTGATTTATAGCCCTGGTCTTTGAAATTATAACTTCAAATGCCGAAATAACTAATAAAAAAAAATAAAAACAAAACGTTTAAAAAATTTTAATGAAGTTTTTGAAAAACCATAAAGCTACTCATCAAAAGTGTTAAACCATGTTAGCTTTTTAGATTTGAATAATTTATTGCACTCAATTTTCCTCAATAAACAACAAATTTTCTCCATAAAGAAATAAGATCAAAATAAAATTATAGTTATTTTTTCAAATGCATTGGAGAGCTCACAAGATATCAATTAAAATTCAAATCCCTCTCCAAAAAAAAAAAAAAAAAACAGAGAACTGTCAAATACCTATTTACGACCCACGAACTGACCTGTTAAATAAAAATCAAGGCATAAGATTACGACAAGTTGATCATTTTTTTGTATTGTGAGTTTAAGTAAAATACAAAGTTGAGGCAATAGAACCGTAGCAATGTTTTTTTTTTTTTTTTTTAATAAAATGGGAAGCAAACACACCTTAATACGAGGCCGTAGCTAAAAAAATATTTCAAAAGCTGATATAAAGAACAAAAACAAAAAGATTGACCTAAAAATTTTGTAGGTTAATTTGTATACAAACGTTGTTTAAATTGACATTAAGGTTTTCGCGCGTTAATACGGCTTATCCGAAAACCTTAAAATGTCATGTGTAAACAACCGCAAAAACCTAAAAAGTTATGTTGTTTAAATTATTTAAATATAAAAGTTAAACAAATATTTGATCTGTGATTCAGAAATTTTAACTCACTGATTTAGGTGGATTAACTCGGGTTCAACGAATGTCCAAGGTTTAAGTTTATTGTGATGGGTTGAATCTTAGTTGAACCTTATTTTTAAACATTTTCTACTGAACAACACCTTATAACACTGATTACCTATCAACAATGTTGTCTAACTTTAAGTTTATGAATCCGAGATTTTGGGGTTAAACATGAGTTAACTCCATAAATACGTTTTTTAGGGACAGTTGTACAAATATTTAAACGGCGAGTAATCAATTTAAATCCACCGAATTCGGCTGATTAACTGAGGGTCAACCTTGACCAAACGTTCAACCTCAGTTAATCCGCCAAAATCAGTGAGCTAAGATCTTCAACTGAGGGTGAATCACGTGTATTATACATAACTGGCTCTCGATCAATTTAATTCCTAATTTAACTAAGAGTTAAATTAAATAATTTGAAGAGCTTAACTCAGATTTAACTCAGCAATGGAAAAATTTGTATGAGCTATCTAACGTAGTCAACTTAACCTTAACAAAAGTGTCATTTTATTTACCTGAAGGTCTAATAAATATGACTGGAAATGATTAAAAGGAAAAGCAGTCACAACATATCAAGGCATCGAACTCTATTTATCTATCTTCCTTTTAAATAATATAATTTCATTTTTACCTGCATTCGCATGAAAACATAATATATAAAAAAAAACTAACCCCTTATTCATATACAATTATCACAACACAACCATTCAAAATTGTTTAAAAACAATTTAAGTATCACCTCCCAGACTACGGCTTTGAACTATTGATACAAATTAAATATTCAACTTGTGTCTTCAGGTCATATTCCAAATACAATTTTATGTATTTTATCCAAAATAAAAAAAATGCGTAAATTAGCATATTAAATAGAAACAAACGATTGGAGATATTGCATTTTTTGGGAATATATTATTAAACCTACTCTGATAAAGTGGAAAAATAAAAATGCATATAATGAGCGAACGACTTAAACTTTTAATTTTATTCCAATAAAGATTACAAACGAAAGAAGTATTTGGCTTTTGATGTAACTTTCTACTCGAGGTCATTTTGATAACATATTTTTAACATTTAAAATTTAAATTGATTTTTTTTCTTTTTCTATAGGTCGGTATAAGAAGAAAAATCAATTATTCCTGCTTTTTAAAAAGTGAAACGATTTATAATAATTCAGTTCGAACAGGTTTATTTTATAAAAAAAAAAAAAACTTAAATGCACCTACTTTTGGCTTTAACTTTTTATTGACTCTGGCTATGTACGCTATACAAGTTTATTCAATTAAGTAAATAAATAAACAAAATAATAAAATAATTAATATCAAAAAAGTACCTACCTACATATTTATTTTCGACTTTTATATAGCTGATAGTCTATGCTAGCTACATAGATTTTATACAAGTTATTGTCATTTGTAATTCATTTGCTTGACAATAAAAATAATAATCATTTTTGGACATTTTTTGACATAGGTTCTGCTTTCGATATCTATACTGTGAGTAGGAACCTACACCTTAAAACTTACTGAAGTGATTTTCTTGAAATTTTGCTTTTAGACGTTTTTAAGCTTCAAAGGGAAATTAATAGGAGCATCGAATATTAAAAACAAAAATAGTACTTAATTACGCAAAATTTTGAAATAAATTAGTTTGAACATAATTTTTTTCATTATTTTTTCAAAATTTTGAGTTTGAGAATAAATTTTTCAAAAACTGTTCTCTAAAATAATTTGAATTAAAAAGAAAATAAAAGAACGAGCTTCTGGCTTTTAAAAAAAGTATAGCATGACATTTTAGGTGTTGCTGTTGTTTTTAAATATTTTTTTTTTCTATTTCAAGTCGATTTTTTAGAAAATTGCCCCTACCGCCTAAACGGGGTCGGGGGGAAACAAACCCACCCTCTTATATGATTTTTTTCTTGTCTTAACCCAACATATACGCTCTAGATTTTTGGTGCACCGTATACCGAACACCCTGTTTGGTAATCCGGAAGACATATTTCACCAATCGAACAGTAGAGCACAACTTTATTGATTTTGAAGCTTATGCATCACTGTATTTGTGTTAATAAATTTAAAAAATTATCACAACGGCTAAGACAAATTTACCAACACTTGTTTTCACTCAATATACTTATACCAACATTCTTTTCCATTAACTGATTATTATTAGCTTTTTAGTTTATTTAAAGCATGAAGGTAGTTGCTATTCAATGAATTAAATATTATTTCAAAAAAGAAAAAAAGAAACAATCGACTTTATAATTGTGGCATTTTAATCATGTGTGTGTTAGTGCTTCTGGTTTCGATTCTGAATTCAAATCCAGAAGCATTTTCTCTTCTATCGAGAAGAAGAACTGTCATTTTGTGGGGTTCAGAAGGCTTCTGGTCGACCAATCGAAAACGCCATAAGTATGCGAATGTCAAATCAAAATGACAAAATATACATGTGTAATTTGTGAGTTGTGACCTGCTCTGAAGGAGATCACAATTTAGATTCTTTTTGTCTTTTGTGACTGTTACACAAGTTGTGACTTTGGAGGAGAATACGAAAAATTTACAAAAATAATTTCAACTCTACTAGTGACTGTCTGACTGTTGTGAGTAGCGTTTACACGGAACGTCCCGGATTTCAGGCATTAATTTAATTGTATCGCCGCCGGGGCAGCTTTTTTCCCGGAATTTAACCAGAACTCACAGAATAATATCAATGAATTATTCATAATAAGGTTTAAACACCTTTAAATATTTATTCTCCGTTCATTGTTCAATTGTAAAAAAAACTCATGTGTTGTGTTATATGTTCTCGTACTGAACTTCTGAAAAATAACTTTCAATTTTTGGTTAAAATATTTAATTTTTTAAGCAGAAAAATTATTGAAATAAATGAAAAATAATAACAAGTTCAATTTATTTTAGTTTTTATTAACATTCCGTCTTTATTTTGTATTTATTTACCACTTTTGCACTTGCGCACCACACAAAAATTTTAATTTGGTTATCAAAACAGATGTTTTGGCTGAGAAAGAAAACTGAGAAAGGAAAATTTTCGTCTCACATACCTCCGCAAAATATTTCAGCGCTCAGGTCAAATTCTTTGTCCCACTTAAAAAAATCTCTGAGCGCTCAGAGGTGGGTGAGACTGGGCTTTTGCTATTCATTTCCCTCCTAAAACTGCATTTTTCTTCCAATATTAGTCCAAAGTTAATATTAAAAACTAAAATAGGACTAAAATTGTTAAACACTATCGGTTTTTGGGAAATAAACTATCGGAGTGCGGACCTAATAAACATAATATGGATTTGAATTAGACTCATTCCGAGAGACTCATTTTGACGTCTCTTTATTTTAAGAGGTAAGAAAGATATAGTGAAGTAAGAATTCTTTCGCAATGCGAATTTATGAATTAAGGTCATGTGTGAATTGGATAGAAATGGCGTTAAATTTTATGCGAAGTATACATTTTTGAAACTTTGGTGAATATGAACGTAGAAACTTCAAAATTTAATCTCGGATAAATTTTTTTTTTCGAAGTTTTAATCCAATTGCTGTGCAAATGGAATGCTGTGCCTAACAAAAATTTTACCTGGAAACATTCATTGATTTCTAAGAAGAATTTTTTGATTTGGACACTCAAATGATGAGTTTTTATTTTATCTCGGGGTAAAAATTCAAATTCCAGTATTTTTCAATATTTTTGCCATTTGTCCCGGCGCGGCAAGCTACAAGACAAATCTGGCACTTTTATCATAGTTCATATTCTGAGATATTGAACAATAGCATGCTAATTGCAAATACATACTCAAAATATATATCTCAAGCAAAAAGTAACTGAAAAGTTCAATAATTGAATGTACTTTGTTTAAAAGATTATTAAGTGCGTCCATACCACTTACAATACCAATGGTTTTAAATGCACAATACAACTCCAAACGTGATGGTCTTTCCCATCGCATCAGAATTGAGAATCCGCAAATGGTTTTTATTGTAATCTATTGCCCTTGACCGTTGAACAAAAAAAAAAAAAAAAAAAACATTTCCAGAGCCTGTGCCAAGCCCAACATAAACACCACCAGCCCGACTAACATCAGCGCAATAACTTTTGATTTATGATCTTTTAGTGGAATTTAAAAGCGTTAAATAATGTTTTGCTTTTGGCGAAGAGATCAGCACTCTTTTTTTTTCATTAAATTATTACTTTCTTAGAAGTCTAAAAAATTCTATTGCTAGCTATTATTTTTTTACATAGTTGCCTAGCATTCAACCAACGTTATTATATGTTATATAAGTCCACTTTTATAGTCCTATAATTTTCTTTAACGACCACGGAACAGAATAATATTTTTAACGACATCAAATAAGAAACCTGTCTACGGCCTTGTTTTTTTAAATTTTATTTTGTGATCTTCTGATACATTGTAGCGAAAAAATGTAACAACTAACAGGGTTCTTCCTATGAGAGTTTTTTTTAATTTTTTCTCATCATACAGCCTTAGGTGAATTGGAAGACTAATAGGCTTTGACATTTTCACCTAAGGTATAATGTATAGCTGATAACTATCCATAAACCGAATTCAACATTTACCATAAGAGAATGTAGGAGATATATTTTCTGACAGCAACTTTTTAACTATCGCTTCGATACAAAGTTGTGACTCAAAAAAAAAACTAACAAAAAAAAAAAATTAATTAAAACAGGATCGTGTGCGTTGGTATCCTTTTTTATCAACTAAACAGCATGATAGTTGAAGAGGAAAAAAAAAAAACGTCTACAAGTTCAATTTATGACTTGCGATAAAGTATCCACTTTGAGATGAGAAAAATTCCTCCACACAAAACCACAAGTTGTGCTTCCCTCAGTCTTATACACCAGAGCATGTACATATAATAGTGAGCCTGATTATCTGTACCCTTTCTGACCACAGAGAGAAGAATGTGTGTAGTCTTTTTATTTTTTGTGTGTAGGTACCTTTATGTACCCACAAGATAAGAACCAAAGTAAATAAGGTATTAACTTGCCCTTATACCGCACCGTCTCCAGTTCGGTAGTTATCGCTTGTTTCTTTGGTCATGATGCTCGCTGAAGGTCATTGCTAATTCATTCGATCGGTGGATGAAATTAAGAACTATGATGAGTCTCATGGACTTACTCATAAAAGCCTTATAAAATATGAGTATTTTTATTTGGAAAAAAAAGGGTTTTATTGGTTCATATTTGGTAACACTGCAGACTCAGTAAGGTCTTGTCAAAGCATTGACATCGAACATTTAAAAAAAAATGTTGAGTTATCAGCTCGTCGAGAACCGGGGCCTAATCACTTAAACTATAAACCATTACTATGGTCAGACTTGTAAAGTACTTAAGTTTTCAGGGCTTCATTTCTCTTAAGTAGAAGTACTAGGTACTGCTGATACTTAAAAAAAAGGCAAGTGCCATCAGTATTGTTAAAGTATTTGGTACAACGTACGAGTTTCAAGTATCAGGTACTTAAGTACTTGAGTAGTTCTTAAAGGATTTAAGCAGTAAGTACTTCAAGGACTTAGCCGTAACTTTCAAGTTATTTTCAGTCCAAAGTGCTTCTTTGATCAACAGACCAGGGGCCTATAAAACAACGTGACAAGTTGACAAGTCTTAATCCACTTGTCCAACTATACTTGTCCAAAGAATATGATCATTCATAGACTTGACGCTTTGTGTTACAGGATTTAGGACAAGTTTGTCGCTTTTCACTTGTCCTACAAGTACTTGTCACGTTGTGTTACAGGCCCCAGGACCCTAAGTACTTGTCAAGTACTTAGGAGTTCTGCCCAAGTACTTTGGTACTTAAGTATGCGATGCTTGGTACTTGCGACGAAGTACTTGAAAAGTACTGGTACTTGGCATTTTCAAGTATACCAGTATCAGAGTGCTAAAGTACAAGTACCCGGTGATCGAACTGGTACTGCTACTTGTAGATACTTGAAATTTGACAGCTCTGCCTCTGGTGTACGTTTTTAGTAATTACTTGAAAGGAAAGGAACCTTCAATTTTGTTCAAATCTAAACGGTTTAGGTAGGCTATTGCTTTGAAGACGAAAAGACAAAACATATTTTTATGAATTTATCTGGTAATGGGTATAAACTGGTATTGCTGAAACAGTACATCAATCTAAGGGAATACATTGCGCAGGTTGTTAAAACTGAAACTGTCAGAAATTATAAAATGGCTGTTTGAGTGCCCCCAAAACTTCAAACCACCTTATTACAAACAACAACAAGATCCGCCAATTTCTATCGATTTTGACAGATGCGCACAACTAAACAAATATAAAAACGCTAATAATATTACCTTAAATATGTGTACTAGTGTATTACTAAAAACAAAATGTCTTCTGACGATAACATCTGAAACAGATTTTTTGACATTTTGCTTTGAAACGTGCGACGTCAAAACTGTTCCAGAGTGGCAGTGCTCATGTGGACGGTGTTCAAATTGAATTCAGATTAACGATTTTTATTGGCATAAGTCATTCAGCTCGTGTTCAGACACACACAACCGATTAACTCTGACGTTCAGCAGTCGTTAAAATAAAACACAAATTTTTACTCGCCGCAGAATTAGAAATTTTTCAATCACAAAATTACTATTTCACTAAAAAAATAGTTTTCCAATTGAAAAAAATTGAATTCTGTAGCATTTAAGTGTCAAACAAAAACCAAATACTAACAAAACAGATGTCACAAAAGGAAACGTCAAAAAAACATCGAAAAATTAAAAAAAAAAAATTGAAAAAATCCTGCCTCACTTGCCCGTCTTTTTCTCACTACAAAGTGAAAACGAGAAAGGGTACATAGGCGCAAAAAAAAAAATCCGAGGAGCAAGTCCAATGTGAACACCGCAATGAACAACTCAATATTAAAAAAAAATAAAAATACTTCAAATAATCTGTGAAACCAATAGATGACCTTTAAAGGAAAGCAACAAAAAAAAAAAAAATAAAATAAAAAGGAAAATGTACCCTTACCCACATCACATCCCAGGCTTAGGGATAGTGGATTTGAAGATTGCTAAAGAATTTTTATGTCTCCAACGTAAGAATGTAAGAGATGTCTGCAGGCGTGAGTAGTACAGGTTTTTTTCCTTGTTGTAGGTATATGCCCCTCAACCCACATGTTGTATTCCGAAGCCGGCATATATCGGCATCGGCTTCGGAATTATAGTGGATGGTGGCCAAAAGAAAAACCACCAAACCACGATGCAAAAGTGTGAAACTCATAACACGTTTCGACAACACGGCCCGAAACAAGCTACAGGTTCAAAAGGCCAACAATGTATCTCTTCACGTGGTAATAGTGTGGTGCACTATGCAGGCGAAGATGCATTCCATTGTCATTTCTGTCTTCTCTGGAGTCTCGATCTCGACTTTGGCATCCATTATATATAGCTTGTCTAGTTATTCGAAGTTCGGGGCAATTTATGATGCATTCCTGAGGCGTTCTGAATTTGGACAGATGCATTAGGTGAGGGTAAGACCAGAAGTCATCTGACTGCTTTTTTCGTTTTTTGTTATCGTTGATGCTGTGTGCCTGCCTACGTCCAAGGTTCTATTATAAAAGAGTTCCAAATGCCTTGCCAGCCAGCATCCTGTCCTTGTGGTTAAATAAACTTTTTTTTTGCAGCAGCAGCAGAAACAGCATGGTCTTGCCTCTCATGATAATGATGCACTTACAATGTTGAGCATGGTCAGAGCCACACCCAGAGTTACAACTTGCAACCGCATAAGATAAACGAGATTTGTTGTGCGTTTGGGTGTATTTTTTTGTTTTGGTTTTATTTTTAGTCTGCTGCGTGTGTGTCGTCCCACGGAAATTCTTTTCCACAAAACTTGCGATAAAAAATCAAAGTTTATTGGGCGGCTTTGACACGTCGAGACATCTCAGACATATTGGCTGTGTTCGAGTTTTTGGGTGTCCCTGATGTCCATATGTCAGCCAGGCACTGGGTCAGTATTTTGTATTTTTTTTTTTGTTTTTTCTTGTTTTGGGTTTGAAGGAGACGTCTGAGAAAGTAATTAATGTCGAACATATATTTCAAAGTGAAAGGGAAATTTGGGCTTAAACGGTTTACAATTCAAGTATATGTAGGTATGGAGTTGGTTGTTTTTGTTAACTTTTTTTTTTTTTTGGTCTTACCAGTTAAATTTATTAACACCAGCAGGCGCTTTAATGGAATAATTTGTGCTGTAAATTGGATTTCTGCCAAATTCCTTTAAATGACATATGTTTTGTTGTGTACAAAAATGAAATTGAATTTTGTGTTATATTTGCGAACTGCGACGCGACGGAGAGACTGGAACTTTATTATAGCAGAGAACAATAAAGCGGAAACTGAAGCGGAAACATAATTTTGAACTTCTACGGATATATACAATTTACCTCGGTGAAATCAGTTTGCGGAACTGAATCCTCTTAATAGCCAAATCATACTATTCGGCTAGTTTGGCTTTGATATATTGAGGTTCTCTCTTTTAAAACACTTCAAAATCAAAAAGTTAACTGTTTATATGAAATCCAGTAAGAATAGAAGACACAAAGCCAAAGAAATCAAAAAAATAGTTAGACGCTGAAATTTGGCATGGATATTGGTAATGTGAATCTTTACAAACTGAGAAAGTTCCTCACCGATCCGTTACAAGGGTTCAAGGGTCATGTGTAAAATAGGTTTTTTTGCATATATTTCAAAAACGGTTTATTTTATGCAAAAAACTCTTTCTGTAGCAACTAGCTTAACTTTTTGAAAAAAATCCTTTTTCGACGATATTTTTACTCCTTTTTCGCTTAAATGGGTTCTTGCATTTGGATATAATTAGTTTCATACCGTTACTACCCTTTCGCTTTCGAGTAAGAAGCGGGCCCTTTGGGGTAGCCATAGAAGCCGAAATTAGGTTTCCTACCGTTTTTCCCTAGTTTCTGACTTTCTGAGTGAATATCGCGTACGTAACGTACTCCTGTAACTCATATCAAAACAGTTTTTAATTATATGAAATATTTTTTTTTAATGAAATCGTAAGATTAAGTGTTTACACTTCGTTAAAATAAAGAGAAAGCTAAAAAATCTGGTAAATTATTTGAGTTCTTACTTTCTTAACCCGAGTTTTACTTACTTTTTTCTATGACGAGCTTACCTCAGCCTCGAGAAAAAAGCATCACAACTGGAATAGCATTTTTCTTATATTTATGAAATGGCATGAAGTGAATGTGAATTATAAGAAATAACACACTGACTGGACGAACACAATGGTAAAGCTGCAGCTGCAGCAACTATCAAAGTTGAAAGATACAAAAAATTGTATACAGCGTTACAATGTGAAGCTGCAGCTGCAGCAAGAGAAGTCGCTAAATTTTAAATTTTCTACTCGCTACAAGATGCACTTGAGAGGGCATATATGGGATCGTTCTACTCTCTCTCTCTTTCTTAGTCAAGCTAGTTGTAATGTAGTTGCGCTGCATCATTGTAGACGTTCTTTGCTACATAATTGAGCGATTTAAGTGACAGCTTGTGCTAAAGCGATTCTTTTTGCTACAGCTACATTTCATTGTGTTCAAGGGGTGAGGGAAAACACTCAATTTAACTAAATTTCGCCTGTCATTATAGTTTGAATGGTGATACTGTGCTTACGCTTCAAGTTAACATATTTCTGCTTACAAAGCGCTTTTGAAGCGCGTCTACTATACTTAATTTTAGAACCTAATCAAGATCACTACCAAGTGACGACAACAAATATCAATTTATTAATCTACAGAATGACGATCTATTGAGTTGTCTATACAACTCATAAGAATAATGTTCGTGTAAAACAATTCAAATAAATCAAAAGCATGCCCGGACTTACAATATACATAATTAAATTTAATCGAACTAATCGCTAAGCAATATTATCGCGTGCCACTGATCGCCTCCAAAGTGTTATTTTGAAAATTGAATGCCTCAACCATATAGACGGGGCAGAATTCCCTTCATACTTTGCTGATGAATTCATTCAATGAACCAATCCGTGACCACGTTGTTGTGGCGAACCAGCGACGATGAATGAGCGGCCGGCTGGCAGCGCGGTGGTAACTGCAGATTAGATGAAATCATCATAATTATCGTTAAATGATGACTTATGTTGCGGTGTGATGGACACTCATGTATATATGACCACCGATCCAGTCTTAAATGCAATGTTGATTGCCCTGGCAAGTGAATGCAGTTTACTTATCTATCTTTAATATGAGTGGAGATAAATATATGTAAAATAGTTACCAATATTTGCATTTTTACTAAGAGACAAGATACTACAATATGTGTTGTGTATGTACGAACCGATGATGCGCTAGTTAGTCACGTTAGTTGCAGCTGTCATTCCGATGCATCAGACATTAAAGTTGCGTGATGTTTAAACTGACGCAACTAGTTTATAATAAATGACACTTTGGTATTTTAATTTGAAGCTTTTTATGTTAGGTATATCGAGTGATATTTTTTCGAAATAGTGCAGCAACATGGATATTGTCCACATAAGTGTCAAATTAATTTTTTTTTTTAATTTACCAGTGCCAGTGTTAGTGAAAGGGTTAACGACCATCCTTGTCACTCAAATTCATTCCAGCTATAATGCAAATGACCTATAGGAAATGAATTGAATTCCTATGATCGTGTTTCTGTCTCCATACACTTTTTCTGTCGAAAGAATAAATATCGAGGGATCAATTTATATTTAATCAATCAGTTGATCGTATAAGGCGGGAGGGAGGTAGATTTTTCATTTTTGACATGAGTCTTCTTCGTTTTTATGATTGTTTGTTTAAAAATTTGAAGTTGGTGTAAATTTAGGAGAGTGTGCTTTGAAATATGATATCATTGCGTGAGAGAGATGTGTGTTGATAAATTGGTATTTGATTGAAGATCAAGATTTTTTTTTTTAAATAAACAAAAAAAAAAAACAGGCATCATAACACAAAGATAGGTATGTACTTTGCCTCTAGGTGGGTTTAATTATGAGAGGGGGATAAAAAGTGACAGGCACCGCATATGTGTGAATAAATTAGTTTTTAAAGAGATAAGTTTCTAAATTCCTTTAAGATTATACATACCTTATACTTAGATATTATATGTTTGTATATTTGTATGATGATTGATTTTTTTTAATTTCAAAATGATATGATGTGATAGAAAAAAGTCTTCCATCTTTTCTTTAAAAGCATTCCGTAACACGAAAAATTCTTTTATTTCATAATCTGCTTTTCAATTAAGTATAAGTACTTCGCAAACGTAATAGTTTTGATCTAAATTTGAAGCAAAAAAATTAATATTACTTTCGAGGTTGATCAAATAATAAAAACATGGTCATTACAATGATCATCAAAAAGTAAATAAAGTTGCTTGATTGATGATGTTTATAGGGTAAACTGGACTAAAATGATACAAGAGGACAATCAAAATTGCTTCTCTGACAGTACCAGAAGGCACAGTTTTAAGATAGATTAGCCGCGTTTTATATTATCTACGGATCTGGACCAGGATTATTCCTTGAAAATAAAACGATACGAATCATAATGACAGCAGTGTTATGACCATTTTTTTTTTACTTTCGTTTTGTTAATTTTAAATTATTTCCTGTCTTTTTTCTTCACACTGCAATTAACACTAACTTAGCATACAAATCTACCCGCCAGAGTAAGAATTAATTTTTGGATCTTTGAAATAGATCCAGATAGAGAGCAGGATCCCGAATTTTTTGTATAATACATGTTAGGAAATTATGCTGCTCCAGATCCAAAGATAATAAAACGCCGCTATTGACATCTCTAATGCATCAATTCGTAGGAAACTTTGACCTCAAAAATAAAAAATCGAGAATAATAAATAAATTGAAAAAAAATGTATCTATGGAAATTTCAGATACATATTCAAAAGTTCATGGGTTTTTCTGTTTTATTGAAGCGCGAATATCCAGAAAGTCAGTTCAATTTTATAGATCCGTTTGTTTTAGGTGCTTGTAATAAACAGGGTGTTCGGTATAAGGTGCACCAGAGATCTAGAGCGAGTAGGTTGGGTTAAGACAGGAAAAAAATCGTATTGTAGGGTGGTCTATTTTCCACCGCTTAGGCGAGAGGGGCAATTTTCTAAAAAATCGACTTGAAATAGAAAAAAAAAATATTAAAAAACAACGGCAACACTTACATGTCACGCTTTAATTCTTTTTAAAGCCTGAAGGTCGTTCGATGGATTTCTGGCTTTAAAAAAAGTATAACATGATATTGTAAGCGTTCCGTTGTTTTTTAATATTTTTTTTTAATTTCAAGTCGATTTTTTTACAAATTTCCCCTCCCGCCTAAACGGGGACAAATCGACCCCCCCCCCCCTCCCATACGATTTTTTTCTTGTCTTAACCCAACCTACTCGCTCTAGCTCTTTGGTGCACCTTATACCGAACACCTTGTATATTTTGATGAAACTTTTTCATCTTAAAGCCAACGATTGTAAATTTTGCTTTGGTATGCCATTTGACCTCATATTCCCCTATCTGTTACAAAATAATCGCCTAAAGCTAAACTCAACGGGCAAAAAAAAAAAAAACAAAACAAAAAAATACATCCTATAAAATAATTTGTGGGGAGTTAAGTTCCTAATTCGTTAAGACCACCACCATCGCCGCCGTGCCGTCGTCGTTTGAGAAGCATTCCGCAGCCTCAGGCAAAATATTTTTATTTTGTTATAAACTGAAGATTTCGCAATGTGTAACTTCATTCCAAAATTTCAAGCTCAAAATTATTATGGTGTTATGATAGCAAAATCAAACTACTGTTTTTATTTCAATTAACTCAAAACAATAGTACTTTCCCTGCTCTGAATTTACTACTAAATTAAATCTTAATGACTTTTGCATGCACAACATAACATAAAATATTGAAAGCTTGCATGATGATAAATTGAATTTAGCTGATTTATATATTTTGACAAAACTATTGATATCGTGTGGAATTGCGAATTTGTTATGAAACTTAAATGGGTGGATATCAATTTAATGACCAGCAATTAACTACCTACCAGTATGTACAGTACATGCTGAATTAAAAAAGTAATAATAATAATTAGCTTTATAAACTATTGAAATGAAATGTGAATAAATTAAAATATTTGCATTCGAAGATGGCGTGTTTGCTTATCTGCATAACCAATTTAAACGATGAGTTAGTACTTATGGTATATTGTAATGACTTTATGATTTTTATTAAAAAGATTATTGAGTTAGGATTATTTTTTAAAGCAACACAGCTGGGGATAATTTGCGTGCACTACCTACATATTTGGTGTACTTTCACTTGATGATTTAGTTTACATAAAGATATTTTATTTTATGATAAGAATCAATATATTTTTCTTCTTCTTGTATATTTATATTTAAATGCTTACAAAAGTTTAATGATTATTTAGCAAGCTTAATATGGTTAGGTTAGGCTCAGACGTTAGGTAGAAGTGGCTGTCGACAAACGACACACATAGGCCAACTATTGGCCTGTTGTGATACCACATAGATCTAGGAGATACCCTACTCGTTGAACCATTAAGAGCTCCTTAAGGCTTAATAGTGCGTTGGGCGTCGCTTTGACAGATTTTTCTGTCAACGCGAAAGTTCACACATAGCACTTTATGCAAACATTCAAATTCAGCGCACGTTTTGACAACTCAACTCATGTCAAATTCCTTTCAACAAAAAAATCGATTTGTTAAGAAGAAAAAATCGATTTTTCTGAACAAATTCCTCCTGTTGAAAGAAAAAATTCTTTAGGTTCATTTTGATTTTCAGAATGACAATTCAATTGTTTTTAATTAGCTGATTCTCTTCAAGTCGTCTGTCATGTCGGCGCGTTCGTAAAGCTTGTAAACGTAAAGTAAGCATCTGTAACGCGAACGCGCCATTGGAAATTAGCCTTTATCAAGCATGCAAGGCTACTTATTTCAGTATTAGCCAGATCACTTGGATCATTATATCAGAAGTCTCCCAAATGGATTCTACGACTTTAAGATAGAGCAGGACATGCACAGAGAAAGTGAGGAACTGTTTCCTCCTCCTCCTCGTCCATGCAGCTTCTGCAGTAGTAATTGGTAAAAATGCCAAGTCACGTGGCGTGTCTACCTATAAGACAGTATCCAGTTATGACGCCTATAACGGAGCTTATGTGCAATATGCTTAAAGAAATCAGACACTTGGTGCGCTTCAGATTCATCAGCTTTGGCCAGATTTGTTTAGTCGCCACACTTGCATGTAACGATGGGTATACGAATATCTCTCCCGTCGGTTAGGAGAGGTATTTTTAATTCACTTGTAGCGAGTTCATCAGCCTTACAGTTCCCTGGAATGTCCCTCTGGCCCGGCACCCAACAGAGGTGAATACTGAAATGCTGCGTCATCTCCATAAGAGATGATCGACAGTTGGGGACTGTTTTAGAATTAGCAAAGACCGAATCCAGAGATTTCATTACGGCTTGGCTGTCAGAGAAGATGCGTATATCAGTGTTGTTGATATAACGTTTTCTTTAAACCAAGACAAAGCTTCTTTGATCGCTAAAAGTTCCGCCTTGAAAACGAGACTTAAGTTTAGTCTTTCTGAATACACGCCTCCACCAACCCCTTCATCGGTTTTGGAACGATCAGTGTAAAAATGAACCAATTCACCGTTCAAGAATGTCTCATTCCTTTGTTTGCTAAAAATATCGAGGGAGATCAAATGAAACAGAGTGTCTAGGGCCGCAGAAGGGGTAGTACGTAGTGCTCCACATGTGCACAAACAGGCTGATCGTTGGACTTTCCCAAGTTTATCGCGATTTGTCGCTATAACTAGAGCGGTCCACCAAACTGGTACACCCTATGTTAGAATCGGTGTTATTACCAAAATGTATAAACAGTGAGTATAATGCGTGGTTCAAGACCCCATTAGTTCCTAATGGATTTTTTACAGGAGAAAAGGGCTACTGTGGCCTTTTTGATTCTTTCTTGTATGTTAGGCTTCCAGTTTAATTTCTTATCCAAAATAAGACCCAAATATTTTGCTTCATCAGAAAATTTTAGTGGTATGCCCTTAATAGTAGGGGGGTCTATATGTGGAATCTTATATTTCCTAGTGAAGAGGACAAGATCAGTTTTGTGGGGATTTATACCCAGCCCACACCTATCGGCCCAATTTGTTAGCATATTGAGAGCATTTTGTAAGAGTTTTTTTTAACTGTTAGGATACTTCCCGGATACCGCTATAGCAACATCGTCTGCATATGCAACAACATTGTAGCTCTCCGCCTCCAGGCACATTAGCAGTTTATTCACCACCTTGCAGAGAAGTCTCCCAGTCTTAAATTGAGAATCCTTCTTATCAGCATTTGATTAATCAGTGAGTTCACTAAGCAACCTATCTACTTTTAGAGATAACAGTGCAGACGCTATTGTTGAAAGCTCCTTCTATATCTAGGAACAATACCATAGCATACTCTTTGTGATGGAGGGAGTGTTCGATGGTAACGCACCAAAGTATGGAGAGCCGTTTCCACCGACTTTCCTTTGTTATAGGAATGTTGGGCATTAGACAGAAGTCTCTTTTTAATGCTTCAACGTAAATAAATATCGATCAGATGTTCTAAAGTTTTTAGAAGGAATGATGATAGGCTGATAGGTCTGAGATCTTTTGGGTAATAAAATAAAATATGAGACAGCATCAAAATAAAACCTTTTTTTTGTAACTTACCATTATTACTTTTCTTTTATAGTACATATAACGGATCCTATTATTTGAAGTTTAAAAAAAAATATTTAAACATTGTTTATGAGGTTGGTTTGTAAAGGGCTGTTCTAAGTTGGAAAGGGGTGGAATTACATACCTGTGATATAAAAATAATTATTTTTTAGATATTCAACTTTCACACTTAAAGTTCATTGGTGTGTTTTTCGATCAAAATTTTTAGTATTTAATTTTGGTTTTAGTAGATTCCAATCTACTTAAACCAAAAAACAAATATTTTTATCGAAAAAATCATCATCACCCTGTATAATCCCAGGGTCAGTCTCAGTCGGAACTATTTCTTTTAACAAAAATCACATAGAAAAATCTTCTTGAAGACCCCATTGAAAAGATAAAGGAATATGGGTATATTATGTTCTTCTAATGAAGAACCATAGCTCAAAATTGCACTACAAAAAAATTTTATTATTGGTTTGCGTTGAAAAAGAAATATCTAAACCTCATCAACATTTACATTCCCTCCAACCCAACGTTTCCCTCCCTCTATTATGAAGATGAAGAGACCCCAAATCAGGGTGTTGCTGAATTGTGTATAGGATATTAAAAACCAAACAAAGCTAACAACAACTGTCTGAACACGTGACAGAGCTCTCTTGTATGATCCAAGAAGTGTACTTATAAGTTCAATTGAATTGAATTAAACAAACGTGCCGCTCCGCGCCGCTGGTCATGTCACTATGTCAGATTGAACCGATTTATATATTATATATGTATTTCTTGCGGACATTACTGAACTCAATGATGATTGATCATGGCCAAACCTCTACATGTAATTATTTGAATTCATTCTTGGAACTTGACGGTTAGGCAATCGTATGATACATAATCAAAATGAGCTAAGAAAAACCAAAGCACTGTTATTTGATTTTTTTTTTTCAATCAAATTCGTGTGGAGAGACCCAGAGAACCGATTAAATTAAGAACAACTTCTGTAACTCATGCATGAAGTCTTTTTTTTTTGGAATTTTCATTCTTTTGTGGTCAGAAATTAAAAGAAGAAGATGTTGCAGTCCTACCTACACCGAATATCTGACAAAAAAATAAAAAATAAAAATCGAAACATTAAAAAAAAAAAAATAAAAATGACTTAATGTCGTCCAATCGTTATTCTGACGAAGGCTTAGTTACGCTGACCGTATGAGCGTATGAAGCCAGTTGTGTATATTTACTTAAAACTCGAGTTTACCTTAACCCTCAAAGAATGGAACAGGAATAAAAGTTTATTGAAACCACATTAATTTACATGACATCATCCATTGTCAAAAAATTAAGCCAGAACTTGTTATGCGAAAAATGTTTGCATGGCCCAATAAAGCCAATTCGCCGGTACCTGCGGTAAATAATCGTAGGTATTATGTTCAATTCCTTCCAACAACTTGTGTAGAGCGCGCACTCGAGTAATACTAAAATGCCTGAGCTGAATCGCTAATTCAGCATATATTTTTCGAAGAATTTGTTTATTTATTTTTGTATGTTTTTTTTGAATATAAAATGTAAGGTGGAACGATGCGTGGTATGTTTCATTAAACTGGGTTAACATCCTGCGGGCAGAGATTATGCGTTTCGCATATCGCGGTTTCTTATCACGTGTGAGTGGACGTTTGTCGTTATGGTCAACAATGCCATCTTGTTTGAAAGAAAAGTAGGACACAGTTTGTGATGTGAGTTATTTTTTTCGATTTGTTTTGAGTAAAATGACCTTAAAGTAACGGAAATAAAAATATAAATGTTTGACAGCAAAATTGTATTTACAAAAAAAAAAAAAAAAATTTCTTTAACCTTAGTTTGTGTGAGCTACAACGTTTTCTGCAGAAAAACTGTGGATGTGGAGCTGTCATTGTACTTATACGTGACCTCCTACATATTTTTAACTTGTCATCCATCCCTTTAGGCTGGTTATCAAACAGGCAGGCCGACTAGACGGATACAGACTTTTATGGTCTTCCTTATCATCCTCATATCAATTTTGATCAAATTATCGAATTCGAAAATGTTGCTCTCATTAAATTAAATTTATGTATCTACAATTCTTCATATGTACATATTTTATTAAGTTTACCTATTTTTATGTTAGAAAAACTTGACATTGAAAAAAACAGTCATATCACCCACATATATCACACTTCTATACAACTTAAATGATAACAAAACAATTAATCTACGAAAGCCACTTGTAAGTCCGTCCCTACTTCAATACATCCCTTCTTCCTCCTATAAGCCTTATAAGAAGATATGACCTTTAAAGCGTGGGTTAATCTTTACTTCAAAGATGTCAATTTTTTTTTGTTGTACCTTAAACGACCTTTAACTTGCTTACAACTTCACTTCTTTCATTAACAAAAAAAAAATAAATAAAAAAACAAACTTAATACCTACATAAAACTTGATTATTTTCAACTTCTAGCCTAAAGTTTGAAAAAAAATTATGATATTTATGAACTTTTCGTTTCGTTTGTGTAAACTTTTTTCATAGATTGTGATTGATAGTAGCAAACTTTGGTATAAATGAAAGTTCAAAGTGGGAAATATTGTTTAAACATAGATTATCATGAGTTACACGAGTTAACTCACCATTGTCTATAATTACCTTTTAAAGACTGCTTTACTAGTGTCTCCTATAAAATGGTTGATTTTTTTTTTTATTGTGAACGCACTCAACTCGGACCGCAACAAATGATTAAATTAATGTATGGCATCACATGCAGGGTGCACAGCAATTAAGGTGGGCGTTACTGTGTGCTCAAGGAATAAGAAACATGTTTGAATAAACATACCACAATGGAGCACCCAGACTTGTCTATACCACCCGTTGGTGTTCCCACAAAAAAAAAAAAAAAAAAAAAAAAAAAAAAACATGACCACCAACAACAGTTAATAGTTTTTAACATGTCTCTTCGGACGGGAAAACTATTTTTCTGATTTTGATTGTTTTTTTTTTCTTTTTGTTGGAATTAAATCCACTTTAAATCCACTTTGACACAAGGCGTGAGGCTTGTTAGATTGCATAAGACGTCTACGTCTATAGTGTAATGAATTAATCTTCGAGTCGAGTTGATTTTAATGGTTTTGAAAGATCAAGACTTGAAGGTGCAATAGTTGTAGTACTTAGTTACCCGCACTTATGTTGTTACTGTTTTCTTTCAATAGCTAAGCAATTGTTGTTAACGAAACATTTATTGATAATTTCTAAACAATTTTAATAATAATAATTATTGTTTAATGTATTTGAATTAACTTAACAACAACATAATTATTATATTGGTACACCTTATTGATGATTGTTAACCAGGGAACCAATTAAATTTTATTTGTTTCAAAGCTTTTATTCATAATAGTTTAATATTAGAGACTAGAGGCTGTTTGAGATACAAAATTAGAAAATATAACCTTGTAAAATTTGTACAATTTAGTTTCATCATAAAGTTTTATTATGTAAGGTTGAGGTAGGTTTGCATTATGAGATACTTGGCGTCGTTATTTTTTAAACTCATTTTTGTTTTGCAACTCACATGGGAAAAACTGCCAAATTTAGTAAAGACCCTGGAAAGTTTTCAGTAGGGAAAATCTAGACGAGAAATATTCTTGAGGCCCTTGCTAGTAAGAACTTGTTGAGAGAGTTTTGCTATCCAATCAGAAATACCCCATTTACAAAAAATCAAAAAGTTTATAACAACCATACAATATGGTTTACAAATTTAAAGGTACAAACTTATTCATTGTCAACATGTTAAAATTTTGTAATGGACTGGAACTGGTAAGCGGAGGGTTACAGTATCGAATCTCAAATAATTTTTTTTTGTTTAGTTTGCAAGTAAAAAATGATATGGCGAGTGATAGCCACGTTTCAGACGAGGGCCTAGCTAATTTTGATAGCAACACTTACTGGCGCCATGATATTATCTACATATGATAAACTTTCTAGAGACTCATTAAAAACTAGATTATTAAGGCCCATTTGCTGAAACGAAACTTAAGTATTTATGTTCAACTTAAACGCTTATGTTCTACTTTTTCCTCAGCGTAAACTGTCACATAAGCTCTTATGTTGAACTTAAATATTTATGTTTCGTTTCAGCAAACGGGTCTAAGAGCTTGAACAGTTAGATAAATTATTTGCTTCAAATTTGGTACACGACATTTTTGAACTCACATGCCTTCAACGATTTTGGATTTGAAAATTGCCTTCTTTTTAAATAGTATTATGTATTTACGTAAATTTAGTTTTTAAATAGCAAAATGTGAGTTACCTCGCCCTCAATAGGTGTATAATCGGAGTAATTCTTGTCTGTTACTGATATCACATTGGAAAAAAATAAAAGACTTAAATAAAAAAATACAAAAGTAATTTTAAAGTAAGAGCGTTCGACCTCTAGAAGGCTGAACCATCAAGGCTTATAAAAGATTAACACATGTAATGTACTGTATACATATGTAAAAAATCTTAACTACAAAAAATATATAAGATTTATTTAATAAACGATATTCTTAATAAAAAGCGATGAAATTCATTTAATTAAAATATTGGTTCACTGGGGCGTATACGCACTTTTCTTATTATATTGAAACGTTAACAAATTTTATTTGTTTTTACGTAAAGTTTGCGTGATACGGATTTCGCGGGCAAATTTCAAATGTTCTCGCGTCAAGATAAGTGATCATGATCAATGGTTTTTTAAGCTGGTGCAAACACCTGTGATTATGATATTAATTCTATTCAACTGCAACCTGCAACCTCAAACAAGCAGGATCATATAAACTGTAAAAGTTAAAGTGATGTGGTATTATTTTCTTTAGTACATATTTTATGTCAAAGATGTGAAAGGGCGGCAAATTTTAAATAGCGTGTGGTGGCAGGAAACGTAAATAGGTACGTCACTAGAACGCGACTCCTATGCATAAAATCTTGGAGCCTTGTGTGGTTATCTACTTCATTATAAATTTAAAATGGCAAAAATCACAAATTGGAGACTTATTTTTCATACAATTTTCATACTAGCTTTTTTTCTCAATGTTTAAGTTATGTTCTGATAAGTTACCCAGGGTATAGGTACATTTTGGAACAGGGTAATGAGCAGTGGCGTAGCTAGCCCTTTGAAGGTCACGCATAAAATTTTTTGATCCCCCTTTTGCTGGCTGGAGCAAGGCCAAAATTAAACACTTGCGTCAGCATATTAGATACATTAAATTAAAAAGTATAAAAGAAAGGTAGGTACTTTACATTATCATGTGGTAGGAATGTAGATGATACCTTTTGTTTTATAAAAGTTGTACTATATGGCAAGTTTTGGTTTCGTAAAAAAAATTGAAGTCGAGATTTTGATCAAACCCGACATTACGATGATAGGGAAGACGAAAAAAGTGGGTCTCGCAATTCCGTCCGTCTGTCTGTCTGTCTGTGGACTTGCTAACAGCCTAAACCCATGGGCCGATTTTAAATAAACTTGGTATAAATTGTTTTTTGGAACATTCCCCCCACATTTTTTTTTCATTTTCTTTTTAGGACCAAAAATAACGGTACCTGACATATAATTTTGTTTAGCATTTTTAGAAAATCTTCTTTCTCTCAAAAACGGCTCGACAGATTTTTCTAAAAAAAAATCAATACACTTTATTGCGAACATATGTATATGTGTGAAAATTAAATTTCCAAAAAGTGGTTTTAAATGGTACCTCCCATAGAACCATTTTTTTTTTGTTTTCGTTTTTCTCGAAAAGGAATAGACTGATTTTAATAATTTTTTCTTATGAAGAATCTTCGGAAAAATTTAAATAGTATTGTAAGTATACCAAAATTTTTAAAAAAGAATTTTTTGCATTTTTAAAAAAAGTTTTTTTTTTGAAAACCAAGTATTTCGAAAACGACTTGGTTGATTTTCATGAAACTTGGTAACAAGCGGTTTGTTAACATTTTCTAAAATATTTTGAACAAACATTTTTCTTATAGTCAAAATTAACGGTACCTTCCAAACAAGTGTTAAAAAACCGTTACAGAAAATATAATTTTTCTCGAAAACGACTTCTACGATTTTGATTTAATTTGTTCTAAATACTAATATTAGTATGTTCTACGATCTGCCAACTGCAAAATTTTCAGTTAGCTAGTATTAAGAGTACCTCACATAGAACCATTTTCTTTATTTTAGACTATCTCATTATATGTGCTACCGATTTAAATTTGATTTTTTATACAAAAGCTTCTCAAAAATTTAAATCATACTGCATATCAAAATTTTCAAAAAAAAAACAAATTTTGAATTTAAAAAAAAAAAAATTCAAAATTTTTTTTTTGAAAATTTAATAATTCAAAAACGGGTAGATGATTTTTTTCGAAATTTAATTTTAAAGTCGACATAAATAAATACTAAAGAATTGTTTACCAATTTTTGTTCTTAAAAATTTTTACAAAATTTTATATATAAAAAATTAATTTAAAAAAAAAAACCAATCCTACGATTTTATTATTTTTTTCTGTAAAACTAAGATTAGTTAAAGAAATCAGATAGTGTACTTGTCTTAGCTCTCAAAACAATTTAAGAAGACTTTTTTAACAAATTTATTTCGCATTATGTTGATTTTTAATAATTTTTTAATTTAAGGTCTATAATATATAATATTAGTTTAAACTTAAGGCTCCCATAAAAAATTATTCACTTATAATACACTCAATTTTTAAAATTCGAAGAAACTTTTACTACAAGAGGAGTTTGTGCGATCCAGTCGTGCGATTTTTTTTCTGCAAATGTACTAATTAAATCTTTCAAAGTTAAACACGATTTTTCAGATTTTTGGCTTTTCAGAGGCCCCGAATCATTGATATGTCTGATTCCAAATATCCTTAACGGTATTTTGAGGTGGTTTTCTTTAGCCTTTGTACTTTTAACACACTGCGCTAAAATTTGGGGGTTATTGTATGTAAAAATAAAAAAATAAATTTGATGGCACAACAGCTCATGAAGAACTAGGGCCTAGTGACTTACAACTCTCAACCATTCCTGTGTGCGTGTCTGCAGGAATGGAGGGGACCTACAGTTTATTGCCGAATCCGAACGGCTAACGAGCGGCACTTTTCTGTGACAGGAGATACTCTTGGAGGATTTGTCAATTCCTCGCAAGAGGCAGTAGCCGTTTTTTCTTTAAATAAATAGGTGGCGAGGCTGGGGATCGAACCTTAGACCTCCGGCATGACAGTCCATCGCACTATCCATCACGCCACGGCTACTACTGGGTTATTGTATGTACATCTTATTAATCGCAGAACATTTTAAACATCAAACATCTCACAAAGTCACCCAAAAAAGCTTACCTTTGAGCTCTTAGACAAGACTTTTCTTTAAGCTTGTATGTATTAAGAGAAATTATTTTTAAAAATGCCAAAGGACTTCTCATGTTCCCGCTTAACTCAGAGTCCCAATCACATAAACTGATTGGTGGATTGGAAAGTACATCAGCAATATAAATTTAACTATAAAAAAAAATAACATGTTTTTTTCAGACATTAATAAACCCACATAAAAACCTTTTTTTATGACAATTTTGTGTTCCATAATTAAATTCATAATTAGCCAATTACATGAAGCGTCCGTTAATGAACTTGCATGTTCGGCACATTATTGGCTCAACATCGTCCAAAAAACCTTTAACTTTCTCATTTGGTGGTTTTATTATACATGCTTCGTCTCCATTGAACCGATTTCTGTTTCGAATCTTCTTACAACCACTTTTGGACGTCGTCGTCATCGTCGACTTGAATCGCATCGGTCGACGTATCGTTGTCTTCTTCTTATTCTGCTGATGTCGATACTCTACTGACCCAAAAAAACGAATCCCAATCCTGATCGAAGAGTGCATCGCAAATCGTTTGCACATCTCTTCGGCAGAACTCCAGATAATTCGCCACACGTCCATCGCTGGTAACCGACAAAACTTTGACTTTTTAATCGAACAACCTCGAGATCATAGTCCGACTTAGCTCTAGGTATAGGTACAGTCTTTTGTTTGAAGATCAAGATCCAGAACAAGAGGGTAGAATAAAATAAGAATTAAAGAATAAAAAAAAAAAAAAAACAAGAAGATGAATTCCATTCCAATTGACCTAGTGGCCAGAGTGGAGAAGCAAATGGGGTTGACACGCTATACACCATACACGTCGTTGGCGATAGCTTGAAGAGAGAGAAGTATCGCTGCTGCATGGACACGTCTCTGTGTGACTGGAGTGACCACCATCGAGCAAGACTGGGATTGGTTATCCGCCAGCAATGGTGGACTAGATCAATTGACAGCAATTATCATTGTGTGCTAGTTACGTTGCACAAGCGCAACTAGAGACCCTAGATCCCCAGAAGAACACATAACATCTGTCGCTGGATACAACAACACGCTGAGACTGTGGCAAGGTAATCTGGAATAATATGTCTCTAGCTGGGGGTAACCTTTTACTTATACACTTAGGTAGGCGCAAGGCACGTTTCCGCATGCGCAGTTTGTCTACCACGGCTTCAATTGGACAGTACAATGGAAACTGCCGAGATCCGAGAATCGTGTGCAATCCTTTTTATTAGGGGGAACGGCTTGGTGGTATTTTGCTCCATAGAGACGCGGTAGTGCGCACAGGCAACAGAAATTGGACCCAGCGCAGAAGTGTCGTAGTTAAATAGGAGATGTCAGTTCTGGGCAACTTAAGGCTATAGGATGAGATAATGGTGGCCTCATGAGTAAATCAATTTAAATTAGTCGTTCGAAAGTGGTTCTCTGTTAAAAGCTGAACGATATCGCAGTTAAATCTACAGACGTCTGCCGTTCGAGAGTGTTTGACCGTTTTTCGATAGCCCAATCAAGCCAGGTATTTTGTGCGGCTAAATTATTCACACGAAACGGCAGAGGGCTCTCTATATCGTTTATTAGAAGAAAACAACAATAAATAGAACCACTCACTTTAAGCATGCGATGTTACAGTTTGACCAATTATTGCTTGAGGCTCTAGGTAATAGTTGTAGTATATGGAGGTTGTAATATCAGCTTTATAGATTAAAAAAAAGCCTTTCTAAAATTCCTAAGTCATTTCTGGAAGGATTTATCTCTGTTATGCATATTTTTGCTGATGCATGCAAACGAATTAGAATGTGAAGTCGTGTAAATCATAATTTAACCTGAATTCTATTAAGGATTTCTCAGAGTTATTGCTTTCTTTATTTAAACGTTTATATTTGCTACATACTTGGAAAATTTCAAAAGAATGATTTGGTGGTATACAAACAGAATGTTTCGTTTTTTGACTCTTGCTGAGATTTTTACAAAAAATTAAGAATTTTACAAAGAATTGTTTTCATGGTCTTCCTAACATTGATTTGTTTTTCCTTAAATATAAATCTTGCCGATGAGAATTTCGGGCTTAATATTAAGATTCTCAACAAAAATTAAGAAGCAATTTAATGGACAAATAACGAAATATTTGTCTGAGAAGTGGCTACGGAATAAAGTACGGTCAATTCGAATTTTCAGTTTCAAATTTCCTTTGATTTTTTTACCAAATCTTAAATATCCTTCATTACCTCTAAAAGTGTTTTGTATTCCTAATGCTATTAGAAACTATCAAATTTATCAAAATAGAAATTAATTTTTCTCAAATGGAGTTTTAATTCAGAACTGCTAAAGAACTCTTGATCGCAAGAACTTGCTCTTGGAATTAAATCTGTAGCTTAAAGAAAAGATGTATGTTAACGGTGCAATACCTAAAAATAAACGTATAGCAGCTACCTGTTCTAGATGACCAAAATCAAATATTCGAATTTCGCCTCTATGGAGTCACATAAAAACGCTTTGTACCAAATTTTGAAGAAAATAGGCCCACCCATGTGGACACACGGACGTACAGACGCACATCACATACCGACGGACCGGATGACGAAAAGTTTTTTTTCTGACCCCTCCATCATCATTATGCAGGCCCGTAGCCAGGATTTTGTTTCGGAGGGGGCTTGATTCATAGCTCATAACCAAAACTTGGCATTTCATTCTGACTTTTGTAGACTAAAGACCATTTAAAGCTATTTTGAATCAATTATTTAACGAGGAATTTTTGTATTAAAAAAGAATCCTTATAAAAAAATTTAAAACTTATTACTTTTTTTTTTAATTTCAATTTTTTTTAATTAATGTACATAAATATGTGTATATGTAACAAATTATTACCTTTTTTATTTTATTTTTTCATAGCAGAAGTAGACGTATTAATTTTTTGAATCCGCTGAGCCAGATATACAGCGAAAGATGGTCTGTCATTTTCTCTAACCTTATGAAGACTTTAATAATCACCATCAGATAAATGGAAGCCAAGATATACCCAGCTTCTTAAGCGAACCTTATTGGCATTTTTTGGATACAATTTACAAGGTAAATGCTGATAAAGTTCGTTTAAAATGCTAATATCTTGGGTTCAATATTAATTTGGTGATGAATACTAAAGTCTTTACGCTTAGAGAAAATTACAGAGCAACTTTTCCTAATATTAAAAAGCCTCAGTAGATTACGATTCTGGTTTATAAAGTCTTGTATGTTTTTACGAAATTAAGTTCTTGTCAAGTTGCGAGGTGGATTAAAAAACATTTCTGAAAACATCTTCGGAATTTTGTCTTATGTTATTAAGAGAAATAAGGCTTTCCTTATATTAAAATCATTTCGGGAGGGGGTTCAGCCTCTCGATCCCCCCCTCTGGCTACGTGCCTGTCGTAATGTCAAATTTGTTTACAACCTCGATACTTGCCCTAAAGAGCAATAAATCATGGATAATATCGATGACTCGAATTCACTATGTGAATGAATGATGGAAATGATGGATTCTTCCTCAAAATCATCGTCAGCAGCAATCACAATAAATTATGTACATACATACATATAAGCTAAATATTAAAACAGTTATATTTTTTTCTTTTATGATCATCCCAAGAAAATTTAATATGCCGCGGCGCGGCAGACTTGTGTCCCACCATTAATTTCATTGCATTTCTTTAATATTATTTTTTGAACGCTGCCAACTGATATTCCAATAATCTTTCCAGTAGTGCTGGAAAATTGGTTGGTTGGTGGGTTAAAATAAAAACAAAATTTTTTGAAATTACCAATGTACTTACATTTTTCTTTTATTTTATTTCTTTAATTTAACCTTTTTATTTGTTTTTATTCATTTGTTAAATTTGTATTGTGTTTTTTTATAGTGTCGTGTATTTTAAAGTGTAAGTGAACAAATACTCGGTCTCGCTCTGGATCTCGCTCGCACCTATTATGCAATTTTCTTTTATTGTTTCTTAGTTTTTGTGGTCCAATTGCTTAATAAATTTTTGCATACTGCACTTCTTTGTAAAAAAGCCTATACAACGATATATAATTAATATGCCTTCATCTTTTGAAGACCGCGTAAATTGTAATACAAAAATCGTGTTTGCCGTTTTATTATAGGATGATATCTTTTTGCTTTGGCAAGCTTTTTGAAGATTCAAAAGTATTTTCTTAGTTTCGTCATTCCTTATACATATTTCCATATTTATGTTCAGTGTGCAATCATGTATGTATATATTGTATAAGACTTAGCTTTTAAAATAGCGTAATCCTTACATAATATTCTCACTAACAAAACAAAAAAAAAAAAACAACAACCACTAATTGTCCCCGAAAAATCCATCAAATATCATTTCAATCTTCATTACCCAACAACATTGTGCATGTTGAAATTATGACAAATCCTTAAAAATTATGATTTATGATCTGAAAATTCCATCTGGTAAATAAAACTCACCACCAAAAAAAAAAAGACAAAGTAACATATAACTTAACAAATTTGCGCTGTAATCCTTCTCATTACGGAAAATGAAAGCGAAAACTCACAAATCTCAAGGCTGAATGCATTCGCATCGTCACAACCACTTTTCTTCACTGATTGCTGCATATCGTCGTATCATCACCAGCACGGTTGCCACTAGGACTAATAATAATGCCAAAATAAATATAAAAAAAAAAAATAAAAACGTTGCTAGCTATTTTTTCAAATTTAGCAAACAAATTACATATTTTTTTGTACATATTCTTAATCGATTTATTTTAATTCCAATTGGTTGAAGATGAAAAGTTATTAAGAAAAATTATTCAGCTTCCTATTTCGCACATTTCCAAGTTGAAGAGACTTAAATCTTTTGAAATAACAGCAGTCAACTGACTTACTGACTAAAACCTTTAAATGGTAGTTAAACTTTGACTTTAGGTACTTCAAATTGAAGAATTTAGATTGTTTCTACTTTTGTTAAGGGACTAATTTTTGGTTTTTTTTTTTTTTTCGAAACTATGAATTTACAAAACTTGGTGAAATTATTTTTATTTAATTTTTTAATTTATTAAAATTTTTTAATTTATTTAAAAAATATTTCTACCAACAGTGGTAACCTTTAACACCGGGTCAGAATTGCATGTTGCACACAATCCCACGATTTGTCGCATAAACGGTTTTTTTGTTAACGCGCGCCAATGCCGCAGGCTTCATGCCGCCTTCAGGCTGACACCAGATTAACACTTACTGCAGTTTTTCCGCTGACAGATTTTTCATAATTTCTGACAGAGCCCAGCTGCTCTTGGAGCATTATGCTCGTTGTCATCATCATCATCACCATCGTCGTCCGTCGGCCGTCAGTCGTGCTGATGGTTGTTGTTTTGTTATATGGTCGTCATAACGCACGCACTCCGGACTTCAGACTCCAGACTCCAGAGTATCCATCCGCATGTGTCATATTAATCAAATTTATTGTGCCTGTTTTATTTTTTGCAAGCGCTGATTTTATCTGTCAGATGGCCCCCCAAAAACAACCTTTTTACATGTGATGCCCTCTGGTGCGAGTGCGAGTGCGGGTAGCATCAACGTTGTCGTGGGAAACAGGCAATCATCTGTCAGAGTCAGAGATCGTAAACATTTTAGCTTTGTCATTTTTACAGCGGGAAATTACCGACTTGGACTTCGAGTCCGCATTTCTGTGGATTTTGTAATCGCTCGGCTAAAAGGATTTTTTTTTTATCGATGATGATTGTTTCTCAAGGTTATGAGAATTTAATTTTTGTATACCTCTCTTAATTTTGACTTCAAAAGAGATAGCAACTGACAGCAACTTCATTTTAATGGATAATAATTAAGAGCACAGTATACAGCTAATTAGGGTATTGGTCTGTGCTGTGATGGAAAAATGTGTTACATGATTGCACAAATTAACACAAAAATAATGTTACGTGAGTTTTGTTTATTCGTTATATATATGTGTATGTGTATTTATCGCATTCGAAGATTACAAAATATTTTTTTAAGATCATTTATTTGACATTGAATAGGTCACAGTCATAGTTAAATGAATGCTATCAGTAGGAAGGCACGATCGCAACTATTTGCTAACCAAATGCGTTCATTAACGCTTATTATTGTTTTGATTGTTTTCTTTCTTTTTTTCCTGGTTAGAGTATCGATTAGGAAGATAAAAGAAAAACCACAGGGTTAAAGAGCAGCAACCGTCTTATTTAACTTGTGAAGCAAATAAAAATACGTTCGGTGGATGAATATTTACAAATATTTTTGTGGTGAGAAATTGTGCAATAGTTTTTCGGGATCAGAAGATGGTTTTGGAAGGAATTGTCAGGGAAATGTGTTAAAAGTACATGGGCATGATCTTTAAATTGTTACTCAATCAATGTTGTTTTTTTTGGTTTGGTCCGAACAGCCTAGATCAGGGGCCAAATCAACGCATCAGTAAGCTCTTGAGGTCACTGAATTATTTCAATTGGCACTACCGTTTATAATGTATTTTAAATGGAGCAGTAGTGCCAAAGTAAAATATTTGAGTAACGTATATGGCCCAATCACTGATGCGGTAACTTGGCCCCAGGACCCAATTAGTGCTTGAGTCCACGACTGTTTTGGTATCATATATGGCTCTATGGACCAGTGAATTACTTATTCCAGGTCTTGTTTGATCAGTAAATGAATTTTGTCGGAAATACCATAGGATCGTATATTTTGGTGTGACTCACCTAGGATTCTTGTCTGCTTACTCAGCACTACATAGGATCTCTGACGAAGGCTTCGATTTGTCCATTTTTTTTTCTCTTGTGGCGCTTCAGCTCTTGAAGAACCCAGTGACTCATACAACTTTCAACCATTCATGGGTGCTTGCGTTATCGCCAGGAATAAAGAGGAACTACAATTCCAACGGTTACAGGTGAAACGCTGGGTCACCACTGATAGATATAACTAGTTTCGAAGGGTTTAAGGACTTTGTCTACCTTGGCCTTTTTGTAACCTCGAAAAATCATATCAGTGCAGAGATCAAGCGAAGAATCGTATTCTTGCCAATCACTGTTTCCTCGGGCATTAAAAATGTAAATTCATCTCTCAGAGAACCAAGGATGCAAGCCCTTGATCATTGCAGTTCTTCTGTATTGGGTTAAGGCATAGACCTTGTCAAGAACGGATGAAAATTTTCTTGGGTGCTTTGAGAAGAAGATTCTTCGGGTGATTTTTGATCGAAGGAGTTCGGAAGACCTGCTTAAGAAGCCAAAAATATAGCAGCTAAGATAGTAATGTATCACGCGGGAGATATCGAATCTGAAGCACCGAGCGGCCCGACGAGTCTTGCGAACATAACCTTGATGGCCTGCGCGTAACTAGAAACCGAGCCCACGCATGGGAGGGGCTTGTTGTTTCAAGGGTGATTTCCAATGCCGCGTTGGGCGTCGCTTTGACAGATTTTTCTTTCAACGCAAAAGCTCACACATAGCAATTTAAGCAAATTGTTTACAATGACGCGTTGGGTATTATGTTACGATTTGGCACCTATTAGCATGTACACAAACCAACGTAACATAAGCTACCTCAACGTTAAAGTTGAAAAAAATCAACTTCTGCGTGCGTTTTGACAGTTAAATTAATGGTCGAATTCCTTTCAACAAAAAAATCGATTTATTTAGAAGAAAAAATTGGTTTTTTTGTACAAATTCCTTTTATTGAAAGAAAAAAATCGATTTTGTTTAAAAAATAATAGAATAGTTTCTTGAAAGGAATTCGAAATTATAGTTATGTAGGTTCATTTTGATTTTCAGGTTCTCTTCAAGTCGTCTGTCATGTCGACGCGTTCGTAAAGCTTGTAAACGTATACGTAAGCGTCTCTAACGCGAACGCGCCATTGGAAATCAGCCTTCAAGCTGTAGTCTATCCTAGACTGCGAGCGCCATCTAATGTTTAGTAAGGAGTAACATGTTAAGGCACTTTTTTATGACAAGAGATACTCTTTGAGAATTTTTTAATTTGATGCAAGAAGCATTTCCTATGGAAATCTCAAGTTTTTCCACCAAGCTGTAATTGGCCGGGGCTGCAGGCGTCCGAAATTCTTCCAATAAGATTACTATTTTATTCATCGGGATATTCTAAACGAAGTTAATCGAAATTAAATGAGTTAAATTTGGATGTAGTTTCTGCCTTTTTATCCATAAAACACATGAACAACTATATTTATTTACAGAATAAACTTTTTTTTTTTTACAATATTCAACTCTCAGACCTTTATGAGAAAAGATTAATAACCCGGATAAAAGATAAACCGAACATTCGTAATAGTAATATAATTGTCCGTCAATACCATTCTCACACATGTACATATATACGTTCAGTTTGAAAATAATGGGCTATAAAATTGAAACCCAACCCATAAAAAAGCTGCTGCTGCATCACCTTAACAAGGAAATATGAATTTTTAGTACCTTTACCTCACGTTGTACTGAAATTCCAACCAGCATGATTTGTCACACCCATAACACTTTTCCCGTAAAGTTCAACCAACCAACCAACGACCTTGTTTGTTGCATTCCATTCATCTAGTCTCTAGTGCTAGTCAGTCCATTTCATATACATCATCCATCATCATCATCATAGATTCGTTATTCGGACTGGACTTCGACTTGACCGACCATCAGTAACAGAAAACAGAATTTAATGTGGCTCGACTCTCTAGTACAGGCGCACATGTATCCATCAGGAACACATCTATTTCTATCTATACACCTCATCGCACACGCAGCTCAGTGGCTCTGGACTCTGGAACAGTCATGCTTGCACGCTTGCGCACATTTAAAACTCTTCAAGTTAGTTAGTCAAACAACAAGAACAACAACGCCAATATAACAGCTACAGAAAATCCAAATGCGCATGCCTCTCGACAATCTCTTTTTTCCAATCGTGTCTGGAGCTAGAGTGTTGGCAAGAACCATAAAGATGCATCTATTCCGCCACTGTTTAGCATGATTATGCGGAATACCAAATCAGTTTTTCCATTCTATAGCTCATTACCCTTAGAAAATCACTCTCTGTGTGTACAAATCATCTTAAGGATGAGAATTGACCATCACATTAAACCCAGAAAAAGAAGAAGAAGATGAAGTCAGAGAAATGTTTCCCGTTCGCGGATATGGACAAATAAAACTAACTTTTTCGAATTCCAAGACTAGCTATAGCTAGCTTATAGTTATTTATTTTTCAATGACAAACGAGAAGAGTTGTTGGAACATCATCACGAGGAGATAATAGCAGAAGAAACAATAAAAATTCAAAATGCCTAGTTCACGATTGCACGAAGAGAAAGTGCCATATCTATACTGGAGGATTTTTTATGTTAAGATTATAAGGTTTTGATGATGGAAGAAGAAGTTCTTTTGTTGCGCAAATTTTGAAGCAACTATGCCAAAGCCGTAGCTAGGAAAATATTTTTGGGAGGATGAAATAAATAAATTGGGTGGCATAACAGATCGTGAAGAGACAGGGGCTAGTGAATTGCAACTCTCAATTTGGAGTCAATTTTTTTTTTGAAAATTGTCGCCCCTCCTATATAATTTTTTTTTGTTGTCTCAAGCGAAACAGTTTAAACAAATTTCAAAACTCCGTAATGTGATTTTCTTGGAAAAAAAATCTGAAACACAGTTGCCTCACAATTATTTTGGCGTTGGCCATTGTAGCCCTGGCGTGATGGTTAGTGCGATGGACTGTCATGCCGGAGGTCTAAGGTTCGATCCCCAGCCTCGCCACCTATTTATTTAAAAGAAAAAACGGCTACTACCTCTTGCGAGGAATTGACAAATCCTCCAAGAGTATCTCCTGTCACAGAAAAGTACCGCTCGTTAGCCGTTCGGATTCGGCAATAAACTGTAGGTCCCCTCCATTCCTGCAGACACGCACACAGGAATGGTTGAGAGTTGTAAGTCACTAGGCCCTAGTTCTTCATGAGCTGTTGTGCCATCAAATTTAATGGCCATTGCAGCTAATTAATTGTGAGGTGAAGGCGGTTGCGTATGCGGATGATTTGGTATACTATTGGTGTCAGGAAAGTTCCCGCCCGTGATCAGTGAGATTACAGAGATGGCATTGAATAAGTTTAGTAACTGGGCTACATGGACTAGGCGTTAATCAAAGTAAAACTGAACTGGTGCTTTTTACTACCAAAACTAAAATACCACCCTTCACTCTACCCCGACTCAACGGCCAAACTCTTTCATTGTCCTCCAGTGCGAAATATCTGGGCATAGTTATCGACCCTAAATTGAAATGGAAACTGAATATTGGGTCTTCTATTTCTATGACTGCAGCAAAGCGGAAAAAAAGTCGTCGAAGATGATACTTTGGTCGTACAAAGCTGTGGTACGACCAACCCTCACATATGGTTCGATTGTATGGTGGCCGGCTCATCGATAAGCTTAAAAAAGTACAAAGAACAGCTTGCGTTAGGACCACAGGGGCCTTGAAAACATGCTCAACGGATGTCTTAAACGTTTTCCTACATCTTTTACCACATGACTTACATATGAAATAGGTATCTTGTATACTGCAGTGCGATAAGACTAAAATAGTCGAATTGTTGGTTTGCCAGGCCATATGGACTTAGCAATATTACAAAATCAATTCCCATGGATTGATTTTACTGACTACTGCACTCCTACTCTGGACCTCAGTACGGATTTTAAAGGTATTTTTCCTTCCATGAAGGACTGGAAAGATGATCTCGTGACGAGAGGCTTTGACACAACTATCTTCACTGATGGTTCAGATGGTTCAAAAATGGAGTGTTGAATTGGTTCAGGTGTCTTTTCTGAATGTCTGAATATTTCAAAATCTTATCCGCTACCCAACTTCACTAGTGTTTTCCAGGCGGAATTATTGGCAGTTAGGGAAGCATGCAGGATACTCAAACAAGATCCTAACCAGAACCATAATACTGCCATCCTAACAGACAGTCAGGCAGGGAAACGAGCGGGCAGACGAACTGGCCAGGCAGTGATCAGCCCTTCATAACTCTGTTGCGGAAAGAATCAACATTCCTCTTGGGGTTATGAAGAGCAATATATTCTAACGATATAACCACTACTTGACTAGCTGCCACGATCTAATCACCGCCTAATATGCTCTCATGTGACAACAGCGCCATCTTGTGTAATTTTGTGGATCTTTTGAGAAAGAGGGATATGCGCGGAATGGAATACAACGCCGTCTCTCTCTGGAAAGGAACCTTCTAGAAGGCTTTTGGTCTAGAGCTTTCGATTAGAGCCTCGAACATTCATCTCACTATACATATAAGGAGAAGCTCTTCAGCACACAGCACAGTTTATTTTTGAAAGCGAAATTGTAAAGTTCGAAGTTAAAAATATCCGGAAGTGAATTTAAGTTGTATACTATTGAGATTAATGATTAATAAAATATTTGAAGTGAAGTAAAGTGTGTTTAATTTGAAAAGGAAATAATTTGACGGTTGACATAAGTTAAAAAGAAATAAGTTTTATATCGAACCGTATAGTAAAACGTTACAATATTTTTCATTTTTCTTAATGAATCCAACCGTTAGGTGGCGCAGTTTAGCTGACTGCATCATATCAAGAAAAACTTGGTCCAGTAAAACTCGTACAACTGACCTGATATGCTATTCTCGCCTGGGTCGTTGTGACCTTTTCTGGACACATGCCGATCGGAGAACATGCGGTGAAGCTGGGAATCCCTCATAATACTCATTGTCGTAGTTGTGGGGAACAGCAGGAAAGGGAAACTGTCTTTCATTTTCTCTGTAAATATCCCGCTCTGGCCAGAATGAGAGCACAGTCATTTGGAAAGGCCTTTTCCGACGATCTCAATGAACTCTTCGAACTGAAGATCAAAGATTTGATCTCTTTCCATATCTTCCGTCAGACTCACTAGACCACAAGCCAGGTGGTTAACGGATTTCTGAAACCAACAATCTGCCTAGCCTGGCGTTTCGTCCCGAAAATCCCCTTACAATACTGTTTTAAATAAATAGGTCACACGAGTTATGGTATCAAAACGGCGCTCTTCAGTGCTAATTGGGTCCCGAGCTTAGGTTGCTCAGGGCCGCCATTTCTACCTACCTAATTAAAATCGTTTGAGCCGTTTTCGAAATAAAAAAATGAAAGAAACGAAATCTTTGTATAGGAGCTACCCGTTTAAGATGTGATAAAGCAGGAACTTGAATTTAACTTCTAGCATCGCTTAAAAATAGTGATCTATACCAAATTTGAACCAAATCTGTCTTTCCAAAAAGCGGCGACACGGAGTCATAAGCCCACTTATCAACAGACGGTATGACGAAACCCTCATTTTCGGACTTCCCCATCATCATAGTTTTTTTTTTTTTTTTTTTCTAGAAAGTATTAGACCTATCACGTCTTAACTTCCTTTTATTGCTTATGATAGTTACAAACAAACTTCTTGCAAAAGCCGCCCGTACGCATATAAATTAGTTTCCTGTGTAACTTAATTACCACGATGCAAATATATACTCTCTTTTACACTTTGAATATCTGATCACAATCTTTAAACTAAACTCATGACATAAGTTAAACCATATTTTACACGTATTCTTTTAGCAAATACCTCCTTGTCTAATATCGTCTGTCCTCCGGGACTAAGTAACAACTCATGCTTGAAAAAATAAATCAAATTAACTTTCAGTTGACTTCATATGTCTCTTCTATGCACGGAGATCTAGTCGGAGTGCAAGAGTCCGAAATAAATCATGCAAACACGTGATCCAGCGATCATATCAAACTTTATGACGCCACAGGGCGTAAGGTCACTCTATGGCTTCGGCACTCCTCCGCATGCAAATCTATCCTAGGATTACCTACACTCCCGGACAACATGGCGTCGTCAGTCGTTGCTGCTGCCGTTATTCTTCGTCGGTGTCGATGGTGTGGTAGTAGCGCATGAATTCGTCCGGCTGGCGCTACGTGAGAGTGTGATTAGAAAATTAAGCGCTTAACTTTTCACTTCACTAAATGCGGAAGTCTTAGCTCTGAAGTGATCTAGAGCAGATGGTTATTGCAAACGTTGCTCATTAAACTCTTAACACAAAGATCCATAGTAGGTATCTACATATATCATGAAAAAAATGAATAACAACATTCCAAGTGCTATCCTATTGAAGATCAGTGATCTTCGGTCAGGCAAACCTAATTGGATTGGTTGGTATTTAACTTGGTCTTCAATTAAATCCAACAAATGTCTCTTCTTCTTGATGATGAAGAGGATATCAAATGTCGGAACAATCGGATTCTCATCGATCACCAAAATGATCGTTTGTTTCGTCTTCAATTGAATATTCAATGGCCGAAGAGTTCAACGAACTCCTCTCACATTTCCCAACCAAGAGTGACCTTTTCTGTGAGAGAGTGTCCCCTGGCATGCATGTGATGCCCATATATGTCTTGATCACTGATCGAGTTTAGATCCAAACTTCAATTCGAATACACATTGAGATGTTACAACATTTATGCGAGATCGCAATTAGCGCTGAGGCTGCATTCGTAGTAGAGAAGACGATGATTTCTTCATTCGCTGTGTCGTGTGATCTGATCATCATTGGTCAGTTCAAGATGATTGGGGTACTCTTGCTTAGAAGAATCTTTTTTCTCCCTAACATTCCATAATTTTTTCATAAGTTTTTTCTATAATTTTGTTCTTTTTTTTGTTTGTTCTTCTTTTTTAGGACGACAACATGAGTGATCAATGCAGCTTGACACAAGCTGGCCTAGAGGAATACAACAGTCGATCGTACTATGATCAAGCCGTCTTCCATCATCAGAAGCAATCATCGTATGCCCAATCGGAAGGCTATCACAGTTATGTGTCCAGCTCGGATTCAAGTTCAGCAACACCATTCTTGGATAGGTGAGTTTTTTTTCTGTTTGTTTAGTATATTTCCTTCTATCTATCTGCCTACTTGAAGCAACTACTTTTCTGATTTTGAAATATGTCGTTTGGTATCGCGCGATCCTATTTTGTCGATCGTACGACAAGTGCATGTGTGTTAGGTATTTTCTTTGGTTTTTTTTTTGTTTGTTGTTAAGATGCTGTTTTTATATTTGTCGACGATCTAAGCCACGACGGAAATGAAATCAATTAACAAGACAGCACAACTTGTCGCATTGCGACCAGGTAATGTTGATGCCCGGATTTGGATTTAGACGATCAGGATCAAGGTGTGATCATGGTGATTATAAATTATTGATCAGCAAGGTGGGACTGGGAATGGTAATTTCGGCGAGGAGATAATGTAGATTCGCCTCGAGCGTTTGAGTTTGGTGCAGATTCTTTCAGCTTTATAGGACAAATATATTCACTAACTAATTGAATTGGGATCGGCTATCGTTCGTGAGATATATTGCCCGTAAGTTTCAAGGCAAACAAAAAACCAATTTAAATTGGTTAACTTTTTTAAGCACAAAGGCTAATTGGTAATTTTTTCACAAATAAAGTTCCAACAGTTCAGCATAAATTTAGCACATTATGTTGGTTAATTTGACGTTGGTTTAAATTTGAGGTAAACTTTTTATTTCATGCGATCCAAAAACCGCTGGTCCTCGTGAATGTCTTCCATACTAATACATATGTATACTTAAAGGCATTTACAAATTATCTTAGCAGTTATTTATAATTTCACTACATTTTTGTAAAATATTTTAGAGCAACCTCATATTTGTATCTTTGAATTTAGAATAAAAATATGTGGACTGAGATTGCTACCCTGTGGGATATCGCACCCTGTTTCTATTTCATTAAAATTGAAAAATGCGACGGGTAAAAATTTTTAAATTAAGAAGTTGACAAGAGTCAAATTTCTGACCCAAATTTCTTTCGCAGAATTAAGCACTAGTTTTGGAAATATATTATTTTGTATGACTTAAGTCACTAGCCCTCCATTTAATTTAGGTTAAGTATTGATAGTGAAGTGAAAAATTTAGGAGTTAAAATATTTAGTAATATGCCTGTTTGTTTACTTTCCAAAACTCCCAATTTCTACCAAAATTTTTTAAAATATTAAAAAATACATAAATTACACTGTATCTATACTTTAAACAGAGTATTACTTTAATAAAAAATAATAAAAGTCAAGGAATATATTTTATCAAAAGTTGGTAGACATTATGTTCGTTTTATTGGAAATTTTATAGCTAGCACAATAAAATTTCCCTTGGTGAATAATAACAAAACCAAAAGTGCCGATAAATAAGCCAGTAAATTAGTGAACATAAAACTGGACAAAAAGTGTGGACTTGAACCTTGAATGTCGGTAACGTAGTTTGTTTTTCACTGACGAAACGATATGAACACAGCCAAAAAAATTGAGCGTACATAAAAGTGGATATAGCGTTTTATTGAACTTGTATAGCTATGCTAGCCTTGAATTACCAATAAAACACATCTATTTTTGAAAATGTTGATCCTGTTTCTTATACTGACGATGGTACTTAGATAATAGAATTGCTGCTTCTCCACAATCAGCATTGCCATGACAATTTTTTTCCAAATTTTAAAATAATGGAATTGTCAAGAATAAATTGTAAAAACAATGATAAATTTATCATTATCTGACAAAGATAAAATTTTCATGACAAATTTTTCGTTCTATTTTATTTTATGTACATAATTATATTTTATGAACAGCAAATTTGCCATTCCAAAAACATGTCCGTCTTTGATGTATGAAAAAGTCTTTCTGTTCTTCTGGAGTAATAGTTAGTGCGCTGGACTATTCGATTCCCGCCGGCAGCTTCCACCCAAAAAACAAAAACATTGACGCAAACTTTTGGATTATGTAGTATGATGTTTGTAACGAAGTTACACACTTTTTTCCCTCATCGCTAAATAATAATCATTCTACCTACCACCACACGTCGCGCTCAACGACGATTTAACTGTCACCTCAATTATTATTTTTAAAATTCAAATAATAACATCCGCCAGCCACCGGATACGGTTCACCGTCATCAGCCAGATATATAAACACATCAATATGATGTGACGTTGGACGAGTTTTTCTGCACTTTTAAAAATTCACATTTACTCCTTCCCACGAATATGATAAGTAAATGTGCAATTTGTATGGGAATTCGTCTTCTGCCTTTACCAGTGTTGTGCGTACCATTCTCGAGTACGAAAGGAGAAGTACCAAGAAACACACTGCTGAGTGCGTGGTGCACTAGATAGTAGAGTTGAGTGATCGATCAATTTAGTTCGAATCGTATAAATGAACTAGTTCGTTCATTTTAGTTCAATTTAGTTCACTTTACAGAAAATTTAAAAACTGCAAGCAAATCTAACCTTTTCAATTATTCCTAAAAGTAGCTGTGTCGTTACTTCAGAGATCTCGGAGGAATCCGTATTCTCAGAAATATAAACACAATCACAAAAATTCCTCAGTTTTGCTGTCAAAAAACTGAGGAAGGGTTTTTTTGGATTCGTTGCTCAATTATTTTCTGTCGCAGTAAATCAAATAGAAATAAATGAAAAGCAAGTGTTTTTGAGGAATCTTGTTTATATTTAATGCTCCTGCTCTTTTAAAGTGACGGAGAAAAACTAATGATCGCTCTGAAATATAAACTGACCAAATTAGTTGTAAGATAGTTTCGCGAACTGTCACTGTGCTTTTTGGTGGAGAACAGAGAAGTCAATCATGACAAGGCAGAAGAGATCAGCTAAATCGTGTATCTCTTTTGCATGCCAGTGGAATGTAGAAATTTAAATATAGACATAGACAGACACTAGTAAGAGCCTGACTTCAAGATTCTTTTTTTTTTCGGTTGTTTCGTCTTTTTGACAGACCGGTTGAAAGTAAAGAAATGTAAGGGGAATTTATCTACGTTTCTACACCCCTCACCCTATCTGTCAAAATAACGAAAGAAGAAAAGAATCAAAAAATGATTCGTGTAATCAGCCTCTAACTCCTTTCATCCAAAGAAAATATAATTAGAGATAAACTAGTGAAAAAGTCAAATTTGCTGACAACTAATTGAACTATTCAACTAGAAACGTGAACTTAGTTCAGTAGTTCACCAAAGTGAACTAGTTCATTGAACTAGTTCGTTCACGAACTACACAATAGGAGTTTCACCTGTTTTTGGCTTTCGAGCTGTGAAATTTAATTTGTGCCTGCAGTTTCGACTGAGGCCGGGGACTCTATCCCATTGTAGTATTTGTGCCTACAGTTTCGACTGAGGCCGGGGACTCTATCCCATTGCAATATTTGTGCCTGCAGTTTCGACTGAGGCCGGGGACTCTATCCCATTGCAGTATTTGTGCCTGCAGTTTCGACTGATGCCGGGGACTCTATCCCATTGTAGTATTTGTGCCTGCAGTTTCGACTGAGGCCGGGGACTCTATCCCATTGCAATATTTGTGCCTGCAGTTTCGACTGAGGCCGGGGACTCTATCCCATTGTAGTATTTGTGCCTACAGTTTCGACTGAGGCCGGGGACTCTATCCCATTCTACTTTTGTGCCTTTAGTTTCGACTTAGGCCGGGGACTCTATCCCGTTCTACTGATTTGTGCCTACAGGCCGGGGACTCCATCCCAAATATATGAATTATATTATATGAAATACCGTGTTATATTATTTTAAGTAAAGTTAGTTTGTAAGTTTTGTAAAGGTCGAATAAAATTACGATCGACAGGAGTTCCGAACTCTTCAAAATCAAACCGAGTTTTCTTGCTTTCTTCGGTCTGACCCTGGACCCGCTGAACTACCTCAGCTATAGACAAAAAAGCATCACATGTTAAAGCATTTTTAGTATGATCGTAGGTTAAAAAGATGATTTTCAAAATTTTAAACTAGTTACAATCATATTTTTTTTAACACATTTTACTAAAGATAAAATATCCACATAGATGTTTTATATTTATAGTATCATACTAACTCCAAATGTCACTTTGACAATTACAAATGTGAAAATGGTGTGAACTGTCACTGTCTTAGGTCTGTTCAGCTAGATTTTATTGAGGAAATTGGTTCAGTATGATGCCAGTTAAAAAATTTATTAAACTAAGAACATTTTAATAAAGAACTTTGTTAGAAAATTGTTAAATAGTATCATGTTAATACCTTAACCGACGCTGCTGCGTCTTGCAAGGAAGAGACAAAACCTCCAAAAGTATCTTTTGGCATGAAAAAGTGTCTCTCTTCTTAAACTCAAATGAAAGATTTTATGCTACCTTTAGTCCAATGCGTTTCGTCGAGGCACGAAAGTTGGGCTCATCAGTTAGATGCTGTCGTACCTTTCTAAGACGCCTAATTTTTGTCGATGGCTACCGACACAAATTCAGACACCTAGAAATGTATGTTGTTGTTGTATATGCCCATGGTCTGGGTAGTGTACGACTTAGAAAGGTACGGGATGCTGTCGTACCTTTTTAAGACTAGTGTCCCTTCTATTCCTGCACGCACACAGGAACACAGAGTCATTTGTCACAAGGACCTGGTTCTTCACGAGCTGTTATGCCAGCAAACTTATTTATTTATTCCCTGTTTGAAAATTTTAAGTTTGTTTCTGAGTGTCTGTGCCCATAAAACAAATTAATTATTTTTTGGCTTAATGGTCTGAAAGTTAAAATAAAAATTCCAAATTCCAAGTTTTGTGAGTATCGGGAAACCTTTTGGACTAATACTTGTTAAAATTCATTCGTTAACGTACCCATAACATTTACACTGTGTATTTAAATGTATTTAAATTGACAGCTTTCCACCAAGCTGTTAACAAATTGTCATGCCTTTTCGCAAGTGTTTCCTTATTTATTTTTGTCTTAATTTTTTTTTTCTAGACTGCGTCAAGAAAGTGATCTGCTATCCCGTCAATCACATCACTGGTCACAAACTGACCTTTCGACAGGAGCAACAACAACAGCCCCAGTTACGGCCGTTACAACAAATGGCAATTTGAATGCCGGAACTATTGGCGGCGAACAGCAACAACAACAACAGAACAGCCATCCCCTCCTGCATCGCCACCATCACCACCATCATCATCACCATCATCACAATTCGGCTAACAGTGCTAGCAATGGCAGCGGCAACAACGGCACCACCAACAACAATAGCTCCGAAAGTCACTCGTCTACGGAAACGCTAAAGTGGCTCGGTTCAATGAGCGACGTTTCGGAGGCAAGTCATGCAACTGGCTATTCAGCGATTTCGGGATCAGGTAAGTTCACAAAAAGCACACAAGAGGGCCTATAGCTCAAAAAAAAAAAAAAAACAACTACCCCCAAAAAATTAGTGTTGTTCAAATGCAAAACTAACAAAATTTTTGATCTCGAATGTTTGTTGTTGAGAGGGCATCAGCTATGATGGGAAGAAGTGGTTTTGTGGATTGTGGGTACAGAAGAAGGCGCACTAAACTGCTCCGCCGCAGTCAGTCGTCGTCGTGGGTCCATTTGAATTTTATTATTCGATTGTTTTGTAGCACGATTTGGAAATGTTTATTTATTTCTCGTTTTTTTTTTTTATTTTATTCTTCATTTAAGTACTGTTACAATGGGTGGTTTGGATAAAATTATGCGCTCTATGCATCGAGGTCTAAATACTTTTCCATGGCATCATGGAACCACACTCGCCTTCGACTCTATACTCAACTGAACTGACGGTATTGAATCTTTTGGTCAAAATGTTGCAATACGGAAGATTTATGTTTTAATTGTATCGCGAAAATTTTATTTTTTTTTCTCCATTTTTGTCCAACAATTTTATATGTTATTGTTTTTTTTTTTTTTTTTTTTTTGTATAAATGTTGAATTTACTATCAGCAGTTGTCGATCGATCTTGTTTATCGAAGGGCTGGTTAGTCGAAACACAAAAGTTAAGTAATATTTTTGAGTGGAAAACAAATTTGTTTGGATTTTAAATGCAACCTCAAAGTCTATTGAACATCTTGTAGTATTTTTTCATGATTTGAAGAAGGAAATTATAGTAAGTAGGTAAGGTTTACTGTAAAAATCAATCCATCATTATAATCTTGATGAAAATCATGAATAGAGTTTTGCAATGCGATTATTTTAGAGAAGCTATGCCCCGCCAACAATAATGTAATCAATACAAATTGCATAGAACTATTATTTGCCATTAAGTGGGTCAAATCTTTTGACATTAATCATAATCTTTTTGATTTGATTTTATTTACATAATACATATAAAATTACTGTTATTTAGAATAATAATTATTAGTTCTTTAAATCATATAACATAATATGACTAGAAGAAAGTTTTGAAATATTTGTTGTTTTTTCGCTGGGCTTTTATCAACCAAAAGAGTTCCATATGATATCGGTTAAATATTCCTAGATCAAGAAATAGTTGCAGGAGAAGTATATAACAATCTGAATGTGGTAAGAATAGAACACAATTACGATTTTTTTTTATAAAATGCATCTTTTAAATATGAACTGCGGTAAAACCATATCACACCAAAAACATAAATTTAAAAAAAGAGCTAAACTATGTTTACAAAAAAAAAAACTGAATGTAACAAGTCAGACGTGAAAAAAAAATAAGATCTAAAAGTTCGCCAAGTTCTAAGTTTATAAAGATTTAATATCAAATATTTTCAGTAGATTCATATCGAAATACCTACAAATTATGAGAAAAATTTCATATTTAATGATTGCTGACTAAAATTTGGTAATTTTTTTTCCACATGATGAAATTTAATCAGTCTAGAACAATCAGACACAATCAGACACACTTCTGAGAAAGATGTCCCCCTGGACATCCAAATCTTAATTATTTCCCTTGCATGCGTTGCAATTCTAAAAAAGTGGGTGGATGCCACGCCTCCTGAATGTAAATTCACACATTTTTAATATTATCTTTTGTACACGTTTGCAAGCCCTACCGCTTAACCGAAGTTCACCATTCTACAACAATCAAGAATGGTCCATACATTTGATAACTATTTTGAGAAAAGTGGGTAGGTGTCACACCCCCCGAATGATAAATCTAAAATTTTAATTTTTTTCCTTTGCACTTATTGTGAGGCCTACCGCTCTACCAAATTTCATCATTTTTCAACAGAAGTGTTTCATATAATTGAGAGCAATTCTGAGAAAGTGGGCGGATACCACGCCCTATTTTTTCCATTTGTCCTTTGTATACACCACAAGGCCTACCGTTGTACGAAATTGCAGGATTCTAAGGTGTCGGGAAGTGCTCCATAACGTGAGTCAGTAAATGAGTAAGTCAGACAGTCAGTTAGTTACGGTTTTCGGGATTTTTGTCGTCCTATATCTCAGAAACTACAAATGCTATAAAAAGTTGAAACTTGGGGAGTCGCTGTATTTTGAAATTCTATGTTTTCAAAATTCTGTGGATTCAAAATTCTGTACTTCAAATTCCTTTTCAAAACATGAATGATTGTTGTGGGAAATTAAATAATTTGGAGTTAAATATGGAAATTTCGAACGGAATTATGTATAAAGAAAATGTATTAAAAAGTACATAAAAAAGAAAAATTCTTGATTTTTTTGCCAAAATCTGCTTTTTCATTTAATTGCTTATTGAATACGAACTAATGCTGCATTATCTGAACAAAATTTTGAAATTCTGATTTAAAAAGACTAAAATTTAAAACAGTCATTTTCCGTGTTCTGCTTCATTTTGGACACTTTCTTCAATTTTTTTTTTGCCAAAATTTCTTCCTAGAATTAAGTGCTCATTGACTACGAATTAAATACTGCATTATCTCAACAAAATTATTTCAAACAACGAAAATTTAAAAAAAAAACTCAATTCTCGTGTTCTGCTAACTTCATCGACCATTTTAGCCAATTTTTTAAAAATTTATTTGGCTAAAATCTCTTTCTAGAATTTTGAAATCCTGATTTAAAAAAAACTAAAATTTATAACAGTTTCCGTGGTCTGCTAACTTCATCAACCATTTTGAGCACTTAATTCTAGAAAGAAATATTGGCCAAAAGAGAGTGAGAGACCAAAAGCTATATGGTTTTGCACGAAAAAAGGAAAAATTTTCATTTTATAATAATTTAAAAACTCGTGAAATAGTCCCAGAGTAATTTTTTACGTATTACAAAAATGCAAATACCCTTTGCTGAGTTTTATAAAACATAATATTTGAAACTAAAATATTGCAAATAAAATTTGACCCAGTTATTGGGGCTACGTCAAAATAATTTTCTGAATTTATTTAATTTGATAAAAAACTTTATCAAATCTCAGGAATATATAAAACGAAATAGGAACACACCCAATTTTGCCTTGACACAAAAATTTAATATAATTCGAAATAAATCGTTTCTAGATAAAAATCCATTTAAATATACTTATCGGAGATAGTTTGTGCAAATGCAAACAACTGTGCTTGTCGTGTATCTTTCAAGGTTGACGAAATCTGATCCAGTCTCCAAAAAATTAACGCTTTAAGCTAAATTCACAATTCCAATTCCAAAACAGTAGCCTGACCTGCGACTGTAAAGTAATTATCTGAATAAATATCAAAAAGATCTTGTTTTATTGTAAAACTCATGCCACATGCAATTGTTCGGCTTAGCTGAGTGCGTGATCGATGTGATTGATCTTGTTAACACTTAAGGAACCTTTGTTATAGTTGCATTCCAAATTAGGTATCAAGTTTTGGCCCAAATGGCCCTCTAGTCGTGCATGCATGAGTAGCCACGCGAGAATGTATATATCAATAGTTCTGTTCGTAAACAATTATTGTTCTTGCCCAGCCATTCAAAATCTCGGGCAAGAGTACAATAATTTGGAAAATTTGATTCTGCCCGCAGGTTAAGTTACAAGGACTTTGAAAAGTGAAAGCCTAACGTCACGGATCTGACGTGCACTATATTCATGTGCCCTTATTGCTTTGGACATGAACTATAGATAATATGGTAGGATATATAAAGGAAACTCAAAACTGCCACCTATAATAATCGTGCTTCCATAGTTCTAGAGAGTATATCTTTCAATTAAAATTCTTTTCTATTAGCACTCCAAATCGATTAATCTGACGGATTCGAATTTAATTAGAGAGACAAGCTACTTGGTTGGATGGAGGCTTGATATTCCAAGCCAGGCATCTCCAAAGAACTACACAAAAGTCCGGAGAGAAAATCTTAACGAAAAGCTGCCAATTGGCCATTGGCGGCTTCTTTTAACATCACGTGAACGTTAATTCCGCCACCGCCCGTTCATGGCTGCTGTTTAATTTTCCAATCCACTAATCAAAAAGGTGCAGAGTTCCATGAGGCAAGTTGAGCTGAGTAATTTTATTTTAGATTGGATAAATCCATGAAATAGTTTCGTTGCAATAAGTAGGTAGGAAAGAAGGAAAAAAAATAGATTGGACATTATATTTTTTTTGCAAGAATCCCAGACGTTGTGTCGTGGTCGTGGGTTTTGTTTATAGTTTTTCTTCTTTTTGTTTTTTGTCAGCAAGTAATTCTAAAATAAATCTCAAGAGTAATTGCGCAGAGGTAGGTATAATGATTAGACTATTGTTGAATTTTCTGATTAGTTCTCAAAGTATTTGTAATTTTAATTTAGAGCAAGGAATTTCAAATGATTCTGTGGCAGGTATGTTAAGCTCAAAACGAACGTGGAGTTTAAGATCGTGACGAGATATTGAAATTGGGCTTTCTCAACAAATAGGTGAAGCGAAATTGGATATTTTAGGGAATGGTATATACATACATATACCTATTATACATATACTATATATGTAGGTATGAACATACAACCAACTAAAAAGTTCGTGATTAGGATAAGAATTATTTCTGAAAAGCAACTACCGATTCAAATTAACCAAACATAAACGATTTCTCCACCCGAAATGATTCTAAAAAATTTCAACCAATTCTCAATATCTATTTTCTAAAATAAATTATTTAAAGGTTTAAATATTTACTGAAAAGTTTCTTTCAACGCTATAATGTAATACTATTTTAAGGAGCCGAAGATAAGGAATCTTCATTAACTTTTTGAGTTACTTTTTCTTTTCATTATTTTGTTCTAATTAAAAATAAGCATTTTAATAACTTTAACAATTTCTGAAAAGATTGTTGAAAAATAAATTAACTCTTTGTCACACTCAAGTGAATTTAGAACCAATAAAGTCTGAAACTTCAAATAAGAAAAATTTACGCTTCCTAAACATTAAAGACTCCTGAGGTATCGGACTTCAAGATCGCTTAGATCGTTGCTGACTGACTCATTTACTGACGAAGATCATTAAAATCTTTAACTTTTGCACAAAGATATGTTATTGGCACGTTTAAAGGAGATAAAATGCATGATCTTGCTTTTGTGGTGCAAATGGCTCGAAATTTAAAAGAATTTATTCATAAAATAAATGATTTAAGAAGAAATTAAATGCATATATGTAATTTAATTTTATGGCCAAGAATTTAGTTTTATTATAAAGATAACGGTTTGCCATTAAGTTTTAAAAATGATTTCGGGCAAGTGGCCGCCGCGGCTGGCTCGAATAAATTCCAGCAATCCACTTTTGCAGCAATTAAGGCCGTATGTCAGCAATAACGCGCCGAATATTCTCTTCCAAGGCATCAACCATCTCAGGCTTATCTGCGTAGACAAGCGACTTCACATAACCCTACACAAAATAGTCCAGCGGTGTTAAATCACACGATCTTAGAAGCCATGCCACAAGCCCACGACGCGAGATAATGCGCCCACCAAAAGTTTCCTTCAATGAATTGATTGTTTCGTTGACTGTATGGCATGTAGCGCAGTCTTGTTGGAACCAAAGGTCGTCCACATCAATATCCTCCAATTTAGGCACGAAAAAGTCATTAATTATGGCTCTATAGCGTTCCCCATTGACTGTAACATTATGGCCGGCTTCATTTTTGAAGAAATATGGACCAATGATTCCCTCTGCCAATAGAGCACACCAAACAGTGACTTTTTGAGGATTTAACGGCGTCATGATCACTCAAAATACGACAATTTTGCTTATTAACGTACCCATTCAACCAAAAATAAGCTTCATCGCTGAACAAAATTTTCTTGTGAAAATCGCGCGAACCGAACCATTATTTTTGTAATTAATTTGCACGATTTGCAAACGTTGTTCAGGAGTAAGTCTATTTATTATGAAATGGCAAACCAAACTGAGCATAAATCAAGTGACAACTGTCAAAAAGACCAACTCCGAAAAAAGTATTGCCAGATTGAAAACCACTTGTCTAAAAAAAACACCCTGATTATTAAAAATTCGACTCTAGAAATGAAGAACACAGTCTTGATTCTTTAACTTTTTTCTTTCACGTGCTTAGGTCGATCAGATGAATTTTCTGCTTCTAGAGTAAACTGTTTACAATTTTGTGTCCAAAGTTAACTAATTCTGCATCTATCAAAAGAGGATATTTCCTACCATAATCAGGAATAGTACAAATTTTTCAAAATCGTTAATGTATATATTATGTAGATTTATAGATCATAAATGGAGGGCTTACAGCTGCACCTACCGAATAAAGGCATACAAAACCCAATGAATGTTTGGAGAATAATTTTTCACATTGTCGTACGTGTTAAATATAATTTCAGTAATTAATGTCAGTTTATTTACTAAAACTCTTTACAAATTTCACTTTTTCTGAATAGGTTCAGTACAGCAGGAGTCCTCCATAAGTAGTAGGAATAATTAAATTTAAGCTCGTTCTAATATCTTTAAGCTAAACAAACAAACATAAATAGAGCTCATAATCATACAAATAACGTGCCTTTCTGCAAAACCCCTGAAATCAATTTAATTTTCAAATTCTGTTGCACTCAATTGTCCTACTGCACTTCGATGTAATAAGCATACATTTTTGTCGTGCCACTTCAATTTTGCTAACAAACTCAATATTATACCAACCTTGAGCCACTTCAATCCAAAATACATTCCTATATTATTTTATTCAACAAATGACATACAAAAATCCAACTAAATTGTTTCGTCTTCTTCTTTTTTTTTTTTCAATTGCAGCATCTTCGTCACAACTAATAGTGCACAGTTCGCGTGTACTCACCCCAAAGCGGCACCAAAGTGAAAGTGTCCTCTACATGAACGATGATCAGCAGTTGAGTCCAACAGTCTCAGCAAGTAATTCCCCCACAAGAATGCCAGCCATCAGCACAAGCCCGAGTGGAAGTGGTGGCAGTAGTTCCGCCAGTAGTGGTGCAATATATCTGTCACAGCATCAGCAACACTACATTCCCCAAACGACGTGTTCGGCTTCGACGTTGTCACTGTCGCCAGCGAGTAATTCTTTGACAAAAGGTGCAGTGGCAGCAGCAGCGGCAACAGCTATCTCGTCATCCTCCCCAACTCTACTCTTTGCCAATCATGGCACTGATCATCAGTTGAATAAATCAAGTCTATCGGTGACAATATCGGGAGCTCCATCGCCAAATGGTAGTGCGATTGGAATTGGAGCGAGTACAGCCATAAACGAACAACAGACTCTGCATCAGTCGCTGCTGTCAATTGCTCCATTGTCACCATCACTGTCGTCGGCCGCACCACTGCAGAAGTCCTCATCTGCATCGCCGACCTTATCTATGGCATCTCTTTCGGTGGCTGTCACGTCTTCCAGCAATCTCACAGCATCCTCCTCGCCTTCGTCCAGCTCTAGTTCCTTCTCCTCGAACACATCCTCCGCCTTGACGACCACATCCAGTTCGTCATATCGCAACAACCACCGACTCTTTCCTGTTTCCACATACACAGAGCCTATCAGTGGGCCACAACAACCAAATGGACCAAAACACGTCCATTTGCAACACAGTCATCAGCAAGCTGCTGCGCAGCAACCCACTCCCCAACAACTGCCACTACACTATCCGCAAGCCAAGTAAGTAGGATGTGACATATTACCGTCCAACAATTTTTTAACTGTAACTACTGTCTTTCTCTTGTTTTAGGCTAAATTCGCCGCAACCCACGAGCTGGCAGTCTGTGGCTGATCGAATCAACGACTTTGAGCGGCAACAGCAGCATTTACATCATCACCACCACCATCAGGTCAACAACGCTGCGATGCAGAAGTATACATTCATCGATCCCAGCAAGACTCATCGAGTTTCGAATCCTGCCTTGAAGGCGTTCCAAAAAAACGCCGTCCAGTCGTACTTCGAGCGACAGCAGCAGCAATCCAAAGAAAACCTGAAGCACAATGCCATCAGTGGTAACAACCTCCTGCGGCCGCATTCCTTACAGCCAACTGGTTCCCCCAAGGAAGTGTCCAGTACTGGGGTGGTCAGGAATTCATTGCCAAATAATGTCAGTTCAGCGGCTGTGCCATCGCGGTATTCCAACCAACATCAGCTGTCGAATCAAATTAACAACGACGTTGCGTTTCCTGATTGCGGTAGTTCGCCACCACCTCCTCCTCCACCACGATCCAGATCACTCATGCCTGTGCGTCGCTCCTCTTCTGCCTCCGAGTATGCGGAGTTTCGAGATCAGTATCATCGAGCGGCAACACAGGAGAAGCTACAATCGCAGTCGGTTAAGAATGTCACGGAGCCAGAGAAGATATCGTTTAATGATTGTGGTATGCCACCGCCACCTCCACCGCCAAGAAGCAAAGCTTCTCTGACAGTGAGACGTACCTCATCCGCCTCGGAATATGCAGCAATGCGGGAGAAGGCAATGCAACATGTGGCAAATCAACAGCAATACATCCAGCGGCAATTGTCGAGTCCCATGGGTCTCCCTCCTGTCTTCCTAACCGATGAGTGGGTGCCTGAAAGGCCTCCAAAGAATCCGAATTTACGCATCCCAAGTCCCGACCTACCGCCTCCACCGGCATTAGTCACTGTGGACACTGAGAGCAATCTATCCAATCAAGACGAACCATTGCCACCACCTCCCCCAGAGATCCTTCGGCAACCTCCACCGCCGAATAAACCGCTTTCTCCAAATAGACGAAATAGCTTTGCTGGCTCACCGTCCCGGAAAGCCTTCTTCAATGCTCTACCACCACCACCATCAATACCCAAGAAACCCACAAACATGGATCTTATGCACTCGCGACCTGCTTCCAGTATGGCCCAACAATCTAACAAAGCTCACAAGATTATCTTAAACGAGAAACTTAGTTCTCCCATGGCGGGTGATCATAAATCTGTGATGGTAGCTAGGAAACGTCCTCACAATCCGGCTGTGATTCCTCCGATTCAAGAGAATGCAGGAATGAATTTCAATAATGCGGTGGACAATAGTCCACATCATAAAAAATCACCGATAAGAAATGATGGATTGAAAGCTTCACCGCCACCACCACCTTTGAAGCCGAGGATGCCGATTAGCAGTCAACCAATACCAGCTCCTATCAGTAGTAAATTAAGGTAAGTTTGCCTTTGTAAGTTTAGTCAAGGGAAGACGAATCTGGTTGGAATAAATATATTAGCTGTTGTGACGAAAAAATGACTAATAATAATTGGTAATATGGCTTTTTGCACATACGAAGGCGGAGAGTTCAGTAGTTTTGTAACAGAATTAGTTCAGACAACATTGAACTGAAACGTCTGATCATAAAAGCCTTAAATCACTTCTTGTAGATTAAAAAATTTAAAAAATCGCACCCAGGAACCTTAATATTTTTTTTTGTTTTTTATTAGAAAAATATGTTTGTTTTCATGTTTGTCCTTTATGCCTGCTCGAACGGTCGGACGGATTCAAATTAAATTTGACATAGAAGTAGATTGTGTCCCGAAATGGGTTACTGGATACTTTTTAAAATTGAAAGGGATCACAGAAAGGGTAAAGAAGCTACCAGGTAGCAGTCAGTTGATATTAATTAGGATAGACTAAGATGTTCAAATTAGATTGCATGTCATTGGTTATAATGTCGATTAGGTCTTTAAACTTTTCTCACAACAGGTTTATTTTTGGAGTTTTTTTTTAGTTTAATCATAACCTAATGCTGTGCCTCCTACATTAAACAAGTTTATCGAACTTTGTAAGATGGTTGACCTTTTATTTAGTAAAATTTGAAAGCTAATTATTTTTGCAAGCCTAAACATTTTTTATAATTATTGAGCGTCTCTGTACTTACCTTGATTATTATTAAAACAAAATGTTAAATCGTTTAACTCTTTAGTTGGGTTATTAAACTTGAAATTCATGGCCTTGTGTTTATCGATGATCTCAGCTATGGCAACAATTTGTATTAAGTACATTCCAAACACTAAAATACCAACAACAAACTCTCAATTCAGCTGAAAGGTTGATAATCTTTGATCGCACAACAAGCATTCTGTCCTCCATCAATCGGAATTCTTTCTTATTCTTCAGACAAATTCCGGACAACAAATCAATTAACCTGCTGGTTGTTTTCTCAATCTTGATTAACTTTTTTTTTTCAAATATTTGATTATTCGAAGAGATACAATTATTTGAAACCTATGATGAAATAAATAATTTGAACTTCTTATTTAACTTTTCAGAGCTTTCCTTAAGAGTCTCAATTTATAAGCTGTACTTAAACTATTGCCTACACTTTGATCTTGCTGGCACTGACCATGAAGTTTGACTTTATTTTCAGTTTCGATTTAATTTTTTTTGTTTCGGTTGCAGATTAGGTATTTGTGATTGAATTGGTGCGCCACTTACAAGAACAACAGCAAAATAATTTGCCTATAGCTCGCAACAAACTGTATGATATGATATACCAGACTACGAAAGACTTATTATTGTTTATGTTTACCTCTAGCTAATTGGATTAGGAAACAAGTTTTTCTCAGAAATAAAGACTTTTTTTGTTTGACTCGCTCCTATGAGAGTGTATAACTTTTAAGACTATGACATTAATCAATGAGGCAAGTGAACTGTGGAAAAGACTCAAAGGAGTTCTTTGCTTAAGCTTCATAAAGCACAACACGGTTGATTTGCAAGAAGTGTAATAGGTTCTTTAACAGTTTTGCATTTCAGATATGTTAAGAAAGAACTCCATAACATGATTTGGTTATAGACATGACAGGCATGCTCTTACGTTATATTAAAGCATACTTGGGATTCTAATTATGGAGTCAATAGGATATATTTCAAATTTTGAAAACAATATATTTTGAAAATTAAAGAAAACAAATTTAAGGATCTTAAGGAAAAAAAAAAACATACTCGTATAGGTATGCATTAAAGATTAAACAATTAAATTCGTCCATTTATAATGATTTTTTAAGAAATGTTTTTAAGTTGGGTTAAGGTAGGATGACAATACAGCATGCCGCATCATCTTACATGCATTGTGATTGATAGATAAAATTAAGGGTAAGGAAAGGAGTTAGTGAAGTTTAGGTAGGGGATGCTTTTGAACAATTTTTCAGATGTTTATTAGTGGTAAAAATAAAATGTTGCCCAGCTCTTCAAAAAATTATTCCCAAAATGCTTTCTCTCCAGTTTTTACCAAGCTGAGGCAATCCCCAAGGAAGTGATAGAGCCGTATAAAGTTAGCATGACAACTTTGACTGTCTCAGAAATTGCCTTATAAATGCCGTGAAAAGAAAAAAATTGCCGCGACAGTGGTTCTCCCGAAAATGGCCAAAAATAATTATCATACAAATTCTTCATATAACGTTAGCATGACACTTTTCAAAATTTGTGAAAATAAAAAAATTGCCGCGACGCGCGACGGTGGTTATGAATATACAAATACTTTCACGTCAATTGCTTTCATTTTCATAATCATTTTTCATCTAATAGCAACGTTGTTATCTATTATTAATATTTTCATAGTTTTATTCCTTCTTAATATTTTTTCTGTGTATAAAGTTGAATTTAATTATTTTTCAATAAATTACTTACTTAAATATGAAGGAATATGTTTTATATTCCTCAATCATAATGTATTGCCTTTCGAACAATCTTTTGTTGATAATAAGATATTTATTTGATTGAGAATGTTTAATTTTATATGTATAACTAGCTTCCTGTCTTAGCAGTGAATATTTTCAATTCGAAATGAAAAAATTTGTACCTACTTCTAGAGGATTTACCATCGAATAAGGAAGGAAATAAATTAATTTTATGTAGCCAAACGTTTTACAAACTGATGCATTTTTATATTTCCATTTTTTTGGGACATTTGTAACCTATTAAATGCGGATATAAGAAGAGAGAAAGGTGAAAAATTCCTCTTTATAGATATTTGCCTTTTTAAAGTACCTATGTATAACTTAACAGACCCTTTAAAATAAATAATACAAAATAAATATTAGCGGAGTCACTGTGGCGTATACGTACTTTTTTATCAGCATACATTATTTAGATTAAAAAAATCTGTATATCACAGCCTTACAGTTTGTCGCGTTAAAATTGAAAAAAAAAAAACAACAATAATTTGCGCAATGTTGGCCTTATTTCGAGAGTCTTTTCGGAATAAAACAATCAGTACAAATTTGAAATGTAGTAGCCGTGGCGTGATGGTTAGTGCGATGGACTGTCATGCCGGAGGTCTAAGGTTCGATCCCCAGCCTCTATATTTACCTATTTATTTAAAAAAGAAAAACGGCTACTGCCTCTTGCGACGAATTGACAAATCCTCCAAGAGTATCTCCTGTCACAGAAAAGTGCCGCTCGTTAGCCGTTCGGATTCGGCAATAAATTGTAGGTCCCCTCCATTCCTGCAGACACGCACATAGGAATGGTTAAGAGTTGTAAGTCACTAGGCCCTAGTTCTTCATGAGCTGTTGTGCCATCAAATTTATTTTTATTTTTACAAATTTGAAATAATCAAGTAGAAAAATAGTAACGATAAGAGTGTCAAAATAACAACAGTATAAAGAAACCTTTTATTTTTTTTTTAATAGACTCTCGCAATATGCTTCTGTATCGATACACTACCAATTTGTATCAATCGCCTCGCCAATGTAGAAAGACGTCATGCTTACTTATTTTTGGAAGAACTAGTGGCGCGGCCATTTTTTTCTCTTCACGGCATATTTACGGCATTTATGCGGCAATTTCTGAGACAGTCAAAAGTAACTTTTTCGAAAGTTGTCATGCTAACTATATACGGCTAAGTGATCTTGTTTTTTACGATGTTTGCTTTACTCAAAACTTATAAAGTATAAATTTACTTTATAAATTTTAAGTAAAGCAAAAAATATTAGAAAAATATATGGAGCTACACCTTAACAAACAAATATTAGAAAAGTCAAAGTAAATACTAAGAAAATGCAATTGTTTCAATATACAGGGTGTCGTGCTTTATATTTTAGGGGTGATTCCTGATGGGATCATTCTAAGAAAAAAATTACATGGCAAAGAACTCTATCTCCCCCCTGAGATGGGGAGGGGCAATTTCTGAAAATTGAAAAAAATTAATTTCTCAAAAATAAAAGAAGATTTTTACATCTATGGTTTTAAGAACTTGACTGAGAATAAATAAGAGCATTGAATATTTTCAAAAACAGTGGAACTTAATCACTCAAAATTTTGAAACAAGTCAACTTGAAAAAAAAATCACATTTTTTTTTCAAAAATTTTGACTTTGAAATTAAATTTCTCAGAAACTATTCGTTTAAAGAACTTGATTTAAAAAACATTTAAAAGAATGGAATATTTACTTTTAAATGTTAAAGCCATTACATATTATTTTACTCTCTTTAATTTTAATAATTGTGTTTCCATTTTAAGTCAATTTTTCAGAAATTGCCCCTCCCCACTTCAGGAAGGGAGATGCGGTTTTTCGCCTATGCAATTTTTTCTTAGAATGATCCCAGAGATTATCCCCTTAAATATAAAGCATGATTAAGGGGATACTCTTTAATGTATATTTAAAATATTCAAAAAAAAATTAGAGCGATTTTCTTTAATTTTTTTTATAAATTTTTTTTTTTTAAACAAACGAGTTAGTTTAAAATATTTAATAGATATTTTTTAAAATTAATTTTTAAATTAATTAATTGGTTCGTTTTTAAGATGTTATTTGTATTAATTAATTTCTAATTAAATATTAATTTCTAATTAAATATTAATTTATAATTAAATATTAATTTATAATGAAATATTTTTTTAAAATATAAAAAAAATTGCATCTAGAGAATCACTAAAAAATGCTAAAGTACAGAAGGTCTAAGAAAATCGTTTCGGTGGTTTAAATACAGTTAGACAGGCATACCTACAGAATTGTGAGGATCATAGGAAAAAATATCAAAATAAAAAAAATAATTTATTTTTTTTTTAATTCCGAAACATATTTTTTTTTGTTGCGAATTTTGATGTTCAATATTATTAATACATTTTAGAAGGGTATGAGAACCATTACCTTCATTATATAATTCAAAATAGAGCAATTTGTTTAGCTTTCGTATAGCTATAACTTTCGTCCTAGTAATCGGATCTTCAAGGTCGAAGTCTTTTAATCAAGCCAAAATATTATACTACGTTTTTGTATAGAAATTTTTGAAGAGGGTAAGAAATTTCGAACTAGAGGGGTGATTAAAATCCACGTGCAATGTGATTATCGATTTTTTAAATGTAAAAGCTGATAAAAAATTTTACAATTTTGAAAGACAGAATTTTGGTATATAAGTAGATATTTATACTTCTCATCTGCTCTAAAATAAAAATGTCAGGATAAATTAAAATCAACTTCAACATTTCTACTTTTGTACCAATAACAAATTAAACATTGTTTACTTTATAACAACTCGGATCAGTTTTCGATTCGTGTGACTCAGTGGCTCCTATAGTCATTATCACTTCAATTAGATTGATTGACAAAATATTCCTAACTGATGTGCCAAATCACTTGAAATTCAAATTGTTTATTCATCACTCAATTTCAGGCAATACATCAGATGAGACATGCCCTCAAGAAAAAAAATTCACAACACACCGTAATAAACACACCCGATTTTCAATAGACTTTGCTGAAACTGATGCTGATTGCTTTTGTCGGTCTATAGAACCGCACTAAATCTCTCATTTGTTATGCTCTCATAATTTTTTAAAATTGACATTTTTATGCTAACCAAAAATTATGTCCTATTCGACTCATTTTCATTCCACTTGAAGTTTTAAAATTGATTTGACTTCCATTTGACCAAATACAGGTTTCACAGCATGAATCCACTTGCAAATTTGGCCTGAAGGTATTTTTTTGGCAAAATAACGCACCTAGCTTATTGTATAGGCAAGGTGATTGTTTGAAAGTGATCATATAGAATCTATAAGAATCAGACCAAGCATGGTATCACATTGTAAGGCGACTATTACAACCAAATAACATAAATTGAACATTATGTTAAAATGTATATATGGGTGAATAAATTATATGGATTGGCATTTTGGGGTCGATTGGAATAGAGTTGGTTAAACAATATATCATTTTTATTTTTTAATCCTTAGGGCATACCATAAGACATAAAATAGTGAAATTTAATATGTGTTCACCTCGAGATATTGGGTTCTGAGATTTGTAGGACAATCAAACAAGATCTCAATTGTCAGACCTGCACTGGTTGATTTTCAACAAAAAAAAAATTGGAAAAAAAAAACTTCCAGTTGTCAAAATTTACAAATTGCTTTTTATGTTTTTACTTGCTCTAAAGGCGTTAATATATTGGTTTCATATTACAAACAAAATGCTAGAAAGTATGAAGAGGATGAGGTAGGCGATGCCAATGCACTTTGTCGTGTCTGATGAATAAATTAATGAAAAAAAAAAATGATTTCTTGTAGTCCCACCTGGGCGCCATTTAAGCACAGTTTATTTCATTTTTTTTTTAAATCTTCTTTGGAAATTTAACTTAAAAATGTTGATGCTTACTTAAATCTTACCGCGTCATCAGTTCTAAATGAATGCAGATTTGAACATTTTTTTTTTTTTTTTCAAATTTCCCAATACTAACATTCTTGACGCCTTCAATTTATTTTTATTTTTTATTGAAATATCTCATTTTTGTTTACAATGTGTTGCATGTTAAGAAGATATTTTCATTCAGTAGATATGTCATGTTCTTTTGCAACAATCCTTTAATTGTACTCAGTTTATAATAAAACTTGCTGAGTATATTTTCCTATGTCACTTAGTCTTCAACCTACTTAATGTAAATGCAGCATTTTGCATCCACGCCAACATCCGCAAGAAATAAATAGAAAAAAAAAACACTATAATAAAATATTATACAAAATAATGTGGCACTGTGGAGAGACCTCTGGTGCACGATTTATTGCACAACTTGTGTTGAATCGAAGCATTTTATCCGCGTGCGCTAAGTAAGGGGCCTTTTTCTTCTATTTTAATACAGTTTTTGCTATTTTTCTGTCCAAACCTCATTTAAAACTCGCGTTGCATATAGCGAACGATTTATTTTTGGTTTTTATTGTCAGTGCTGGAAGCCTGATTCTGGAACTATACTCACAGTCTCGTAGGTATACAAAAAAAAAATAAATTAAAAAAAAAAAACAGAACAAGCTTTTGAATACAACAAAAAAAAAGTGTCGCGCGCACACCCCATAGCTATCTGAAAAGCAGCATGCCAGACGTGTGGCAAAGAAATCATAGTTCAATAGATTTGAAGTTGGCGATAGCTTGCCATCGTGGACTTATGTATAAAGTGGATGCTGCACTCAACTTGGCTTTTAAGCTATGTCATTGCGGACTTGGACAGAAATATTATGTAAGTGGAGAGTGGTTTGGTTTTTATTAATGCCGCCCCAACTCCATGTAGGTTATAGCAAAGCAAGTAAAAAAGGCGTGTACTCGTGCCGGGTCAAAGTGAAATCGGCCCGGGACACCTCTTTGTATGTGGCCCCATCTAATTGTCACACGAATTTTGAGATTCTTGGTAAAGTGCATTTTCAGATTGGGGCCAGGACTCTACGATACGACAGGAAAACTGCTGAACTTTCTGATAGCTTAGCCGCCTTTGAACCTCTAATTAAGCCAAAAACATGTCCACAAGATTGTTCACAGTCTGGTTTGCTATTATGGAGAGTTGAAGGTGATTTATTTCTTAAGGTGTGCTATTTTTGTTACCAATCGTGAGCTGTGTTTTTTTTTTTTTGTTTCTTTTTGGGCGGATCCCATCCCAAAGGTGCTTATTTAAACGAATTGATTTAGAAGCTTTTATTCTACAATGAATTTGCTTATAAAATAAACAGGCTTAAAGTTCATGCTATAAAAAAGTAAAATATTAAAGAAGTATAAATATAAACATGATCAACTTAGGGTTTGGTTTATGGTTCTTAAAGAAGTTTCATTATTTCACACTCATCAGAAACAAAGGTGTGTGAGTATAATAAATTGGTGCCACAATACCTTGACAGCGTCTCAACACTAGGAAAGGACTGTCGTTCTGAAAGTAGTATAGGATCCAATCCCAGATTCTGCCACCTAAAAACAGGTGTTTTTTTTTTAAATAAATGTAGGTAATTTTGTAAAAATTGTTTAGAAAAAAAAATTGACTCGCCAATTCTTAGCACTTATTAATTTGGAGTTTAAAATTCGATTTCGAAAAATAATCATCAACCACTTTTTGAAATATAGATTTATGGGGTTTTCCATTGGTAAAATAAATCAATTTATTTTTTATTTGGATCTGTCAAAAAGACAATTTCCCATCTTTTTGCGTTCAATTGGGCAAAATAAATTAATTTATTTCTGATTTTAAATTAAATTTGCAAATCTAAATTACCAACATAAATCCAGCTGTCAGTTTGCAAATGTTTTTCATTGATATTTCGGTTGTGAAAATTATGTTGAAAAATGTGGAAAATAATTACTTATAAATAAATGGTAGCAGTTTAAAATGAACCGGCAACTTTATCAAGTTCATAATTCTCTTCTAAAAGTAAGTCGAGGGATGAAGATTTTTTTGAAATATTAACATAAAAGCTATATAATACACAAATACAGTGCCACAAATAAATCAATTTGGAATTGTGTTCCATTCGCTACAAAATAAATAAATTTTTTCATTGAAATCTAAAATTACCAATGGATTTCAGATTTTAAATTAATTTTTTTTTGAAAATTTTTATAATTTTTTAACTCAAATAGTTTGGTTCGAAAATTAAAAAAAAAATGAAACACTGTTTATAATGGCTTAGTAGGAGTCATTTTCGAGAAAAATAATCAATCAATTTTTACAAAGTTTCATTAGATTTGGGATATAAATAACTTGTGTTTAAAATATGCCAGATAATAGTTAAAACAAATTAAACATCTCGTTTTCGAAATATTTCAAAAACAAAAATAAATAAATAAATTCCTTTTTAAAATCCAACAAATTGTTTTTTTTAAAATATTTTAGTATTATTGTGTAAACATTTCCAAACATCTTTATGTGTGTTTTATTGGTACTTCAAAGCTAGCGCAGCAATACAAGTTCAATAAAACGCTATTTCCACTTTTATGTCATTTCTAGTTATTTGGCTGTGTTCTTATCCTTTTGTGGGTGAAAATCAAACTACGTTACCGACATTCAAAGTTCAAGTCCACACTCTTTGTCCACTTTTATATTCACTAATTTACTGGCTTATTTATCGGCACTTTTTGTTTTGTTATTTTTCACCAAGGAAAATTTTACTGCGCTAGCTATAAAATTGCCAAAAAAACGCACCGTATATAAATAAAAATGAGTCTATTTTAATACGATAAGCATGTCATGTCGTTATCCGCATATTGAAGCACATGTTTCGTGCCAAAATATTATTGAAAACATTTTTTTTTTGCAATTACAGAAATTATGTGAACAAAATTCACAACGATTTCTTTTTAATTTTATAAATAGGCATGTTTAGGAAAATGAGATCTCGGAGCCCTCAACAATCTCAATTATATGAATATGATTCCTCAGCAAAATTTCTCAGTTTTGCTGTCAAAAATCTGAGGAAAAAAAAATTTGGATTTACTTGCTTACTTTTTGAAGTGGAGAAATCTCTGAGATCTCATTTTCCTGAACACGCCAAATTTTTCTTCTGTTAATTAAAATAAATAAACTTGCAAACGTACGATTTATTTATTTTCCATTTAAAAATACATAAAATACGTTCACTGTCACGCGTGTTTTGTAAAACACGGGTCAGGTCATGTCGTGTCGCTTTATAGGTATGTATGCGTTGTTCGATAGATTTGTAGTTGTTTAGAAAAATTTGTGCTGTGCTGTGTCACGTTACACGCGTCGGCCGCGTCTCAATATGCGTCTAGCTTAAGAGTTTCCGAGAAATTTTTTCCTACTTTAAATAAAAATTTTATAGAATTTCCCATGCCCATCTACACGGTCTTGTTCAAGTTTTCTTGTCGCAACTATAGTGACCCTCTAAACAATGAAAATCGTACGTAGTATTTTTACCTCACACATTTTTCTTCGAATCCTATAAACTCTTTTACAGTAATTTCCTATGCATATACCTATGCATTTAAAATAAGCTTGACTCGTTTTTCCTCTTTTTTATTTTTATAGAAATAATTAAATAATATCAAAAACAATTGAGAAATTAAAGTTGATTTTAACGACCTCTTTTATGGTTTTTTTTTTTTTCAGGTATGTATCAAACTCAATCAAACCTCATTGTTTTATGGTAAGTCTTCATACTATCTAAATCAAGTCTTATATTATTAAAAATTCAGTGCCTGTGTATTTCCTCCACTTAATCAAATATTGTAACAGTCCTCCACGATTAATGTCTAAATAAATTACTCAATGCCACCAGAAATCCAAACTTGCCGCCTTGACTTCAGATTAACACCCGCTATGTCTGATAAATTAACAAATTAAACCCACTTTCCGTTTTTGCAGTGCAATTTAAAAAAATCAAATCAATTTTGGCCAACTGATGCCTGTATTTGGTTATTATGCTGCACCTTTTTGCCCAACAAAAACCGCAAGATCTCAAGCTCAAATCCGAGAAAACCAATTTCATGCGCGCTGCACAAATCAAAGAACCTCTAAGGTCACACACACACACAGCGTACGGGTGGTGCGGCATTGTGCTATGCTATGCGGTTAATCGCTATTTGGCTTTAAAAAAGCCTCCCTTGAATGCTTATCACAAATTAAGAGCTTCACCATCTGGCCACACCGCACCACGCTCATAGTCGTTTAAGCCAACAGTTTCGTTGCGATCACACAAAACACGATGTCTGTTTGATGGCTGGAATGAATTTATTGATACACCGCCGCCGCAGAGCCATTGTGTGTGCAGTTTAAATGGCGCTAATCCTTTTGCTAGAGACTTGTCAATCGGTGGGTAAGTATGTATATACCTTTGCCGACCGTTTTGGGCTCGAAAACAATGCCGCTAAAATACTTATCCTTCGTTACAATTTGCGAGAAGGCCTTTTAAGGACGCATATAAACGATTATTAGCCTCGAGAGTGTAAAATATTGCGGCATCAAAGTAACTTTCCCCTGGTTTATATTATAAGTCTCATGGCCTATTGTCGGTCAATTGGTTTCGATCAGCTTCGTTCATTTTACATTATAATTAAAGCGTCAAGTGCACAGCAACTGTGGACCGCAATTGCAATAGCAGCAGCTCGGGTACCGGGAAACATCATCATAAAGCCCAAAAGTATGCTACACTTCAATGGAATTTATTGTCAATTAATTGGTATCAGTGCTTGGCAATCAGAAATCGTAAATTCATCAGAGATGCAGATTGCCGAACGAGAGGCAACAATTTAATTTAGCGAATAGCAAGGGAGCTTTTACTGCTCGCTGACTGGTTCGGTCCCATACTTCCCGTTCCCAGTATCCCAAGTCCAATTCAGTTCTCAATTCACTTAGTTAGCGCAAGCGAATACGGTGGCTAACTTTGTTGTTGGCCATGAACATGATACTTGATGCCTACTTGGTCAATAATCATTGAGAGCGAATGGATTTATGCCGCCTTGGGGGAGAGGTTGATTAGTTATTGTTATTGCCATAACATCAGCAGAAGTGGCAGTAGACCCATGGCATTGTTGTTGATTGTTCCTGTCTGTTGTTGTAGTTGGACTGGTCTGGTCTGGTCGTATCGCTGCAATTCGAGGAACACATTTTTTATGATTCTATCTATGGATGGAGAGAGCGAAAGTCAAGCGTTATTTTATCTTAATTAAATGTATGTTGCAAAAGCTTGATGTTTTCATAGTTCTTTCTGCTGTTTTTTTTCTTTGGTGCAAGTACCTTGTAAAAAAAACATGTAGTGGTTTTGAGAATTTGGAGGACACGATGAGGTTAATAGAAAGGAACAGATTGAGATTTTGTTTTGAGTTTTAGTGATGAGCAGGATTTAAGATAAGGAATCGATGCTGAAGTCAACATTTTTCATACTGAAGCCATATAAATATGTTTTGAAGTCGGCAGCATAAAAAATAAATTGTAATCAAAACTAGAATTTGTGAATTTAAGCTTTTCAATACACAAACTGTAACCGAACGGTTTCATTACTCATTTCTAAAAAAAACTACAATACTTAAAATACATATGTGCTTGATGGGCTTGATGTGAGTAACAAATAAAACGAAGTATGCTCGCTAGCTAGTTTACTAGTTGAAGTCCATTGGTTTAAGATTCAGTTCCTCCACGCAGTAAATAATCAACAAAGCGTCAAAATTTTTGTCCAGGCGCCATTTTTTCAAAAATAAAGTATAGCCAACCAAATTGGGCTTTCAATTAACGGTTATGTACCTACGCAGTTGAAAACAAAAAATAATCAAAGAACACATTTGTGTAACGGCAGATATTTTGCAGTAAGTTTTAAGCATTACTTCAATAAATAAAATGCTCTTGTAATATTACTTCGATTTCATTAGAGAAAATGAGGTAAATTTGTTGAAAATTTCCAAAATTATATTCAAAATCATCTTATTTTCTACACAAATTCACATTTAATAAGGTAATATCAACCAAAAACATTTAATAAGGTAATATCAAGCAAATTTAGACGAAATTCGGTAGAAAATTACGTACAAACCTTATGAACACTCCCAAATGAAATTAATTAAAAGTGGAACCCATTTAAAATGACAGAATTCAATAGCCCAGTCTCACGAAGAACAAATCTCTGTGCGCTCTTTCTCGTTCACTTCAATAAGTTAACTGCTTCAAAAATTAAATATTTTCAGCAAAAGTTGAAAGTTATTTTTCAGAATTAAGGCTAATTTCCAATGGCGCGTTGGGCGTCGCTTTGACAGATTTTTCTGCCAACGCGAAAGTTCACACATAGCAATGTATGCAAAGTGTTTACAATGACGCGTTGGGCAGTAAAGGCTGATTTCCAATGCCGCGTTGGGCGTCGCTTTGACAGATTTTTCTTTCAACGCGAAAGCTGACACATAGCAATTTAAGCAAATTGTTTACAATGACGCGTTGGGTATTATGTTACGATTTGGCACATATTAGCATGTACACAAACCAACGTAACATAAGCTACCTCAACGTTAAAGTTTAAAAAAATCAACTTCAGCGTGCGTTTTGACAGTTAAATTAATGTTCGAATTCCTTTAAAAAAAAAATTGTTTTATTTAAAAGAAAAAATCGGGTTTTCTGGACAAATTCCGTTTATTGAAAAAAAAAATTGATTTTGTTTAAAAAAAAAATGGAATAGTTTGTTGAAAGGAATTCAAAATTACAGTTATGTAGGTTCAATTTGATTTTCAGGTTCTCTTCAAGTCGTCTGTCATGTCGAAGCGTTCGTAAAGCTTGTAAACGTATACGTAAGCGTCTCTAACGCGAACGCGCCATTGGAAATCAGCCTTAATGTTACGATTGGGCACCTATTAGCATGTACACAAACCAACGTAACATAAGCTACCTCAACGTTAAAGTTGAAAAAATTCAATTTCAGCGTGCGTCTTGACAATTAAACTAATGTTCGAATTCCTTTCAACAAAAAATCGATTTGTTCAAAAAAAAATTAGTTTTTCTGGACAAATTCCTCCTATTGAAAGAAAAAAAAAAACCGATTTTGTTTAAAAAAATCGAATTGTTTGTTGAAAGGAATTCGAGATTAAAGTTATGTAGGTTCATTTTCAGATTCTTTTCAAGTCGTCTGTCATGTCGACGCGTTCGTAAAGCTTGTAAACGTATACGTAAAAGCGTCTCTAACGCGAACGCGCCATTGGAAATCAGCCTTTATAACACATGAGTTTTTTTTACAGTTGAGCGGAGAATGTTGTCCAACGAAATGATTTCGCCTCCGTCAAATTGACATTTAGCGCTCAATGAGATTTTATTTGGTAGGACATACCTAATGCATAAAAATAAAAAAAAAAAAGCGATCGACAGTCTGAATTGTCAGAACAAAATTAGGAAATTTGGTGAATACTACTGTTTCTGTAATTTGCCAAATAACCTCATATCAGCTCTAATGAAAACGTAGTATTAAATGATTTCAAAATAGCTTTTAACGGCCTTTAGCACATACAAATTGGCGTTTCATCCCAGCGAGCGATCCTACGTTGACTCATTAGTTGACTAGTGAGGGCCTTGTCAATACGCAATGTCTATTAAGTTCAGTTCATCTTACATAGTGTGAACTATATTCAAACAGATTACAATTCCTAATCATTAATTGATTTTGGTTTCCAAATTTTTGTAGAAGAATATTGGTCGCAACATGTTACATTTCGATCTGTCAAAACTTGAACTTTTCATATTTAAATTATATGCAACGATCTTTTCTCAGTTCCAAGAAGTATGCAATAAATAAAATCACATCTCCATCAAATCCAAAACGATGATCATGCATTTATTTTTTATAACATACCTTTGGGATTAAAACTCAACATTCTGTTTCCAAAGATTGCACACATTTAAAACTCATTGTACAACATACATAATTCTTTCTAACTGATTGAGATCTTCACTTATTGTGAGTTGTTGTTGATGCTCATGCTCAATCACTCCTCATAAATCAGTCAAAATGTCACCATACCATCTCACCTCACATGAACTGATATTAAATTTCGAATTATTGTCCATCACTTGATATTATTAGAATCATCAACTTCGAATTGAAAAAAAAAAAATAAACGAACAAAGGAACAGAGAAAGAAAAGATCGATTTCCAAGCTGTCATCATAATATCCAAAGGGAATCGCTCAGTGAGAAAGGACCGACAACTCTTTGATCATGTCGATGGTCTAGTCTGGTCAGCGCAGCTCATAATTGCTTTACAGTGAAGCATATAGCAGAGTTGTTCATTGCGATGTAATAAAACTGCCAATTGCCAACAATACTCTACAATCAATCAAGCCGACCAAGCTTTTGTTACATTATTATACCTCAGGGACAGATTTTTAAAGATTTATTCATTCGTGCCCGTATCGAATGAATTGGCTAATTTATTTGTTTTTTTTTGTGTATTTGGACGACCGTCTGAAAACTCCAAAAATAGCCATTTCATATAATATGGAGTTGTGTAATCAATAAAATGCGCCATGACGTGACCATATGGTTTCTTTTTTTTATAAAATTAAGGTTTGAGTTCTTGAGGTTAAACTGCTTTACTGACAAATAAAATAACTAGGCTAATAGTCTAAGCACACAAACCTTTATTTTATAAAAAAAAAATCAAAACCATGATAAATCAAAAAATGAATTTCTTTGGGATTTTTGACTATTATTCTTGGATTATATCATGGGAATTGAAATTAGCATGGGTATGTGATAAATTCATTACAATATCCGATTAAACTTTTTTGCCAATTATTATTATTTCTAATCTTAATACAAGGTAATAAATTTAACAACAATTTTACCACAAAGCCAATGATGCAACAAGAGCTCTTGGTGTGTAGTATGGCCAGCCTTCAATTTTTATCGTATGAAAAGTAGCAAAGATCTAATCCAATGGCGCCATCTTGAGCCCAATTTCGGACGTACTGTTAAGTTCAGAGATTCTTTCTTCAGCCGCAGTATAAGAATATGGAATGCTTTACCCGGCTCAACATTTCCACCCAATTGCGATGTCCAGACATTTAAAACCAATGTTCATCGGTATCTCCTTTTAAATCCTCTTCAATTTTCCTAAACGCTCGCAATGTGTTTTAACATTTAAAGGGTAGCCACAGCTCCTTGAGTGCGCGCAAAATATATAAAATAATAATTTTGGCATTTATCAACCGATTTAATTGAGTATAGGAATATGTTTTTGAAACGTCAATTCAGTACAATTTTCACAATGAATCGCTTCAAAGCGAAAAAATCCACCGATTATAAATATCGTGGCAAACAAGCACCGCCCGACAACCTTTTTGGTGTTGAATTTTGTTTAGCACGGAACAGTGGGATAGGCTGTTTATCAACGCCCAAGACGTTCCAATTAACTGGTTGAGAAGTTGTTGCCGAGAACAGCGTTGCCACCCGAAATAAAATTAACATGCTATATTTTCTGAAAAAACGTGCCAGTTTTCGTGCCACATGAGAAAACCAAAAATTCTTTAATTCTCTTGAAAAACCTTTAATCAATTTTATTACTGTATGTGAAAATCATTTGATCTATTCGTGCATTTTCCATGCTATGATTTATATATGTTCTATGTTTTTCTATGTTTACTATGTTTGTTCTATGTTTTTTCTATGTTTTTTCTATGATTTTTTGTTTTCCATTTTTACGTTTTTTGATAAATTTATTTGAATTTAGCTTTTCAATCATCATGTAAATGAATTGTTTATTACCTAATAAAGCATACAACATAAAAAACATAGCATGACAAAATTTAAATTATCACAACTTATAAGCTACTTATTAACGACAAATCATTAAAAATAAACATTTATATAATGTTTTGTTAACCTCTGCTTAATTTAAAATTATATAAATTCTAGGTCTCAGTGTTGAGTTAATTTAACTTAAAAGTGCTGTTAATTTCTATGTGAAACAGTTTTCCCTAACATTGCTTATCTGCACATGGATACCCATTATGAAATTCCCTGTACGACGAGTAAAATGTTATATTCTTCTATAGTCATTATGTGTGTTATAGAAAATCTAAGAAAAATTAGCTTTTCCACTCTTCCAATGTCACACACTTCAACATAATCCTCTTATAAGACATCCATCTTTAATGTGTGTAATATCTGGTGAAATCGAAAGACAGTAGCCCACGATCGTGAGGTGTTAGCATCGCTCTACAATCTACATTCATATCCGATGCTTCCGCAAATAAATTTATTATTTCTGCCACGATTTTTCATTTTTTTTTTTGTTGGTTAGGAAAGTGGAAAGAAATCCTTAAAATTGTATTTACTTTTTGATTCACTTTCTAAATCAATTGTATCCCTCTCCACACTCTACGACACCAATCGGGAGGATAAGTGTTGGCACTCTTATATTTCACACGCGCAATAATGCCACTCATAAGCTGCTTGATCATTTTCGTTATTGTTTTGTTGTGGCTGGAAAAGTGAGACCGCAAAATTCCATTGGGAATCGTCGAAAAAGAAGAAGAAGATCGTGACTATAGCTTATGGTGATCTTGTCTGATGCAAATTTTGTGTAAGCAGTTTTTTTTTTTTTTTTTGATTGTCTTCAAGGTACTGCTTACACCACAGGAACATGATTTTGATTAATACTGCGTAGTTGTTGGCTGGCAATGCTACTGCCATTTTGGTTTTTATAAACCACACCGCTATCATATCACCATCGCCATCGCCACCACCACCGCCCGGTATTATTAAAGCTGGAAAAAGTCAATGCTTCCATAAAATCATTACGATCGATATAAAGTCATTGTTGTTGTTATTGTGGGATTCATGCAAGAAATCTCGAAATGGTATCAATTGTTGTTCCGTGCTATATGCAAATAATAATAAAATTATTGTTATTTATATATACTTATATTTTTTCTTGTATTTTTGATGATTTTTATGAGGTTGTTGTGTTATTTGAATGAAAAAAGATTCGGGCGTGCGGTGGCGGCTTTTGCACCGATTTAAGATACTTTTGAAGCAGGATGTGATCTTTTCAGTGATATTGTTTTGGTAGTTATTTTTTCTTGTAGCTTTAATGGATACTGGACACGACAATATTTGAGTTCAGGAAGTTGTGCCAGTGATTTAAGGTTAATGTAGGTATACCTAACTTCGGTTGTGTATTGTATCATTTTGTAAATGAAATATTTTTTATATTACAGAAGGAACTTTCTCTGTTATTGTTAAAGCAAAACAAAGGTTTCAGGCCCGGGGGCAAAAGACTTCCAACATCAATGATTCGGAATAAAAATTTTGTTTGATATATTTCAAAATAGATATTTGCCATGAATTTTATGTATAACGAACTGAAGTTAACAAATTTTTTGTTTTAATAAGGCCCTCCTTGATACTGATGAGTCCAAATGAGATCTTGGTCTAATGACTGTTAAATGTTTTTTTTTTATTCTAAAGTTTGTAACGATAGCCTTTAAATGTTAGGGAATCTTAAAGCTGTATGCTTATAAGGCCAGCAAAAAAATATTCGAATAACCTCGAATCCAATTTGTGTTTAATTATTTCTGAACACTTCTATATCATAATTATTCTTCGACCAAATAAAAAATAAGCAAAACAAGAATTTTTATTGGTTTAGAAGATGTGTCCTAGTTCTTGGCACTCACGTAGCGATAAAACTCTACTTAACTGCGGAACATACATAATTGCAATAATGGAAAAGAAAATAATAGGTTTTGTTCAGTTTTCTTTTAGTAACTGTACTGATAATATTCAACAGAAAAAAATACAATTTTTCAAAAAAAAAAAAAATATATAAATTTGGACTTTTTTTTCTAAAATATTTTTTTTTTTCAAAAATTATTTTTTTTCTAAAACTTATTTTTACTTGCGATATAGGCAGGTTATGAATTCGTGCAAAAAATCAAACTTGACGTAACGAAGATAGAGAACACGAAAAAAGTCCGTCTGTCTGTCGGTATGTCTGGGTGTCTGTATGCCTGTCTGTACCTCGGCCTACAGCCTAAGCGACTGAGGCGATTTTCTTCAAACTTGGAGCAAGATTTTTTTTAGCTCAAAAAATAACAGTACTTGCAATACATAGCACCATTTTAATAAAAGTTATGAATCTCAAAAACGGCTCTAACATTTTTTTTTTTTTATTTTTTGGTGAAAATTTTTTTTCCAAAAACCGTTATTAACAGAACCTGCCAAAGAACTGTTTTTTTTTTGCTTTCGACTTTCTCGTTAACCAGTTAACAGATTTTGATCAAAATTTTTACTTCGGAGGTCCTATCAAATGTGAATAATACTGCATACAAATATTTTTTGAATTTAAAAAAATTTTTTTTTTTGAAATAACATTTTTTTGAAAACGCATTGATGAATTTTTTTTTGAAATTATGGTTTTAGCTGTATATTATTATATTCTTAAAAATGGCTTACCAAATTTTTTTTATAACAGATTTCAAGAAATTTTATATTTAAACTATTATTTTTTAAGAAAACCGCTGCAACGATTTTGAAATTTTTTTCTGCATAAATTCACATTGAAATGACGTTCTTCATTCTGAGATTTTAACATTTTAATTACTTGTTTTATCAATTTAAAGAACGTGTTTCATGCTTTTTTTCCATATTGAAATTTCCATTCTTCAAATTAATAAATGGATAAATACATACATACTTATGAATTATATGGTTTATATTACACTCAATCTTTAAAATTGGAAGAAACTTTTACAATACAAGAGCAAGTTTGTGCGACCCAGTCGTGCATTTTAATAACTTATGCAAAACTGTGAAAAAAAAGGACAGAAATTGTTATTTTCTTTCCCATTTTAATTACTTGCAAAATGCTTAGAAACAAAATTCAATCCTTTAATTGATTTGTACCTACTACTTTAATCATTCGGTACCGAAAAACGGTTCTATGAATGAATATGAATTTAAAAAAAAAATTATTGGTGGTCTTTTGGCCTTAAAACATTTTACCAAATATTTTTTATAAGTACTTTTTTAAACGAACGGTCAAGGGTAAACAAAAAATAATCGTAGCAAACTTTTGACACATGGTTTTAGTAAACTAATTCATGTTTTTAAAACTGCTCTTAAATAATCTGTTGCTGAGATATTGGTAAACAAATTCAAATAATGTAAAATATATATTTTCTCAAAAGAATATGTCAAAAAATCGCCTGCTAGAATTTCTCAACAGAAAATGAAATAGGCTTTAGAATGGAATGCAATTTCTTAAAGACTACTTCCTTTCATGAAAAATTGCTCCTATTCTGCACCTGTCTCTTCAAAAATGTATTTGTTTTAACCTAAAGGACCATAATCTAAAAAAAATACTCAGGTACTACCTACTCTTTACCAAAACTGTAGGAGCTGTGAAATAAGTAAGTACCGTTATCTGTGGAGCTTTTTACATTTTTTAAATCCATCTGGAGGATGCACTAAACTTAGGTAATTTTTCTTATAAGAAAAATATTACGTATACGCCCCAGTGTACCCTGTTTATTTATTTTACCGATTTTTTTTTAGCTACCTTATTTTTATATGACGAGTTATTTAGATGTATAACAGACATTGTAGTAGCTTTGGCATGATGGTTAGTGCTTAGGACTGTCAAACGGGTACTGCCTCCTGCGAGGAACTGACAAAACCTCTTGTCATATAAAAGTGCAGCTCACATTAGCCTGCAGATACACACACACATGAATGGTTGGGAGTTGTAAGTCACTAGGCCCTTAATATCCTTAAGCTGTTGTGGTGCCACTATATTTATTTTTTTCTTATAACCGACATTGCGATGATGGGGAAGAAGAAATTTCAGCCATTATAAAACTTGAAAAAACTTATGGAAACTATAAACTAAGCTTAAAGCAAAAAAAAAAAATTGAAATGAATGAAAAATAAGTAGTAGAAAAATCAATTTATTAATTTCATCAATATACGGTGTTTGTTTTGTATTTATTTACCGCTTTCGGAGGTAGGTACGTATTTGTATACAACGAAAAAATTTGTTTGTCAAAGGAACAGATGTTTGGCTGAGAAAATAAAACACATTGAGAAATGTTTGCCTCAAAAATCTTCGAAAAAATCTCAGCTCTGAGGTTATTTTTTGTGTGCCATTTAAAAAAATTCGGCCTGCTGAAAGAAGTTCATAAACACTTCTTAACTCACTCAAAACATTCTCCTTAACTCACTTTCGCTCTCAATAGTGATCTTTAAATTGAATTCAGTTAGACGTTGAGAAGATTAGTGTCGAGTACTCGAGCCTGAATCTAGCTTTGAAAAGTTACTTTGTAACAATTTGAACTCACCACTTGACTCAAACAATCATACGTTAACCTACTCCATTGAATTCGCCGGAAGAAAACTCACCTGACCACAATTTAAGGTAAAGTAGACAGCAGAGTTTATCGATGTCATAAACCTAGTGGTAGGTGCCAGATGGTGTATTCTTGCTTGTATTCTTCTTTTCTTTTGAAACAACTGAACCAACTGTGGCCAGGTAAAAACCGTTTTCAATATGAAATATGCCATTGCATCTCAAAAAAAAAAAAAAAAATCAACATCTATCTATCTTTTGTGTTATCTTCGCCTTTGTTTTGAACACACAAATTCTATTCATTCACAAAATGAATCCAAACATGCACAACGAATGAATCTAACAAAGAAAAACAACCAATTTGCTTTCTTCCATTATCCATTCATTTGCTTTCATTTATCCAACACGAATGCGAATGAATCAAAATTGAAAATTTACCCATTGCCATCAATTGAGTGGCAACTGTTCGCGTGTCAGCACCGTGTTACGGCAGTCCGTGATATTTTTTCGTGTTCTTTCGCGTGTTTAGTTACTTACTCGTACTCCCCCTTCAGAAGCATCTCAATTTACTTTTTATTCTTCGTGAAGTTTTACCTCTCATGATGGTTTAAAATTTATTTTTAATTGTTTTATTTAAAAAAAAAAAAGTGAAACAAAAAAAAAACTGCACTATCCTCATTAAATGAGAGTTAAGTTAACAATTACAACAAAATTGGCAAAGTGTTTATAATTTTCCTTTTCGTCATCTTAAAGTCTTATAATAATTTCTCTTCAGATATTTTCGCCGCATTTTCGTTGTTAATTTTACGTTCCTACCTGTTTTGTGTGATTTTTTTTTTGTTTGTGTTTAAATTATGCACCTTGCTGTTTGTTGGATTCGAAGAAACTTTCCCTTGTCTCGCACAGGTTAATGTGTCGTATGGTTTTTGTGAAAGAAAACAAAAAAAAAATAATAATAATAAAATTCTGTTAAGGTACCTCTACGACGAAAATAAAAGTGAATTTGTGAAATTGTACAAAGAAATAATAATTTAAATACAAAAGTAAATAAATACAAAGAAAGGAAAAAAAAATATGATTACAAGTGTTAATTTATGAGAGAAGTGTGAAACATAATTAAAAATTCACACATTTTACAGGAAGTTTGGTGAATTAAGCCCAAATCAAATCGATCTGTCACAGTGACGTTTCACATCGTAATTCACCATCAATCGGATTCAAAATGGTGTTCGGCGGAAAGTTTCGCATTAGAAGGTTTGTAAATTCGATTTATCACACACCGTGTCTCAGTTTATATATTTTTTTTTTGTTGTTGTTTTGTTTTACCATCAGGCTTAATTGTCAGGTTTGGTTCAGTTGGGGAACATTTATAGCCCCGGGTCCAAATTTGGAGCCCGCGATCTTACTGTGTGTGGAGCTATAACTGTCACATTACTTGTTATGGGCTATTGTGAATTTTCATCGCGATGCGATGCGAAGCCTCTGTCTTCTTTTCGATCCTGCTTGGCTATGGAGCAGCGATGGCGAACAATCGATCGTAAAAAATCAATTTGCGTGCAATTATCACTAATCACCGTTACACATTCTTCAATCTTTTGCCCTTTTTTGGTAGGCGGGCTCAGTCCAGAGTCAGCAAGCAAGAGCCTTTTTCAGAGCATGAGATTGTGCGAAAATTGCGCTACTGGATGTCCTCTTAGTTGTTGTTATTGCTTTTGCTTCTGCTGATCTGTGATCTTACCTCTCATCGCTTCTTGCCGTCTTGGTTTCGGGAAGAGGGGGAGACTATTTTATTGGTTAACTGGTTGCTTTTTTTTTTTTTTTTTTTTCTTTGTTGTTTGCGGATTTTCCGTGACCCGGAGTAGAGGCATAGTGGCGAAGTGTATAGTGATGGAGATTTGTAATTTATAACGTTATTACAAATTAAAGCGTGGATTGGCAGTTGATTGTTTTTTTTTTTGTATTTAATTTGTTGCTTTTGTTAGGTTACAATATGTTGGCTGAATTAATTGAGTTTAATGAATTGGATATTAGATGTCGAAGGCTAACAAGGTTTTGCAATATACTCGGCGTTTGTTGCTACTGCTATATTGAAAGCCAATTACCAGGCATTTTCGAATTATGCAAACATTAGTGATAGACTAGGAAGAAAATGCAGTTTAAACTGCACTATTGGAATAAGAAAGGGTTTTAACTTAAAAATAAAATAAGTTTTTATGACATACCTATCAATTCTTTGATAAGAAGTTTTAAGGTGTGGTGTTTTGTGTGTATTTTGTTGCCATGCAAGTAGAAAACTTAACTATTATGAACATTAACAATCGTCCATGATTTTTTTAACTAGAACGAACTAGTTTGAAATAACGCTAACTTCCTTTCTATACCGTTGTACTGTACGTAATTGCATCCTAAGCCTTTCGCAATATTCGCTCTTAAGTATGCAGTAAAACCTTTGCAATTTGCATTATATTTCTTTCGGAAGTTTTTGTTACTAAATTATTTTTATTAATTCTGAAAAACAAGAAACCATCTCCCCAAATTAAATGGCCTCATTCAGACCCCACTTAGTATTCTTAGGAGACGTATCTGCATTTTAGTGGGAAATCCATTTTTGGGACTTTTGTCGCTTAATCCATCCGTTTCGAAAAATCCACTTTGGGATCAAGTCCCTTATCTAACATGATTCCTTATGATTAAAGATTAAAAAAAAGTACTTCACATAAGCCATTTGTAAATAGAAGACGCTTTAAAAATTTTGAAATGTCAAAGTTTTTCAAAGATTTCGAAATCAAAATGTAATATCAAATATCATAATGCCTTAATCTGAAAGACGTTTTTTAACCAGTGGCAAGTTTAATGATTTCATCATTTACATAGATGATTATAGTAACCCTTTGGCGTATTTCGCATTTTTTTTTTTTCAAATTAAGATGAAAATCCTTACTAGCGCTATTATTTTCTTACCTTTTTTCAAGATAATCTGGGGTAGTTTCTGATTTTGGAGTCTAGTTTTGAGATTTCGGATTTTTTAAGAACATAGGTTTGTATGTCAAAATGTCCCAACTTCGATAAAGCCAACAAAAAGAACGAGAGTTATGTCCAGAAGAGGGAAAAGCTACAAAATGCATTTCAAAATTACACAAAGTTCATGCAATACGCCATTCAAAATTTTAAATTTAATTTTGGTTTTTTATGAAAACGTTGAAACTGCCCATCACTACACTTAATGAAAATATAATTTGACTTTTGGTATTTTTCAATTTGTCAATGAAAAATATATCAGAATGTCAAAATTGTCTGGAATTTGAGACTCAACAATGCGTACTTTCAAATATTAAAAAGATCAAATTGTAAAGCAAAAAATCAATACCAGTTAGTGTCAAGGTTTGAATATTTTAAAAAATGTTCTGCAATTATTTTTGAAAAAAAAAACCAAAAATTCAACTGATGTATCAACCTCTCTACCCAAATTTCACCTTCACTATTTGTACTTCTGCAAAGTAATAGATTTCAAAAATCTTTTTAAATTTTTCCAACCTCGAAAAAGAGTTAAAATATCATTTTTTTCAATTTTACACCCTCGACAGTTTTTTTTAAATTTTGTCTTTATTCATTTTCTAAAATATCATAAATTTTCTCAGACCATCACAAACAATTACTTCAGACAAAAATAAATGTCAAAATAAATCAATTTAAGCTCAAATCAGATACGAAACCATTTTTCATCATCTGTGATTTTTCAAAAGCAAATTACTTGATGATTACAACGCCAAGCTGTCGCTGACTGCTGTTGATTGGCTTGATGTTGCAATGGCTACATATACAAATTGCCATGTAAAGATCATTTTGATCAAATCAATCGGTCTTTTTGATCTAAATGATTCGGCTACCATAACAAACATTTAATTGCACTATTTATGGCTTTGTCTAACTGAATTTACTTTCAAGGTTTTTATCATCATTCCAGTCTGGCTCTGGCCCTTATTGTAATTTATTAAAAAAAACATAATATTTTTTTGTCTCAAGTTTTTTTTTTTTTTTTTATTTCGTTATTTAAATTTCACAAAGAGGAAGCTAGCTTGAGTTTAAATGTAGATTTGCGTGGATAAATACCATCAAGATAGGCAAGATAGGGGAATACACTTAGCAATTTATATGACTTTCAAATGATGCTGGCTAGCCAATCAATCTTTTAATTAAGACTGGAGCCAAAACTCAATCAATTGAGACAAACAAAAAATAAATTAATAGTTTTGTATATTTTTAAAAGGAAAGCTTATAATCTAGAGTAGTTCAAGTTCTATGTTATAACGAGGTCAAATTTTTCAATTTGAGGATTATAAAGGTTTTAAGAAGTTTTATAAATTGAATACCTTAATAATAAATTATTTAATGAGAGCCCATATGAAAATTATTTTGCTCTTAGTCTTAATATTGGTGAAACTGAAATTAGACCCATTTTTGTTTCAGGTAGGATGCAAAGTTTGAGAGTTGTTCTACTCTTCGTTTTTTTGTAGAAGTACTTATAACCTTTAGTTCGAATAAAAGCTTATATGAAAAGCCGTTCGGATCCGGCAATAAACTGTAGGTTCCCTCTATTCCTGCAGACACGCACACACAGGAATGGTTGAGAGTTGTAAGTCACTATAGGCCCTAGTTCTTCATGAGCTGTTGTGCCATCAAATTTATTTATTTTTGTATTTATTTATATTTTTAATGCTGATGAACAAAAATTTCGGAATTTTTTAAGCAAATCCATGATAGCTGGACAAAGAATGCAAACAAATGATGGATAATTCTTTAAATTTCTTCAACAACTTTCAAAAATGTATTGAGCCCAAAAACCAAAAATCCTACCCGACCCGTAAATACGAATTATTGAAACTATTCATAGATTTAAACTTAAAAATGTTTTTCTTTTTTTTGGTGGAAAATTTTCGAAAAATACTATTAAGACTTTTCAAGACGTTTTCCACAGTAAATTGATAAAAATAAGCTGATTTGTTTTCTAGAAAAGCGAAAATTAAAAAAAAATCGCATTTTGAGAGGCGTAAATTGAAACCATTTTTCGGAAATTTTGTTTTCTTCAAAAGATAGTCTTTGAACTTATTAAAATTAACTGAATTTTTTTTTAAGAATCTGTGGAGCTGTTTATGAGGAAAATTAAAAAAATTATATCGCCTGGACCGTTATTTTTGGTCCTAAGAATGAAAAAATGCAACGGAGGAATGTTCAAAAAACACAGACGGGGCAGAGTTACCAGACCTATTTTTTCGTCTTTTCTATATCATCGTAATTTCTAGCTTGATCAAAATCTAGACTTCAATTTTATTTACAAATACATAACTTACATTCTATCTATGTTGTATGTAAATTGTACCTTGCTGTATTGTATAGGGCGGGTAAAAAATGAACTACGTATTTCTTTATAAACTATTTAATTTGGAATTAGTAAATCCAAAATTCTGTGTACCTATCTAAATTCTAGAAGTCTAAAGGCTATATTATTGACTTTCTTCAAAGCTAGTTTTACCGAAAAACTAGTTTTATAGAAGTTTCGAGTTTTAAGTTTATCGCAAATAATTATAAATTTTATTAAAATATCAAAATATGTATGCATATTTTGATTTTGATATCAAAGCAATAAAAAGTTGTGAAAAACTTAAAACTCGAAACCTCTACAAAACAAGTTTTTCCGTAAAACTAGCTTTGAGTCAAGTCAGTAATATGACCGTAAAATCTTGTATGAAAATTGTGGAAAATTATAAAAGAAAGCTTAGGTGATAAAACAACCTTCGTTGTTTTTATTAACTTATTACCAAAAACACATTATTCAGTTTTGATAAGTTAACTTTAAGGCAGCAATTTATTTATATGAGTTTTTACAATGGAATTTGAACAAAACAACCAAAACTTAACAATTAAAACGCTTATACAATTTGTTCTCTGAGAAATTGGGCTTCATAGTTTTGGCTCCAGTTGGCAAATTTACAGAACGCCTCCGCCTTAAAAAAAAAAAAAAAAAACAAGTTTTATTTAACAGGTAATTTAATTTTTTACAATTTTTTCAAATTTCATATCTTAAACAAAACTTGTTGTTTTGTAGTTTAGGTCGCTGAAGCTGTGAGCGGTTAGCTTTAGTTAAGCAAGAAAACATAGAATATTCAAAAAAAAGTACCACTTCTTCATCTTAAGGCCTTAATAAATTGCTAATGGCAACAATTTTAAGATAATAAGTTCAACTCAAATGGCATGAAAAACGTCCCACTCGTTACTCGTAGCTACTCGTTGTTGTTTTTTTTTTTTCTTTTTAAATTCCACTTTTTATCACACCAAATGAAGTACTCTAAAAATAAACATATCTATACATATTTTTAATTTCCTCAAAGCCAAATGAGAATTCAAAGGTACAAATTTATTGTTCTACATCTTTCATTGTATATGTATTATTATTGTAACACCAGCTAATAATAATTCTGGAAATGAAGGCCACTCATAGCTAAACAATTCTGATCATAAAATTTAAAAAAAAAGTTACTTTATTTTAAGACATTATTTCTATATTGAAGGTTTATTTAATCAAGTGATGATGGTGTGCTTGAAATGCAAAACTATAACATTTTTTTTTTTTTTGTTTCTTCTTAATTTATGGCTTCTAATTGTTTATTTAAGAATAACCTTGTAGGTAGAAATGAATAATGTTGTTCATATTGAAAATAAAGAGTAGAATAATGAGAATTTTAAAATATTTTTTTCACTTCACTTACATGGTGTACTTTGAATACCTACTTAAGTTGATGAACATATATATTTTTTTTATTTCGAATTCTGACTATATTAGTGAGAATTATAAAATAATAAATATTTCAATTTAAATTCAAAAGAAATAAACGTGTTTTTTTTTTCTCATTGGAAGAAAATATAATCACTTGCATTTTAATTCAATAAGATTAGAGCATAAGATATAGATTTTTAAAAAATTAAGAAGAGAAAAAAAAGATAGTGTGCAGTGGTGTGGGCTTGTGCCGCGTTCTAGGTAGCATTATTTTCTATATTCTTCCCACTTTAAGAAGGCTATCTGTTCTAATCCACTGGGTCGATTGAAATTCTTTCATTTTTTTGTATTCTTTCAAACTCTCACATATTCAATGGTGGGTATAATGATAAAAAGCATATTTTTTATTACAATTAAAATAGTTCATTTTCCTTCAATATTATTGCGAATACTGTAGAACAAAATATTATTCTAATTTCTGTTCAATTTTTTGATAGCATGTATGGAACTTTATTACGTCTCTTTTTTTAAAAAGACGTTGACGCTTAAGTTTAAAGTTTAAACCTTAGAATTGATCAGTTTAGAAAAATAAAATCTTATAAAAACTCTTCAAAAATTGAACAAAAAAACTTTATTCCTTTGTCTTAAGAAAAAATAGAAATTTTGCTGAGAAATCCTGTACCTTTTTTTCAAACAGCTTGAATATTATTTTTCTGAACTGGTGCGAGTATCATATACAATTGGGTAGGTACCTACATCAATGAACAAAAAAAAAAAACAACTTATGTAGACTCATTTACTAATGAAACAAAACTTAAATACTTCGTTTCTAAATAAGCAATTATGTTATGGTTTAAGCTGAAGAAAATTAAGAACATAAGAACATGTAAATTGAACATAGATATTAAAATTTGATATCGGAAAACGGATTTTTAAACACAAGGCCCATGAAAATTATATAAAAAAGGTCAAAGAAATTCCTACAAAACTTAAATTTTGTCTTCTCAACTTGGAGGAGGGGGTGGGTAAATATCTTGAAGATATGAAAATTGAAAACGACAAAAAATTGTATAGGTAATACAATTTTACACAAACAAATACCAATTCCAAGAATTCCGTTTAGTTAAAATGTTTTAATATACACTCACAGGCACATTTAACCGCCTACCTCGTATTTCTGTAAATTTAAAGAAACCGTCAAGTTAAGACCACATTGGGTGTTGGAATGTTGAAAGAAAAGTTTAAAAAATATAAAAAAAAACTAAAAAAATTCTGAGAAAAAACCACGTTTGTTAAAGAATTAACACAAAAAACAAACAAAAACACAAAATACTGAAAAAGATGTTATCTTTTATTGTTAAAAAAGTGCTAAAATTATTGAAAAACTTAATTTTTAATAATGGGTGTTTGCGACGCAGGGTCTAATTACTTCGTGGAGCTGGCTTGACAATCCGTCAATGATGTCCTTAACATCCGACTGAGGGATTTTGTGCCTCTCCTCTACTGCAGTTGTCTTAAGCTCTCCTAGAGTGGTAGGGACAAGTGTTCTCACTCGGACATGTTTTTTAAGGTTGTCCTAAAGATGATCGATAGGTTTGAGATCTGGACCGCAAAGTGGACATGGTAAAACTGTAATCCCGACCTCATTTAGGTAATTAGTTACAGAATTTGCGGTATCGCAGAGTGCGTTGTCATACATACACCGAAAGTGTTCACCAAAAATTGGTGCGAAAGGCATCACATGGTCTTGCAAAACGTTTTCCACGTATATCTGAGCGTTCATACTGCCTCTATCGAACACAACAAGGCGAGCTTCATAACTTATGCCTTCCCAAACCAATATAGACCCTCCTTGGTAACCCACTGTTTCGATTATCGTGCATGGAACAAACCTTTCGTTTTTTCGCCTGTAGACACGCTGACGTCCATTTGGACCTCGTAGACCTAATCTGCTTTCGTCTGAGGTTTAGACGTCCCTTCCTTCCTCTGCAGTCCAGTTAAAACATTCTCGCGCAAAACAAAGTCTTGCTGTACGGTGCTGTGGGAGCAATTTGGGGCGCGCGCTGGTCGGAAAGCTCTGAAATTTAATTCTGCCAACCTTTCAGAAGATGGCACGTACTCACACCAACATTCCTCACCTCAAAAAGACGTGTACGAGCTTCAGTAGCGATGCAAAACCGATTTCTCAGTATGTTGTTTAAGTAACTGAAACAATATTAAAAATCGCTTAAATTGCAAAAAATGCTTCGATGACAATTTTATCGGGTGAAATAAGGGTTTTAGTTTTTTGTTTCTTGCGAAAATATCCGCTAAACAAAAAACAAATCAGCAGATAAATTATAGTGAACTTAAAGAGTTGAAAGTGACGAAAAATGCAGGTGGGCGGATAATTGTGCCTGTGAGTGTATATTTACCTAAATACGAACAACTATGAAATTACATCAATTCATTCAAAAATTCGTCCTTTTGACATTTGATTGACATCAAAAATTAACTACTTAATCAAAAAACTAAATTAGTATAGGTAATTTAAATGGAACTTAAAAACAAAATACATTATTTTAACTTTTATTTATTTCGATTGACTAGTTCCTAAAATTTAGGTTGACCAGCACTGATTTTATAACAACCACTCCTTGTTGCTAAACAAAGTTATCAAGGCACTATTTTCTTTCCAGTAAATCCAGTCCGCGACACACGCAAATTTATCATTTCTGCTGTTTTTATAATCGATTTACACAATTCACAAAATACAACAATTTTCGTACATTTTAGTCATGTATTGCCATCCAAAAATTTAAATTCAAAATGTATGTTTTTTGATTATTTGACTAAGAATTTCTACAAAATTGTAGATACCTCGTAGGTATACAAATTTTCCCGTAATTTTTCTGTAGTTTTAACTTCAATTTACAATAGACATAAGTACCGTTCAAACATTTCATCAAAAATACATGCAATTATTTTCTGGAAATTCCAAAAAATTGCATAGCTAAATTAGCTGATATATTAATTTAACGTTGCTAACAATAATTGGTAGGAAAACCCCAAAATAACAATAGAAAGCGTTAGATCCCAATCTAAACTAGCTACCAACTATACCTAAAACAAAAAAATGTCCATACACTTATCTTATATACAATTACACATTTTAAATTAATTCCACAATCGATATTGTCGCTGTCTTTACCCTACATCCTATACAATAAATTCACATTGCGTGTTTAAATAATAAAATTAAGCACATGATTGCCATCAAAAAGCAAAAAAATAAAACAAAGAAGGGCTATAATAGCGTGTTTCATATCCATTAGATCGCATTTCATTGCGAGAAGAAAAACAATAAAACGCTACCCAGTGGAGCTATAAGGAAACATTATTTGCAATTTCATTACAACAACCCTAATATAGGTAGGTATAAATGTCAAGGATACTTAAAAAAAAAACAACAGCAAAGAAAATAAGGGGAACGGCCTGGTCAGTGACCACCCTATCCATTGTATCTTTGATGTTTTGCTGAAGATATTCATCAAGCTGACCGTTTTAAGTCAACAAAAAAATATAAATATAAAACCAACTGATTCACAATATTATATCAACTGATGATGATAAAATTACTTTTATTTCGCATTTTATTTAAAAATAGATTCATGGACTTTTTAATTGATTCGATAAATCACTTTTAATTGTTATCGATTTGTAAATTGGTGTCATTCTATATTTATAAATTAAACACTTACACTCGTCGAGTTATAATGCAATAAAAAGAAAGAAAAATAAATAATAATAAAAAAAAAAATTATTGTGAATCATTAAAATGTACATATTTGCCGCGCGCTCTAAATTATGTTATCAAATTTCAAGGTGAAGCTTTAATAAAAACAAAATTTTTGAATTCATTGAAATTTTGCACTTGAAACAATCCAATCCAACGCAGCGCAGCACAGCAGGTCGTATTGAATTGGGTTAGCAAATAAATAAATCGCCACATAAACATTTTATTTTTTTTTTCGCAATACTATTTTGAACGTGCCTAACCTTTGTACACGTTAAGATTGTGAATATAAAGCTGGGTAACATGACATGCCGCATATACAACCATATGCATACATTCACAGTATGTTTATCATGTAATGCGAACGAATAAATTTGTTTGAAATCAAAAAAAATTATAGCTCTATTGTCTTGATATTTTGAGCCAATTAATAACAACACGATTGGACAAGAACAACTGCTAAATAAATGACAACAATACGTATCTATCTTTAAACTGTCAGGGAATTTTTTATGGCACATATTTGACAGCTTAAAGTCGAAAGTGTAATTAAATGGAGAACAAGTGGAGCGACAAAGTTGTTTTTTAACAAACTTGTACATAAGGAGAACTGGATTTTATAGAAACCCGATCTGTCACAGAGGAGGGACAACTATTGGCTTTATTTAAGCCCCTTCTTTCAATTCAATATAGCAATTGAAAGGAGTGCTTATGACTTTTTTTTTTCTGTCACTTTCAGTTGGTTAAGTCAGCTTAAACACGGAAGAACTTTGATTATGATATTTCGCAAGAATCGACAAAATTATAATTTCATATGTATTCATATTATTTGATCTCTTGCGTAGCTAAGTGATTTTTATTCAAAAATTTCTTTATGCCTATTTACGATATGAGTCAACGTCAACACACAACTTCTTGGTGTTTTTATAAAGTTCAATGCTCTGTTGCAAATTTTTGTGAAATTTTTTTCTTCTACTAATTTAATTTTTTTTCTTGCGTGATTTGTTTTGAAAGAAGGTGAAATTAATTTTAGATTTTTTGATATTGCATTTGCTGTTGAATATGTCAAGAATGTTTTCTGATATTATTAAAGGTTTTGATTTGTTTGGATTTTGGTTGAAAGCTTGTGATGCTGTTGTGAGGTGAGTTTTTTAATTTTGTTTAGTTTATTTTAAAATTCGAAATTTAAAAAATTTTGTGTAAGGATATTTCCTTGACAATTCATTTTCTGGAAATATTTTTATCTCAACTCAAACTTCTTGATAATTTATGTTCTCTGATGGTACGAAACTCAGTGCAACACCTAAAATGTTGTATCTGGTGTTTTAATTCTGTTGTTTATTCAAGTGTGACCTGAAACAGTTTGCTTTTATTGTTGAATCTGAAACATTTTTTCAATAATAGGTACTACATTTAAAGTCCAATCACCTTTTTCCTATGTTTTAAGGTTTAAGCTGAAGTTAGCTACCTACATACATGCATCTACCATTGATAGATTAAAAATTTCTTTTTATAAAAGTACCTTAAGGTCATAGGAGAAAGTCTTAACATTAAGATTGTATTAAAATAAGTGATAAATTGACTTCGCAAAGGGCTTTTAAAAATTCAATAATTTTGGTTAAAAATAAAATCTCATTAGCTGTTATGTTTTGTCATTTTGGCATACACAAAAATCAATAAAGTATATTTTATTGCAGATAGTTTAAAAGTCTTTGCTAATAGTATTAAATATTAAGGAAAAAAACAGTTGTACTTAATTTTGACAAAAAAAAACGAATTTACAAAAAATTCATAATTTTTCCAAAAACGTTGACTTTGAAGTTTCAAAAACTATTTTACTAAAAAAAACTTGATTTAAAAAACAAATGAAAGAATTGAATATGTATTAGCCTTTAAAAAAAGCTATACTTAACTCATTATTGTATGTGCTTTCGTTGAAAGGGAATGCCCATTTTACTATGGAGCTTTGGCCAAGAGGGCAAAAGTGTACACGAATGAGTTTGGTATCAAATGAAAGGTGACGTTGAGCTTTATATGTGAGTGAAATATTTTCGAAATCGTTCATGGGAAAGTCGATATATTTGAGCTTGAAAAATAAAGATTTAAGCTTTTTTTCTAAATAATTGTTAATAACGTGAGAAATAAATGATGTAGATTTTGATATCAAATGAAAGGTATTTTTCTTGTCTTCAACATAGTACTAAAATTGTTCTGCTATCTTTTATAAATTTTGAGATGTTAAGCTTTCATGAGAAGCAACTATTTTTACGCAGTCTTTGACACACCGATATATCGAAAAATTCAGTGAAAAAAATTAGGTACACTTATCACAGTTTCTGCGAACGACCTTTTAGTGGGTAAAAACAATTTTAAGGCTGGGTTTCTGAAACGGCGTGGCGCTTACCTGATCGATTTCTCGGTGCTTAACTTAAGCCCGGAGAAAAACTGTGTTACCGACATGAGTTCCATACATGTTATCGATATTTTGTATGAAAACTCCATGTTTTTTTCTGTGATGGCGTTGGTAGTCCCCGATGTCGTTTTTTTCGACCAATTTCCTCCGTGCTTGCAAAAAAAACGCATATTGTCACATACGTGAACCTTAAACCCCAAAATGGCTGGATTAAAATAGCTGAATCACGGTTTGGTTCATAGATTTGTACAAATTGCCATAAAGTCAATAAAATTCCCAATTATCTTTAATTAAAAAACAAAAAATCTTAAACTCTTTTATTAAAAAAAATCTTGGAAAATATCCAATTTTCTACAAAATCTTTGGAAGCTCAAGCTTTATTATTTGCTGCACTTGTACTAGGTACGGTTTTAGTAAACAGGTTGACATTTAACCACAATATAATAATTCAAACTTCATAAATATCTACAATAGACATTTTTATGGAAAAAAACAAACACTAACAAAATTAAATAAAACAAAATATAAGAATAAATAATTTTAGCAATTTTTAAATCTCCAATATTCTCAAAAGCTATTCTCAACTGGCAGTCATCATTAAATGATGAAATGTTTGTCTTTGTAATATTTCAATCTTTTATTTTGATTTATTTTTTAGTCACAACTAAATTTTGCAAACGCTAAAACTTGTTTAATCTGCCACTATTTATCATTTAACCCATTTAAAGCATGTAAACAAGAATTAAATTTAATTATTCTTTCAATCACCGTAAATGCCAGTATGTTATTACAAAATCAATTACCTTCAAGCCCATGCAGATCTTCAAATCTTGCAAAAATAATCATTAATATTGTATGTCTTAATTGTGCGTGATTAAATTTTGTTGTATCAAAGATTAATTACTTTAATGTCATTTCAATAATCTTATGTCATGTTTGCATTGAAAGGTTAAGGTCATGTTATTAAATAAAAACAAAAAACAGTAAAAACCACCCAAAATACAACTTAATATTTTTGCCGACGACGACACCAATTAACATTAAAATCTTCATCTTTTAATGTCTCGAAAAAGGCAATAAAATAACTAACCTCACCAATCCACCTACTTAAATAAAGATATAAAAATTCAATTGTGGTGTTTTTTTTGTTTAATAAAAATAAAACAAGTTTCCTAAAATTTCCAGTATTATTATATGCATTTGATTAAGTCTCCAAAATTGCAATTTCATTTCTCTCCAAACCAAAAAAAAAAACATTCACACGATCCAAACAACAAAAACGAATAAATTGATGTTTGTTTTGACCCAGAAACCTTCATTAACTGATTGAAATTTAATAACATTAGCAATTCGGCAAAAAAAAAAAAAAAAAAAAATTTATCCAAATCACCAGGAAAAAAAAACCCCAACTGGTATTTTTACACGCGCGAACCAACAACAAAAATAACAAAATCAGCATCAAATTGTCTGTCAAAGTCTAGTTCTCCATCTTTGTATCTCGTATTCGCATCTGTCTGTTATTTTGTGGCGAAAATTTTAACGTGGCTTCTTTGTACCTATATCTACCTGCCTACTAAATTCCATTTTAATTTACGCAATAATTTGTTTTAATTTTGTGAAGTGGAATTAGATATTGTTCAAATGAATGTCACGACAGGGTAGGTAATTGTTGTCTGTCATCACAAAAAACCAACCTTTCTCTAAAAAAAATTAAGTTTCTTCCGGGTTAATTAGACTTTGATGGCCTACTGAACTACTCCCACAGTGATGAAACTATGGATCCAAAATAAAAGTGACATTATTCATTGTGATAACAGTAATTTCGAGAGAAATGTCAAATGCGTCATTTTCTGGGAAGTAATTTCAGTGTTTTTCTCTCGCTGCCCATTGTTTTAACCTATAACTGTCAAATTTAACAAAGAAAAATGTCATCACAACAGCCAGCAACGGTGTGTGCGCTAAGGTAAATAATTATTACAGCTATTTTACTGATAGGCTTGCAAATTTCTTTTCTACGCAACCCTCTTATAATGGTGACTGAAACACAGTTAACAATATAAAATGGCTGCAAGATACGAGACTATCAGTGAAGTTGAAAAATATGCAACAATAAGAACTGTAACTCTTCTACACACACACAATGTCGAAGAGGGATATTATCGACTTAGGGAAGTGCCTGTAGTATTTGGCTCGCGACACGCTCTGATGGATACTTGTACACACTTACTGACAGGTTAATGTACTCGTCAAACGTCAACGTCTTCATGGCGGCATCGGCTTCGGGAGGCATGAAATCGTCCACGACTACGATTGCGACTACACGCCGCTACGGTGCGGTGGAGCTGATGGTGGTGGCGGCATTTTGCTTATAACAATGCGCCGCACCGTGAACCGCATGCGAACATCGCCATTTGCCACTTGAAATGTTCGAGTTCTTGTCGAAGACAAATACCTACATAGAGAGCTTTCTAGATCGTCCATCCATAGCGTTGTTTTATCATTAGCCAGTGGCGGCTTCCATTGTTTTGTATAAGCAGAGTTAATTGCTTCTATTTTAAGAAAGCCCCAGATAGGGGTCGGTCTTTGGTGTTAAACGACGACGACAAAGGCCAACTTACCTATCTATCTCTTCAATATAGCCTGTGGACAAATCCACTGCACAGAGTGTTGTTAATAACTTTTGTATTCTTTGTATTGTGTTGTGAATTGTGATGAAACTGAAGATCAAATGCTAGAAGGCAAGATTCTAACGTTTGCAAACAAAGAACGATTGCCCAACACAAAAAAAAAGTTTGATAATTAGGCGTACTATTGCACGTGTATTACGTGAAAGGAATATTATTATTAGTTTTTTTTTTTTTTGAAAAAAGCCTTCTTATAAGAATGAAATGCGTTCCGTGATGGATATTAAATTAGATCCAAAGAAAATGAAAACATTGAGAGCTAATTATTATTGCGTTTTATCAATCAATGTTTGAAAGAATTAACAAAAAGGGTGGGGCTAGATACATACTCATACATATGTAGGCATATTTGCTCCAATTGTGGAATATGAAAGTGTTTTTTTTTTTTTTTTTTTAATATTGTTGAGATGTTTAATTGGGTTATCAAGATGAAAGGCATAATTATTAATTTTGAATGAAAGGGCCTAGAAAAAAAAATCCCCATTGAAAATGATTTTAATCTAAATGCAAAGAACTAAAACTTGAGTTAATTTTACTTTGAAAAATTTAGACCTATTTAGAAAATATAGGTCGAATTATAATCTGGTACTTACAATAATAAATTAAGTGCAGATGTAAGTTTACTTTATTGAAGTGTCTCTTTTCCCCCTTTAGGTCAGAGGAGACTTAAATAAAAATAAATACTTAAAGCGGCAGTCAAAAAGTTGAACGAATTTTCTGCAAACAAGAGAGTTTAGTAAGCTGGTGTCTAGTTCATTACCTACAGCGATAGATCTGAAAATAAAAAAACTATACCTAACCTACCTTAACTAAAAATAACTTTAACAAAAGAACCTTATTTTCCTTAAAATGTCCCTACACTGTTTGTAAAAACGGTTTTAACTAAAACTATTGTTAATCCTCCAATAATTACCCTTTCCAGTGAACCAACTACTAAGCTTTTTACAAAAAAAAATGAAAATTATAAAATCTTCACTGTGGCGTATGTGGAACTTTTTTTTTGGGTAGGTTTTGCTTTCGCGAAAAAAATCATATTAAAGATTTTTGTTGTTGATATTTCGATAAGAAATTCTCCTCAAACAAATAGAAGGTGATTGTTATGAAAAATGTGGATAAGGTTCAATTATTGGTTTGAAATGTTTCCCAACAAGAATGTAGGCTAATTTCGAGTAGTTTTTCGCTTCATGGTGGAAAGAGGTAGAAATATAAAAAAAAACTAAATGTTTGTGTTTAAATAGTAATAAAAAAGATTAGACTTAGAGGGTCTATCAAGAGCTAGATGTTATCAAAACCTAGCTATGTATTTATAAAGTAAAATAAGGATAAAAATAATAATTAATATAAACATTGTACGATTTTAAAAATAATTATTTTTAACATTCTTTTTTCTATTTTTGTACGAAAGAGTTAAAACTGTCCAATCGTCAAGCAATCTTCAACAATTTATATTCAAACACATATTTTATATCTTATTTTTTTTCGGTTAAATCTTAGGAGTGTTCAATTCCTATCAAATATAGAAATTTTGTTCACTCCCAACTTTCCATATTTGGTAGAAATAAATTACTTCAAAAATCCAACCGAAAACATTAATCAAATTTTTTTAAAATACAAAAATAATTTGAAATTAAAAAAAAAAAAATACAGAAAAAAATTAATAATTTTTATAAAAAAAAAAAATATTCAAGTTTTTAGTTTTTGAAGAAAAACAGTGGTTAGCATTAGTAACGACCGTGACTATAGCAGTAAAAATTTTACTAGTATTACTATCAAAATTTATTTAAATATTCTAATAACATCAAAGTTAAATATTTATGCAAATCTAAAATCTAGCTCCGTGAAATAACTCCCAAAAAAAAACGAAATAAATCCCCAAAATTTATATGAAAATCGGAAGTTTTTTCATATGAAAAAACTAACCAAAAGTGGGGATTTATTTCATCATTTTTTGGGCAATTAATTCATTTTTAAATTTGGGGTTATTTCATGACGAAATAAATCCCCAAATTCAACTATGAAATAAGTCTCCAAATTTGGGTACTTATTTTTTTTTTGAAGAAATAACAAAATTACGGCGTATAAACAGTGAAGTATGTAATGGGGGCAGCATGTCCCCCCATACAACTGTTTGTGTTTATATGACGTAGTTTGTTATTTCTTTGGGGACTTATTTGTGTGTGTGAAGTTAGCATATCAAGTGTCAGCATATCAATTTTTTTTTGGAGTTCTGGTCGCATGCACCATAGTTCTATAGTTCCTGATAGTTTTCCAAAATAGTTCTGTTCGATTTCCCCGTAAAAACGGATTTTAAAAAATGATATGCTAACTTCGCGTAGCATATCAATTGTTGAAATCTTGAATGAAAATATTTTTTTTAGATGTAAGAAACATCCCTTAAGAGTTCCTCATACCTAAAAAAAATAGTTCCGTTACATTACGGCCTAAAAAAAAAAAAAACAAAAAAATTAATTTTAATAAAAAAAAAAGACTTGTTATGGAAAAAACAACAGATTTTCAGAAATCACAGAAAATTAATCCGGTTCATCGATGCACAAACATAGGTACAATGTGTCTAGAGTACAATTCAAAGAATTTTCCTTTCTAATACATTTCTACTATATATATAATAATATTTTTCTAATTGTTTAAGATCCAACTTTCTAGAATTTTTCTTACTAAATTGATAAGCTGGTACTTTTTTACGAGTTCCAGCTCATTTATCAATTTAATCAGATAGACCTAATGTTCTTACAAAATAATCCGAGGAGTTCCCATTTCTAACGCTTTTCTAACAAAATATATGATTTTTTTTATTTAGATCGTTTTTTTCACGTGTTTTGGTAAACGACCTTGATATGCTGATACTTTTTTACGAGTTCCAGCTCATTTATCAATTTAATCAGATAGACCTAATGTTCTTACAATATAATCCGAGGAGTTCCCATTTCTAACGCTTTTCTAACAAAAAATATGATTTTTTTTATTTAGATCGTTTTTTTCACGTGTTTTGGTAAACGACCTTGATATGCTGATACTTTTTTATGAGTTCCAGCTCATTTATCATTTTAATCAGATAGACCTAATGTTCTTACAATATAATCCGAGGAGTTCCCATTTCTAACGCTTTTCTAACAAAAAATATGATTTTTTTTTATTTAGATCGTTTTTTTCACGTGTTTTGGTAAACGACCTTGATATGCTGATACTTTTTTACGAGTTCCAGCTCATTTATCAATTTAATCAGATAGACCTAATGTTCTTACAATATAATCCGAGGAGTTCCCATTTCTAACGCTTTTCTAACAAAAAATATGATTTTTTTTATTTAGATCGTTTTTTTCACGTGTTTTGGTAAACGACCTTGATATGCTGATACTTTTTTACGAGTTCCAGCTCATTTATCAATTTAATCAGATAGACCTAATGTTCTTACAATACAATCTGAGGAGTTCCCATTTCTAACGCTTTTCTAACAAAAAATATGATTTTTTTTATTTAGATCGTTTTTTTCACGTGTTTTGGTAAACGACCTTGATATGCTGATACTTTTTTACGAGTTCCAGCTCATTTATCATTTTAATCAGATAGACCTAATGTTCTTACAATATAATCCGAGGAGGTCCCATTTCTAACGCTTTTCTAACAAAAAATATGATTTTTTTTTATTTAGATCGTTTTTTTCACGTGTTTTGGTAAACGACCTTGATATGCTGATACTTTTTTACGAGTTCCAGCTCATTTATCAATTTATTCAGATAAACCTAATGTTTTTACAACATAATCCGAGGAGTTCCCATTTCTAACGCTTTTCTAACAAAAACTATGATTTTTTCCATTTAGATCGTTTTTTTTCACGTGTTTTGGTAAACGACCTTGATATGCTGATACTTTTTTACGAGTTCCAGCTCATTTATCAATTTAATCAGATAGACCTAATGTTCTTACAATATAATCCGAGGAGTTCCCATTTCTAACGCTTTTCTAACAAAAAATATGATTTTTTCCATTTAGATCATTTTTTTTCACATGTTTTGGTAAACGACCTTGATATGCTGATACTTTTTTACGAGTTCCAGCTCATTTATCAATTTAATCAGATAGACCTAATGTTCTTACAATATAATCCGCGGAGTTCCCATTTCTAACGCTTTTCTAACAAAAAATATGATTTTTTCCATTTAGATCATTTTTTTTCACATGTTTTGGTAAACGACCTTGATATGCTGATACTTTTTTACGAGTTCCAGCTCATTTATCAATTTAATCAGATAGACCTAATGTTCTTACAATATAATCCGAGGAGTTCCCATTTCTAACGCTTTTCTAACAAAAAATATGATTTTTTTTATTTAGATCGTTTTTTTCACGTGTTTTGGTAAACGACCTTGATATGCTGATACTTTTTTACGAGTTCCAGCTCATTTATCAATTTAATCAGATAGACCTAATGTTCTTACAATATAATCCGAGGAGTTCCCATTTCTAACGCTTTTCTAACAAAAAATATGATTTTTTTTATTTAGATCGTTTTTTTCACGTGTTTTGGTAAACGACCTTGATATGCTGATACTTTTTTATGAGTTCCAGCTCATTTATCATTTTAATCAGATAGACCTAATGTTCTTACAATATAATCCGAGGAGTTCCCATTTCTAACGCTTTTCTAACAAAAAATATGATTTTTTTTTATTTAGATCGTTTTTTTCACGTGTTTTGGTAAACGACCTTGATATGCTGATACTTTTTTACGAGTTCCAGCTCATTTATCAATTTAATCAGATAGACCTAATGTTCTTACAATATAATCCGAGGAGTTCCCATTTCTAACGCTTTTCTAACAAAAAATATGATTTTTTTTATTTAGATCGTTTTTTTCACGTGTTTTGGTAAACGACCTTGATATGCTGATACTTTTTTACGAGTTTCAGCTCATTTATTAATTTAATCAGATAGACCTAATATTCTTACAATATAATCCGAGGAGTTCCCATTTCTAACGCTTTTCTAACAAAAAATATGATTTTTTCCATTTAGATCATTTTTTTTCACATGTTTTGGTAAACGACCTTGATATGCTGATACTTTTTTACGAGTTCCAGCTCATTTATCAATTTAATCAGATAGACCTAATGTTCTTACAATATAATCCGCGGAGTTCCCATTTCTAACGCTTTTCTAACAAAAAATATGATTTTTTCCATTTAGATCATTTTTTTTCACATGTTTTGGTAAACGACCTTGATATGCTGATACTTTTTTACGAGTTCCAGCTCATTTATCAATTTAATCAGATAGACCTAATGTTCTTACAATATAATCCGAAGAGTTCCCATTTCTAACGCTTTTCTAACAAAAAATATGATTTTTTTTATTTAGATCGTTTTTTTCACGTGTTTTGGTAAACGACCTTGATATGCTGATACTTTTTTACGAGTTCCAGTTCATTTATCAATTTAATCAGATAGACCTAATGTTCTTACAATATAATCCGAGGAGTTCCCATTTCTAACGGTTTTCTAACAAAAAATATGATTTTTTTTTATTTAGATCGTTTTTTTCACGTGTTTTGGTAAACGACCTTGATATGCTGATACCGTTTTACGAGTTCCAGCTCATTTATCAATTTATTCAGATAAACCTAATGTTTTTACAACATAATCCGAGGAGTTCTCATTTCTTACGCTTTTCTAACAAAAAATATGATTTTTTCCATTTAGATCGTTTTTTTTCACGTGTTTTGGTAAACGACCTTGATATGCTGATACTTTTTTACGAGTTCCAGCTCATTTATCAATTTAATCAGATAGACCTAATGTTCTTACAATATAATCCGAGGAGTTCCCATTTCTAACGCTTTTCTAACAAAAAATATGATTTTTTCCATTTAGATCATTTTTTTTCACATGTTTTGGTAAACGACCTTGATATGCTGATACTTTTTTACGAGTTCCAGCTCATTTATCAATTTAATCAGATAGACCTAATGTTCTTACAATATAATCCGCGGAGTTCCCATTTCTAACGCTTTTCTAACAAAAAATATGATTTTTTCCATTTAGATCATTTTTTTTCACATGTTTTGGTAAACGACCTTGATATGCTGATACTTTTTTACGAGTTCTAGCTCATTTATCAATTTAATCAGATAGACCTAATGTTCCTACAATATAATCCGAGGAGTTCCTATTTCTAACGCTTTTCTAACAAAAAATATGATTTTTTTTTATTTAGATCGTTTTTTTCACGTGTTTTGGTAAACGACCTTGATATGCTGATACCCTTTTACGAGTTCCAGCTTATTTATCAATTTAATCAGATAGACCTAATGTTCTTACAATATAATCCGAGGAGTTCCCATTTCTAACGCTTTTCTAACAAAAAATATGATTTTTTTTATTTAGATCGTTTTTTTCACGTGTTTTGGTAAACGACCTTGATATGCTGATACTTTTTTACGAGTTCCAGCTCATTTATTAATTTAATCAGATAGACCTAATGTTCTTACAATATAATCCGAGGAGTTCCCATTTCTAACGCTTTTCTAACAAAAAATATGATTTTTTTTATTTAGATCGTTTTTTTCACGTGTTTTGGTAAACGACCTTGATATGCTGATACTTTTTTACGAGTTCCAGCTCATTTATCAATTTAATCAGATAGACCTAATGTTCTTACAATATAATCCGAGGAGTTCCCATTTCTAACGCTTTTCTAACAAAAAATATGATTTTTTTTTATTTAGATCGTTTTTTTCACGTGTTTTGGTAAACGACCTTGATATGCTGATACTTTTTTACGAGTTCCAGCTCATTTATCAATTTATTCAGATAAACCTAATGTTTTTACAACATAATCCGAGGAGTTCCCATTTCTAACGCTTTTCTAACAAAAAATATGATTTTTTCCATTTAGATCGTTTTTTTTCACGTGTTTTGGTAAACGACCTTGATATGCTGATACTTTTTTACGAGTTCCAGCTCATTTATCAATTTAATCAGATAGACCTAATGTTCTTACAATATAATCCGAGGAGTTCCCATTTCTAACGCTTTTCTAACAAAAAATATGATTTTTTCCATTTAGATCATTTTTTTTCACATGTTTTGGTAAACGACCTTGATATGCTGATACTTTTTTACGAGTTTCAGCTCATTTATCAATTTAATCAGATAGACCTAATGTTCTTACAATATAATCCGCGGAGTTCCCATTTCTAACGCTTTTCTAACAAAAAATATGATTTTTTTCCATTTAGATCATTTTTTTTCACATGTTTTGGTAAACGACCTTGATATGCTGATACTTTTTTACGAGTTCCAGCTCATTTATCAATTTAATCAGATAGACCTAATGTTCTTACAATATAATCCGAGGAGTTCCCATTTCTAACGCTTTTCTAACAAAAAATATGATTTTTTTTATTTAGATCGTTTTTTTCACGTGTTTTGGTAAACGACCTTGATATGCTGATACTTTTTTACGAGTTCCAGCTCATTTATCAATTTAGTCAGATAGACCTAATGTTCTTACAATATAATCCGAGGAGTTCCCATTTCTAACGCTTTTCTAACAAAAAATATGATTTTTTTTATTTAGATCGTTTTTTTCACGTGTTTTGTTAAACGACCTTGATATGCTGATACTTTTTTACGAGTTCCAGCTCATTTATCAATTTAATCAGATAGACCTAATGTTCTTACAATATAATCCGAGGAGTTCCCATTTCTAACGCTTTTCTAACAAAAAATATTATTTTTTCCATTTAGATCGTTTTTTTTCACGTGTTTTGGTAAACGACCTTGATATGCTGATACTTTTTTACGAGTTCCAGCTCATTTATCAATTTAATCAGATAGACCTAATGTTCTTACAATATAATCCGAGGAGTTCCCATTTCTAACGCTTTTCTAACAAAAAATATGATTTTTTTTTATTTAGATCGTTTTTTTCACGTGTTTTGGTAAACGACCTTGATATGCTGATACCTTTTTACGAGTTCCAGCTCATTTATCAATTTAATCAGATAGACCTAATGTTCTTACAATATAATCCGAGGAGTTCCCATTTCTAACGCTTTTCTAACAAAAAATATGATTTTTTTTATTTAGATCGTTTTTTTCACGTGTTTTGGTAAACGACCTTGATATGCTGATACTTTTTTACGAGTTTAAGCTCATTTATTAATTTAATCAGATAGACCTAATGTTCTTACAATATAATCCGCGGAGTTCCCATTTCTAACGCTTTTCTAACAAAAAATATGATTTTTTCCATTTAGATCATTTTTTTTCACATGTTTTGGTAAACGACCTTGATATGCTGATACTTTTTTACGAGTTCCAGCTCATTTATCAATTTAATCAGATAGACCTAATGTTCTTACAATATAATCCGCGGAGTTCCCATTTCTAACGCTTTTCTAACAAAAAATATGATTTTTTCCATTTAGATCATTTTTTTTCACATGTTTTGGTAAACGACCTTGATATGCTGATACTTTTTTACGAGTTCCAGCTCATTTATCAATTTAATCAGATAGACCTAATGTTCTTACAATATAATCCGAGGAGTTCCCATTTCTAACGCTTTTCTAACAAAAAATATGATTTTTTTTTATTTAGATCGTTTTTTTCACGTGTTTTGGTAAACGACCTTGATATGCTGATACTTTTTTACGAGTTCCAGCTCATTTATCAATTTATTCAGATAAACCTAATGTTTTTACAACATAATCCGAGAAGTTCCCATTTCTAACGCTTTTCTAACAAAAAATATGATTTTTTCCATTTAGATCGTTTTTTTTCACGTGTTTTGGTAAACGACCTTGATATGCTGATACTTTTTTACGAGTTCCAGCTCATTTATCAATTTAATCAGATAGACCTAATGTTCTTACAATATAATCCGAGGAGTTCCCATTTCTAACGCTTTTCTAACAAAAAATATGATTTTTTCCATTTAGATCATTTTTTTTCACATGTTTTGGTAAACGACCTTGATATGCTGATACTTTTTTACGAGTTTCAGCTCATTTATCAATTTAATCAGATAGACCTAATGTTCCTACAATATAATCCGAGGAGTTCCTATTTCTAACGCTTTTCTAACAAAAAATATGATTTTTTTTTATTTAGATCGTTTTTTTCACGTGTTTTGGTAAACGACCTTGATATGCTGATACCCTTTTACGAGTTCCAGCTTATTTATCAATTTAATCAGATAGACCTAATGTTCTTACAATATAATCCGAGGAGTTCCCATTTCTAACGCTTTTCTAACAAAAAATATGATTTTTTTTATTTAGATCGTTTTTTTCACGTGTTTTGGTAAACGACCTTGATATGCTGATACTTTTTTACGAGTTCCAGCTCATTTATCAATTTAATCAGATAGACCTAATGTTCTTACAATATAATCCGAGGAGTTCCCATTTCTAACGCTTTTCTAACAAAAAATATGATTTTTTTTATTTAGATCGTTTTTTCACGTGTTTTGGTAAACGACCTTGATATGCTGATACTTTTTTACGAGTTTTAGCTCATTTATCAATTTAATCAGATAGACCTAATGTTCCTACAATATAATCCGAGGAGTTCCCATTTCTAACGCTTTTCTAACAAAAAATATGATTTTTTTTATTTAGATCGTTTTTTTCACGTGTTTTGGTAAACGACCTTGATATGCTGATACTTTTTTACGAGTTCCAGCTCATTTATCAATTTAATCAGATAGACCTAATGTTCTTACAATATAATCCGCGGAGTTCCCATTTTTAACGCTTTTCTAACAAAAAATATGATTTTTTCCATTTAGATCATTTTTTTTCACATGTTTTGGTAAACGACCTTGATATGCTGATACTTTTTTACGAGTTCCAGCTCATTTATCAATTTAATCAGATAGACCTAATGTTCCTACAATATAATCCGCGGAGTTCCCATTTCTAACGCTTTTCTAACAAAAAATATGATTTTTTCCATTTAGATCATTTTTTTTCACATGTTTTGGTAAACGACCTTGATATGCTGATACTTTTTTACGAGTTCCAGCTCATTTATCAATTTAATCAGATAGACCTAATGTTCTTACAATATAATCCGAGGAGTTCCCATTTCTAACGCTTTTCTAACAAAAAATATGATTTTTTTTTATTTAGATCGTTTTTTTCACGTGTTTTGGTAAACGACCTTGATATGCTGATACTTTTTTACGAGTTCCAGCTCATTTATCAATTTAATCAGATAGACCTAATGTTCTTACAATATAATCCGAGGAGTTCCCATTTCTAACGCTTTTCTAACAAAAAATATGATTTTTTTTATTTAGATCGTTTTTTTCACGTGTTTTGGTAAACGACCTTGATATGCTGATACTTTTTTACGAGTTCCAGCTCATTTATCAATTTAATCAGATAGACCTAATGTTCTTACAATATAATCCGAGGAGTTCCCATTTCTAACGCTTTTCTAACAAAAAATATGATTTTTTTTATTTAGATCGTTTTTTTCACGTGTTTTGGTAAACGACCTTGATATGCTGATACTTTTTTACGAGTTCCAGCTCATTTATCAATTTAATCAGATAGACCTAATGTTCCTACAATATAATCCGCGGAGTTCTTATTTCTAACGCTTTTCTAACAAAAAATATGATTTTTTCTAATTAATGACGTTAAATAATTTTTTAATAAGGGCAATGCATACCTACCTACAAAGAAAATTAACTCCATTCCAATATTTCTATTGTTATATACCTATACCTATTTTTTTTTTAACAAATAAGTAAGTATACTAACCCATGAAAAATAACGAACAACACCTTAGATTACTGTTGACAGTGTCTAATAAAAACAATCATTGTCACTACCCTATCCATCCAAGCATAAAAGTATATTTGAAAAATTAAATTTTATTCTGGCAATATCTTTAATCAAACTTCATAGAAATAAAAGGATACCTACAAAAAAGAAAACAAAATATATGTACCTCCCTCTTGGTTCAGAAACATATACATAGGTACATACATTACATACCTACCAGCATACCTTAAAAAATGCAAACTTCAATTTTTTCCTGTGTTCATCAACTTATAACATTCACACTCCACATACAAACAAATGATCAGTTCTTTTCTTCTCCCTTTTCATGAACTATATTTGTGTATGTATTTTGCGACGAGATTTTTTTCTTAGGCAGACGCGGCCGCCAGAATTCCGTCTTCGAAGTTGGTTTGTATTAAGGATTCAATAGTGTTACCATGCGTCATATATTCACCCATGAATTAAAGAACGAATCGTTTAGTAAAGTAATGGATAAAATAAATGGATTCAAATTCAAGACTAGGTTAATTAAGGTTAAATTATTTGATAAAGACAATAATATAACTGCGAAAAAAAACACATTTGACTTAACCTTCGAAGGTTGATTTTAATTAATTATGAAAAGATGAATCCTTTTCCATAAAAAATGGAATCAATTGAATGCAGCAGTTGGTAACTCTGATAAAAAGTATTCTTTGTCTGGGTTGGTTTCTTGGCTTCGTCAATCGTCACCTTTTTTTTTTACTATCGTTAACCCGTTAACCGTATATTTATGGTTGGGGTTGGAGGTATGTATGCATAATTTTATATTACAATATGAAATTATTTTCATATTACAATATGAAATTATTTAGTAGGTATGTATATACATAGGTATGTAGACACCTAATATATTTAGACATTTAACAATCTTAATGGTTATTATTGATAGCTACTAAAGTTTTTTGATTTTGAATTATTTTTTACCAAAGAAAATCATTTTAACTTTTGAAAAACTAAATTTTTAGATAGGTACCTAACCTAGGTATGTGGATACCTATTCAAAAACCAAAAAAAAAATTACACATGCCTGAAAAATAAAAATTATAATACATACTTATATTACTAACAGTGGTTCTGTTTTTTTAGGTTTCAGTGTTATCGAATGGAAATTCGAAGTCTTTTTCAATAAAATAGTCATTTCAACTTTATAACTGATTTCAACAACAGTGATTCTGATTTTATTGATTTCAGTGTTATCGAACAAAAATTCGTTGTCTTTTTCATAAAAAATGAGACATTGCAACTGTATTACTGATTTCAATAACAGTGATTTTGTTTTTACTGATTTTAGTGTTATCGAAGTCTTTTTCATTATAAAATGAATAATTTTCAATTTTATTATTGATTTCAATAACAGTGAATCTGTTTTTACTGATTCCTGTGTTATCGAATTCTTTTTCATTATAAAATGAGTCATTTTCAATTTTATTATTGATTTCAATAACAGTGATTCTGTTTTTACTGATTGCAGTGTTATCGAAGTTTTTTCCATTAAAAATGAGTAATTTTAACTTTATTATTGATTTTAATAACAGTGATTCTGATTTTATTGACTTCAGTGTTATCGCACAGAAATTCGTAGTCTTTTTCATAAAAAATGAGGCATTGCAACTGAATTACTGATTTCAATAACAGTGATTTTGTTTTTACTGATTTCAGTGTTATCGAAGTCTTTTTCATTATAAAATGAATAATTTTCAATTTTATTATTGATTTCAATAACAGTGAATCTGTTTTTACTGATTTCTGTGTTATCGAATTCTTTTTCATTATAAAATAAGTCATTTTCAATTTTATTATTGATTTCAATAACAGTGATTCTGTTTTTACTGATTGCAGTGTTATCGAAGTTTTTTCCATTAAAAATGAGTAATTTTAACTTCATTATTGATTTTAATAACAGTGATTCTGATTTTATTGACTTCAGTGTTATCGCACAGAAATTCGTAGTCTTTTTCATAAAAAATGAGGCATTGCAACTGAATTACTGATTTCAATAACAGTGATTTGTTTTTACTGATTTCAGTGTTATCGAAGTCTTTTTCATTATAAAATGAATAATTTTCAATTTTATTATTGATTTCAATAACAGTGATTCTGTTTTTACTGATTGCAGTGTTATCGAAGTTTTTTCCATTAAAAATGAGTAATTTTAACTTCATTATTGATTTTAATAACAGTGATTCTGATTTTATTGACTTCAGTGTTATCGCACAGAAATTCGTAGTCTTTTTCATAAAAAATGAGGCATTGCAACTGAATTACTGATTTCAATAACAGTGATTTTGTTTTTACTGATTTCAGTGTTATCGAAGTCTTTTTCATTATAAAATGAATAATTTTCAATTTTATTATTGATTTCAATAACAGTGAATCTGTTTTTACTGATTTCTGTGTTATCGAATTCTTTTTCATTATAAAATAAGTCATTTTCAATTTTATTATTGATTTCAATAACAGTGATTCTGTTTTTACTGATTGCAGTGTTATCGAAGTTTTTTCCATTAAAAATGAGTAATTTTAACTTCATTATTGATTTTAATAACAGTGATTCTGATTTTATTGACTTCAGTGTTATCGCACAGAAATTCGTAGTCTTTTTCATAAAAAATGAGGCATTGCAACTGAATTACTGATTTCAATAACAGTGATTTGTTTTTACTGATTTCAGTGTTATCGAAGTCTTTTTCATTATAAAATGAATAATTTTCAATTTTATTATTGATTTCAATAACAGTGAATCTGTTTTTACTGATTTCTGTGTTATCGAATTCTTTTTCATTATAAAATAAGTCATTTTCAATTTTATTATTGATTTCAATAACAGTGATTCTGTTTTTACTGATTGCAGTGTTATCGAAGTTTTTTCCATTAAAAATGAGTAATTTTAACTTCATTATTGATTTTAATAACAGTGATTCTGATTTTATTGACTTCAGTGTTATCGCACAGAAATTCGTAGTCTTTTTCATAAAAAATGAGGCATTGCAACTGAATTACTGATTTCAATAACAGTGATTTGTTTTTACTGATTTCAGTGTTATCGAAGTCTTTTTCATTATAAAATGAATAATTTTCAATTTTATTATTGATTTCAATAACAGTGATTCTGTTTTTACTGATTGCAGTGTTATCGAAGTTTTTTCCATTAAAAATGAGTAATTTTAACTTCATTATTGATTTTAATAACAGTGATTCTGATTTTATTGACTTCAGTGTTATCGCACAGAAATTCGTAGTCTTTTTCATAAAAAATGAGGCATTGCAACTGAATTACTGATTTCAATAACAGTGATTTTGTTTTTACTGATTTCAGTGTTATCGAAGTCTTTTTCATTATAAAATGAATAATTTTCAATTTTATTATTGATTTCAATAACAGTGAATCTGTTTTTACTGATTTCTGTGTTATCGAATTCTTTTTCATTATAAAATAAGTCATTTTCAATTTTATTATTGATTTCAATAACAGTGATTCTGTTTTTACTGATTGCAGTGTTATCGAAGTTTTTTCCATTAAAAATGAGTAATTTTAACTTCATTATTGATTTTAATAACAGTGATTCTGATTTTATTGACTTCAGTGTTATCGCACAGAAATTCGTAGTCTTTTTCATAAAAAATGAGGCATTGCAACTGAATTACTGATTTCAATAACAGTGATTTGTTTTTACTGATTTCAGTGTTATCGAAGTCTTTTTCATTATAAAATGAATAATTTTCAATTTTATTATTGATTTCAATAACAGTGAATCTGTTTTTACTGATTTCTGTGTTATCGAATTCTTTTTCATTATAAAATAAGTCATTTTCAATTTTATTATTGATTTCAATAACAGTGATTCTGTTTTTACTGATTGCAGTGTTATCGAAGTTTTTTCCATTAAAAATGAGTAATTTTAACTTCATTATTGATTTTAATAACAGTGATTCTGATTTTATTGACTTCAGTGTTATCGCACAGAAATTCGTAGTCTTTTTCATAAAAAATGAGGCATTGCAACTGAATTACTGATTTCAATAACAGTGATTTTGTTTTTACTGATTTCAGTGTTATCGAAGTCTTTTTCATTATAAAATGAATAATTTTCAATTTTATTATTGATTTCAATAACAGTGAATCTGTTTTTACTGATTTCTGTGTTATCGAATTCTTTTTCATTATAAAATAAGTCATTTTCAATTTTATTATTGATTTCAATAACAGTGATTCTGTTTTTACTGATTGCAGTGTTATCGAAGTTTTTTCCATTAAAAATGAGTAATTTTAACTTCATTATTGATTTTAATAACAGTGATTCTGATTTTATTGACTTCAGTGTTATCGCACAGAAATTCGTAGTCTTTTTCATAAAAAATGAGGCATTGCAACTGAATTACTGATTTCAATAACAGTGATTTTGTTTTTACTGATTTCAGTGTTATCGAAGTCTTTTTCATTATAAAATGAATAATTTTCAATTTTATTATTGATTTCAATAACAGTGAATCTGTTTTTACTGATTTCTGTGTTATCGAATTCTTTTTCATTATAAAATAAGTCATTTTCAATTTTATTATTGATTTCAATAACAGTGATTCTGTTTTTACTGATTGCAGTGTTATCGAAGTTTTTTCCATTAAAAATGAGTAATTTTAACTTCATTATTGATTTTAATAACAGTGATTCTGATTTTATTGACTTCAGTGTTATCGCACAGAAATTCGTAGTCTTTTTCATAAAAAATGAGGCATTGCAACTGAATTACTGATTTCAATAACAGTGATTTGTTTTTACTGATTTCAGTGTTATCGAAGTCTTTTTCATTATAAAATGAATAATTTTCAATTTTATTATTGATTTCAATAACAGTGAATCTGTTTTTACTGATTTCTGTGTTATCGAATTCTTTTTCATTATAAAATAAGTCATTTTCAATTTTATTATTGATTTCAATAACAGTGATTCTGTTTTTACTGATTTCAGTGTTATCGCACAGAAATTCGTAGTCTTTTTCATAAAAAATGAGGCGTTGCAACTGTATTACTGATTTCAGTAACAGTGATTTTGTTTTACTGATTTCAGTGTTATCGAAGTCTTTTTCATTATAAAATAAGTAATTTTCAATTTTATTATTAATTTCAATAACAGTGATTCTGTTTTTACTGATTGTAGTGTTATCGAAGTATTTTCCATTAAAAATGAGTAATTTCAACTTCATTATTGATTTCTATAACAGTGATTCTGATTTTATTGACTTCAGTGTTATCGCACAGAAATTCGTAGTCTTTTTCATAAAAAACGAGGCATTGCAACAGTATTACTGATTTCAATAACAGTGATTTTGTTTTTACAATTCAGTTCATTTGAAGCAAACTGTTTTTTAGTTTAACGTAGGAGTTTAGGACATAGTAATTTGGATGAAGATCAAGCATTATGCTTGGTTTAACAGAACACTTTTTATAAAAATGTGACAGCCGATTTAAAAAAGCAATTATATTTCGAAATTATAACATAAGTCAAAATTATATATAATTTTTCCCAAACTTTGCGTGACCCAAAGCCAACGACGTGGACGTGTTGGGATCTGGCTTCTTGTTTTTTTTTTTTTTTTTTTTTTTTTTTTTTTTGTTTGTTTTTTTTTTTTTTTTTGTTTTTGTTTGTTTTTTTTTTTTTTAATTTTTTTATATGTTTTTTTATTTTTTTTTTGTTATTCTTCATTATAATAAAATTTCAATTCTGATTTCAAATGGGTTGATTGAAGAAGTTTTTTTTTCTTATAATTTTGTATTTATGTGTTTTTATTTTTTTTTTTTTACAAAAAACTTTTAATTCTAATTTCGGTTTTTTTTTCGGGCGGTTGTTTGAATTTTTTTTTTATTATTTTTTCTTTTGTTGTTATTTCTTAATTCTTCAATTTTGATTTAAAAGCGGTTGATTACATGCAGTATATATAATTAAATGGGGGCTTATTTTGGTATTTTCTGAAATCGCTTGTCTTTTTTTAAATTGGCTATCATATTTATACCAAAACTGTCCGGTAAGGCCAATTGCAGTATAATGCTCTCGATCTGCATTAAAATCAACGACTCCAGCAAGCATATACATTTTGTTGTCAACCGTAATGACTTTTGGTATCGAACAGATCGAGTGAGCTTTGATAAATTTTTTTGGTTTGTAAAAAGGATCTGTTATTAGAGAAGTATCAATAATAAGATGTGGCCCAAACTCTGTTCTGTTTTCTGTTTTAGACTTGCAACCAAAACAAGTTCTTTGAGTAGCAAGGCAATCTTCAATGGATGTTTGCATTAAATGTAACCCTTGTGAAAGTAACAGTTCTATGTTTACATTTAATAATGGATATTTGTTCTTGTTTTTGTATCCACAAGAGCACTGAACGTGATTTGAGTAGCTTGGCTCTGATTCAAAAAGAGATTGCGCCAAATGAGCTGCGTTGCATTTTGCGCTTAGACGCTTTATGTTATTTTTCAAATCTTGAACATTACTTTTTAAAAAAAATACTGAAAGTAATATTTCTGCTCTTTTAATATAACATTCTTTTGAAACTGATTTCTTTGCACCAACTTCAATAGCGAGTTTAATGATTGGACAAATATCTTCTGATGACTTTTGTTTGTCAAAATACACTTTGTTAGTAAGTATTCCACTTAAGACTACTTGGAAAATGGAGTCAAAGGCACATGTTTCTCTTATGATATAATTGATGTTTTCCAACGGCACTGGTTTTGATAAGCTGCCATTTAGCATGATAGGAATATTGCCCATTTTCGAATATTTGATGAAGTCCCATTCAGGACAGTCGTCTAAACATGTTAAACGGGCTCTTTTAGGTTTCGGTTCATTTTCATTTAATGATGCTGATTTTTTATTGAGGTTGAGACCGCGCCATCCTTCTTCAACGTTCCACATGTTTTCTTCCAAAATATTTTTTTCGTTTTCATTTTTCATGCATGCTGAATCTAAAGGCATACTACTTTCCAATATGACATCATTGCCAACAGTTTGGGACAAATCCTCGTTTTTATCCTTTATAATATTAAGTTCGATCTCGGTGCCGCGTTCAACCAATTTTTCCTCTATCCGATCTAGGTGCTGACAAATAAATCTGTCAATCCGCATCGGTAGCTCCCCTTTAAAATCTCGATGTTTTAAGTCGCGGAATTCAGCCTCGACAGCGGCAGACGTCGCTGTAATGGAGCCTCTCTTAAACAATGGAACCATTATGTTTGTCCAAAGAGGAACATACGGAAGCAATTGCCGTTTTATTTGGTTAGCAAATTCCAAATTTGCATACCCATTTATTGTTTCTCCTTCTGAATATTTATGTGATATTTTTTGCGCGCTATTATAGACCTGATTTGCCCAATCTTTCCATCCGGTTTCTTGCCCTTGATGCAGTTCTGGATTTTCTTCTTGTTCTTGTACATCTTCTTGTTCTTCATTTTCAATTTCAGTTATATTTTCAGAGCATTTGTCGCCCCTAATTTTGCCGTTAAGGAATCCTAGGCGTTCTTTACAAGTCCCTGTGATATCTTCTTGTTGATCATTATCACTATCATCCATAAATTTGCAGAACGAAACCACAAACATTGACTCCACGAAGAACGATAGCTCATCAAAGTCAGAAATAAGGCTGGCTTTTCCAATGCACCTCTTGTAGAAACGCCTAACCAAAGTCTTCTCTTTTCCTTTCAAACAAGACCACCTGGACACCATTGACGACAGGTGGCAAATATCCAATCGCAAAAATGTTGCTGGAAGTGAAGGATTACCCTTGAGCGCATTGTAGCATTTTTGCATATAATCGTTTAAGCTACTGCATTTGCCAAAAATTTCTGCTACTGCTATTAGCAGTGCCCAACCGAAGTCTGTTACAACAATAGGTGGAATAGGGGCATTTGCTGCAACTATCAATCGCAAGAATTGCGAAACAATTAAAGCTCTTTGGTCTGCTGACACCATCTGAAATACTGGTATGCTCCCTTCTCGTGTTACCAAAACACATTGGTACAGAAACATATGTGGGTCTGTAGAATCACCCCTCTTTGCAAAACCACCCGTGGCGTCTATTGTAAATATTGCCTCCTTATCATTACGGCAACGAGTAACATACATTTGCATCTGCTCAGAGCGCCAATATACACAATTAAAGCGGAGTAAAGCAATGTGGTGAATGCAGCCCACATATTTTCCATTCTCAGCTGCTTTTAGCAAATTTAAAGCTGGGTTAGCGAAAGAAATGCCATAGATATCTAAGAGACGCTGCTCCTTTGCTTTGCGAACTACCGCATTTGTTGGTAAAATTGGTGGATTTTTGCCACCAAATGATTTTATTCGTAAAGCCTCTTTTCGTCTCCAAGATATAGCATCTCTTCGGCCATCTATTAAGAAGTCGGCAACTTTTTGTCGACGCACCCCCCTTAATTGCCTCTTTTTGAACCCAGAATGCTCGCTTCGTTGAAGACCTATGATGTCGCAATCCACAATGACATCGACACCTTTCGTTGGGGGTTTTAAGATTTTGCCGCTGATTTTGGCATTGCATTCACTGCAAAATCCGTGAAAATATAAAAAACATTTAGCAGTAGAGCTCAAACTTACAGTATTATTTTTTGATACAAAAACACAGTCGATATGGTTTTGCACCCAAAATGCCTCTGCAAAGACATCGGCCCATCCAACTTGTAATTTAAAGTATGATCTGTTCCCATATATTTTTTCTTTTGGTCTTATGCTTTCCCATTTTTCAGCTGAAATTACTATTCTTATTGTTAAAGACTCCGAGCTTTGATTAATGAAGCTGGCTTTGCTTGGAAAGCTCACATTCGAAGATTCAATCGAATCATTGAGCTCTTTTATTCCAAAAGCATGCAACACAATAGTTTTAAAACCATTTCGGTTATTATTCACTATTGTGTGAACATGCTTTGGTGTAATAAAAGAGCCCTTTTCGACCATCAATCTGGAAACGGTATTGAATACTTCATGAGAAGGGGGATGAACTTTCCCTTCATCGTTAAGTGTACAACACTGTGGATTACACAGTACTTGCTCCAGCAAAATCTTATCATACAAGGTTTTCATTTCTTTTTAAATTAAATTAATGTGTAATCTAAATAAATGGGTGTGTAATGAAAAAGAAGTATCTGAAAAACGTATCTAGAAAAAACAATGCGCATGAACCCATGAATCACGTCCGATCCGGTAGAAAACAAACCAGAGAATGAAAATGATATTAGAAACATGGTTGAATCTGCTTCATTAATCCTTATGCAGGAGAGACGACACACTCTAAACCATCGCTCTTTTTTCCCTCTCAGTTGTTATTTTATTAATTGTTGCTTGTGGTTGTGTTTTTCCTAATTCCTTATTCTCTTACACATGTAAAAAAAAACATGCTTAAGCAGTAGAGTACATAAGCATAAGAGATACGATTAAGACGCACCCGACGCTGTGACGGTATCCGAGCCGCAAGGTACAAAAAAAAAGTATCAAAGACCATAATACCGAAGACAAATACCAAGGTCCAAGATACTGCATCTCAACCAACCACCAAAAATCAGCTTTGGGTGTGGTCCGGTCGGTCAGGGGAAGGGTGCATTTTCACATATTCATTCTCAATTGCCTAGCCTACTTACACAAAAACACACACTTCAAATGCTGATCGTGTTGTTTTATTATTTTTTTTTTCATATACTTTCCTAGCCGATGTCTACGTTTGCAAGAATGTCTACCTGCGTCCTGCGCAAGAATCAAAAAGGGGCAACAAATTTTTTTGGCATTAGCAAGCAGTGAGGAGAGCTCTGTATCCTGTGGCCTCAGCGTTGCCGCCCGAAAAAAAATTTACTTACCTTAATTTCTAAAAAATTTCTAAAAAATGCATTTGCGTGCCATGTAAATCAACACAAATTCTTCTATTTGTTGAAGAAAAGAATAAGATTCAATGTGATACGGGTTGTAGTACAACAAAAAAAAAATCAAAATAAATGATTTACTCTATTCGCATATTGTTAAAAATAGGAGCATTCACGTAATAGAAATCAATTTTCTTGATTTCGTTTTAATTCATTTTATTTTAATTATTTTTAATTATTTTTTTATTTAAATATTATAAATGAAAGAGTCGGTCACTCACTCACTCATTCATTCATATATAAAAATATAAAATAAATTTTATTTAATTGGGAATTTTATGTATAGGGATTTTTTGAAATTCAAATTTTTAATAGGGTAAAATGATTTTTTTTTTATGAAAGGTCGAAAAACTACTTTCTAAACGGGAGGGGTTAGAATGTTCATTCTAATTTTAATTGATAGATCTCTGAAATAAAAGAAACTTTTATGTTAAAAAAAAAATTCTAAAAAATCTACGAAGCGAGTTATAAAATGTTAAAAGTTAACTTTTGAATAGTACGCGTTTGAAAAATAATTCGCTATAAATCGGGGGTATAAGGTAAAGAAACATGTTTTACACCATTAGAAAGATAATAAAAAAACAAATTACCCATGTTTCAGGAATTTTTGCTAGGAATTTTTTTTCACCTACTTTTTGATTTTTGAAGTAGACACATTTTTTTTACCCATTTTTTTGTGGTTTTTGATTTTTTATATTTTTACGGGTAGTTCTAAAAATCTGAAATTTCTATAGCTAATAGAGATTGTTAATTTATAAATATTTTAAAAATTTCAAATTTTTTCAACAACCCCAACTCGAGATATTTACAAAATTAATGCTTTTTTTGCATGCCCTCACAACTTTTTACTTGATGCATCTATAAATTTCATATTTCTTTTAACAGCACCTTAGAAAGCTAACGTTTAAATTGACATCTCAATCAATATTCTACATCCTACACAACCCTCACAATAGTTTAAAAAGTTTTCATCAAAAAATTACACGAAAATCTTGAAAAATGGGTATGATTGTTCGTTGTCCACGGCAGTTCATCAGTGGTGAAGACGTCGTTTTGTGTAAAATATGAAAAAGTGCCGATTTAGAACTATACTTTTGCTTCTAACTTTCGTTTTACTTGTCGGATTTTATTTTTGATTACATATTTAGAAAGGTGAAATGTCCGTTCAGTACCAGATATAATTTTTTTTTCGAAATTCAAAAAATTTTCATACTAAAATCAACATTGAATATTTTGAGCACATAACTTTTTCGAGGGAGAATGGGAGAATACAAAAAAAAAACATTATTCAAACCATGTGCGTTGATATATTTGTGTAAGGGTATAGCGTATAGGTATAGTAAAAGTTCATATAAAATAATAACGTAAGCAGTCGAGTCGGTAGGGTATTGAACATGAGCGGAATGGGTATATGAGTAGGTAGGTATATTTTTTGTAGCAGAAAAAAATGTTTGTACTGAAAGTGGTTGGTTGGGTGGTGGGTGGTTTTTGATGGTGAATGGAATGTAATGCAACTCAAGGGCGTGCGCAAGGAGGGGTAAAGGGACATTTGCACTCCTAATAAAAAAATTTAAAAAATTTTTTTTTTGATTGAGTACGCAATCATAGGCGTACGCAAAGGTGCTTATGCAAATCGATTAAATTTATAACTTTTTAAGTTCAAATGAGAGTTTTTAAATGAAGACTAAATGTAATGCAACACAAGAACGTGCGTAAGGAGAGGTAAGAGAGCATTTGCACCCCGTATCAAAATTATTATTTTTCTAACTTTTTCGTTGAGTTGAGTTCTAATGGTCGGATTTTCATGGTTAGAGTTTTTGAATGAAGATTAAATGTGATGCAACACAAAGGCGTGCGCGAAATGGTAAAATCGAGCATTTGCAAATAATTTTTAAATTTTTTTTTTGCTAAGTACCTATGTAATTACACAATCAAGGACGTATGCAAGGGGTGCTTATTATTGCAAATAGGCTAAATTTACAACTTGAGTTCTAATTGTTGGATTTTCAAGGTACGACTTCTTAAATGAAGACTTAATGTAATGCGATACAAGAGCGTGCACAAGGAGGGTTAAGGGGGCATTTGCACCCCTAATAAAAAATTATTTTCTATTTTTGTTTTTTTTTGCTGATTAACTCACAATCAAGAGCGTGCGCAAAGGTGATAGCGGGGTGCTTATTACATGCGACTCGGATAAATTTACAACTTGAGTTCTAATTGATGGATTTTCAAGGTAAGACTATTAAAAAGAAGATTAAATGTAATGCAATACAAATGCGTGTCCAAGGAGGGGCATTCGCACCCTTAATAAAAATAATTTTTCTAACTTTTTTTGCTGAATAATTCACAATCAAGGGCGTACGCAAAAGTGATAGAGGGGTGCTAATTACATGCAAATCGGCTTAATTTACAACTTGAGTTCTGATTGTTGGATTTTCAAGGTAAGACTTCTTAAATGAAGATTAAATGTAATGAAACACAAGCCGTGCGCAAGGAGGGGTAAGGGGTAACTTTCACCCCTTATCTTAATTAATTCCCTGTTTATTTTGTAAAATTATTACACAGAAAAAGGTGTACCCAAGTGGGGTAGCTGAGGGGAGTTTCTTTTTACAGACAATTTCTCTTAATTTATTACTTCAATTCTAATGGCCAAATTTACAAGATTAGAGTTTTTAAATGAATTTAAAATATAATACAATGCAAGTCGTGAGATTGGGGGGGGGGGGGGGGGGGCATTAAAGCACTTGGTTTTAATAAGTGCATTATCATAGCTAAACTATTTACTTGAAGGCAAAATTTAAAACTATGTAGAATTCGTCGGCCGAGCAACTGTCATGGGCACACTAAAGTTAGGTACCTATAATGACTTATAATAAAACATAAATAAATAAACAAATACATACATAATTCAATGAACAATAATTATAATTACATAAACATACATACATACCTACATACACATATTACATATCTATTATTATTATTATTATTCATATTTATTATTATACCTAATATGTTTTGTTTTTGTATAATAAATTTTTTTAAAATTAAAATATAAGTAGATATGTACATATGTACATAGGTACCTACATACATAATTATTTTTTTAATATAAAAAAATTGTGTTACATTCTATTATTAAGTCTGCGAAGCGACTGACACGGGCAAATCGGCTAGTTAATAAAATAATGGAAATACAAAATAATGCCATATTGAACATATTCGTGCCACCATGCCACGAGGAACTTTTCGTGTCAAAAAAGCTTAAACATGTTGCTTCGACAACGCTGAGTTCACCCTCCCTTAGAATTGCAAAGAAAAAAAAAAACATTGTACACACATTCTTGCAACAACGCGATCAGTACTTAGTATTTGAAGTGTGTGTTTTTGTGTATAAGTAGGCTACTAGGCAATAAAGAATGAATATGTGAAAATGCTTTCCTTTGGTGGTTGGTTGAGATGTAGTATCATGGTATTTATGGTCTTTGCTAACAGATAGGCATGGGTCGATACTTATATTTTGTAATATTACCTAATACTAATATATATTAGTTAGCAAATATTTTAATATTTAAAACGATATAAAAATATCACTAATAGATATTTTTCTGCTTTAAGAGTTTCCCGGAGTGAAATTTGCGATTTTGACATTTTGAACCTAAAATTGTGAAGTGTGTATTCATCCCACCAAAACGATTAAGGTGTCTATGAATAGAAAAAATACAACAACAAATCAATTGCCCTATTGCTAAGTAATACTAATACGACTTTCAGACAAAAAAGCGAAAACAACAACTTTTCAAAGCGAAGTACAGTACATAGCTTAAATTAAAGCCATCTTTGTGAAATTTTAAAATTAATTGCAGTCTTTGTAAAATAAAACATACCCTTATGTTAGTGTTCAGTTTTTATATCCTGAAACAAATAATCATCTTAAAGACGTATTGATGATTGAAATCACAAATGTTCATTTCAATCGATCCCAATCTCAATCATTTCGATGATCCTCGAATCTCCATCCCAATCTCAATCATTTCAATAAATTTTGATTTTCGATATCAATCTCTAGTACAGTAAGAAAAGACGAAAAAATGCAAAAAAAATTAGGCTTAAATTTGGCACGAACGTTGTTAATGGGACTCTTTAAAGAATGAGAGATTTCCTCAACGATCTGATGAACGCTAGGTCAGTAAATATCTCAGAAACGCTTTGTGCTAGAGAAAATTTTGAAAAGTGTCGAAAGGTCATGCAAATGTGCTGTTACTTTTTAACGGTTTATGCTACGAATAAAAAAAATAATATATACATAATATATATATATAATATATATAATATATTTTGTGGGAAATCGCCTACAAGATTGTGGAATAAAATTTTTCTCTAGCACGAACCGTTTAGGAGATATTTGCAAAAAAATCATTTTTATGACTTTTATATGGTTTTTAAATGAATATATTAATGTTATGATATCTATGATATAAGTATTAGTGATATTGAATATTTTCATATATTAGTAATATCTTAGTGAATACTAACTTATTATTAGTCACATCTTTACTAACAAGTAGCCGTAGAAAGTCGAGCAACGGTTTGTAATGTGTCTGTAGGTAGGTAAAAAATTAAAATAATATTACCCGTTTTTATGAAAAAGAGTTCAAATTTGTTCGATAATACTGAAATTAATAAAAACAGAATCACTGTTATTGAAATCAATAATAAAATTGAAAATTACTCATTTTATAATGAAAAAGGCTTCGATAACACAGAAATCAATAAAAACAGATTCACTGTTATTGAAATCAGTAATACAGTTGCAATGCCTCATCTTTTATGAAAAAGACTTCGAATTTCTGTGCGATAACACTGAAATCAGTAAAAACAGAATCACTGTTATTGAAATCAATAATAAAATTGAAAATGACTCATTTTATAATGAAAAAGAATTCGATAACACAGGAATCAGTAAAAACAGATTCACTGTTATTGAAATCAATAATAAAATTGAAAATTATTCATTTTATAATGAAAAAGACTTCGATAACACTAAAATCAGTAAAAACAAAATCACTGTTATTGAAATCAGTAATACAGTTGCAATGTCTCATTTTTTATGAAAAAGACAACGAATTTTTGTTCGATAACACTGAAATCAATAAAATCAGAATCACTGTTGTTGAAATCAGTTATAAAGTTGAAATGACTATTTTATTGAAAAAGACTTCGAATTTCCATTCGATAACACTGAAACCTAAAAAAACAGAACCACTGTTAGTAATATAAGTATGTATTATAATTTTTATTTTTCAGGCATGTGTAATTTTTTTTTTGGTTTTTGAATAGGTATCCACATACCTAGGTTAGGTACCTATCTAAAAATTTAGTTTTTCAAAAGTTAAAATGATTTTCTTTGGTAAAAAATAATTCAAAATCAAAAAACTTTAGTAGCTATCAATAATAACCATTAAGATTGTTAAATGTCTAAATATATTAGGTGTCTACATACCTATGTATATACATACCTACTAAATAATTTCATATTGTAATATGAAAATAATTTCATATTGTAATATAAAATTATGCATACATACCTCCAACCCCAACCATAAATATACGGTTAACGGGTTAACGATAGTAAAAAAAAAAGGTGACGATTGACGAAGCCAAGAAACCAACCCAGACAAAGAATACTTTTTATCAGAGTTACCAACTGCTGCATTCAATTGATTCCATTTTTTATGGAAAAGGATTCATCTTTTCATAATTAATTAAAATCAACCTTCGAAGGTTAAGTCAAATGTGTTTTTTTTCGCAGTTATATTATTGTCTTTATCAAATAATTTAACCTTAATTAACCTAGTCTTGAATTTGAATCCATTTATTTTATCCATTACTTTACTAAACGATTCGTTCTTTAATTCATGGGTGAATATATGACGCATGGTAACACTATTGAATCCTTAATACAAACCAACTTCGAAGACGGAATTCTGGCGGCCGCGTCTGCCTAAGAAAAAAATCTCGTCGCAAAATACATACACAAATATAGTTCATGAAAAGGGAGAAGAAAAGAACTGATCATTTGTTTGTATGTGGAGTGTGAATGTTATAAGTTGATGAACACAGGAAAAAATTGAAGTTTGCATTTTTTAAGGTATGCTGGTAGGTATGTAATGTATGTACCTATGTATATGTTTCTGAACCAAGAGGGAGGTACATATATTTTGTTTTCTTTTTTGTAGGTATCCTTTTATTTCTATGAAGTTTGATTAAAGATATTGCCAGAATAAAATTTAATTTTTCAAATATACTTTTATGCTTGGATGGATAGGGTAGTGACAATGATTGTTTTTATTAGACACTGTCAACAGTAATCTAAGGTGTTGTTCGTTATTTTTCATGGGTTAGTATACTTACTTATTTGTTAAAAAAAAAATAGGTATAGGTATATAACAATAGAAATATTGGAATGGAGTTAATTTTCTTTGTAGGTAGGTATGCATTGCCCTTATTAAAAAATTATTTAACGTCATTAATTAGAAAAAATCATATTTTTTGTTAGAAAAGCGTTAGAAATAAGAACTCCGCGGATTATATTGTAGGAACATTAGGTCTATCTGATTAAATTGATAAATGAGCTGGAACTCGTAAAAAAGTATCAGCATATCAAGGTCGTTTACCAAAACACGTGAAAAAAACGATCTAAATAAAAAAAATCATATTTTTTGTTAGAAAAGCGTTAGAAATGGGAACTCCTCGGATTATATTGTAAGAACATTAGGTCTATCTGATTAAATTGATAAATGAGCTGGAACTCGTAAAAAAGTATCAGCATATCAAGGTCGTTTACCAAAACACGTGAAAAAAACGATCTAAATAAAAAAAATCATATTTTTTGTTAGAAAAGCGTTAGAAATGGGAACTCCTCGGATTATATTGTAAGAACATTAGGTCTATCTGATTAAATTGATAAATGAGCTGGAACTCGTAAAAAAGTATCAGCATATCAAGGTCGTTTACCAAAACACGTGAAAAAAACGATCTAAATAAAAAAAAATCATATTTTTTGTTAGAAAAGCGTTAGAAATGGGAACTCCTCGGATTATATTGTAAGAACATTAGGTCTATCTGATTAAATTGATAAATGAGCTGGAACTCGTAAAAAAGTATCAGCATATCAAGGTCGTTTACCAAAACATGTGAAAAAAAATGATCTAAATGGAAAAAATCATATTTTTTGTTAGAAAAGCGTTAGAAATGGGAACTCCGCGGATTATATTGTAGGAACATTAGGTCTATCTGATTAAATTGATAAATGAGCTGGAACTCGTAAAAAAGTATCAGCATATCAAGGTCGTTTACCAAAACATGTGAAAAAAAATGATCTAAATGGAAAAAATCATATTTTTTGTTAGAAAAGCGTTAAAAATGGGAACTCCGCGGATTATATTGTAAGAACATTAGGTCTATCTGATTAAATTGATAAATGAGCTGGAACTCGTAAAAAAGTATCAGCATATCAAGGTCGTTTACCAAAACACGTGAAAAAAACGATCTAAATAAAAAAAATCATATTTTTTGTTAGAAAAGCGTTAGAAATGGGAACTCCTCGGATTATATTGTAGGAACATTAGGTCTATCTGATTAAATTGATAAATGAGCTAAAACTCGTAAAAAAGTATCAGCATATCAAGGTCGTTTACCAAAACACGTGAAAAAACGATCTAAATAAAAAAAATCATATTTTTTGTTAGAAAAGCGTTAGAAATGGGAACTCCTCGGATTATATTGTAAGAACATTAGGTCTATCTGATTAAATTGATAAATGAGCTGGAACTCGTAAAAAAGTATCAGCATATCAAGGTCGTTTACCAAAACACGTGAAAAAAAACGATCTAAATGGAAAAAATCATATTTTTTGTTAGAAAAGCGTTAGAAATGGGAACTCCTCGGATTATGTTGTAAAAACATTAGGTTTATCTGAATAAATTGATAAATGAGCTGGAACTCGTAAAAAAGTATCAGCATATCAAGGTCGTTTACCAAAACACGTGAAAAAACGATCTAAATAAAAAAAAATCATATTTTTTGTTAGAAAAGCGTTAGAAATGGGAACTCCTCGGATTATATTGTAAGAACATTAGGTCTATCTGATTAAATTGATAAATGAGCTGGAACTCGTAAAAAAGTATCAGCATATCAAGGTCGTTTACCAAAACACGTGAAAAAAACGATCTAAATAAAAAAAATCATATTTTTTGTTAGAAAAGCGTTAGAAATGGGATATCTTCGGATTATATTGTAAGAACATTAGGTCTATCTGATTAAATTGATAAATGAGCTGGAACTCGTAAAAAAGTATCAGCATATCAAGGTCGTTTACCAAAACACGTGAAAAAAAACGATCTAAATGGAAAAAATCATATTTTTTGTTAGAAAAGCGTTAGAAATGGGAACTCCTCGGATTATGTTGTAAAAACATTAGGTTTATCTGAATAAATTGATAAATGAGCTGGAACTCGTAAAAAAGTATCAGCATATCAAGGTCGTTTACCAAAACACGTGAAAAAACGATCTAAATAAAAAAAAATCATATTTTTTGTTAGAAAAGCGTTAGAAATGGGAACTCCTCGGATTATATTGTAAGAACATTAGGTCTATCTGATTAAATTGATAAATGAGCTGGAACTCGTAAAAAAGTATCAGCATATCAAGGTCGTTTACCAAAACACGTGAAAAAAACGATCTAAATAAAAAAAATCATATTTTTTGTTAGAAAAGCGTTAGAAATGGGATATCTTCGGATTATATTGTAAGAACATTAGGTCTATCTGATTAAATTGATAAATGAGCTGGAACTCGTAAAAAAGTATCAGCATATCAAGGTCGTTTACCAAAACACGTGAAAAAAACGATCTAAATAAAAAAAATCATATTTTTTGTTAGAAAAGCGTTAGAAATGGGAACTCCTCGGATTATATTGTAAGAACATTAGGTCTATCTGATTAAATTGATAAATGAGCTGGAACTCGTAAAAAAGTATCAGCATATCAAGGTCGTTTACCAAAACACGTGAAAAAAAACGATCTAAGTGGAAAAAATCATATTTTTTGTTAGAAAAGCGTTAGAAATGGGAACTCCTCGGATTATATTGTAAGAACATTAGGTCTATCTGATTAAATTGATAAATGAGCTGGAACTCGTAAAAAAGTATCAGCATATCAAGGTCGTTTACCAAAACATGTGAAAAAAAATGATCTAAATGGAAAAAATCATATTTTTTGTTAGAAAAGCGTTAGAAATGGGAACTCCGCGGATTATATTGTAGGAACATTAGGTCTATCTGATTAAATTGATAAATGAGCTGGAACTCGTAAAAAAGTATCAGCATATCAAGGTCGTTTACCAAAACATGTGAAAAAAAATGATCTAAATGGAAAAAATCATATTTTTTGTTAGAAAAGCGTTAAAAATGGGAACTCCGCGGATTATATTGTAAGAACATTAGGTCTATCTGATTAAATTGATAAATGAGCTGGAACTCGTAAAAAAGTATCAGCATATCAAGGTCGTTTACCAAAACACGTGAAAAAAACGATCTAAATAAAAAAAATCATATTTTTTGTTAGAAAAGCGTTAGAAATGGGAACTCCTCGGATTATATTGTAGGAACATTAGGTCTATCTGATTAAATTGATAAATGAGCTAAAACTCGTAAAAAAGTATCAGCATATCAAGGTCGTTTACCAAAACACGTGAAAAAACGATCTAAATAAAAAAAATCATATTTTTTGTTAGAAAAGCGTTAGAAATGGGAACTCCTCGGATTATATTGTAAGAACATTAGGTCTATCTGATTAAATTGATAAATGAGCTGGAACTCGTAAAAAAGTATCAGCATATCAAGGTCGTTTACCAAAACACGTGAAAAAAACGATCTAAATAAAAAAAATCATATTTTTTGTTAGAAAAGCGTTAGAAATGGGAACTCCTCGGATTATATTGTAAGAACATTAGGTCTATCTGATTAAATTGATAAATAAGCTGGAACTCGTAAAAGGGTATCAGCATATCAAGGTCGTTTACCAAAACACGTGAAAAAAACGATCTAAATAAAAAAAAATCATATTTTTTGTTAGAAAAGCGTTAGAAATAGGAACTCCTCGGATTATATTGTAGGAACATTAGGTCTATCTGATTAAATTGATAAATGAGCTGGAACTCGTAAAAAAGTATCAGCATATCAATGTCGTTTACCAAAACACGTGAAAAAAAACGATCTAAATAAAAAAAATCATATTTTTTGTTAGAAAAGCGTTAGAAATGGGAACTCCTCGGATTATATTGTAAGAACATTAGGTCTATCTGATTAAATTGATAAATGAGCTGGAACTCGTAAAAAAGTATCAGCATATCAAGGTCGTTTACCAAAACACGTGAAAAAAACGATCTAAATAAAAAAAATCATATTTTTTGTTAGAAAAGCGTTAGAAATGGGAACTCCTAGGATTATATTGTAAGAACATTAGGTCTATCTGATTAAATTGATAAATGAGCTGGAACTCGTAAAAAAGTATCAGCATATCAAGGTCGTTTACCAAAACACGTGAAAAAAAACGATCTAAGTGGAAAAAATCATATTTTTTGTTAGAAAAGCGTTAGAAATGGGAACTCCTCGGATTATATTGTAAGAACATTAGGTCTATCTGATTAAATTGATAAATGAGCTGGAACTCGTAAAAAAGTATCAGCATATCAAGGTCGTTTAACAAAACACGTGAAAAAAACGATCTAAATAAAAAAAATCATATTTTTTGTTAGAAAAGCGTTAGAAATGGGAACTCCTCGGATTATATTGTAAGAACATTAGGTCTATCTGACTAAATTGATAAATGAGCTGGAACTCGTAAAAAAGTATCAGCATATCAAGGTCGTTTACCAAAACACGTGAAAAAAACGATCTAAATAAAAAAAATCATATTTTTTGTTAGAAAAGCGTTAGAAATGGGAACTCCTCGGATTATATTGTAAGAACATTAGGTCTATCTGATTAAATTGATAAATGAGCTGGAACTCGTAAAAAAGTATCAGCATATCAAGGTCGTTTACCAAAACATGTGAAAAAAAATGATCTAAATGGAAAAAAATCATATTTTTTGTTAGAAAAGCGTTAGAAATGGGAACTCCGCGGATTATATTGTAAGAACATTAGGTCTATCTGATTAAATTGATAAATGAGCTGAAACTCGTAAAAAAGTATCAGCATATCAAGGTCGTTTACCAAAACATGTGAAAAAAAATGATCTAAATGGAAAAAATCATATTTTTTGTTAGAAAAGCGTTAGAAATGGGAACTCCTCGGATTATATTGTAAGAACATTAGGTCTATCTGATTAAATTGATAAATGAGCTGGAACTCGTAAAAAAGTATCAGCATATCAAGGTCGTTTACCAAAACACGTGAAAAAAAACGATCTAAATGGAAAAAATCATATTTTTTGTTAGAAAAGCGTTAGAAATGGGAACTCCTCGGATTATGTTGTAAAAACATTAGGTTTATCTGAATAAATTGATAAATGAGCTGGAACTCGTAAAAAAGTATCAGCATATCAAGGTCGTTTACCAAAACACGTGAAAAAAACGATCTAAATAAAAAAAAATCATATTTTTTGTTAGAAAAGCGTTAGAAATGGGAACTCCTCGGATTATATTGTAAGAACATTAGGTCTATCTGATTAAATTGATAAATGAGCTGGAACTCGTAAAAAAGTATCAGCATATCAAGGTCGTTTACCAAAACACGTGAAAAAAACGATCTAAATAAAAAAAATCATATTTTTTGTTAGAAAAGCGTTAGAAATGGGAACTCCTCGGATTATATTGTAAGAACATTAGGTCTATCTGACTAAATTGATAAATGAGCTGGAACTCGTAAAAAAGTATCAGCATATCAAGGTCGTTTACCAAAACACGTGAAAAAAACGATCTAAATAAAAAAAATCATATTTTTTGTTAGAAAAGCGTTAGAAATGGGAACTCCTCGGATTATATTGTAAGAACATTAGGTCTATCTGATTAAATTGATAAATAAGCTGGAACTCGTAAAAGGGTATCAGCATATCAAGGTCGTTTACCAAAACACGTGAAAAAAACGATCTAAATAAAAAAAAATCATATTTTTTGTTAGAAAAGCGTTAGAAATAGGAACTCCTCGGATTATATTGTAGGAACATTAGGTCTATCTGATTAAATTGATAAATGAGCTAGAACTCGTAAAAAAGTATCAGCATATCAAGGTCGTTTACCAAAACATGTGAAAAAAAATGATCTAAATGGAAAAAATCATATTTTTTGTTAGAAAAGCGTTAGAAATGGGAACTCCGCGGATTATATTGTAAGAACATTAAGTCTATCCGATTAAATTGATAAATGAGCTGGAACTCGTAAAAAAGTATCAGCATATCAAGGTCGTTTACCAAAACACGTGAAAAAAACGATCTAAATAAAAAAAATCATATTTTTTGTTAGAAAAGCGTTAGAAATGGGAACTCCTCGGATTATATTGTAAGAACATTAGGTCTATCTGATTAAATTGATAAATGAGCTGGAACTCGTAAAAAAGTATCAGCATATCAAGGTCGTTTACCAATACATGTGAAAAAAAATGATCTAAATGGAAAAAATCATATTTTTTGTTAGAAAAGCGTTAGAAATGGGAACTCCGCGGATTATATTGTAAGAACATTAGGTCTATCTGATTAAATTGATAAATGAGCTGGAACTCGTAAAAAAGTATCAGCATATCAAGGTCGTTTACCAAAACACGTGAAAAAAAACGATCTAAATGGAAAAAATCATATTTTTTGTTAGAAAAGCGTTAGAAATGGGAACTCCTCGGATTATGTTGTAAAAACATTAGGTTTATCTGAATAAATTGATAAATGAGCTGGAACTCGTAAAAAAGTATCAGCATATCAAGGTCGTTTACCAAAACACGTGAAAAAAACGATCTAAATAAAAAAAAATCATATTTTTTGTTAGAAAAGCGTTAGAAATGGGAACTCCTCGGATTATATTGTAAGAACATTAGGTCTATCTGATTAAAATGATAAATGAGCTGGAACTCGTAAAAAAGTATCAGCATATCAAGGTCGTTTACCAAAACACGTGAAAAAAACGATCTAAATAAAAAAAATCATATTTTTTGTTAGAAAAGCGTTAGAAATGGGAACTCCTCGGATTATATTGTAAGAACATTAGGTCTATCTGATTAAAATGATAAATGAGCTGGAACTCGTAAAAAAGTATCAGCATATCAAGGTCGTTTACCAAAACACGTGAAAAAAACGATCTAAATAAAAAAAAATCATATTTTTTGTTAGAAAAGCGTTAGAAATGGGAACTCCTCGGATTATATTGTAAGAACATTAGGTCTATCTGATTAAATTGATAAATGAGCTGGAACTCGTAAAAAAGTATCAGCATATCAAGGTCGTTTACCAAAACATGTGAAAAAAAATGATCTAAATGGAAAAAATCATATTTTTTGTTAGAAAAGCGTTAGAAATGGGAACTCCTCGGATTATATTGTAAGAACATTAGGTCTATCTGATTAAATTGATAAATGAGCTGGAACTCGTAAAAAAGTATCAGCATATCAAGGTCGTTTACCAAAACACGTGAAAAAAAACGATCTAAATGGAAAAAATCATATTTTTTGTTAGAAAAGCGTTAGAAATGGGAACTCCTCGGATTATGTTGTAAAAACATTAGGTTTATCTGAATAAATTGATAAATGAGCTGGAACTCGTAAAAAAGTATCAGCATATCAAGGTCGTTTACCAAAACACGTGAAAAAAACGATCTAAATAAAAAAAAATCATATTTTTTGTTAGAAAAGCGTTAGAAATGGGACCTCCTCGGATTATATTGTAAGAACATTAGGTCTATCTGATTAAAATGATAAATGAGCTGGAACTCGTAAAAAAGTATCAGCATATCAATGTCGTTTACCAAAACACGTGAAAAAAAACGATCTAAATAAAAAAAATCATATTTTTTGTTAGAAAAGCGTTAGAAATGGGAACTCCTCGGATTATATTGTAAGAACATTAGGTCTATCTGATTAAATTGATAAATGAGCTGGAACTCGTAAAAAAGTATCAGCATATCAAGGTCGTTTACCAAAACACGTGAAAAAAACGATCTAAATAAAAAAAATCATATTTTTTGTTAGAAAAGCGTTAGAAATGGGAACTCCTCGGATTATATTGTAAGAACATTAGGTCTATCTGATTAAATTGATAAATGAGCTGGAACTCGTAAAAAAGTATCAGCATATCAAGGTCGTTTACCAAAACACGTGAAAAAAACGATCTAAATAAAAAAAAATCATATTTTTTGTTAGAAAAGCGTTAGAAATGGGAACTCCTCGGATTATATTGTAAGAACATTAGGTCTATCTGATTAAAATGATAAATGAGCTGGAACTCGTAAAAAAGTATCAGCATATCAAGGTCGTTTACCAAAACACGTGAAAAAAACGATCTAAATAAAAAAAATCATATTTTTTGTTAGAAAAGCGTTAGAAATGGGAACTCCGCGGATTATATTGTAAGAACATTAGGTCTATCTGATTAAATTGATAAATGAGCTGAAACTCGTAAAAAAGTATCAGCATATCAAGGTCGTTTACCAAAACATGTGAAAAAAAATGATCTAAATGGAAAAAATCATATTTTTTGTTAGAAAAGCGTTAGAAATGGGAACTCCTCGGATTATATTGTAAGAACATTAGGTCTATCTGATTAAATTGATAAATGAGCTGGAACTCGTAAAAAAGTATCAGCATATCAAGGTCGTTTACCAAAACACGTGAAAAAAAACGATCTAAATGGAAAAAATCATATTTTTTGTTAGAAAAGCGTTAGAAATGGGAACTCCTCGGATTATGTTGTAAAAATATTAGGTTTATCTGAATAAATTGATAAATGAGCTGGAACTCGTAAAAAAGTATCAGCATATCAAGGTCGTTTACCAAAACACGTGAAAAAAACGATCTAAATAAAAAAAAATCATATTTTTTGTTAGAAAAGCGTTAGAAATAGGAACTCCTCGGATTATATTGTAGGAACATTAGGTCTATCTGATTAAATTGATAAATGAGCTAGAACTCGTAAAAAAGTATCAGCATATCAAGGTCGTTTACCAAAACATGTGAAAAAAAATGATCTAAATGGAAAAAATCATATTTTTTGTTAGAAAAGCGTTAGAAATGGGAACTCCGCGGATTATATTGTAAGAACATTAAGTCTATCCGATTAAATTGATAAATGAGCTGGAACTCGTAAAAAAGTATCAGCATATCAAGGTCGTTTACCAAAACACGTGAAAAAAACGATCTAAATAAAAAAAATCATATATTTTGTTAGAAAAGCGTTAGAAATGGGAACTCCTCGGATTATTTTGTAAGAACATTAGGTCTATCTGATTAAATTGATAAATGAGCTGGAACTCGTAAAAAAGTACCAGCTTATCAATTTAGTAAGAAAAATTCTAGAAAGTTGGATCTTAAACAATTAGAAAAATATTATTATATATATAGTAGAAATGTATTAGAAAGGAAAATTCTTTGAATTGTACTCTAGACACATTGTACCTATGTTTGTGCATCGATGAACCGGATTAATTTTCTGTGATTTCTGAAATTCTGTTGTTTTTTCCATAACAAGTCTTTTTTTTTTATTAAAATTAATTTTTTTGTTTTTTTTTTTTTTAGGCCGTAATGTAACGGAACTATTTTTTTTAGGTATGAGGAACTCTTAAGGGATGTTTCTTACATCTAAAAAAAATATTTTCATTCAAGATTTCAACAATTGATATGCTACGCGAAGTTAGCATATCATTTTTTAAAATCCGTTTTTACGGGGAAATCGAACAGAACTATTTTGGGAAACTATCAGGAACTATAGAACTATGGTGCATGCGACCAGAACTCCAAAAAAAAATTGATATGCTGACACTTGATATGCTAACTTCACACACATGACTTATTTCAGTTTTTGTTTGGGGATTTATTTCATCTTTGAATTTGGGACTTAAAAAAAACAATTTGGGGAGTTATTTCATTTTTGGATTGGGGAGTTATTTCATTGGGGAGTTATTTCACAGAGCCCTTAAATCTTGGAAGTATGAAATTCCTTTGCGTGGGCAAAGAGCAACTCTGTTAGTTGCTACGCTGCCTTACCTATGTTACTTATCTCGCAATTATCTTAGAGTTGAGAATTTCTCTCAATTTAATCCTTATAATTGTTTATGTAAGCACTTAAGAAGAGTGCATGTCGAGAGTCGACAGTTACTCTCGGGACCCTTTTGAGACTTAGTTTTTTCGAGATTTTAATATGTGGCGATTTTTGAAGAGTTTTGAGAAATAATTTTCTAAGAATATGTACTTTTATTATCGTGTTCACTTTATACATATAAATTTTATTTGGATTTCATTCTGAGGAATAAGTTTAAAAATTTTTTTGATTTCAATTTCTAAATGATTTATCATTTATTTTCCATAAAATTATAATCTTAACTTCCTTGCTTTCGAAGTAAAATTTAAAAAGAAAACAATGGTATTTCTCTTTTGATTTATTTGTTCCTTTGAAGACCTCATTTTCACGATGTAAACTCTCCACAACTACCTCCTCGTTAAATATAAACAATGTTGGAATTCTTTGAGCTAATATCCGATTATGATCAAAACGTGTGTCCATGTGAGTAACTGATGTTAAAAAGCTTGAATATCAAGAGTAAAAAAACTCTCCACCAACTGCTCTCAAAGCTGTGCCCCACTTGCAAGTTTGCTCTTAAGAGTGGAGTGGAGAGCTATTCTCAGACTCTTTATTCTTAAATTGACACGCACCTCTAGAAGCGGAGTAATCAAGAGGTGGAGTGTTTTGGTCATCACTTAACCTGAACAACTTTCCATATTGTCTGTGTATCAAATTAAAATTTTTAATACAATTTGTACAAAGTTGCAGAACGATGATTAATTATTAAAGCATATTATTTATGTAAATAGAATAGTTGACATCATTGTTGTAAAAGATTAACACTCCCACGTCAAATAGTTTCAGTAAAAGTTTCTAGCAAAAATTATTTTTTTTTTTGTTTTCTCCAAACAAATAAATTATTATTATTTATACCACGTATTTTTTCTTTGAATATTTTTCCATAAACTCATCATTTAATAAATTTTTGGCTAACTTTTTCTTTTCTTTTTTCTATAATTTCAGGTAAGAATTGAAAAATCCAACGCATAAACTAGTTCATTTGCAAAATATTTGGCAAGTCAATAACAACAACAAAACCAACAAGAAAAAAGGTTAAGTATCTTTATCAATGCCATAATAATTATGAACGCAAACAATACAAAAAGTAAAAAACAAAAAAACACGTTCAAATGAAATAAATTTTGTCCAAAAAGAAGGTGTGGAATTTGTAGACAAAAAAAAAAAATCATATGAATCATTCTATTTACAGTTAGAGTCATTTAGTTAGATGCACTTTAAAAAACTTACTCAATTTTTGTTTTTTTTACATTAACAAATAAAATGCACGACTGGGTCGCACGAACTTGCTTTTTTAGTAAAAGTTTCTTTGAATTTTAAAGATTGATCGTAATATAAAACACATAATTAATAATTATATAATAAATATTTTATTGAATATGGAAAAAAAAACATGAAACACGTTCTTTAAATTGATAAAACAAGTACTTAAAATGTTTTAATCTCAAAATGAAGAACGCCATTTTAATTCTTAAAAAAATTTAAATTCATGCAAAAAAAATCCAAAAAATCGTGGAGCGGTTTTCTTAAAAAAAATAAATTTTTATATATAAAATTTGTTGTAATTTTTTTAGAAACAAAATTTGGTATGCCATTTTTAAGAATATAATAATTTAAAACTAAAACCATAATTTCAAACAAAATTTATCAACCCGTTTTCAAAAAAAAAAATTCAAATTTTCCTCCTGAGCGGTTAACGAGAAATTCTAAAATCAAAAAATCGGTTTTATGGCAGGTACTCTTAATAACGGTTTTTGGTAATTTTTTTCACCAAAATGTAGATCATACCAACATACTAGTATACACAAAACTTAAAAAAAAAAAATCGTTAGAGCCGTTTTTGAGATAAATAACTTTTTTCAAAATGGTTGTATGGCAAGTACCGTTACTTTTTGAGCTAAACAAAAATCTTGATTTCCCCTCTAGTGAATCAATCACCCAAAAATCTTATGCTCCAAGTTTGGTTTAGGCTGTAGGCCGAGGTGCAGACAGACATAACATTCAGACAAACGGAATTGCGGGGATTGTTATCTCGAGTTCCATTTTTTGCACGAATTCATAACTTCCCCGATAGTACCTATATCGCAAGTAAAAATATAAAAAACAGATAATAAATTATCAAACGTAAATCTTGAGACACGACTTTGGTAAATTAATTTTTGAACGTCATTGGAAAACTTATATCGGAATTTAAATACCTATAGCCCAGTTTTTCAGTGCAAGATTAAAGTTAAACCCGAGTAAACGTAGCCAATTTTATGAGTTAACTCTGAATATACTGAACAGGATGCTTTAATGTTTTATCTCCCGGGTTCTTTAAATCTATCCGCATGCTTTTTTGTCTAAAAAATTTCTTCTTGAGTTAATTATAAATAAATTTATGTCTAGTCCTGATTTAACTCACAACACCACTTAATAACTGGCCATAATACACAATACACATTATATTCATTTTTAAAGTCTTAAAATATTTAAGCAGGTTAAAGCTCAAGTATAAGAATAAGTGAGCACTGGAGAGGGAGATTTTACAGAAACTATTCCTTAAACCTTTTGCTGAAATTTCAAAATCCATTTAGTGGTTTTTGAGTCTAAATCCTATACACAAAGAAAAATTCATTAAATATTAAAAAGAATAAGGAAATAGATAATATTCATGTGTAGGAGATATTTATTTGCAATGTGCTAAATATGAACAATAAGTCCGCACAAATAATATTGAACACCCTCTTCTATTTAGTACTAAATCGATCTATTCATACATACAATAATATGTGTATGCAATTCATGTTAACTTCTCATCTTTTTGCTCTCTAGCTGTACAATCTGATGATTTATTTTAATGTTATTTTTATGTTAACTGTGAGACTTTAATATGTTTGCTTAAGAAAATTACTTGTAATAAAGCTCTCGATAAAACAAGACGTGTTTTTGCTTTTTATGATTATTTTTATATTTGCGTATCAATTAAATTAGTTTGCTTATTTAGTAAAAGTATTTGATATAAAGTAAAGCAAATTATTGATTATAATTATTCAGAAGTGAGATAAAAAATCTGCGTAAAGTTTGTGCATGCTTAAAAATTAGATTACGCTTAAATTTTGATATTTCGATTGAAAAAAAAATTTATGATGGATGCAAGTGCTCGTGCCGCTATGTTTTTGCAAAGCGCGACTGTCCCAAGACTAAAAGCTAAACTTGTCGAGATGGGTTTGTCCACGTTGGGACTGAAAGCCATGCTGAAGTCACGTTTGGAGGAAGGAATAGCTCTTCTCGATGATGGTCGATTAGAGGAGTTGTTCTCAAATGATGATCTAAATGGTGACATGGATGGCGATGAAAGTGAGTCAGATTTAGTTGAGGAAGACAGGGCTGTTTCACAGAGGTTAGAGAGTTTGCGTGAAATGGTAAAAAAGAAGGAAGAGATTGCTTTGTTGGAACAAAGGTTAGCCGAGTTAGGTAACCATCGCAGAGATGTACATTCAACATCGTACACATTTCGTGATATTGAAGACACGATGGCAACGTTTTCTGGTGATGATAATTATCACGTGAAGAGGTGGATCAGTAGTTTTGAGGATGCGAGACTTCTCTACAAATTAACCGAGTCCGAAAGTTTTGTATACGCTAAAAGATTGCTTCATGGTACTGCAAAGTTGTTTTTAAGATCAACCTCGTGTCGTTCTTGGGATGGGTTAAAAAATGCTTTGTTGGCTGAGTTCCATAACCATGCGTCAGCTACAGATGTTCATAATATGTTGCGAGGACGTAAGAAACGCAAGGACGAAACTTTTCAACAGTACTTGCTAAACATGCAAGAAATAGCATCTCAAGTTGACATCGAAGAGCAGGATGTTATAAGTTATATCATTAAGGGTATTCCTGACTCTATTTTTAATAAGCAAATTTTGTTGACTGCGAATAACATCGCCGAGCTTAAAACCATATTGAGAAAATATGAGAAAATGAAATATGAGCCGCAGTCATCTACCTCTGTGTATCACAAACCGACACCACATCCAAAATCTCCAACAAGCTCGAGTACCAAATTCGTTGCAAAGTGCTTCAACTGCAATGAAGCTGGGCATATTTCCACCAATTGCCAAAAGCCCCGGAGAGAAAAAGGTTCCTGTTTTCGCTGTGGTCACAAAGGCCATGTCGTTAAGGACTGTCCACAACCATCGTCAGTTCTTGTGGTCCAAAATCCTGAGTTACAAAAAGAAACTCATATTTCTTCGTGTTCCTCTATGGGGGACTTTCATGATGTGTTCGAGTATGAATTTTTAAATGATGACTCTGGTTCCGTGCGTTTTACAATGCGTGCGATGACATTGATTGACACTGGAAGCCCCATAAGTTTTGTACAGCAGCGTTACGTTCCACCATTTCTGATGACATCGGTACCATCTCTTTGGAAAGATTTTGTAGGTATTAATAATTCCAAACTTATTTTATTGGGTAGCGTTATATGTAATGTCAAAGTTAAAAGTAATTTTGTTAATTTATGTTTATTAGTTGTCAAAAATGAAACTATGCAAAATGCGATAGTGTTAGGACGAGATTTTTTACAAAAGAATAATGCTAAACTTGTTTTAAAAGATGAAAATATCGATTTAATTGAAAAGAATAATTTAAAAGACTCTTTATGTGAAGGATTTATCAAAGAAATTCTGAGTATTGATATATCAGATGATAATGAAAAATCGGGTTGCTTAAAAATTAATGAAAACTTAGATTACAGTGACCAAAATTTAGTAAGAAGTTTAGTTACGCAAAATATTTTTGAGAACAAAGTTTTTACAGATGATTTTGAAATGAAAATCGTCTTGACGAATGAGAACAGTGTTTTTAATTGTGCTCCCCGACGATTGCCTTACGCTCATAAGCTGGAACTTCAAAAAATTCTTGATGAGCTATTAAAAAACAATGTTATTCGAGAAAGCAATTCCCCTTATGCTTCACCGATCGTGTTGGCAAAGAAAAAATCCGGCGAGTTGCGTCTCTGCATAGACTTTCGTCAGTTGAATAAACTGACATTAAAAGATAATTTTCCGATCCCTCTTATTGAGGATCACTTGGACAGGTTACGCGGCAAAAAGTATTTTACATTGCTAGATTTAAAAAGTGGATTTCATCACGTTAAGATGTCTGAAGAGTCTGTGAAGTTCACCTCATTTATAACACCATTAGGACAGTATGAATACTTGCGCATGCCTTTTGGCTTAAAAAATGCGCCATCTGTTTTTCAGCGTTACATCAATTCGCTTTTTAAAGACCTTATGAGTGAGGGAAAAATACTAGTTTACATTGACGACTTGCTTGTTGCAACCGAATCTAAAGAGGAGCATTTTAAAATTTTAAAAGATGTTATGGATGTTGTCATGAAACATAATTTACAATTGCGGTATGACAAGTGTCTTTTGATGTTTGATAAGATTACTTATTTAGGGTACGAGATTTCTGCTAATGGCATAGGACCGAACATCAATGGTTTAAAGGCCGTTGCGGAGTTTCCTGTTCCTTCAAATGTCAAAAATTTGCATTCTTTTTTGGGTTTAACTTCTTATTTTAGGAAGTTCATAAAGAACTTTTCCACCATAGCTAAACCATTATATGACCTCCTCAAAAAAGATGCGAAATTTGTTTTTTGTCAAAACGAGTTAGAAATTTTTGAATTGTTGAAGCAGAAGTTGTTGAATGCTCCAATTCTAAGTATTTACAACCCTCATGCTGAAACCGAATTGCACTGCGATGCTAGTAGCTTGGGATTTGGTGCAGTGCTGCTGCAGCGTCAGGAAGATAAGCACTTCCATCCTATTTTCTTTTACTCAAAACGAACAACATCTCAAGAATCAAAGTATCACTCATATGAGTTGGAAACGTTAGCCATAGTGTCTGCTCTTAGGAGATTTAGAATCTACCTCACCGGTATAAAATTTAAAATCGTTACGGACTGTAAGTCTCTGACCCTTACTCTTAATAAAAAAATGTTAAATCCGCGAATCTCAAGATGGGCTCTGGAGCTCCAAGACTACGAGTACATCATTGAGCATAGAGATGGTCAGAGGATGCAACATATCGACGCTCTTAGCCGCTGCCATAATATTTTAATCGTCGAGTCAGACTCCTTTGAGCATGTGCTTGCAGCTTCGCAACAAAAAGATTCTGTAGTAAGAAATATAGTAAGAATGTTGGAAGAAAGAGAAAGTCCTGCCTACGAGTTAGTCAATGGTTTAGTCTATCGCAAAATTGCTAAGAAAGTTTATTTTTATGTTCCATCTCAAATGGAGAGAAGTGTTATTCAAACACATCACGACGCATTGTGTCATGTCGGAGTTGAAAAGTGTTATAATTTTCTGCGAAAAACCTACTGGTTTCCTGCCATGAAAACAAAAATAAAGAATTATATCAGCAACTGCCTAAAATGCGTACACTTCTCTCCACCATACGGTAAAAAAGAAGCGATTTTGCATAATATTCCGAAAGGTGATAAGCCTTTCGACACTATTCATGTTGACCACTATGGTCCATTACCATGTTCCGTGCGAAATTCCAAGAAACACATCTTTCTGGTAGTCGATGGGTTTTCGAAATACACTAGGCTATTTGCAGTTAAAAGTACAAGTTCCAAGGAAGTAGTTCAATGTCTAGAAACATATTTTTCTACCTATAGTAGACCAAACCGTTTAATTTCGGATAGAGGCAGCTGCTTTACTTCCGAGGAATTTGCTTTATTTTGCACAGATCATTGTATTAAGCATATAAAAATCGCCACTAGTTCACCTCAATCGAATGGCCAGGTTGAACGCGTCAACAGGTGTCTTACTCCGATGTTGGCTAAGGAGAGCGAGGTTGAACCAGGGGACTGGACGAAGTATATTGCTAAAGTGGAATTTGCGCTGAATAATACTGTTAACAAGAGCACGGGTTTTTGTCCGAGTGTTTTGCTTTTCGGTGTTGAGCAAAAGGGGATTGTTAACGACAAAATTAGAGAATACTTAAATGAAAACATCATAGTGGATGAACCGCGAGATTTGCAATCGTTAAGGGAACAAGCAAGTAGAAAAACTGTTCAAAGTCAAGAATCAAATAAAATGTATTATGATAAACACCATAAAAAACCGCATGTCTACAATGTTGGAGATTTTGTCATGGTGAAAAACGTAGTAACTACCCCAGGTATAAACAAAAAACTTCTTGCTAAGTTCAAAGGTCCTTTTGAGATAGTGAAAAAACTACAAAATGATCGTTACTTAATTAAGGATCTAGAAAATCTTCAAATCTCTCGAATTCCTTATGAGGGTGTTGCATGTCCCGAAAATATGAAACCATATGTCTCGACTTAAATAAAAGTTTTAAATTATTCGGATGTATCAATACTTAGTTTCATTATTAATCCTAATCGTATTATTTTACAAGACCATTTATTTTTTTTATAATAATAATACAAATGTTCAATATTTAAATTGTTTGAAAATAAATTTCAAATTTCGTTTTATGTATAACGATTCATTATTATAATTAAATCATAATTTTATGTTTATTTTATTACTAAAGCACAAAAAAAATTGAGTTTCAGTATTCGAAAATAATGTGTTTATATAATTTTATATAATCATGTTCATGTACATAATATGTAATAATATTACAATTCTTTTATCATTAAATAAAATAAAAATTATGTAAATCGAGGACGATTTGTATTCAGGATGGTCGAGCTGTAGGAGATATTTATTTGCAATGTGCTAAATATGAACAATAAGTCCGCACAAATAATATTGAACACCCTCTTCTATTTAGTACTAAATCGATCTATTCATACATACAATAATATGTGTATGCAATTCATGTTAACTTCTCATCTTTTTGCTCTCTAGCTGTACAATCTGATGATTTATTTTAATGTTATTTTTATGTTAACTGTGAGACTTTAATATGTTTGCTTAAGAAAATTACTTGTAATAAAGCTCTCGATAAAACAAGACGTGTTTTTGCTTTTTATGATTATTTTTATATTTGCGTATCAATTAAATTAGTTTGCTTATTTAGTAAAAGTATTTGATATAAAGTAAAGCAAATTATTGATTATACATGTATCTACCACTTCTACATAAACCCCTTTAAGGCGATGTCTCCCTGTTTTCCTTGACCATGCCACCTTTTTATTCGACAAGTAAAATCTTAAAGTTAAAATTACACCTCGTTTTACTATGTAATATGCAGTTGTTTCTAGAGTTAGATAAATATTTCTGTGACTGTGACTTTGAAGAAGAACAAACTAAATTGCTTATTATTTTTGATGAGCAATTAACAGCTTAAGGTATTTAAAAAAAAACCACAACTTATTATAATTAACAACTTAGGTAATCATCAAGTAGCTACAAAATTAAAATAGGAATGTAGGCAGTCAAACAGTGTGATTATTTCGCTTCCACAAACTATTTCTCTGTCTAATCTTAGGTCATTCATGCATAGAAGTATAAACGTAGATGCATATTTTCTTAAATTACGTTTTAATATGATTTATCTTCTAGCACATGCATTTGCATAAAAATTAGCTTCTGTTTCGTGTATAGTAAAATTTTTCATATTAGCTTGAGGGTCTTTGACAAAATCTTCTTTATTTCAGTAGCCAAATTGTATATCATTATTATTGGTTGATAATTTCAGGGCTTTTCATAGCCCTCTGAGTATGAAGATACATTCGATGATCATTTGATTTTGGTCGTGACTTTGAATGGGCGGCTAGATGAAGGCTTTCTTTTTCTTTTTCTACGAATCGTGATGCCATTTGGGTTACCTCATGCCGGCAATGCATTTATAATTTATTTCAAGTTCCTTAGGCTTTTTTGTTTTATTATTTTTTTTTTTTTTTTTTTTTTTGAAATTGTATTTTAAGTGTCATCCAGATTTATGAGCTCTTTTGCTGGTGAGAGGATTATTCATGCACAAAGGCATACAGGGGGAAATCATAGGAGGAAGTAAATTTTATATGGAAGCTAGCAAAAGTGACATTGAAAAGTTGCTTCGGAAATAATAAAATACACCACGATTTAAAAAAAAAAAAACAAAAAATAATAATAAAAACAGACATCGCTTGTGATGGAAAATTTTGTAGGTACGATACCTTTCTCTAAATTAAGAAAGTTTTCATATAATTAAATGATTTGCTTTAAAAGTTTACTGATTTTTTATAAAGCCATATAGGTTTGTGGAAATTTTTAAGTCAATAAATAATATTGGAGAGATTATCTAAAATTATGGCATTGGAGGCAATTAGCTCAATAGAAAATAATAATAATAAAAATGTATACATAAGCGAACACTTCAAGAGAAGGCTATATTTGAAGACCTTATAAATCTGGAAGTTACTGGAAACTTAATATTGTTTGCACTGAATTGGCATCACCAATTTAGATCAACTTGAAAATTCATTTTTAGTATTTAATTTGTTTTCGAAAATATTGTCAATAAACTTTTTTTTTTTTTGTTCATCATTCGATGAGCATCGTTCTTTGTAAAGGGTGTCCCCTAATTCGTGCTATATATTTTAAGGGAAGATTCCTGAGATCATTCTAAGGCAGGAGGGGCAATTTCTGGCAAGTTGACTTAAAATGAAAAAAAAATAAAAATAATTTTCCAACTCCCAAATATTTCTTTATTATGTGTATTATTGGCAGGAATGGGAGGGACCTACAATTAATTGCCAAATCCAAACGGCTAAGGTGAGAAGAACTTTCATGACAAAAGTTACTTTAGGAGGATGAGCATCCCTCTTGAAACACAGATATTTAAAAAAAAATGGCTCCCGAAAACTTTATACCAAATTTGACAAGTAAAACGGCAATGGATCCACCATTTCCTATCGAAATTGGCAGATGCAAGGAACTCAACAAAAACGAAAAGCGCATTACATAAGGTTTATTTGTTGAGCGTTTGAGCCCTGAAGTCACCCAGGGGTTACCCTAAAGAGTTTTTTTTTTAAAAATCTTGTTTTTTTTTTTGATAACTTTTGGGGTTTTCAAAAAAACCTGGTTTAACCAATGGATAAAGTTCAAATGTGTATAAACTAATCAGGTCACTTTTTCCGTTGCAGATTAAAAAGTATAAAGTAATTAGCTCCTACTTATTTGGTTATTAGTTATGAAAAAAAAAAATGTAATTGCTATATTGGTTTGGGAGATAATGGGTGTCCTGCTAAGTTGACGTCAACTTAGCAGGTCATTTTTCCCAAAACTAAAGTTAAACGGTCTTGGCGTAGATATATATTGAAAACTACTTAATTACTAACTTAGTTACGCAAAAAAAAAAATTTAATCGCTGTTTTGGTTTGCGAAAAAATGGGTGTCCTGACTGCCGTCAATTTAGCAGGTCAACTTCTCAAAATCAAAGAAAAATCGATCGGAATTTGAATATGTCGTCGGTTCGGAAGAAAAAAGACACAACTCAACCAATGAAATTGTTTAGATAACATAGTAATTTAGTGAAAAAAAGAAAAAAAATATTATTTGGAAAAATACCAGACTCTACTACAATATTTAGAAAGCAGGTCGCAATATTGGAACCCGCCATATAAAAATGTGCAGTAAAAAAATTTATATGAGATGCGCATTCTTGGTAACTTTATATTCTTTGCTAATAAGAAATTAAATAGCAGCTATTTTGTACTATATACTTTTTTATCTACAATCGAAAAAGTGACCTGCTAAGTTGATGCACATAAAGTTCAACGAAGAAAGCTATTATATACCTTTAATATGTGCTGTGAGTATTGAGTATCCATTACTTCCTAGTTTCATTCAGTTTTTATTGAAACTTTTCCTAACCTGCACGTTCTATTCAATTCTATTCAATATCCACTGCAAAGTCAAAACTTGCTAAAATCATACCAGAAACTTTTTTTCAGTCTTTTTTCTGCACAAACTTTTATTATTTTTTGTTTAGTTTAAAACATAGAATTGAATACCAAGTTCTTCCCACGCTCCTAACTCCAATATATCAACAAATACAAAAAAAAATAAAAACAAAATCAGTCACATCACCCGCAGTCAGTCAGACTAGCACTCTTATAGGTAAGGGGCTTACAACTCTAGGTATACCCACTCCAACTGTGTCGTCTCTCCCTATTGAGTTCAAGGTGATAATGTGGTGCGCCAAAGAGAAAGCTTACCAACTCCTGGCCAACTCGATCACAAACCCACAGCAATTCATCTACATATGCCAAAAAGTCCACAGCGCATGAAATATTTATTCCACATAATCTGACATTGGATTTTGCGTAAAAAGAATAGATTTTTTATATAGATTTGCAAATTCTAGACCAAAAATTATCATAACAATAATACCAACGAGACACATATGAATGTATTCTGGCTCAGTGCGTTGTTCGTTAGTTTGAAAATAACCCATTTCTGCTAGTATTTTCAGCTTTTGCAAAGGCTTCAGAGAGGCAAACACCTGCAGCGCTGATGCAGTAGCATTGTCAGGGCATCATCGCGGTCCTTGGCTTGATTCTATTTTGAATTGCTGCTTCTGCTGCCCTTTTGCTCATCGTCGTCGTCATCATATTGCGTCTTCTGGGAACATCGACCAAGCACCAAGAGAGGCAGCCACGCTGCAAGCATATGAGCATCTGTGTTATGCGCCTTTTGTATAAAGTTTCCCTTGTGGCGCATATATTCGAACGTACTGGCATCATGCGTTTGCATTAAACCACAATGGAATCAATTTAATGCCGAATGCCATTTCTACTGGATATAAATTCCGAAGCGTCGTCATCATGGCCGCGCTTTGAACGCCGCCTTGCAAAGATCCACTATAGGTACATAATATTGCTCGAGATCGAGATGTTGTAATGTGAATCGGAACCAAATAGACATACGTAGTCGCTGCTGGAGAGGGAATGTAAATCGAGCATAGCTCTTCACCATTTCCAGCAGCAATATAAGAATTCTCTAAAGGAGTATCCATCTCGGCTACCATACTCTGTGGCGGCATGAATGCGTTTAAATGCACTTTTATGGTTGTTTGGGATTCGATTACTTCTTGAAGCCCCAACATAGCTTAGCCAGCTTAAGTGGATTTTTTTTTGTTGGAGTTCGAGTTGTGTTTGTATATTTTCTGGGATCGGTGCGATTTACAATGTGCAGAAGTTGATTGGCGGATGTTTGATCACTATTTTTTTTTTTAAGTGAATTGATTTTGTATTCTATGGTTCCATTGGCACTCAACAGCAATTAGGATGAAGAATTTTTACATTTGATCAATTAGTTTTGCGCAATCAATTTTTCCATAGAAAAATAGAAATTCTAAATAATCATCTATGGGGAATATGGGATTGATGGAGGGGGCCTAAGGGTTCGTTGAATACTTCATTATAATTATATTTTTATCGAAAAGATATTTTGAGAATTTCTGTGATTGCAATATTTAATCAGTCTACACAAAGTCAGTTGAGATTTCGATAGTTTTTATTTAAAAAATAGTTGTATTTTTATCAATCTATACCAAAGAATCTGAGGACATTCCAAACCTCCTGCAAGTTCAATAGTTTTTCCATTATAAAATAAATTTTGTGGCATAACTCCCAACCAATTCTCTGTGCGTGTCTGCAGGAATAGAGGGGGAGTGGCACTTTTCTTTGACAAGAGATACTCTTGAGGGATTTGTCTCTTCCTCGCCAGAGGCAGTAGCCCTGAAAAACATTTTTTATTATTAATCGCACCCAGACCTGTGGAATGACAGTCCAACGCACTAACCATTATGCCATGGGCTACTACAGTGTTTCCTTTCTAATGGAAATTTTACATATCATAATTGCTATATGTATGTCGAGTCAATGGGAGTCTTATAAGTTCCTTGAATATATTATACAAATATTTTCAGAAGATGCAGCGAAGCACTCTTCTATCGTTTTAGTTAAACGGCAACTGTAAATATATTTATAGAAAAAACACATTTTCGATAAGAATTAGATTAATGAATTCATAAAATGTCAACAGTTTATATGGGCTCAATTGCATAATCTCACTTGTGCATATAAATGCAATCTAAACCAATAATATTCCATATTACACCTCAAGTCTTGTCACCTCAGCATAATTTAATACGTGACAATAAAATAAACTCATATTTTTCATGGTGCCCGCTGCGCCAACCATCCGGTCCGTGCGTCGTCGGCCGTCTAAGTGCAGACGATATCATTAGCATTAAGTCTATATAAACCAACAAATTAACGCATGGTGATCTAGATTCCTAATGCAATAAAAACAAACTAAAGCAATTTTACAGCATTTTTTAGTTGGCTTTTCGTAATCAGAAATATCCTGGCTGGCACATTATATTTTTTTTTTATAGATACCTCATAGGTTTTTGGCAAAATTTCAAAACATCTAACAAAAAACAAAACAAAAGAAAAAAAAACATAGAACTGTGCGTGCATGTGAAAACCACATTTTTATTAAAGATAAATTAATGAATCAAAGAGGATCTGCATTCATATGTATAATGAATAGAAAATTCAGATAATTTATTAAAGACGGTTTTTTTTTTTTTTAAATTACTTTTTTAAGGAGAAAACACCATTAAATAAAATTAGAATGGAAATAAATTTGAATAAAATATTATAATTTTACCAAAAAAAAACAAACTTATTAAAATATATTTAAAAAATCAAAAAATACCTAGGGAACTCCTTTATTTTGTGTTATGTAAATAAAACTCAAATACTTTAAGCATTTGAAAAATAGACATAAAAAATTAATAAATTTGATTGTGCTACATAATAAGCGCCTAGTGATTTATAACCCTCAACCATTCCTGATGTGAGCTTGTTATGGGCAGAAATGTAGTGGGCCCACAATTTTTTGTCACTTTCAAACGGCTTAGGTGAAGGCTCTTTTAAAAGTCAAGGCTGTTTCACAATGCGATGAGAAATCGAGACGTCAGCGTGATGAGATCTCTTCGCAGTTTCTCTCTATTAAAAAAGAATTCTAAACAGTGAAATAATACATAATCAAGCATTTCGCGTCGTCTCGTCACATCGTTAAGTTCGAATAATTGAAAAAAAGACGCAACGTGACGACGAGAAATACTTTATTGTGTATTATTTCGTTGTTTGAAATTCGTTTTTAAGAGAGAGAACAACTGTGAAGAGATCTCGTCACGCTGACGTCTCGCTTTCTCGTCGCATTGTGAAACAGTCTTGATAATTTTTTTTTTTAAATGGATGCTGGAGAAATCTCAGAAATGGGTGTAGTTATTAGTTATAACTATTATAACTATTTATAATACAATAAAATTTTTTAATTATATTATACTAGCTGACGTTTTCCTGTTTTAGCTATGAATATTTGAATATTCAATTCGAACTGCAATAAATAATAACGAAGTTTTTTTTATTGCTTTTTGATACACAAAATTTTTAGTTTTATTTTCAGAAAGTATGTAATTTCACGATTTCCCGACTTTTCCTTAGATTAACTGAAGGAAATTGAACATTTTTATCATTTAAAATGAAACCTTAAACCTTAGAGAACGTAACAAAAAAAAAATTAAGGAAAAACCTGGGATTTGGGAAGCACACCAGATGTATACCTACTCTTAGAGGTCTTGCAATCAGGCGAAGAAGGAAATAACCAAATGTTATGATATGATACATAAAAATATTTAGCTGAATGGAACGTGCTGCACACTGATAAATTTATATATACATATGTATATACATACATATTTCCATTTTTTTTTCGGCCCCTATAATCTATTAAATGTGGATATAAGAAGAGAGAGATGTAAAAAAATCATCTTATTGTTAATTAATCTCTGCCTGTTTTTAGTATACATAATATTACAGAGCCTTTAAATTAAACTAGTACCGTCCTGTGTCGAAATTCGACACTTTCAATTTCGCAAACAAAATTTTTTGAAAATATTGAAGGAAAAAAGCATTTTTTTATTTTATTTTTATTTAAAAAAATATGCAGAGTGTTCGACAGTACAAAGACAAAAATGACCCACGTGTGTAAATGCGTGTCTCAAGTATATTCTGCACATATCTGCAATTATGGCCTTCCAACCATATAAAATTTATCGACATAAGTCAAATACTACAATACTATATAGATAATACAAAATAAGCATAAGTAGAGTCACTGTGGCGTATACATACTATTTTTTTTATTAGCAATTAGTAAATAGTTTTAAAAATTTGTGCATGACAACCTTACAGTTTATTTAATAATTGCTATGAGATATATTTTGTAGTAGCCGTGGCATGATGGTTAGTGCGATGGACTGTCATACCGGAGGTCTAAGGTTCGATCCCCAGCCTCGCCACCTATTTATTTAAAAGAAAAAACGGCTACTGCCTCTTGCGAGGAATTGACAATTCCTCCAAGAGTATCTCCTGTCACAGAAAAGTGCCGCTCGTTAGCCGTTCGGATTCGGCAATAAACTGTAGGTCCCCTCCATTCCTGCAGACACGCACACAGGAATGGTTGAGAGTTGTAAGTCACTAGGCCCTAGTTCTTCATGAGCTGTTGTGCCATCAAATTTATTTATTTTATTTTTATGAGATATATTTTCAATAGCAAACCCCTCTTAAGTCAAAATAATTTTGCATCTGTATGTGAGTTAAGTCAGAGTTTGTTTAACCAAAATTAAAATCGATTCCTAAGAACACAATAATCAAAAGACAAAAGACAAATTTACTTCCTCCAGCACATATATGCGTATATATTAAGTTTTTCTTAGTGCCTCAAATTAATTAATAATTGGACTTGGTGAACTTTGTTCAACAACAAGATTTCCGACTTTTTCGGCATTCTTTTGGCTGCTTTACTTCTCGGATTGTTCAGTTCCGGTTGTCATTGTTGTGTTTGGTTGGGGGTGATTCTTTCAGCCGCGGTAGTAAGCTGACCTTGGGTCAGCGTAGAAGGGAATGTTCTCTTCGTCAATGGTTGATATAATATCCTCATTTAGCAGTTCCATCGCTTCGAGGTACCGCTGGTGGGGATGTCTTGGCTGGTTAACAGTTCCTACTTTCAGAAGGTTCGGGTGGATCATCATATTTAGGAGACATCTTCTGCTGGATTCGATGAGGTATCTTTCTAGCTGTGGGATGTTCGCCTCTTCATAGAGTCTCTTGTTGCTGACATGTTTCCTTCGTATCCTGTCGTAGTGCAATCCTTTGCAGATCCGCAAGATCTTCCTCTCGAATATTGCCAGTTTCGTCATGTGTGATTTTGTTGTCGTGTACCAGATGGTCTGATGAGCTGCTTGTATGGAAGAAGCTTCGTCTTTTGGCTTAGTCCGTTCTGTTTTCGCATTAGCTTTAGCGGATGGATGCGATAGAAGGCGAAGTGTGCTTTTCTTAATACAGCTGCTGTACGGGGGTTGAATCGGTATAATTCGTTGAACTGTATTCTCAGATATTTGACATTATTTCTTGCTGACAGTTCAGTTCCATCGGGTAGGGTGATCTTGGTGTTCCTGCAGTTCGTGGCTGAGCGTCCTCTTCTACTTCCTGAGGTACTTGGTCATCTGAAACATATCACTTCGGATTTGGTCGAATTGATTTTGAAGCCCCAGCGTTGGTTGTATTCAAAGAGTAGTCTGATGTGGGATTCGACTCTTCTAGCTGCAAATGACGGTGACGAAAATTCTACCAATGAGATACTAACGTTATATGATCCCGAAAAATAACTTTGAAAATTAGACAACTGAAAACTATGGAAAGGAAAACGCAATTACTACAGGCGTGAAGTTGGAGAGAATTTACTTCGTGTAATTTACTTCGCTTTAAGTACTGCTTAATGCAAGCATTTGTAAAATTACTTTTCTTTTTGCGTAAAGTTTTGTTGTAAGGTTTTGTTCATACGTATAGCAGATCCTTTTCTTATTGAGAATTCATTTGCTTCTCTCCTCCATAGGTTCTCCTTTTTATCTTTTTTATCTCCCATTGTCATAAGTTCATAAAAGTGTAAAGTTTATTTAGTAATTCCTACAATATTTGTCTATTATAGTATTATGTACGCAAAAGCGGGTTTTTAATCTAATTAATAAGACAAAAATCATGTTTACATAAATCATAAGACAAAATTCGCATAAACTTAACTTTTTGCGCGTATTAACTGCGATTGTATATTAATTTAAATGTCGACGAAGGAACGCTATCTAGTCTAAAAAGTTGATGAAACCATTAGGTATACATATGATTTTTATTTATTTATCTGTTGATTGATTGCAAATTGGTCAAACACCAAAACCAAGCAATCAATCTTCAAACACGTTTTTTTTTTTTGTTTTATTTAATCTCCCTCAATGCAAAAAAAACAATTTTCCATAATAAATACGACACATCAATTCAAATTTACACTTTGAACAATATTTTGTGTGCTCGAAATGTCGGTTAAAAATTTATTAACCCCTATTCCACCAGACATAAACAAAGTATATCTAAATTTCTATATTCACTTAAATTTGATTTTAAAATTATTTCTTAAAAATAACATCTTCCATTTCAAACAATAACAACTTCGACAACTTTGTTTTTGTTTTCAAAGCAAATTTTAGTTTAAAATGTTTATGTCATTGTTTAAACCGTGAGAATAGCAATCACTTTCAAACTTTCTAACCATATATTATAAGTCTGTGTCGCTGTATACGATAGGTATAAGTTTTAGGTTCTTTGATGCTATATAGCACGTAAAATCAGCACAAAGTCATCAATGCCAAAGTCGAAAACAATTTACGAATTCGCAGACATTAAAGTAACTTTTTCTTATCTATTTCACCGACCCAATCTGATCTTTCTGGCTTGGCTGTCGTGCTTTAAACAAAACACAACACCCATTTAAAAGACCAAAATGTTTATAGAATGTTACAGGTAAATTTAGAGTTAGATACATAGAAGGCAATTTCATTAAAAAAGCTGACCAAAAAATTAAAAATTTATCCTCCGTCTATAAGTCATTTTTTTTAAAATGAAGTTTTAGAATAAGTTTTAAATTTATTATTGTATTTCAATTTCCGTTGCCCTGAGAAAAAAGTATGTATTCGCAAGAAATATTTAGCTTAAAATTTTGAATATTTGTTAAATTAAGTCCGAATCTCATTATCAACATCGGCTTCTTCATTATTTGAATTGAGTGTTTTTTTTTTTTTAATTGGCCACTCTCTATATTATATGTCATTAACTGATGCAGAGAGCTGGTGCTGCGACAATAAATAATCAAAATTGAAAATTGAATATTTTTTGCATTTATACTTTTTTTCACAGACCAATAGGCGAAGAACTGGGAGGGGGAATACGCAAACGAGAGATAATCATAATCAAATGCAAATTCCCAGACCGTTACAAATAATTATTTTGATGTGTCCTACATTTTTGCCTAACTGCCTGAACAGAATGGAATGTTGCAACTGAGCTGGAAACGGAGCTGCAAAATATGTCAAAAACTGTCATACGTTCTATATTTTGAGCGCCTACAATGCAGCTTTACAGCTTTGAAAGTATTTTAAAGAAAAACAAAACAATATTCTTGTGTATCAGAATCCAATTTTTGTTTTTAAAATATTTTTCCTTTTAATTAATAATTTTTTTCGCGACACAAATAACCAAAATATTTTTTTCCGACGCAAAAAGTTGTTTTTTTTTTTTGTCTTCATACAATTTGAAACGTCAAAAGTGCTGCACGGGAAAAAATGAAATTTGGCGAACTCTTCCGTCTGCGGCTGCAGCTCCGTATTCGGCTACATCATTGAGTTGTGTTGCAACATTGAATTTGTATGTCCCCTTTCACACGAAGATACTAGTTGCTGGTGATTTTTTTGACGTTTTCTTTAAATCTCCTTAACAATCTCTTGTACCTTTCACACGCAAGCAACAAAAACCCGGAGATTTTCTTTCTTTTCCTTTTAAACTACCTTGGTTGAACGCACACAAACGTAGTGTGAAGAGAAACGTCAAAAAAATCTCCTGAATTTGTTGACCGGGGAGATTTCATTTCCCCCTCTTTCTTCCTGCCCTTCTCGCCTATTAACTAATTGTTGCCGGCAAATCAGTTGCCCTGTGTGAAAGGGGACTATGTATTCAATATTTTGACAGCTACTCCAACTGCGGCTCCAATTGCAGCTTCGTCTCCATTCTGTTCAATAAGTTGACACTACTTGACAATTGTGGTCTAATTTCTTCACTTAAACATCCCAATGTTTTTCGTCGTCTCCCAAAACCTGCGCACACCATGATGACATGAATAAACTCCCATAAGGGTTCTTTTGCGATTTCTTGAATCTCACCCACCATCTTTTAAGCAAGATCGTGATAAATTTTATTTTTTTTTTTTTTTTTTTTTTCATTTCAAGTTTATCGAACTTAATTTTGTATTCATAAAGTGTGCCCTCGATTCTCGTTCTGTCCATCCATCGTAGAATGCCAAAAGGCTTTTACTTCTTTTTTCTTGATTCTTTCGTAAAGATATGCTAATTTTTTTGACAAAAACAAAATATATTTTTGCCATAATTTCCAATCCAACTCACCGCAACAACTTCTTTCGATATCCAAAATGGAGGGTTGGTAAAAAAAGAATGACATGTAAGACTACTAAATTTGGTAAAATTATTATTGGTGCGATTCGTATACGACTGACTTTTATGTTGTCAAAGTTGTTATGCCCTTGTCAGTTGCAACCAGTCCAGTAGTATACACATAATAATCACAGATCATATCGATTTTATTGGTAACGTAATTGTAAGACATTTATAACGGTTAACATTTGAAGTATAAAGTATTTCAGAATTCGGTGGCATGTTGGAAATAAAACAACAACAAAAATTAAAGATTGATTATTTCGAGCACGTTTTGGTGGCAATTATGAGATCAGCAAAATAAAGGTTGTTGGCCAAAAAAAAAATTATTATACTTTTTTTTTATGTCACATAAAATTAGAGCCACGATATAAATGGACATTATTGTTCATAAGCTTATCTAACGGAATATTTGGTTGCGTATATTTGTATAAACTTGAGCGATGTGAATTTGATTATTAAAATTATTCGTGAAAAACGATAACGAATAAGAGAATCACGAACAAAAAAAAAAAACGTAATAATTGTCAATTATTTCTTGACCAATTCGGTCATGCAGGCTATTTTTTGCTTTTTTTCTGCCCAAAAATAAAGTGATATGAATACTAATTTTGAAGTTAAATTCTTCTTCTCGGAAGTTCTTTTATGACTTGAGATGAACCACTGATAAGAAAGATTTCTTGGAATTCTTAATGGGATATGATGGTATGGTAATAAACTTGGTTTTTTTTTTTATTATTTAGAAATCAAATAATGAAGATAACATTTAGATATCTCTGTTGAAATAGAAAAGCATATCTTTTACAATGATGCATCTAGTAAATAGAATCACTCGAAAATCAACAAAACGTATTACAACAATTTAGAAAAGCCCACGATTATTTAACGAATCATAAAAAAAACTGTGTTGGTATAGTTTTTATAAAAAATTCTAGAATGAAATAATATAAATAAATGGAGATGTAACTTTTTCTTACTCAAAGAAAATAAAATTGTGTAAAAACTTGAAATTAACTTCAAAAAAAGTAATAATACAGTTGTTTGTATAAGATATGTTATGACCTTTTATTATTAAATACTTTTTGTTTTTTAAAACGTTTTTTCCTTTTTTTTCGGGAATTCGTCGTAAGGAAATATAGTAAAATTTCTTTTTATGTCTTTACGATCATGTTTGAAATATAAGAAAAATCTTCTTTTTTTTTTTATTCAAGAGAAAATTTTGTTGAGACTGTTAGCTGAAATATACAGGGTGTTTTCCATAAAATGCGACAAGAGGTTAAAACCAGGATGGTCAATTTTTGTATACAAAATTAAATTAAAATATAAAAAAAATGCATACATACATACATTAAAAAACAACGAGGTCATGCTGCAGCTCTTTCAAAAATTATTCATTTTATTTGATAGTTATTGAAAAAGGTAGTATAGCCGTGGCGTGACGGTTAGTGCGATGGACTATCATGCCGGAGGTCTAAGGTTCGATCCCCAGCCTCGCCACCTATTTATTTAAAAGAAAAAACGGCTACTGCCTCTTGCGAGGAATTGACAAATCCTCCAAGAGTATCTCCTGTCACAGAAAAGTGCCGCTCGTTAGCCGTTCGGATTCGGCAATAAAATGTAGGTCCCCTCCATTCCTGTAGACACGCACATAGGAATGGTTGAGAGTTGTAAGTCACTAGGCCCTAGTTCTTCATGAGCTGTTGTGCCATCAAATTTATTTATTTTATTTATTGAAAAAGTTAGTTTTGCTGACTTATAATTTTGAAAATAAAATTTGAATAATTTTTGTCTGATTGATCTTAAAATTTTTGTTGAGAAAAAAATAGATGCTTAATAGTCAGGTTAATGTATAGGGCTAATATCGGACAAATTGTAACAAAAGGAAATCCTTCGCGGTAAGGTTCATTAACATATACCACAACATATCGAGCTCTTTCTGACAAATGATCGTAAGCGACAAAAAATAAAAGTATCTTAAGCGACAATTTGTTTTTTGTTTGCTCAGAAACGGAACCAATTAGGCCAAATTTCAGCCCTGAACATTATTAACAATACTGTTAAGGTCCGATTGCTTTTTGATGCACAGTAAAAAAATGAAATAATTAACTTTATGTGCCAATAAGAAAATGGCGCTAATACAGGAGGGAAAATTTTCTAAAAAATCGATGATGTAAACAAAAAAATTTAAAAAAAGAACGGAAATACGTACAATGTTATGGTACCTTTACCTTTTCTTAAAGCCAGATATCCATTCTTTTATCTTGTTTTTAAATAATTTTTTTTTAGAAAATAGTTTTTGAGAAATCAATTTTCAAACTCAAAATTATGAAGAAAAAAATAAAAAATATTTACTAAAAATTTTACATTATCAAGTACATAGTACTTTTCATTTTAATATTCTATGCTCCTATCCAAATTTTAGTTAAGCACTGAAAACCAGATGCTCTGAAATATCTTCTAGTTTTTGAGAAAATTGAAAATAACAAAATTAATTTCTAAATATGACTTCAATCCGTTATTTTGATCAAAAATTTCAGTGTTTGATCAAAAATTGATAGAAGAATTGAATATTTAAAACAAAAATACTACTTATTAATGCAAAATTTTGAACAAAATTAGTCTGAACAGAATTTTTTCATTTTCATATCAAAATTTTGAGTTTGAAAATTAATTTTTTAAAAACTAAAGGTAAATAGAAAAATTGATAATGTCACTCCCTAAACTTGGCCTTGATGAATCAGTTCTATATGCATCACATGTAACCCGTTTTGAAATGTATACTGCTAAGGTGAGAAGGAGCTTTTGGAGGATTAGTCAATTTCTCTAAAGAAGCTGAGTAGCCGTGAAAAAAAAGTATTTGGTTTTTAGGTGATCGAGGCTGGGAATCGAACAACTTATATTCATTTTGAAAATTAACTGCTTGATTGTATTTGTTTATTAATTTCATTTCATTTGGATTTTAATTTTATTTCATTTGAAAAAAAAAAAAAACAATAAATATATTACTTTTTTTATTATCAATAACTTACGCATTGCTATGCACATGCACAGATTTTGAACTAATTACTTTTAGAAATACCATTAAGAAACAAGATTGTTTAAGAAAAACTACAGTCTTTTGAGAATAAAGTAGAAATGAAAAATAGGTATTGTATTGAAATACAAAAATGGCGGCTTGTAGATTAATTTTGGTAAAAACTGATATCAAAGTTGGAATCAGCCGAAAAAATCATTATAAATAGATGTAGCACACGTCTGGTTTATATCGAAATACGTTTTGTAGTCTGCTATTAGCGGTCATTATTGGAAATTGCTAAATACCAATGTTTCCGTGGTGCTTTTTTTTGTCGAATTTTAGATATGTTCTAAGTTCAAGGGTTCTGAGTCTATTCGCACAAGATTTGCTTTTGTTACAATTTGTCTGGGGTCAAATCATAGATTTCTTTTACTATAAATGTAATCAATTTTTTGAGAAAATTTAAAATACATAATAAAATATACTGAGCCTATTTACAAATAAGAATTCTGTTTTGCAATTTTAAAAATTAAAGATTATTTTAATTTATTTAGAAATTTTAAAAAGCAGAATTTTGAAAAGAAAACTTTCAAAAAAAAATAATTCTTGTGAAAAAATTAAAATAAATAGGCAACAAACACATACGGGTATTTTACTGATTCTTCGTAATTTTTAACTGATTTTTAATTATCGAAAACTGAAGTCAATTTGTAGCAACAAATGTAATCGCGTCACTTTATTCAGCAGTCTATTTTGAACAATGAACATAATATCCGTTAATTTTTGTAAAGGCTAAAGTTTTATTTATCAAGAACAAATCTACACAAAGCGCCAACTTTATTATGAATAAATCCAGCTTAAATCCACAAGAGAATCCCCACCATACATGGCTTTATGTTATATCATTCAGTGCGGTGTGAACAATTTCAATAAAATTGCCATATAAGTACAAAGGATTGAATTAAAATGCATTCCCATTTATTCAATTCTCCTTTTCCACTCCCAATAACCAAATCCATTGTTATCCCTATATGTGGATGCAAAGATAATAAAGATGCCTTTTTGCTGAAGTTGAAACAATGATACAAGTACATATTGCTATGTGTTTTAGTTTTTTTTTTTTTTTTCAAGATACCACACAACTTCTAGACTTCTGCCGCCATCCACTAAGAAGTCGTGTCGGTCGTTGTTAGCCACACCTTGCAAGAATACAGCAGATACGTAGATATACGAAGCCGCAGAAATTCTTTCTTTGTTATAGAAGGATTTCAAGAAAATAAAGCGCACTGGCGACTATTGAAGACTAGCGACGCGACTCTCTAATAAAGAAAAATCAATTTATTTAATTTTTTTTTGTTATCATTATCATCAAAGAAAATAAAGATAACCTATAGTGAAAATAGTGATTTTAATTTGAAAAAAAAGAATAACAATTATCCATTTCGCAATGGTCTTTTGAGATAAAGAAAATAGAAAAATTGGACAAGACGCACCCATACAAGTTTGCCGTTTTATTTTAATTTAGGAGCTAATTAGACTTGCCAAGCCAATAAAAATAATGAGTTTAAACAGTTGAGATGTTTCCAGTTAATTGGAAATTAAAAAAATTTCAAACTTTCTAAGTTAAGTCCTAAAAGTTTAAAGTTTTTTTTTTTTAAGGATATTCTTAGATCCACGGTATATGAGTCAAATCTTTTCAAACCCGCATATCAAATGAGACCACTTTGACAATAGCAAAAAAAATTTTTTGTCTTTACAAAAAAAAAAATTAAATTTTTATATATATTTTTTTATTAATCCGTCAAGGAAAATTTTAATTTCTTAAAAACTGCTCCTAAGATTTTCATTAAATTTTTGTTGTGAGCGAATATAAGCCCAATCTGCTAAATAATTGGAATACATTTTACTCTAAGCATTTATTCAATCTACGATCTAGTACATCAACAGATTTAGCATATAAACTAAAAAAAAAAATGATTAAAATTAATAATATAAAATGTATAAAAATTGAATAATTTAAAAACTTTTTACTGAACATAAGAGTGCATCGTTTAACTTATTCAGACTTTCTATATATCTTTTTTAGCCAATTTAAATTAAAACTTGTATAGAAAAATTTCTAATAAGTTATAATTAATTATATTTCATAGCAATATTTTTAAAATTTAACCTTCCGATAACAACACATTTAAAAAAAACATACACCACAACAGAGGTGGCAAAACACCCCAGCCAGGAATAAATTTTAAAAAAATACTTTCAAGGACAATATACATTTTTTTATTCAAACATACAAACATACTTTATCAAAAACAGAAAAAAACTTAATTCACAAAAAAATAAATATATATGTATGTATGTATATAGAAATAAAATTAAACTTAAATACAATTTAAAAAAATTTCTTTCCTGTGTTCAGGGCATACAGGACATTAGCATTTAAGCCACGAAATACTGCTTTTGCGGTCTTGTTTCCTTGGACAAATTGCACATCGCGATTGCGTTTGCTGTTTCGGAGGGTGCTTACCTTCATTTGACTCCATGGGGTGTCCTATAACCCTCTTTATTCCTTCAATTTTCACATACATGGAACACAATAACAATCCATACCTTTTGCCTCGCACTCAAAAAGATATAACCTACCGCGGGGACAACTCATCACATCAGCAAACTGACACCTGAGATATTAAACGACAAAAAAATAGAACGGCAGAAAGGGGAATAAAGCAAAATTAAAATAACAGTTAAAATAAAAATGCCTGGGGTGCTAGAGCACCCCTGTTGTGATCGGAAGGTTTTAAAATAAAAATTCAAAATTATTTTTTTAAAAGTTTTCTGAAATTCGATATTTTGCTCCACATTTAAGCCCATCGCCTACTAGGCAACTTTTTTTTGTTCGCCTTAGCAACTTTTTGTTGCTCCCGATCCAATTACATTAGCTTATATGGGAGAGCGCCCACTACGCAACTTTTAGTTGCACAAATTTTTGTTGCTCGGAGTTGCTCGAGGAACTTTTTCCCGGTTTACCCTCGCTCAGTAGGCAATTTTCGAGCAATTTCAAGCAACTTTTGAGAATTTTCCAATATTTTGGCCCAAATAAGAGGATTTAAACTCCAAAACCAAGTTTTATTTTCACACTTAACTAGTTTTGTACTGTCTTCCAAAATACAAGATCAATTAAAGCATTTCAATTATAAAAAAAAAACACAGAAGTTGCTCGGAAATCGCCTAGTGATAGCAAGCAACTTTTGTTGCCCTCTGTTTCCGGCAACTCCGAGCAACTAAAAGTTTCCTAGTGGGCGATGGGCCTTATATATGTATGTATATTAAAAATTAGAGCACGAATTTGTTTTTATTAAAAATATTCACAAAAATGCTTATTTTTAGTGTAGTATTTAAAGGTTTTTTTCATCTATCTATAAAGATTTGTTAAAGAAATCAGAAAGTTACGCAGCGTTTGTGTCAAAAAATTTCAGAATTTATTTGATTAATTTATTTCTAATTGTAATGACAAAAAACTTTAAACAGTCTGATGTTATAAATGCTTTAAAATCATTCTAAATTGTCTCAAATTTTGCGACAATACCTTTTTACAACCCAGTTCCAAAAGGAAATACACAGTTACCTCGAGAAATTTTGATTTTGGATTCACTCTTTTCATTCCTTTAATCATTAGTTTTATTTTAGTAACTAGTTTTATATGTACTTAAACAAGTTTATTTAAAATCTTACAACTTTAGATTGTTCCACTTTTATGTTCAACTCAATATTGTGCAGCTATGAGAAAAATGGGGAAAACAAAACCTGGAAGAGGATGCGGTTTTGAAAAGGTCAAAGCAAAAGAAGATAGATCAACTTTAGAAAGATCATCACTGATCGATCGATGATCAACTTTGTTTTATCTTTCGATCAATTCAACTAAAAAACTGACAAAAAACTATACCAATAAATCTTAAGATTTCATTGATTTATCAAACCCAGGTGCAGCACGAATGCAAGTGGTAAACAACAACACACACCGTCAAATCACCTTTCGTTTCCCCCAAATCACCATCATCATTATCATCATCATGTTCGAAGCCACAAAAGATCGATATAAATAAAAATAAGCCAAACTACCCGTCAAAGGCCGGTATCATATTATATATTTCTTATTTCTGTTTCTCTTTTTTTTTCTCTTTAAGTTGAAAACAAAATGCGACAATAGCACTTGACCCAAATCTTCCATTTAAGGAAATTATAACCATAACAATACAATAATATTCCATATATAAATGTGTGGGGTTTCTTTAAATAATAATAGTTTTCTTGGTGTGATTTTTAATGTGTATGGGGTTTAAGTTTCTTTTTGTTAAGTTCTTGCACTTTACGTGATTCTTTCGGGATTTTCTTTGATGGAATTTTAAATAAACCCAATGCAAGGAATTTATTTGTTTTCAAAAAAAAAAAAAAAGGTCTGAATGACAGAGAATTTTTATAATTCTTTTGACATTACATAATTTTTAATCAGTATATGTAGATTATTCATTTTTTCTTTGAGAACATTCTTGAAAACCTTTTAAAGATAAACCTTCCAAACGTTTTTTTTTTCTGACGTAATGAATGTGACATTTCAGCTGTATTAGAGAGTGAAAGTGCAATCGGATTAATTCACAATCTATAATTATGTTCGATTGGTTTTCTTTTGTCAATGTTAAATCTAAAATAGAAATTATATAATAATCAAATTAGTCGGATATGATCATGGTTAAAGTCTCACACAATTTATCAAAGTTCTGTCATATCGGTTATAAGTTTATTCTCTAAATAATAAACATTATACATATAGCTTTTGTTATAAGCTCCTAATTTACGAGTTTATTTCTTTATTCTTATTGTTTCAGTCTTAAAAAGTGAAAATATATTTTTTGCACAGTTGTTTTTTTTTGTATGAAAAATTATCGATTACTAGCAGGCCCGTGCTCGCCTTGCTTCGCATGTTTAAATAAGTTATTGATTGTAAAAAACTTTTGTATTTGTTTTTTTTTTTTTTTTATATTTTTATATTTGAATATCTGACATTTTAAACAATTTATCACTTATTTTATATATTTTAATTTTTTTTTTGGTAAACTTATCTGCCGTGTTAACTGAAAATGACGTATCTAAATTTTTTTTTATGATTATAGGAGCTTACTTTGTCGTTTTTTTAATAGTTATAAGACTATTTTTAATAAAAAGAGGATGTGTTTCGATTGTTTTACTGCTCAAAAATCGAGATACTGCTTTAGTTATTAATAAAAACGATCCCAAATATTTCAAACTTTGCCTTAACTCAAAAAATCGACAAATGTCAGATACGTCATTTTCTCTTAACACGGCAGTATTGTAGATTATGAAATCAAAAGTAGCCTAGATCCATCCTGATGTTCTTAGCTCTCGCTCTACCAACTCTCATTAAAATCAATTAGGTATTTTCGGAAATTAAGAGGAACAAACAGACATACAAACAAACTTTCACATTTATAAAATTAATAGGATAGGATGTTATATCTTTTCAAACAAAAATAAAGATTTTTTGAATTCGACTTTAGTCTTATAGTATAAAAGATTTGTTTAGTACTTAGCCGCAGACTTTTTTTTGGGTAGATTTGGGCAGTTTGTTAAATTTTAAGGGGTGCAGATAAAATACAGAAAAGTAAACTGCCGACAAAGTGTGGAACGGTTTCAGGGAAAACATTTTTAACTTTTAACACAAATATCGAGTAGAGTTGCCATTGATCTATTATAAAGAATTATACAAATTTTCGAAAAATTATAACCATAAGAAAAGAAATGTATAAATAAACGCGTAGAGCATTAACTTTATTATAATAAAAAAAATTAATTATAACCTTTAAATTTATTTTGCTGTCGAATTTCAATAATTTCATGAATTGTATAATTATGTAAAACGAGACTTAGGGCCATTTGCTGAAACGAAACTTAAATATTTATGTTTAACTTAAACGCTTATGATCTACTTTTTCCTCAGCGTAAACTGTCACATAAGCTCTTATGTTGAACTTAAATACTTAAGTTTCGTTTCAGCAAATGGGCCTTAGAGCAATTTGCTGAAACGAAACTAAAATATTTATGTTCAACTTAAACGCTTATGTTTAAATTTTTCCTCAGCGTAAACTGTCACATAAGCTCTTATGTTGAACTTAAACACTTATGTTTAGTTTTAGCAAATGGGCCTTAAATATTTAAGTTCAACATAAGAACTTATGTGGCAGTTTACGCTGAGGAAAAAATAGAATATAAGCTATTAATTTGAACATAAATGTTCAGCAAATGGGCCTAAATAAAAGATAATTTTTTTAAATAATTAATTGACTAATTAATAAATTGGTAAGACAATATAAAAATTCTACATAAAAGAAAAAATAGCAGACTTGGGCAACCCTTCGTCAGCAGATTTATTGGACGTTGTTCAGATTCGCCTAACTCATCCAACTTTTTTTTGCCATGTCTGTGCTTTTTTTTATTCACACTTCGTCAGAAGAAAAAGATAGAGAAAAGTCATAAAAAATCCGAAATTTTAGCCCAATGTATACACAGTACTTGTATTTTGTGTTTGTTATTTGACAGAACTCAAAATGGCCATTGAATTATTTCCCAAAGAAATTTCTTGGACAAAAATTTGTCAGGAAAGGGAAATCTGTTCCTTTTGCCCAAATCTATTCAATTTCTTTAGTTTGAAACTGGATTTGGCAAATATTGATGACTAATTGTTACAATTGGGAGTTTTGGTCAATTTCGCGGAAACAAACTCATTGTATTTCCAATAGCTAGCTTTATGGATAACGATTTAAGCTTTTTGATGCGATTGACTTATGTCGTATTAAATCTTAAACCACTCTTGCTTCAAGAACCTAAAAGGCAGATTTCCAGTGGGAGACTAAAGTTAAACCCGAGTTTACCCATCAAATTTAGTGAAATAACTCGATTTACTTAACAGATGCTTTTGATATTTTATCGTCCGACTTATTTAGGTCAACTTACTTAATTTTTACTTGCGATAGGTAGAGTAGAGTATATAGATAGGTACTATAGGGCATGTTATGGGTTCGTGCAAAAAATCGAACTCAAGATAACAATCAAACTTGACATTACAATAATAGAGAACACGAAATAAATGGGTCCCGCAATTCCGTATGTCTGCCTGTACCTACCGCATAAGCTACTGAAGTGATTTTCTTCATATTTGCAGCATTAAATTTTTGGATGAGTCCCTAAAGGGGAAATCGAGAATTTTGTTAAGCTCAAAAAATAACGGTACTAGCCATACAACCGTTTTGAAAAAGGTTATTTATCTCAAAAACGGCTCTAAGGAATTTTTTTTAAATTTTTATGTGTTTCTACTAGTGATGGTATGCTATGCATTTTACTGAAAATAAAAATTTACCAAAAACCGTTGTACATGCCATAGAATCGTTTTTTTTTTTTTTTTTTAACTTTCGACTTTCTCGTTAACCGCTCAACCGATTTTGATAAAAATTTCTACTCTAAAGCAGCTTTCGATTGTGAATAATTCTGCATACAAATTTAAAAAAAAAAAAGTATTTTGGATTTTTGAAAAAAAAAGTTCAAAATTTTTTCGAGAAATCATTTTTTTTTTTGAAAACGGGTCTATGATTTTTTTTGAAATTACGGTTTTAGTTGTATATTATTATATTCTTAAAAACTACATACCAAATTTTTATTCTAAAAAATTTCAAGAAATTTTATACAAGAAAAATATTTTTTTAAAAAACCGCTCCAACGAGTTTTAAAATTTTTGTTTGCCTAAATTTATATTTTGCAAGAATTGAGATAGCGTTTCTTCATTTAAAATTAAAACTTTTTAAGTACTTATTTTATCAATTTAAAGAACATGTGCCACTAAAAACTAGGCCTTAGTGGTCAAATGAACATCATTGAAACAAAAGCTGTGTATCTGAAATTTCCCTTAATATCTGATAATTATTTACAAATCATCTAAAAAGTATTTAACGACAAAAAAATCTGTTTTATCTATGTGAAATCCGAAATGTACTTTATCTCACAGTATGCATTATTAGTCTAATTAAAGAAAAGGTAATCATATTTTCTATAAAGAACTAATAAAACTAACAATCCGGCTCGAAGGACCAGTTTTCTTGATATACATTTGACATGCAAATTTTAAATTAAATTTGATTTCTTCCTTCCATTATTCAAATCATTTCTTCCTTATGTCATTCATTTTCGAATTGTCATATTTGTGATAATTATTATTTTTGCTTGCATCACATAACGAAAGGAAATCATTTTTTATGTTGCATGAAATTGTATAATTATTTTGCAATGAAAGGTGTTTTTTTATGATGAGGAGTGGTGTTAATGACTAACATGTCAGATCACGGCAGAAAATTAATAATTTTTTGTTGCAAATCTCGTTTCGTTATTTAAAAAAAAAAAAAAAAAACAATTTTTAAACAACAATTAAATTTCACCAAATCTATAGTAAACGAGGTAGATATTGTATGTAGGTACATATAGGACGTCTGTTGCACATTTCTTTGAACGGATATAAACGTACATCTAAATATATGTACAAATATAGCCTATATCACGTCATCTCTTGAAAATAACAATATTTTGACACACAAAAAATCTGCTTCTCTGACTTCTGCGTCTGCTATTTAGTGTGATGTCATCTTCTTCCTTCGCGTCGCTTAGTCCAACGTTTTAGCTGAGAGATTAAATTGATGAATGTTTATAAAAATGATGTTATGGCTAATATTTATTTTTATTCGAGCAATTTATGTACCTCTTCTATTCACGCAAAAAAAAAAAAAAAAAAAAAAAACATTTCCCGCCAGTATTTATCTTTGCAAAAAAAAAAAATGAGATAAATAGTAAAAATAATTTCCCTCGATTATAGCTATGTCTATGTGTCGTTTGTCAGTTTTGAAAATGCGCATTGTGCGCGCGCTCTTTGGCACTCGTATAAGCTTTTCACATCACCTCAGGCATCGGGCTTGCGTGTGATTTCGTCGTTTCTATTGAATCGAGTGGGAAAAACTTATTAGATCCGCACAGTTGTTGTTAATAAAATTTTTATAAATAATAGTACAAGTGCGAAAGTATCTTTACGTGTAAATAGTTATCTTTATACACATATCTGTTCTCGTTTTCTTCACTAAAGACCGTCTATCTGTCAATAGTTACCTCCCGATAGTAAAATTGTTGCCAATCGGTCCTATGGCGTGTCTGCGTCGCCGTCGGTCGTCTATCGAGCAAAACGTGATGGTGATGCCAGAAAATTAAACGCGCACGCAAATGTTGATAGCTGGAGTTTTTCGCCACACAGTTTACGTACACAGACTTTAGAGTGTGTTTCAGTCGACAACATCTGTCAGTTATGTCAAATTTGGATTTGTTTAATTGTTTTGACGAGGTGCGACGTAGATTGGGGTAGGTAATATCATTATTGTTTATGGCAAAAAAGAAGCAAATATAAATTGTTCAGGGACTTTTTTCCAACTAAGATCTGTCATCCATTTTATTGGTTCTTTGTTTCTTTGCTGAAAGTTAAATAGCTTATGTAATGTAGAATGACCGTTTCTCACAATTTTTTCCAAAATACGAGTATCGCGTCATTTTTCTCACAAGCTATTATAAAAATTATCTTAACCAGACTTTAAGTCAAAGAGAAGATATGAATAAATTTATTAAGTGTTAAAGACTCTGAAATTATACTCGATTGAATCTGAACCTACATAATAGAATCTGCGAAATAAATACAAAAAAACTGACTTTCACTTTGTATTTTTTTTTTTTTTATGAAAAACTTTTCATAGGCAAAAGTTATAATGCCAATTTATTAGACCGCATGCTTTACTGTTCTATTTTAAGTTTCTTTCATCGTTCATCATTGTTGATATATTATATGGACGCAAATAATTTGTATGATAATTTATTGGTTTCGAATGAATGAAAAAAAAAAATGGGAAATATTCGCCAATATATTAAATCACTCTTTGACGTTATGATTACAGACTTGATATGATGATACTTCCTTAAATTTCGAAAAGGTTACTTATGGCTTGACCAATGCAGAAATTTTGTTTGTATGTGATTTTCATTGATTTCCTAAGGGACTCAGGAGATTTCTTTATTTGAAATCTAAGAGCATAGTTGCTGCGCCTCAATTTTGATGTTTTGTATTTGTAGTATACAGGGTGGTCCCCTAATTCGTGCGTCCCCTAATTAGGCGATAATCATTCTAAGAAAAAAATTTTATAGGCAAAATCTCGATCTCCCCCCTCTGAGGCAGGAAAGAGCTATTTCAAAAAAATTGACTTAAAATGGAAACAAAAATATTAAAAACTAAATAAAGTACAAAGAACTGTATGCTATAGCTTTTTTGGCAGCAAATACATAATCTCTTCTTTTATACATATGCTTTATAAATCAAATCAAATTAACAGTTTTTCCGAAATTAAATCTTAAAGTTTAAAAAAAAAACATATTGTGAATTTTTTTTTTATGTTAATTTTTTTCAAAATTTTGCTCTTGTTAAGCCCCAATGTTTTTACAAATATTCAATGCCCTTATCAATTCTTAGTCAAATACTGAGAACCAGATATGAAAATCTTTTTTTAGTTTTTTTTTTTACCGATTTGTTTAAGTGAATAGTTTTTTGTAAAATTAAATTTCAAAATCAAAATTTTTGAAAAAAAATTACATTTTTTTTTTTCAAGTTGATTTTTTAATTTGAATATTAAAAAAAAAAAACATTGGCACTTAACTACGAAAATTCTTGAAATAAATCAACTTGGAAAATTCGTCGGGTACGTTAAGACGCGGTCGAGACGCATCGGACGCCTAAGGTACGTTTCCCGAGGCGCGTCGACGCGCTTCGGCTGCATCGAGGGCGCGTCGCCTCCCCTCTCCCCCCCCCCCCCCCCCCCTCCTCACAATCAATGCTGTGCCCAACAGCTGCGCCCGAAATCATCACAGTTATTCATTTCTAAAGCAAAAAACTTACTATCTCTTCTGCTCCTAAATATTTGCCATTTTGGGTGATTTTACATTTTTTTAAATTTTTGCATTTTAGGCGTTTTGGTTTTGGGCGATCTGGCACGTTGTTTTTTATTAATTTTGACAAATTCCCCATTTTTTGGGCGATTTAACGTAATGTCAAATAGTCCAAAAATTTGGGCGACGTGACATTTTTCAGAATTCGACGATTTTGTTTTAGTCGATTTGACACTAGGCCTGGAATAATATCTTTCAAAAAAGCTATAGAACACATTGTATGTACTTCTGTTGACTTTAAGGCCGTGTGTGAATTGGTTTAAAATTTCGATTAAATTTCATCCGAGATTAAATTTTGACATTTTTACGTACAGATTTATCTCACTAGTGTCACAAATTAACATGCAGATAAAATTTAACGCGATTTTAACCCAATTTGCACATGGCCTAAATAATTGTTTTACCATTTTTAGTAAATTTTATTTAAGAAATGATTCATCTTTTTTTATAATTGATTTAAGTTACATAATGTAAAAAAATTTGCTCTTACATCATCCTTAACACCAATTATTTAAAAATATAACCATTACACTTCTTGAATTCTGCCACTGTTACCCCATTTCACCCTATCATAAGCAAATTTTTAAAATATTCTTAGCCATTCGCAATCCACATATCCACATATCACATCCACGTAGTTAACACGATCGTCATCGCTTAGGTTTGCACAGAGCTTAAGGCGATCCTCTAACCATAACTTTTTAAACACAAGAACAGGCGATCGAAATTTAAAATTAAACACTTACTGCCTTATTCATAAAAAAGAAATGGTTATTTCAGCTCTTGTGTTAAGGGTAACTACACACCAGTGAATAGGAATTTAACGGACTCAAACTAAAGGCAATTGCTAACTACTCCATTTGAGTCCGGAGAATTTTTATTCCATGGTGAAGTTTCCCTGAACACAAGAGATGAAATAACCATTTTTTTGTTTACGGCAGTTAAAAAATAATTTTCGGAAAAAGTTCAAAAATCGTTTGGAAAGACAAGAAAGGCAACTTTTCAATAGATGTACATCAGTGTATGTGTATGTACATTGTACATGTTAAATGAGTTAATGAAGTTTATGGCAGTTTTTGTGCATGTCACGAAGAAAATTCTTTGGAAAAAAATAACTGTCATTTTTATTTTTAGCGACTCTTTTTAGGGAAAAAATTCAAACTGAAAAATTTCTAAACTAATACTTTATGAACCTGCCTATGTACTTATTTTCTCAATTAAATAAATACATTAAATGTATGTATAACAGCGTTTTTTTCGACTCCGTTAGTTCTATTTTGTCAATGCTCTGGACTCTGCTAAAGCATTGGATGGCCTGTTTGACAGATGTCACAAATAAGATTGCTGTGGTTGCAATAAATTTATGATCAGAAATAAAAATGTACGCTACATTCGGTCAGTCCATAAGTACACATTTTCATTTTTTGCAATAATTGTTCACTGAAACAAAATAAAAACATGCAAAGGCCAAATAATTTGTTTTGAATGAAAATCTGCTAAAGATGCAGCTATACCCACGCTTTTTCTTATTTTTCTGGAGAATGCATCTGTCATCTGAATTTTTGAAGAAAAAGAACCTTATCAATTAGGTACCAACCAACCAAATTGCGATATAACATATTGACAACAGATGCAAAATTGAAATTCAGCTTAAAAAAAAAAAAAGATAAAAAAATATTATCTTGGTGCAACATTGTGTTCCACTTAAAATGTTGCAATTATACTTTAAACCGCGTGCCACTTAAATAGTTTTGCATGCAATTCCCCATTTAATTTTTTTCTTACTTAAAACAAAAAAAAAATAACTGGTATTCAGACCATTTTATAGAGATAATCCCTCTCTAAAAATAAACTAAAATTTAACCAGTTTAAATGAGAGTGAAAAAACGTGCCAAATTGAAATGTATATACAACACATTTAAATGACGAAAATACACTGCGCAGAGTTCCACCAAAAATAAAATAAAAACAAAAAAACATTCGTACAACCAACTTAAGACATCCAAATTATACCAACTGCAACTTTAATGCAAACTAATTTCTTGTAGATTTTTCGGGGTATAACAATATTATCGTGCACGAACCACATGTTATAGAGTTTGTGGGTAGATATTCCCATGCTACACTGTTCTAGCTGCAGCAAGTGAATGGTTTTTATGTTGATGAATTTTTTTTTCTTTATAAAGGCCGTGGCCGCGTTTTCAAGGAGTGGGACCAACTAACTATGTAAGGTATAAAGTAAACCTCACCTCACACCAAAACAGCCGCACCACTCTATTCCATTCTGAATGATTTTATTAAATGTTAGTCCAAGCCTAAGATGGCGGTTAACAATGCCCATTCAGATGCTCAAGTATCTAGATGCACTCCACAATACAATACCTCGTGTATGCAATTTTGCAGCGGATAAACGGATCTATATGGTGTAGAAACGGATAAGCAATTCAGCATCAGCAAATCGGGCACTTATCGTGCCCTCTCCCACACACTTTGCAATGGGTTTGTTGTTTTCATTCAAAGCGGCTAAACCTTGATCTGCCTTAACTGTAGTTATATTTGTAGTACTTATACTAAATGCGAAAACCACTCCCAAAAACGCTTGTAATTTATTTCTCCCCCTTTGCAGATTTTTCAGACCCCCTTTGATATACCAAAGAAAAAAAAAAAAAAGACGGAAACTGTTCTTTCGTGTGGTTTTAAGAGTGCATTTTTTTTGTTTTTTTAAAGTTCCACTCTGATGCCTTTTGCGTGATCTTATAGAATAGATAAAAGCAAAAGCAAATGCAAATGCAGTAAAACAATACACTTTTTTCTTTCTATACCTTCGGTGAGACATTTTTCACGCTTAATGGATCCAACGAAGAATTACATGAAAGCTCTGAGGGGGAGTATATAACATGCATATACGTCAAAACTTAACATATAACTTAGCGGAATGTCAAAGTCAACGTAGTAGATATATATAAACAGGCATGGTTTTTGCACTTAACGCTTTGACAATTATTGCTGTCATTGTTGTTTGGCTTGTCATTTACATTTTGAATCTTTCACCTGTGCATGGAGATGCCGGTTTGGTTTTGTTGTAAATATTTTTAATATACCTACATGCACGCCTGCACTGCACAACTCAAGCGAGAAGGGCATTATCCATGAACATGACAGTATTGTCAATATAGCGACTTAAGTTTCATTTTTCTACTAAATAAGTATGAGTTGAAGTCGTATGTACATCGTACGTTCCGGACATACGTATGACAAGTATGTACAGGAAGAAAGGTCATTTATCTGAAGTTCATCGTTGTAAATCTGTGTATAAGTGCCTACCTACTGTAGTATGTGGATTATGTTTGAAAAGTGTCAGATACCCTTGCAGTCAAGTATGTTTGGCATGGAGAAACTTAATACTTTGCAACTTGGAAGTCAAGCTAGATGGAGTATTTACAATGTCAATAGCTTAAGAGGGCTTAACGTAGTATTGTATGTACATATATATGTCATTTTTTTTTGTTTATTAATTTTTAAATAATTCTCGGGCTTCTAAAATAGTTACACAAACAACACAAACATATACATATATGCCAGTAAGACCTAGGGTCTTATAAATTAGGCAATGTTATAAGGAATAGAAGGATAGATAGATTTTTGTTGGCACAGTGGATTAAGAAATAAGGTTTTGATTATCTCATTAAATCCCAGGGGTGGCGTTCAGTTAAGGGAATATAGAAAAGAATGCTGCCTAGACTGGGGCTCGAACCCACACATCCTGGTTAGCAGTCAAGTCAAGCAGTTAAGACCTTGTGAATTAGAAATTCTAGGTACAAAATTTAATTTTAATTTTTTCAGTCATGATACCTACACACATACATAATTCCTATCTACATAGCTTCACAGGAGAAAAATGTATTTAATATTTCACGTCAGATGATGAGTCATGTATGTAGTAGCCCGTGGCGTAATGGTTAGTGCGTTGGACTGTCATATGCCAGAGGTCTGAGTTCAATACCAGCCGCTTCGACTTTAAGTTTTTTTTCGGAGCGAGGAAGTGACAAATCCTCCAAGAGTATCTCCTGTCATAGAAAAGTCCCGCTCACCTTCGCCGTTCGGATTCGGCAATAAACTGTAGGTCCCCTCCATTCCTGCAGATATGCACACAGTATTGGTTGAGAGTTGTAAGTCACTAGGCCCTGGTTCTTCATAAGCTGTTTGTGCCACCAAATTTATTTTTTATTTATTTATGATGAGTCAAAAAACAGCATAAAAATTTTAATTCGTCTGTGCGTTAACTCCCCAAAACTGCCAGTTTCTATTAATTTCAGTCCAAAGTAGCCACGGCTACTAAATGATATCCATCTATTTTCTTTTAATTATAAAAAATGGAAACACCAATAAACAGTTTACCCCATTTACTGCAATTCAATTTTTGTTTCGCAAATTGGGGTCATTCTAACATCTTCATGTTAAGTCTAACTACATATTTAGATTTTACTTATGACTAGCCGAACATTATGTTGTAAATATGTGTTAGTGTTAATTTCTACAAGTGATAAAATAGTTGTAAACTAGGGCGTATACGTACTTTTTTTTTTTCTTATTTTATTGATTTTCTTAATAAATTGTAGTCCATGTTTGTTTGTCTTTGGGAGGCTGAAAATTGTAATCTTTACTGACAATTTTTATTGAAAAGAATAAAACTCTGAAGCTGAGTGCGGCTAATTTACTTAGGTATAACACGTTTAGCAGAAAACCAAAATGCTTGATTCATAATTTGCAAAAATAAATCAAAAAAAAAAAATTATATTTGATAACTTTGGATTTTTATTCTGCCGAAGAACAAAATTTTAATCACAATTTACACTAAGATGATAAGAAAGTCCGAAAAAGTGGGTTTCGTCATACTATCATTAATCGATCTATGCGTGTCTGCGTCGTCCACTTTAATTTGAACTAAAAGCCTACACGAATGGACCGATTTTTTTAAAATTTTATGTGATTCGATATAGGAGGGAAATTCTAAGATTTGTTTAAGTTCGTCTAGATACTATATAGCTCCAATAAAACGTACGTAAAGTGATCATCCATATCATCATACAGATATTTCATAAGATTGTGCAAAAAAAAAGACTCATTTTGATGAAAATTTCAAACTTACTGAAACTTTAAACATAATAGACCGAGAGCAAATAGCAATTTTTCGGTGTGAAGTATAGAAAAAATTCAATGCTGCAATAAGATAGGCCTTTACTTTTTATTTGCAAATATGCAAAAGTCTTGCAAGCCGTACTTGGGGCGTTTGCAAATAATGCTGCATTGAAAATGCATTTTTTTTCTGAAAGCCCAGATAAAAGATATATCTAGCACTTAAAAAATCATATTTAATAAAAGAGCTGAATATTATAGACATGAATATGAGGGTCGAAGACTTCTTAGGTGGAGCCTTCTGTATGAAAATTCATTTTCCTAGTGCGTCTTGCATAAAAGGTCCTGGACCCCCATATTCATGTCTATGGTATTCCGCTCTTTTATTAAATATAGTTTTTTTAATGGTATACCTTTTATCTGGGAGAAATGCATTTTTATTGCAGCAACGCCCCAACCAACGCCCTCGCAAGACTTGCATATTTGCGAACAGAAAGTAAAGACCTATCTAATTGCATCATTGAATTTTTGTGGGCTCTTAGTCTATAAATCAGAACTAGAATTCATAATTGTTTTAAGTTATGTTAAGCTTAGCTCACTTTCTGCCTGTCTAAATACTTAGAAATACATATGTGTAAATTCATAAACGCATCGTTTCCTAAATGATTCAAAATCATCTTGCATCAAACGTTCATAAATGTATCAAACAAAGCTTCACTTTAAGTGTAACGCGTTCATTATTGCAAACCAGCATCAAATTTTGCACAAACTTTTAGGGCCAGTTTTTCAGTCGTGAGTTAAACCAGAGTTAGTTAACTCCAGGAAGCACTTTTGCAGTAAAGAATGCATGCATATCGACGTAACAAACTGGCAGGGTAAAATATCAAAACAATCTGTTCAGTAAATCTAGAGTTAACTCGCCAAATGTAGTAAGTTAACTCAGGTTTAACTCTAATTTCGCACTGAAAAACTGGCACTTGATGTTATAAAAAATAAAAATTAATTTTAATCTTCCAGTTAATCGTGTTGGAGAAAAAGCTTCCATTTTGGAATTTTTTGTTTAACTTCTTTAAAACATTATTAAAAGAAAATCTTTTGACTGTTTTCGCTTCAATCAATTTCAATTAACATTCTTGTCTAATTTTTTTGGCCATCGGGTTTCTTTAAATTCAATTATAAAATACTAGATACTCATACATTGTTGCAGCCCTATTATAAATGACAGAATGTCTGCTAGCATAGAATGTACTAAAAAAGAACAATAATAATTGAATACAAAAAACCCTCTAAGGAAAACGTGCAAAAATGTTGATAATTTAATTTGAATTTACCACAGAACAAAACAGAATAGAGCAATAAGATAAAACTTCGCTTTGAACAGGTGTTTAAACCATGTATCTAATAAGAAAACAAAAAAAACTGCTCATGCGGAAGAACACCTTGATTTGACCTCAAAAACTATCGATTACAAATTGATAAACACTGTTTTGCAATAAAATTTGACAAAAAAAAATTATTTTAAATACTAAATAACTGCACTCGTGCGAGGCAAACAAAAATTTAATATTTAAAAAAATAAATTGCATGTCAAGATCAACCAGCAGCGATTTACTGCAGCAACGCAAAACAAACTTAAAATCTTCCTCGGGGTGGAATGGAACATTTCATGCAAATAAATTGCAATTAAACGAGACCTTTTTCTCAGTTGTAATTTAAGTGTTTCGGTTATTTTTCAAAAATAAACAAAAATTACAAAAAAAAAAGTTTACCTCGGCTATTTGTGAATCTATTTGCACACTTTGTTCCGCAAGATATATGCGGTGGTTGGCGGTTACATCCGCAGAAAAAAACAATTTTCCATGGAACGTTGCCTAAGGGCAAGAACGTTTAAGCCTAGATATACCGACATTCTGCTTCCAAAAAGCCTGACTTCAAATCATAATCACTGTCAAGTTTTTTTTTTTTTCTTCTTTGATGCAATTTTCGAAAGTCAATAGTTTTTTTTTTTTTTTTTTAATTTTAGTTGTTGCGCGATTTACTATGTTAGTTTCATCGAACTTGGTATAGTCGACTGTCGACTCTTCGATTAACTCACAACATTGGTCTGTTCACAGCCAGCATAGAGCTAGTCGTGGCGCTTAATGTGCACTTTTCAGCAAAAACTGGGTTACGTAACCCATCTGACGATCTATTTACTTTGGTGATTTTTTTTTTGTATCCTTTAATCCAAGCATACTAATTGATTACCTGATTGAATTTTTGTTTTTTTATTTTTTCGTTTGCATTTGTTGCTTGAAAAACAGGATTGCCAACTTTACTGCTGATACCCAGAAAAAAAAAAACTTGCTGAACGATGATACTGCTCAAGACAGATTTTTTAAAGTGCAGGGTATAGTATATAGTTGTTAAATCAGATCATGTCAATTATTTTTTTTAGTTGCATAGTTAATTTAAATGTAACTTAAACTGGTCAAAACAAACTGTATACATCATTGGAGCTTACTCGTACATAATAATTATATGTATATTTTTCGTTAAATTTATAACCATCACTTTACGTATGCACATTTTGTAAACAGTTTTTAATGTAGTCTTGGAGTCATGAGATGCGATTTTAAAATTTCTGATAGATCAAATGAGCAGCTATGTGTTCCCCCATGAAAAGGTTTAGGGATTCTGTTCTAAGTAGCTTGGAAAATTGCATGGAAAATAACATATTCCATACATCATGATTTTATTAAATAAAATAGGTATTAAAATTTGTCTGTAATTATGGTTAACACTTTATTAACACAGTTTAAAAACAGAAAAAAAGGTAAACAATAATTTTAATAATAAAAATGATAATTATACAAAATTTTTTCTACATTCAAGCCTTTTATGAACGAACCAATAGATAGATAGGGCAGAAAGTTAGATGCCAAGCACTTCATCCATCATAACTGTACCATTTTTACCATTATAAAAAAAAAAAAACACACAAACTGACACTGAGTTTGTTGCAAGTTTTGCAAGCTTTTTTTTTTTTGTATGCTTTATCGTATAACTGTTTTATAAATTAGTAATAAAACACAATTTCGTACTTAAAATCTGTAAATAAAGCGATTTCAAAATTGCATCAATGCAACCACCGTCATAGCTCTTACAAGGAGTTCAACCCGATCATCAGATTCCTCTCATTATTGTGGTGATTAGTTTAAGGGTGACTGGCAGAATCCCGAAATCCAAAATCCAGAAAACCCGAAATCAATTTCAAAATTCCATAAAAACCTAATATCCAGAAAATCCAAAGTCCCTTAATTTCAAATCTAAAAACTCAGAAATCCCAAAATTTAGAAACACCCAAAATCCTGAAAATCGAAAATCCCCAAGGCAAAAATCCCATTACTAAAATCGCAAAACAAACTTTCTTTAAATTTTGAATGAATAAACATTTAATTTTTTAATCATAAAAAACAGATTTTAACAAAAACTAAACTTAATATAAAGAAAGATTTTGATTTCGGGATTTTGAGTTTTTAGGATTTTAGGTTTTCAGGATCATGAGCTAGATTCTGGATCTTCTAGATTAAAGGATTTCGGAATCTTGCGGGTTTTCTGGGTTTTGGGTTTTCGAGATTTTGGATTTTCTGGATTTAGGATTTCGGGATTCTAACCCCAACTCTTGGTTTAAATATGTTGGCCATAGTTGAATATACAGATTTTACCAAAATTGAGTATTTTAGTGTCTGCAACATAATGAACACTTTTCCATTGCATAATTGATCCAAAATGTATAACTTCATAATGCCTACAGGCTAAAGGTTTGTACATTCAAGCTTTTGTCACGTATAATTGAACAATCTTTTGAATAAAAATACGCACGTTCCTTAATTCTTCATTCTCATTCACCAATCCTTTATTATAACAAATTAAAATGTATTTTTTTTTTCTCTCATGCTGATACTTCTGTTATTCCACATAAGTATAAGAAACAAAATCGGTTACACAGTTTGCAGATAAGTTGAATGAATTATAAACTACCATACGTACTACGACGGAGCAAGCTTCTGGCTTTGGAAAATGTCATTGCGGTGCGGCGGCGACATCCTGTCCATTTCAAATGTACATATGTATATATTTATATACTTACGTATCCAATGCAGTTTTGTTGTGTTACCACTTTTAGCTGTACTCCAGTGGCTTGTGGTGTTTGTGTTGCCACTTTATTACGATGAAATCAATGATGATGATGGTAATACTATACCATGTGAAAGGGGAAAGTGATTGCTCTTCATCATCGTCATCATGACGTGGGAGGGGAAGGGAAGAGAGGAGAGAAAATCTCGTCGTCGTCTTCGATCGTCTTGTCTTATTGTCAAAACTATTTTTTATTCCATCATTAATTGATGTCTGAAACCGGCAACAGCATTTGTAACGTGCCAATACCACTTTTAAAGTTGTTGCAATTTTAACCGGTATTAGCTGTAATAGATGTTGTTGTACACAATATGCAGCATCACACAACATCTATACACTCGCTATTATTCGTTTAGTATAATTGGGACTTTTTTTGATATTTGTTTTTATTTAATATTATGGAACGATTAAATAGTAGTTCCATGATGTTCACATGTCACATCGTAAATTCGTAAGATGCGCTCCCTGGGGAAGACTTGAACAAACCCATAAACAAGAGAAGAGCTGATGATGATTATGAAAAATTAAGACTTATGGAAGTAGTATTTTATTTGACACCGGAAACATAATGGCGCTAGTTAGTTAAAAAAAAAAGCCTGCGGGTGGATTACGATAAATGTTAATGGTTCCTGTTTTTGTTTAAGCAACGAATGTTAAAAAATTTATTATGACTTAGTGAATGTAAAATGTAATTGATCGTTTGAAGGTACATACATTGTTTTCATATATTTCACCTCAAAAGATTTGCGCAGTTGGCATAGTCTTAAGGCCAGTTGTAAGTGTGAAATTTTGTTGCCGAAAATGTTTTGTTGCCCTTGGTTCGAGTAGATTAAGTAATTATGTACAAAAATTACATCGATTTCTTAAAATAAAGAATTTTTATTTGTATCAAGAATCAACATTTTTAAAGTTGACACATTAAAAGTATATATATTTTCGTCGCTTATTACTCAATTTTATTTCAATTTTAGATTTCAAAATTTCGACATTTTGCCCAAATTCAGCCCAAAAAAAATTTAAAATTAAAATTTTCACAAAAAATAGATATAAACGACAATTTGTCCAGTCGGAATTTTAAAGTTTTTTGGGCTCTTTGTCTAATAAAACGAGGTAATTAGTTTCAATATAATTTGTAACGGTTTCTTAAATTTTAAATGTTCTTCCTTAAAATTATATTTGAATTTTTTCCGAACACTCTTTCCTCTCCAGGAAATCTTTCCAGTGTCATTATAAACTTGTTGGTCCATCCTGGGCTGTGAGCGCCATCTAAAGTAAAGTAAAGTCATTATAAACTAAAAGAAAGGGCACATAATTCATCAAGTAATTATTGAAATAGTTTTAAAGTGTCTTTTGCCAAGCTTAACCACCAATAGTAGGAGGATAATTTAAATTGCGTATTTTTCTAAAGATTTAAAAAAAGATTCCAATTTTCAAAAATTTAAATATTTTGCTATGAAAGTAGATGGTTTGAAGCGTGGAAGCGGTTTTGATGTGTGTACAAAAAGTCTTGAAAAATTAAATAGCTCAAATTAAATGTGCAAAATGTGCAAAATCTTGCAGTTGCAATCAAGTAAATACTTAAAGTTTTAAATTCCTATTATGGAATTATAAAGAATTTTATTTTTTCTCCATTCAAAGGCCCAATACTTTATCGAAAGATAAATTCAATTAATTGATTGACATTTAATATCAAAAAACGACACAAAATTAGGCAGTGCTGGAAAATGAGACTGCAGAAAGGACATAAATCTTACTTATATGAACTGTATTCCTTATTTATCAGTTTTGCTGTCAAAACTCTAAGGAAATAAAATGCAAATTCGCTTGCTCACTTTTTGATGGACCCGAATCTCTGACATATCTATGCCTTTTTAAATCTTGTCCTATCATCCTCTGGCATTCCCCAAGGCAGCCATTTAGGTCCCCCTTCTTTTGTCCTCACTGTTAACGATATCGAAGTAGTGATCAACCATTTATTTATCTCACTTTACGCCAACGAAACGAATTTTTTGGAGACCATTTTCATCGTTACACGACAATAAAGAACAAGACCTAGACAATTTTATTTCGGCTGCCTCAAAAATTGATTGGAGCTTAGCCTTGCATAAACAAATGTTCATCTATCACTTCTTCGCATAAATACATTAAATCTCCTCCTTGTCTCTGCTTCCACCATAACCAACCCATCTCCATCGTGGAACTCGTTCGCAATTTTGACCTTCTATGTGACGGGGAATTAAATTTCCTAGCACATGTAGATGACATAATTCTGAAAGGCAACTTGTCTCTCAGCTTTGTCAAAAGGTGGTCCAAAGAATTATGCGACCCTTATGTGACGCTTGGTTGCCTTATCAAGATACTCACATATCTATAATTGAGAGCATTCAACAGTTTCTTCAATTTGCCCTTTGAGGTCTTCCTCTTTTGGAACGATTCTTTGATCTTACCACCCTGTCGTGCTTGCTTACAATTATTTAACCTGAAATTGCTCGCGGAACGATCGATCAAAGATAAATAGTCGTTATTGTATTCATTCACCGCCGCATTCAGCGATGTTGCTCCATATTAATTAAATTAATTTAAATAAGTTCTATTAAAAAATAAAAATAAAAATATCATAAAATATGTCTTAAAGCTTCGGAGTAATAGTTAGTACGTTAAAATGGAATCCTAGCTTCACCCATAAAAAATCTTAAGAGGCTATTGCCTCTTTTCATGAAAAAAGTGCCCGTTTTACCCATTCTTATTCAGCAGAATATTTTAGGTCCCTTCCATTTCTGCCATGCACAAATGAATAGTTTAGAGTTGTAAATCAAAAGGCCCTACTACTAATTTTGGCAAGGCAAAAGGTAAATCTACGAGCATCTATTTTATTATAAAGTCTCGTGAAAATGATTGAAATAAGTAGATATTAAATTCTTAGGCCTATTTTAAAATTAACAGCAAAATTTTATATTTTTATACATTTTCTTTAAAAAGAAAAAAAAATCGTTAAAGTGCCCCTTCTATTTTGTGCATTTAATACATAAAGTTGGGACTCACACAAGAAATTTTGAGAATTTCCATAAGAACTTGAGAAAAAATAAAATTAATGCAATGTTCAGCCTCTTGAAAAAGGTCGTTTCGTTTGACTGTAGGCGCTATAGCTATACCAAAGTAAATTAACAAATGTTATTAGATGTCAAAAAAAATAAGAACATTTCGGTTTTAGAGCATATTACTTTTCCTCCTAACTTTTTTTTAAGGCAAGGCGCTCACTGAAGTGTTGACGAAGTGGAGTGGTAAAGGAGTAGCGAGTGGCAGTAGAATGGTGAACAAGTGGCTTGGCGATGGAGTGGCTTGGCGATGGAGTGGCGGCGAAGTGATATGAAATTGATTTTAAGGGCACTGTGGTGCTGAAATACGTTCACCAGCTTTCAGTCTATATTCTATAAGTCAATAATCACAAGCGTACTCGTATACAGTACAAAAATCCACTTCGTCACCACTCATTTGCCGTCTGAAAATTAAACATGTTCGAGATATGTGGCAGCAGACTGGCACCACACAATCTGCAAAATACCATGCCACCGCCACTCCACTTTGATGAGCGCGTCCTTATTTAACTACATAGTTTTTATCAATTCCACCTGCTATAGTTAGTCACCATGCCACTACCACTTCACTACGTCACCATTTCAGTGATCGCCTTGCCTAAGGATACAAAATTAATTAATTAATTAATTCTTCTGATAAAAGAGTCAACAAAGCCTATATTTTCCTAAGGACTTTGAAAATACACAAAAATCCACTGCTTCTATCAATCATATTCTTCTTTCAAAGCCAAACCATAAAAAATTGAACTTATAAACCAAAAACAAAAATACAAAAAGAAAAAAACGATCCACGATCAATTTCATAAGTTCGGTGCACCCAATTCCCATTTGTAAAATAAGATAGCCCAAAGGCTTTTTCAAAAAAAAAAAAAAAACATAATAATAATCTGCTCCTGCATCCATTAGCTTCAATTGGAACAATCAGTAATTTTTTCATCTTTTATCGCAACGATTCGATACATCTATACTCAAAAGTCATTAGGTTCGCCAAATATCTGAATGCAAATTTATTATAATCCAATGATTACTGTTATTATTATTATTATTATAGTTGCCTTTTCTTTCTGTTGAGTTTTTATTTTTTGTTTCACCAGACTCTGCCAGAAAAAACTATGAAATCTACAAAATTAAGCCACCATTAGACTGTGTATGCAGTAATAAGCCAACCGTGGAATTGGTCATTTTTATTTTTTTTTGTTGTTGTTGTCTGCCAACAGGTTGTTAGATCACTTGTGGGAGTGAAATGTCACTTTAGCAAGCAATATTGTGCAATAAAATATTTACACACACACACATTTAACAAACTGGCACTCTAGGAAGGCTTTAATTAGTGGGAGCAGCGTCAGTGTTTCAGCAATTTTAAGTGAAGAAAAAACTAGATAGTAATCGATCTTCAGATTGCACTTTAAGATAAGAATTGTATCGGAAATTGAGCATAGTCACTTACTCTAACGCATCCATGCCACACTATATTAAAACCTGTTAACGAGATCATGCACTTTAACAAAACAAAAATTAAGGGGCTTGGTGCGGCCTTATAGTGTAAATAATAAATCCTTCTCCACGCTCTACTGAGCAATAACTCGAATGGCAATAGCATAAGCACTTTATTAATCTTTTAGAGATAGGTACTTATTTTATTTTTTTTTTTTTTGCAAAAGTTTTGACTTGAAATCGTGTGCGGTTTGGTGTTGCAATGTGTGGCTTAAAACATAACCATCGAAGCGAAAGTAAAGCTTTGCTGTTGTAGACTTCACATTCAACTAAAAATGATGCAATTTAATTAAGCTTATACTTGAAGACTGTTTAGAGCTTTGCGCAGTAGTTGCTTAATTCCTAATGAAGTTAAAGATTTTCATGTGCAGATAGTAATTACACTTAATTAAGTCACAAGTTTGGTTGATTTTGTTTTTTTCTTTTTTTTGACCGCAACTTCTTCTCAATGACCAGGTTAATCGTGATTAGTGACTTCTATCTTAGAATTCTTCAATTCAGCGGCTGCTTTTAAAGTGAACTAGATCACTGATCGTGTGATCTATCCGCCGACGACGACGATAACTTCTCATGGTGCAATCCCTTTAAAAGACAGAAAGAACTCGATTGCAATAAATTCTTTGCCACATTATCATAATAATTATCCAATGGGGTCTAATTTAAACTATAGTTATTGTGTTTTGTAACGATCTATTGCTAACGATCTTATGTCGTGAGATAATTTTGCCACTGCACTAAAAGTATACCAAAGCGATCTCCATCCCGATACAACGATTTGCAATCACTTATGGCCGACAAATTCTAAACACACGATTACTAAAGCAGACAGCTTAATTAGATTTTATTTTAAGATCAATCAAGATGCTCTAGTGTGGGGTTTTGTGTATGAATTAATTTTGCCACCATAACGGCCCATTGTTGTTGGCCCAAATTACTTTTAGCCAGCTTTTTTTGTGATGTGAACAGACCATAATTCTAGCAAACTTGATCTAGCCAATTTCGTTAGCTGTCAAGATTGTCGTTGTCGTTGTCGTTGTCGTTGTTGTTTTTTTTTTTTTTAATCGCGTCTCTAAATGTAAAACTTTATAATAAGAACTGTCATCATAACATCTTCTAAATAGCAAGATTCGAGTATGACAGAAATTGTAAGATGTTTTTTGTAATTTTTGTTGGGAAATCTTCAATTAGTCAATCAGAGAGTCAGTAAAGTGATCGAATTTAAGGCCACAAGCATGAATACTCATCGTTGTAAGAATCGCTTGAGCACAAACTGTCAGAAGCTAATTTTACATTCTTCTTTTTTTTTTTCCTTGTTTCAAAGAAAATTACATGAGCACGATCTTTGTATGTGGAGGTGGCTATTGGCTATATGGCAGTGTCATACTTTAAAATATGTGACAGCAGCTGCTTTTAAGAGGGGGTTTGTTAATTTTGCTTATACTGCCAATCAGTGATCAATCAATCAAAATTATATTGTTTATGTTCTTGTTCAGTGTTCACACTATTTTTATTTTTTGTCAACATTTTAAAATTGTTATTAAATCAATATAATCGATATATAAAAAATTCTTTTTTTAGATTGATGATAATTGATGATCAACTGAATTTAATCTAAACAAATTAAAATGATGATTGATCTTACTTGGCTCTGTGTGCCAAGAAAGAAGTATTCTGGTTTTGCAAAAGTAACCACAACAAAAAAAATAAATTTCAAGTTTTGCCCAAAACAGATATAAAGATGAATATTGTTTTTGACATTACGTGTGCTAAAGAATGGTGTTTAGAGTTCTTCTACATATTGACCGGCAGACTAATCAATAACCTGTGAGGGAAAATTCAATTTTTTCTTTTAATGGGACTTAAACGGATAAGCTCCATTTTTTAACAATTCTTGAGTAAACTAAGTTTGAGGTTTTTGACTAAAAAAAAAAATCGATCCAGTCAACGAAGGAAAAATAAAAATGCAAACTAGGACCACGAGCTGAAACCTGGAGAGTGGAGGGGGGGGGGGGGGGTGGATTAAAATGCATATAATGCAATACTATAGCCTTTTATAAATCCAAAAATTAAAAAAAAAATTGCTAAAACAAGCTTTTTTCAGTAAACAGTTTTTGAAAAAGTTTAATTTTAATTAAAAATTTAAAATAAAAAAGAATATTTATTGATTTTTTTTTCAATTTTTGTTGGCAAAGTTCTAATTTTAATTTTAAGTAATTACTGCTATTGTTAATTTTTAGTCAAACGCTAAAAACCAGACGGTTGTAAGTTTTTTTTTAGAAAATTGAAATTGTGAAACTGCTTTCTTAGAAAATTAGTTCCAAAAAACCTCTATCCCCTCCTTTCTTAGGTTCGTGTCCATGGGGTGGGGACTTTAAGGGTGACAGCAACTCTCTCTACATATTTTATGAAAATAATGTTTATGCCAATTTTATACTGGTATGTATTCTCAAGTTAATTTTAAACAAGGTGTTTTGATACATTTACTATAGGTATATAGGTAAATAGTTGAATTAAAATAAAACAGGTAGTTGACTAAACATCTATAATTTTTCTACGTGGAAACCGGTGATATTGGTATTGCTAAGTTTATTTCAATAGAAGCGGTAATATTATTTTATGCCAGCCAATAAACATATATACAGGGTGTTTTTTTTTAAAGGTATGCAATTTTAAAATCAAACGAACCACATAAGTTGTAAGTAAATTTATATTATATTACCATAAATAAAAGATGATTTTCTGCCATCAGTGTTTAAAAATTATTTCAGGCATATAACCTACAACGGCTAGATCGGAGTCTGTGCAATCTAAAAGTCCAATTTTCGAATAAAATATCGATGAAAAGATACGCCTTTCTATATATCGGCAATTAAGTGCCTAATATTGGATCCCAAGTTGTTAAAAGTTTAAGTGAAATGGCATTGTTGATTTAAGCTTAAGTCAGCTGACAAAAAAAAACAGACCTCTTACTGGCTGAACAGAATGGTGACGCAGACGGAACCGGAGCCAGAGCTGGAATAGCTGTCAAAATATTGAATACACGCAAATTCAATGTTGCGAACACAACGGAACGTAGCCGCATACAGAGCTGCAAACGCAGACGGAAGAGTTCAACAACTTTTAACTTTTCACGTACGGCACTTTTGACGTTTCAATTTGTATGAAGAAAAAAAAACACCCTTTTGGGCCGGAAAAAAATATTGTAGTTATTTGTATCGCGAAAAAAATTATTTATCAAAAGGAAAATTATTGGAAACAAAAAATGTGAATTCTGAGCTTGTACACAATAATATTCTTTTGTTTTTCTTCAAAATACTTTCAAAGCTGTACAGCTCCATTGTGGACACGTAAAAAAAATAACGTACGACACTTTTTGACAGATCTTCCAGTTCCGTCTGCGGCTTCAGTTCCGTCATTCTATTCTGTTCAGCCAGTTAAACAAAAAACACCCTTTACAAATATATTTGTTTACATAAGATAACTCCGTAGCAAGGAAATTCGTTTCCAGCAATCAATATTATTATTAAAGCAATAAATTTGCAAATCCACTGCATAGTAAAGATATTGAAGCTTATTTTGTGTGGTTATATAGTATGTGAAGGTATTAAATTGAAAAGGGGGAATTTTCTTCGAACCTACCTCTTTCTTTTATGGGTTATTGATTAAGATTTTTTTTTTTAGAGACAAAATGCAATTGCTTATCATGTTTTCCTTTTTGTAATAAAAACCTTTAATTTATCAACTGACCTAATGGACAAACGAAGAAAATCTTATCTCGTATAATAATGAAGTGCGGAGGTACTTAGTGCATCCAAAGTGATGAGACACTTGAGAAGACACTTTTGTGTTATAAATGTGATAAGATTTCTTATCGTTAATATAATGTATTTAAACTTCTGTGTTTTTGTTTAGAAAAAAAAAATAATAAAGAGAACAATTTTCAAAGATATTAATTTCAAAAACACACATTGATGTCGATTTCCGTTGAAGAATTGATTAATGATGATAAGAGTATTTTTTGCACAAATCTAGGTGGGTACCTATGAGGTACTTCCAACAATGGTCTACGTTATTGTACAGCTGTTTAACGTTTTAAATTGTGCCGGGTTCTTGTTAAGGAGATATGTGAATTTTAATAAAATACGAAACCTTTCAAGGAATTTTGAAGAAAAAGAAAAACAAAGAAAAATGTCAGAACAGTGTTTGATGAAAAATCTTACTTGGTGCAAAATCACTTGGAGAAAAAAGCTCAGGTAAAAGTAAATGTTTCATATATTTTGCTTTCGTTTTTAACAACAAATTTAGTGATGAAAAATTATCCATCTAGTGGTACAACTGTATAAACAATAGTGAATAAATATTTGCGCAAATTAAGTGGACAACACTACTGGACCATATTTTCTGCCATTTTATACCAATGTTTCGTTGTGAAAGACGTCCAATATCACAATCAATATCGAAAAGATGGCAAACAAAATGGCATTTGGTATAAGTGATGTCATGTGATAGTAATCTGACAATGTGGCAAAAAAGATTGAAATTATCTAAACTTGTCAAAAAAAATATGGGGATAAAAAAAATTCACGTTTTTTTAGTGTTTTTTTGAAGAGCTGTACCTCTGTGGAAAGTGATCGAATTGAGATGAAACGATGTAGATAATTAATTCCAGTTTTTAAAAAGACCATTAAATTTTCTGTGTCGTCATTCCTTGCGAAGATATTGGTAGTCAAAGTCAAAAGTTTTTTTTTTTTTCATTTAAAGCCAGATATTCTTCTGAAAAAAAAAAATGTAGAATGACGAAAAAAAACGAACTTAAAGCTGAATAAACAAGTTATCGAAAAAAAATATTAAATTGGCTCAAACAAAAATTTTAAAGAAAATGGCAATGTTCAAAAAAAAAACTAAAATTATAAAATTGTTAGCTTGTGCTGCTTCTTATGATTGCGCAATAACGGTACCTTAAAAAATCATTTTCTGAAATTTCTTAATACAACAAATATAGACCTTCGGAATGCTTTTTGTTTCATCTCAATACGACCTTTTTTCACAGAGAGACATCTCTTCAAAAAAACACAAAATCAAAGCAATTTTTTGTTTGTTTGTTCCCTTAATTTTTTATGATTCAAACCAATAACTGACAGACAAACTCTTAATTTCTAAAAGAAAACTGAATCAATAAGTTCGTCAACGTAACTTTTAGTCATTTATTCTTTTTCTCAGTGAGCATATCCGAAATAGGTCAAAAAATAGTTCATTGTATTTCTTATTATGATTTCAAATTAATTGCGAAAAAATTTCAGCACATTATTATTATTTAATGATGCGCAATATTAGAATTATTTGAAGTCAGTTAATCTTGTAAGTTTTGTTTTATGACAGTGTCTAAAGATCAAATAGTAGATACAAATTAATTTCATCAAAAAGTCAAAAAAATCCGACCATGTAGTAGGAGTAAGAAAAAACAAGTTGACGTCAAAATATGTTGGTGCACCTACATTTATTCCAACACCGTCTTTGTTCGGAGGAAAAAAAATTATGCAAATGTCAGATTTTCTTTTAAAATTCCAACCATGACAATTGTAACAATTTTTGTTCCACCAAACAATAATTATCATCGATATATGGTTAAAATAATTCACTCCTTGTATAAATATATCCATTTCAGTAATATAGTCAAACTCATGTCATTCGTCCATATGTAGCACTGCGTTTCAAATTACAGTCTAATCACGTTTTCTCACCCTCACCTTTAAGTCTGCTAAGTTGCCTTTTATAATCGTCGATCATCATGAATCAATTAAAGCAAACAAAAACATCACATTAACTTTGGTGCCAGAAAAAAAAAAATTGTGTGATGTGGGTGCACGTAATTTCAATAGTTTTTTTTTTTACCGTTTATTTTATTTATATTATAACCTTCACATGAATAAAAATTCTTCCTTCAAACCATATTCTCTAACTTGCTATTCAAATTGACTTGTCAAATTACATTCAACAAGTAGAACTTTTCTCTATTTGTATTCTTTTAACATCAAAAGCATTTTGTTGTAAAATATCCTAACTTATTTTTATTTCTTTTTGTTTATTTTCAGGTAAGAAATCAAAAATTTCAAAAAAAAAAAAATACACAAGATAAAGTCGACACCTTTAATATGCATTTCAAATGAGTTAACTTAATGACAATTGGACTTTTCAGTGAGTAATTTTTAACGATTAAATTAACACCCTGCCGCGTGAGAAAGTTACAACGCCGCCGCCATATCGAAATTCGGTTTCCCACCGAATTTGGTTTTGATTACCATTTTATTTTTTTTTTTTTGTTCAACCTCAATTTACATTAACTTAAGTGTTCAATTTACAGAGTTTATTGGATTCAAAGAGAACTACAATTTTGGAGGTTTGCATTTTGTATATTCAACAAGTTTTTATTTTAAGGTGAATTCGTATGGGTAATTGATTTTTTTATTGTTATGGGAATAGAAGGTTTTGTTTATTTTTAGAATTGATTCATAAGCTTGTTTGTGAATTCGAATTAATTATAAAAAATTTTCATTAGAAAAGTCATAAACATGTGACGCCATTGAGTTTACCAAACATGGTAGATGCTGGTTTGTCTTATAAGCGATTAGGTTGGTCACGTACCTATGCTGGATTAAACCGTCCGAGAATCTGCCAAAATATTAGTCACAAAACTGGTAAAATAGTTGTTATATTAAATGTACAAATGCACAATTGTACACGAAGTCAAAGAAATGTGGTTCAGAACCCTGAAGGTAGTATTTCGTGCCGTACTAAATGGTTGGTCTCTGGACAATCACGCCAGAAATCAAATCCCCAGTTCATTCCGCTAAAAATCCATAAAAGGCGGTTTTTTTTTTCAGGGGTACTGCTTGTTGCGAGTAACTGGCTGAACAGAACAGAATGACGGAACTGAAGCCGCAGACGGAACTGGAAGAGCTGTCAAAAAGTGTCGTACGTTATTTTATTTACATGTCCACAATGGAGCTGTACAGCTTTGAAAGTATTTTGAAGAAAAACAAAAGAATATTCTTGTGTACAAGATCAGAATTCACATATTTTGTTTCCAATAATTTTCCTCTTAATAAATAATTTTTTTCGCGATACAAATAACCACAATATTTTTTCCGACCCAAAAAGTTGTTTTTTTTTCTTTATACAAATTGAAACGTCAAAAGTGCCGTACGTGAAAAGTTAAAAGTTGGTGAACTCTTCCGTCTGCGTCTGCAGTTCCGTATGCGTCTACGTTCCGTTGTGTTCGCAATATTGAATTTGCATGTATTCAATTTTTGACAGCTATTCCAGCTCCGGCTCCGGTTCTGTCTGCGTCACCATTCTGTTCGGCCAGTAAGTCATCAGAATTGTATCAAAATATTTTCCGAACTATGAGCTTTCGTGTCGTAATGGAGCGTTGGACTGTCACGCCAAAAATCTGGGTTCGATTCCCAGCCTCTGCACAAAAAATGTTTTTTTATTAGTTTATTGATATCTAACTTTAAGAAACTCTATATTAAATTTATCAATTATGGCATTGTATAGCCCAGGAAAATTAGACTTTCACTACGAAAAAATTCCGACAAAGCTGAATTTTAGTAAAGATGTTTATTTTTGTACCTTAAGCATTTTCCACAAAAAGTACCCAAAATTTGGACCGTGGCTAAAATTTGTACGGGGGGGGGGGGGTGAAAGGGGTTGAATGTCAGTTTTAATAAAAATGTGAAGGCAAAAGTTGTAGCTTATGAAATTTTACATTATAAATGTTATGAAGCTTTTTTTCGTACAATCAATAGGTTTTAAGAAAAACGTGGAACTTTATAGTGTAGTGGATTTAGTCAAAAAATTTTACTGTAGTTGCATGTTTTGACGGGCCAACGTATGTGTTTGGGAACATCTCCTTATTATAAAAAAAAAATTGTGGGGGTGGTAGGGGCTAGGAAAAAGCAGCCATATTGAAAAAGCTCGCCATTTTGTTTTCATTTAATAATTCGCCTGGATTTTTTTTTAATGAAATGGCCGATAAAAAGCTTTTAGAGAAATAAAATACCTACAAAATGAGGTATTAACGATCTCTGAGACACATTGATGACGCCTTCAAACACCCCTCTCGTGCGAAATTTGTTACCCCTCCTCAAAAATTATAGTATTTACGAATGTATCATGATATTCTGGTTTAATTTGAAGACTCTAATCTTTGAAGATCTGATTACAAAGACGAACATAAAACTATAAAACTATATTAACAGCAAAGCTTCCTAAAAAGAAATAAGCTGCAATTATTATTTCTTATTACTTTTGATTTGGCATTTATGACATAAACAACTACTTTCGTGTGAATACAAAACGCTTGTTGCAAGTTTTACTTTTTTTTTTTGTTGTTATTGTAGATAATCAAAATTGTCTAGTGAATATTAAAAGTATAACCTCGGCCTTAGTTATAGTAATAGTTTAAGAAACTCGCCAGTGTAGTGGTTCACAATTGAAAGTCTCTGGCCAGAAGCAGTTATTTTTTGTATATGAGAATATCTTGTTTTTTTTTTTTTATTTTCATCAAAAGATAAATCAGTTAAAACCCCATCATATGATCAGAGTGATGGTAATTATAAGTTTTTTTTTTTAGTGTATACGCCTTTAGCTCATCTGTAATAATCTTTGGTAATTGCTATTGTTGATGGTGTGCTCTATGACTATAGGAGGGCGTTTAATTACACCTTCATTAAAAATTTAAAAAAAATTGCAAAGTAATTCGAATTCGAATGTTATCTATCCCATTGAGTTGGACAGACGGATGGGAATTTTAAGAGAAATTTTCAATTTCACGTTGCGAATTTGTTTAAAAATATGCAATAGATACTTTCTTCATTATGCAATTTCTATTGTTAGAGTTTATTTTGATAGTTTTGGGAATCATAAGTTATTATATTAGCTTAAATACTGGCATTAACTTGTATCGTATATTAAGCCAATTTTGTAATGAGTTTTTTGGAATAGTTTAACGCGTAAGCCTCTTTCAGTTTTTGTATTGAGCCTTAAGCCTAGTTTATACATCAATGCGAAGTGAAATCCAAATCGAAGTGAAACATCAATAAATCTTGCCTCGAAAGGTTTATAAAGAAAATAAATTTTGTTTTATATTTGGTTTAGGTAAGTCCCTTGAATTATATTCACTTCGAACCAAATTTCTTCCTTCTTGTCGCTTAAATAATTGCATTTAATTTTATTGAATTTTTCAGGCCTGGGGAAAAAGCTAATTTTTTGTATGAAAATTTCACTTCGTTTCGATCTATAAACTAAGGCTTTATATATAAATTCTCTTCATATCTTCAGATCTTGGAAAACCTTTCGGGAAATGGGGTACTTAATTCTAAATATATAAAATCTTAATTATTCAAGTAGATTTATGGCGAAAAAAGGAGAAAAAAATAAATTATTTTTTTTTTCAAAATTTTTCAAATATGTAGTTTTTTTTTTTTGTTTGTAAAAATCTATTTTTTTTTTTCAAATTATTTTTTCTTTTTTTTGATTCTTAGAGCATTAAGTAGCACACAAATATGAGAGCAAATCGATTTTTTTTTCTATGCGTTTTAACCAGTTACCAGTTCTCGAAAATTGCTCTGCTAACTTGCAATCAAGTTAGCAGAACATTATTTATTTTTCCAAAAGTACTGGAGCACTTACTTTTGTTATTAAGTACTTAATTAGCACCTATTAAGCACATAATGATGACATCATAAAAACTTTTTGTTCAGCTGACCTTGCTCTGCTAACTTGAGGGACATCTTTTTGGGACTTCTACTACATCATTTTAAGTGCCACCTTAATCCGACTCACGTGTTTCTAGGGGCCAGTTATTTAAACGTGGCTCAACATTTAATGCGTGGTTCAGCAATTTCAACTCACACTGATATCAGCGGGTTGACTAAGAGTTCAAGTATGTGCTAGCAGCCAATAACGGTAAACCTCAATTAATCCGTCAGAATCGTTGAGTCAAATTTGCTGAGCCATCAATATTTAAACTACGATTGTACAACTGGCCCTAACAGCCATATTAATAAAAAAACGCTTAACTAAACCTATTTTCTTAATAAATTGCAGGTGAACACGCCCAAAACTGTGACAGTTCACACCATTTTCACATTTGTAATTGTCAAAGTGACTTTTGGAGTTAGTATGATACTAAAAAGTTAAAACATGCTTTTGGCTATTTTAACTTTAGTTAAATGTTAGACCACCTATTTATTTAAAAGAACAAAAAAACGGCTACTGCCTCTTGCGAGGAATTGACAAATCCTCCAAGAGTATCTCCTGTCACAGAAAAGTGCCGCTCGTTAGCCGTTCGGATTCGGCAATAAACTGTAGGTCCCCTCCATTCCTGCAGACACGCACACAGGAATGGTTGAGAGTTGTAAGTCACTAGGCCCTAGTTCTTCATGAGCTGTTGTGCCATCAAATTTATTTTTTATTTATTTAAATGTTAGATAAAATTTGTAAAATTCATACCAAAAATGCTTTAACATCATACTAAATCGTCTAAAATTTTGCGCCGCTGGAGTTAAAAATAAAAATATATTGAAAAATTCGCTAATTCTGTTTTGGAAAGTCACAAATTTAAAGTATAGGTATAATGATGGAAATAATTTATCTCTCTGAATAATTATGTAACTGTAATTTAAACTATTTAAAAATAATAATTAGCATAAACACAAATTCTTGTCGTGATTTTTATTCCTTCTTATTTAATGATACAAATTTTTGAAATTAAGTAGAACGGAACCTAGGAGTAACCCGAAAATAAGACATTTGACTTGAATACTAATTATACCTAAGTATAATACACATATAATGTAGGTATAATTAGTTGACGACAATCACGACTTACTGACATAAAATCATACACACGCCATGTCTTAAAATTAGGTCAAATAGAGAGTGTCCATTGATCATTAGTTGAAACGTCCCTAATTATATGTTCAAGACTAAAAAGGAACAACCAAACCAGGCAACGATGTGTTCTAGATTTCTATGAAATTCTATCAAATCCCCTAACGTGCAACAGCGAGTACAGGTATATTTTATTTAAGTCCAGCTTTGGTAACGGCACACCTACGCCGCCTCGCCGAGGGTCAATTTTATAGACAAAGATCACGATCTACAGCACGATCTAATCGTTCATCGTTGCGTATCTATATGAATGTAAGCCCCAGCATAACAGTAACGCATCAGAAAGAACATGTCATGATCCATGATGATTGATTCTATTGCCATAGCTGGCTGGTGCTTCTCAAGGTGATGTGAAGAAAGACATAATATTGAGGGAGTATAGGAGGAGGCTACACTCTTTTACCGCGATTAATATCACACAATCCATATTAAGCCATTCAAAACCGTTGGGGAATTGGAATTAAGGCAATTTTCTTGGATTGAGGTAATGACATATTGTTGGTTTGGAGATGACCGGTCTGTTGATGTTATGTGTGAGAACAGGAAAAGTATAAATTCTAGGAAAATTTGTTCAAACTTGACATCACAATTCAGAAAGCAATACAAAATTGTATTTTATTAATGGTTTTTAATTTTTATTTGATTAGAGGCGTTTATTTCACTAAAAAAAAAAAAAAAAAAAAAAAAAAAAACAATCTCAGGGTATAAAATTTACGCCTAAACCTCTATTATAACAAAGTAATCTGATCTTGAGTTTAATTTTTGACCTTATTTTTAAATGTAGTAATTTTTTGCAGGCCATGGTTATTTCAAATTGAATTATTTTTATTATGTTTTAAATTACATAAGCCAAGAATTTAAAAACCAGATTTATTTGAAATAAAAGTAAGAGTGGAATCTCCTCGAATTTATTGATTTCATTAATTTGATTAGGTTGTTTTTTTTTTTTTTTCAAATCAACAAGCCACTTTAAAACTATATTCACCGATAAACAAGTTACACGTTTATTTCTCTCTGTCTTCTGAAATGTATATGATGTTTATACCACCAGACCAGCCTACTTAAAGTCCAAGTATTATAACCCCCCCTGTTTTCTAAAGAGTCGCAACAAACAAGCCACAAATCGTAATCGCATAAATGTCGTCATGTTTCGTGTGATCATCGTGTGTAGATTCAGCAAGATAATTTTTTGGCGACAAAAACACTAAAACCAATAACACGAGTCTTTAGAAATTACAAAAAAAAAAAAAAATACAAATAACAACAAAAATGTTGCTTACATTTTCTGATCTTGAAAAATCACATGTTTATGCGAGTATGTATGTAAAAAAAAAACAAAAACAAAACATCCACAAAAAAGATGGAAAGTTGTCATCTTCGAAATTGTGTTCACATCGATGAACAAACATGCAACATGTGGCTTGGCTTTAATACGATATGGTTATGGTGTCTGCTGCTCTCCACAATTGCGTTAATGGCGCTGGCTGTGCCAGCAACTCTATTAGTTGTTGCCGATGTTGCACATTTCTAGCAGACGCGAACTATTAAAAACTGGAAAAATCAATATGTACAAAAAAGTTGTTAGATTTTGTTTTGGGGACTTATGTATCTATATTTTTTTGTTTTTTTTTTTTTTGAATCAGGTGTATAATGGTGTCTTTGACCGGCTGATTCATATATTCAACCTGATTGCGCTAGCGGCAGTGCACAACGCATATTTGTATTTGTTTTGTTTGTTTTTGATTCGGTTGAGACTATAAAGTGGTCATTTTTACGTACTGTATTTGGATTTGAACAGTAAAAGTTGACATACGAATTGATTGGGGTAGCGAAGCCCACGACGATGACGTGCGGTTGTGGTTAGTTGAAGTTTGAGTCTGCAGTTTCACTTGGTCATTACTTTTTTTGTTTATAATAAAATTCTCTTTATAGATTGTTATAATGCCAGTTGACATCAAAAACAATAATTCATTAGAGCTGTACTTATTTGATCAGGTGAGAGGTAGTTTTTTCTTTCGTTAGTTTTCTTCAAATCTAATAAATAATGCAACTTCTATGGTGTTTGACATTTAAAACAGCGTGTCGTTTAGAAGTTGTTCATTGTATTATGTTAATGCAATACACCCATATTCGTTAGCAAGGGCATTAATTTACAATTATTATAAAGATTTATTAACCATATATCAAATAATTGATTAGACTCATGGAGATACTTTAAAATGCAGAAATAATAGAACACGGTTTACCTATAGTGACGTTTAAGTTGAGTGTAGTTTGTTTAAGTACTTGATGGATTTCATATACCTACATGGAAATGAACCAGTTTAGAATAATTTAAGTTTTTATACTGTTTGAATTAATAGATATAAAAATATATGTTTGAGAACATTGAACACATGACCTAGTTGAATATGAATAAGCATCACGCGCTGACTATCTCTATGTGACGTAAGAATTTTGAAAGTTGTTAACTATACTGGTTGAATAAATTTAACTGATTTTATTGTTAATCTGGCTTACGACTTTGTTAAGTATATTTTTAATCGTCAGCATTTAATCGAAATGATAAAAAACATTCTTATTGTCAGAAAAGATAAGGTCAAACATTCCAAACATTTTTAACCTTCTATACTTCACAGCATATTAAAAGTCCTTCGAAAGCACTGCATTTATAGCAATTAGCATTAAGCAACTGTCTAAAATGACATGAAATTAATAGCAAAGAATATAAAGCTACCAAGAAAACGCATCTCATACAAATTTTTTACTGCACGTTTGTATATGGCGCGTTCCAAAATTGCGACCTGCTCCCAGAGCTTTTGTTTTTTTTTTATGGGCTTTTCAAGACAAAAAAGCAGACTATTTCAATGTGTGTAGTATCTCATTTTAAAAGCGCTGAGAGAATTATTGAAAAGCCCATAAAAAAGCCAAAGTGCGGGTTCCTACATTGGAACCCGGTATTTTCAGTAGAAAATTTGTATGAGATGCGTCTTCTTGGTAACTTTATATTTATATTCTTGGTTAGTAGGCTCAACTTAATCAAACTAAAATATTGATTTTGGTAAAAATTAAAAAAAAAAAAAAAAACACCTTTTCCAGGACGTTATGTTCCAAGGCGTTACCTATACATGTAGACCTGTGTAACTTAAAATTAAGTACAATTACCTTGTACTTTAATATTTTAAGTACAAGTAGAATTCTATGTCTATGACTTGTAATTGTAGTAATAATTACACAAAAGAATTAAAGTTATTTTACTGATTACTTAAGCATTTAATTCTTGTACAGAAATATTTTTCAAATACTTTTAGTTCCCTTTTGAATTCCTTAAGTACCTACTTTTAAGTACTCCGAATTCCTTCTTGTTTTATTTATTACAGTTATTAAAAAAGAAAGAATAAGAAGTATGTATTTAAGGAATTAAAAAGGAACTAGCTGACCCGTTAAACATCGTTCCACTTATAATTGATTAAATTATTAGGTAATGTCCCTTTCGAAATTCGAGCTAGCTACAATTATTAATTATCACGACTTTCCGACTTTTCCGGCCAAATTTTCCAATTTTTATCTCCTTAATGTGTTTGTCTGGTTCAATACAAATACAATAAAAAAAATCTCCATCCAATTTGGATTATATTCAGCCGAGTTATGTGCGTACGAACAAAAACCTATAATTCAGAAAGTTTGAAATTTCAATATGTTTTCACGATTCTCTGACTTTGTTGGTCGAATTTTCGTTTGAATTTTTCAATTTTCGGCTCCGTTGAAGCTTCCCCTTCTAGAAGAGCTAGAAAAAAAATTTAATTTCTATGGTGAACACAACTTTTTCGAGTTTGACCATTAAATAATTGTTAATTTAGAATTTTTGCCCAAAACCAATACCTATAATTTACAAATCATTTTTTCTTAATGATTTACAATTTTTTTTTACAAAATGTCTTAAAACCACAATTTAAAAACCTTTTGAATTTCATATAGATTAAATACCTCTATGAGTAAATGGCTTCGCGTTCGTTTTCATTCAAATACCTATACTTACCAACATCATTCAATTAACGAGGTCATTTGCATTTCAAATCAACAATCCATAGTTACATATTTATCACATAGCTTTTGTGTTTCATTTTGTACTTACGTAGGTATAAAAGAAAAATCAATGAATGAATTTTCTCTAGTCTTACCGCACAAAATCACCGCAAATGAGGTGTCAAATAACTCATAAGCTTATGTTAAAAATATTTCATGCATATGTACGTGTACATATTACATATTTATACACATCTACAAGATAAAATGTGCTTAATTGATGAAATATGAACGCATTTATTTCTGATAAATATTTTCTATAGATATTAAGTTACATTATTTTTATTTCAATATCAATTCTTAGTTGGTATGGATTTCGGAATATAGCTACTTACCTATTGGAATTTGTAAGCAATTTAGATGTAGGACGTGGATTTTTTCAAAGGTGAATGAATTTTTAAAGAATTACAATCAATTTTTTATGAATCGACTTTATCAATGACAATTTAAAATTAAACTTATTTATTTACCTTTTGTGTTCTCTAATGAAAAGCAACTTTAATTTATTAATTTCCCTTCAAGTTAAATAGCTATTAGAAAAAGGAAATTCACAATTTTTGTAGGTATATAAAATTAAAAAAAAAATCCCTTTTTAATATAGTGACTTTAAACTTAATGGAAAGTGAAAATACCTATTAGGTCTAACACTTTTTCGCTGTCATTACCTATTAAAAAAAAGCCTTATGCGTTATGACTTAATATATGATACACAAATACCAACCTCCTTTTGTTTGAATTACATATTACATAGATACCTAAACTATATGCATAGATTACAGCTATAACTGTAATTTTTTTTTTCATTACAAAAAAAACAGTCCAATTTTGTTTTCCATACGTAGGTATACCTACCTAACCATATTAAATAATCAAAAAGCGTTATCTAATTTTAGCATACGGAATAAATTGTTATCAACAATTATTTTAAAATGCAAATGAACCAGGCTTAAACGGCACAAAAGCTCTTTAAATTAACGATCAAAATAGTTCAGCAAAAAAAAAAATCGTAAAACCTAGTTTCTCACATTATTTAAAAAAAACAAAAATAGTTTCCCAGGCTAATTATGACTTCCTATCGGTCCCGCATTCATTGTTCAACCACCAAAATACGACAAAACAACGTTAAACGGATGACTGATAGTCTGACGGTATTGTTATGTAGGTACTTATCTTTGGTCTTTTGAACCACTATACCTACATCAACATCAACAATAAGATTTACCTCTTTTGCTTTTGATTTCCGGCTAGATCGTAGCCTGATGGTTGCAATGACATTGGCCAGCCAGCATGAAGAAAACATCAGAGGCATGCAAAAAAGAAAAAAAAAGTATAAAAACATTGATGAACATGGTGGACGCTTGGACGGAATTGGATAGACTTATAAAAGTGAAACAATCGCCACAAAACAACCGGATAGATAGAAAGATACACAACGAAAACATAGATTACAAGAAGCAGATACGTATCCGCGAAAGTGGTGTAGCTTGAACGTTTTTGTTTTCGATTTTGTCCATACACATCACACATCCCCATATACAAAAAATAAGCACCGACTGAGTTTTCCGCAAAACAATCATAAGGTAATTTAGTTGGAGTATGCTGTATGCCTGACATATAAAACATAATACATTCGCATCAAGAGAGTGTAAGGGGGGCCTTACGATGTTACACGCTGACATATCAATTAGAAGTCTGCACTCTCGAAGGGAAAACTATTTTAAATGCACGTGTTTACATGTTGAATTGGCTTTTTCTTCTCTCCTCCGTTCCGTTCAGCTGCGAAACACTGTCACGTTCGTGTAAGCATAGGCACGCAAAGAAATATATGTACATATATTTTCTCTCCGTAAATAATGTTGATCATTTTCTATTATTTATTTTCAAGCAAATATTTGGATGACATTTAACAATCGTGCAGTCTAAACGCACTCTTTCTTATAATTGTTCAATCTTGCTACTGGTTTTATGTGTCAAACTTAATAGGTTTGTGGCAGTTTTTTATTTTTTCTTGTTTTTTTACTCAGAGTGTAGGCGCCATATTTTTTTCTCTGTAAATTGAATTCAATTATTTTAAGATGACAGCTGTATCGATGTCAATAACTCCTTCGAAAAATACGAAACGTTTAGCCAGTTCACGTTTCTAAGATCTCACTGAGATCTCACTGAGCAAGCTCCGTCAGCTCCACTGAGCAGAAGAAGAAACCTGAACAAAATTTCTCCGCTAGAAGTCAAAACCAATTTCCATCTCTTTTTTATTAATTAATCAACTGCGACAAAAAATAATTGAGCAAGCGAATCCAAAAAATATCAGTCTCAGTTTTTTGACAGCAAAAGTGAGGAATCTCACTGAGGAATTACGTTCAGATTTCTGAGATTGCTGAGATCTCTGAGATCTCAGTGAGCTTGAGAAACCTGAACTGGCTAGTTGTTTGTAGATGTCAGTTTTATGTGTGCTGAACTGTTAACAGTCAAGTCATTGACATTTCAAAAGTCAAGCATTTGACAGATGAGGTTGATCGTTTATTTCAATTTAGATAGTGTTTTTTTTTTTAAAGCTAGGAGCTATGTTTTATTGGTGATTCTGATTAAATTGAGTGAAATTGGTTTGACAGGTGATTGATGGGCAAGACGAAAAGTTTAAAATTTAAGTGAAGGAGTAAAAATTTTGACTGACGACGCTATAATTGTCCTCACATATGAGTCTTAGCGCAAGGGTTGTAAGAACTTTCACGTTACATGGAAAACCAAAATGATATAAAATTTACATATACATAGGTACCTAGGTACCTACCTATGCAAATTTTTGGCAACCACGTAATCAAAGTAGCTAAAGAAAAAAATGTCTTGAGTTTACACTTTAATATTTCCAGAAACCAACAATATTATTGTCTGAAACTTTGCATAAAGGCGACCGCGATGAGCAGTCTCTCTTTTTTTTTTTTCTCTTTTGATGTGTTGTGTTAATTATCTTCGTGTAGAACTTACAGATCTTATGTGCCTTGCTCATTAAACCTACCTTTAAATGTCTTATGAGTTAAGATAACTGACAGGATATTATGTCAAGTTTATTTTTATAAAATCATCTTCAAGGAATGATTCTGCTGACGACTTCTTAATCTTCAGACATTTAACATTCCTGAATGTTCATCGAATTTATACCTTGAGTCTCAGAAATTATAATGCAAAGTTAAAACGAAAAAAAAAAGAAATGCTGATTATAGTCCCGCATGGTAAAATAAGAGTGAATTTCATCAATTTGCTATTGTTTAAAGTCTTACTTCAGAACAAATACAAAAGGTCGACTAAATTAGGCAGGTAACATAAAGTCACGGTGATTGCCTTTCAGTACCTATACGTAGGTATAGCCCAAAGAAATCTATGAATAAACTTGCTCCACGCTGGATGACGCAATTACCCTTTTCTATGCACAGCATCATTGTAAGTTTATTTTATATACATAGCTTTGGATGTTTAAATGTCAATTGGGGAATTAAGTTTCATTGGTTGTGTTTGAGCTCCGAAGGAAACCATATTTGTTTAGAAAATAGAGGTTAATTCAATGAATTTCTGTTCAACTAAATAGTAGTTTAAACCAGCGGCGGTTTTGCGGTGAGGGCGAGGGTTTTCAGGTTAAGTAGGCTTAAACATTAAATTCTAATTAATTTGGATTCTTTTGAATTCGTGTCCCACAGTAACAGTAGGTATTGGAGCCTAGGTCTTAACATGTTTGTATTGAAATCCCAAATCAAGTAGGTTATGAAAAAATCTAGTACAAAAAATTAAAGAATTCGTATTGGAAGTGCCCCGCAAGTTCAGGTTTACATTTAGACCCTTGTGTTTTTCAAATCGCATCAATCGCTTAGGAACAGTTCCACTGTTTCATTGCAGTGAGTACACACTTACCGGAATGATTCCCATATTGTGATTTTAGGCTCAGTTTAGTAGGTGGCACTTAAGTGAGCAACATATGTGAGACTAAAATGCCACTCATTCAGGTTAGTTTGCATTGAGATATAGAGCCTTTATCTTTATCCTATTTCTTCAACTGCGAGCTTAAGCCTTGATGTCACTTTTTCAGTTTGCAAACTATTATTCATGCTCCATCCGCTTCCTGAGAACAAGTTCCTATGGTTCCTTTCCTTAAGTTTGCTGACCAATGTCAACGGACCCTGAAGTTGTAGACCAATGTAATTGAAACCTAGAAATTCCACTTTAATAGCAGGCTTTTACCTTAAATCTTAGTGTTACCTATTAGTTTCGCTCTTTTTTTTCGATTTTCCTAGAAGCAACTTAAAGAATTTATACATTCCTTTTGAAGTCACTCCTAAAAACCTAAGCCCCCTTTCACACGTATTTACTAGTTGCTGGTGATTTTTTTGAAGTTTTCTTTAAATCTCCTTAACAATCTCTCGTCCCTTTCACACACAAGCAACAAAAACCCGGAGATTTTCTTTATTTTCCTTTAAAACTACCTTGGTGGAGCGCACACAAACGTAGTGTGAAGAGAAAAGTCAAAAAAATCTCCTGAATTTGTTGACCGGGGAGATTTCATTTTCCCCTCTTTCTTCATGCCCTTCTCGCCTATGAACTAATAGTTGCCGGCAACTCAGTTGCCCTGTGTGAAAGGGGACTAACTTAAAATTGATGAAAGTAAATAAATTCAAAACCATGACATTTGACTGAAACGATTTTGACAGGTTGGAGTAGAAACTTGACATTGTTGACTATTCTAAATGGTATGAAAATTATAATATGCATCTTACCTACATACAAGAATATTCAATAACTGAAGCTATCTATCTCTATCTATATATGTATGCATATGCATAGGTGCGAACGCTCAAACTACTACTTTTGTTCAAACTATAATGCGATTCAGTCGTAAATCTTACTAAGAATATACTTAGCGTCATCCACTGTCGCCAAGACATACAGAAATACAGGTGTTATTCGAATTAACAAGCCACAGTGACGCCATAGTCGCGCCGCACTGGCAGGTATATATGTATATACTCGTACACAATGAGTTTCACTTTTCTAATCTTGAATGCAGTTTCCATTTTATATTGCTGTTACTTTCGAATAGTATAGTCCACATCGTTCTCCTCCTACGACTTCGGCCAGACACTCTGGTAACAATGTACAACGGAAATGACACTCTTCGGAACCATTCGGAAATCTGCATTCATGCGCCACCACGGCTGACAAGAAGTGTCATTGTGCGACATCGAATTGATTTCATTTTGACTCCATAAAACACGCCTTGACAAAAGTTTATTATACTCGTACTAGCTCAAAATTGTTAATAAAAAAAAAAAAGATGTTTTCTCCAATTTATGTCTGGCTGGACAATTCCAAGTGAAAGAAACAGAAAGTAAAAAAAAAATCAATTCTTTTTTTTTTCAGATAGGTAGGTATTAGGGCATCGAATTCAAGCACACAATGCGTGTTTGCTATTATTGTTAACTGTGTGCGTTAGGGCGAGTCTTTTCCGCAAGAAATGTTTTGCATAAAAATCGTGTATTCCAATCACGCCAACGAAAGCGAAGCTTGTCACTTTTCTGATTCACAACAAATGCAAACCACTACTTATCTACCTTCTTCTTTTCTTATTTTGAGACAAGCGATCCCATATCATTCTGTCAAAATACAAAATAAAAACAACAAAACAAAAAATTCGTTGAAATAATGAAAGATTCTCGTCTTGAATGCATGCATTTTTGTTGACCTCCATTTCATTTTTTTTTTACTGTTATTTAGGTTCACCATAATAATCATCGCCATTTTGTCAAAACCATGTTAGCTTTCTTGTTATATGTAGGTTATAGCTGTCATAATTTGTATCATAAATGCCAAACCGCAATAAAGAGCTCTATAGGTATGTACATGTGTGATTTGATACAACTGATGATGCGAATTCTTTGTCTTTAGTTCTCACCCTAATCGCGTGGAATGATTGAATTACAAAGTTGAAAAAAAAAGTTATAATTGGAGCTCAAAGAGCCATAATTAGCCTTGCTTAAAAGCCGACAATCCATAAACAGTCAACCTAACCTATAACAAGTTGTGATGTTTGGTATGTTTTGTTTTTCTGTTGTTTTGTTCATTTAAACGTTTAACTATTTAATTTAGAACAGTAAAAAATCAAAACAAAAAAGCAGTAGCTCAGCTGATTTCTCAATAAAACTAGTTATCTCACATAATACCTACTCGTAGACTAATTTTTTTAATCTATCTTGTCCCAAATGAAAGCGAGACTCAAGCTTAATCATAACTCGACGATGCTGTGGCTAATGCACTCTTATAAGTATCCATACTTTGACATGAAACGCCATCTATTGGTCATGGAAACTGGGTGGAATTCAATTATGTTGCTATTTTGCTGCTATTAATTATTCGATTCATAAAACTGGTTCAGTTAGCCGGTTCCATAGATATTTTTGTATACCCCTTAGCTTCCAATGAAGCTACTGTTTTCGTTATATAGTAAAATAGTAATACCATTATTGACTGACATTTTGGTTAATTGCAGGATAAATTGTTTAAATAAATAATGTTCATTAATTGTGTTGATTTTTCATCTAGGAGTTGCCTTAAATAAGGCAGGTTGTGTCACATACTTATGGAGTCTACGATTTATTTATTTTTAAATGAAAGTGGTTTATTGGATTTTTACTAATGTAGGGGAAAATTTTATGGCTGATGTCTGGTGATATTATCATTGCGGTATTAGGGACTTTAATAACTGTTATTTGTCTAGGCATATTTCAGGGTTTTGAATGCAGCTGCGGTCAAGAGAGTGTCGCCTGCAGTTATGTAGGTACATTTTGTTGTTTCAATCACTTTCTAAGCACTGACAAAATAGTTCCAGTAATGTGAATCCCTCTATTATTCTAAAACGCCTTGTTTTAATTAATTCACATTATCGAGTGACTGATGTATTACTCACTTTTATCAAAATTATGCAACACAATACAATATTAGCACACTTTCGTAGAATTCCTTAAAGTATGCAACGAAAATCAATCGAGCATCCTTACTTACTAACTTTACTCATATAAATTATGGCACTCATGACAGCCCTGGATGAATCACGGTCTCTAGATTCATCCTGGTCTCGAGCTAACTGCCTGCAGCAACGTTCAAAAAGTTCGTTGCTAGGGGACCTTTCTCGGCTGCTAAATTTATCAGGGCTAGAATCGAAAATATTTCCGGCTGGTGACTCGCTACCTAAAGCAACCAAGCTGTTTTGCATCCGTTCTCGACAATTTTTCGCCACAAACAGCAGAGCCGAAATGTTCTGTCTTATTAAAAAAATTCTTTGAAATAAGTGTAGCATGCTTTGTCTTTAAATCTAGCCCCGAATTACTACGGCGAAAAGGAAAGATCACGACTCAGATGGCGGCCGGCGTACGCAAGTAGAACACGATATCAACCAACTTGGCGTGCGATCGAGCTGGCTGGTTGAAGGTTGCTTATTGGTCGGTTGGCCCTGGTCCAAACCGACCGCATTTTTGGAACAATTTTAAGGAAAACTAGTATTAAGAAATTTCGTACGTTAAAAAAAACTGAAAGTGTACAATCCTTCATTGCAATCAGCTGTCATTTCTTCGTACGTAATATGCGTTAGTAACGCTTTTAAGTAAACGAATCCGAAATAAATAGCTTCATTCCGATATTATGGGTTCATCATATACGCCATCTTTTTTCTATTTAAGTTATACTTTGCACATTTTTGTTTATTTTTTCGGTAAATTGATCTAAAGTTATCCAACGCATTGTAGCGAAAAAACGACATCCCTAAATTTATTTTGCTTTTCATGTCCCCTGCTCATGATCTTTATTTTTCTCAACTAAACAAATTAAAAAAAATACAATAAATTATCCCAAGCGATCATCAACACGTCTTTATATAGTTTTGTTTTGAATATGCAATATCAACTGATGATATACCTTTCTCCAACTTCCTCTCTGACATTCCATTTTAATTCCATTTCCATAAAGCGTGAAAATTGTATCGGAAATCATTGTCTTTCGTTACTTCCCGATGGTTTTCTAGCATGGGGGAGTGGGTGCTTGTCATATTGTATGTGATGATATTTTTGCCAGCATCAGACCATTACCATGATTGGAGGGAAATCTAGCCAGCAATATGCTTCAGATTAAGCGCATGCAGTGATTATGTTGTGATGTGTATGAATACTAATAGCTATCATAGCGTGCAGTTAAGTCATCTGTAGATATAGCTCCTCTTCTCCAATGGTTGCATCGCGTTTTTTCAAAGCACTTTTATTTGTTTTAACACATCACTTAATGCTGCAAAAATTGTGCTCACGTAATGCTGCTGCCTGCTGTCAGATATGATGGTTTGGATGGTTTTAGATTCAGTTTACAAGGAACAGTTTAATGTTGCAATTATACAATGGAGATATTTTAGGATTTATTGTTGCAAATGAGAAAGTATTCAAATGTCTATGCCTGATAAACATTTTCTTGCATTTCTCTTTTTTCGTTTCTGATTTTTCATTTTTCTTGGAAATTATTAAAAGTAAATAAGATTATTGAAGGTGTGCGACAGCTTGTGAAGAACCAAGGACTAGTGACTCTCAACCATTCTTGTGTGCGTGTTATCAGAAGAAATGCTGTATACAGATGTATTGCGTAGGTGCTTAAGTAGCACGAGCAACACTTTTTGGCAGTTCAAGATCCAGTTCCAGTTGCAGCATTCTATTTTTTTCAGGCAGTAAAATGTCAATCTAAAACCACCAACAAACTGTCTGTTACTAAAGATCAGCTTGAAATTTGAAGAGTATGATAGCAATATTTCGAGTCAACTCCACAGAACGAGCGCGATCAAACTGAACGAAGCCCTTTTCAAATTGACGCAGGTACACAAAAGATCCGAAACGTGGTTTAAGCTTGCTTCAACTCTGCATATAAACAGTCTATAAAACCAAACAAACTGACAACTTACCAATTGCCAAAAGTTACACCTTTTTCAGATCATAGTTGGTGTTCGGTTGGTATCTAGTCAGATAGGTTGTCTACATATCCCAAAAATGTTCAGATAGCTTGAGTTGTTCTTGGATCAGCTGACATCAGAAGTTTTTCAACAAGGGATTACAACAACACAAACCTATCCGGATAGCTTTAAATTGCCGTCTGAACGCTCCCATAGTGTCTATATACAATTCAGCTCCAACTGTCACATTTTTTTTTTGTATTTTTCAATAAAAATAAAGGTAAAGTAAGTCACATTTTAAATGCCAGTAATGGGCTTTAGGTCATTGTTCCTATTGATTTCCCTGATATAAGCTGTGAACAAAAAAAAAAAAAAAACAAATCATTCCACCAATGTTGAAACTCTTGACACCACTTCTTCTATTTATCTTTTATTCCCCTTCCTAGTGCCTCCTGATTTTTCTAACTTAATCATAAAACGAGACCAAATAAAAATGATCTTGCGAAATCATAAAACAAAGCAGATTAAATAATGTATAAATGTCTTGCACACAAAATCTGTACAAAGACTCTATTTCTATGTATATATACGCGAATGCGATCACGCTTAAGTCACCCATTTTGATTTAGCCTTTATGATCTTAACAAAAGAAATGTGCAACCAAATACATAGTATACAACAAAATGTTACTGCTAGTTGCTGGCAATATCATGGATATCAAGGCACGGCACAGCAAAGCTTCATTTCGAGTTAGATGCAGAATACTATTGTGTACCCTAGTTACATAAAAAAAGGAGCTCGCTTGTGACTTTTATTGCAAATGAATGAAACACAAGTAGGCACATCAAACTTTGCAATGGTTATATTTTAATTTGACACCTTTTTTATGTTTCATGTCTGTCAGTTTATGGATTGAAAACTATAATAGTGGAAGAAATTGTATGTTGATACTTTTTTTTGTTTATCGTAAGATCTGGGTTTAGTTCAGAGATTAGTTAAATGTCGATATACATTTATGATAATTATGTCCTCATGGAGGCTTTCGAGAAAAGAGTAGATTCATTTGATATGCATGATCACGATCTGACACACACAACACAACCAAGATATACTAAACCGCATAAAAATGTTTGGGTCTTTGACACTAACTCGCTTAATATAATGTACAACAACGAAACGTATTTATTAAAACAATCTCAAGGCTAATCAATAGTTGTAATCTTAGAAGTTAATTTTCTCACCACCACCACGATCAGTTTCGAGTTCGAAATACAAACCAAATTTACATCAATAATCCGAAATTGATATTTTTTAATTAAAAGGTCAATGGAAAGCGCTTTATGTGTGGTGAATAAAGAAAGTTAAAACCAAAGAGACACTTTTGAAGTGGCAATTTTCTAGGTTAGGTTCAAAGCGGCTATCACAAAATATTACTGTACATATTTATAAATGGCTTCTATGCTCGTATACTATGAAATCTCTCATCATCAAGACTTTATGACATTAACTTGACGTTTAATTTAAGAAGAAGTTGTGCCAGAATGTTTTATGATACGAACGCGTATAGGTACATCGTACATACACCTATGATGTGATGCCTGTAATGTGATGGAAATCTCTTCCTTATTGCAGAAAGACTTAATTGACATACAGAGCCATAACAAATTCTAATTACATGCACAGCAAAATGTGCTAAGCTAGCAGTAGGAACACTTATATGTACATCACAACTCTTTCATTCCACTGCCCTTTTGATCTGCCTCTGGGGTCTTGAGTTGATAGTGATCTGTTCTTTGCTATTGCTATTATGTTTTAGCACTTTGTACAAATGTTTACCTTGGGTTAATAACTTGATGGTTTTTATACCGCAATTAGCTGTAATTAAGAACGGTCCAAAGAACAACTCGCAATACTTTGGAAAAGTTAAAGATCAAGAATTTAATTTGTACACCAATATAAGTAAGCTAAAGAGCTCAATTTGTTAAAGCCAATGATCTTAAGGTGCATAAAGTCTAAAAACAAAAAGAAACGGTTCGACTTGTTTTAATACAATTTGCTTTTCAATATAATCTGTGTACTAAACATACATTCTCGTGTGTTCCTTTTTTTCTAAACATGAAGCACAAAGGTTGAGGGTTGGTAAAATAATTAAGTGGATGTAAATTTTGTCCATTGTTGAAGGAATGAAATATCAAAAAAAAAACTGGGTCGGATCAGAAGTCATACATAATTGCTAGTAAGATAAAATTAATAACAGTATGTTTGAAATGAAAAAAATTTGTTGTTATTCCTGACCAATCGAAAATTTTAAGTTATGATTTAAAGTTTTTTTTATCTCTTTTTTATTTTTATTTTTTTGTATTTATGTACGTCAAACAAGAGCAATGAAATTAATATTTTATCTTCATTTGCCTTGAATTTCCAATTCGATACCAGCAAATTTTTCTGAAAAAGCTAGAAAAATCAGCTACAGGTTGCAAAAAAAATTGCATCCCTAACAAACCAACTATGGATGAAGTGAAACCGAAATGAGTTCTTTCTTGTTGACAAAGAAGCTTTTGATGGCTTTGAATGAAACAACAACCACTAGACTGAGCTACCAACCACCAATTTTTATACAAGGTGGAGTTATAGATATTTCGCGGCTATCAGGCCGAACATAAAACTTCTTTATTGATGTTTAGTCTATTATGTTAATATTAATTTTAAAAACTTTTCCCGATACCAGGGCTTTGGCATAGTGTCTGCGGGCCATATGCCTCCGCACTGCACTACAGAAAATCACGTGATCAGTCAGAAGCTTTCATTTGATTAGGAAAAGCAACCAGGCAATATTTCGATTAAAATTCCTCACAGTTTATCTATCGTTCTTATAGCGAGTCCAAAAAACCTTTTTGATCAAATAAATAAATTATATGTACATACTCTTGGGCTATCACTAAATTAATAGATAACATTTTTTGTTTTCTTTTTATTTAAGGTGTAACTCAAAAGCATCCTATCTGCCACGCCAGTCATTGGAAAAACTAAGCTCTACCGATCCCGATCATGGCAGCTACAAATTAACGCTTACTTCTAATGAAGATTGTGTTACACAGCACAACAGCTCGAACAACAATAATAATAAAACAAAATCAGACCTCATAAATGGCGGTAGCAAATGTAGCAATCTGCCAGATGTACTGCCAGTTGGAGCAAAGTTACAACCATCCTCACCTACTTCGGCTACTGGTGCATCGCAGCGATATGGTTCAAATAATAGCCTGTCACCAACAACTCCGGGAACACCAAATTATCCACCGCCTCCATATCCGAATATGAAGATGTTCATAAACAAGCCATCTCTGCCGGCCAACAGCCGGCATTCCTCACCGGTGACAGCTTACATAAATATGAATAACACTACGCCAAATGTTGGCGGTGGCAGTGGTTTCAATCGATCTCAATCTTATGATGCCAGCAGTCCCAAATATATGTCTCAGTCAACCATGGATTTAAAGAAAACTCAAATACTTGAGACGCCAGAAGAACAACAATCTAACTGCCAACACTTGGACAATGTCTTGTCTCCGGCTCAGTCAGAAAGTAATATTAACTCGTTTACACCTCGCAAGGAATTTAAGGAGTTTCATCGATCTGAAGTGGTACGAAAATTAAGTCTCGAGGAACGTGATCCTGGTGAAGGGCGAATTGTGCGTGCCGAACTTGTGAATACAACTCTCTCAAATTCCGAACACAAGATTACCCGCAAAGATTCTCTTCGAGAAAATATCGAGAAAATCACTCAACTCCAGTCGAAGTTGATGTCAGCACATACCCACACAATTTCGGCGAAATCAGTTCAAAGTCCTCCACCTAGAACGGAATCAATTGAGATGCAAACACAAACGCAAGAACAGCCCGAACCACCAGAGACGCCACAGTCACCGGCTCTGCCCAGTACACCTCTGCCCTGTGAAATGACTATAATTTCGCAAATGGAACCCACCACAGATGGTTTGAAATTAATGCAAAGAACTGAAGTGATCCTACGTGTAAACCCAGTTACCAATGAAGTTGGCTCCCAGACCGACGAACTACTCGAGTTGGATGCAAATCGTATCAAGCTCAACGACAGTCGAGAAGATGCTCTACAGCGAACGACACTGCAACCCCGTCAGAAACACCCCATCGAAGTGGAATGTGATAGAATGTTCAAAGAACTAGCAAGCCTTCTACCACAAAACGACAGGCTCCTGGAGATCCTTGTTCCACAGAGTTGCAAAACTCCCACAGACTACATTGGCATGCTCTATAACCCCGATGTACCGTTGAGACCTGCAAAACGAGACGTTGGCACATCAACTCCCAGTGAAAGCAATTGTATTACGCCAAAGCTCGAACTGGAATTTGCTGAAATTGAAGTTTCACTGACAAATGGTGCTAGTGAGATAAGCTGTGATCATCTTATAAGAAAGAAGGTACATAAATTAAATACACAAGTTGTTTCGTTTGCTCTTAATTTTCCGTTTGATGCGTTCATTTATTTATTCATTTAATTTATTGCATACTTCTAGGAGGAGCTCATAAATCAACTAACGAGAAAGCTAGGAGTCCTCAATTTAGAACAAACAGCAATAATAGAAGAGACATCGACTAACGATGAACTTGGAAGCAGTTTGGTTGCTAAAGTTGCAGACAAAATGCGTCCCATTGACGCCACAAAGTTCCGAACCTACATCGATGATGTTGGTCATATAACCAGTTTGCTACTTAGTCTGTCAGGTCGTTTAGCCAAAGCGGAGAATTCGTTAGCTACCCTAGATAACCAAAGCCCCGAAAGCGTAAGTATACCTGATATTCTAGATACTTTTCCTTATACGCTAACAAAAATTATTGTTTTTATTTCTCTTGGTAGAAAATTCTCATTCTTAAACGCGACCGACTCGTAGAACAGCTAGAGGAAGCCAAACGCCTTAAAGAAGACATCGATCGTCGAGGATCTAGTGTTGCCGCTGTTCTAGAAAAAAATCTAACCACCGATGAATTCGCCGACTATGACTATTTTATCAACATGAAGGCAAAACTAATTGCCGATTCGCGAGATATTGCTGATAAAATTTCATTCGCTAAAGAGCATTTGAACGCATTAAACGATGCGCTTATCCAAAGTGATTGCTGAGCGCGCCAGTAGATTCTCTTAAGAGATACTGTGTGTGTGCCATAAAATAATCGGTTACCAACTGTACCGCTGGTTAGCCTTAACGATGCAATTTCCGAGCTCTCAACAAGAAAAGTTGAGATTTACGTGAGATCAGGAGCCATCTCAAAAAAAAAAAAAAAAAAAACATGTATAACAAATCCCAGGGCCTTATTGTGTAAAAAATAATTCTTTTAAGTTTTCCTCTCCTATATTATCAGTGATGGTGCTCTAAATAAAGATAACATTTTATTGTTTTTGTTGATAATTCTTTTTATTATGAACGAAAAAAAAAAAAAACAACGAAAAAATACTTCAAACGGAAGAATGTCAGTGTATCAAAATTTTAAAAAGATCTACATTTTACGCAAAAGTTAACTCTTTATGTTCTAAGAAAATGTTTGCATATTAAAATTAATTGGGAAAAAAATGCTTAAATAAATGCTTTTCAATATTTTATAAATAGGAGAGAATGTGTGTACAGCTTAATCTTTGAAAAGTAAACTACGTCTAAATAAAATTAAAATAATTAAAAAAAAAACGTATTTACTATTATTTTTTAAATGTTGTTTTTGTGATTTTACCATACGAAACTTAAGTTAAGATAATTTTATTTTTTAGTTATAAAGAGTTCTGTTAAAGAGCACTTAAGTAATATTCTTAAATAAAATAAAACAAATGCTTAAAAAAAATATTAATATAGTTTTAAAAATCATCTTTTAAATATATAATTTTTAATGCGAATGAAAAATTCAATTTAAGAACTATTTTTCAGACTCTTATGTTAATGTAATTGATAAAATTGCTATTTTTTAAAATAAAATATTGAAATAAAAAATGTTTTAAGTTTGATTTTCTTTATTTGCGATATTAAATTTACGTAGAGAGGAAAGCTTTCGATCATTGGGCTAATATTCGTTTGAATTATGAATAAATCTTTATATTCCACTGTTATAGGTACTTGAAAAACTTAACAAAAATTAAATTAAATATTTATACGAAAGAATTTAATAAAATAACTTGTATAGATACACCAAATACCTCTATTACGATTGTCAATTTATGGAGCATTGAGATGAAAAAGGGGGCAAGTGACATTGCAAATTTGTTTATTTATTTTTTACCAATGTAAAGGCTAAATGAAAGCTTTAATTCTTATGTGATTGGCGACCTTCTACGATTCAATTCAATTAAGCTTGACAAAAAATGGTACAAAGTAAGGAAATGTAATACAGAAGCTCTAGTTAAAGGACTTTGAACTCTTGTGTCTCAAAATTTCTCAAATGTCACTTAACCCCTTCTTCATCTGAACACTTTATTGTTTTCTAGTCTAATTTAAGATAGCTATAGTGGGAAAATGAAAATGACACTGTTTTTTGCTATAATTGAGGTAGAAATTAGTTTTTTCCAAAAACTTGACAATGGATCCGAAAGAGCTTTCCTTTCCCAATCCCAATTAATCGTCACTAATCCCCATGCCATGAACCTGTTTAGATTGTGAGTTTTCACTACTTAAAAAAAATCAGCAACTACTTGGAACTGCTTCTGATAATCTGATAATCTTTTCGATATGGATCATCACAGTGCAATCACCATATTGTTGGGAGTTTGCCAATTTTATCATTTTCAACACACATATGCTTATGGTCGAAGAAGTTTTACTTACGTAAAGAGCTTCTTATTGTATGCGATTTTCGTATTTACATTTGCCTTATGTTTCTTTGTTCTTTTTGGATCTGACAAAGAGTTTAAAAATTTATCGGAATCATTTGTCAAAACGATGGCAATGGTTGTTGGTGATTTGAACTTCGATGGTTTGGAATTAAAAGGTGTTTGTAGTCATGTTCTGGTTTTGCTATTTATCATCTGCATGACCGTTGTTCTGATGAACCTGCTTAATGGATTGGCTGTTAGTGATATTCAGGTAAGTCTTAATCCCTATGTGCAGATCAATAATTTCGTAATGATTTTATGTTTTTTTTTTTTTTTTTTTTAATGGCATCAGGCTATTAGACAACAAGCGGAGCTCAACGGATCAATTGTTCGTGCTAAATTTTTAAACAATCACGATTCCAAATTGTTTCCCAACCATCATGATTGGGATGCAAAGATAAAGAAAGATGAAGAGGAAGGTTATAGACCTTGCACGTGCATGTATTATATCTTTGGCGTTTACCTAACTGATAAGGTTTCTTCAAATAATATCATATTACCACATAAATGCCTTTATTGTCAGAGTAATTATTATGATCGTAAAAAGGAAACACATACAGAAAAGAGGAATTGGTTTAATTTATTTGAAGAAACAAATGTTTGGCAGATCTTTGATTTGTTTGATTTGTGGATTGGAAATCGAACCGTAGTGGAATCATCAATTTTAGAAGCAAAAATTATTATAAGGAATAAAAAAAATTCAACAAGCAACGAAAAAAATCCACTAGAAAACCTGGAGCGAAGAGTTGAAAATATAAAGAATAAAGCTGACGAAGAATTCCGAAGTATTAAAAAAACCGTTAAACGTATTGAAGTGAACGTTGAGAAAATTTTTAAAATCATACAATCAGAGCGGAAATGAATATAACAAATCCTTTACGCTTTACCTTTCAGTCCACTAAAATTTTTTCTCTGGACCTGGAGCTTTATTTTTAAAACAAGCCAAAGAAATTGTATCTACATATGCTTATATTGTGCCCATTTTAATTTCTATATTTTATTTAGGAAGAGGAGCAGTTTGCAGAAATATGTATATTATTCATACATTACATGCATTTATTTTATTTGAATGTCCAACTTGAAAATAAAGAAAAGTTATTTAAAGTCGAATACATTATTTGCATTTTTGAAATAAATATGTGGTAAATACTAAAAAAAAAGTAAGTGACAAAATAAGTGCCAATTTATAACAGTTTTGTTTATAAAAGTACTGTTTACACGGCCAGAGTCCTCCACCTCCTATGAGCATATTTCGGACACCAAGGGCGCACTAATACGCAACCACTTTTGATGACGAAAAATTTTTAACTGTTTTAAATTGGCATTTATCCTATCTTGCCCTTAATACAAATTGAACACTAGAAAACTTAAGGTAGTACAGCTACAGCAGTCAAAATGGATTGAACAAAGTCAGAAGAGTCGAATATAGCATTTTATTGGAACTTGTATTGCTGCTCAAGCTATATGAATTGTCAATAAAACAGAACTTATGGCAGCACGATTTCATGTTTTTTTATAACGGGAACTTCTCGGCTGTGTGCTTTTAGCACCCCATATATGGGATATTCGCAAAAAAAAGTATGCAGTCTTGAGTCTTAAAGGTAAGTAATTGGTCATAAATGGTCAGGTAGTTTTAGAAATTACTCAGGCTTAGAAGATTTTTAATTTTTGGCAATTTTTTAAAATAATTTTTCAAAGCTTTGTCAAGGTCATTACAAGGTCACATGAACTTTTAGCACCTCATTTATGGGATATTCGAAAAAAAGTATACACCATCTGAAAGGTTACTTATTCCTTATAAAAAGTCAGGCAGTTTCAGAAATTGGATGAGTTCCCGTTTCTAATATGTACTCAAAAAAAAAAAATGATTTTTTTTCTAATTACACTGTCAGACAAAAAAAAGTGCAAAAATTATTTTCAATAATATTTTATTTAATATGATATGTTCTGATTTATTTTTCTTAAAAAAAATAATTTATTCATATTTTTCAGATTATCTTACGTCCACAGAAGTAATCGTTTAAAGTTATATACAAAATGTAGGTTAGAAATTAAATAAAATAGCAATATTCAAAGAAAATAGAAGAGACAAAATAAAGTGCAAATTCGAAAGATCATCACGTAAAATAGGAATTCAGTTTCAGAAAAGAAAAATGTTAATAGGTAGTGGCTCCTCCTTTATTTTGAATAACTGCAGCAAGACGTTTGGGCATGCTGCTAACCAGGTTCTTCAAGATTTGATCTGGAATTCTCTCCCATTCGTTTTGGAGGCTTTCCCAAAAAGATTGTAAATTGCGATGTTGATCTAAGGGAATCCTTTCATCCAAAATGGACCAAAGGTGCTCAATAGGGTTTAAGTCGGGAGATTGGGTTGGCCATTCTAGTACGTCAACATTATTTTCGGTAAAAAAAACTGCTTAGCGACTCTGCTTGTATGCTTTGGATCGTTATCTTGTTGAAAAATATAACTTTCCAAAGACATTCTAGAAGCAGAAGAAGCTAAATTTTCCCTAACAATGTCCACGTAACTAGAACCCGTCATTTTGGTTCCAATTTTGACAATATTTCCAACGCCACTAAAAGAAAAACATCCCCAAACTATAAGTGACCCACCTCCATGCTTCACCGTTTTTTGTAAACACCTATGGCTGAGTCTTTCGGATTGCTTGCACCAAACTCGCTTTCTTCCCTTACAGTTTTTTAATTCAAATTTGGATTCGTCAGACCAAATAATGTTTTCCCAGAACGATTGTGGCTTCACTAAAAACTTTCTAGCGAAAGCTAACCGTTTTTGAATATTAACTGAACGGAGTAACGGCTTTTTCTTTGCAAAAAAGTTTTTTAAACCACTTTCATGGAGTCGCCTTTGTACTGTCCTTGCTGTTATATTTAACTGCAATTCTTCTTTAATATTTCTGGCGGAAGATAAAGGGTTCTTTCAAGCCTGAATTTTAATTCTGCGGTCATCAACTGCAGTTGTCTTCCGCTTCCTTCCGCAAGAACTTTTAAAACTAGCAACAGTTCCTCGTTCAAAGAAATTGAGGCAGATTTTTCTTACCATAGAAATGGATAATCCATATTTTTCTGCCAGTTTATGGAATATAAAGCCCCGTTGACGGTCCAAAACAAGCAATTCCTTCACTTCAGATGTTAACGGTTTCATACTTAAGCTTTAAGTAATAAAAATAAAATTTAACACGGAAATTATTATAAATTGGGATCTTTTGCTTCTACCTTTTTATATTTTATCAATTGTAAATATTTTTCTTTAAAACTTAAAACTTTTTGGCAGGGAATAATAAAAATGCACTTTATTTTGTCGCGAGTTAAATTGTATATGCTCCAGAAATACCGCAACTAATAGTAATTAGACATAACAATGGATTGTTTTTTTTTTTTTTAAGCAACTGAGAATATGTGACGTCAGAACATGAAATGGAATGATAAACACTCTTTGCTTTTAAATAGCGGTATTTTGAAAATTAATCTAATACTTTTGCACTTTATTTTGTCTGTCAGTGTAGATCATTTCAAGTATGTTGGTAAATCAAGCTGGATATGCTGTCATTTTCTTAAGAGTTCCAACTCTAGCTCATTTATTAAAAGTCATGTTAGTGACCACAATTTTTTTTTTTATATCTAAATACATAGGAATATTGGATCTTTTTGTAAGATTGCCTTTTTGGTGTGATAATAATATTATGTGCCATCAGTTGTTAAAGCGTGGTCCAAGTTCAAGTGTCTATCCGTGATTCAGGAATTTTAATTCGTTGATTTCGGCGGATTACCTAAAGTTCAGCGCTGGCACAGGCATCTAATTGGCTTTTATCACCTTACCTTGAACCATCGTAGAATCTTAGTTAATCCTCCGAAATCGGCGAGTTAAAATTGTTAATCTCGGGTTAAATATTGAACCACGTTTGTACAACTGGACCAGAGTGAGTACTGATGTGCGTAGAACAGGCTCCCCGAACCCATCATCGGCTGCCAAACAGCGTGTGCCACGATTGTGCTTTTTTGACACTATAAGTTCTTCACACAAAAGGTCAATATGACACGTTTTTTTTTATTTTCATTATTTTACACGAAATTAAGCAAATTTCCACAAAATTTAATGAAAATTGATCCAAATTCCGTAAATAGTGGGCAGAAACTAAATAATTTTTGACAATGCACGAATAGAGCAAATTATTTCCATTGATTTTTGTTATTGTATTACACCCCGTAATAAAATTGATCACAGGTTTTTCAGGAAAGTAGAAGAATTTGTGGTTTTTTCTAGAAAATATTTTTTTAGAAAATATGGCACGTTGATTTTGTTTCGGGCGGCAACGCTGGTGCTAAATTTAAGTACATTGGCTAGTGATTGCGAACGGGAAATATATAGAGACCCAGATGCCAAAGTAATGTCATTGCAATAATGATGATGATGAGGGTGATTAATCAAGAATGCTAACGGTATGATTTTTCTGATTATACTTGCATTTGCCTTCTTTGAGTCATTATCATCAGTTAACTCATTTAAAAAGCAGTACATATAAAGCTAAAAAAAGGTTAAAATTATAAATATTGTCAAAATTGTTTAGTATGTTACGAATCATTTTCAAAATTATACTTTCAAGAATATTAAAAGTAATGGTTTGATTCCACAGAGTTCAGTTTTATTTTAATTCTATACCAGTTTAGTTGAGTAACTTTTACAGAAAAACAAACAAAATATAATAACCAATATTAAGTTTGATGATTTAGTGTTTACTCCAAATTTGCAAGTTTTAAGAGCATAAAATAACTACTAGCAAAGTTTTGCATTTTTTAATAAGTTGCACGTTTTAAGGTAGGTATGCAATTGAATGGGGAAAAGATTTTATGTTTTCTTTTAATAATGCTCTAATGATCAGTCTCGATCATTTCCAACTGATTAATTGAGGTTCAACGCTGGTTCAAGCATGCGATTGGGTATTATCACATACTTCTACTCTCAACCACCGTTGAAGAACGGTTTAAATATTTTTATAGCTGGCCATAAGAAATTTATCTGTTTCTCGAGGATCTCATTGGAACACAAAGGGTTTAATTAGACATTGAGAAATGTATTTCTAGCGCCGGCCGCCTCAACAGTCAGCATCTCGTTGGCGTTGCCATTTCGACCCGATACTACACATGTATTTCGAAAAAGTAAGGATTTCACACGAAGAACACAAACTTTTGCAGATGCACTAGCTTTCAATCGTCATTCAAAACAAATTCCTATAGGAAACCAGCGTTGCCAAAATGGCACGATCATATGGTTTTTTGACACAAAAATTTGCTCGTGGCACAAAAAAAAATCATCAATATGGCGCACTTTTCTTATTTCCATTATTTTACGTTGTTTTATTTTTGGCAATTGATAAAAAAAAAATTGCTTCAAATGGCGTACAAATTGGCAGAAACCCCTTTGGACTGTCTTAGAAGTTTTCGCATATAAAGTGATTCTTTTGCCACATAGAAGCCACCAAATATTTGGCTTCTGTGCTACTTAAAGGCCTTCCAGACTATCCCATTGAGTACTAACACACATGTCAAAAAAGTGGGAAGTAAATCCTGTATAATAGTGTGGAAACAAAATATGAAATTTCATCCCACAAGACTTGACAGCCCATATCACACAATTTGACATGTGTTAATACATGAAAATTTTTAGGATTGGTTTTAAAACCATCACACATTCTATCACACTTGCGGGTTTGAGGTTATGGTGAATTGATTTTTTAGATGTAAGTGTGGAAGCAAAATATAAAAATCGTCTTCTTCACACAAATTTGGTAGTCGTAAGTCACACATTTTTTTTGACATGTATATTGATACTCGATGGGATAGTGTGGAAGGTTTATAACGGAGTGTTGTTTTCTCGATTCCAAGCTTATCAGTGAAGTGCCCATGTAAAAAAAAAACATATCCATTAAATGAGACTGAGTTCCGAAATTCATCAGATGTGCATTTACTGCGCAAACTACGCATCCAAAAATTTTTTAGCTGCTTCGATTAAATTTTTTTTTTTTTGCATTCCGAAACGTCAGCTTTATGCAATGTAATATTCCTACAAAGCATCAAGTTTGCGTTTCTGATGCGTATGAAAAATGTAGGCATTACTTCCGCATCAAAACATTTTCTACATTTTGGTACTCAGCCTGACTTTAAATCGGAGTCATGATCACCAACCCAGTCAGCATCAACGTCAATTTTTAGTCAATTAATTCTATAAAGTGCTGGAGGTGTCGAAGATGTGTTTTATTGCATGCAGATGTTCTATGTGAGGATATGTGTGTTGTGATGTTCCATTTTCCCTACGCAATGTGTGCGGCACTCTCAAAGTTAAGGTGGTATTATATGAGACAATATAATGCTAAAGAGCATTTTTTTATTTTCTTTCAGGACATTCTAATAATCAAAACATGCCACATTGTACTAGCATTTCAATTTTCAACGACAATAGTCCATCTGAAAGTCTGGTAAAAATTTTATTGATTCTGGAAAAAACATAAAGTTAATTTCGTCTTTATATTTCAGTTACCTTTAAGCCAAAACAAGAAGCCTACAATATTAACGGACTTTGAAAATGTTTATTTCAATAGCTTATTAGATATTTTACAAAATGGCATTGACGAAGATTTTCTGAAGGAATACAACTCAACGGATTTACTTAAAAATAACAATGACATTCAAATAAAACTCTTCATAAAAGCGATAATTGACAAGAACAGAAGTGAAGATGTCATCGAGAAAATTTTATGCAACATTACCGACATCTACTACATTAAAGAACTTGGCGATTCAAGAGTATATAAAACTACAATTATTGAGGATATTTGTTGGCTGGGAAGCCTTGGGGCTTTTAGAAAACTATTAAATTCCAAACACTTGCAATTGCCAAGAACCATAGATATTTTAAAAACGATAATTTATTCTTTAGATGAAGATTTGTTTGGCTTATGGTTTGATATTCTTCTTTATGTTTTTGAAGAATTTGATGTGAATGAAGACAATGGCAACAAGACACCGCTGGATATTGCTTACTCTATAGGAAAAAAAACTGTAATTCGGAAACTTCTAGAAGCAGGAACGTACATTGGAACTGGAAGTTTTTTTGAACAAAGCAACTCTGTTGACAAATGTACATTGGACCCGCAGATTATTAAGGAATGCTTTGATACTTGTATTGATGGAGAATTGACAGATTTGTGTGCGCACAAATATATAAGTTTCAACTACAAAAATCTTGTGCCTCCAAAAACTGATCGTAATCTCAATGACATGACACCAATCATGCGCATAATAAATTCAAAAGAACACTTACATCTTCTAAAACATCCACTAATCACAAGCTTTATGGCACTTAAATGGCAACGACTGTCAAAATTCTTGTACGTAAATTTAATCTTTTACTGCTTTTATCTTATTTCTATTGTATCGTACATAGTTTTAACCACATGTAACAAAGAAATAGAAGTTTTAACCACATGTAGCAAAGAAGAAAGTGTCTTTACGAATTTAACTTGGTGGCTTACAATTTTCGGAACAACATTTCTCATAATTCGAGAAGCAATACAATTGAGGTTTCCGAAAGAGTACTTAAAAAAAATCAGCAACTACTTGGAACTACTTCTGATAATCTTTTCGATATGGATCATCACAGTGCAATCACCAGACAAAGAAATAGTTGTGTTCGGGATAATTCTGATTGCCATTGAGTTCTGGATTATTTTTGGGAATGTGCCAATTTTATCATTTTCAACACATATGCTTATGCTCGAAGAGGTTTTAGAGACTTTCCTTAAGAGTTTCTCAGTGTATGCGATATTTGTGTTTACATTTGCCTTATGTTTCTTTGTTCTTTTTGGAACTAAGCAGAAGTTTGATAGTTTATTTCAATCATTTTTCACAACGATGGCAATGGTTGTTGGTGAGCTCAACTTCAATGATTTGACGCTAGAAAGTTATTGCAGTTACGGTCTGATATTTCTGTTCATCATTTGTATGACCGTTGTTCTGATGAACCTTCTTAATGGATTGGCTGTTAGTGATATTCAAGTAAGTCGTGATCCCTTTGTGCACATATTAAATCGATTTTCGCTATGAATTTAGAATGGGCAAGTTCAGGAAAATTAGATCTCAGAGACTTTCAGTAATCGCAGTTACTTGGACAGGATTTTTCATCAAAATTTCTTAGTTTTGCTGTCAAAACTCTGAGGAAAAAAAATTGGATTCGTTTGATCACTTTTTGACGTAGAGAAATCTTTGATATCTCATTTTCCTGAACATGCCAAATATTGCAGATATCTATGATTTTTTAGCCAGGAAATAAGCAACAGGACAGCAAAAACCTCATGAATCAATCCACAAACAATACTGTTCTTGATGGTGGCACATAAATTAAATTTAATTCGCTTAGCAACAACGGGGATTAAATACAGTAAATAAATTCAGTTTCAACCTTTTACCAAGGTTCATTCAATTGATCAAAATAACTGATGTTGTCATTTTCGAGATAGCTCCTAGCCTCCTACCGCAAACATCACTTTTGGGATACGTGTTTTTTTTTTTGAATTTTAAATTCACATTTATAATATTTGTTTTTTTTTTTTTTTCAATTGCAGGCCATAAGACAGCAAGCGGAGCTAAATGAATTAATTTGTCGTGCCAAATTTTTGAACAATCACTATTCCAAATTGTTTCCCATTCCCAACCATGATAGTGGAGACAAAAAGAAAGAAGAAGAAGAAAATGAACGTTGCAATTGCAAGTATTATGTCTCTGGCGTTTACCTCACAGATAAGGTTTTTTCAAATAAAATCATTTTACCACATAAATGCCTTCTTTGTCAAATAAATTACTGGAGTAAAAAGAATGAAAATACAGCAAAGTGGAATTGGTTTCAATTTTTTGAAGAAAAAATTCTTTGGCAGACCTTTGATTTGTGGATGGGAAATCGAACCGTAATGGAATCATCTATTGTTGAGGCAAAAACGATCATAAGGAATAAAGAGGGTGCACTAAGTCATGAAAAATCAATTAGATCAACGGAATATCAATTAAAAAGCCTTGAGCAAACAGTTACAAATATAGAAAATAAAGCTGAACTTATGGAAGAGAAAGTACAAGATATCTACCAAGAATCTCTTATTATCGAGAAGAATGTACAAAATATTGAAAGTCAAATACAAAGTATTGAACAGAGAGTTGAAAATATTGGTAAAAATGTTGAGAAAATTTTAAAAATTATGCAATAGATAGATGCAGCAAAGAGACTTTGTTCTTGCTCCAGATCTTTCAATTTAAAAACTAACCACATAAATTGTATATAAGCTGCACATATACATATAATATACAATATGAGTAGGAATAGGCTATAAAAATATGTTATTCATATACTTGTAAGACAATAGTCCTCTTTCCTACTTAGTTAGATTTATTATAGAAATTTATTTAATGTAAGCATTGAAAATAGTAAATTGAAATAATAAAAAAAACTGTTTACTGCGGTGAAAAATTAACAAAATAAATTGGTTTTAAAAAAAGTCCAACTTTACCGTCATTGCCAACCATAGTGGGTAATGACGTTCATAAACATGGGTAATCACGACAAGAAACTTAGAACAAAAATAATTTGTTTTTTAATTAAATTATAAAAAAAAAAAATATATATCTTTTGACATTATGTACACATACATAGGTAAACGTACGAATAGCTACTGTTGCGTTATTCAGCTCCAGCTAATTCTGTGCTAAAATTGTTTTGGATGTCGTTTTGTTGCGCATATTCATAAATGTATTTCCCAAGATCCAATGCGCTGAGGCCATAAAACATTTTGCCTACAACAATTTACCTGACCAGTAAATCCCTTTCCTGCTTCTGAGTGAAAATAGGCTTTCTCCCCATCGTAGCTGGGGACTTTAAAATGCCATTTTTCGTGCGTTGCTGAAAGCTAAAGAAAGAACGGGATTTTGGATTTGTTGACCGTAATTTTTTTTTAAATATTTTTGGCTTCTAGGGCATTTTTCAAGTCCTGCTCAGCCAACCTCAAAGAGAAAACTTAGTGCTTAACACAAATTTTAATGGCGGTCATCTGACACTGACCGGCATTACCAATTTTCATGAGCAAGCTAAAAACTAATTTTTTTTGAAAAAAAAAAGAATTAAACTATGTGCACAAATACATAGAGTAACCAATTAAGCAAAACAAAATTATTGAATAGTAAAAAATGCCATACTTACACATATTTTCGTACAGCTGAAAAATTTTTTTTTATTTTCCCTTTGGGTCCGCCGATAATTAGGTCTATTCAGCGAAATCTTTTATTCTTTTATTCTGCTATTCTGTTATGAATTTCCATACAAAATTTGAAGCTGTCATAAAATCTTTTATGGATTATAATTTTGGTGTTATAAAATCTGCTAAAAAATCTTTTATGAACTGTCAACAATTCGAACTGTCACAAAATCTTTTACTAATTCCATTTTTGATATTCAGCAAGCCACAATCTGTTATGAAATCTGCTATAAATCTTAAAAGAATAATAGACAAATTTTTTTGACTTTTATCATAAAAGATTTGCAAGTGGAGTGAATTAAAAATGTAAAAATTGTCGTTTTCTCCTGGTAATTTTACTTGAACTCACAGGCAATTTTTGTTAAGTTCAGTCTTTCATTTTTAGCTGTGCTTTTGTATTGAAAATAATCCCGCAGTGATTAGCGTTCTCATTGGACCCGAGAATGGTGATGGTGAAGTGAAATCAAAATAAAAAAAATAGCGAGTTGCATTTGATTTTTTACTTTATACTTTTACTTTATATTTACTATATAAATAAATAAACACAAAATAGTTTTAAATAGTGTTTGTTTTCTATCTTGTTTTGGTGTTGTTGTTGTTAATGTTGTCGTTTTTGAGCTGCTGTTGTTGCTGCTACTAGCGTCGCTCATATTTTTGCTACTGGTTGAGTTGGAACATTGGTTGCAGCTATTACTTGCCCCTTTGTGTTCCCTGAAACTTGGTCACCTATCCGCCGGTCACATCCTTAGATCTTCACAGACTAATAACACCGACGGCAACAGGTTTGTCTAATATTACGTACGGCAAAACGACCCGAAGGTCGGAATTCCAAATAAAATTTAACGCACAAAAGCTTTTTTCTTGCCTGTTGCTTTGTTGTCACTTGATGCTCCAACGAACATTTTATGTGCAGATACTGCAATAAATCCATCAATATGTGCACCCAATCCTTTTTTCACAACATCTCCTTCCCTTAAAATGCAGTCAGGATCATTCTGTTGGCAAAAAGTTACACACACAATATGCTAACTGATACACAGGTTGGAAATGAAATTCCTTTTTTTATATCTTTTTGCTTTTTGTAAACCCATGGAGGCATCAGCAAAACATAGATCGATGACTGCTTTTAATGTTTCATTAACAATTTCGCCAGCCAATTTATATTTGGTCAAACCTAAATCCTCAGCGATGGTTTTCTCTTGGACTTCAACTTCGTCGGCCATTGTTGTTAATTTTTTCGTTCTTTTATCTAAATTCAGAAATTCGTTTGTATAATAAATTGTTAAAAGAATACTTTATATGTATTTAATACCTGATGAAATTATTAAATTGGTAAAATTTATTGTACTTTTTTGCTTTTTTGTATCCATTAACTGATTTGATAGAACAGCTGTTGATTTATAAAAGATTTTAGTTCTGTTTGTTTACATTTTCGTTTTCGAAGTTCCGTAACAGAATTTTATAAACGTTCGAACATCTGAATACCAATTATAAAAGATCTTTTATGCTGAAGGTCTTTTATGATTCATAACAGAAAATTCATAGCAGAATAAAAGATTCGGCAGAATAGGCCTAAATATAAATTCAGGTATGTCAAATTGTCTTATTCGTTCTTCTCTCTCATTTCCGTTCAAAATCGAAACTTATTTCGCATTAGTTAGGCCGAAACTACACTGACCGTGATTAGAACACTCTCCCCTATATTTACTATAATTTCATTTCCCAGAATTCTCTTTTTAAAACAAGTCCAAGGAAATCGTAGTTGCAAATATCTCAACCCATTTTTATTTATACAGTGCGAAAAAGAGTATGGGTCTTTGGTTCTAGAAAAATATTTTCCATGCATACATACTTATAATAAATACATTAATTATAATTGAATATGAATAAGAAATTAAGTGAAAAATTATTTAAAACATTTCGAAAGAACTCTTGGTAAACATGTTTATTACAAACCTGAGAACGTGCCCATATAAGTCTGATTATATCTGAAACCAAAAATTCGTTCTACACTTATAGGTATAGGTAATCATTGTGATTGTAGTAACACCATAATTTCCTCAAAATGATCCTATAAACATTATTCTAAGGCAGGTAAGTTTTACAGATACACCATGCGCTGCACAAAGAGGAAGTTACGGCAGCAAAGTTATTTATCCATATCCTATCAGACTAAACAAAGATTCGAGATTCTAATTCATCAATAAAAAATTTTAATTAATAAAATGCATGACTGGGTCGCACGAACTTGCTCTTGTAGTAAAAGTTTCTTCGAATTTTAAAGATTGAGTGTAATATAAAACACAAAATTAATAAATTATATGCATATGTATTTATTCATTTAATAAATTGAAGAATGGACATTTGAATATGGAAAAAAAGCATAAAATACGTTCTTTATATTAATAAAATAAGAACTTAAAATGTTTTAATCTTAGAATAAAGAAAGCCATCTAAATTCTTGAAAAAAATGTGAATTTTTGCAGAACAAATTTTTAAAACGTTGGAGCGGTTTTCTTAAAAAATAATTTTTTATATATAAAATTTCTTGATATTTTTTAGAAAAAAAAATTGGTAGGCCATTTTTAAGAATATAATAATATAAAGCTAAAACCATAATTTCAAAAATATTCATCAACCCGTTTTCAAAAAAATGATTTTTCAAAAAAAAATTATGAACTATTTTTTAAAAAATCCAAAAAATATTTTTTTAAAAATATTTGTATGCTGTATTATTCACACTTAATAGGACCTCCTATGATTTTGATCAAAATCAGTTGAGCGGTTAACGAGAAAATCGAAAATATAAAAAAACGGTTTTATGGCAGGTACCGTTAATAACGGTTTTTGTTAATTTTTGTTTGTACCAAAATATAGGCCATACCACTACTAGTACACGCAAAAAATTTAAAAAAAAATTATTAGAGCGGTTTTGGAGATAAATAACTTTTTTTAAAATGGTCCTAATGGCACCGTTATTTTTTGAGCTTAAAATAAATGTCGATTTCCCTTCTAGGGAATCATCGAAAAATCTTATGCTCCAAGTTTGAAGAAAATCGCTTCAGTGATTTAGGCTGTAGGCCGAGGTACAGACAGACATACAGACATACAGACATACAGACAGACGGAATTGCGGGACCCACTTTTTTCGTGTCCTCTATCATCGTAATGTCAAGTTTGATTATTATCTCGAGTTCTATTTTTTGCACGAATCCATAACTTGCCCTATAGTTCCTATATCGTAAGTAAAAATGTATATCTACGAGGTACTGTAATAAATGTTTTAAAAGGTTTTTTTTTATTTTTGAAAAATATGCAAGAATGACTTACGAAGTACTGCACTTTAACCGTGCGTCGATATGTAGGTAAATAAAAAAATATTTAAACAAAAATAAAATACATTGATCTTGCCGTTTCTAAAACGACAGCACTGTTCGGGATATAAAAAAGCGCTGAATCACTAGCCATTCGCTTCTTATCTTGGTCGTCTAGTGAAATAATTGTTGTTGTAAGGTCGCAGCAATTTCGTTTTGCATGTCGGAAACTTGTTTATTTTCATTAAATTGAATTTTAATGATTGAAATTTTGGCGTTGTTATGGTATGAAGAGGATTTCATATGAGTTTTTCTATATCGGCGCGCGGTGATTTAAATATCTTTTTATAAAAACGGATTTTTTTTTAACATGGTTATGTTTTTGTTCACTGCAACTAATTTGTTTTGCATTTTTTGCGCATTTTCTTCATTGAATATTTAAGATAAAAGAGAATTTATTGATAATTCTCATTTGGCTCTTTTAGTCGTAGATAATGTTGAAAATTTAAAACAAATAGGTACCTCCATATGTAAATTTTATTTCTGGACGTTTCGATGGTTGTTGAATGAGAATTTGTATTTATAAACTCGCAAGCATCTTTAATAATTCAACAACTTGGTCAATTCACTCTTCAATAAAAGAGATATACCTACCTAATAAAATTAATTTTTCTTTGAGGCTTTTCATCTAAATTATTGATAGTGCTTTCATCGACTACACTGTTTTTATACTTGGTTAAGGTGAGCCCAGCTGAGTAAAAAGTGAGTGATTTTACATTTAAGAGTTAAATTGTTTAGGCCGAATGGGTTTAAATATGAAGAAGATGAAACTAATACTTATTTTTTGTTCGAAGTCGAAGACACAAACAACGAATTTATAATGAAATACTTATACATACATCCCTTAAACGCTAAATTTGGTGAGATAAAGTTATATGCGCTCGCTCCCTATTACTTGTCACAGACCATTACACATTTTTTAATAAGAATTACAAGTCTTATCTTGCGGCCAGCCGTTGTTTGTCAGCAGGTTTACTGGCTGAACAGAATAGAATGACGGAACTGAAGCCGCAGACGGAACTGGAAGAGCTGTCAAAAAGTGTCGTACGTTATTTTTTTTACATGCCCACAATACAGCTGTACAGCTTTGAAAGTATTTTGAAGAAAAACAAAAGAATATTATTGTGTACAAGCTCAAAATTCACATTTTTTGTTTCCAATAATTTTCCTTTTAATAAATAAATTTTTTCGCGATACAAATAACCACAATATATTTTTCCGACCCAAAAAGTTGTTTTTTTTTCTTCATACAATTTGAAACGTCAAAAGTGCCGTACGTGAAAAGTTTAAAGTTGGTAAACTCTTCCGTCTGCGTCTGCAGCTCCGTATGCGTCTATACGTTCCGTTGTGTTCGCAACATTGAATTTGCGTGTATTCAATATTTTGACAGCTATTCCAGCTCCGTCTCCGGTTCCGTCTGCGTAACCATTCTGTTCAGCCAATAAATGGAAACAAATGCAAATCCTTGTGCAAAATTGTGGCCAAAGTTGTTCTTTGAAGATTAAGCACATGAGCACGGCGTCGAATTGAGGTTGATATAGATTGTTTTGAACACTTCCTTGAGCAGCAGAAATGTTTTCAGCCGATATTGCAGGTCGTTGTGGTCAATGCTTGGGCCTATCACCTACAGACCCTCTTTCTTCGAAATCATTCACTACACGATAAATAGTGCGTTTTGTTGGCACGTTGTTTCTCCCAAAAATTTCACGTAACTTTCTCTTCGTCACAGAAAATCGATGATTAAATTTGATAAAATGTTTTAACGATTAAAACGCGCTGGTTTATCGAATATTTTTCCATAATAAATTTGCCACGTGTCTACTTCACGACTGCCAAATATGAACTGTCGAGACTAATGTTTACCAAAATGGCGCCAAAACAAAGTAGTATACCTTCCCGGCGGACACCCTGTTTATACATTTATGTACAACGTATTCTATTAGACTTAATAAAAGAACAAAATGTGTGTACATTTCTATTTCAGATAGTGATTTGTTAATCCGTCAAAATTAGTGAGTTAAAATTTTTGAACAACGAATAAAATATTTGTACAACTGGCCCTTAAAAGTTTTAATTTTGTTCAACAATTTGGATAACTCGAAGTCTTGATAAGTTCGAAATATCGAAGTTTGACTGTACAACAATTTTGGCTTTTTTGAATTTACATACATTTGAATTTTTACATGCTATTCGGCTACTGCCTCTTGCGAGGAATTGACAAATCCTCCAAGAGTATCTCCTGTCACAGAAAAGTGCCGCTCGTTAGCCGTTCGGATTCGGCAATAAACTGTAGGTCCCCTCCATTCCTGCAGACACGCATACAGGAATGGTTGAGAGTTGTAAGTCACTAGGCCCTAGTTCTTCATGAGCTGTTGTGCCATCAAATTTATTTTTTATTTATTTATTCTGCCAGGCGAATATCGTAAAAATATCAGCAAAGGCATTTGTAAAAAAAATCACAGTTTAAATACGACTTAACATTTAACTTTACTAAGTGCCAGTTGTACAATCGTGGTTTAAATTTTGATCCGTGGTTCAGGAATTTTAACTCGCCGATTTCGGCGGGTTAACTGAGGTTCAACGATGGTTCAAGGTTCTAATATGCACTAAGGGCCAGTTGTACAAATACTTGATCCGTGGTTCAGGAATTTTAACTGACCAATTTCGGCGGATTAACTGTGGTTCAACGATGGTTCAGGCATGTAATTGGCTTTTAGTCCATATTAGAACCTTGAACCATCGTTGAACCTCAGTTAACCCGCCGAAATCGGTGAGTTAAAATTCCTGAACCACGGATCAAAATTTAAACCACGATTGTACAACTGGCACTAAAAGCCAATTACATGCCTGAACCATCGTTGAACCACAATTAATCCGCCGAAATTGGTGAGTTAAAATTCCTGAACCACGGATCAAATATTTGTACAACTGGCCCTAAATGTTAGTACTTGCAACATAATTTATTTATTAACTTGAAATGGAATTCTCACGTTGGGAAAGGCAAAAATAGAATGGCTACCAGGCTTTCAGCTTTCGGCGAAAGGGAAGTCCCCTTTCAGTATCGTGAAAGGGAAGTACCCTTGCATTCGACATTTAGATTTCAGCTTTAGGCGCGTTCCAATTTTCTTGTTACAAAGTGTATCGGAATGATACATACACTGCTGATTTACACACGCTAGAAATATTCGAACGCGAATTTTTAAACAAAAATTATTCTTTTATTTTAAATTAACGGTACCTCCCGTACAACTGATTTTATACCCGTTAAAGAAAGTATGATTTTTCTCGAAAACGACTTTTACGATTATGATTAGAAATTTTAGTGTATAATAATGTCAGCAAACTCTACCATTTAGCATAAATAAAAACTGAATTTAACATTACCTAATATTAAATTACATTTCTTACGTAAAAGCTTTTAACAAGTTTTAAATAAAATAATATTAGGTACATATTTTCAAATTTTTTTTAAGAAAATTTGAAATTTCAAAAATTTAGATGATTTTATTTTATAACATTAATGAATTATTTTTTTCTTAAAAATGTTTACCAAATTCTATATTTATTTAAGAACATACATATGTAAATAAAAAATATATTTTTTTTAAACCTGTACTTAAGTTTTTTTCTCATAAATTATTATTTGTCAGATAAATCAAATGGTGTTGGGTCATAATATGGTCTATAACCATTGGTAACTGATCTCTATCATTAACTGGATAGCATATACATATGAGAAAGTTGACACCATTTGTAGAATTGTTATAATGCGTGCGTTTTATTAGTAATTCAAAGCTAGCGCAGCAATACAAGTTCAATAAAACGCTATATTCACTTCTATGTCCACTCTATTTATTTGGCTGTGTTCATATGCTTTTGTGAGTGAAAAACAAACTACTCTACCGACATTCAGGGTTCAAGTCCACACTATTTGTCCACTTTTATATTCACTAATTTACTGGCTTATTTATCGGCACTTTTGGTTTTGTTATTGTTCACCAAGGGAAATTTTACTCGGCTAGCTATAAAATTGGCAATAAAATGCACCTATTGGTGAATGAAAAAGTGATAACCTGAAATATTTCAGGCATTCTAGGTTTCTGAGATCACTGAGATCCCTGCATTCTAAGAAATCTAAACGCAACTTTACCCCAAAGTTCCGAGATTTTTCTTTTAAAAACCCGCAACTTAAATTATTCACCGTTTCTATTATTTTATTTGTATGTTAATCAAATTTACAAACAAAAGATTTTTCTTTTGCCATTTGTTTCGATAAATCCTTTTCTGGTTTCTGGTCCACTTCTATTATAGTGACAGAGGAGAATTTATGAGCTCACAGGAATTTGAACTGGCCTTTTTGATATTTTATTTCGACACTATTTCTTATTTCGGTTGTTTTTTTTATGTTTAACAATTTTGCAAATAAACAAAAATAAACTTTATACAAATATTATGCAATATATTAGCTGAAGTTTTAAGCAAGTTGAAAAAGATAAGAAAACATACTAAAAGTTCCTACACACCTCTGTATTTATTCGATTGTGTACTTAATGCCGCATCCACTGGACATAAACGATTCACCCACATGTTCATCGCCACGATAAAGACAAACAAGGTATTCTGATATTGGAACTGTGACGTCACAATCATCTGGTTTTGTTCGGAGAGGTAAAATATTATTTCATTTCATTTCATTTTTTTTTATTTTTGTTGTTTTATTTTTACAATTTAGACCAGCTAAAAATAATTTCTTTAAATGCTGAATTCTAAATAATAGCCTTCGTTTAAAAAAAGAAAATAATACTAAAAATTGACTATGACGTCACAAAAAAGACAAGTTATGGCGATGTGGGTGTAATGAACATACCTTGTTTATTGTGGTTCATCACTTGTTCATTTTTTTGTTTGGCTTAGACGTCAAAGTGTGGAGCTACCAGATTGTAATCTTCAAAAGGAATTAAAAAAAAAACTGTTATATAAATTTAAGGAAATGCACTATCCAGCGTATTATAAAGATCAGTGCTATTGGTCATATTTTAAAATATATCACGGCACCGTTCTCGCAACTTAGTGACAAAATTTATATTTTTATTAATTTATGGTATGAGAAACTTATAAAAATCCTTTTTTTTTTTCTTTCAGAATATTCAAATTATCAAAATATGTCTTTGGAACATGTTTCAATTGACAGCGAAACAAATAATAGTCCATCTGAAATCGAGGTAAACACTTCATTGATTTACGTCTGGCATGAAATATTTATATTATTATAAATTATAATTTAGAATTATATCCCAGTTGCCTTTAGGTAGGAAAAAGAAGGCTACAACATTAACGGCCCCTGAAGAAGTTTATTTTGAAAGCTTGTTAAATATTTTAAAAAATGGCAGTGATGAAGAATTTCTAATTGAATACAGCTCAACAAATTCACTCAAAAATTACAATGACATTCAAATAAAATTGTTCATTCAAGCAATTGACAAGAACAGCGGTATAGATCTAATTGAGAAAATTTTATACAACGTTACTGACATCAATTACATCAGAGGACTTGGCGATACTAGAAAAGATGACACAACAATTATTGAGGATGTTTGTCGGGCGGGAAATCTTGCGGCTTTTAGAAAACTATTGAGTCTCAATCACTTGAAATTGCCCACAACTATGGAAATTCTACTTATATTCATTAATTCTCTAAATGAAGATTTGTTCGACAAATGGTTTGAAATTCTTTATGCTTTTGATGAATTTGATGTGAATGGAGATAATATGAACGAGACGCCATTATGGTTTGCTAACTATGTAGGCAAAAAAAAAGTGATGCGAAAACTTCTTGAGGCAGGAGCATACATTGGAAGTATTATTAAACAAAGCAAATCTAAAGACAAATGTCCATTCGATCCGAAAGTTATTGAGGAATACTTTGATTCTTGTATTGAAGGACAATTATTGACAGATATGTATTTGTATCCTGATCACATAGCGTTCAATTATAAAAATCTTGTGCCCCCCAAATCACAGCCCGATCTTAACGAAATGCTGCCAATTATGCTCTTTGCAAAATCCAAAGAACATATACATCTTCTAAAACATCCACTCATCATAAGCTTTATGGCTCTTAAATGGCAACAAATTTCAAAATTCTTATACGTACATTTCTTCTTTTATTGCTTTTATCTTACTTCCATTGTATCTTACATCGTTTTGACAACACGGAACAAAAAAGAAAGTGGCTTTACAAAGTCAATTTGGTGGCTTACAATTTTCGGAACTGCATATCTCATAATTCGAGAGGCAATACAGTTTAGGTCCCCCAAAAAATACCTACAAAAAACTAGCAACTACTTAGAACTGCTTCTGATAATCTTTTCCATATTGATCATCACAATGAAATCAGTAGATAAGGAAATAGTTGTGTTTGGAATAATTCTAATTACTCTTGAGTTTTGGATTATTGCTGGAAGTTTATCAATTTTATCATTTTCAACACATATGCTTATGCTGAAAGAAGTATTAAGAACTTTTCTTAAGAGCTTTTCATTGTATGCGATTTTCGTTTTTATGTTTGCCTTATGTTTCTTTGTTCTCTTTGGACCTGAGAATAATTTTGAAAATTTATTAAAATCAGTTGTCAAAACGATGGCAATGGTTGTTGGAGAGTTGAACTTCGAAGATTTGAACTTAGAAGGTTTTTGCAGTTATATTCTGATCGTGCTGTTTATCATCTGTATGACCGTTGTTTTGATGAACCTGCTCAATGGATTGGCTATTAGTGATATTCAGGTAAGTCCTTATTCTGCTTTTCTTCTGCGGTACGCTGTTCGATGAGCGAAATTTATAATTGTAGCAGATTATTTGGAGAGATCTCCCCACAGAATTAATTGCCTGTACCATTAATTGTGTGCGGAAAAGTGACATTTGGTCTCTATTCGTGTTTGTATTTGTTGCTTCTTTCATCACAACAACGCTTCTGTGATTTTTATGCGCTTTTTTTTTCTAACGGTGACACTACTTTCAAGGGGTTATTTTTCGTTGTGGCTTTCATAAGCATTCCGTTGTCATGTTGCAGACCAACTAAAAATTTCTTTTCGTATCAGCAGCTGTATGTATAAGATGTATGTATGCTAACTTTTCAATGAAATGATATCTTTAACGAGAAAACCAAAAACTGTACTAAAATTCACTGCAAATGCATTGATTTCGCAATCTATTATAGAGTTCGTAGAAATCACTAGTTCCAAAAAATTTCATACTTGGAGACGATAGTTACACTACATACTGTAAAATCTCTTAAGGCCATTTGCTGAAACAAAACTTAAATACCTATTTAAGTACAACATAAGAGCTTATATGACAATTTACGCTGAGGAAAAAGTGAAACATAAGCGTTTAAGTTGAACATAATATTTAAGTTTCGTTTCAACAAATGGGCCTTAAGTATTTGTAGTTTACTGAAAGATTATAAATTTTTTACATGAAATATTAGATACGATACGAATTTCTTTGAAATTTTAGTACCAGTGAGTAGGCGATAAATTTTTTTGGTTTTTGTAGTGAATTTCACTCTCTGTGTGTAGAAAACGCATGCTTACATTCTGAAACTGTATATAACGTTAATCATAATTTATTTTTGGTTTTTCTAACATATCAAATACTAGCTTTAAAAGAACATTTGATACTCTATTTATTTTGAAGCGTTTTGTACGCCAGAAATTAATTACATAGCTTGTGCTAAAAAGTAAAAAATGTTAAAAAAAAAAAATAATTTCTAATGTTTTCTTTTAATTTGGCAGGCCATAAGACAACAAGCAGAGCTTAACGAATTAATTTGGCGTGCTAAATTTTTAAACAATCACGATTCCAAATTATTTTTCAAACATCACGATGGAGACAAAAATTCCTATTGCGATTTCCCCCGCGCTCACCTATCTCTTTTTACAAATGATATTATCTTACGACGTTGTTGTAAGAGGAATTATGGGAATAAAAAACATACAAAAACAGAACAGCGACAGCGCATTTGGTTAAGATTACTTGAAGCAGCAAATAATGTTTGGCAGACCATTGATTTGTGGATGGAAAATAAAAAAACAGCAGTAGATGTTGAAACAAAACAAACTATTATACGAAATATATGGAATATAAGGAATAAAGACAGTTCAACAATCAACGAAAAGAATCAGTTAGAAAGCTTTCGGCAGACAGTTGAAAAAATAGAAAATAAAGTTGTAAATATGTACGAGAAATTACTAGAAATTCAACAGAAGTCAATAACCATTGAACAGAATGTACTAAATATTGATAATCGAGTGCAAAATATTGAACAAAATTTACAAAATATTGAAAAACGAGTACAAAATACTGAACAGAATGTAAAAAATATTGGAAATTTATTGAAAATCAAGAACAAAATGTTGAACAAAAATTTGAAGATATTGAACAAGAGCAACAAAGCATTGGAAAGAATGTTGAAAAAAAATTGATAAAACTGCAAAATGAAATCAGATGCAGAAGTTCCATATCTTTCTGAAAATAGATGCCTGCCATTTTCCTGAATTTCTTCTTTAAATTTTTCTTTTAAAACGAGCCAAAGAAATTTTTGTATAAGTCACTCATATCCCGACACATTTTAATGTATATGTTACCGTAAAAAGCCGAAATAATGAAATTCTTGAATCCTGCCTCACTATATACATAGGAGACATTCGAAGTTTCTTTAAATCCAGATTCTTTAAATGTAAAAGAAACTTTGCATAATGAATAATAAGACACATAAAAATATTTTATTTAGTATATTTCGGATCAAATATAATTACTTGGATAGTTAAACAATAAAATAAAAAAGAAAAACAGATCGCAGTGTAATAGAAAATATAAAAAGAAAATCCAAACGCATAAGGGCAGTAGATAAAAAAAAAAACGTTTTGCTAAAAAATTGGGCCTGTCTTCTTTATGGAAAGGTCATCAAATATTATATTGATTGTTCATATATATTTATAGATACTAGAGTTATTAATTATAATAAATAAAAATTTGTAACATTTCGATAGTATAAAGAAACTTGGAAAACGATTCACAATTGTTTTTTCAAAAAAAAAAAAAAATAAACAAATGACTTTTTCGAAATATTCAAATAACCTTAAAAAAAACCGCTATTATCTGCGGTATTATATATGTTGTGATCAAAAGCATAGCCTATTTTAAAAATTTCTTCTTATTTCAAAAATAACATCCAACTATGTATTTGCATATAGGAAATTTTAAAACTTTGAATGGAAAAAGGAAAATATTTCTGGAAGCTGGAGCCTAAGCAGATGGTCGGATTTGATTTGATTTTACATTTGAATTTTTACATGCGATTCTGCCAGAATTGGCTAGAATCCCCAATTTCCAATAAAATTAAATACGACTTAATATTTAAGTTTATTGAATGTTAGTAGATACTAGTTCAATTTATACAAAATTTAAAGAGCTCAACATTAACAGTAAGATGTTTCAAACAAAACTGCAGTCTGTAGAACTGAATGAACCATCTTTTCGTCTTCGTCACACGAAGATACTAGTTGCTGGAGATTTTTTTGACATTTTCTTTAAATCTCCTTAAAGGCCTTCCACACTATCTCACTGAGTATTAACACATGTCAAAAAAGTGGGAAGTAAATCGTGTATAATAGTGTGGAAACAAAATATGAAATCACATCCCACACGACTTGACAGCCCATCTCACACAATTTGACATGTGTTAATACATGAAAATTTTTAGGATTGGTTCTAAAACCATCACACATTCTATCCCACTTGGGGGTTTGAGGTTATGGTGAATTGATTTTTTGGATTCAGGTGTGGAAGCAAAATATGAAAATCGTTTTCTTCACACAAATTTGGCAGTCGTAAGTAATTCTATCACACTTTTTTTTTGACATGTATTAATACTCGATGGGATAGTGTGGAAAGGCTATTAACAATATCTTGTACCTTTCACACGAAGATACAAAATAGGAGGAGACTTGCTGTATTTTCCTTTTAAACTGGTTGAATCACTGATCTCTATAAAACACTCACTGGATAGTGGATTCATATAAAAATTTTGAAGCAAATTGAAGGAAAATTATAACTGTGAGAGGTCCGTCTTACGTAAGATTTTTTTTATTATATATAACATTATAACAGTTATTACAGTTTAGATTTGGCCGCGTTCAATCCATTACGTTAACATCTGACAATTCAGATTTCTGAATTTTTGCAGCTTCTAAATGGCCAGCTGTCATAAAAAGTTAGATGAATTTAAGTGACTTTTAGTTACGTTTAAGCCTTAACTACATTGGCCACTTTTTGCAAAATTACAAAAGTAAAAATATTTCTTTCCAGCTAGCGCAGTTGTTTTGTGAAAAAGAATATACACCTTTTATTTTTAAACCAAAATTTAGGCTTTATGCATCATTTTTATAAGTTTTCCTGTGAGAAACACTATCCCAAAATGAGTTTCAAAATTTTCACTTTTGTACTTTTTCACTTTCTTGGCTTATGTAGTTAAGACTTTATTCGTAAATTTCAGACAAGAAAATTTCATCTGGAAATTCGGATGACAGTTGTTTGTGGTGGGGGAAGTGTAAAAGAGCTGAAGTGCTATAACTTTTTGTTAATTATTTAGTGAAGCTTTGAATAAAAGGAATGAATTTCTTACAAAAGTGTTCCCATAATTCTCCATCGGATTATTCTGGAACATTCAAGTTAAAACAAATTACTGCAAAATAACATACAATTTTAATGAAATTTAATGTTGCTAATCTTTTTACATAAAATTTCATCTACAAAGCTCCTGATAAATTATCAATTAACGAATATATAAAGTTCTCTTTTATTTCGCTTCAATGAATATTCTATAAGTAAATACAGGAATTTGACACAATGGCTTTTGACTGAAATTTCAGATTGTTTTTGCGTTCAACGAAAAATATTTGAAATTTCAGATTCTGAAATTAAAGAATTCCTGATGAACGCGGCCATTTTTTTGTTTGGTTATGCGGGTACGAATACGAAAACAATTTCAATTCAATCTATCTCTTTCTTTCCTTTTGTTAAAAAAAGACACAAACTGTGTGGGAAGTACAAGAACTGTCAAACTCAATTTTCTTTAAAAAAAAACTGTTATACATATAGAGAATCAACTATCCAGTGTTTTATAAGAGATCAGTGAGTTGAATGCACACAAACGTAGTGTGAAGAGAAAAAAAAATCTACTGGTTGGAATTGCGTACAGTGATTTGTGATCATCACATTTATGACAGTCACATGTGATTGGATTTGATTTTCCGTCTGCGTAAAGTGATCACAAAAAAATTGTTGAAAATTGATATCACTTTAAGAGAAATGGTACAAAACACTTACGTTGCTTACGTTTGTCATAATTTTGTTTTGTTTTGTCTGATTTTTTTTTTTGTTGGCTTTTGTGTTTATAAAGTGTGTTATCTATTCTTTTAATTTTTTTTATATAATATATATCTTGTTTTTATATGATTTATTAAAGTATTATTTCATGAGTGAAAAAATTAAATATATGTACTTATTTGTGAAACAAAAGTAAAAAAAAAAGTTCTCTAGAGTGGGAAAATATTAATTATTAAATGCTTAAACCATTGAAAAATAAAAACAACTCTGTTATTTCATTGAATATAAATTAATTCAAAAATCTTTGACTTGAAGATGCAAAAAATAATAAAATTTTACATGAAAGTGATAGCAAAATAGCTGTCACAGAAATTAGTCACAAAAATGTGATTGTCACATGTGACAATCACCTTACGCAGACGTAATTTGTGCATAATGACTATCACTGATCACAAATCACCTTAGCTAATTTGTTGACCGGGGAGATTTCGTTTACCCCTCTTTCTTCCTGCCCTTCTCGCCCATGAAGTGATTGTTGCCGGAAACTCAGTTGCCTTGTGTGAAAGGGGACTTAGTTATTTAAAAACAAAATTCGTATCACAAATTTATGATTACTAACATATTTAAAAGAAGCATTATAGTTTAAGCTTTTTCCAAAATAACAATTATAATTAATAAGGGCAAATGGCTCAATAGTGAGTTGTAGTAAACCTGTAGCTAACCAGTGGAAAACTGAAAACTGCAATCAAATCAGATATGCATTCCTTTCTCATGTGTCGTACCTACTTATAGTAAGTTTTACTGCTTTTATAAGAAAAGCATTGGTGTAGTTAAAAAATGTTAGAGGTTTTATTTTAACCAACGAACAACATTATCATTATGGCGAAAAGTCAAAAAAAATGGTTCTAGTTGCTAAACTATTTCGTTTTTTTTGTATTATAAGCAGTATTTTGTATGCATATCATAAAATATTAATTATAAATTCATTTTTTTGTTGTTATTTTTTTACGTGTAAAAATCTGTTCAGCTAGCCTTTATTTACTTTTTCAAAGAACACTGCTTATATTATTAAAATTTGCTGCGCAGATCGATGTTCAAAGGGTAGATACGTGGATTCAAGAGGACACAATAAGCATATACAAGCTCTGTCTATGAAATCCTGCTCTCACCTCCTAGTGGTGAACATCGGGTGCCTGATACCTTTAACAGAAGATGGGGTTCCAATCCTTGCGGACGGTTTTGTTTTAGGTGGGAGCAAACTATAGAGAGGGGGGGAAGGTGTTCCCACTAAGGCACTTCTCCTTTATCCAGGCGGCAGTTCCAGTCAGGTTGAACTACTTAGTGAACACCTTTTATGGGCTACTACGACATATTCGTAGCTCAGCCCATCGCCCACTAGGCAACTTTTTGTTGCTAGCCCCAGCAACTTTTTGTTGCTCCCAATCCAATTATATTAGCTAATATGGGAGAGCGCTCACTAGGCAACTTTTAGTTGCGCAACTTTTTGTTGCTCGGAGTTGCTCGCGGAACTTTTTTCCCTGCAACTTTTTGTTGCTTACCATCGCTCACAGGGCAAATTTTTGTTCAACTAAAAGTTGCCCAGTGGGCGATGGGCCTAAAGGTCTGATCCTCCAGGTCGAGGGTCGATGTCCATACGCTTCACGTGTCCCGCCCAACTCAGCCGTTGTGTTTTCAGCTTTTTGACCAGGTCGACACAGGCTGAACCGAAAAAATTTTCCTTTCAAAGCACCCAAGCAGATTCACATCCGTTTTTGACAAAGCCCCATACAGCAGGACCGGAATGATAGGGTCTTATATAAGTTGTCTTTTCAAATACCCTGCTATAAAATTAGATCTTCACTTCCAAAAAAAGAATTTGCGTATTTCCTAAAAAGGGACCACCTTAAATATGAACAATATTTGTTTTTATGCGGTAGAATTCAGGTTTTGTGAATTACTCGAAAAGTCTAATTTTTTTTTTTTTTTTTTTTGAAGAAATGCGAAGACAAAATGTAGCCCTTTCAAATTTTATACAAAAAACTCATTTTGTTACAGAGTTAGCCGGTGTGGTGTGGAAAACAGTAAATTAAAGCAATAATAATAATAAAGTAATTAAAGCAAAAGGGAAAGTTTTAGAGAAACATATTTGGTCGTATTTATTAGATAGTGCCTAAGTATTTCGAAATAGTCGGAGAATGCTTTATTTAATAAAGAAAAATAGGTTCAGACAATCAATTACGTTGTCTAAATAAGTAAGATACAAAAAAAAAGTTAACTTTAGCAACAATTAAAAATGTTTTTTTTTAAAACATGGACGACTGTCTAAAGTTAGACACCGTTTATAAGTACGACCAATTGTTTCAATTTTTCATTTTCTTTATTATTTTTAATGATACCTATTGCATAAGCTAAGCACCACATATTATGTACAAATAAGGCTCTCCACCAAAATTCTGCTTTATCGGAATCTGTTTTGTTTGTCTTTTTTTTGGGATAACAAATTTTTACAAATTTTTTAGCTACAGTGGATTCGAAAAAAAAATCGAGGTCGAAAACGGCCCTAAAATTTGTGTGTATAGGTATGTACAGTACACACTATAATTGTAGGCATTTGTGTCTGTATTTAGGTAAATAATTTTCACGACTGGATCGCACGAACTTTCTATTGTGGTTAAAAGCTATGTGGCATACATTTTAAACAAATTTTGTATTGAAAAAATAGGAATAAAACAAATAAATACATCAGGGCAGGAGTACCTAAAGGATCCAAACTAGGAGCATTTCTTTTTAGCATTTAAACCACAGATAGAACGGAGAACACGCAAGAAACGAGCATAAAATTATGTGCTGAAGACTCCACTTTCCACTATGATGCATACGACCGATGCAACGTCTCCATCACCAGAGATTGCGACTCGTATAGGAAACAGGACCACGTCAACGTCACCAACCATTGCAAGATCAACGCAAGCAAGACGAAACCCAACATAACAACTGTATGGAAGGTACCGTTAATTTCGGCTGTAAAAATAATTTTTGTTTTAAATCTGCGAAATAATGTTAAAAAACCTTTTGGTGCTAAGTTAAAAAAAATCGAAAAACTCGTTATCAGAGTACATAACCCATGTGTTTTTTTTTTTTTTTTTCATCTTTGAGTCATTAGTCATTACAGTAGCAAAGCTTACTCACACAAAAAATAAATATAAGGCTTCAAAAAAAATTTAAAAATTACATTTTCTAATGTGTTAAGAATGTGTGATAAAAATTTTTCATATATAGGTACCTACTATAAATTTTTGAAAATGTTGACTATATCATCAAAGTTTACTTAACGTATGGTTTTTGTTCTTCAGATTTCAGTTAACCTTCAATTCTCTAACAGCTAAGAGTTAATTTATTTTACAAAAAGAAAAATATACAAGTAGAACATTTTATATTTCTGATTTTCATTTAGTGCTTCTTCTTTGAATTTAGAAATTCTGTGTATGTATTCAAAAATTTGCTTTCTACTTTTAAGCCAAGCCGAAGCCAGTTTGTTTTGTTTATATGATGCAGCAAAGGGATTTTTAAATTTGTTCTTAAATTTGTGCTTGTATAGTATATGTATAATATAGAGATGAAAAAGTAGAACTTAAATTTAATCGTGATTAAGATTATTGTAGCCCAGTAAAAATTGACTTTTTCAAGGAAAAACTTTATATACATAGTTGAGTAGTAGACGTTGGCATGATGTTTAGTGCGATGGACTGTCATGCCGATGGTCTAGGTTCGATCCCCAGCCTCGTTCAACTAATAATAATATAAACAAAATGGCTATTGATGCCTCTTGCATCATCTATCTATTTCTTGATGGATAGCTTGAATCGACTTGATTATAGAACAGGGTTTATCAGGGCGTGCTATAGCTAAAAAAAATTGAAAGAATTTTTCATGAGAGGATTAACGGCCATATTATTGACTTTCTTAAAAGCTAGTTTTACTAAAAAGCTAGTTCTATAGGGGTTTTAAGTTTTAAATTTTTCAAAAAAAAATATTGATTTGATTTAGATGTCAAAATATGTATGAATATTTTGATTTAGATGTCAAAGTAATAAAAATTAGTGAAAAACTTAAAACTCGAAACCTGAATAGAACTAGTTTTTGCTCAAAACTAGCTTTGAAGAAAGCCAACAATATGGCCGTAAGAAAACGTATATTAAGAAATTAATTTACAGACCAATTTCGTTGCTAATATTTTGATATTTTTCCGTCGGCTGTTTTGGTCAGAATAGTTTTAGTAATGAAACAAATGTGCTATATTTACTTTTTCTCGTCGATTAAGAAAACGGCAACAACAACGCCTCTGGGAAACAAATACAATGGTCGGAAAAAGTATTTTGACAAAAAAAATCTTAAGCCTTAACTACATAAGCCAAAAAAGTGAAAAAGTACAAAAGTGAAAATTTTCAAACTCATTTTGGGATAGTGTTGCTCACTGGAAAACGTATAAAAATGATGCAGAAAGCTTAGATTTTGGTTTAAAAAGAATTGTGTACATTCTTTTTCACAAAAAATTTGCGCTAGCAGGAGAAAAAATATTTTTACTTTTGTAGTTTTGCAAAAAGTGGCCAATGTAGTTAAGGCTTAATATATTAATTTGTATAATTTTTTTTTCCGTCGGCTGTTTTGGTCACAATAGTTTTAGTAATGAAACAAATGTGCCATATTTACTTTTTCCCGTCGATTAAGAAAACGGCAACAACAACACCTCTGGGAAACAAATACAATGGTCGGAAAAAGTATTTTGACAAAAAAAAATCTTATATATTAATTTGTATAATTTTTTTTATTAAGAAGAAAAATCTGGAAAAAATATATAATAATGGTTTAGCCATGAGTTTCTAAAAAAAAATTAATTAGTTGTTAGTAAATTATTTTGCCTGGTATTGATTTTACCAGATTTTTGAGAGTTTGCAGAGAAATTTCGTTCCATATAGGCTTTCGACCTCAGCGATTGTCTCTTCGCGCGTTCTTGTCAAACATGGACTTCTTTTTCGCTTTATATAGGCCCACATATTTCCTATTGTATTAGATTCAGGGCTTTTAGGTGGCCAATCTAATGTATTTACACCAACTTCCTTTAGAAAATTGGTTATTATCTTGGCTTTGTGACAAGGTGCGTTGTCTTGTTGCAAAATAAATGACTGTCGCACAGTGGGCCCTACATATGGAAAGTCATACCCAAAACTAAGAAATTAATGTGTCATGTATAAAAGTGAAATAAAACCCTAGTAAGGTATATTTTTATTTATATTTCGTCTACCAACATCTAAATATCTTCACTATCGAACATTTTTTATCAGTTGTAGTTAAAATTCCGCATAAGGCTCATGGGTGTGTCAGATGAAATGAACATTCCATTAACTATGTCGTTATCGTTTTTCTTTGAAACAAAACTCTCTATATGACTTAAAATCTGTAGTGCGCGGTTCTTTGGTCTCTTCACTCAGCGAAAATTACTGTGTTTTTCGTAAAATATTGGACCCAAAATAGAACCGTAGTTATTTTTGTGTACATTTTTGATTCTTGATTCTTATTTTATGATAAATTAAACAAATAAGAAGAAAAACGCCAACAGTAAAAGAATTATAGTTTTCGTATTCGTCGACTATATTGTATGATGACCCTTAATTGAAATGCGTTTTGCCCAGGCACGAGTTGAACCCATAAGTTAGATGTTTTCGTATCTTTTAAAGACGCAATGTTTTGAATTTAACTAAATATTCCTAGAATAGTATAACTTACACAACTCTTGTCCTGTAGATTTTATCATTGTCAATAATCATCGACCAAAATATTGCGTCCTAGAAGGGTACGGCAGCATCTAACTGATGAGCGCAACTATTGTGCCTGGGCGAAGCCCATTTCAACCAAAAGTCATAAAAACATTTTAAAGATTAAAATGAACATTTATTTCAAGTTTCATTAACAGGTCATTGAATCTAAAAAAATTTTAGGATTGTTTTTATACTGTCACGCTTAAAAAAAGTCATCATTGATAAAAGTAACTATAACTTTGTTCAAAGACGTTGCATCATTTTGATTTTAGTCTCATTGGATTCAGCGTTAAAATCTACCCCAAAATCATGTGCCATATGCTAAGATTGTACCAAAAAAATATTTCAGATAAAAAACATCCTCTCCCATCCCTTGCCTCCGTCTTTGAAAGCGACCATAAAAAAGGCGAACACGGGGATTTCGGGGAACTTTGGGTATGCTTGAGGAGGTCAAATTCTGCGTCGACACCAATCATTTTATATTATACTGATTGCTTTTTTGACCCTAGAATTCGTATACTCCGAAAAATCATGTTAAACAATATCGGAAAATAAAATTATTAAAAAAATTCGCGCAACCCACTTTTGCTTTCGACTTCAGTTTGTTATAAAAGAATAACTAGTTCATAAATGTGCATAAACAGTTTTAAAAGTTCGTTGCGCAATTCTGAAATAAAGTGAAATTAATTTTTTTGACTTAATGTTCTCCTCAAAATGAAATATTTCCCGTTAGAGATATAAATTTGATTACGAAAAATGTTTAATAAATTCATTTTACCTTGATCCATGTAACATATAACTTGGTTTTTGCATTTGTTGCACAACACAACAACTAAAAAGCCTCAAATGAGTGATAAAAACACTGTAAAACACTTCCCGGCATTGAAATCCACTACTTCGGAGAAGGTATTTGGCTGTGGTAAGTACCTTCAAAGTAATTTAAATGGGACCAAAATATGTCGGAATATGTAATCAACAAAAGTAATAACAAAAACATCGAACGGTACTGTTTTCCATTTTAGAGTTTTGGGCACGGCTCTGGTAGAGCGGGTCCCAAAGTGGTCGTCCAATCAATTCGTCACCTGAAGTAAAGGTGAAACAAGTGAAAATAAAGTTCAAGAAATGTCAGAATGATTTCTTAGAAGATCTTATAACACCTGATAAATTACACAATAGGTACAAATCGCGATCGTGAATATATATATATATTTCTACATTCGTGTTCAGTTAGTGTTTAGAAAAAACATGATATATCCAAAAATAAATTGCTTCTTCACTTCCACAGTTAATAAAGCATAAACGCTTGGACCGATTTGCTTCATGTTTGGTACTTGTATGCACTTAATAATATACAGGGTGTCATCTACTTCGTGTAATACATTTTAGGGGGATGATTTTTGGGTCATTCTATGGGGGAACACCCCTGAGGGTGGAGGTGGCATTTTCTGAAAAGTTAATTTATAATGGAAAAAAAAATTATTTAAAATAAAAGGATGTTTTGAGGGCTAATATTTTCATTTTTTTTGGTAATTTTTTATATCAAGTTGCTTTAAAAAGTTTAAAAAAAAATTATTTTCATTTTTCAAATTTTCGTCTTTTTGTTTTTTAATTTCTTAAAAATTCAAATTAAACATTATTTATGTGCTTTGTTGGTTTTTATTTTTTATTTTTATATTTTTCATTTTAAGTCCACTTTTCAACCTTTTTTTCTGTGGGAAATAAAAAGGGAAAAAAGAAAATATTTGTGGGAAAAAAGGGAACTTACCGACTGCGTGGAGGGAATTCCGTTAAAAATGCCCCCCAGCACTGCTCCGGTGCCATTAAAGCAACCACATCCCCAAAACATCACGGTGCCACTACCATGGGGTAAATTTTTTTTGGCGAATTCCAGGCGTTTAAGTTTATTTTTATGTGATATTTGGGGTATTGTTCTGGCTATGTAAGTGGCAAAGTCAGCCTCTTTCAAGCGATTTCTTAGGCAGAGCGCTCACTGAAGTGGCGACGAAGTGGAGTGGTAGTGGAGTAGCGAGTGGCAGTCACCACTCTACTACCACTCCACTTCGTAACCACTTCAGTGAGCGCCCTGCTTTACAGTTTTTTTTTTCTCAAAAATTTCAATATTAAACTGATTTTTCATTTCAATTGCTGCAGATTTTGTGGTTATTAGCACATTTTCTTTAAAATTTCCGACGATTAAACGGTCCTCTCTCTTGGCAGTTTTTCGTGGGCGCTCTGAACGCGGCAAATTTCGAGTGGATTTGTATTTTTGCTTATTTATTTGATAATACACGGTTTGATGAGGCACTTTGTATAGTTTGCTTAAGTATTCCATCGAAATACCCGCATCATACTTGATGACCACCTCATTTCTTAAAACTTGGCTTATTTCCGACGTTTTTCCCCATTATTATTAATTATAATTGTTAAAGAATATCATTAAAGTTAATAAATTTTAATAAAAAAAGACTATACTTTTCAAATCTCAGCTTTGATCGCACGCGAAACGAAAGGAACTAGAAAGAATGTGATGCCAAAATACTTTTTTTCAGTTAGTTTTAGCTCAGCCCATATATTAAACGTGATTAAAAAGGAATACATGAGAAAAATAAAATATTTTGCAATTTTACAATTACAATAACCTACATCGTTTCGATAATTTGGAAATTAATAGTATCAACCATTTAAAACGGCTAAAACTTCAAAAGAAGCCATCAACAAACGAACAAAAAAGGTGCATGCGGTTGATATTCTCAAGACTCTATACGTTAATTTAAAAAAAAAAAATGAATTGGCCAGGTGGTCTTTTGGATGAAAAAAGGGTTATTTTTATGTTTGTTACATGCTAAATATGCCTTATCGTTGGCATAATGGTTTTTAGGACTGTGTTGCCAGAAGTCCTGAGAAGTAGTATTATAGCTACTCTTAAAAAAATTATACGTACCTACATGACACAAAAGCTTAAATTAAATTCCCTTCTCCTTTCAGATCATTGAAATAATCTTAAACCATGGCGCTTTCTGGTGTTGTAATAGACAAAACTGGAGAATCTAAAGACGGGGTTAACAATTTACTTGATGTTCTTCTTAACAAAACATAAATTTAATTTTGTATTTAAATTTCAGTTGCATTCAGATGAAACGGAAGGGAAGATGGATATACCTTTAAACGAAAATAAACCTCCTAATTACAAAAGCTTGTTAAATATTTTGGAAAAGTCTGTTGACGATGAAGATTTTCTAAGGCAATATAGCTCATCGGAGATGCAGACACTTAAAACATGCAATGAATTCCAAGTAAAATTACTGGCGCAAGCAATAAAAGCGAAGAGAAGTGAAAGTGTCGTTGACGCCATTTTGTGCAATGTCACAGACATAAAAAACTTTGTAGATGGAGATTATGGAAAATATCTGCGTGTGATTAAGGCTGTTTGTGATGCGGAAGACAGAAATGCTTTAGAAAAGCTATTATCTCAAGACAAGAATATAAAATTGCCCGAAATGGTGGAAATTGTGGATACGTTAATAACAGAATTAGATGAAAACTTGTTTGACAATTGGTTTGATTTTCTTTATGAACTTAAGAAATTCGATGTTAATGAAAGTTATGACAAAAAAAATAGACTATTGGAGAGGGCTTTATGGATGGGAAATGACACAGCGATTAAAAAACTTTGTGAGGCAGGAGCCTATCTAGGGTTTCAACTTGAAAAATTCGAAAATGGATATTTAATCGACAAAATGGAGCCACAAATTCTTGAAGAAATATTTGATTCGTGTATAACATCAAACAATTGTAATACAAAATCTAGCAAATTTAACATAAATTTCAATTACAAAAACTTTGCACGCTCCGGAAGCGTTATTAGTCCTGCAGATGAAATGATTCCAATTATGGGAATTCTAAACTCTGAAGAACTATTACATCTCCTTAAGCACCCATTGATCACAAGCTTTATGACTCTTAAGTTTTTAACTATATCAAAAATCTTCTACCTCAATTTTATCCTCTTTTGTGGTTATGGTCTTTCTATGGTAGCATATATAATTTTTAAATGTGAGCGATTTGAAGACGATAGTTTTTTTGTCCTTGTACCTTGGTATTGTTCTATTCTTGGAATAGCATATTTAATCTTACGAGAATCATCACAGTGGATACGTTGCCCAAAAAAGTACTTAAGTATGCCAAGTAATTACTTAGAATTTGTTCTCATAGCCTTATCTATAAGAACCATAACAATGGATTTTGAGGAATCGTCCAATGTGAAAATAACTGCTGTGTTCACCATATTACTTATGGCTTCGGAACTCTGTCTTCTCGTTGGATATTTGCCAATTTTATCCATGTCAACACATGTGTTAATGCTCGAAGAGGTCTTAAAGTCTTTTTTTAAGAGTTTCTCACTGTATGGAATTTTTGTTTTAATGTTTTCCTTGTGTTTTTATGTCCTTTTCGGTACTGAGCATACAAAATGTGAAGATGCAAATACTACAGATGGTAATGATAAAAAGGATGATTACAAGTTGGGAAATATATTCAAATCAGTTGTAAAAACTATGGCAATGGTTGTTGGAGAGTTGGACTTCGAAAATATATGTTTCCAAGGTGTTTTCGGTTACATTTTGTTTTTGCTGTTTGTCATTTGTATGACTGTCGTTCTGATGAACCTGCTCAATGGTTTAGCTGTTAGTGATATTCAGGTAAGTCATTCAAATTTTAATAAATAAGTACAAGAAAATGGTTTATATTAGTGTAAGCGTGTATTAATTAGATGAATTCCGAACCATGCGCAACCAGCTCGATGCTCTCATTTTACTCATTAATTGGCAATGAATTGAATAAAAGCATTGACCTGGCTCCCTATGCGCTTCAAGGTGCATGGTTAATAACTGATGAATGTATTACATATGAAGTTATCGATATATATCGATAAAACAACCTTATCAAATGTTAAAAGAAGTGGGGGTTCAAAAATCGATAGTCTGAGTTTGAGCGCGAATTAAGCGCTTAAGCTTCCACAATCTTATTTTGGATGAACTCCTATGAATTTATTAAATACTTCATCAGCTTCGAATACAGTACTTCACCACGAAAGGAAAGTACGCTGCGGTCAAATTTTGTTTGTAAATTTTTACAAAGATCGCCCGACCGCGCTCTGTCTGACCAGGCCTTATATTAACTCAGTCGCCATCTTGGTATTTTTATGACGTCACAATCATCTTTTAGTATAATTGGCCTCGTTCAGGATTGTATACAAAGCAATCTAGATCGCTATGTGTTGTTAGTAAACAGTAATCCCTTTTAGGCTTGTGATATCGCAAAAAATAGCCCAACTCTGATTTTTGGGAAATTTGTTAGGATAGATACCAACAGTCTTATTAATAAAACCATTCCAAAGTATGTCTAACTTTAGACAGCTGTCCAACTCCAGAATCGTTTTAATAAACATTTCTATCGGTTGTCCAACTTAGACACCGAAATTGGTTGTCCAAACCTATTCTAAGGTCGGCAAGTTCAATGAACAAAGTAATGCAATTTTTTTGTTTTCAAACGACAAGTTATGTTGAAATGAAAGAAATTTTCTTTGAACGTTGTCAAAAAGTCGCTTAAATTCATTAATTTGCTCGAGAATGAAGTCTTCCAGGTATGTCACGGGCATTATGAGGTCGTATTTAGACAGCTGCTGGAATGTGGATTATTAATAATGAGTTGCCCAACTATTAAGACAGAGGCTAGCTGCACAACTGTCCAATAGTGTTCTAATGAAATCTAAATAATACGACTGCAGTAGCTTAAAACCAATTTTGCAGCTTCAAAGAAACTGTGCTAACTGCGTGGTTCTTGAAAAACTTTAAAAACTGCAAAATTGGTTTGAAACTACCGCAGGTATATATCCAAACAACTTCCCAAAAAATCGAGTTAAGCTATTTTTTGACCTAACCCGAATTTTGTGTCTTTATTGACTGGCCTATTCTGAAAAAAAAACAGCTGATGTAACAAAAACTAAAGGTTAAGATATCTGAACATTTTTGAATAGGTTTACACCGCCTGAATAGGTTCTTGAACGCGAGAATTGGGTCTACTTCCCAAAACAGCCAGATTTGGTCCAATTTTATTTTTTTATATGAAAATTGACAGAACTTTGGACTAAAATTTTATTCAAATACCTGTGCTTCCAAGGTTTTTTAATGTATTTTTCTTAATCCGCGATTAAGAAAAGTGGAGTAAAGATGCAAGCAGATAAAAGCTTTTCACTTGCACAAAGTTAAACTCTCTGAAATTAGGATTTGCCAGTTTTCTACACAATCGGTAGTATCTTCTTAATTCTAAAACACAAAAGAATTAAATTATTTTAAATAAATGATCGCTATACTATTTTTGAAATGATATAAAAAGTTTAATATTACTTACATACATATATAAGAATTATAACAAAAATAAAAACACTAGTTACCTAACCTTCCATTATTTTATTTTTATTGCAGACAGTAAAAGATCAAGCGGAACTTAATGAATTGATTTGCCGTGCAAAGCTTTTAATTAATCACGGTTCCATATTGTTGGATGAAGATGATGAGGAGATAAAATATAAAAATGAAAAATATTTCTTTCGCAAATGTTCCCTGAACGTTCAACCAAATGCGCCAGATATTCCAAACAAGGTTACTTTTCCAGCAAAATATTCGTCGTGTCGTGACTTGGACAAAATTGAAAATCCAACACAAACAAAATTGTCTACATTCGCTAACGACGAAAATGTGAGGCACATTTGGGATTCCTTGAATGGAAAATATACCGCGATGGGATCATCAATTGTTAAAAAAGCAATACAAATATTAAATAAAGACAAATCAAATAGCCAAGAATCTCAATTGGAAGATATTAAGGAGAAAGTTGAATTTATTGAAGCGAAAATTTTAGAAATATATAATAAACAAATAAACTAATTTTAAGAAATAACATTATAGACCGAATATCCACTATCTTACAAAACGTCTTAGTAAATGGGCAACCGAATTATGAAACCGTAAGCCTTACAAAAATATGCTAAAATACAAAAGAAAACTATTTAGTCAAACATAACACTTATTGTAACAAAGACTTGTATGTCAATATCTATGTATTTGTTATTTTGTATAAAAATAACATTAAAATTAAATAAAAACAAACTTTAATCGAAATAAAAATTGTCTTTTTTTTTTTAAATTTTTATTATCATTATAATCTACTTCCTACTATAACAACATTAATTTGTCTAATTTTATAATGCCTAAGGCCAAACGTGGTTCAATATATTAAGTGCCAGTTGTACAATCGTGGTTTAAATTTTGATCCGTGGTTGAGGAATTTTAACTCGCCAATTTCGGCGGGTTTACTGAGGTTCAACGATGGCCAATTGCAACGTTGAACCACAGTTAATCCGCCGAAATTGGTGAGTCAAAATTCCTGAACCACGGATCAAATATTTGTACAACTGGCCCTTAACCCTTAACCTTCGAAAGTTCTACTGAAGGTTGAGGCAAACTACCCAGGGTTAGAAGGCCAGAACGGAAGTCTGCCGAGATGAGAATGGGAATATGGTGGTAGACACACAGTCGGTGCTGAGGATCTGGAAACAACACTTTTCTAGACTGCTAAACGGCGAAGATGGCCAAAATTCCGCTGTAAGACAGAACACTCTATTCAACCTGGACGATGATGGTCAAACCTTCCGTCCACCCGACCTAAATGAAGTGCGGTTAGCGATAGCCAAGCTTAAAACGTACAAGGCTGCTGGTGCGGATGGCCTGCCAGCCGAGCTTTTCAAAGCAGGGAGAGATGACTTTGCAAGTATTGAATCGGAGGCAGCAAAAATGGGTTTGGCTGTTAATGAGAAGACGAAGTTATTTTCATCCGCGTATGTACTGGCCCCCGTATTTTTAAAAAACGAAAAACAACGGAAAGATAAGACTAAAGCTAAGTACAGACGATTGTCAGATCTTACAATATTGTCAGATCTGTCAGAGAAAATACTGTCTCAGATGTCTTACAATCGTCTGTACACACAATTTTGTCTGACAATATTGTCAGAAACGTCATTGTCAGGTAATTGTCAGATGACAATCTGACAAAAAATTGTCAGGTATCTTACAATCGTCTGAACGCACAATTTGTGTCATTGTCAGACGATTAGGACATTGTCAGACTCGTTGGTCATTGTCAGATGTTTTCATTGAAAACATCTTACAATTGCTGACAATTGCTACATTGTTCGAAATGTCAAACGGTTGGAGCCGAGTTGAGAGATAAAAAAAAACATTTTTGCAGGAATTTTGTAGTTTTTCCAAAACTGAATAATAAAAATTTATAAAGCAACTGGACTCGCTTTTATATTTAATTCCTTGTGCTGTGTAGTTTTGTTCGGAATAAATAAAACCATTAAAAGATATCTACTCAAATGAAGATTTAATACGATGAAAATAAAGTGAACAGGAAATTCCAACAAGTTAAAAAAAATTGGACTCCAAAATGGCTAATAAACTATATACTATACGAGCAATCAAATAAATTTGAAGAATGCCAAAACGAGGGTGGACAGGAACACTATACCTGAAAAAAAAAACAGCTCAAGCAATTGGTAACAATAGGCAGCCTGCCCCCAACTCGCACAGATCTAACATAGTCTCAAGGTCACTTTCTAAATCAGTCGAGCTCTTTAGAGTAAGCCTGCTGATTTTTTTGTACGCAAAGGTTTATTTTTTCTTCTAAACAATATAGTCCAATTATTGCAAGATCTTCTCATTCTTGCGTCTTTCAAAAAATAAAATGACTTAAAATTTAAATTCTTTTTTTTTTTTGTTTAATAAATGGATAGAGAATATGGACTTTTGTTCTTCGTAGCGCGTCTTGACGACCTCTGGCATATTCCTCCTTCGTGTAGTGTGTAAAGTCGTCCGTTGCTCTCGATGTCCAGTTGAAGTTAAATTGTTTCAAATGCTCATCCAATTGTTTTGGAATTACCACTATGAAACTAGTTTTTTAAATCACTTTGAAAGTATCCTCTTCTTGATAGTGGCTACATATGTACCTACATCGAAAAGTGAAATTCTATAAAAGATTTTTGATCTTGAAATCCTCAATTGAATTTTTATTGCGAATTTAATTTTTATTGATGTGCCAACCGTGTGAACAGAAAATTTTCAAGCTGACAATATTGTCAGATATATAACTGTCCGAAAATTGTCAGACAAGAGCTGACAATTAAATTGTCAGACTTTGGCACAAAATCTACCAATCGTGTGAACGGACAATTTTACATTGTAAGAAATTTGTCAATTGTCAGCTAATTGTCCGCTATTGTCAGACCATTGACAGATCTGACAATATTGTAAGATCTGACAATCGTCTATACTTAGCTTAACACATCTGTCAACTTGCTGTTCGTATTAAACGTTAACTCGCCAGATTTGGCGTTTAAGGGATGGATAACTTCATAACACACACATGCTAACATTTGATAATAACCGGTTCAACTACAAGCATATGTTCCATCAATCAGTGCATGCGTGTGAAACATGTATAAGAATACTTCCACGATTTGATAAAGGTTTGCCGTACTTTCAGTTGTATAAACTGGAACTATTATGATATGTTTATTAATACTAAAAGTTACCCAACGGAGAAGTTCTCTATCCATGTGCTAGTTAACTCGTGTGTTAAAGAGCGAATAGTGGCTTTTTATTAATAGGGCTGATGTGTGCAAATGTTCAACGACGGTTTAAGAGTCAGGTATGTCAATTACATGCCTGAACCATCTATGAATCTCAGTTAGAGGGCCAGTTGTACAAACGTGGTTCAATACATGTAACCAATTGTTCAGCAAATTTAATTCGCCGATTTCGGCGGATTAACTTCAGGTTTAACGATGGTTCAAGGTTTAAGTATGTGATTATAGCTAATTACATGCGTGAACCATCGATTAACCTCAGTTAATCCACCGAAATCGGTGAATTCAAAATCCTGAAACACGGATCAACATTTAACCCATGATTTACTGGCAGTTAAAATTACTGATCCACGGGTTATATTTAACCACGATTGTACAATTGGCACTGAATGGCAGGTCAAACATTGCACCACGTTTGTATAGGCCTTTAATTTCTGTAAATTCAAATAATAAATTTTCTGTTAGTAAATTTAGATATGACTGAAAAAGTACTAATTTCCGCTTCCTTTCCTTTAGCATCGCCATCTATATTTCAAATTGTCACTTAAATGAGTTATTTTCACAATCAGCTGGTGTGTGTCAATCGATTAAATAACTTTTCTTCCAATTTTTTTTTCATTTCACGTGCAATATCTATTTGATTCAAAGTTTTTGTTGCTATTTTTTAACAAATTATGAATAAAAGACTAGTCAGTAAAATATTACTGGTCTCATCAATTGCCGGTGGATCATATTTCCTAGGCACACGAAACGAACGTCAACGTTTACAAGATAATTTCGACAGAACTGTCGAAGCAGACCCGTATTTATTTTGCAATAAAAACAATCTCTGGAAAGATGTGAGTATAGATTAGTTTGTATTCTTAAACTGATAACAGCAGAATTCATTATTTTAGATTCAATCAAAACCTGGTCTGCCAGTTTTTGGAACTGTATCTGCCGCTGTTCCCGTGCCAGCTACTGAAACAAAAAACCTATCTGCGATACCAAGTCGTGTGTCACAGATTATGAAATATGGCTTTCCTGGACTGGATCATGTTCGTTCATATTCTGACTATGTGCTATCTTATGACAGACGAAATCGAGTCGCTCACTGGGTCTTCGAACACATCACCCAAGAATCTATTCAACCCAATGAAGCTGTCGATCGTTCCAAATGTGAGTTTCGACCAGACGAGAGTATCCATCCGTTCTTTCGATCCCAAAACACCGATTATAGAAAGTCTGGCTTTGATAGAGGTCATTTAGCCGCAGCTGGAAATCATCGCCTGCATCAGAAACATTGCGACGATACGTTCTTCCTTACAAACATGGCACCACAGGTGGGACAAGGTTTCAATCGGGATTCCTGGAATCGACTTGAAAGCTATGTTCGAAAGCTGACAAAAGTATATCCTAATGTTTATGTTTGCACCGGCCCACTTTATTTGCCCCATCGAGAGGATGATGGCAAAATGTACGTTAAGTACCAAGTAATAGGATCCAATAATGTTGCAGTGCCAACTCACTTTTATAAAGTAATTGTTGGTGAGACGCCTGATAATAATTTGGAAATGGAAGCCTATGTTATGCCCAACAAGGAAATTAACAATGAAACTCCACTTCAAGTGTTTCAAGTTCCTCCAGAGACCATAGAACGAGCAGCGGGCTTATTGTTCTTCGATACAATTAATCGGAAACAATTGTCTAAGATCAATGGAAAGAAAGTTTAATTTTTTTTTTTTTTTTTTTAATAGCATAAATTGAATGAATGTATCTTTTGTACATTACAAAAAAGTTGCAATAATATAGTAAAAGAGAAGTCATAAGTTAAAATAATAGATGTAGGTATTTTTCTTTTTTCTTTTGAACAAAAGAACTAGCAAATATCAGGTGCGCAATTTAATAAATATTTTTTTTTTTTTTTTGACTAAAGGACATATATATTAGCCGTTTTTCTTTTTCTTTTTTTTTGTTGCTGAAAAAATGGACAACAAATCAATTTTGCGGAAATTCAAAATTTCTTATTTTTCAACAATTTTCTATAAAACGTATCCAAAATTTCTAAACCACGCAAAAGATCTGTTATAAATAAGTTCAATATATTGTACTAGAACCTTGTTTTCTTCCTACTTTTTCTTATTCTGGTTCATTGTATAATTTTGTCCTAAGAACTTATGAACCACCAAGCCTCTGCCCTTTTCGTGCATCCATGGTGAGTACGTTCGTAGTTGACTATAACTACTTTTGGCTTTCGTGCACGTGACACTGAGGACGTTTTTCTTGTAGCCTCGTTGCAGCTAGTCTCTGTTTTCCGCCCGCCGAAAACAAGTGTAGTCCAAATTTAAGCCCGATCATCGAAAACATAAGCGGTCATATTTATAAACGTTGTCTAATTTTAGACACCCATAAACCTTTATAATTGAAGCGTCTAGAATGAAAAGTGGTCAAGTGACATTTTTAAAGTTTTGAGTTATAAGCGTTTAAAGTTTTACGTTTATAACTTTTTTTTCTGAAAGTGGAGAGAAACTTTTAAAAATGCCATAAAAAAAGACGAAAAATGTAAAATTTTTTGTATATCAACAAATTTTATTTAAATTCATGAGAAAGGTATGTTTAAAAAAAAACAAAAAAAAAACTGTGCACTTGACACCTTTATGCAAAAATGAGTTTAATTTTTTTCATGGAAAAGGGGTTAAGTGACAGTTGGCTTTTTTTTATGTTTGGTTTTAGGCTTCGTTTTGTTGTCGGGAATCTTAGATATGGTCTTTTCATAGAACCAATACGGTGCCATTGGGGTATACACTTAAGGGTTAAGTTTGCACTTACCACATTCATGCAACAAAAAAAAATGTATTTAAAAATGAGTTCTCAGCTCATAAAGGTGTTAATTGATCTTAACCCCTTCTTACCAAAAAAAACATCAAAATAAATCTGTATTTAACCCCTTTATCTGAAGCTAACTTTGTAAGTAATGACAGCAGAGACAAGAGAATTAGACCAAAATTTAAGTTGTTGCTTAACACCTTTATCGATTAAAAAGAACAAGAAAAAAAATCGAAAAATGTCACTTGACGCCTTCATATTCTAGACGCTTTAATTACGAATTCGATTGGCTAAACCGTGATATTTCTGTCCTTTTCAAAATATTTACACACTGTTTAAACTGTCGAAAAACTAATAAATCCGACTGAAGGTATCTGAAGTTGTTAAATCAAATGCCATAAGCGTGTTTTCACGAGTGCTTACAACAACATAAAGCTGTCCAGAGAGCTTTACATACAAATTATAACACACCCACCGACTTTTATCGAATCGAATAGTGGACGACACCCTCGCAATAAGGGCGATATCTACTTTATGGGGACCAACTCTGTTGTCAGACTCCTTTTAGTGATATTTTTGTCTAACTAGTATCGTCCCGTGTCCGAAACTCGACCAATAAAAACTGACACACTCTATGAAGGAGGAAACCTTCAATTTCGCAAACAATTTGTTTTTAAATGTTGAAGGAAAAAATACTTTTTTTATAAATGTATAAATGCGTGTCTCAAGTATATTCTGCACATCTCCGCAATCGTGGCTTTCCAACAATATAAAATTTATCGAAATCGATCAAATAGTTTTTGAGAAAATGGTACTACAAAATTTATTTAAGGCTATTTATATGTAGATATGCTCATTTAAATTGACATTTCTTTCAATCAAGTGAGAGCGAACGTCAGCAATTTTAAAAATGTAAAAAGAAATTTAACTTTTATCTTGGTTTCATCTACATTTTGTTGTTCCTTACATTTTAAATAAAAAAGAAATAATTTCAATTGTAGTAGTGTTTTATTAGTTGTTCTGTTTTTATGTGAATGTATAATAATAATAATAAAACAAAAGAGAAGAAATAATTTGCGAGCTGATTTTTAGATGATACAAAATTAATAGCGTGTGGTGTTTTAATTCTTTATTTTGACAATAAGAAAAATACCACCATAAAAAATGTTAATGAGTGAATAGTACACAAATGAGAACACAAAAAGTCAATGAAGAGCAAGTTAGTACTCATTATCTTGTTTGGTTCGCACGTCATCGATCTTCAAAATCATCTTCACCAACTGTGTAGCCAAGAGAATCTGTTGTTTTTTGGAATGCAGAGACTCAACAACATGATGATTCTTCATGTCCGAATCACCTGTAAGCATGCAATCAACACCCAGACTGGGACATTTTTCAGCAACCTGGCGGGATTTAAGCTCTGACAGGGTCTCGATTGGATGCAGACCGCTGTTTTCTGCCAAAGCCAAAGGAATATTCTCCAAAGCAATAGCGAATGAGCGGAATGCGTACTGCTCGAGAGTTGAAAGTTGATCGGCTTCCTTAGCCACTGCCAGAGAGCAATTGATCTCAGCAGCACCTCCTCCATAAACAATACGGGAATCCTATAACACAACGAAACTTTTAAAAAATTTCCATTTTTATGGTTGTCAGTTTCAGCGTTACCTTGATCAATGAACGAACCACACAGATGGCATCGTGAATGGAACGTTTGGCTTCGGCAATAATCATTTCATTGCCACCACGCAAGAAAATGGTGACTGCTTTTGAGTTTAGGCATTCCTCGATTACCAACATCTTGTCTTTGGAAGTTCCGAAAGCTATATGTAAAAAATGTTTATCATAAAAATGCCTATAAGATAATGTAGTTTTTTGTAGCTTACACATTTCCCTAACAAGACCAGCCTTGCCGAGTTTCTCTGGTGATAATTCTTCGAAACGCGGTACAATGCGTCCACCGGTAGCGATGGCAATCAATTCAATTTCAGGTCCGCCAACCCAACGGACAGCAGGAAGGTTATGTTGCAGAAGCAAGTGATTCGCTTCATCATCGAAACCCCACTGGCAAATGGCCAAAGTTGCTCCAGCATCTTTGACCTTCTTAACCATATCAGCGAACTTCTCAGCTTCGTAAGCCCTTAGTGCTTTGTAGTCCTCAGCTGAGGTGACATCCAACTTATGCTTGGTCTTAGGCTTTGGTGGTTCAAATGGACAGGTGAGGATGGCCAACTTGACATCCTTCAATACTTTTGGCATCTGGGCGTGACTCATGGTCTTGTCAACGACAACACCTTTAACCAACATGGAATCCTCCATGCGTCCACCAACCTTTGTCTCAATCTTGATCAACTCAAAATTGACATCCTTGGCTTCTATGTCGGCCACATTGAGCACGGCATCAACAGCCATCTCAGCCATTTGACGATGGCACTTGTTAACAATCTTGCTGCCCAAAGTAGTCATCGCAATCTGGATCAGAGGTTCCTTGTTCTTCCGATCAATTGGAAATGGCTCGGCAATAGAGTCTAGTTGCTTGACAGCGCACTGCGCAGCCAATTCGAAACCATCAGCAATACGAATTGGATGAATACCACGATCGATTAGGCTTTCTGCCTGTTCGAGCAAGGCACCAGCTAAGACTACAACACCTGTGGTTCCATCACCAATTTCATCGTCCTGCGACTGACTCAATTGAACCATTAGTTTGCCAATTTCATGGTCGACTTCCATCAGTTTCAAAATTGTAGCACCGTCATTGGTAACTGTAACATCACCATCTGCGCTGACCATGATCTTGTCCAGGCCTTTGGGACCGAGGGATGTCTTCAAAGTCGATGCGATTTGACGAGCAGCCAATATGTGAGTCTAACAAAAAAAGATATTTTTATTTTAAAATAATCAAATAACTTAATTACATTATGAGAAATAAAAGAATAAGGTTCACCAAGACAAAAGAGCTGAAAAAAAAAAGATTCAGAGAACAAGTCGCAAGCACTAAATAATCCCGGAGGCTCCGGAAGGTTTCATAGCGGCTAATGAAAAGACGATACTGCCCAAAAAATAATTTAAGGCAGATTGAATGAAAATTTCACGTAAATTATCTCGCACAATAATCATAAAATAGCTTATAATAGGGCTCCTATCTATTTTATGTTAGTTTTGAGAGATTTCAACAAGTTTAATGCAAAGTAAAAAACAACTTCTTAATTTAGCTACATGAAGCCTTAACTACATTGGCCAAAAAAGTACAAAAGTAAAAAATTTTCAAACTCATTTTGGGATAGTGTTTCTACTGGAAAACTTATAAAAATTATGCATAAAGCTTAAATTTTGGTTTAAAAAACAAATGTGTATATTCTTTTTGACAAAACAATTCCGCTAACGGAAAAAAAATATTTTTACTTTGGTAATTTTGCAAAAAAGTGGCCAATGTAGTTAAGGCTTGACTTAATTTATGGGCCAACAGAAGAATCCAAGCCAGTTGATAGTAGACTATTCGACATTTTTGAACTTTTTCTTTGAAAAAAAATGTTGCTAAACAAAATGTGTAGGTCCATACATAAATATGCGAATAAGCACATGAACATGACAGGCGTGTTAAGTGACAACACAACCCGTCACACGAGGGCGTAAAATCATTGGTGAAACCTTAGGTAACTACTGCAAATAGGAGACAATAGAAAGTTCTTCTAATTAGGGTAGTCGTTAGAAGGTTCCCAGACGTTCTTACAAGTTTTAACTATCCGTTCGATGGCCAAATATTTTATGGCCATAAATAACTTAAGATTCTGCTTACTTTAAACGGTGATTTTTGCACTTAATTAATAAGTTATAAGATGCGTGCTAATTGGCAAACCTTAAAAAACCATTGTTTCTTTGATGTCATTGCAAATCGACTTATCTTTTCATAGTTTTTCCTTAAAACAAGGAAAACAGGATTTTGTATATCAGTTAATCCAGACTTTATTTCTCTTTTGAGACGTGATTTCAATGAAGATATAGCACGACATTCTTAAACAAAAACCATTTTTTATTGGTTTATCCAGCACATGTTTTCGGATTGTTCTAGAAGTCTGTGCTCGATGCGATGGAGGGGTTGATGTATTTGTGATGTCTTTTATGTATCAGCCGAAAGAAAAAATGACTCAGGTACTACAAACTACATAACCTCAAACCGGTTGGTTACAAACAAAAATTTAATAACTTTTATTGAAAATTCATTTTTGTTGGGATTTTAAATGAAAAAATATTCAATTGCACCTTTAAAATAGTCCTTACAAACTATTTAAACGAATACAACAATGTAGATTTGGAATTTCTACATTTTAATAGGAATTTACTGAGAAAATAGAACCATCTGGAGAAAATTTGTGTGGGTTTGTATATGGATGAATAATTTTTTCAAGTTTCTTTGGGGCTCCCGAAATTTATTTTTACTATCAAAAAAATAATTCTGAAGACTCGGTTTCATGGTGAAGAATTCAAACACTTCTCTCCGACCGAAATAAAAATTTTGGATAAGGAAAAGGTAAAAATAAATCACCTTAATAGCATCGGTGCCCGTTATTCTTTTTTGATTCTCTTGATCACGCAAAATGATGAAAGGTCTGCCATATTCGTCGAAGGCGAATGTACCCGGAAATCCACTCATTATTAAGTAGAAAAATCACAGAGGATTATTTAAATATTCACGGATTTTATTCACAGATTTTTACAAGCTATCGAACGAATTATCTCGACAAGACACAACAATTTACCAAAAAAGCAAAACGATGGTAGCTGGTAGCTGCTTGCTTGCTTGTCAAATTTTTGACATATGAAGAATTTAACGATTACAGCGCGTTTTGAAACGTGACGAGCAATCTGAGAAGGAAAAGGGAAAATTTTGTGGTGTATTCACAATAAAGCCAAAAAAGTGATAATTCAAACTCATTTTGGGATAGTGTTTCTCACTGGAAAACTTATAAAAACTATGCAGAAACCTTCAATTTTGGTTTAAAAAAATTTGTATATTCTTTTCACAAAACAACTGTGGTGCGTTTTTTTATGTTACTGTGGTTAACTATAGTTAACTTCGGTCGTTCCTTTAATTTGAAAAAGTTACTTCGAGTAACTTTATGACGTCATAAAATCGTTCCTAAATTCCAAAGTAAAAGTGTCAAAAAGTAACTTTTTGTAACTTTTTCCAACTCATCTCCTCGATATGAATTGAAATAGTTGATCTGTCAAACACAGCTGAAATGCAATGGTGGATGTTTTGTTTATTTTTTGCCCATTTGATTTGGAATTGTTTTCAATATTTAAAATATGTTTTTATCAATTTAATCGATTTTTTTTTTGTCGAATTTGATTTTTGGAATGGTTTTCTTTTATTTTCTGATGCATTTTCTTTCTGTCGGCATTTTCTTCTTTATATTTGGTTAATTTTTCATCAAAAAATTCTGTGCTATAAGCAATGAAGAAAATTGCACTTATTTCTGTTCGATTTATATAAAACTGGGTGTAAAGAAATTTAATTTGGAAATATTACACATGTTATTTTGAATTCCTAATAATTATTTTTGCAATAAATTTAATGCAATCACATTTTTTCTTGGTTATTCATTCCAAATACAATTCAATTTTTTTTTCAACCCCTTTCGTTTGACAGATTAACTATTGTTAACTCTGGTCGTTCCTAAATGAAAAAGTTACCAAGAGTAACTTTCTTAACTATGGCACATCAACTTTTATTTTTGACACATTAACTATAGTTAACCACAGTAACATAAAAGAACGCACCTCTGCGCTAGGGGGGAAAGTTAAGCCTTAAGCGAACTACATTCGGCCACTTTTTGCAAAATTACAAAAGTAAAAATATTTTTTTCCCGCTAGCGCAAACGTTATTTAAGCAAATATCACTTGTCGTGTACCTATTTCTATAAATAAAATTGTGGGGATGGGATTTCGTTTTACAGAATTCGAGTTATTTTATAGAATCAATGAGATGCGCATTTATGAAATATTCTTAAATGGCGTACTATTAATATTTGCATCTTATTAATCATATAAAACAAGTCGACCTAACTAGCAAAATAGCTTCCGCATTGAAACATAGGTCACAAAAATCTAACTTGAAATTATATCTCATTTGCTCTTACATGCCGCCTCCACAGGCCATGAACGATGTCAGGATTATGAACATTATTACAAAAAATCCAATGGAGGCACAAAAATCCATGTCCATATGTCATGAACATGTCGACGAAAACTAATTTTTGAACAAGACATATGAGCACCGCCGTATAGTTAGCAGCACTAAGTGAGGAATTTCAATTCTTTTGATTCCTATAATTTGGAAAACATTTGGAAAAATTTGGAAAACCATTTTCAGAATTTGGAAAACCTTAGTTAATTAGTTATTAACAATTAAAGGTTAGGCGTATAGTTAGCAGCACATGGAAACAAAGTTGGGGTTTTTTGGTATCAATCGATCGGAAATAGTTTTGTGAAATTTGGAAAACCATTTTTAGAATTTGGAAAAGCATAGTTTAGTAGATAATTAACAAAATGTAAACAAAATGACAGTTCTATAAACAATTACAATTAACGCAAAACGTAATGTAACGGAGCGTAACGTAATTAAAACTGCCATACAAGAACACAAAACCAACACAAAACAAAATTCTGCCCCAATATCTGTCAAACTATTTTTCTGTCAAAAGTCAGCTGTTAAATTTTGTACCTTTTCAGATAGAAAATATAAAATAAGGTAAGAATAAAACAAAGCCAATGCTAAACAGGCGATTCAATTCTATACGCCCTATTATTTTGTTGTTGGGACAGAATTTTGTTTATAAGTATGTGTTGGTTTTGTGTTCTTGTATGGCAGTTTTAATTACGTTATGCTCCGTTACATTACGTTTTGCGTTAATTGTAATTGTTTATAGAACTGTCATTTTGTTTACATTTTGTTAATTATCTACTAAACTATGCTTTTCCAAATTCTAAAAATGGTTTTCCAAATTTCACAAAACTATTCCCGATCGATTGATACCAAAAAACCCCAACTTTGTTTCCATGTGCTGCTAACTATACGCCTAACCTTTAATTGCTAATAACTAATTAACTAAGGTTTTCCAAATTCTGAAAATGGTTTTCCAAATTTTTCCAAATGTTTTCCAAATTATAGGAATCAAAAGAATTGAAATTCCTCACTTAGTGCTGCTAACTATACGGCGGTCATATGAGCTCTGTTCAAAGCTTGGTCATGAGATTTGACGTTCCATGTGTGTGAGAGAGGTAGAAGTAGTACTCAAAGAAATTTTTGTGTGATTCTCTTGCTCTGACTTATTAGTGGAATTTATCGACACAACTATCCCAACTAACAATTTTAGTCCTATATTCATCCAAAGAAGTTTCTTAACCTACTTCTATTAGTTTTGTAGTATTCTCCGAACGTGAACGTGTAATAGGGCACTAAGAAATAAAATTTTGATTATCTTGCCATGAGCTCCAGCTCAGCCGAACTCATTACAGTTAGTGCCAGTTGTACAATCGTGGTTTAAATTTTGATCCGTGGTTCAGGAATTTTAACTCGCTGATTTCGGCGGGTTAACTGAGATTCAACTATGGTTCAAGGTTCTAATATGCACTAAAATCCAATTACATGCCTGAACCATCGTTGAACCACAGTTAATCTGCTGAAATTGGTGAGTTAAAATTCCTGAACCACGGATCAAATATTTGTACAACTGGCCCTTAGTGAAATCCACAGTACACATATTGAAGGTAATATATTCCGCACTTTCGAAAATTACAGTAACCTGCCTGTCACAATTAACAAAAACAAAACACAAGTGTTTCCGAATCGCAGTGACCCTCGTCCACAATTTACAAAAACAAAATACAAGGCATGCGCAGAACTGAACAAAAATGAAAACTCGGAGTTCTGTGAGTGAAATCATGCCCTAAAAGGAGGTGAAAATCATATGAGACTATTGTGAATTGATGACTTGTGTGGTGGAATTAATTTCCTGCCTGGCTGGTGCATGTGCATTTTTGTGTGCAGACGCAGAGTGCAGATCAGATTATTGCATTAATGCATTGCAGAAACTTGCGTGGAAGTGTGAATTGGCTCGTCAAATTTGTTTTCTATTTTTTTTTTCAATCATAATGCCATTTATTTCAAAATGCATTTAGTTCAAAAACCAAAACAAAATAGTTAACAACAATCAACAATTGTAGTATTATTAAAAAAACAGTAAAGTTAATAAAAAACACCAAGGAAAAACATTGTGGAGATTACGGGACTTAACACTTAACCAATCTAGCTTCTCTACATCATCTTCTAGTAAAAAGGCTAAAATTTAAGAAAGAAAAGTTTTTTTGAATAAAATTCTTCAAAACGAACAAAGAGTCGGCCATATTCTATTTCTTGTGTCAACCAGAACCGAAAAGTCTAGACTTGTGCAATAACAAAACATCACTGCGAAATGGCTGAAACTTCATCTTTTGAGGACGAAATTCTTGCCCTTAATCCCGAATATGATTTGGTTTTTAGTAAATACAATGAAAATCCAAGAAACGACTCGCCAAATGCTCTGGAGCCAAACACCCGATGGAGTTCTCCACAGAAAATGAAAATTATATCAAAAATGAACGAAATCATCAATGCCAAACCAATCGGAGAGCTGCCAACACAACACGACTGGGATGATCAACAGTCGGCTGAAATGGAAACAATCACTTTAATGCGGAAACTTGGCCTGGAACAAAGCGTCGATCGGGCACCTGACGAAAAACGTACAATCGCCACGGTGCCGACTAGCGAAGATGTTATTTTCATGAAAAACGGCAGAAAAAAGATGTCCATATTCATGGCTGACGCATATTTCGAATTGAAACCGAGGTCGGAGCCGTCGTTTGATTTCGACGAGGATTCTGCGGCACCCGAAGAATCAACAACATCCGACTTCTCTGACGATGTTAATCTATATCAACCGATATTCGAGTCGAGCCAAGAAACTGAAAGTACGTCATTGTCGGAAGATCTAGAAGAAAAATCTCGATCTAGAGTTACATATAATAATCTGGACTATGCAGAGAGTCCCGAATCTGGCAAACGCAAATCAATGGAATCGAAACGCAAATCGACCAGCAATAAATACGTCGAAAGCCGTAATTCATACACTCGTGATGGTAGTATGCGTTTAAGCGACTCTGGATCCAGTAGCAGCAGCAACAGAAGCAGTCGAGGCTGGCGGAGTCTAAACGGAAACTTCTCTGATGTGCGCGATGAAAAAAACTGGCGCTTGAATGTATCCAAAGATAAAGAACCCGAAAAATCGGAAGAAAACAACGAGGTGAAAATTCTAAATCAAACTGTTACTCTCAGTAAAGAAACTCCAAAGCCATCTGATGTCAGTAAAGAACCTTTTAAACCAGATGAGGTTAGCAGTTGCGGAAGAGCTCTGTACAAGCCAAAGGACTTGTTTATGAAGAAAAAGGCGATGATGATACAACAGGTGCTTGCTGAATATCAATCTTGATTAGATTTTTACAAAAACATGCACAGACACAGTTATTTGTTGTTTGTGAAAACGTAAACAATTTGAATATATCTGAAGATTGTAATTTTCTTTGAAAAAGACATGAAAAAAAGTGCACTTAACCCTTCATAACTATTTGGTTTTTCATTTTAACTTTTGAAATAAAAAAGAAAAACTTATTTTGTAATTAAACTCGTGTCTGTGCTAAGAAAAATATCATTGATTATTTGTTTTTATAAATTTTAGAATAGATTTTAGACTTTTTTAAATTTAAATTTAAGTACAAAATTTTAAAGTGTTTTAGCTATTTTCATCATTCATATCTTTACAATAATATTGAAACATGACACTGTAGGTTCTTGGTATCTACATATTTCGGTAGGTGAGTAATAATTAAAGGTTCTAAGTAACATGTGCTCACAATGAAAAATTCTAGTAAGTAGGTTAATTAAGCAAAAATAAAACCCAAAAGCGTTCATTTTTAAAATGAGACACGAATGATCGAACAATAAAATCTGCCAAATTTTAGCCATATTTCCGTCCTTCGTTTAAATGGTCTACAACTCAAGATATACCTAATAAGATTTTTCAGCGGCTTTTTTCAAGACTGTTGATTTTTGCATTGTATAAAATCTCAAAAAAAAAAAACAAAAATGCCGATAAGGTTCGCTTTATCTTGTGATGTATTTATTAATCGGTTCATGAAGATTACAGATTAAAATGTTTGAACCTAAGGAATATAATATAAGCCCCGAAGCGGGGTTTTCAACCTCCAACAAAAGATGAGATTTTTCTTTTCGTTGCATGACCTATAAATCCTCATTTACTCATATTATGGTTGTACATTCACTCCTATATTTTTTTTTTTTTTGCCCAGATTTTTTTTTTTTATTGAGCATTATATATACAATTGGTTAAACTTAAAACTATAAAGATACAATGAATATAAAAAAAATTTGTTGGCACATAGGGGGCCTAAATTTATACATTGGCTTAAAATTAAAATAATAATAATATATTTTACATGTCATGGCTTAAATTAAAAGTTCGTTGACTTTGATGCCCTCGGGTTGATGTTTAGCAACGGTGGAAGGCTGACCCAGTGTCAGCGTAGAATACAACTGCTTCTCCGTTGTCGGTTGGGATTCTATCGATTATGTCCGTAGCATAAGGTACCTAGGCTCTGGGTCTCGTTCCTGAGTGGTCATCCTTCTCATCAGCGGGTTAGGGTGATTGGCGGTTTTTGCGATGAAGTTCTTTGCGAATAGCACGAGAAATTGGTCCAGTGGCTTGATTTTGGCTTCGTCGTAGACTCTTTGGTTGCTGTAGTGCTTTTGCCGCTGTCGATCAAAGACCAGCCCGGTACATATCCTCAGAATTTTCCTTTCAAAGAGTTGAAAGGTTCTGCATCGCTGTCTTCGAGATTGTGTACCACACGGGAAAGCTGTAGCTGATGACAGGTCTTATTAACTGCTTATAGATAAGCAGTTTCGTTGACTGGCTTATTCCGGTTCTTCTTTTTAGGAGGGGGTGTAGACTTAAGCAGCTCATTGAAGTTGACTCCGAGGTACTTGACATTGTTTTTGGTAGCTATTGTTGATCCGTCGGGAAGCTTCAGAACCAGATTTCTGCAGTTAGTAGCACTACGACCGCGGTTATTGCCATTGGTGGTTGGTCTCCTGAAGCACACGAGTTCCGATTTGGAGGTGTTGATCTTGATGCCCCATTTTCTGTAGTAATCATAGAGTCTGGCGACGTAGGCTTCAACTTTCCTGGCAGCTATGGATGGCGCTATTGATGAGGCGTATGTGAGTGAGTCGTCAGCAAAGAGCAGGTTCTCGCAATCAGTTGGCAAAAAAAAACAAGATGGATACGACAAGTCTGGAAGACTCTACTTCCATTACTCCACAGTTGGGGCTGCTACATCATTTTTGTCTCATCAGACTTGTTGCCGAGGAAAACAATTTTTTTAACAGCCCGCCAATAGAGTCGCTGGTGTCCAAATGATGAGGATGAAGAAGAGTTGCTTTAAATTTATTTTCTATTTTATAACATAGATTTAAGAGCTCTAGTCTTTTTATATAGATTTTTAAATTTGGTCTCAAATTTATAAAATCTTGAACGAATTTCAAAAATTGAACTGGACGATTTTTGAATTGAATTTTTAATTTACAAATTATTTTTATCTCTGTTTTACAAATTGCCCATATTCTCTTTTAAAAAAGTTGATATCAGCATTGCGGAGATTGAATGGTTGTCTGTCTGCTACTGTGTACAATAATTCGCCCAAGTAAACTGGAAAATCTGATTTTGAAGATAAAGAAAAGAACGTTCAGCTCTATCTTCTGTCTGCAATTCAATCATAGAGGCCTATCAAACATCATTTGTATTGGCGTAAACCTGTTGCATTTAAGGATTATCCTCATTGCCTTATTTTGGAGTAGTTGAAGCCTATTCAAAGAAAGATTAGTACACACCAATATAATTATAGAGCAATATTCAAAATCGTATTACATATCTTAACCGCACACAATTTTTTTTTCTAATGCGTTTAAAAAAAACCTACTTTTTTAGCAATCTTTTTACAAATATACGGCCCTATCGAAGTAACTGTCGGAGCGGAATTCTCTCCGCTTTCCTACGAATCGGAGACATTTTGCTTCAGGGTAGATCTCCGATCAGCAAAACGTCTCCGTCTCTGTCTTCGTAGGAAATCGGAAACGCAGTTTTCTTACGGAAACCTGATAGCTGATAGTTTATTAATAAACTAGCCGATAATACCCGGCGTTGCCCGGGTCTTCTTTAGTGAAACTTTATGACTGCAAACTCAAACCAAATATCAACCAAAAAGATGATTTAAAATCATCACTCAAAAAATTTTCAATGAACTCCAACTTTCCCATACCAGACGAAGCCATGCTTCCCCAAACCAGATTTTTTTTGAAGAAAACGCAGGGCTTGTAGTTCGGCATACTTAAAGGTTTCTGTTGAGATGATTCATATGCTTTAAGTTCCTGTTCCTGTTTGAATACCATTCAAATGCTCGTGAAGTAATCTATTTGCGGTAGTTGGCAATCTTACGGTGGTCTTCATAATTCTTATTAAGCTGCCAAAATAATCCTCTTGATAGGCGGTGGATGTGTGGTTTTCGGGAGAAGGTATTGCAGCTGCCGTCCATAGTGGAAGTTCTTTTGCAAGATTCTCCAGGCTGTGGACATACTCTGGCAAGAATAAGCACTTATGTCACCTTGTAAATGCGGGAAGTCTTCATTGGGCTTCACATCAGCAATATTTCTTTTATGAATTTGTGCGTTAAAAATATATCACCATCATTATCGAAATTGTTATTCATGGATTCCGGCATGTCTTTATCCCGTTCTCCAAATGAATCTATTGTCTCCTCTATTTCAGAAATTATTTTTTCTCGTTTAAACATGTATTCTTTAAGGGTACTTCGTGCTTCTTTAATTCCAATTGATTTTCCTGAAATTCTAACGAGGCCATCATCATATGGATTTAACGCGACAGCAAACGTCAAAGAAAAGACACTCCCAAATTCACTAATTTCATGGCAATTGAGCATAAGGGCTACGGTACGCGGAAAAAAACTTTTACATCAAATGTTCTAATATTAGAGTCCCAACGAGAAACTAACACCATTAAATGCGCAAGATCTACCCGTATTAAAGTTTCATCCGGACGAGCAATTAATCTTTTGCTTTCATCGGCGTTCGCCCATCGAAAGCATGCATCAATATATTGTTAAATGACCGGCACATTTCAAGCAAAATGTCTCGGCCGTAGTCGCTTATCGCTTATGGAGGAGCTTTAACTCCTCCTCTCAGTCATCTGTCCAGTCAAAAAGTCGTAATACCCGTATCGTGGCTTTTTGATTCATTTGGCATACCGGGACTGTTTTGTGTTCAACATTTATAGTCACAGTGTATAAAAAGATGTTTCCAGTCTGCTTGACTTCGAACATTTCGAATGTCTTTATAAATTTGCCAGTAGCATTTATAGCAATTTCAGCTTTGTCACCCATTGTTCCAAAATATTTCCTGTACCTACAAATGAATTTGGGTTTTTGTAAAATACATGACAAAAAAATGTACCGTTTCCATTTCCTGAATGGCATCGTCATACTGTGGATCTATTGACATTTTTCTAATAGTTTTAGTTTTTCTTTCGGCTTCATATTCTGCTGAATCTTTGTTCCTTCCATCTTAACTTGTCTATAAATTTGGTTAGGCTGTATTTTTGTTGGTACATCTTCTCCAAAGTGCAAATTACTCCAGACGATAAATATTCACCAATTTTTCTTCGTTCATCTCCTTTAATGCTAGTGTATACTATTTCGAGGTAAAGACAATTTCTAGTGTCGAATTTTTCTATTTCTATGTCCATGTGTTCACCATCTAAGGGTTTTTTTTTGACCATCCCGACACTTTATTGCCGCATTTCTTGCTGGAACAGAAGCCGACATCATTAAGAGAGTCGCTTATTTGTGAATTTTTGAAATTTAATGCACTTGGAAAATTATACCATTTCCTTATAGCAATATTTATTATACTTGTCCATGTACCTTTCTAAAGTCTGGTTTTTGTTTGCAGTTCCGGTTTTATTTGTTGCCATTTCTCTGAGCTAAGAAAAAGAAGAAGTACCTCCCAATTTTCTCGATTGTCTTTTTCATCGATAAAAGTGGAATCAGATAGGCTGTTCGATTTGTCTTCCTTTGGTGAATTTTGAATGGATTTTCCGTTCAGGACCATTAAAGCCCTTTGTTTCTAGCACTTGAGCAAGATGCCCATTTTTGTTTCCCCTTACATGCAAGTAACATGTTTTGGGTTTCCAAATCCCCCCAAGATCATTGCTCATGTGACTTCATAAGTCTGCAGACAAAGGTGGGAAATAGGTGGTTGTAAAGTGATGTATATCTTTGGAAAAAATCTTAATACATCCTCAGTTTTTACTGTTGCTTTTCGACCCGCTATGTTTTTGTAGAAAATTTCTACAAAATAAAATCATCCAACAAGAATTTTATTAGTTCTACTTGTAGTTTGATTGGTTTTAATATACGATGGAAAATCCAGGAACATTTGTAGTGAATTCTGACCTTGCCTTTGCATGCCATTGCAGTATAGATAACTTTGAATAAGACACCGTATTAAGGATGTCTTCATAATTATTAAGGTATGCGTATAATAATTAAGTATTTTAAGTATAATTATTAAGTATTTATGCGAATTTCCTGTGACGCTTCACTTTGTACCTCAATGGGTATACGAAGCGTTGACCAGTTATTGGGTCGCATCGCAATTTTCTGCTGACGCTTCGATTTATACTGTTATGCCCATATTCATATATTAAATTACTTTTTTTGAAGTTTCTTGACCAGCTCTTATGCCTCGTTCGTGTGTCTAATTTCGGAATGGCTTTAATATATTCCGTCAGAATCGCGTCTGTTGTTTCTGAAATTGACTCCACCAAGAGCTGAGCTGAGTCTTGACTAAGCTAAAAACTTCAAGATTTAAAATGAACTAACGTTCGGAAAGGAGTGCTTCGTTTAAATCTTTAACCTGTCGGCGTTGCTCTTTTTTTATCCTTTTTGAACGTCTCTACTTTCTCTATCTAATCATTAAGCTTGGCCTGAATTTCACTGTCAGCCATTAACTGTATTGATTCACAAAAAAAGAAATTCTATATTTAACCAACAACCATTAAAGAACTCTAAGAAAAACAACCCAAGTAAAAATTCAATAATAGGTTTGGAGGAAATACTTCTGATGAAAATTGGCGAGCACTAAGTGGTCCGGCTTTCTTTTTTTGTCAGAATGTTGCTAGTTGCTAGTGGTAAATCTTGAAGGTTGCTAATTTTGATGCTGTGAAACCTCTTAGGAGAAATTAAACTGAATTAATATATATATAATAATATAAACGAATCCAATAGGATTCTTATTTTTTTTGACCATTTTGTTTCGAAAGGTTTAACCATGACCCATGGCGAGGGTTCCCGGATACGTAGTTTTCTTTTAATGGTAGCTGACATTTAATGTCAATGTTTGTGCTCTTTGGGTGTGAGGAAAAAGCCTTCAACACCAATTAACTTTAATTGATTAAGTCTTAAACTGTTATAAATTCAATGACATACGATGTACAACAATTTTACAAAGAATATTTTAAATTTAAGCATAAAAATAACTTAGCATATGGCAGACAATTTTTTCTCGCTTTCGTTTCTTCCTTTCTGGCGGTTGATTTGAAAATGTACGACCTTCGTTAAAAATAGGCATGTCCTTGTACCCTCATCATATTTTTGAACCTCCGCCCACATTGGTCCACTTTAAGTTGAAAACAATGTGAACAGAATCACCAGTTTCATTAAAGTTTTGGCGAAGTCGGGTCATTTCCAGGTGAAGATATAAGTGTTGTGTTCTATCTCCGTTTCGGGGTGGTAGTATATATAAGGTTGATGCATATATGTATTTATTGCATTTAAATCCTCAAGTGCCCATTCCTGGCTTGGGTGATACATAATATTGTTTATCACTTCCAGATGGTGTGGCTTCGTTGGCGTGGGTAATAAATGCCAGATGTTGTCTGGATGGTTAATGATTGTTCGTTAAACCCAAAAATGGGATTTCCTGGAATTGGAATACTTAGACTGGCGCGGCTTGTGTGAATGTGGTGATTTTAAATGAGTGAGGGAACTATAGTGTTAACTTGCATAACAAACCATTCTGGTATAGCGTTAGATTGGTCAGGGTAAAAATAATTTACTTCAATCATTCTATTAAAGGAAATTATTATTTTAAATAGTTACAATACAATATTTTTACATCTTCATTATCGATTTCTTCAATTTGTGCGTCGCATTGTTCGTCGTCTCTTGACGCAATCACACTTGTGTTTAATTTTAGGGTTGTTAGTGCCTCGTGTACATTTTTTTTCTACGTTCTGATATTTTCCAGATATCCGGTGATGTCATCCTCGTAATAATTTTCACATTGGTTGATGAAGTATTGAAATATGAACGGATGAAATTTACGCCCTTGGACTTCTTTTAAAAACTGTTAAAACTTTTAAAAATTGGGAAAATGAAATTTATTTGCTGTTACAATAAAAGGTGTTTAAGATATATAAATATCCATTTGATTTTTTATCGAAGCATTTTACGAATCTCTACCTTATTATTCCAAAGTAGTTTGGTAGTTTGGTTCGTTTCAGAAGATGAGTCTAGCGTATCCCCAGGTTTGTAAAAGGAAGTTATTATTCCTATTCCAATGTGATATCTGACCACAAGATACGAAGTAGTCACGTATCATGTCAAAGAACAGCGTTTTTCCATCATATGGTGGTGACACGTAGAAATCAGTGTTTTCCTTGTTCTTCTTCTATCAAGTAGTAAAATCAAATCTTTGATGTGAGTTAATACCTTGTACTTCCATGTTTCCATCGAGTCCGGTGCAAATTGCCAAATGAATAGTTTAAGTGCCATCTTTTTGGATTGTTGCAAAGGCATATGCTTTCTGTCAAATTCTTTTTGTATGTTTGTGCCCCAGTAAGGCATATTCATTCGATTCTCGTAAAAGCAATAATAATCACGTACTCTCATGTTTATTATTATTATCATATTATCGACTTAACTAAAACTTCTCAACTCCTATGGAGTTGGCAATCACCTATACCGGGCTATGCTAAAGGGATTATGCTCTGTTAGAGCATAGACCATGTTCTAGCCCTTGCGCGTTGTTATGAATTGATGATGAGGGGGAGGAGGTGATCCCCCAACCCATAACCGTCTATTGAATATATTCGTTGATATCTTTTTCAATATATTTACAGTTGGAGAAACTTTCTAACAATGTGACATGTGTCCAATAGCACCGAAGCCATTTCATATTTTGTTGTTTAAGGTTCCTACACAGATTTTGCGGGACAACGCTCGTTGTTGAGATAATAATCGAAATCACATCTACCCTCTCCATATTGTAAATGTCCTGCATTTCGATGGCAAGACCAGCGTATTTAGATATCTTTGTGCAGAACGTAGTTTCCAGATTTCGACAAAGGGTAACCGCTATATCAAAGATGTCCAAGTTAGACGCCTCCTGGTTAATGCGATCTTGGCTGACTTAATTTGGGTGACTTCCGTGTAGTGACTTTGGCTGTTATTATTATTATTATTATCGAATTTCATCATTTCTCAGCAATATTGCTGGAAATTAACCTATCCAAGGTATGTTTACCTCAGGGATAAGGCTCGGAACGAGATTTAGGTACGGTATATTGTAATTATTATTATTGAAATTTCAGAATTATTTAATTGGCACCCATTAAGCGCCGAACAATTCTTGTGCTTGCAATAATCACAGACTTTTGAAAATCTTTGTACAAATCCTTGTCAAGGCCGAGTCTTTCCAGTCCGTCAAAAAGATTGTGTGGTATGACTGCCGAGCTTGAAACATTAAGCGGGATTAATTTGACATCTTTGACCTTCCACTGTCTTTTAATCGGCTCGATTAGTTGCGCATATTTTGAGATTTTTTCCGTATATTTCTCTTGAAGAGCTTTAGTATTAGGAACAGCTATATCTATCAAAGCAACTATGCTTGCCTTTTTGTCAAAAAAGACAATGTCAGGTCTATTGTACGGGACGCTTTGATCTGTCAGCACAGCCCTGTCCTAGTACAATCGGAAACTCTCATTTTCGAGAACGCTTGTTGGTTTTAATAAGTAGTGGGCCTATTTTTCGCGCTCAAGACTATGTTTACACGCAAGCTCTTGGTGTACAATTTTCGCTATTGTGTCATGTCTCTGTTTGTGTTCAGTCCCTGAAAAGTGCGTACAGCCCGATATGATATGATGTTTATTTTCTATTGCATCACATCCATATCAACAGGAGTCATCCAAAACAGTTGCGTCACCTATTATTTTTTTCAAGAAGTTCCTTGTGGGTATAAGTTGGTCCCTTATGGCGCGCATATGTCCTTCAGTTTCTGGGAGTTTCGCCTTTATGTCGACCTAGCTTATGGCATTTATGTGCTTCCCGGATTTCTATGAGTCTCTCCCGTTGTTTAATTTCGTGGGCAAGTTTAACGTATTTCCCTATTTTTTCGGCAAAAGTTCGATTCGCGTTAGATGATAGTGCAACAGCTATGTTTTATTACTCGATGCTGTTATGTTCAATTAATTCAAACAACCTTTTTCGTTCAAGTGTCAAACCAGACTCTGTTTTGACCCTACAACGATCGAGAACTCAAGCACAGCCGGCATATGTAAGGTGATATACCAAATGGGCAATAAACGTGCACACAAGACAATTAGAAGTCCATTGGTTCAACGAACGACGACTTCCTCAGACAGGTGTGGGAATACGACAATGGCAATAAAGCTTGAAATCTTGACTGAGCGCAACTCCATGGGGTTCGTATTCCTTGGTAACTGTTGACGCGCTTCGTCGTTTTCTTTTAGATCGTTTTGACACTGAACTTCCTTTATCATCGTCACTACTAATTTCTCCACACTGTGTATTATTCCCGGCTGCGTCAGATTCGAACCATAAAATTTGGCTCTCGTCTTCGCATACTTGTTCCCATCTTGTCCGATGGGATCGAACGGGTTTCGTAAATCTTCAAATGGATGAAATAGCCTGGAATAGTTTCTCCTTCGAACGACCAAGATTTCGACTCGTATCTCACATCTTTGTAGGTAAGGTTCGCTGTTGGAACAGTGCGTCTAACTCGCTTGTCGAATTTGAAGCCACTGAAGCATCGACAGCATCCATTGCTGTAGGAGCACTCGTTGGCAATGTGATAATGGTCTTCGTGTTCGATGAGCCATTTGAATATTGAGTTATTTGCTACCTCATTACATCGTTAATGCTACCTGTGTAAACACTGCACACGGCAGCCATTTTGCATCATCCTTCTCTCGCTATCTCATTCTATCTCACGTGGAAATATTTACCTCTCACTCGCACTCTTTAGTTTCCCTTTGCCTATGCTGATTGCTTGCTGAATCATACGGACTACTAGAAAGAGCGATATTACTCACGTAACAGGGATAATCTATACTCTTTTTCCCTTTCGTCCGATTACATGTAGTTGATAGTCCTCCATTATTAAAGAAACAGTTAAATGAGGATTAGCATCACCTAGTTGTACTAATAATCTAAGAGACAACTTAATATTACATGCCAATTGCTTATGCTTCAATAATAAATATTGATTTTCTCCTATGTTAGTATTATTCTCCTATGTTAGTTGTTTTGTTTATTAATTCTTTCATTTTATCTTAAATCTTCATAATTTACGTTTACGTTTCAAACTCTTTTCCATCGTATGTATTTGGTGCTATACTAAATTTTGATAATTTGTTTGATTCACTTCTAAAATGAATTCTATTTCTGTCTTCTTTAAGTATTTTGTAAGATCTTGGCTTTTCATTTTGTTATAAAATAATTGCAGACTCCCAATTGAACTCTGATTTTATCTCCCTTATTAATTTCATGTAAAGTTTTAGAATGCTTGCCATAGTAATATTTCTATATCATTTGTTTTCGTCAAAGTTTTGTAATGGGACTATTTTCTGAGGTAATAATCCTCGAACTTCTCTTCCCAAGAGTAATTAGTTTGGTGAAGGGATGTCATGTGATATCGGCATGTTCCTATATTCTAGTACTGCTAAATATGGGTCATTTTTGTCATATCTGTCTTTTTTCAAAAGTCGTTTTAATGTTTGTATGTGTCTTTCTACCATACCATAGCTTTTTGGAAAGTGTAGACTTGACATAATGTGCTTAAAGCTGTATGCTTTGGAAAAATTTTTAAAATTCAAGCTATTGTATTGAGGTCCTCCATCACTTCTAACTACTAATGGTGTAGCTTGCCTAGCAAAAGTGGATTTTAAAATGTTAATTGTGGTTTGACTTGACTTATCTGAGAGTATGGCTATTCAGACCGGTCAAAAATAATTGATTATCGTTTTGTACGGTTTTTAATTTAAAGCGCAATTCTTTTCTTTTATATATTGGTTTATAATTTTATGTCTGATGTTTTGTTTAATATAAATATTCTTACATTTCTAATGGTATATTTCTGATGCCGTTTTTATTCCGTAAGGCATATTTTGGAAACAATAAGGTGCTGTCGCTGTGTCAAAAGTGCTGTGTCTCGATAGTGGAATCTCCACTATCGGGTCTCGAGTGTCTAGTCTCGAGTATTTCGCGACTCGTTCAATTTGAGGTATTTTGGCCAAAATTCCGGAACTAGAATGATTTAGGAGTTTATTGGTATAATAAAAAGTTTAATAGATTCGTCAAAAACCTCGCTAAAAGCGGAAGAAGAGCTTTTCAGATCATTAGTGATGGTTTTTTTAGGTTCTCTTTTCTTATATTATTTTGTATTCTATTTTTATAAAAAATGGAGCAATGGTCGGTACACAATTAAAGTGCTAATGTTTTCAGTTCATTTAAACTTAAATATGTTTGTAAATTGTCACCGTTGATCATCCATCACAATCACCATGGCTCATCCCTTAATGTTATTTACGTTTAATATGTTTATTATCTTAGGATCACCAAAACCCTTTGAGTCAAACTTAACATTCGAATTCTTGAAAATTTCAATACCATGTTTGGAGGAGATGACTTTGGTGAAAACTAGCGGGCACCCTTTTGTGTGGTCCTCGAGTTGTGTCAGGATGTTGGAGTTGCTAGCAACATCAATGGTAGTGAATCATGAAGTGTTGCTAATGTTTTTGCTGTTAAAACCACTGCTGTTGTTGTTGTTGCAGTCAACGCGGCTGCTGATATTTTTCTTGGAAACTGTTTCGTCGTCGTCCGGATCTTCGTTCAGAAGGGCGAATCCTTTGTTCAAGCTATGACCTTTAATAACCACTTTTTTGACAGATTTTCCTGGTGTAGTTTGCTTTTCTTTTTGGCTATCACAATTTTTGTTCGTTTAAGGAAAGATTTAATATTTTTGCGAAAAGGCGAAAAGACGTTCTTGCTCAAAGAATGTGATATTTTAGTTTTGGTTTTAGATAATAAACAGTGCAATCAAGTACAAGAATTTGATTGATGTTTTTAAGATTATTTATAAAATAATTTGTAAAGCTGTAGATTCTTTGGGACGGTAAGGTGAGGGAAGGTAAGCATGGCTGTGAGCACGAGTGCTGACGCCCGGTTTGGAAGAAAAATCGGTCTCATTTTTGTCTGTTTTATTTTTAAACACGTCGTTTTTTTTTCATCTTCATGAATTTGTTTAAAACACACATTTTTCGCGACTCGTTCAATTTGAGGTATTTTTGCCAAAATTCCCGAACTAGAATGATTAAAGAGTTTATTGGTATACCAAACAGTTTAATAGATTCATTCAAAAACTCGCTAAAAGCTTTTAAGATCATTGGTGTTTGGTAGTTTTCTTAGATTTTTTGTGTATTCTATTCTTATAAAAAATGGAGAAATGTTCGGTACATAAATAAAGCGTAAATGTTTAAAATGTTGTAAACCGTCACCGTTGATCACAAAAAGTTTTCAGAGAATCATCTTAATATTTTTTATTATGATAGGACGATCTATGACAATTATGTGTGAAACAAAATATCGGTCAAATGCTCGCCACGGCTTCGGTGGCATACCTCTATCCGATGGTCCATACTTTCAATGACTCTAAGACATAATTGAGGTTCAATGTCGTTAATGTGCCGAATTATCTCATTAGTTTTTAGATAATAAACAGTGCCATCAGGTTCGAGAATTTGATTCTCAAGATTATTTAAAAAATAATTTGTTGAGCTGTGGATTCTTTGGGATGGCTAGGCTAGGTTAGGCTAGTGTGGCTGTCAGCACGAGTGCTGACGCCCGGTTTGCAAGAAGAATCGGTCTCATTTTTTCCTGTTATTCTTTTTTTTATTTTTAAGCACTCCGTTGTTTTTATTTCATTTCCATGAATTTGTCTAAAACACACTTTTTTCAGCTACATGGACCGAGTTCTCTTTTTTCCATTAATGTTAAATAGTTGCTTTCATTACAATGACTTCCTTGCAAATTATATCCCTTGTGAGTAATTGTGGATACAGGAGCAGGAAACAATCCAATCCATGTTCCATCATGAAATAGTAGTCCAGTCCTGTTATGCAAAATTCCATCAAACATAATTTGTGCCCAATAGGCACATTAAAATCAGGACTCAAAATATCTACTACCTCCGGGTTGTTACTTTTAACGTAGAAAACACTCTGGTCTCTTATGTTGGTTTGGAATCCAAACTAATCTTTTATGAATTGTTTTACGAAAATTATCTCTACAGGATATTCGTACTCACATCTGCATTTTTATAAGCCTCCTACATCATAGCTCTAGGAGTTATCTGTATTTTGTCTATCACTTTTGTGTCTGTTTTGAGCCAGGGTGCAAGAAGATGCAGGGTAGGATGTGATATGAGTCAAACACTCAAGTTGGTTAGGCTCATAATGTTTCCAATATATTAGGTGGTGTTTGATCCACTCAGTGAAGCATCTAGTTCTCAATCTTAAGCCTAGACATAGGAAACCTACTAGGTAATCATCTCTTTAAATAGGAGCTGCTCCTATTACTTGGTTAGCATTGACTAATAGAGGAACAGAAGATGGATAATTGCAATCTATGTGATCAGGATTTAACGGAGTCCATACAACACTGGAACTAACCGGAAATAGATAATATCAAGACTAAAACCGGGTAGTACTAAGATGATTTAAAGAATGACTTATAAGTACTACATTATACACAGTTCTAACTTTTCTCCACTTATTTTAATAAAACGCACACCATAACGCTTCTGAAATCGTTGCAACCATCCGTCAGTCGCATTAAAATCGCTTTGAGTTTCACTTAATTGTTGAATGACAAAATTTAGCTTTTTCTTTAACCATCAATCAATTGACTGGATAATTTTATTATCGCTGTTGGAGGAACCAACGATATAGGGCTTTTTCTATTTTAGGAAGTTCAGAACACTTCAAAGTCTTCCGCATTCCAGGTCCAGCAAATTTATTGTTAACACATTTTTAAATTTTTTCATTTTTTTTTGTTGATAGCGCAAATTGTTGACTTTGCAACATTATGCTGCTTTGCTAAGCTACTTACGCTTGATATGGTTTTCTTTTTGCTTTTTTATTTTATGTATCGATTCCCTTAGACCACAGCAATCGGAGAGTTCTACGGAATAGACTGCTGCATTTGTGTAGGCACGCTGTGCCTGGGTCCAGCTTTTCATGTAGAACATGGACAAAAATCATGTCCCAATACTCGGTTGGGACCCCCTGCGCTGCCAACTGCCGAAGCGTTTCGTACGTGGTGTTGGCCATTCTTTGTAGGTCTCCTGCTCTTGGTGGACCCTGCAGTGATGGAAGCTTGAAGAAGTTCCTTAACAGCTCTCTGCACGTGGCATACTTCTTCGTAAATATTTCATTCATTCGCTTCCACGCTTCACAATAATTTTTCTCAGTGAGCTGCCACTCACCGAGAGTCCTCGCTGCTCTGTCTGTTAGCGACGCCTTCAGATACGAAAACTTATAGACTGGCGCTATTTTATCATTATCGTGGATCGCTGCGATAAAGCGATCACGAAAACCCTGCCATTTAGTTATATCTCCATCGAAGGAGCTCCAGGTGTTCTTGACGTCGTGCTGTGCAAACGGAAGGCTGACCTGGACTTCAATGGATTGTCCTGCGCTGTCTGCTTGGTCTGCTATTCCTGCTACACCTGCTACTTGCTCTCTGGGAGTTTCCTCCATGACCTTTTCCTGCAATGCTGCGTAAGCGGAGAAATAATTAGCTTCCGCCTCAGCAATCCTGCGTGGCATCTCGACGTTGATTAAAAGGTCGTCGATCAACGCTATCCTGCCCTCGCTAATTTTAACCTGCGCCCAAGCATCTTGCAAGGCTTCAAGCCTGAGCTGCGCTGCTGCCATCGTACAAGTCTCGAAGGCTGGAGATTGCACAAAGGCTAGCATCCTGCTCACCGAAAATATTCCGGCGTCCATGATATATTTATCATTTCGCTGCTCTACGTCCATCTCTTTAAACCTGCTTCCTTTTTCTTTTCTGAAAAGGCATAAAAAGTCGCACTGCATTAGAATTATGATTCAATAATGCTTTTTACCTGAAAACAAAAATAAATAGCAGTTCGCAGTAGGTACTTGAGTTATATAATTCCCAATATGCGATTAAAAAATATAAAATATAGCAACTCGCAGTAAGTACTTGAATAATATAATTCCCAGTATGCGATTAAAAAATATGGTACGATGTGGAAACGAGTCTCGGTACAATTTATATTGATAACTAAGGGTATATTCGCACTACAATTATTTAAAAAAAAGGTTTCCTACAATGTTCATCGCGCGAACATCTTCCAATATCCAATTGATGTTGAAACAAAATACATATTAATGTTTAAAATATAGTTTTTAATTTTATTTTTTATTTTCTTTTTCAAACTAAACAAAACAAACTAATTCAATAAAATAAATACTGGATAAATAACAATTTCTGAAGATTTTAATGCAATATCGTGCTCTAGAAGCCGGCACCGGAACAACAAAATGATCACATTATTATTCCTTGGCTAACTGATGATGGATTATTGGAATAAAGTGCTTGACAATTACAAGAAGCTTTTGATGATTACAACGGAATTCTCTGCTAAAATCTGTAGATTTTTCGATGATTGTTTTTGTTGGAAAAATATTGCACAACCAGTGTACCTTTACGGCAAAAGTATCTGTCACATTTCTTGCAACCAAAAGAACAACGAGCACTTCTGAATTTTTCTTAAACGTTGCGGGCTTAACCAGAGAATGTCTGGGTGCAATTTTAGTTAACCTAAAAATTTTGTTAATTTATTGTATTTTTTTTATTTTGTTCTTCACAAAGACATAATTATTTTTTGCTTGACTCTGGTGACTTCCCTAATTGAATGTATTCTGATGACTCTATTAATCGAGAGTATTATTGTGACTGACTTGTTGAAGTCGAGAATGATGACTTATTCATCATTGATACCCCTTCTCGTGTGATCTTCTTTATTTATGTATCTGCAATTCAGCATTAATTCCGGATGCATGATTGTTCTTGTTTAGTCTGGATATGATACGCTTCGTTTTGTTTAGTCTACAAAATATGAGATGAGTCAGTATAATAATTAAAGTGATGGTTGTTTATGAAACCATCCTAAAGGCTCTGTGCTGTCAGCCGCTGCGCTGTTGCTGTTCTTATGTTTATAGGGACCTCGACTGTAACTTGCATCATATTTGTTATTAAAGAAATACAATACATTTTATTTTTAAAGTTTTTACATTTATTTACAAAGTCGTATTTATCATCTGAATCATTAATTTTTGCGAGTGCATTTTCCACATTTAGTATCTGTATTACCCAACAAGTGTTAGTTAATTTAGTTAGTTAAGTGAAACGCGACCGTTCGGTTAAGCAGATACAATTCGACTCACCAATTCAACAAGGGTGACTTCCAAAGACCAACTGATTGCATTATTTTTAGAAAATCTTAATTTACATTAAAAACAATTTTACAGGAACATTCAAACTTCCAATAACTAACAGAGTTATTAGCTGGATTTAATTGTGGCGTAGATACTAAACGTGTACTTGCGGTTGGGCCTTGATACTAATTTTCCCCTTAGCTGGATGAAATGCTCAGTAATTTTCTATTTTTCTGTAATAATTTTCAGTAATCTGGTAATCAATAAATATGCATTTTTATCACCACTCTTCTATTCCATGGAACAAAAAATTCTTTGGTAGATTTCATTAATACATTTTTGTGTTTGTATTTATAATGAATAAATTCTTCACCAATTGCTTGATTAATAGAAAAATAGTTTCTTGCAATGCCTGCATTATGTTCTTGATATTCTTTAAGTTTATTTGTTATCGAGCATACACCACTTTCTGTTAATTAATATTAATAAAACTCTTTTCTCTTTATTTTCCTTTTTGCGAGGGACTAGTTTATTCGACTGTTAAAATTATACTAATTTAAAAATAATTTTAATTTTACTTCTACAATTTTTGAACAAAATGGTAAATTTTCAAATTCAGCATGGCTTAAATAGAATGGTAAATAATCTACATGTATTAAAATTAGAGGAGTTGTAATTTTTTCAATATAGTCTGGATCGTTTAAATGTGTTTTTAGTACTATTTCCATAAAAAAAAATAAAATTTAGCTTTTTGTGAAAGTTGCAACTGACGGGGGTGACGGCGTACTTAGATGGATCCATGTTATACGTTGTCATGATGGATCCATGTTATACGTTGTCATACGTTCCAGCAGCTCCACTTGCTCCATTTCTAGCTCCGGTGTTTGGTCCCCTCGACGTTCCAGCCCATAGAACCCTCCTTTGATTGGGTGTCCCTGATAGTCTTCTAATAGATATGTAACTAAATTTTTTTGTTGAACTTTGACTATTTTGAAGATTTCTGTTGTCCAATTTGGTGTGTATCCTTTATCAAATAAGTGTTTGTATTTACTAATTCTGACAAATTCTCCCACTTTGAACTTTGGAGAAATATGATTTTCATGAAAACGACATTTTTTAACTAATAACAAATATAATGTGTACAGGAATACTATAAGTTTTAATGCAGAAAGAACTACCTTAAAGGGGTGATAGGATGTAAAAAACTTCGTTTAAAATACATTGCCTGAATTCCTTACATATATGTCCAGGTTTTTCTATGTCCAACACTGTTTTTGTGCATACTTCAATTTTCAAGAACTTATTTGGAATTGGGCAGTTTGGATTGTTCTTATAAAAACATCTTTTGGTTTTTATGGTAACACTTATTGTCTTCTCAAATACTAATGATAATAACAGAGCGTTCAAAAGCATCTTTTGTTACATCATTTAGTTCATTTTGATTACAAATCAGGTTCAATTTATCAAATACATATGTTTTTACTGGCTTTTTATTCTTCCCGGGTTATGTAGTTCTTTGACAACGTTTCTTTTACTCATCTTTGTACAGAATGATTAAAACATCAAAACATTTTACCTTCTTATTAGTTTAAAATTCGTTTATTTAAAATTCGTTTATAAAAATTCACAATTCTCTTAATTTTATTAATTTTCATCTTAATTTGATAACATGCACAAGTATCTGGTCCTTCATTGCACAAGTTTAATGAAGAATTTATTTTTAAAGAAGACATGTTTTTCATTTGAATTGTGAATGCAAACTGAATTAAGCATAAAGAAATTTAAAGACATTGACGCAAAATTTTAACAGCTTAATATTAAGGTATTAGCTCCACTATCAATTAGTGCACGCAACATTTCTGTTTTACCATTGTGTGTAGTAACCTTTATCATTGCAGTTGCCAATAGAACTTCTTTGTTGTATTCTGCCAGTGCTGTTTGGATGTTCGTATTCCTTGTATTCTTATTCAAGGCATCATTGTGTAGCAAGGTATGATGATGACCTTTACATATGCTACAGGTTCTACGGCTTTGGCAACTTTCGTTCATCGTATGGTTCAGACAGTTACGGCAAAGATTTTGACGTTTCACGGCTTCCAGCCTCTGATTTGGTTTTAAAGTGATAAATTCATTGCATCTATAGATTTTATGTGAGCTTTTTCTGCAATATTGGCATCGGGTTTCAATTTTGGTTAGGTAGTTTCGGACTATGTGCTTTGGTTGGTTTTTATGTGTGGAATGATGTTCGTGTTTTTTGTCAACCAAAGATTCTAATGATTCGAAACAGTTCGTAAGGAAGTCGTATACCTGTTGTAATGATGGTATATCCTTTGAATTGGGTAGTGATTGCTCATACAACTTGAGGGATTCCATGTCCAGTTTTTGTGTTATATGATATATAATTATTGGTTCCCAAGACGAGGTGTCGAAACCAATATTCGATATACCATAGAGACATTCTTTAGTTGTGTCATGCAATTTTTTTAATAACGTACTTAATTCTGATTCAATTTTTTGTTGATTCAGTAATGTATGGAGATATGCGTATACCAACTTTCTTTTGTTTGCATACCTCTCATTAATTAAATCCCATGCAACCTTGTAGTTGCTGTTACTGACCTCCAAATGTGTCAGCAGCTTTGCAGCTTCCCCCTTGAGATGGGTTTTTAAATACTGCATCTTTTCCACATCTGCCAACTTTTTGTTATTATTGATCAATTGATCAAATATGTCATGAAATTCGACCCACGTATTGAATCTTTCTCCTGCATAGCTATTATCGTCTCTGCATAAGATTGTCTCAAATTGTCTACTTGAGACGATAATTCTTCTGTTTCTTCACCCTCTTAAGTTGCTTATGGATTAAATTAAATTCTCCAAAGAGGTTATTCAATTCCAATTCTTTTCTTTTGATGAATTCTTCTGTTCTTCTGGCTATGGGTTTTTTCCCAATTTGTTCTAAAAGTTTGGCTAAAGCCTCACCTATCTCTTCCTGTCTTTGTGTTAGACTCTCCATGATTAGTTTGAGGTTCTTATCAAGGGATATCTTTGATGTCTTCTACCGTGTAATGGATGAAACTTGGATCGTTCACTCGGTGGTAGTTTTAAGGTGTAAGCTTGGGATGCTTACTGATGTCTTCTCGGTGGAGGGAACTTGGGTCGTTCACTCGTTTGTAAGGTGTAAGCTTGGGGTGCTTACTGATGTCTTCCCGATGGCGGGAACTTGGGTCGTTCACTCGTTTGTAAGGTGTAAGCTTGGGGTGCTTACTGATGTGTTCTCGATGGAGGGAACTTGGGTCGTTCACTCGCTTCTAAGGTTCAAAATCGGTTGTCTCGAAGGACCAATGTAGCTCAGTAATTAAAATGCATTAGACTGTATATTAAAAGTGAACATCTTTATTTCAATCTCTTCTTATTTATACCTATTCTTATTTCCTATTATAGCTAACACCTGTTCTGTATTATGTTAATGTTATGCAGAGCTTGCAAGTCTTGGTGCTAGCAAGTTCCGCATTGCATTTTTGCTTAGTATACTTTAAATTATTATATTGTTATATTATGATTATGTTTGTCTAAACAAACTGTACAGATGTCTCATGAATATGAGAAAAAATGTCTATGGAAACGAAATTCTTCAAATAAAGCTTTCTTAAAAGCTTTAGTTTATCACAAAGTTCACAAGTCACAAATTGCACTCAGTTAAACTTTTGTTTGGCTCTTCTCTCCTACACAAACACAGGCAAAAAAGATTGTTTCCCTTTTTTTTGTTTCTGGTATATATAAGTTCGTAGTTAATTTACGCGCGAGTTATGTTGAAAATCCTCCAGGATTTTAAAACGTCGACAACGTTTTTAATTTTGGGCAACGGAACTTGTTTTATTGAGTGACGATTAAGAACTGAACTTAAAGATACTTTACAATTAATAACTTAACCTACGCTAGGGTGCCGAATTTATAGATATGTATATCATTATTATTTTATGTTTTGATGGTGGCTTCTTTCGGATGTTTACAAGCTGCATTCCATCGGATGTTTATATCAGAGCTTTTTGTTTATACTTGGATTCTTCGCATGGTTCTTCCAAACTGCTGACTTAGATATCTAGATCGATACCAACTGTGGAGTATTGATGGGTATGGCATGTGTGGGTACCTTTGTAACTCGCGAGGAATGGAAAAAAATATTTTTTAAGCGCTTTATTGAAACTCAAACAGCTTAAATCTAATTAACATTATAATAACCTATGGGTAATACCAACAAATGCAGACGTTGCAACCATTCGGTTGCTCACCTTTTTCATTCCCAAGAATTTGACGCTTGCATCCGCACTGGCCTGTAGTGTGGAAATGTGTCAGCATAACTTATACAAGTTAGTTATTTTGTCGCGGGGAATAAATAAAAAAATATTTTTTTCTGTGCAACCGCACAGTTCAAATGCTTTATTGAAACTCAAAAACTTAAATCTACTTTACATTAACGTAACCTATGGGTAAAGCCAACAAGGTTGCCGAGGTTGCAACCGTCCGGTTGCTCACCTCTTCCATTCAGTTCCCAAGAATACGATGCTTGCATCCGCACTGACCTGTGTCGTGGAAATGCGTCAGCATATTTGGCGGCACATGTATCCGCAACACCTATAGACGCTGTGGGAACCTGTGTCAGCGTATTTAGTGCTAACTTACATTCAGTAGGGTGGGTGGGTATCGTCAATCGTCGCGTCGTAGTTAACGATCGTATACCTGCTCTTAAATATGTGTATAGATAGATGTGCACAACAAATACAAGTAAATACACCCCAGTAAGAAATTTCAAAAAATTCAGTGCTGAATAAGCTGCTTTTTCCTTGAGGAAAAGAAGCTGCCCACGCCACTTTTGTGCTCTTCTCTCAGATGAATCACAACGATACAAATATTACAAAATAATTTATTGTGGCTCCTCGAGTAACCTAGGAATAGAAAAAAATGTTCAGTTTAGAATAATTCAGACATAACTATAAAGTTAAAGAGTTACTAACCTTTAGCACTATTTTCCACATATGTAACACCCGCTTCCAAAGAAAAAGAACAACTAACTTGAAATGAAAATATAAAACAAAAGAAGATATCAAAAATGTTCAACAAGCCAACAAATAAAGCACACGCCACAAAAAATATACGCAATAGAAGAAAAAAATTCAGACGATCACGTGATCACGGTTTAATTTTTAAACTTAATTTTTTAAAACGAAAAATTAAAAGAATAAAAGGTTTTTTTTTTTTGAAAAATGTCAAAAATATTTGTACAGGAAGATTTTGTCCTTTTTTTTATTGACTTAAAAAGGCAATAGGCTGCAAAATATCTGGTAGCAATATCATTGATTTTCGGCAACTTCATCGATATCGCGTCTTCATCCAGACATAATAAGAGTGTTGCTAAGATTCATATCGTTTTCCAAGCTTTCAGACTCTTCATTTTCTGGTAGATCATGTATAATCGATATTTAATCATCCATATCACTCTGTAAAATAGCTCTCCAATCCTTTTTCAGATATTCCGAGTCGTCTTCTTCGAAGTTAGAGCATTTGGAATTAAATTTCGTTGCTATAACTTTAGCTAGCAGAGAACCAAATTCGGAAGAACTTGGATTACTGTTATTAATGTTTTTTTAATGGATCTTGATTGAATTTGTTCACATAAATATAACATAAGTCATTATGATCTAGAAAAAATGATTCAACAATAAATCATTTCTTTTTTAAATATGTTATTTTGGTTTTGCTTCGATCGAAACAAATAGAGTCTTCACCAGAATCAGGAATACTTTCATTCCTTTTTTAAGTTTGCTGCATATAAATGGCCTTTTAAGATTTTTTATATCATCTCAAGAGTCCTCTGCTAAAGCTAACCATTTATTATATTTATCAGTTCTCTTTTTAGGGAAAGCAAAAAATTTTATATCGGGAAACGCATTTTTTGTTACTTCACAATTTAAAATAGCATACTTTACTCTTTTCCTAGACATTGTACCTATACCTAGGTATTTACTTTATTTCAATACTGAAAATCTAAGCCTGGTTAATATAAGGAGGTAGGAATATGAGCGAAATTACTCAACCAACCAGTGTAAATGAAAACAAAACAAAAACAGTTAATCCTTGTTCGGCTTTTTCGCTTTTTTCCCCTTTTGCACCAATTCTGGGGGAATATCTATTCGAAAAACGTCCAAATTTATCAATACACATTTTGTTTTTTTAATTTTTTCCAATAATATTTGCTTCAATGATTGAAATAATTTCGTTTGAATGATTATTATGTCCGGATTGATGTGAAGCAATTAGCAGTCTCATTCGATCTACGGGCTCATTGGGATCATCCCAGTCTTTTTTCATTTTTGATAAGTGCATCAATCCACTTCCTGTAGCTGTAGGTGACAAATTAAGGGAATTATTTGTGTTGTTTCCAAATATTTTTGTGATCACTCGGAGAGTTTTCGGACGTTATTTTACCGTTCCTTTTATTATTTATTGAGGGAGATAATTACATAAACAAAAATACACACACACAATATTTTTGTGAACACTGGGAGATTTTTTTTTTCGGACGTTATTTTACCGTTCCTTTTATTTTTTTGTTTTGTTTTGCTATTTTGTTTGCACATTTAGTTAGTTTTTCCTGCTTTTTCACCCAGGATTTTATTTTCGGAATCGGATTTTAATTTCGGAATCGGTTTCCCGATTCGCAACGCCCGAGTCGTAAAACCCGACCAAATTCAACGAGCCACATCTGCCGCACCGTCAACACTTGCCTTCTTTTTTTTTATTTGGAGAAACTAACCGTCAAAACAAACTTGATAAGAATCCCACTTCTGATAAATATAAACTATTCGAGTATATTATTAAATTAATTACGTAATATTCGCCAACTCGACCAAGCGCCCGTAACCGTTGATATGAAATGAATTTTAATAAAACTCAACCACCAACTTCACTCAGTCGAGCTGCGTAGGCGTGCGCAGAAAGATATATTCTATCCTTGTTCTACCTTACCGAGTGATCGGGATTTTATCGCTCGCTACAGTACAGTCTACAATTAATGAAACAGATGGTTTACAATATAGAAGACAATCTATGTACACAACTGGTTTTAAATTTAAAAAAATACGTATAAATGATCAGGGACCACAGGAAACTATTTTAAAAATACTACTTAATTGCTTGATCACACGGAATATTTAAACCTTAAACAAAAATAAACGTTTGCGAAGCAGACGGGCAAACCTAAACAAAAAGACGTGATGGAAAGGTGTTCCCTAACGTAACGAAAACAAAAAAACTGCCTTCTTTGTATTGCTTTAAATGAATCGCGAATTCCTTTTCCTACGTCAATACAGCTCTGTGGAGGTGGCCTTGAAAAATCAAAGATAATGTAGAATGATAACGCAACCGTATACGACGAAAACACCTCCTTCCTTTCACTTACAAAAATCCTTTAATTTTAAAGTTAGTATTGAAAGAAAACATCTTCTTAAACGTTTTAGAAGTTGGACTCACTGCGCTAAAATTATACTTTTCGCTTTAATGGCATGGCCAGAGCGTCCAAATTTTAAGATAAGACCTGTATTGGGGCTCCCGTGCGTTGGTTCGGCGCTCCAGAGCGAAGTAAGAAGGTGGTGGCATTTCTTCCTCGTAAGGATTCCCAAGAAATCACCCGACTCAAAACGGGAATACAATTCTGAATTCTACACCATCTGATTTGGGCGGCCCCGTTCTTCACTTGCACCCGGGGACCGCCGGAAGCTCAAATTGTGATGGATGCGTAACCTATAGAAGTTTAATTCAGTCTTAGCACTTTTCCTTTTATTTCGTTTCCACCAAACTTACCCCTAATATATTTTCTTTTCTAGGTACATTTCTTTCTTGTAAGCTCCTTTTCTACGGTTTTTTTTCAACGTGTGTGCACGTCGTATGACAAAAATAATATCTTGAATGAAAAGGATTAAAGTATTCTCGATGAAATTATACCACGGACTTTAAACACTCCACAAGTAAACTCAAGAGATTAACAATATTAAAATTCAACACTTGTTATTTATTAAATTTGAAAGGATATTATTGCACTTATTTGTAAGTACCGTCCGTTAATATTCCCTCAATAAAATATTTCTAATCTACTAATCGGAACGGAACTTTAACTTGTCATATATAAAGGCTGTGAGTCGAATGTGAATAACAAGCCACTTTTCACATGTTCTCCTCCCACACGACACCGATATCATCCGATCCAATATCCGCTAGCTTTTTTTTTTTTTCTATTGGAAATGTCTTAGTATTTGTATGATAGTTTCCGTTTGACTGTTCTAAAACTTCTCCAAGTATAGGTTAAAAGTAAAAATAAACTACCTGGGTCATCAGGAGATGGCCTCCGTCAGTGTGGTGAATTTGACCTTATATGTCACCATTATCTGACAAATCCCTATCTGGCATCCTCATCTGTCAACTTCCCGAGGAATAGTCGTCACCCCTTAATACTCTATCCGGGCGTTCACAACAACTGACTGTTATTTTATAGCCCTTTAAATGTTCTTGAAAAAGTTTTAATTCTGCAACCCCGCAACCTTCATAAGGTATATTGATTTGCATCACCATCATGTATTAGTTTTAACGCTCTTTGCGTTTGAATCTTTTCTGATGTCTTTTCTTAATTTCTGAATATCTTTTTCTTTGTCGGCATAATGCTTTAGCTACAACCAAAGCTCGAGGCAAGCATAAATTATTATCGACATTATTTATTTGACTTATTACTTTGCGTTTGTTGTACTCTTACTCGAATGTATTAAACATATTGGAAGGTTTTTTCCCTTTTCCTATTGGCTTTTTACCAAAGTAACTGACATACAGAAATTATCAGTGCTCAAACCTTCTGAGTTACTTTAAAATATTTTGCATATCATGTCCCAAACATCGCAAAATTTCAACTCTGAGAGATTTTTAAAATTAATCCATCCGTTGTCTTTTTCGGTAAAGCTCTTGCCACAGAAAGTAATTCCTAATTTATCTGTTGAGTAAAGGCCTGCTACAGCGAATATAATCATGTCATTAATTGCCTCTTTAACCCACGAAGATGGTTCTTCATTATTTGGTATGGGCTTGATTTTAAATTCAATTTGTCTGCCCTTTATGTAGAATTGCTTGACTCGAGTATCGATCTCGCTCAACACTTTAATTCGGTGAAAAAAAAGAACAACGTCTTCAATCAATCCAATACACAGAAAATAAATAATAACAATAAATTTGTATTTAATAAAATTGGATATGTTTATTTAAAATTTTTTTTTTTTTTGTATCAAAAGGTACATTTATAGGTTTATATACATATTTTTTGTGTTTTTTGTTTCCCATTATACATTTATTTAAACTCGTTATAAAATACACGCTTTTGAAAGTTAAAAAAAAATGGGTGTGAAGAAAGTACCCCAGTCATATCTAGTTTATCCCCATCCTTATCCTGATTTTGCTGTTGTTGCCCCCCTTTTTGCTTTTTTTCGCCTTTCTTGTTATCGAGTAATTGCATACCCTTTGATTCTTTTTCATGGAAGTCCAAATTAAAGGACTGTCCGCAAGGCCCCAACATTGGTTTACATCTTCATAATCCAGCCTTGTAACAAGGCGTTTTGGCAGATACACCACACAATCCTGGAGCTCACTGTTTCTTGCTCACCGTATCGTGTGGTGCATCTATTTGCATGTATGATGGGGAATCTAGTCTTGAATGTTAGCTTTGAAATGCTGGAAATCGGCTTCCTCTCTTCAGATTTCTTCGATGCATTCTTGATTGTCTTTAAGAAAGACATTTTTTTAAGTTTTTTAGTTAGAATGTTCCTGATTAAGTAACATGGATGAAATGTTTTGAAAATGAAAACCCAGCCTGGTTTCATACTCTCAAAAACATTTTTCTGCTTTTCAGAAACTTAAATTGCTTTTTCTGTCGATATCTTTGTTTTTTTTTTTTTTTGTTGCAACGCGCCTTTTATTTATTTAAAATTTTGGTATGCACATGATCTAATGATAACTGAAAAAATATATTTCTTATTCCGGTTCTAATTTCTTTATTTTTACGATCCTTTTTACTTTTGCATCGAACAGTTTCTTCTTTTTTTGTTTTTGTTTAATATAAATTAATTTATCTAAACGATGATTATAATAAAAAAAAACTTTATTTAAAAATCACAACTTAAAAATATTACAATTTAAATATTTAAATTCTTAGCTAATTTAATGTGGATTCTGACGACGCTGGACAAAGACTGGCTGATGATCTGTTGACCGGAGTATTATATGAGTGCATTGGTATATAGTTTCGGGGTGGTTCCTATTCCTAGTATAGCACATAAGGGAGGTCGATGCACAGCACATATCGCATTCCGACGCTCAAGTGGCTTGGGTAATAAATAATCTTTCTTTATCACTTCCAGATGATGTGCTGCTTCGTTGGCGTGGGTAATAAATATGTCGATGGATCGATTCCTTTGTCTTTGAATATTGGAGTTCAGGTTCAGAGTGTTAACTTCCCCCATTGTTAAGAAAATATCGTCCCTATATTTATGGTGATTGTGTGTGGACTTTGTTCATGATGTCTCGTACATGTAGACTGATATATTCGTCTCTAGTTAACGGTGGTTGCCTAGATTTCTTGAAATATAATATTGACATTATGATTGTGATAGTTAGTATTGTGGATATGATTGGACTATTTTGTACTTCTGTTTTGAAAGTCTGGAGTATGTTTATATTTTCGATCTTTAATTCTTTGTCTAAAGCTTCGAGATACTGACCAAAGTCGTATTCGTTGACGGTGTAACTTTTTTAGAAGTTGTTGATTCGTATTGTAGGATCCTCATATGTTTTACCATCTATATTCGTGGAATTTTCAAAATTAACTAAATACACTCCGTCCAGTGCTACGTTGTCAACTGTATGTTGTCCTGATATATGTAAGAATGGTGCCGTCTTTGATGATTTCTAATGCTAGGTTTTTTTTTTTAATTTTATTACACTTAGTTTTTTGGTTATTAAGTAATTCAGATAGACAACTTTGGTTTTTACTTACCTTACAATATGTGTTCTTAAGTTCTATTTTACAATTTTCAATACTTAAGAATTTATTATTTCTTTCTCTAACATTAGCTTACCGTCCTTATGACTGATAGCTCTTGCTTCATACAATTTAAACTTATATAAAATAGGATATTTAGTATAAATTACAATTATCTCTTCCTTTTGTGCAATTTTAAATTCTGAGATATCGATTAAGTCGCTCGGGTTTGTATTTGGGTTGTAGTTTTCCCCAATGAGCGCCCGTTGTTTTCTTATATACTGTGGTGTTTAGTTTTATTTCTTTTGTTTTCCTATCTTTGTTATGGGTTTCCAACATTTTATCTTGAGCTAAAGCAAGGTTCAGTGGGACTTCGTCGTGTGAAGTTTTATTATATAAAACTTCGAAAGGTTTCTTCTGAGTTGAGGAGTGAATTGTTTTATTGCACTCCTTGGCTGCACGTATGAATATTTCATGGGTATCTAATAATTTATACTCGTCTTTCAGACACCTTGCTATTTCTTGGAGCGTACTGTGTGCACTTTCTACCTGTCCGTTGCTAATACTATGATTAGTGGGTGTATAATAAACAGTAATATTGCATCTTTCCAATAGGGATTTGAAAAGTGTTGATTTGAAGGTAGTATGTCTTGGTCACAAGTGACATTTTTGCAATAAGGAAATGATTGCAATATCTCTAGAATTTTATTGGGTGTCTATCGTATTTCATAGATTTGCATGTTTTGCATTTGTGAATCTTTTGTTGGAAATCTTCATTTATTGTGGGCCAATAGTATTGATCTCTTATTTGTTTAATGTTCTCTTACAGTCCTCTATGGGCTCTGTTATGAGTTTGGATAACTATGTCGGTTTGGTCATCTTTGTTTGTTATGTCGTTAGCGAAGTATTTGGCTTGCACAAATTTGTTTGTGAAGTTATCTGTCAACATGTTCTTTATGTCGTAAATAGTTTCTGAGGTTGCAAACAAAGTCACTGAACATGGTTTAAGGTATTCCTTAAATAATTGTATAAGTTCGTTAGTGTCATTACGTGTCTAAAACGGAAGTGCCGCCATAAAAACATATATGTATCTTATTAGGTCTGTTAAAAAATATAAACCTGTTCAATATGTTGTTGATGGTGAATTGATATGAGCGCGTTCACATTACCTGCTATGAATACGTTCACATTACATATGTATGAGTACAAGTTGCATTAGTATGGCGTCATAAGAATCTGTCTAACTTTCCAGATTCCACGTTATGGGCCGTTGGTAGCCAATCGCCGATCGCAGAGCCTTTTCGGCCTACAAGAAATCTTACTCTTTGTCTTCTGTATATCCTTTTGTACATAACCTTCTTTGCACCTTAGTTCGGGCGTCCAGTTGTCCAAATAATATATAAAACTACGTTTTCATTAGAGCCGAAATGAGGTAATTTCGCAAATTACAGAAAAAGTGTTTTCATCTAAATTTGCTAATTTCGTTTGACAGATGGACAAATTAATAGATTTGGTTTGGCAGTTATTGATAAACAGTTTGAAAAAAAAAATAATTATATTAAACAAAAATTAGAAAATCGATTCTAAAATAAATAACAAAGGCAAAATTAGAATGCTGCAAATAAGTTTTCTTTGATAAAAAAGATACGCACTTAGGTATTCTACACATTTTGTGAAATTTGCAGCCCGAAAAAAGACTGGTGGCATCGACTAACAAAACCCGCATAAGCTTAACTGCATCAATCACTCCAAATACTGCTGCGTTTGCTGATGGCTACAAAAAACCTCGGAATTGGGATGCATGACTATAATATGTACATGCATCTTCTTTCAAAAAATAACTTGGACATTGCATTATTGTTTCTTTATTGTCTTAAAAGTATTAATTTTAAAATAAATTTGTACTTTTTTATGTTCATAAATCTGGTTTTCCAAGACAGAAACCAACAACACTGGGCAGCGTAAATTTTTTGATGGGGTGAAACGTGAATTTAACATATTTTGACATTTCAAGTCAAATGTTGTTCCATTGTGAATTATGATTCACAATAGCATTTAATTTAGATATGTAATGTAAGTTTGATTTGGTTTTACCTAATTTCCAACCAAATTTAGTGCAAATGTGGTTGAAATTATCTCATTTCGAAATTTGAATTTGTATGGGAAATGAGGTAATTTGGGATCTAATTTGGAAATTTTAGACCTAATTACCTCATTTGGCCTAATGAAAAGGCAGTATAATAATGAATTGGTGTGATCTCATTGATCCAACACAATAAGATTAAAGAAAACAAACTGGTTTCTTAAAATTCAAATGTTTAATTAGAATTTATAAATGCGGACTAACTTATAATTTACGATGTAGTCGGAATGATGGAAGCAAATCAAGTGAACGAAGTTTCAAGGTTCAAGGTTGTTGTTAATCCACAGTTGTAACTAAACTATGTGTTCGAATGGACTGTATTACTTTACCTTTTCACAGAACTACGTTAGAAATAGATGAATAGAAAAGCGTAATAAGTATTCTCTTAATTAATGTTTTTTATTTTATTTTTAAACTTAAATTTTTATTTTCTTTCACACGGAAGAATTTTTACTTTCTTTTCCAACCATTGCCAAAAAGAAACTGGTCCACCAAAGATTAATAACGCCAGAGACCGAGAGCTTCAACACTCTCGCACATACACATGTAAATTATTGAAATACGTTCAATTTAGTTTAAAAAAAAATATTTTTATTAACGGAAAATTACATCCTAACAAATTGGAAGATAACTTAAAACTAAACTTTGAACAGAAAATATGATTAAGAAGAAGTTTACTTAGAATAGCCCAAAATGCAAGATTGCATTTCCCACGTTGTTCGCTCGCTGCACTTGCGAATGTATCCGGTGTCCGCTATGAGAATTCCTTAGGCACGAAAGTTGCTGATGCAGTGGAATAATCGTGGGAAGTTGTGAGATATTTGATGTTGCTGTTGTTAACTTGTACGCGCCGTCTCTCCACTCTCGCCGGCCGGACACCCAACCACACCTCATCGCCACGCCTGCCGTCTTCCTCTCTTTCGTTTATGTCGCTTTCTACACTATGTTTAGAAATTTCAAGGTTGTTTAATAATTTCCATAGTTTCCCTTTGGAAAAATATATTTTTACTGCTACTATAAGATACAATTTATTCTTGTTATTTATATTCGCCTTATATTCTGTCCTATACACTTCTACAATTACTAAATTTTCTTTAACCTACAATAAATTATTTTCCAAATAAATAAGTATTTCCAAATATGATCCACATGCGCGGTCGTTGACCGGCTCGTGTGTCACCCCATAGTCAAGTGATTGCAATATTTGTATGTTTAATTGTTTTTAATGTTTTATAACCACTCGCCAGTGCATTGGCATCTAATAAACAAAACGACCGTGTATCTGTCTGCTGACTATAACGGTTTGAATTATATTTATTCGAAGCAGCTGCCTGTTTTGGATTTTGGGTTAGGTCAGGTTGACCTTGTAGTTGTTAATGTTTCTTACGTGGGATTTAACACTTTATTCTTGGTGTGTTAGGTATTTCACACAACACAGTTTTTGTCACCGAGTGACAATACGAATGAAAAATTCAACGATGAATATCATACCATAATTGAGTTGGGTAATTAAAAGAAAACTATGACTTTAGAGTTTTAAATTTTCTAAAATCAAAACAAATGGATATTAGGATAGGGTCATTGGCTGACGGTAATTAAATTTATGCTCAGATTAATTGCACTTTATCAAATTTTTTTTTTCCTACATGGCCCAAACGCTCATTGTCACTCCTTTTTGTGACCATTAACCAATAGAAAAGAAAGCCCGATTTTAAACAACTTTTATTTTATTTAGCTTTTACTTTAGTGTAGCGTTTTAAATTACAGTCTTTTTCTTCTTCCAAGTTAAAAAGTATCTCCTTGTTGAAACTGACTGTTGCCACGCTAATTTTTGAAATCTGTCTCGATGCGCAATTTCAGAGTCAAAAACCATTGACAAAAAAGGAAAGATGGATTCGTCTCTGTTTTGACGAGTCTCGTTCAAAGAAGAATATGAGAAAATAGGTTTGTTCGGTTAACAGGCAGTAGCCTGTTATAAAACGATAAAATGAGTTTAGATTTTAAGGTGTATGCAAACAATGTTGGTGATTTTCTGACAGCTCATGCTACAATTTTTCATAATTTGTACTTAATGTATCAAAGACTTGCTCAATGTCGATTTCAAAATCAATGTTAAATAAGTTATTAAAAAATTTAGGTACCTGTAAATATAACCTTCCCATCCTTCATTATTTTCATATCCTCGTTCGCGAAAATAATTGAAATGCCAGCTTGCTGCATTTTTCGTACCAATAATAAATTATACGGAAAATCTGGACAGTAAAGAACATCTTCTAGTAAACCTTCAATGCCCATGTTGCTGACTACATGGATACAAGGTGGCGCAAAATTGATCATTCAATTTTGTTTTTGAATTACTTTTTTACTAAATAAAATGATTTTGAGTGATGGAAATCTTTATTTTGACCTTTAGGACTCCATAGCTTGTCTGTTTGTTTATTGCAGCTGGCAAATGTCAAATATAATTAATATCTATTATTTTCGGATTAGCCGCGTTTTTGAAATTTATGAGAGTGCACTTTTGTACTCACCCCGAACGTTTCGCATCAAATTGCATTGAGCGTGGTCACCGGGACCACGGGACTCACGGGTGGGTGAGTACAAAAGTGCACTCTCATAAATTTCAAAAACGCGGCTATTCCGAAAATAATAGATATTAATTATGATAAACCACCGCGAAAGTCTAAAAAGTTAAAATGTCAAATATGTTTGAAGTACGACGCTATTTGCAAAAATTGTAACATCTTCCGATAGGGTGATTAATTTTGCGCCACCTTCTTGGTGGCAGTGATATGGGCACCATTTTTCGCTATAAGGTTATGCCTTCGATCAAAGTTAATTATTTATGTTTAATTAACTAAAAAAAAGAGCTCGCTTGAATTAAAAAAAACACAACACAGTTGAATGTACTCGTAATTTTATTCAATGCACTCGTGTTTTGATGAGAGTTCATACTAAACCTAAAACTAACTTAATGCTATCACCTATGAAGCTGCTATCGATGCGTTTCAATCGGAATCATATTTCCGATATCAGAACATTGAACCAACAAAATGATTGGCCAGATTGCTGAGTCGCAAAACATGCATACAGGTCATTTACTTTATATCAAACGAGCTTTTCATTTTTATATAGATTTTTGTTGGTGGCTGCAAAACGATGAAATCCTCAGTCAGGTCTGCTTTATTAATCAGAAGATCAGATGCTCCGGAGTCGAGTGTGAACATTACATGCAATGTTTGTAATTTTCATAAGTTTTTCGGCAATTTGTTTATTTTTTGCTAGAATGAGTATACTACCATCACGTAGTTCTGTGATATTGTCGTATTCTGTACATACTGCGTCGATAGCTTTCTTTAACACGAACACACTGATGGACGAAATGGGAGTCTCATCGCTTTTTTGCGATATAACCACAAATTTGGGAATTTTGGAAATGGGTTTACTTAGGAGAGGTAGAAAATCATCAAGATTTATACCTAGTTTTTGTTTTTTGTTTTGCTGGGGGGTTTTATAGTAGGGTATCAGGCGATATCCCTGCATATCGGTAGATATACACCCCATAATGGGGAAGTCTATAGGAAGAGACCAATCGAGCACGTGCAAAAAGTTTGGTTTTGTTTCAGACGAGAACAACCAGAAAGAAAAAATTCCGGGGGTAAGTGTGCCTACGTATGAGCAAAAAGGACTTATAGAACTCTGTTAATTTAATTATTAAATCACTGTCAAAATTTGAGAGCTGACGTTTACTCATCAACAGAAAGGCGGAGACTATTTAATTTACTCCGATTAGTACTTTCAATAGGGATTGAAAAAAGCTTACAAGCGATTTGGGTATGCATGTACTTTGTTTAATTTTTATTGTGCATTCTAATTACCGTATACAAATAGTTCCGAAGCAAAAGTTCTATCCAGTTTGAACAAAAAATACCTTAACCTACAGTGTCTCCAAGTTTTAAAAGTTTCAAATATTTATATAAAAATTTGTTTCATCTTTCTATTTCGTTTAAAATAATGCTAAAACACTTTATTAAGTTATTAAATTACTTATAGTTAGCCCTATGAAATACAGTAAAATAGTGTCCAAACATGTTAAATAAAACAACAACAATTTAAAAAAGTAATGATTCTTTGTTTTACAGACTTAATTTTAAGAAAAAAAAAACTAAATGTACATCAATCAAACTTCTATCAACATTTCATCTTCATCATTTATCAGAATGCTAATAAAAAAATCTGTATAATATTATCTTACTTACTATAGCTTGATTTGTTAAACAAAAAAAAATATTAAAATAATTTATTTTATTATATAGAAAAAGAAGTTAAAAGCAATTAACATTAATTGTGTACATTATCTTATTGTAAAATATATTAAATTATATTAAATTAATTGAAAACAGAAGAAAAAAAAACTTAGAAAACATCAATAATTATTTTATTGTAAATAAATGCTTGTAAAAAGTTTTTGAGCAAACTTAATTTAATGGTCCGAATCCTTCGGATCTACAGGTTATTTATTGATTTTAACTAAAAATTACTTATCAAATTTTTACTTTATGATTTTTACGAAGTTTATAACACAAAAATATAATTTTGTTATGTATAAAAAAAAAAATAATGAATTAATACAGAATTTTTAAGAATTAAACAAAAATATATGTACAAAGAAATTTATATTCATAATTATATACCTATTGCTATTGTTATATAAAAAATTTGCAGAAACATTTACCAAGATACTAAATTCAATTTTTAAATGAAACGTATTCAATAAAACACACAATAATTCATGAATCGTAAAGAAAATTCTAACAGCCATATTATTAACTCAATTAAATCCGGTTTTAAATTAACGCCTGGACTTAAGGTCAGGTAAACTAAAATGCTAAGCCCAAGTACATAATATTTACCCGTTATACACAGAACATACAGATATTACGTATCATTAGCGTTTTCATTTTTGTTCAGTTTCTGCGCATATGTATATCAAAATCGATAAAAAATGGTGAATCTAGTGCCCCTTTAAAATGTCAAATATCGATATTTGTTGTTGTTTTGAATACTGCAGTGTGAAGTTTTTTGGGGCACTCGAACAGCCAATTTTGACAACCTGCGCAATATATTTGCAAAGTTTATACTTCAGAGATCTCAGAGTGCTCCGTATTCTCAAAAATATAAACACAATTCCTCACAAGAAATCCTCAGTTTTGCTGACAAAAACTGAGGAATAGTTTTTTTTTTGGGGTTCGTTGCTCAATATTATTTTCTGTGGCATTAAGTCAAATAAGAAAAAAAGGAATAGAAAGTGTTTTTGAGAAATCTTGTTTATATTTAACGCTCCTGCTCTTTCAAAGTGACAGAGGAAAATTACTGAACGCTCTGAAATATAAACTGACCAATTACCTTAGATTTGTGTACTGTGCCATAAATAGACTCATTTTTGAAATTTTGTCACCTTTAATCCGATTCAATTTAAACAGCCTTCCAGGGAGCAATTAAAGTAGATGAACTCGACGAGTGTAAACTCAAAATACCAAAAAAAAAATAATAATTCCAAATGTCAAATTATTGAAATAAATTAGCTTTTAATGGGTTTACAATTGAGTTTACATGTCTTTGTAACTTTAATCCACGGAGTTTAATTTCTTTGTTGAGTGAATTTTATGGACAAAGACCCTGTTTAGAATGGGAAAATTGAGTCTGGACTGGAGAGGGGTCGTCGTGTCTACATTATAAACTTTGAGGCGGCTCAAAATACATTGATACAACAACAATTTTTCGCCCAGTGAAACAACAACAAATGAGACTCATTAGTTGGGTTTTTATGTTTTCTTCGCGCCTCACGGGATACTTCCCCCTGCACTTCCATTACCCACGAAAAGCCCTGATACCGGCTTCAGTCTTCCCAATCTAAACATAGGTAAATATATCGTCGGTTCGGAAGAAAAACTACACAACAAATCTCATTTTTCCTTGAATGAAAATTTGAATTTGAATTAATCTGTTAAAATATCAACACCACGCAATAGCTCATTAGGTTCCAAATATTCTAATTAAGTTTGATATTTTTTCAATAGATAGTTTTTCTTTTATTCACAAAAGTGCAATATTATCTCAAAACTTTCATTTGTTGAGTTGTGTCGATCTTCTTACGAACCCACGATATTTAAGATTTAAATTGTCGGGTTTAAAAATTCGGATTAAATATACAGATTCATAATTCACTTAAAAACTATATAAACTCGGATAGAACTATTTACCAGTGTCAAGTCAAATTACAAAAAAAGAAAAACCATTGAATTGTGTAACAACTTTTGTAAACATGCATATAATTCTGCTTTATCTCAAGGACAGATTCTAATAATTTGTATTGAATTTATTTAAAAATAGTTATGTATGTATTTGAATTCTAAAAGAAGCATAAAAGTTTTTCATAACAATTGGTTATAATCTGCCATATTCGAATATTTACTCATAAAAGACTAAAATTCCAGTTAAAGCCAAGAATGCATCAGTGAAAAGATGCCAATATTTGCTTTTGTATTTGATTTTAGAATCGAAAGCGTGCCAACAAAGTTTTTTTTTTTTAAAACTGTCTCTCAGTTATAATTAGATTTTCTTAGAACACTCGAAAAGTTGTCCAGTTGTTCTAAATAGTTGGACATATCCTTATTTATAAACGCACTCCAATAGTTGTCTAAACATATTCACATATTTTCACAGAAATACCTGTAATCTGTCAATTCCGAATTAATTAATGAATTTGATTGAACTTTTGTATATGTTTAAAGAAATTTTATTTTAAGATAATTTTTTAATTCGTAACTAAAAATTAGCCTTACCTTAGGTTTGGGCAAAAATTGCAGTGTACATTAAATAAATACTAACAGCCGTATTTATAAACGTTGTCTAACTTCGAACAGCCATCTAAGTTATAAACATCTTTAATTGCTGTTCAGGTTTATCTTACAAGGCAATGGTTGTCTAAATCTTGAATAATTTGATATTTTATTTAATAAACTATACAAAATTTTCAACAATATCAAACTTATTAAAACTCTGTCTAAATAGTCAAAAATCTAATAAATACAGCTGCTAATTTTGTTTTCGATTTTTCGATTTGAATAGCTGTCTAAAGTTAAACATACTATGGAATGGTTATATGTAAATATGACTGAATAAGCCAGTTCGAGTTTCTCAGGATCTCTGACATCTTAGCAATCTCAGAAATTTGAATGTAATTCCTCATAACATTCCTCACTTTGGCTGTCGTCAAAAAGCTGACAGGTATTTTTTGGATTCGATTGCTCAATTATCAGTCTGTGATCTTGCAAATTTTCACATTTTGCTGTCAAAACCCATATCTAAAAAAAAACCCCAAGGTTGAGGAACTTGGTGAAAATGTCACGTTACCAAACAGAGGTTATTTTTCATCGCAGTTGATTTATTTAAATGGGATGGAGATCGCTTTTGACTTCTAGGGGAGTAATTTTGTTCAAGTTTCTCCTCCTGCTCACTGGAGCTGCTCAAGTTTGCTCCGTGGAGCTTCTCAAGTTTGCTCAGTAAAATCTCAGAGACGTGAACTGGCTAAATATCTGTAAAGTTTTGCATCAAAAGGTCCATCCTTAGTTTCCAGCTTTTATAGTTCTGCCTTCAGATTTGAAATTTTGCTGCCCAATGGAAAGACAAAATTCATAAAATCGGTCTTTTGACAGATCTGTATGAAAAAAAATATTCTTTTTTTTTTACCAATGAAATACAATAATGTACACATAAAGGTAGTATCATCAGCGTTGCCGAATTAGCACGATCGTGCTTTGTGGCACGAAAAATTTTAATATGACACGTTTTTTTATTTCCATTATTTTACTTAAAGTTAAGCGAATTTCGAAGACATTCAATGAAAATTGTTCCAAATTCTGTGAAAATTGAAACTTCTATTTTTTGAAAATACACGAATAGAGAAAATGAAATTTGATTTTTATTTTATTTTTATTGTGTGTAGTACACCCCATAATTAAATTGATTGTACATTTTCTTTTTACAAAATAGAAAAAATATGGTGGTGACATTGTTGTTTTTTTTTTAGAAAATAAGGCACGTTATTTTTTTTTTTCGGGTGATATCATTAGCCTTTTTATGTTTGATCAGTTAAGCGCATCTGTCAAAATCGATAGGCGGTGTGAAGGGCACTTCAACCTCTATTTTTTAATTTCAAATAGTTTAAATTTTGAAACCTAAATTTTTAAGTTGGTTACATGTGAATTGCTCAACCAAGAAGTTAAAAAATTTTCCTTTAAAAAATATATTTAAAAACTTCATAAAAAGGTCATAAAACCTGTGTGGATCTGACTTAAGAACATAAATTTTCAATTATTCTTTTTAATATAAATGTAGCTATAACTGCTCCTAAAACTATTTTTGAAATAAATATATTTACATATGAATGTCAACATATTTTTATAATAAAGGAATTAATTAATATATTTTTGTACTTATTTCTGAATTAAATGAATAAAACAATATCTATGAAATGTAATTTCCAAGAAAAAAAAAAATAAAATGAAAAAAGAATAAAATATAAAAGTATTGCATTTTTATCTTAAAGTTTTGAAATTTATTAATGTTTTTTTTTTTAGAGGTAAGCAATATTTTTTTTTGTTATATAGCACACTCGCAGTTAAGGCTGCAAAAAGCTTTCGCACCATCATTATATTATCATATTATTTTGAATGAAACAACAACCACTCGAGTGAGCTACAACCAAGTCTTTATATGCTGGAGTTATAGCTGTTTCACATCTGTTAGGGCGATCATCAGACTCTTTAATTGGTGCTTATTCCCTTAAGTTCAATTATTTATAGGTACATTTTTTTGCCTAAACTGAGGATTGAAGCTAGACCAAGCGTCTTTGGAGCTGAATCCAACGAGAGCCTTCGCATCATCGTCCGGAATCTGATTATAGATTTTTAGGCCAATATTGTAAAATTTCAGAGTTATAACCTTGAACTAAGGCGACCCACCCCTCATCCTTCTGTCAGTGTTGCCACCGTGGCAACACTTATAAAATTAAACTTATAATTTGTATGTACCTCACCCCGCCAGGTTGAAGTGCATGATTTGTCCAGATTTCTATCACACGAAAGCAAATCTAGAAAAAAATCTCGAAAGTAAAAATCTAGACCAAAAAAATCTCGAATGCAAAAATATAGAATTAATATATTAATTCTGGATTGCTTGCTTTTTGCTCTTTAACAAAACTACTGTTAAAACTGTTACATGATTTTAGTCTTGGTTGTTTGTTATCAAAATGCGAGTGGAAATAAAAGACCGTGAAAAAACTCCCCCCCCCCCAATCCAAATATAAAACAACACCACAACATGTTTTTTGTTTTTTAAAAGTCCCCAAATTCAAAGATGAAATAAATCGCCAAAAGCGCATGAAATTAGTCACCAAACAAAAAATGAAATAAACCCGTAAAGAAATAACGAAATTACGGCGTATAAACAGTGAGGTATGTACACCATGCTACCCCCCTGCAACCCGCCTGATTGGCCCACTATAGGATTTGGGGTAGGTGGGAGGTTGGGTGTATGCAAATTTTCTTTTGCATTTAAAGAATCTGGATTTAAAAAAACTTTGAATTTATCCTATATATTCAATGTCAACAGCCGTTTTCTAAATATATGTACATATACTTGGCCCAAAGTTGCACAGTTAAAATTTTCAGACATGAAAATGTAATGCATCATAAAATGACTGCATCAAATTTTTATTAGGATGAAATAAACACCCAAATTTGGGAACTTATTTCGTAGTTAAATTTGGGGATTTATTTTATCATGAAATAACCCCCCACTTTAAAAACTAAGGTCCCCAAAAACCGATGAAATAAAGAAGAGATTTTTATTTGAGCTTAAACTCCTTAAATAGGTAAAAAAAATCTAGAATAATTTTTTTTGAGATTTTTTTCGATATATGTATTTTTTGGAGATTTTTTTTTCGATATATTCTTTCGAGATTTTTGTTGGTTCTAGATTTTTGTGCATTTGACATTCTTGCATTCTAGATTAAAACTTTTTTTTCGAGATTTTCGTCGTTCGAGATTATGTCATATACAGCGTGGGTCAAAAGTGACTTCCTTATTTAAAGTGATAATAACTTTTATAGATTTAATTTTTTTATTAATAATTTATATTAAAATCACAAAGTGTGAATTATGGAGATTTTTTTGGACTAAGTATGGAATATAATGTCCCTCAAATGAGCACCAGCTTTATGCTCACAGAGAAGGGCACTTACTAGAGCGTTTTCCATAACACTTCGTAGGACATCTGGGCTCAGCGCCTGTATTTCAGCACGAATATTCTCCTTCAGCTGAGGTATAGTGGTGGGTTTATTTACGTACACTTTACCCTTCAAATAACCCCACAGAAAAAAGTCTGGGGTAGTCAAATCCGGAGAACGTGGAGGCCAATTAAATCTTGATTTTTTTGGAAATTATTCGGTCGCTGAAAATTTTCCTTACTAGCGCCATTATGGCGCGAGCAGTGTGCGCAGTAGCTCCATCCTGCTGAAACCATGGCCCTCTATAAAGCGCTGTAGTTCATTTTAGTAAATCTCTCCAGTTTGTTTTATAAGTACCTTAAAAAAGAAAAGAAAAAAAAAATTAAAAACAGAAGAGTTATGATTTTTTCAAATTAGGAAGCAACTTTTGACTCACCCTGTAGAACAAGTAAAAGTATTGGTTTTGTATCTATTTTTCGAAGCGATTGCGATTTCCTGTAACTGAAGCTGACAAAAAGATTTTTTATAAGTGATAACTTTTTTTTATTAATTACCAAGTCAACAGGTCAACAAAATAAAATTAGAATAAACAATTAATATAAAAATCCGACATTATGGCATTAATGTTTTTTCGTCAAATAGTTTTCCTTTAAATTCTCTTCCAATTTCTTGGGATCAGTCACTGGCATTCGACAGACCTTATCATGGCATATATACACCGTCGGCTTACCATTGACCATTTTAAATTTGTCCGTTGCCTTTTGACTACTCGCTGTCGGTTTCTCCGGATCAACATGCACTATAATCATTCCAGGAATGTAAAATCTCTGCAAAACCTCAACAAATTGTTTAGTTATTTCCGTATCGGGGCCTACAACTGCCACCAAATCAAGACCCAATTCATTGAGAAGCAGACCGGACATCATTTTCGGAAGAACATAGCCGAAAGGATCGGTAGCGGAGAAATAATCGAAAAGCTTATTTGCTCTCTGTCTATAATTATCTTCGTCGAAGTAGTACGATAGCAGAACGAGATTAGAAGCGGAAACACTGTTGCCACACGGTTCTGCTCCATCGCTATCTGAAATTTAGAAGAGCATTAAGGATTTAAGATAAAATTGGATAAGACATTAATTAACCTTCCTTTAGTCTCACAACAACATTGGGCGAATGCGCTTGCGAATAGAAATACCCTCCATCCTTGTCGTCCCAAAAGAGAGTATCTTGAATGTCTTGCAACTCTTTAGCCCAGTCGAGGACCTCCGAATTTAAGGACGCTTTATAATAGTCCAGTAGGCCTTTGATAAGAAAGGCATAGTCATCAAGGAATCCATCGATTCGCTGTGATCTGAAATGGATAATCAGTTATAGAACTCATTGAATACATCAAACTTAATCCTTACAAAATTTCAGCCAATTCGGAACCATCTCCGTAACACGATCGCAAAAGAACTTTCCTGTCCTTGTCGAAGAGTGAGTTCCTAGCGAATATATACAATTCAGCTGCAGCCTTCATGTATTCTTCTCGCTTTTCACTGCCACAATTAGCTAGCTTTGACAAGCCCGATAGAATCAGACCATTCCACGAGGTGATAATCTTCGTGTCTAAATGAGGACGGGGTCTTTTGTCCCTTATCTCGTGAAGAATCTCGTTTGTAGTTCTTAGAACCTCATGTAGTTGCTGCGACGATAATTTAAATTTGTCACAGGTTTCTGCTGCAGACTTCCTAACAATCAAAATGTTCTTCGCAAGCAAATGACCATGCGGATCACTAGATGGCTCCACGTTACCCTCCTTTCGAACGTCGTAATGATGACAGTATATCTTGAACACTTCGTCTTCTGCCATGGAGTATTTATTTGCATTTTCAGCAATTACATCTCGAATCTCTGACCAAGTCCATGCGTAAAAGGCCCCCTCCACTTTAACTGCATCGCCAGCTGTAGGCAAAGAGTCTGCATCTTCCCCTGAGAAGAAGCCACCCGTTGGATGTCGCAGATCTTTCATGATATAACGAAAAATGCCATCGGCAAAGTCAAGAAATGCCACGTCCTTTGTCAGCATGAATGCATTCGAATATGAAGACATCAATTGTCCCTGATCGTAGAGCATCTTCTCGAAATGTGGAACATGCCACCTCCGGTCGACTGAGTACCGTGCGAATCCGCCGAATACATGATCGTGAATGCCACCATTACCGATTTTTCTCAAAGTGTTCGTTGCCATATCGAGAATATCCTCATCTTTGCTAACAATATAAGCATGAAAGAGGAAGTTCAATCGGGAGACTTCTGGGAATTTTGGATGATCACCAAAACCACCGAACTGGCTATCGAACTTGTATTTGAAGATTCGCACAGCCTCGCGAAGTTTCGCCTCGGCGCTTCCCGGTTCGAATCCCACATCACCAGATTTCTGATTCAAAGTGCTACGGATGCCTTCGATGACCTTAAGCCCGGTAGCTGCCAATTCCTTCTTATCTGTCTGCCATTTGGCGGCTATGGTCTCGAGAACAGTGGTGAATCCGGGCATTCCCCACCTAGATTTTGGCGGAAAATATGTCCCAGCTGTGATTGGAGCTAGATCGGGGGTCAACCAAACCGACATCGGCCAGCCACCACTCCCATTCATCATAACAACAAAATTCATATATATTTTGTCAATGTCTGGACGCTCCTCGCGATCCACTTTAATGTTTATGAAGTTCTCGTTCATGATTTTTGCCACTTCAGCGTTTTCGAATGATTCATGTTCCATAACATGACACCAGTGACATGTGGAGTAGCCGACCGAGAGAAAAATCAACTTATTTTCATCCCTGGCTCGTTGTATGGCTTCATCACACCACGGATACCAGTCGACAGGGTTGTGAGCATGCTGCAGAAGATAGGGAGATTTTTCTTGAGCTAAGCGATTTGTGTGTTCGGGTAGACTAGTTGCCATCGTTCGAACAATGATAAATGTTTGGAGGACACAATGGGAAGGTGTTCTATTAGAAGGCATAACATTAAACTCAATTTCTTGGAAAACCTATAATTACACTCACCTCACAAGATTATATAATCTTGGATTCTTTATTAAGGACACGGAACTATATTGACGTGAGTTAATTGATATTAGACGACTGCTCGTTCGATAGATATTTTGCAACATAGCACAAAAAAGTCAAGAAATTAAGCCTTGAACTTCCTCGTTGCAGGTGTTTCCGCTATTGGAAAATTAAACGAACTCTTTTTTACCAAAACTACTTTGTAGAGGAAAAGTAAATAAGATTTTTAGTTGAAGTTAAACTGTTTAATAATTTTAAATTGTAAAAGAACAAATGTTTTTGTTTTCCTATATTTTTCTGGTGAAAGTTTTTAGTTGAATGGTTTTAAGATGCAAATTTGTTTTTGTTGATGTCTGACATATGAAAACAAGAAATCAGCTGCTTTTAGAATGGAAGGTAGGTACTAGTGTTGTCTAAAATTGAAATCTAGATGGCAGTCTGCTCGTTTGAAGGCGGATAGTACAACATCGCCATATTGTTGGCTTTTCAATTATTAATTATTGTCGTCGTTGGTCGTTACCGTTCCCAGCAGGAAATTTCGTCTTCAATGAAAAATTAAGCTGAATTCATCATTGAATTCAAGTACCACTTCATAGGCGAAACAGTGTGCACTGATTACAACAGTAAAAAGTAATGCATTGTCTCAGCAGTTCTTGATTTTCATCACATTATCTGCTTTGCACTTGGAAACCATTTCCAAACAACCCCTTCTTTTACTTTCTTCAAAAAATCCAACTGATTTCAATACGGAATTAAAAGTTGCTAAAGAGGAAAGAAAAATTAAGCGATGATTCAATTGACGAAAAGTCATGCATAAGTTCATCAGTTCATTCTCTAAATCCACTCGTCTGCTTTGTAAAGGATACTCTGCGAGAGAGAAAGAGTTCTGAAAACTCTCCTTGGATTACTTTGGCCACAAATATGAAATTGATGCTGAATTAAAGTCGACGTTTTCAAATGAAAAGTAGTCAGTTCTCATTCTCTCTCAGTTTTATTTCTTAATCGCGTCGTCTGCTTTATATAACCTTCTTCTCGAGAAAAAGTAACGATAATCTGAAAATTGCCCTTTCTTTTTCCTGGTACGAACAATGTGATGATTTCTGTAGTGCAAAAATATGTACCCTTTCAATTCAACATGCCATGATCAGGTGATCGTTTGAATTTTTTTTTCTATTCTGTATTTCTTTTGTGGCGTGTGCTTTATTTGTTGGCTTGTTGAACATTTTGGAAATCTTCTTTTGTTTTATATTTTCATTTCAAGTTAGTTGTTCTTTTTCTATGGAAGCGGGTGTTACATTTATGTGGAAAATAATGCCAAGGTAAGTAACTCTTCATAGTTACATATGTATGAATTATTGTAAACTGAACATTTTTTCTATTCCTAGGTTACTCGAGGAGCCACAATAAATAATTTTGTAATAATTAATAATTTGTTGTAATTATTTTAATTTATATAATGTAAATAATAATGCAATAAAAAGATAATAATTAGGTACATAGGTAGGTACCACATAAATTAAATCAGTTTTTATTTTAATAAGGAAAGTACATTCTACTATTGAAAAGGGTGGTGAAAAACCAATTCGTTTGTAATTGGTGATTTCACTACTGAATATTCCTCACATTTTTCCTCGGGCAATAATAAGTCCATGAATAAGCAACTCCCAGTTACCTAATGACTTCAGTATTGAATTTTCATCACATTATTCATCGATGAAAATAAGCAGATGAATCAGCATGTTACATTTATGCAGTGATTTCACTGTTTAATATTCATCATATTTTTCATCATATTCCAAGCTGGTGAAAAAGCAACTTCCAACGAACCAGTGATTTCGTTGTTGAATTTTCATCGAGAAAGTGGCATGTGCCTACCGCCAATGACATGCCCATGTTAAATTCATCAGAGAAAAGAGCACAAAAGTGGCGGGTGCAGCTTCTTTTCCTCGAGGAAGAAGCAGCTTATTCAGTACTGAATTTTTAGAAATTTCCTACTGGGTTGTGAATTTTAATTTGCATTGCAGGAATGATCTTTATTTGTTTTAAGACTTTTACATAATTATGAACATTATGTATGTATGTACATACCTATTACAAGCAATTAAATTGTTTTCGATAACAAACACTTTTGGAGTGAATAAAAAATATTTGTATGAATGGCACAGCGTAGTATACAAAAGTATAGTTTTAATTTTCTTTGTTCTGGCTTCTAACTACATATTTAAAAAGTAGTGTCGTTAGATTTTAAAATGATGTTATTGCTCCTTTTTTTTTTTTCTAAATGCCAATTATTTGACTTATGTATTAATTTATTTAGTGTGGTTTCTGATTGATCCCAAAACCGGAAATCGTACATACATTTTTTTAAATTAAACTTGAACTGATATTTATTACCGCCAGCGTTTTTTGGTGTTAAAGCGATCATTTTTGGCACTCTTTTTATAGGTTTCTTTTTGCAAAAGGTTAAAATAAAAACTTTTGATAATTTTATACGAATTACATTTTATTCAAGTATTCTTCCATATGAACATTATTATCATGATTCATAAAACTAAAATTAAGATTTTCTTAAAAGTGTAAGTAAAAACATATGTTGGTATAAATACAACAAAAATAAAAATAGATTTATTTTATCCTCATTTCATATTTCATAAGCATTGTTATGTTTTACAATTTATTTATTTTTACAGTGAAATCGTTATAATTTGGCAAGGAAAAAAATATTTCGAAATATATTTAGTTTGTGTCTGTCTGCTGTTACGGAGCTCTTAATCCTAAATTATTATTACACATTTTATATCACTTATGGAAAATAAGATCCGAATTCTTAACAAGATTCTTTATTACAGTCAACGAAATTACTAAACTCTGTCGCATTGGGTGGTCCTTCACTGTATAGATAAGTTACAGGCCATAATCTGGCGGCAGTGAAATCGCTTAAACTTTGCAATCCCCCAGGACGAGGGGGCCGTTGAAACGACGTATTTGATTTCTTTTTATCTTTGTGTGGTGATAATGTGATGCCAGAATGTGTGTGTGGTGCTGTCTTATTACCAGGGTAATATATATCGCTGCATTTCCTCCATTGATCGGGTTCATCTCCTACAAAGCACCTAAGAAAATATGTAAAAAAAAAACAACGTTAAATAAAATAATAAACTGAATCGAATTTAAATTTTTACCAAGGGTAATCGAACCCCTGAGAATATCCACAGGGGTGGTCGGACTTGCAGCAATAGTCCCAAGATCCAATTTCACCCGTTTCGATTTCACAGGAATAAAAACCCGTAACCAAGTTCTTTTCACAAGGGCTGCTTACACGACAGGGCTTACCGGATACAGTGTAATGGCGCCAAGCAACATCTCCTTTTTTTGAATTGTTAAAGAGAGTAGAAAATTTTTAGCTTTAACTTTAAAGTAGTACTACAGTGAGCCCATCAAAAGTTGATCCGGTCCGTAGGGCTTTAGTTTATTTTATAGAGGGGATGCAGGAAAGAGGGGCATTCAGTGATTGTTTATGTACATCATTATTCTGAGAATTGTTATTCTTACTATTTACAATATACGTACATATACATTTCTGTTTTTGTGGTCTTAAAATATCTTCTTAATCTTAAAAAAAAACTTCATTAAGTACTGCCAAATATATTTTCTTTTTCTTTTAAAGAATTTTAAAATTCAATGGTTAAAATTTTGTTATAGCTTTTTTCAACTACACAAAAAAATATCCCATAAAATAAAATAAAATAAAAATAAAATTATTTAGGTAAAAAAAATAACTGTTATACTGGATTTGGAAGGCTTGATAAATTGTTATAATGTCTTCTATTTTCTTATCATTTTTAAAAGAATCAATTCTTGAAATGACTTACATTCATGTACAACAAGTCAAATATTGCTGCCCTAAAGATATAGTGGCAACAAATTGTGCCAGAGGTTCATTCTTTCCTATGATTTGTCATCATTGGTAAATTAGTGCGATCATCATATTCACAATAGGTCTATTTGGTAATTTACAGTCTAAAAATTGTCTTAATAGATACTAAGCTTTAGGATTGTATTGCTTAACTTATTGTTGATAATATTTGGCAGCACATAATTCAGTCTTAAAGAAGTCAAACGATTGGTTTTAAATTAAAAAATAAGTGTTGGAGATATTCTTAAAACAATAACTAATAAGCTAAATAATAATAAGGTATTGTAAAAAACAACTACATATGTATATTTAAAGAATTGCCTTTTTTCCCAAACAGGATAATGCTAAGGATGCAACAAATTTGTGTTTTTTTCTTTTCAAAATTTTACTGTACATTTTTATGTGCAACATCTGAGAACTTTTATTTTACCCGGTTCTCGGAAAATATCCATTCGCCGATCATTGTTAACTCGAGTCCCACCGATTGTATTCACTTTATCTCGGCAAGTCCAGTCAAACGGATTCCATGCAAATAGCCAGTAATCTCGATCGGGGGTGTGAGTATAATGAATATTAAGTTTGAGCTCAGTTTGGTCCAAATCTGACATTTCACAATTGAAGGTTGTTGCTTGAGAACTGTTTAAAAAAAAAAAGTGAATAAAAAATTTCAAAATTAAATCATCTTAAATCACTTACCCAAAACTAAAGGAGTAGCATTTAAATGATGTATTCTCTCGATAGCGTATACATTCTTTTTTGCATTCCACTTCTGACGCAACTGATATTATTTTCTTAATGGCGGTGGATAGAAGTTTAGCTGGTGATCCATAACCAAGGTAACATACTGCTAAAAGAAATATATGGTATTAGATAACATTCAATTTTTCATCATTTGGACTCTTTGAAATCAAAATTAAATTTGTTTTACATTTCTTGTGTTTTTCATCAACGATTGGTTGAATTTCACAGCCATGTCCATAGCTAGCACGTTCAAATACATCAAAACTAGGATCAAGTATCAGATGACGTTTCTTATCCATATCACGAACTGGCCAATCACTAAGTTGACAGTTGTCTATGACACCACTATGACCTCGTGGACCATAACGGAATGCAAAGGCACGACAAGTAAATTTCGTAGATTTTATGCATTCGAGTTCGCATTCGCCGATTGAGCGAACGGTAAGTGAATCACGAACTATTGACTTAAAGAAACGAGTTGCATCAATTGCGCGGAAGAAACATTCTGAAAAAAGATATGATTTATGAATTAGAAAATTATTAAACTAAAGTATAAGTAACAAAAGTTGAAACTTTTCTTTTAGAATATCGTAAAAAATTAATTTCCATTATTTCTCCATAATTTCAGATTCACACGACTAATCAATAACCATGAAGGCACAAATTGTTCAAATAATTTCCAGATTAATAGTGTGAACCGAGCCTAAGTAAAACAACAACCTTTTACACTTACGTGCATTTCTCGGATCTGACAACGCTGTTGTATCACTCCTTGATGGATGTCGGCAGCTGTCTAAATCATCAGACATCGAATAAATATCATAGTCTCGATCAGGCTCAATGTCAACATAGTAATCTAAATGATTTACAGGACGATCACAAAGCATGCAGTTATCACGGCCAGCTGGAGTGTACCTAGAAAAATAATGGTCCAACATATAATGACATCATCAAACACATTTACCATACAAAAAAAAAATAAAAAAAAAAAACATACCGATAGCTGTACGTTTGACAGATGAAGCCATTTTGATTCGAACATAATCGTTCACATTCCGTTATTGTTGGAACCGTAACAGCATGTTTTATGGCAGTCTTATGCAATCGGAAACCTTCACTCGTTTTGGCAGAACATTCTTAAGAAGAAGAAATAGATTGAAAATGTAAGGGTTCAAGTTTAAGTATTGCGATTTACCATCAGGTCCAGGCCTCCTTGTCCATTGGTATTTATAATCATGTCGATCGCTTCCGGAATCACCACCATAGCCTCCATATCTTGAACCAGGATAATTAAAAGCAGATGTATGTTCTCTTGGCGGTTCCCGGCTTCCACCCAATTCAAAGTAATTAAATCCACTATGAGGATCCTTTCGTCTGTGATCTTCTTTAATTCCCCAATAGTTTGAATGTTTTGTATTGGTTGAATGACCTCCATAGCTGCCACCATATGAACCCCAATCAGATTCTACTCCAATCTGATATGGGATGAACTTTGGCGGAGGTTTCTTGAAGCCCACTTTATCATGATCCAAATAGCCACCATAGGAAGACGGGGGCTCATGATGAGGTCGGTAGGGTGAGAAATCTGGTCCTGGGCGGTATGGAGGTCTAAAACGATCAGATCCACGATCGTGTTCCTGTCGACGGGGATAATCTTCATAGCTCGATCCACTGCCATGTCCAGATGGAATAGCCTCCCAGCGACTAGGCTGACTTGGTCTATGTGGTCTGTATCTATCATCGGGACGTACGCCGCTGTCATATCGATCGATTAGATCATCTCCATAGCTGCTCGGCGGGGATGGTTCATAGTAACCATGGGAGGAAAACTCGAAGCTATTGTAGTCATCATGGTGTGATGATTCATAAGAATGCGACACTGAAGGCGGATGTGGAGGCGGCGGTCGGTACCTATCTACAGAGGTAACACTAGGCCTATAGTGATCTCCACCATAGCCACTACTTCCACTGCTGCTGGGAGGAATGTAATGCTCCTCAGAATAAGGTTTTTCATATCCACTAGGTTTAAAATACGTTGAAGGACTCTCCAATGATGGTGGAATCGGACAGTCTCGACAAGGATTTTTCCGACAGCTGGAAGGTGCATTGCGATCCCTCTCGTAGTAATCATAATCGGGATGCCGCAACAAGTTCGAATCTCTCTGGTGTGAGCTGGAATACAAATCCATTTGTGCCAGAGGAACTTCTATCAGCTCACAATCACCCTGGCCGTGGCCTGAGGGATCCAAACGATAATTGAACCCCTCGCACATAAACCGCTTTTCATGACCGCACTCACGCATACAATCTTCGACACGTTCACAAGCTATGGTTCGTCTCACCCAATGCGGAGCAACACGTTTCCCAGCAAGCACACGTCGAAAACAAGCTGCAATTAAAATCAGGGACAAAATGTCGTCCCCCCAAAAAAGTGGTAAAGTTAAATAAAATTATTTACACCATCAACCACCCGCCAAGCTATAAGCAAAATTAATAAAAGCTCCGTGCATCGCATTAGACCTTGAAGGTCGGAACACAATGTACGATGATGTACTATGTTTGAACGTATGTGCTCCTAAACATACATTCATTTTGATAATTTTCTTCACTGATTCAACTAACTACTCCTACGAAGACACATGACCGATTAATTATGAAGATGACTTAATTGGTTTTAATTTAAGATATTAAATTGAATTTTACATTATGTAAATAAAAAATATATTATATGTTTCAATCGTTGGATTTTAAAAATTAAAAATTATTCAAGTCTGGAATTTTATTAAAGTTGGTATAAGTTTTTAGCCAAACAAAATTGTAAATAATTTAGTTGTTTCGAAACAAAATACAATTCACAATTGGATCGCACAAACTTGCTCTTGTAGTAAAAGTTTATTTGAATTTTAAAGACTGAGTATGTTTTGTAAGCACAGTACCTAGACCTACACATATTGAAGGTAGTATCTTCCGAGTTTTCATTTTTGTTACATTAATAATAATTATACATATATGTATTTATCCATTTAATAAATTGATGAATGGAAATTTGAATATCCCGCCTGGAAACATGGCAAGTTTTTGGTAAGTTTTGGCAAGGCCCCGGCAAGTTTTCGGTAAGCAAAAATTGGAAGAGGAAAACATGACAGGACCCTATTAGTGCCTCGCTGAGAACGTTATTTAATAAAGAACTGGTGAGGATCTTGATGTCAACTAACTATGTACAGTACAAGTAGTGAAATCATTTTACGAAAATTAATAAAAACAGGATCTTATTATATCGTAATAAAAATCTTTGTGTGAACTGTTCAACCCGCAAGGAAAAATGGCAAGTTTTTGACAAGTTTAGGCGAGGCCCTAGCAAGTTTTCGGAAAGGAAAACATGGACGAGGAAAACATGACAGACCCCTATTAGTGCCTCTCTGAGAACATTTATTTAATAAAGTGCTGGTTAAATCATCTTACAAAAATTAATAAAAGCAGGATCCTGTTATATCGTAATAAAAATCTTTGTGTTTAATTAACTGTGTAAATTTCAAATTAGGATTTGGAATCGGTGTGTCAAATAGTAAAATCGCAACTGCAGACAAAACAGAATAAGACATAACCACAACTGATTTTGACATTTTCAGAAATCTGTTCTCAGTTCTTCTACCTAAAAAGCAAGTGCAAATAGACTTACTGAACAGCAAGCCAGAACAGTTAAGAACAGAAAATTTCTCATTGAACTTGTTCTTTTCTGTTCAAAACTGTTCCGAAGATCCTCACCGAACTTACCTATAGTCTTTCACATATACTTGCATGCACACCAAAGTAAATGACAATAAATTAATCAGTCAGTTTATTCAATTTTGCATGCGCAAGAATTTTTTAGTGGTCATAAAAATAAAAATAAAAATTAAAATTAAAATTAAAATAAAAATAAAATAAATAAAATATAGAGCGATTGACAGCTTCTAGCTTTGACCCCCATATCTGAAATGGTTGAATGGAAAACCATGGGAAACCAGGGCTTAGGCAGAATTTAACTGACGAGGCAAAAAGGTTCATAACTGGCGAGGGCCTAGTGAATGCCTATAGTAACCCTTGCTAGACCCTTATTAGTAACTATGAAAAACTTGCCAGAGCCTTATTGAAAACTAGATTCTTTTTCCAGGCGGGAAATTTCAAATAAAGACTGGACTAGTAAAATCAGAAAACAGAAACAGAACAAGACAGAATCACAACTGATTTTGACATTTATCAGAAATCTGTTCTAACCTAAGTCTATACCTAAAAAGCAAGCAATAAACTCACTTAACAGCAAGCCAGAACAGTTTAGATAAATAAACGTCAGTTTTAATATCCAATTTTGCACGCACAAGAATTTTTTAGTGGTGAGTGTTTTATAATAAAATAAAATAAAATAAAATTAAATTAGAATAAAAAAAATGAATTCGCGGTTAATTTTAGTGAACTTTTATTATCTTAAACAAGAAAAAACGGCACGAGTACGATAACTCTGGCGTTAAAAATTGATAACGGTTTTTTGTAGAGGGGTCAAAAACAAGAATTTTTTACTATGAGGGGGGGGGGGGGTCTATCTAGCTCCGTTTAGGAGGTAGGGGCAATTTTAGAAAAAAATGAATTAAATTAAAAACAATTATTAAAAATCAACGGCAACTGTCACAACAAAATACTATCCCGGTTTCGAAAGCCAGAAATTTTTTATTTAGCCTAAAATTTAAATTAAATTATTTAAGCCATTATTTTTTTAAAAAATTCGCATGCAAACTCAAAATTTTGATAAAAAAAAATTTATAAAAAAAGATTAGATCAATTTTTTTTTTTCAAAATTGTGAAATGAAGTGCTGAGTTACGCAGTTACCAAAGACTGTTTTCTGGAACTTTTTTGGTCATTTTACTGAATTTTAAAGTTTAAGTGGTCTGTAGGTCAATAAGATGTTGTTTTAATACGACGATTTAAACATGTATATGTTTTTCATCAGGCTTTTATTTGCAATCCAAATATAAAAACAGAAAATATATATATTTATATTTTTTTATGTATCAACAAATCTGTCTTTAAAATACAAATGTACATTTTCCATTTTCGTCAGTTGCAAGAGATATACACATAAAGTAAGTGAAATGATAATAGAAACGAACTGCATAGTGAAATTCTCCTTTTATTTCATTGTATGCCAAGCTTTCAATTTTGAAGCTTGTGCTAAGGGTCTACATATTTGTTTGTACATATATTGTTTTTTTTTGTTTAATTAAAAAATGGTTATTCATTAGATACTAGAATAAATCACATTCTATGATAACAAAAGCAAGCCCGGTATTGAGCAAGCAAACTTCTTGAAATGAAGATCAATATCTCAAGACAGTTTATAAGAAAATTGATAGTGGATTTCATGGTTGAAAGGTGAAATACTTTGAACAGTAAAGCTAAAGTACCTCTGTCTAAGAAGATGAAATTATTTTGTTGCTTTTCTTACAAGCATATCACGTGGACCGTGTCGAGATTTCATGTAAAACTATACCTAGAAGAAGAAATAGTTAAATCTATGGCAAGTGTCATTAATGTAAGTTGGTGGTTGCACGAGTTATTAAAAACGCATTTATTTTATAACTTCCCATCCCATGAAAAACTGAAGAAGTTGCTTGATACATAGTTACTAAGAACGGTTATTGGGAGGAAGAAAAACAAAAAACAATTTTTTTGTTTGGTTAGATGGTTGACTTTGGAAGTGCGACAACCTTTAGCTTGAAGAATGTTTTTTGGATATATTAATGGAGGTCAAAAGAACTCATGCAGACAATTTTTAAGCTGGAACTTTCAAACAAATTGACTAATTTAAAGGGAAAAAAACTAACACGGAACTAAATTTTCTTCTTCGAAATTATGGATTTGTTTTTATTACTTTAAATTTATTATTATTGTTGTTTTAATAAGGAAACGATATTTTTCTTTTCTTACATAAATATAATGTATGTATGTATGTACTTTATAAATTTATCAAGGTGGGATAATGTTTATGGAAACTTAACAGGCTTGTACTGTAGCTGAGAAGCCCAATAAGTTTGGTTTAGTAAAGTAAAGTGAAATGAGTATAGGAAATAACGGTAATATGACACCTGTAGGTAATTATGTCTAATATCGTCACCGATATCAGTTTGAAGCCTTAATTTTCTCAAATATTAATTTGTTATTAAATTTAAGAAAAAATGTTCCTTGATTAACCTATAGGATGCAGCGGAGTAGCTAACTAAAAAGAAGGGACTGTGACTAAGTTAATTAAGAATAAAAACATATGATTTAGTCGTCACAAAAAACGGTGACGTGAAATAAGGCCCAACGAAATAAGACCAAATTTGGCGTTATTTCTATTTTAAAATAGAAATATTCTATTTTAAAATAGAAATAAGGCCAAATTGGATTTATTTCTATTTCCAAAACGAAATAAGGCCAAAATTTTCTTGGATATAAAGCCGAATGTGGGTCTGTTCGTTTACTTCCCAAAACAGCCAGAGTTTTTTGTTTGTAAAGAAATTTGCCTTGATCTCGGCACGTCCTGTGTATAATAAAATCAATTGTTATTATATGGAGTTAAGATATAAAATTAGGAAAAATAAGCGCTATAGGGTACCCCTTAATGAATTAAATCCCAACTAAAAAAATTAGACTGAACCTTAAATTTTTCATACAATGTTATGAAACAGGTACTGCATGGCTCATCATCTCCCCATGCGGAGGTAAAGTTGAGTGGGTACACTCACAATCACAAGGTTTAGAGACGTCTCCTTTTTATCTTTTGCTGCTTAAGACTTTTTTCATCTTTTCGTTATGAATTAACTTCCTAAATGTTAAGGCTTATTTCATTTTTGGAGTTCCCATCAGGATTTCTTTCATTAGGATTTAATACATTAGGGGGTACTCTTTAAGCGCCGAAAAAATATGTTACTGTAAAACTGGAATATATAGAAATTCTAGAATCGAAATAAAGTCAAATTGGTTTTATTTCAATTTTTAAAGCGAAATAAAGCCAAATCAAAAATTCGGGCTTATTTCCAAATTGAAAACGAAATAGGGCCAAATTTTTGATTTTTGGCTTTATTTCGTTGGGCCTTATTTCACGTCACCCAAAAAAACGCATCATATGTAGAATATTTTTGGCGATGGAAGCAAAATTCTACCGACTGACTCAATTAGATGTGAGAAACTGAGAAGTATAGTGTATCAACTTTCCATAAAAAATGGGCTCCCATATCCGTTTCTAGAAAATTTATAGACAAATTGTCGTATAAAGAAATATCTATGCTCGTGTCCTTGCTTTCAATCGCACATCAGTTAATGGGTTCTTTGATATCCTGGAAAGGGCCTACCGGAACAGGCATTATGAACCAGTTCGATTTTTTCATGTCAGAGAAACAGGGCCAATTATCGTACACACAAAAATTCCATGAAAATGGGAACGTTGTAATTGCTCTGGTGGTAAAAGCGACCAATATACTACATGCGATTTATGTTGTTTAATCTATTGGTTTTTAATGTGGGGCATTTTACCAAAAAAATCTTAGTTTTTCCTTTTCCACAAAATATTTTTTTTTTTTTTTCAAAAAATTGTTTTTGTTTTTTTTATTTATAAGTATTGTATAATTTGTTCTAAACTGGATAAAGCTATACTGCTGGCAAATATAAACTTGAAACTGTTAAGTCAGTGGTCAGCAGTGGCAGAGTGCGTAGTGCACACAGCTTCGAAGACTGAGCAAATCTGATGCCCGGGTTCAAATACCGCATGATGTGTAGAAAGTTTTTCAAATAAAATTGGATTAAAGCTCAGCACCACTATAAAGGAGACTGATGATAGGGCTTGGCACCCCTTGAAATAGCTATGTATATCTCCAGCCAAACAAATTAAAACGAATTAAAAATACCAAAAAAAAATAAATCGTTAGCAATTGGTGGTAGCACCTTTAAGTTGTTGTTGTTCACAAATTCAATGAAATTGACGGAATAAAGAATGGTCAAGTCTTATAAACTGACATTCTAGTATGAAATAGAAATAAGAGTTTTTGAGTTTATTCTAGGAAAACAAAACAAAAGCGATGAGTGCGATGACAATAAACTCATGAATGGATGTATTCAGCATAATATGAGTATAGGTAAGTTTGATTTGTAAAACTGTTGGTCCTTTGAAGATTAGTGGCCGATAAGCCTCTTAAATGAATAAAAGGGCTTTATGAATGATGATTAATGTTAAAAGCTGTATAAAATTATACAACGAGGATCGCGCGGCTTGAATAAAATAGCAATAACTGTCCATTGGCGGTTTGGGTTCTGGTCCTGGCGGGACTGCATAAAATCTAGTTTTAAGTCATTTCATTATACGTATGTATAACATTTTTGTAAAAAAAAAATTAAAAAAACTAGTGATTTTTAGTTTTTTTTTTAATATAATAAATCCAAAATCACAATACTTGGAAAAGAAACAACTTAAATTTTCAGGGCAGATTAAAAGGTACTTGCTTTCAAATGTACGTATCTAAATGGTGCAAATATATAAAAGCTCTAAAATTTACCTTTCAAAAAAGCAAGGCTTACAAAAGAATATTGTATGTTTAAAAAACTATAGATATGATTTTTATATGAAACAAAATCATTTGAAATCGAATTGAGGGAGATAATAGTGTAAAGCGACATCTTAAATTATTCTATTTGTAGTTTCTCTTTCTGTCATTATTTACGAAGTTAGCTATAAAGATGGATTTTTATTTAAGGTAAGAAGGTGTTCAGCTGTAAATATCACTAATCTAAAAACTTTATGTCATTTTCGGTGTGTTTTTATTCCATTTTGAATAATATTTTTTTGGAAAACGGTGATAAAAGGAAACCTATCAAATTTAAGAAGAAGATTTATAAATTTAAAACTTTAAACAAAAGTCAAAATACATACCTAGCATAACATTTATATCTTAAAGTTTACCGTTCACCTCATTTTAGCAAATTATTATTTATATCCATAGAAATAACATTCGTTTTATAAAAAAGGTAAAGGTAAAATGTAACCGAAAATTTTGATAACAAAATGAATATCAAAATCAAAAACTGAAATCTAAGGGGCCAGTTATAGCGATCGGGAAAACGCATCAGGAAAAAATTTTGTTTTGTATAGTTCAATGTTTTATCATACGATTTGAAGTATAAAAAAGATACGAATCGATGGTAAATCAGTTGAAATATTTTTTTTTTTAGGGTCTTAATTAACCTTAGCATTTATGTTTTAAAAGATTTTTTCTTTTACATTCCAAATATCCTTTTGCTAAATAAGCATGTATACGGTATACCTAGGTTAATTTTAAGCTTTTGTTTGTTGAATAAATTGAATAATTGTATGAAAACATATGTAGTTATATTAAGTGGACACTATTTATACCTTTGGCATCTTCAACAATGATAATCGTACTGCCAAATGAAGATGTAACAAGATGCTTCTGCATATAAAAATACACAAATAATAAAAGTTCCACATTGAATTTCATAACTCCTCGAATTTAACTCGTATTCAATAAAAAAAAAAAAAAAAAAAAAAAAAAACAAAACGATACACTTATTTTGAGTCAACCGTTAACATTAATATGCACAACATAACATTTACACGACTTGTCAAATTTCAAAGGACAATAATTAAGTACTTTATTTTTATTATTATAAAATTAATCATTTATTCATAAAATCCTTCACGTGTAGAAACCGCATCTACTTTGTATCCGTTGAGTGAAACAAACCGTTGTTTTCGTCAATTTCGCACATGCGTGTCACTCTTCAAAGAATCTCAAAGCCCGAATGGCTTAGTCGAAATTTCCCGCAAAATATTTGACTACCAAGCATGAAACTACCAAAAAGCTTTAGCTACAACAGGTATACTTCGATATTAATCTCTTTTCTTCTAAACGCGGCGGTGCTACCTGTTGTAATTGAAAAATTCTCGCCTACTGAACACACAGTAATTTGGTATCGTGGTTTTATATTAGATTTGGTTAAAGTTAAGGGGAAAATTTGTGTGCGCGGAAAAATCTATTCAATTCGGATAAATTCTCATCTCAATGGTTGGCTACGGTCTAACTCAACAACAGTCAGAGTACTAGTAGAAAAAATTAAAATAAGCTTTATTCGCTCATATCATTTGATTCTGTTGATCAGTTAGCCACTACACTATACCTATTTGGCAGCCATCTGCCAAATAAATGGCAGTTGAATTGGAAGTTTCTACAGCTACACAGTTTCGAACGATCAAAATATACTATATCTACATACATACATATTGTCTAATTAATCACTGTGCAGATCCATGATGACATATAAAACTCTTCGCTTGGTCGCTGCACCCAAACATAATGACAACTTACTATTTGTAAAGCTTACGTCAAATCACTCTCGATTTCGATGAGTTTGAGTGAATTATTTTCAATTTATAGGAACGCAGTTATTTAAAGTGTTTGTTGATGGTTGACAAGTAAATGTCAATTAAACAAATCTATCTAGGGCATTTTTCCATCAGGGTATAGATCAGATAAATTTGCGTTATCCCTTAGATTTGTACAAGATCATGATACCTATCTACTAAACAAGCAGTTATATTTACGTACAAGTACGTACCATGTATGTATGTATGTACGTTGATGAAAGATGGTACTCAGAACAGATTTTAGATAAAATAGACGAATTGTAAAAACTGAAGAGAGCTTATAATTGGTAAGGAAATGAAGTAATTAGTAACTAATGGTAGAACAGTTTTTGTTAAATATTAACAGTCGCTATAATTTTTTAATTTATATCTTAATTAAATTGACAGTAATTGACTTTGATATTTAAATCCAAAATTCACATACAAGTAATTAAGAGCAGTGTAAGTAAATATAGTGACTATAGGCCCTGATTCTCAACAAGCTGCTTCGATCATGCTATTAATTTAGTTAATATTTTTAGATCCAAATATTTCGTGAAACCCACATTTTGCCTTCGAAAATAAGCTCAAGATAAGTTCTAACGTACACTATGGTCTCTGGAACATTGAACAAGTCTCTTCGAGGGCAACCCTATCACCACCACTCACTCACTCACATACTAACAATAAAGAGCCTCCTATATAGAAATCTCAAGAAATATCAATGGACCGCTCAAGAACGATAGAAATGTTTTTGATTTCTTTATTGTTGAGGCCGTTTGTTGGCTTTCAACAAATTGAAGATGCATATAGTTTGTGGTTTTGGTGGTTAAGCGTTGGAAAACCAACAATTACATTAACATATGAAAAACTTTTTGCATTTTATTGACGTCGACGATGATGAAGGTTCACCACAGAAGAGTATGTATCTATGGATTCAGAAATTCATTAACGGGGTGGGTGGGTGTAAGGTCTGAGACTTTTGATGTTTGAAGAATGAAGTTTGAATTTCGATTATGTTTTTTTATTTTTATTTTTTTTTTGTTTATTACTTGTTTTTCATGGTTCTTTTTCAGCTTGTTGAGTAGTGTTTTTATCTTGTTGTATAACATAATTGTACTGGCGAAGTTAAAGAGATGATAAAAAGATACTCGTACATGTAAGAAAACACCGGAAGCTGTCGAGATTAATGAAGCAAGAGTGTTGGTAAAGTTGGTTTTGTTCTGAGTTCTGATGATATGATTTGTTTTATATTTTTATTAAAATAATTATTTATAAAAGAAGCGACTTAAGTTAAAACTATGGAAGTGTTGAATTTTAACAATTAAATAATATTAAGTTGGAAACACTTCATCTTCATCGAACTCAAATCCATAATAAAAATTCTTTTTAAAAAGTCGCTCTTCAAAGTTACCTACCTAAATACTTAATAGTTCAAAAGATTATTGCTTTAATATTTTCTTCCTTTTCGTAAGGAATGAATTAATTAGGTAGGTAGGTAGAAATGGCGGCCCCGGGCAGCCTAAGCTCGGTGACCCAATTAGCGCTGAGGAGCGCCGTTTTGATACCTTGACTCGTGTGACCTATATAAAGAACCGGTGTTATAAGAGGGATTCACGGATCAAAATGCCAGGCTAGGCAGATTGTTGGTTTCAGAAGTCCATTTACCACCTGCTTGTAGTCTATGAATTCTGACGGGGGAAATGGTTTAGTAGTAGTAGCTACTTAAAGAATCATCTTAGAGCCATTTCGACCCGTTGAGAAAGGAGATCAAGTCTTTGATCTTCAGTTCGGAGAGTTCATTGAGATCGTCAAAAAAGGCCTTTCCCAATGATTGTGTTCTGATTCTGGCCAGAGCGGGACATTTACACAGGAAATGGTAAACAGTTTCCCTTTCCTGCTGGTCCCCATACAGCTACGACAGTGAGTGTTGTGAGGGATGCCCAGCTTCACCGCATGTTCTCCGATGGGCCAGTGCCCAGAAAAGGTCGCAACGACCCTGGCTATGTCTCGCCTGGGTCTGCATAAAAGGTCAGTTGTTCGGTTTTTGCTATATGTGGGCCACGTCTTTCTGGATATGACGCAGTTAGCTAAACTGCTCCACCTACGGTTGGATTCATTTAGAAAAATTGAGAATATATTGCCCTTCATAACCCCAAGAGGAATGTTGACTCTTTCCGCAAGAGAGTCATGAAGGGCTGATCCTTGCCTGGCCAGTTCGTCTGCCCGCTCGTTACCCTCAATGCCCCGATGACCTGGAATCCATAGATAAGAGAGACTCTGAGGTTTCCATCTAGGCTTGCGAGCTCATCACGACATTGTCGAACCAATTTGGAAGACGAAAGTGGCGAAGCAATAGCTTTAACCTGACTGTCTGTCAGGATGGCAGTATTACGATTCTTGTTAGGGTCTTGTTTAAGTATCCTGCATGCTTCCCTGATTGCCAGCAATTCCGCCTGATGGAAAACACTAGCGAAGTTAGGAAGCCCATAAGATTTGGAAATGTTCAGATATTCGGAAAAAACACCCGAACCAACTCCACACTCCATCTTTGAACCATCAGTGAAGATAGTTGTGTCGAAGCCTCTCGTCACGAGGTCATCTTTCCATTCCTCCCTGGTAGGAAAAATAACTTTAAAATCCGAACTGAGGTCCAGAGTAGGAGTGCAGTAGTCAGTGGCTGTTGAGAACATGTCCATAGGGATCAGTTTTGTAATATTGCTATGACCATAAGGTCTGGCAACCCAACAATTCGACTCTTTTAGTCTTATCGCGCTTCAGGATACTAGATATTTTATATCTAAGTCGGGTAGTAGTAGGGGCAGAAAAACGCTTAAGGCATCTGTTGGGCATGTTCGTAAGGCCCCTGTTGTGCCAACGCTAGCTGTTCTTTGTACTTTTTTTAGCTTGTCTATGTTGTAGGCTTTATTGAGCGCGGGCCACCATACAATTGAACCGTACGTGAGGATTGAATTAATTAAGAAATGAAATTATTTATTCTTCAATAAATTTATCTCGATACATATTAAGCAATAATCAAAATACAAAATGTGTAGGTATGTATATAGATTATAGGGAAACAATGTGAAATTGCTGTATCTACTCAATGCGTTTATACCAGAAGAATATTGACACGCATACCTCTAATAAAATATTAATTAGATTTTTTTTAATAATTGAGGATTTGAAAAATCATTCTTAGATATGTAGGTATGTATATGCATGTATATACATAATATATTAACAACATAATATAGTTGTTAAAGCATTTTGAATCAGATTTTGTTAAATTTGCATACAAAATAATAATTATTGATTGCGCTATTTCAGCAATTTGTCAGAAAAAATTTCTTCAGTTAATTCATAGTTAACTCACATAAATTCCGTGTTTTTTTTTCAATTAGAATAAGCAAAATTTTTAAACACAATGATTGACTTGACTCTTTATTTATGTGCCCTTTTATCATACAACTTCTACCGAGGTCTGACTCACAGCAAATTAATAAGAAAAAAAAAAAAAACAATTCCTAAATTTTTTCGTTTCAACTTTTCTTATTTAAATAAAAATGTTTTGAGTCTGCCGGAACCTACATTATGTACATTCTATATATTTTGTTTTGATATACGTTTGAAAGTAGCACAATTAAAAAATGACCTAATTGTATAAAATTTGACTTAGACACGCTAACAAAATAAAAAGAATAAAAAGAACAAAATAAACTGTTAAGCTTTTTTTTATCCAAATTGCATGATGATTTAAAAGACAAAATTCTAATATGTATAGGTGTATTAGGTCTTCTATTACGACAGTCACTCTCACATAAGTAGGAGTACCTAGTCTTCACAGGGTGATTAAATAATGGTCTTTGCTTTAGTTCCATTACGTTCAGCATTAAAGAATTCTTTAAGTTTTATTAAAAACGACACTGTCTAGTCCTATACCTGTTGGGAAATCTTAACACAAATGACACTATAATATTTCAAATAAAGTAGTTTTGATCTATTACTATTTTCTGTCTTCACATCTCGCCATAGACTCTTTTTATTTTTTTGTGTCTCCTTCACAAATTAGGTTAAGATTTATTTTTAAGTTTGTTTTTGTGAAAAATTGATAGGTGGGCCTATATGGGTCCAGATTAATAATTAAATAATAAATAAATTACTGTAAATTGTTTACTTATTGCTAAAAAATATTGCAAATCATTCACGCAATTTGAAAAGAAAAAGAAAATTAGCGACATCGAATTCGCATAGGTAGACAAATCCAATTTTGTTGGGAAATTTCGGAAAATTTTTAAGACCCGAACAAAGTTCTCTGGGGTCATCTAGGTTTCAATAATATTTGATGGATTTCCATTAGCATTTCACACATGTGTTCAAGATATTTTTACTTATAGAATTTTAACTTTCAAAGGACGTTAAATAAGAAGCTAAAATATGAGAAAATTGATATCTTAGTTATAGTTACACATTTTCAGTTTTCTATAGAGTCGATGAATATGCAGAAAATTTACCAATAAGATAATTGGGCATGGCAGCAGGCTAATTTTTAAAACAATTGGGAGCTAAACACGTCATGCTTGAGGTTAAAGAAAATTTAATACAACATTTCAGATTTATAGGTTAGTATAAAATAAGGAAATATTTAGGTTTGATTTCGCACAAATTTGCACATTTAATGGTTTAGGTTCATCATGCTAACGTACAAAATTTTAAACTTCTATTATAGGTACCTAACTATAGGCAAAATGTAGGCAGATTTAAAAAAAAAAAATTCAATATGAAGAACTTTAAGTTATACAAAATTTTGTGTTTCTAGTCACGTTCACGTTAATTACAAAATTCCAAAAAAAAATAAATATTATCCTTTATGTTCAAAAGGTCTTAATTACAAAAGGGCTTAATTTAAAAATTCTTAGTCAACACGACAAGGGACAAAGATCTCCCTAAATATCTTTTAAAATTTCTTTAACTTTTAATTTCATATTTTGTCATTGTTCAAAGTCTTACATAAATTAAATTTTTATTTGTAAGTTTTTAAATCTTTTTTAATTAAATAAAAATCCAATTTTACAATACCGGGGGCTCAACCTGGATTGTTTTGTAGACGACTGATCTTTCCCTCTGAGATAAAAATACTTATATTCAATTGATCCATCCTTTTAGACCTACATTAATTAATGAGTTTTAACAATTTTTTTTTAAATAATGTAAAGGAGAAACTAAAAAAAAAATTAATATTTAAATTTCTCAACACAAAACATATTAAGCTTTAAAATGCTTTTTGTTTCAGCTCAATTGAAAAACATAAAAAAAAGTTCCCTTAATTTTTTTGACTAGTGTTTATAAAAATTAATCCCTTTTTGTGTTCGTACGCGCATAACTCGGCTATACATCATCCGATGTGGTTGAAGATTTTTTTGTCGGATTTGTACTGAACCAGATAATCACACAACGGAGCCAAAAAATGGAAAATTCGATCGAAAATTAAGAAATTCGACCGAAAAATTAGGAAAATCGTGAAAACATATGAACTATTTAAACACACTATGAAGATTAAAATTGGATTGGATTGCGTACTTTCTGAATTGTTTTTTTGTTCGTCTTTCTACATTGGCAATTAATACGAATTGGTAGTGTATCGGTACAGAAGCTTATTGCGAGCGTCTATTCATAATAGAATAATTTATACTGTGGTTATTCAAAAAATCTTATCGTCGTTTCAAATTTGTATTGATTGTTTTTTTCCGAATAGACTCTGGCTGTCTGGCAAGACTCTGCGCACTATTGGCCGCAAATTATTGCTATTTTTTTTTTTTTCAATTTTAACACGACGAAAGTATTTTAAATTTAATATTTATTTTTTTTTCATCCGATTTACATGGGGACCTTTTTTTATATTCGTATTGAAATAGGTTAATACATTACAGAGCCTAAAGTTGGAAAATTTGCCCAGAAAAGCCGGTAATTCGGCTTAACATCAACCGATTTGCATACGAAGAGAAATTTATAATTTAATTAATATTTTATTAAAAAGGTATACAGTAAAACCCGGATAAGTGCCTCACCATAAGTGCCTAGTTTTGAGAGGTACTTATGCGGGTTGGGCAGTTATAAAAAACCCGCTTAAGTGCGCATAAGCACTTATCTCTATATTTACAAAAATTTTAAAAAAATGATAACAAAAAAACGTTTAGGCCCATTTGCTGAAACGAAACTTAAGTATTTAAGTTCAACATAAGAGCTTATGTGACAGTTTACGCTGAGGAAAAAGTAGAACATAAGCGTTTAAGTTGAACATAAATATTTAAGTTTCGTTTCAGCAAATGGCCCTAAATGTTATTTCAAAAATAAAAAATAGCATTACATCAACTAACTAGTATCGGTAAGATTTTAAAAAGGACGCCCTAGATGAAAAGAAGCTTTTGTCTTTTTCTGCTGATTTCAGTTGTGTACTTAAAAGAATTTTTTTCACAGCTTAATGTCAATAAAAGTACACCAAATAAAAGGCAGTTAAGCGGGAAAGGTAGTTAAGCGAAAGGTACTTATTAGATGACTTTTATATGAAAAAATTATCAAAATTTTGGTTCTAAAAAATTAAAGGTACTTATGCGGGTTAGGCACTTATGCGATAGTCACTTATCCTGGTTTTACTGTAACTGTTATGTAGAATTTCGAGTAGTTCTTCATATAGTTTCATACAGGTATTTGTGGTACTAAGCAAAGTTTAATATATATAAAAATTGTGTGACGAATTTGACCTCTTCGCCAATGATTAAAAGGCAACAAAATATTTGTGCCGAAGGAAGTAAAATTTTAGTGGTATAAAATTCGCAATCGATTTCAATTTTTTTTAAACAAAAAACTCTAACTTAACTCACAAAACGACCTATTTTGCCTTAAGAGGGGTTTGTTATTCAAAATATATCTTCTAATTATGTAAAATGAACTGTAAAGCTGCAATGTACAGATTTTTTAATCTAACTAATAATAGGTATGCTGATAAAAAAAGTACGTATACGCCACAGTGATTCCAGTAATGCTTATTTTGTATTATTTATTATTTTAAAAGGTCTGTAATGTTTTACATAGGTACTAAAAACAGGCAAAGATTAATAAAGAGAATTTTTTTCACCTCTCTCTCTCTTCTCTTATCCACATGTAATTGGTTAAAAGGTTCCAAAAAATGGAAATATTAAAATTTATCAGTGTGACATGTTTGGCTAGATTTTTGTATGAGTCATAACATTTGAAGGGTCCAGGAAAAAAACGGCACAAGTACAATTTTTTCAAACTTAAACTAATGATGACATTTTGTAGCTTTTTGGGAGTACTATATGATGGTCTATTAACTTTTAAAAAAAGTAATGTTTTTACAAGAAAAACCATTAAAAAGAAATGGAAGAATGGCACAAGTGCATAGATCTCATCTCAATTTTCTCAAAATCAAGAATACATTAAAGCCTCTGGTTTTTAGTATCGGATAAAAAAATACCACTTTAACGTAAAATTTTGAAAAAATTAGTCTAAATACAATTAAGGGTACATAAGTAAGTTAACTTTATTTTCATTTTTCTCGGAATCATTTTGAATGGACTGGTGCGGTTATTCCCCTGGACTCTTAGTTTGGTTATTTTCTTTTAGACTTGATGGTAAATCCTCTAACAGCAGGTACAAATTTTGTTATTATCTATTCCAGTTCTAATTGAATATTTATAGTTATAAGACAGGGCAACGACTGGTGGGTCAGCTAGTAAGTTTATAAAAACAATTTAAGAAAAATAAACATAATAAAAAGGATAATACCTTGAAATCTAAAAATCTTTCACCATTACAGATGCAATTTGTTATAATCTTCACAACACAACGTTAATACTTCTTGTGAATAATTCACTTTCACAATAAAACTTTAATTCACAAAATCAAGAGTAGATGAATTGGAAAAATTTCCAATGTTTATCAATTAAATGATCTTCAAGTGTGATATAATGTTATGCACTCATGTGGAGCGTTATACATATTTTAAAATAAGCAGCTTTATATCTTTCACACTGACTTTGACTAATAACTTTTAAAGCAAACACCATGAAGGAAGACCACTACTTATGTACAATGTACATACATTTCTACATAACTGACCTAAAAGGTCAATCAAACACCAAAAAGTTGCGCCAGACAATTCAGTGCAGTTTGTCGGAACGATGAAAAAAAATTACTTCATTGTATTAACAGCACAATTAGAATCTTATCTAAAACACATTGAAAATTTGCATAAAGTTCTTAGCTTTTAAAACTGTAGGTAGGTAAGGTACCTTACTATTACCAAATGCAAAACGAATCTGACGGATGAAGTGCATTGGGTAACCCGGAGAAGACGGAAACACGTATTGTATGGAAATTTTGTTTTTGTTATTTTTGTCTGTCAGTTTTTTTTTTTTTTTTTTCAATGTTGCCCTATGATTATACATAGATAGAAAAAAAAATGATGAAATAATGTTTAGCTAAATTAATGGTTGTACTTATTAGGATATGATTCAGAACTTATGCCGATAGATGGCGCAGTAAAGATAGTTGTAGTATGTGAATAGGAATATGAATTTATTAGTTCCGAGAGAAGTCACACGATAGGAGTTGAAAAAAAAAGAACAAATTAACACGAACTAAATAAATGTAAAGTTTTTAAAAAATTGGCTAACAGCCCAAATCAAATTTTATTTTTCGGAATATGATCGTTAAATCCGCCAAAATCAGTGAATTAAAATTGCTGAACCACATCATATCAAATATTGAACCACGTTTGTACAACTGTCCCTTTAGAGAGGATGTCTCCTAGATTCTTTTGGTATCAAAATCGTGGTCAATGACGGGGTCAACTTTTGGCTTTTTTTGTTGCTGCAAAAGTGGAGGACTGAGGATAAATTTTATGCGGGTCATGATACTGTTTTTAAACAGCCTATTATCAGCTATTTTATGTAGTTAGTGCTTATGATAAATTATTAAACACGAAACCTATTTAAAAATAAAATAAAATTAAACATCCCTACAGAGCTTTTACCATCATATAGGTATGTAGGTTCCAGCTTCGAGACATACATATAAAATTACTAAGCAAAACAATAAAATCTGTGCGCATTCTATGTTAGGTTATGTCATTATCGTCACACATGACTGTCATCCGTGGCAATGAAACTTAACAACAAACATCAAACCCATAACACGACACGACAACAGACAACAGACTCTTTGCAAATTTTATTTCCCTTCAAATTGAAGACCTCATTTAACTATGATCATTTTAATTAAGTTCCTTATTTGTGCAAAAAAAAGAAGAAGAGATTTACCGATAAAAATGATGAACAAAAAAACTACTCCCCTTGACATCTGAAGATTGTTTTGTGAAGTCACTTTATAAGTTAATGGTTTGAGAATTTCTAAATTTATACTTGTATTAACAGAGACATAATAATTATTGTTATTGTGTGACGTTAATGGCTTTTTAGTTGAAATAAAGGGAGTTGGTCAGGTTTTATTGAGAATTCGTAAACTTTTAATCATTATATTATGACGTAAATTATGATGGTACCTACTTTGTTTTTAAAAACTCAGACTAATTTTAACATCTAACATAGGCTTTGGTAAACTGCAACGACCGCCATTAATTTTGCTTTGCTCTAATTAGCCGATGACACTTCTTATGCACATGTTTTTTAAGGCATACTTTACAGTCCGAGAGTTAGCTTTGTATATTGAGCTTTGGTTATGCACCGGTTTTTATAATTAAATGAAAAGTTTCATTAATTTCTTAAAGGATTTGCTATGTTTTGCAAAAAAGGTTTTTGAGAAGGAGCTCATGATAGATTAGCATTGTAGCCATAAACGATCACACAAGTACATAGTCTGAAATTGTTCATGATCATGTGACCTTCGATAGCGCAGTGCGTAGTGCACTTGGTCTATGGTTCGAGTCTCAGTGAGGCAAAAAGTTTTTCAAATAAAATTGAACATACACACTCAAAAAATATTCCAGATACTGGTTTCCAGATTAAATATACCAGTAGAAAACATGGTAAATACTATCGTTTTCCAGGTAAATGTTATCGGATTCCATGATAAAAAAGTATTTATCTGAGTCCAGATAATCGGTACCAGAACCAGCAAGCTAATTTTTTTATCAGATTTTCTGATAGAATATACAAGGAGAAAACCTGATAAATACTATCGTTTTCCAGATAAATACTATCGGATTCCATGTTAAAAGATGGTTTATCTGAATCCTGGTAATGGGTACCAGTACCAGGAAAACATATTTTGTATCAGATCTCCTGGTAGAAATTTTACCAGGAGAAATCATGGTAAATACTACTATTTTTCTGATAAATGTTACCAGTTTTCACGGTAAGTAAAGTTTATCTGGAGTCTGATAATCGTTATCAGGAAAAAGGCAACAAATTTCTCCTGATAATCTGATAAATATAATCAGGAATTTCTGATAAAATATAATGCCATGAAAAATCAAGATAAATAGTACCATTTTAATGGTAAATGGTACCAGTCCTTCTGGTGAAGGTAAGTTTATCTGGAATCTGATAATCTGTATCAGGAAAAGGGCAATAAATTTATCCTGATAATCTGATAAATATAATCAGGAATTTCTGATAAAAATATACTATCAGAATATCCGGTAAATATTACCAGTTTCCTGGTAAAAAAGTTTATCTGAAGCCTGGTAACCGGGATCAGGAGCCAAGAATATGAAATTGGTTATCAGATCTCCTGATAAATATTACAAGGAAATTCTGATAAAAATATACTATCAGAAACTCTGGTAAATTTTACAAGTTTCCTGGTAAAAAACGTTTATCTGAAGCCTGGTAACCGGGATCAGGAGCCAATAATGTGAAATTGGTTATCAGATCTCCTGATAAATATTACAAGGAAATTCTGATAAAAATATACTATCAGAAACTCTGGTAAATTTTACAAGTTTCCTGGTAAAAAACGTTTATCTGAAGCCTGGTAACCGGGATCAGGAGCCAATAATGTGAAATTGGTTATCAGATCTCCTGATAAATATTACAAGGAAATTCTGATAAAAATATACTATCAGAAACTCTGGTAAATTTTACAAGTTTCCTGGTAAAAAACGTTTATCTGAAGCCTGGTAACCGGGATCAGGAGCCAATAATGTGAAATTGGTTATCAGATCTCCTGATAAATATTACAAGGAAATTCTGATAAAAATATACTATCAGAAACTCTGGTAAATTTTACAAGTTTCCTGGTAAAAAACGTTTACCTGAAGCCTGGTAACCGGGATCAGGAGCCAATAATGTGAAATTGATTATCAGATCTCCTGATAAATATTACAAGGAAATTCTGATAAAAATATACTATCAGAAACTCTGGTAAATTTTACAAGTTTCCTGGTAAAAAACGTTTATCTGAAGCCTGGTAACCGGGATCAGGAGCCAATAATGTGAAATTGGTTATCAGATCTCCTGATAAATATTACAAGGAATTTCTGATAAAAATATACTATCAGAAACTCTGGTAAATTTTACAAGTTTCCTGGTAAAAAACGTTTATCTGAAGCCTGGTAACCGGGATCAGGAGCCAATAATGTGAAATTGGTTATCAGATCTCCTGATAAATATTACAAGGAAATTCTGATAAAAATATACTATCAGAAACTCTGGTAAATTTTACAAGTTTCCTGGTAAAAAACGTTTATCTGAAGCCTGGTATCCTGGATCAGGAGGCAAGAATGTGAAATTGGTTATCAGATCTCCTGATAAATATTACCAGGAATTTCTGATAAAAATACACTATCAGAAAGTCTGAAAAATATTACCAGTTTTATGGTAAATATTAATAATTTTCTAAAAACCTTCCAATTTAAATGCTATCTTAAAAAGTTTGCCATTATGAAAACGTCTGCCATTAAAAAAATGGATTTACCAATATAAACTACCTCCACAGTGCAATAAATTCAATTATCAATTTGTTTTTGACACTTCTTGCACGTCAAAATTAAAATTCTAATTTTAGAACCAAATTAAACACAAATTTCAACCCAGTTTACACAAAAAGTCTGTCATTACATGAAAGAGCGAAAGTAAAGGACGAAAATCTCAATAACTTTATTTATTTTATCGATATAAATCGCTTCTAAAGTTCGCTTAAAGGCTTTCCCAAACCAACGCGATTATTCGGCGCGACGAAGGAAAACAATAATAACAAAACGTGGTCGCCAAACAAAACAACAAGTTGTTGCTATTGTTTTCGTTCGTCGCGCGGAATAATCGCGTTGGTTTAGTAGAGCCTTAATCCGATTTCCAGCTTACTTTTGACATTATGTATCTGAAAACCTCAAAAATAAAACAAGGTAAAGAAAGAACCAAACTTCGCAAAAATTGCAAACAAGTTTACACGCTGCTGTAAAAAGTCTGCCATTGCATGAAAAAGCGAAAGGAAGAGCCAAAATTTTCAATAACTTAATTTATCAATAAAAAAATTGCCTTTAAAGTCTGCCAGATTCGATTCCAGCTAATTTTGGACATAATATGTATCTCAAAACGTCAAAAATAAAAATATTAAAGTAAGAAACAAATTCAACAAAAATTACAACCCAGTTTACACGCTGCCATAAAAAGTCTGCCATTATGAAAAACAAAAGGTATAAGACAAAAATGTCAATAACTTCTTGTATTTAGCAATATAAACTACCTCCACAGTGCAATTAATTCAATAATCAATTTGTTTTTGACACTTCTTGCACCATAAACGTCAAAAATTAAAATTTTAATTTTAGAACCAAATTCAACACAAATTTCAACCCAGTTTACACAAAATGTCTGCCATTAGGTCAAAGGACGAAGGAAAAAGAAGGAAAGGTCAATAGATTTATTTATTTATCGTTATAAATCGCCTCCAAAGTGCACTTAATTCAATTCCTTGTTTATTTTTGACATTATGCATCTAAAAACATCAAAGTAAATATATCAAAATAAGAACCAAATTAAGCACAAGTAATAGTTTACACGCTGCCTTAAAACGTCGGTCATTTTGAAAAAGCGAAAGTTGAAGACAAACGTGAGAAATGGAATAAAAACTCCACCAATTCCTTAGTTTTCTAATGAAATTTCCAAAATTTGTTTCGCATTTCGTTCATTAATTACAAAGCGCGTTCCTAACGTGCCACACAGATTTTTAGATTGTATATCTGCGTCAACCTAAAAAATCTTCCAGGCAAACATATCTGCTTTTTTTCGTTTTACATTCCTGTTTTGTTTCGTTCAACATTTTGTTTTCAAGCTGAAATAGAAAAATTTCAGTTCAATCCATCTTTCCCTGTCACTCTTTTTAAAAATAAAACTGAACTGGTAAAATATACCAGTCCCTTGATAAATATTACCAGGAAAACCAGATGACGCCACATCCTTAAGAAAAAAGATTTTCTTTCAATTTCTCCATCTCTTTCCCTCTATCTTCTGAACTGGTAGGATGTACCATTCTCCTGGTAAATATTACCAGGAAAACCAGATGACGCCAAATGTTTATGAAAAAATGTTTTCTTTCAATTTCTCTATCTCTTTCCCTCTATCTACTGAACTGGTAGAATGTACCATTCTTCTGGTAAATATTACCAGGAAAACCAGATGACGCCAAACGTTTAAGAAAAATAACTGTCTTTCAATCTTTCTTTCTCTTTCCCTCTGTCTTGAAATGAGGGACACCAGCCGATAACGGGAAAAGCAAATGCAATCTGTGGCTACATAATTCTCTGTCTATCTACAAGCGTGAGATCATTGATGCAGATATGTTATGTAGGTATAGGATTTTTTATTTCACAACGACTCCATACGGAACAGTGAAAAATTATTATGACAGACGGAATTGTTTCTGAATCAGTACTATTTCAAAACTTTAAATAACAGAGTTTTTAGCATTTTAAAAGTTTTTTTCAAAATAAAAATAAACATTTTCCAATTGTAAACCTTTTATTTTTTTATAAAAAGTAAACCAAGCACTGCGTTCGTCAAAAAATATTAAAGAACTTAATTTTACATATTCATTTTAGACACAGCCTTAAAATATCTGCCATTGCATGAAAAAGCAAAAGTAAAATACGAAACTTTCACTAACTTCGTTTATCAACACAAAATTGCCACCAAAGTGTGCCAAATTCCATTCCCAGTTTTATTTAGAAACGTCAAAAATAAAAATATTAAAGTAAGAAACAAATTCAACAAAAATTGCAACCCAGTTTACACGCTGCCATAAAAAGTCTGCCATTATGAAAAACAAAAGTGGAAGACAAAAATATCAATAACTTCATGTATTTACTAATATAAATTGTCTCCAGAGTGCCATAAATTCGATTCTCAATTTGTTTTTGACACTTGCATCTAAAAACGTCAAAAACAAAAATATTAAAGTAAGAAACAAATTCCACAAAAATTGCAACCCAGTTTACACACTGCCATAAAAAGTCTGCCATTATGAAAAAGCAAAAATATCAAGAACTTCATGTATTTACCAATATAAATTGTCTCCAGAGTGTCATAAATTCGATTCTCAATTTGTTTTTGACACTTGCATCTAAAAACGTCAAAAACCAAAATATTAAAGTAAGAAACAAATTCCACAAAAATTGCAACCCAGTTTACACAATGCCATAGAAAGTCTGCCATTATGAAAAAGCAAAAGTGGAAGGCAAAAATATCAAGAACTCCATGTATTTACCAATATAAATTGTCTCCAGAGTGCCATAAATTCGATTCTCAATTTGTTTTTGACACTTGCATCTAAAAACGTCAAAAACCAAAATATTAAAGTAAGAAACAAATTTCACAAAAATTGCAACCCAGTTTACACACTGCCATAGAAAGTCTGCCATTATGAAAAAGCAAAAGTGGAAGGCAAAAATATCAAGAACTTCACGTATTTACCAATATAAATTGTCTCCAGAGTGCCATAAATTCGATTCTCAATTTGTTTTTGACACTTGCATCTAAAAACGTCAAAAACCAAAATATTAAAGTAAGAAACAAATTTCACAAAAATTGCAACCCAGTTTACACACTGCCATAGAAAGTCTGCCATTATGAAAAAGCAAAAGTGGAAGGCAAAAATATCAAGAACTCCATGTATTTACCAATATAAATTGTCTCCAGAGTGCCATAAATTCGATTCTCAATTTGTTTTTGACACTTGCATCTAAAAACGTCAAAAACCAAAATATTAAAGTAAGAAACAAATTTCACAAAAATTGCAACCCAGTTTACACACTGCCATAGAAAGTCTGCCATTATGAAAAAGTAAAAGTGGAAGGCAAAAATATCAAGAACTTCATGTATTTACCAATATAAATTGTCTCCAGAGTGCCATAAATTCGATTCTCAATTTGTTTTTGACACTTGCATCTAAAAACGTCAAAAACCAAAATATTAAAGTAAGAAACAAATTTCACAAAAATTGCAACCCAGTTTACACACTGCCATAGAAAGTCTGCCATTATGAAAAAGCAAAAGTGGAAGGCAAAAATATCAACAACTCCATGTATTTACCAATATAAATTGTCTCCAGAGTGCCATAAATTCGATTCTCAATTTGTTTTTGACACTTGCATCTAAAAACGTCAAAAACCAAAATATTAAAGTAAGAAACAAATTTCACAAAAATTGCAACCCAGTTTACACACTGCCATAGAAAGTCTGCCATTATAAAAAAGCAAAAGTGGAAGGCAAAAATATCAAAAACTTCATGTATTTACCTATATAAATTGTCTCCAGAGTGCCATAAATTCGATTCTCAATTTGTTTTTGACACTTGCATCAAAAAACGTCAAAAACCAAAATATTAAAGTAAGAAACAAATTTCACAAAAATTGCAACCCAGTTTACACACTGCCATAGAAAGTCTGCCATTATGAAAAAGCAAAAGTGGAAGGCAAAAATATCAACAACTCCATGTATTTACCAATATAAATTGTCTCCAGAGTGCCATAAATTCGATTCTCAATTTGTTTTTGACACTTGCATCTAAAAACGTCAAAAACCAAAATATTAAAGTAAGAAACAAATTTCACAAAAATTGCAACCCAGTTTACACACTGCCATAGAAAGTCTGCCATTATGAAAAAGCAAAAGTGGAAGGCAAAAATATCAAGAACTTCATGTATTTACCAATATAAATTGTCTCCAGAGTGCCATAAATTCGATTCTCAATTTGTTTTTGACACTTGCATCTAAAAACGTCAAAAACCAAAATATTAAAGTAAGAAACAAATTTCACAAAAATTGCAACCCAGTTTACACACTGCCATAGAAAGTCTGCCATTATGAAAAAGCAAAAGTGGAAGGCAAAAATATCAAGAACTTCATGTATTTACCAATATAAATTGTCTCCAGAGTGCCATAAATTCGATTCTCAATTTGTTTTTGACACTTGCATCTAAAAACGTCAAAAACCAAAATATTAAAGTAAGAAACAAATTTCACAAAAATTGCAACCCAGTTTACACACTGCCATAGAAAGTCTGCCATTATGAAAAAGCAAAAGTGGAAGGCAAAAATATCAAGAACTTCATGTATTTACCAATAAAAATTGTCTCCAGAGTGCCATAAATTCGATTCTCAATTTGTTTTTGACACTTGCATCTAAAAACGTCAAAAACCAAAATATTAAAGTAAGAAACAAATTTCACAAAAATTGCAACCCAGTTTACACACTGCCATAGAAAGTCTGCCATTATGAAAAAGCAAAAGTGGAAGGCAAAAATATCAAGAACTTCATGTATTTACCAATATAAATTGTCTCCAGAGTGCCATAAATTCGATTCTCAATTTGTTTTTGACACTTGCATCTAAAAACGTCAAAAACCAAAATATTAAAGTAAGAAACAAATTTCACAAAAATTGCAACCCAGTTTACACACTGCCATAGAAAGTCTGCCATTATGAAAAAGCAAAAGTGGAAGGCAAAAATATCAAGAACTTCATGTATTTACCAATATAAATTGTCTCCAGAGTGCCATAAATTCGATTCTCAATTTGTTTTTGACACTTGCATCTAAAAACGTCAAAAACCAAAATATTAAAGTAAGAAACAAATTCCACAAAAATTGCAACCCAGTTTACACAATGCCATAAAAAGTCTGACATTATGAAAATGCAAAAGTTTGAAAACAAAATGTAGGTAAATAATTTCATTTTTTTATCAACATGAATAGGCTTTAAGGCGCGCTAAACTCGTTTTCCTGTTTATTTTTTACAAGTGCAGCTAAAGCCGCCAAAAATTGTTATTTTAGCCAGACCCAAATTCCACCCAAATTTTCGGCAAGTTTACACAAAAAGTCTGCCATTTTACAAAAAAAAAAACCAAAGTAAAAGACAAAGCTGTAAATAACTAAATTTATATTTTAATAATATAAATCGTCTCCAAAGTGCGCTAAATTCGATTGCAAGTACCTACATTTTCTATGCATGCATCTAAAAACTTTATAAATAAAATTATTGAAATAGGCTTCAAAACTTGAAAAAAATATCAATCGACGATTTTAAAATATCTGCCATTCCATATAACAGCCCTGGCGCGCCGCCGTGTGCATTTGCGTTTCTTTCGTGTATATCTTGTCGTGTCTTGTTTCTCGCCATATTGTTTGTGAATTTTAAAGTGCGCGGTCGTAATTCGTAAAGTTTTCGTGCGGAAAAAAATAAAAATATATACTTGTATTATTTGGTAAGTTTTAATGGTTTATTACCAATATTAGTTATTATAAATTTATAATTTTAATCATATCAATTGGAACTCTGCCGTAAAGAAAAAAGAACACAATAAAGATGGTCTTTCATTCCTTGCGACATTTTTTTTTCGATGGGTTTTTTTTAACGTGGGTTTGAAGCAAACAAATAAAATGAAATACCTATCCACTTGATATATTTATTTCGTAAGTTTTTAACGTTTATTAATTGAAATAATATCTAGTGATATTTTTAATAGTCTCACGCATTGAGAACTCTCCTATGAAGAAATAAGAATATAATAAATATGTGCTTTCATTCCTTGCGTCATTTTGTTTCGATGGGGGGTTTTTTTTTAACGTGGATTCGAAGAACAAAATTGAAGTAAAATATCCATTCGATAGGTGTTTTTACCTATTTACCTGATAATTATTAAAGCCTATAAAAATATTGAATTACAAAGTGAAATTTATCATTTTTCATCAGAAATTGTTTCGCAAATAGCAACAGGTGTAATTTGTGCACGGCAAAGTCGTGCTGCATATGACTTATTAGATTGTTTATTGTTGGTGAATTCTTGTGTGTTACCGTATTAAACTATGGTAAAGGTGTCAGAAATACACATTTTTATGCGATAGTCAAGAAATTTGATTTAGGTAACTTTTCATTTAGGGACGACCAGAGTTAAAAATATGGTTGATTTATCAAACCAAAAAGGCAAAGAGTACCTATATTTTATAGATATATATAAAAGAAAACTATTCGAAAAATCCAAAAAATAGGAATGAAATTGATAAAAACATATTTTAAATATTGAAAATATTTCCAAATCATAAGGAAAAAATGTAAACAAAAGATCCACACAATGAAAACATTGCATTTCAGCTGGTGTTTGACAGATTAACAATTTCAACTCATATCAAGGATTTGACTATCGAAATTTAAACAAACTAGCTAAGGCGAAAGTAAAAACCTTGTTGCAATAATAAAATCAGTTTTAATACAATTTTTACATTCATTTTGTTTCTAATACTAGGCCAAACCCGACAATTTTGCACTTTAAATGTTTTGATTACAAAAGAGGAAGTTTTTTAGCATCATCGGGTTTAGTTAGGATTTCAACTTTTGTTTTCGTAGATCATTTATCTAATTATATTTTCTATCCATTAAAGTGACCGAGAAATCGCAGATACCTACCTACAATCCTCAGAAGAAAAAAATTTTAAATAGCCGGCGAAATTAATTAATATATTCAGCCCTATTCTGCTATCCGTCGGAGGGAAATAATTGCTCCAAATTTTGTATAAATTTCGATAAAAACAGGATTAAAGCAATTAGATTCTTTTAAGAATTTCAAAACTAAATATCAGTTAAGATTTGCACTCTAAAGATTGAAGATTTAAAGAAATAATTTAAAACAAATTAAATGAAACTTTCACGTGAATCGAAAGTTTTGATCAGATCGAATAGCAGAATAGGGCTGATTAATTAATTTCATACAGTGGAAATGTTGGTTTTCTTTCTTTTATAATTCAATTTTTCAAAATTGATTTTCATTAAGCACTTTATTTGAAGTAAAGCGTAAATAACAGACAAGGAAAAATATTAAACGAAAAAAAAAAACTTGGCCAAATCTGAAAAATTAATTAAAAAATCAATTTTAATGTACATAATCGGATTTTGCCTAGTAGCTGTACTTTTTCATTTTTCATTTTTCAATTTTCTTTTTTTTATTTTTCAAAAATTCCAATTCGATTTATTAACTCAAATTTGATCATAGAAACTCAAAACAACTAGCTATGGTGGAGTTGAAAACCTAGTTGCAACAAAAAAAGTTTTAATACAATTTTCACATTGCAACTTCATGTTCTTTGTAATACTAGGCCAAACCCGATACTTTTGCACTTAAAATGTTTTATGATTAAAAAAAAGATCAAATGTTTTTAGAATCATCGGGTTTTGCCTAGCATTTCAACTTTTGCTTTCGTTGATCATTTATCTAATTATATTTTATGTATATCCATTACAGTGACCGAAAAATCTTAGATTCAGATACCTACCTACAATCCTTAGAAGAAAAAAACCAAAAAAAAAAACAGCTATAAGAATTCAATATATCTGTGGTAAGTAATACTATTTCCTTATACATACATATAACACTTAATTTTGCGAAAGACAATTCGTAAGTTTTTATAATATAATATTTAATAAATAGTTTTCCACACCATCGTCTTTCATAGTTGAACTTTTGGTTTCTTCTATAGCTCCATATATCTAAATGAATTTTCATTTAACACTTTATTTCAAGTAAAAAGTGTTTCACAATAGGTACCTATATTACTTTTTTTAGAATCGACATTGACAATCAAATTATGGATACAAAATTTTATCCATTTTCAGTTTTTAACAATTTAACGAATCTGAATCATTTTGTACTTTTAAATTAAAAAAACAAACTTTTAATAAAAAATCAATTTTAATGTACATAATCGGATTTTGTCTATTAGCTCAAATTTTTTTTTTATTTCTCAAAAATCCAGAATCGATTTCTCAAATAGCTCATAGAAATACAAAAAACTAGGTAAGGTGAAAGTAAAACTCTAGTTTGCAACAACAAAATCAGTTTTTATACAATTTTTACATTGTAACTTCATATTGTTTCTAATACTAGACAAAACCCGACACTTTTGCACTCTTAATGTTTTGATTACGAAAAAGATCAAGTTTTGTCTAGCATTTCAGCTTTTGTTTTTGTTGATTTCCATTTATCTAATTATAATGTATAATCTATTATAGGAACCGAGAAATCCTAATAAATTCCTCAGTAGAAATTACTCAAGATTAATTAATCAGTAACACTTTTTTCCTGTTAATTCAATTTTTCGAAAAACAATGCATTTTGTTATACACTTGAAAATCGTTATTAATTGAAAAGCAATAGTCTTCCAGATTAATGTGTTTTCGTAGTTCATCTTTTGGTTTTTCTTTCTTTTTTAATAATTCAATTATCTATTTTTAATCGATAATTCACAAAAGTGAACAGAAAACCAAATTCATCAGCCATGACCGATAGAAATTTAACTTTTTGTTTAGGACTTTATTTCAAGTAAAAACATATTTATTAGATAAAACATAATCACTCCTGTTCTGATTTTCGCATCAGTAAAAAATACTGCTCGTTTTAAAAACAAAGGTGTTCTTTACTCAATTATTTTAAAGTTTTCAATACGATTTTAATTTTAAATCCGTACGAACATCAATTTCGTAAACGAATTCAATTCGAAACAAAAATCAGAACAGGGGTGAATATATTATACAATTACAATAGGTACTCGGTAAAACATACAAAAAAAAGCTATTTTCAGAATCGATAATCAAATTATGAATACAAAAATTTATGCAATTCCAGTTTTTACAATTATAAATAAATACTTCTTTTAGTAAACTAGGCGAAATCTGAAAATACATACTTTGTGTACCTTTAGAATAAACAAATATAGTTAATCTATGATTTCACCCCGGACATCTGCTTATAATGATTTTTCACGCTGATTCTAACTTTGATATCTATTTTATGCACTGTACAAAAAAAGAATTTCTGCTAATTTTTTTATATGAACTTTGAAGAAGCTGAAAAATCGTAGAAATTTGTTGTTTTGGACAGTACGCGAATAAGCAAAATGTATATCACCGGATTTCGCTTAGTAGCTCAAGTTTTTATTTACGTTTTTTTTTTCATTTCTCGAAAATTCCACTTCGATTTAACACATATTTGATGATGAGAATTCAAACTAATTTGCTGTTGCAAATTTGTCGATGATAACTTCATTTTGTTGCAAAAACTAGGTCAAACACGACAATTTTGCACCTGAAATGCTTCGATTACAAAAAAGATCAAGTGTTTCTAACTCCATCGAGTTTGTCTATGTTTTATGTTATATGTTCAAGCAATTACTGCGACCGAGAAATCCTATTAAATTCCTCAGAAGAAATAATGAAAGACATGGACCAAGATTAATATATACATCAGTATCAAAAGTAACACTTTCAATTTTGCGAAAAACAATGCGTTTTGTTATTTTTATACTTGGCGATAGGTATTGATCACAAATCAATAGTTTTTATAGTTTTATATTTTAAAGAATACCTTTAAACTTTTTACAAAAAATCGAAGACTAATGTACAAACTTTTGAAAAAAAATAATAAATGACCTATCTAATCAATGTTTTGAAAATAACAGCCTTATAATAACAGAAAATTAGTTGAATTTGTCTGTAAGTGACCATGGAATGCTCCAATATAATTTAGCAAAAGGCTTATCCTAATTTATGTTCAACCCATTACAGCGACAGATAAAATCCTGATAAATTCCTCAGAAGAAAAACCTTGACCTATCAGTAGTAATTTACATTATTTGTTTTGTTGATTTTCATATTCGCCTAACAACATTTTAAATCCAGAAATCCTGATAGACCGAGAAATCCTGATAGTATCCTGATCCAGAAATTATACCAGACGTAGACCAAGAGCAATTTATCAGGTAAGCAACCCTTAATTGTTATAATTCAATTTTGCAAAATCTAATTCTAATTTATGTTTAACCCATTGCAGCGACGGATAAAATCCTGATAAATTGCTCAGAGATATACCTTGACCTATCGGTGGTAAGTTAAATTTTTTGTTCTGTTGTTTTTCGTATTCGCCTGATTATATTTTTAACCCAATACAGCGACCGAGAAATCCTGATAGTGTCCTGAGCCAGAAATTATACCAGACTTACACCAAGAGCAATTTATCAGGTAAGCAACCCTTAATTGTTATAATTCAATTTTGCAAAATCTAATTCTAATTTATGTTTAACCCATTGCAGCGACGGATAAAATCCTGATAAATTGCTCAGAAGATATAACTTAACCTATCAGTGGTAAGTTAAATTTTTTGTTTTGTTGATTTTCGTATTCGCCTAAATATATTTTTAACCCAATACAGCGACCGAGAAATCCTGATAGTGTCCTGAGCCAGAAATTATACCAGACTTACACCAAAAGCAATTTATCAGGTAAGCAACCCTTAATTGTTATAATTCAATTTTGCAAAATCTAATTCTAATTTATGTTTAACCCATTGCAGCGACGGATAAAATCCTGATAAATTGCTCAGAGATATACCTTGACCTATCGGTGGTAAGTTAAATTTTTTGTTCTGTTGATTTTCGTATTCGCCTAATTATATTTTTAACCCAATACAGCGACCGAGAAATCCTGATAGTGTCCTGAGCCAGAAATTATACCAGACTTACACCAAAAGCAATTTATCAGGTAAGCAACCCTTAATTGTTATAATTCAATTTTGCAAAACCTAATTCTAATTTATGTTTAACCCATTGCAGCGATAAAATCCTGATAAATTGCTCAGAAGATATACCTTGACCTATCAGTGGTAAGTTAAATTTTTTGTTCTGTTGATTTTCGTATTCGACTAATTATATGTTTAACCCAATACAGCGGCCGAGAAATCCTGTAGTGTCCTGAGCCAGAAATACTAGACTTAAACCAAAAGCTGCTACTACTGCGACCGAGAAATCCTAATAAATTCCTCAGAAGAAAAATCCAAGACATAAACCGAGATTAAGATATTAGTGGTAAGTAACTCTTTTTCCTGATACTCTAATTTTGATTTTCGTAGTTCAATTTTTTGTTTTTGTTCCTTTAACAATAATTCAATGCTTCGCAATGGATTTTCTATAGCAGGAACAGTCAAACCCGCTTTACTGAATAACGCTAAAAAACCCAGTTCCTTTTTTCAACAAATGCATATAGTACCTATAGTAATTCAGATAAGATAAAACTTTTTGCTTTTTCATTAAGCCTCCCAAGACTTGCATTTAAGGACTTGAATTTCAGGACTAAGAAAATTTTAAAAATTTTGATTGGGAAAAAGACAGAAAAATTTTCAATTTTTTTCTTCGGGAAAAAGACTTAGAAAAATTTTTGGACTTAAAAAAATTTTCAATTTTTTTCTTCGGGAAAAAAGACTTAGAAAAGTTTTTGGACTTAGAAAAATTTTAAATTTTTTTCTTCAGGAAAAAAGACTTAGAAAAATTTTCAATTTTTTTCTACGGGAAAAAGACTTAGAACAGTTTTTGGACTTGGAAAAATTTTAAATTTTTTTCTTCAGGAAAATGACTTAGAAAAATTTTCAATTTTTTTCTCCGGGAAAAAAGACTTAGAAAAGTTTTTGGACTTAGAAAAATTTTAATATTTTTTCTTCAGGAAAAAAGACTTAGAAAAATTTTCAATTTTTTTCTTCGGGAAAAAGACTTGGAAAAGTTTTTGGACTTAGAAAACTTTAAAATTTTTTTCTTCAGGAAAATGACAGAAAAATTTTCAATTTTTTTCTTCGGGAAAAAGACTTAGAAATATTTTTGGACTTAGAAAAATTTTTAATTTTTTTCTTCGAGAAAAAGACTTGTGAAACTTTATTTTGTTATATGAGGTTCGTTTATGTGAAAAAACTGGTTAAGTGAAATCATAATTAAGATTTTTTGTCGTTTCACTTAAACAAGTTTTACTTTGCTAGGAAAAAATTTCATTTAAAGTTTTGCTTTTATTGATTTTTATTTTTCTCATTATATTTTTATCCCATTACAGTGACAGAGAAATCCTGATAAAATACTGGACAGTGCATAGAAAAATACCGAGAGAAAAAGGCCAAGATTGATAATATTAGTGGTATGTAAACCTTTTTCATTGTTATCTGATTTTTCTATAGATACTACGCAAAACACGATACATTTAGTTAAATTCTTTGGTACGAACATTAATTATTATTTTTATCGAGTTTTGATTAGTATTTTAAATGTATGTTTTTTAATTTTATTAAAAGTTTTATTATTTATACCTCATAACAGCGTTTAGAAAATAATGGATTGTTTTATATGTCATCAAAGGTGTTGTACCTTAAAAGATATATCCACCCACTTCAAAGTGGTACATAAATTGGACGGAATAGGTGTTTACCGGTGTACCTTCAAAGAATGTTCGTCGTTCACATCCACCTTTACAAATTTTTCACGTCACTGCAAAACGCACATAAGGGAAGGATTGACATTATTTTCGTCTACCTCCAAAATTATTAAGAATTCTCCTTCGCCTACTTTTTCGCGGTGTTTTTCTCCTCCAACCGCAGTTTATCCTTCGTGTTCTTCTGAAACTCAACATTCTTGTGTTGAAAATGATTATTCTGTTATTAATAATGATATTGATATTAATTTCAATAAGATTGGGATTGATTTCGCTATGAAATTGTACAGCATGGACAATTTATCACGCAAGATGCTATGAAAATCATAAAAATGTTTAAGGAAACCATACATGAGCCCACTATTAAGTTGTTAAAATTATTTAGTACCAAACCTAATATACCGGTCGAAGATCGACTGCGCTTTTCAGCTTTGATTTCAACGGTGGAAAAGCCATTTGAATCATGCACTACTGACCATCAGCTTATACAGTGGCTAAAAGAAAATGATTATTTTTGTGATGCCACAGAGTTTAAGATTCATGAAGAATTGAAAAATGTTTATCGTAGTGGAATTAATTGCCATGAAGAGCACACAACGACAGGAGTACTCCTACCACTCGAATTTCAGTTTAAAAAAACTTTCGAAAAAAATGATTTGTTGATTAAAACTATAGACGAAATGAACCGAATTTCAAATGATCAGTCGAATTTTTCCCATTACATTAAGAGAAAGGCGTGGGAAGAGAAACGTAATTTGTTTTCTTCTAATGAAATTATCATACCGTATTTTATTTACATGGATGATGCAGAGATAAATAATCCCTTAGGATCTCATGCTGATCCCATTTCTTTTATTTACTATTCGTTTCCTGTTACTCCGGATAAATCTCATATTTTTCTAGCTGCATTATTCAAATCACGTGACTATAAGTTGTTTGGAAATGAAAAATGTCTTCACTCACTTGTAGACAAAATAAAATTCTTAGAAGAAACAGGTATTGAGATTTTTACTTCTGAGGGAGTTAAAAAGGTTCACTTTGTTTTGGGTTTATTGATTGGAGATAATTTAGGCTTGAATGCTATGCTAGATTTTTCTTCATGCTCTAGTACCTTTTTTTGTCGATTTTGTAGGCTTCCAAAAAAAGAAACTTCTGTTATGCCGTGTGAGATTGAGAATATGCTACGTAATAAGCAAAATTATTTAGAAGATGTGGCAGTTAATGATTACAAGAAAACCGGTATACATCAGGACTCAGTTTTCAATTCTATTATGTCATTCCATGTAACTCAAAACTATTCAGTTGATGTGATGCATGATATCTTTGAGGGTATTTGTCATTATAACATTTGTCACATCATTCGACATATTCTCTACATGAAATTTTTCTCAGATTTACAAGCTTTCAATGATCGAGTTAACTCGTTTAACTATGGGGACATTGAGATCGGTAACATTTCATTGTCACCAATTACGAATGATAATTTAAAAAATATGCATTTAAAGAAAACGGCGCGTGAAATGATGGCTTTCATTTATCATTTTCCTTTAATGGTGGCCGATAGAATACCTGAACAGGACGAGGTTTGGATTTTCTTTTTGAATTTCCTAGAAATCGTTGAAATTCTTCTTGATTTTAACATATCAAATGATATGATTGAGCACCTTACAGAACTTATTCGACAACACCATCTTGATTATGTGAGATTATTTAACGACACTTTAAAGCCAAAGCATCATTTTATGGTTCACTATCCTTTGGTAATGCGGATGTGTGGAGTGCCTCGTAATTTTTGGTGCTTCCAGTTTGAAGCTAAACATAAAGATTTTAAAAAGTACGCGCGAGTCATTAACAGTCGACGAAACATCCCACTTACTTTAGCATTTAAATATCAGTTAAAATTCGCTCAATTTTTATTAAATGAAGTTACTCCCGAAATAGTGTCATTTGCTGATTGCCATATGCAAAATACTTGCCACTTCGATTTTATAAATAATTACATGGTACGGCGAGGAATACATTCAGATTTCATTTGTTTTACCCAATGCGCTTATTACGGAAAGCGTTTCAAAGCTGGTTATTTCATAACACAATTTTTAGACAGTATACCAGAAAATGCGTTTTTGTTCCGAATTAAAGAGGTGATCAAGTTTTCAGAGGAAACACTTCCGTATTTGTTGTGCCAACGCGTAAAGATAATTTCATTCCGAAAACATTATGCTGCAATGGAAATAGGCAATGTAAATTTACCGATACAATACTTATCGTATCATTTACAGCGGATCGACTATTGCAAAAGTCCTCCAATGAATTCCTATAAAATATCTCGTGGCTTGCTTATGGTTAGACCAAAAATTATTTATTGATATCTATCATTTTTAATTTGTATTAGAATAAAAATGTTTTCACCAACAAAAGAGAAAGTTGGAGAAGAATCCAATGAAATTAATGACAAAATTGAAGAAACGAAGCTCACTTCACATTCGGTAATGGAGGAGAAAACGATACTACCAGTTATCACTGTTCAATCTAGTGAAGTATTACCATCACTTGTTGATTATACCTTGGTGGCAAGCGGAGGCACAACATTAGACACTGATTTATCATTTACATTTACAACTGAAAATCAATCTGAGGAAATTTTATCCGATTCTCCTAAATCCAGCAAAGTTGCAGAAAACGTTTCGTTTACAGAATTGATAGATTCCTATTGTTACAATGGAAAAGAAAATGAACAAGAAGATTTAAAAATCCTATTGAATTCGTGGAAGATTCCGCTCCAATATTACCAATATTTTGTTGGTAAATTTAAAATAAAGTTCACTCGTATAATCTAGAGATTAATACAAAATTATGTTATAGATGAGAGCCTTTTTGTACCCGTATTGAAAGTGGCAGAACCATTTTTTATGAAAAGATTCTTGCAAAGATTGAATATAACCACTGCCAGTAGAATTCTCTTCTTCGATAAATGGCAACAATGGAAAATTGGACTTGGTTCAAATTTTTCGTTCAATCCATCTCTAGACGACTTATCGGTAATACAAAATCCTTCAACACCGACGACTAGTCGTTCATCTATTATGTCCAATACATCAGTCAGCAAAAATTTGGTGGATATTTTGAACTGCAGCGAAGGAGAAACAATTAAGAGTTATTATAAAAATAATAAGAACATTGACAACAAATCTGTTCGTAGTATGCTTTTGAACGTAATTGTGAACTATTCAACAGCAAATAATATATATTTTTCATCAAGAGACTTGACACAGCTAGCCGAAGAAATCCACATTACTTTTAATGAAGACCCTGTAAGCAATTTATGTTTGTCATATCTGAGTCCTTGCTTTTATTTAATACATTTTATCTATAGACCGATTATTATTACCACAAGAAAGGTACAAAAAATCCTAAAGGAATACTCGCAAACAAATTCCATAATATACGTAAGAAAATCCGATGCATAAACCGCTTGTGCATGCCAGACTATAAAAAGAAAACGCCTGGGAGAGCACATTCAATGTTCGACAATTAGATCTGAAAAAGGCGAACGGTAAAATAATTACATGGGTTGAGTTTTACGAAAAATGGCATTTTATGAAATTACCAAACGGATACGAATACGTAAGAAAAAATAAATAACTTTTTAATTTCAAAATTTAACTGTTGTAACTTTTTCTCTTTTCTTGTTAACAATAACTAAAACCAGTAGTTGAACTCTATTTATGTAGCATTCTTTTTTCGAATACAAGATTTTATGTTAGAAAATACAATTTGAAAAACTGGTGAACATAACCGGATAGGTCCAGTTGAACGTATCCGCTTTTGTTAACCAGCTCTTTAAATATAAATTTTAGTGAATAAATTAAAGGTAATCGTACAATGTACATACATTGCTTATCTTATTGATAACGATAATTAAAACATTAAACAGCTGCTTAACTTTCGAATCAATCTTCCTTTGTAGATCGAATCCGATTTTAATAGGATGTTCGGGAATAAAGATAGTGTTCTGGCGGGCCCCAAAATGAGTGACTTCGTTAATTTGATGCTCAAAAACGTTTTCCCGAAACGAATTGTAAACAATGAAATCCGAATGAAATTACACGACTTCCACTTGAAGTGCTCATCTGACCCCAACTGTAACATAGTTTCAAAAAGTTTGTAATCATAATAATTTTTGTATGTAAAACCTAAATCTAACTCACTAAAAACAGATAAAAATATATACAATGATTTTTTTATTTATAGCTTTTATACTTTTATCTTTTATTATCAGCTTAGTTTTTATAATTTATTTCAAACTAAAAATCACAGTATTCATGATCCTGCCTCATATTAATAAGAAAATATTTTTCATTGTTAGATACCAGGGCTGCAATGGTCTTCACATACTTGCACTATCTCCTGCAACCAAGTGGACGTGAAGGCAACAAACGCTTCACAGTTATTGATAGTCTAGAAGCATCAATAAGAGTGTTTGCTCAAGAGCAAGACTACAAAGAGCATCAAAACGCACTGGCTGCAAAACATTCGCAATCCCAGCCACCATTAATAACTTTAATTGGTTCGTTGGAAAAAATTCAAGAAATTCACGTTGATTTTGACAATACTCATTATAAATTGTTCACCTTCGAACGTGCGGTGGATATTTGCCTAAAAATATTTTTTACATTAAATATTGCTTACCCAAAGCAATCCGAAAATTTCTGGGAGTTTATCGACATATATTTTTATCAAATTGATACATCTGCCACAAATTTGAAGGCACGCACACTTTTAAAATGGTTGAAATCAGCTGAAAATGACAGCAACTTATAATAATATTATTAAAATATTTTAAAATAATAAGATTTAATTAATAATACTCCTTTAAAAAGGAAATATTTCATTTAGCTTGAAGAAAATTCATAACAAAAAATGTTCACTTCAAAAAGTAACCGCCAAGATTTTATGTATGTGACTGTAAGTATTTTTAAAAACTTTTTGCAATAAAAACTAATGACTTTTTTCAACAAATTTAAACAATTTTTTTTAATTTATAATAAGATAAATTTGTTTTGCTTTCTTCATGGTTGTATGGGATTTTTCTTTTCGTTTTGGTTTTTAGATATTTGTATGGTTATCTAAGTTCAAATGGTGAGTATGAAAATTAATTATATATTAAATTTAAAAAAAGTAATATTCCCGGTAAATGCTACCACTCTCCTGGTAGCAGGTACCAGGAAAATCATACAATATCCTGGTATATTGTACCCGATTGCGGGTACATTTTACCAGGAAAAAAATAATATTCATGGTAAATACTACCATTCTCCTGGTAGCAGGTACCAGGAAAAGTATCCAATATCCTGGTATATTGTACCAGAATGCGGGTACATTTTACCAGAAAAAAAAATAATATTCCTGGTAAATACCACCACTCTCCTGGTAGCAGGTACCAGGAAAAGTATCCAATAACCTGGTATATTGTACCAGAACGCGGGTACATTTTACCAGGAAAAAAAAATAATACTGGTAAATACTACCACTCTCCTGGTAACAGGCACCAGAAAAAGTATCCAATATCCCGGTACATAGTACCAGAATGCTGGTACATTTTACCAGGAAAAAATAATATTCCTGGTAAATACTACCACTCTCCTGGTAGCAGGTACCAGGAAAAGTATCCAATATCCTGGTATATAGTACCAGAATGCGGGTACATTTTACCAGGAAAAAAATAATATTCCTGGTAAATACTACCACTCTCCTGGTAGCAGGTACCAGGAAAAATATCCAATATCCTGGTATATTGTACCAGAACGCGGGTACATTTTACCAGGAAAAAAAAATATTACTGGTAAATACTACCACTCTCCTGGTAACAGGCACCAGGAAAAGTATCCAATATCCCGGTACATAGTACCAGAATGCTGGTACATTTTACCAGGAAAAAAATAATATTCCTGGTAAATACTACCACTCTCCTGGTAGCAGGTACCAGGAAAAATATCCAATATCCTGGTATATTGTACCAGAACGCGGGTACATTTTACCAGAAAAAAAAAAATATTGCTGGTAAATGCTACCACTCTCCTGGTAGCAGGCACCAGGAAAAGTATCCAATATCCCGGTATATAGTACCAGAATGCTGGTACATTTTACCAGGAAAAAAATAATATTCCTGGTAAATACTACCACTCTTCTGGTAGCAGGTACCAGGAAAAGTATCCAATAACCTGGTATATTGTACCAGAACGCGGGCACATTTTACCGGGAAAAAAATAATATTCCTGGTTAATACTACCACTCTCCTGGTAGCAGGTACCAGGAAAAGTATCCAATATCCTGGTACATAGTACCAGAACGCGGGTACATTTTACCAGGAAAGAAATAATATTCCCGGTAAATACTACCAATCTCCTGGTAGCAGGTACCAGGAAAATGAATCTTTTATCCTGGTAGATTGTACCAGTCTACTGATACATTTTATCAGGAATTCTTATAAAATTCTATCTGGAGGGGAAATGATTTTGCCTTGTACGGGCTACCAGGTCAAACTGATATATTTTATCAGCCGACCTGGGAGAATCCATTTATAAGTTAATTGGATAGATTCTACCACGAAATTTGATAAATAGCACCAGGAATATTTTTTGAGTGCATAGACTAAGCTCCACTAAAAAAAGGAGTCTTATGATCAGCCTGGCGACTGACCGTGAAATAGCTATAACTCAAGCCTATAAAACTTGGTGGTAGCTCACTCAAATTGTTGTCATTGTCCATTGTCATTTGGAGTTCGGCTGGTACTATGCCGTCTGGCCCAGCGGAATTGAATGGTTCAAAGCTGTTGATAGCCTATTTTATTGTGTCCCTTGTGGGTAAGCTAAGCTATTATGATTATTGGACCTGAAGTGGTCAGTGATGCTATTCGCAATTAATGAGCCACCTGGGAAAGGAGTATCTAGTAGCAGATTGAGCGATTCTTCGCTAGAGTTGGTCCAGGAGCCATCAGTGTTTTTTTAAAAAGCTGGCCGTACCTGGATTAGTTGAGTGGATTTTTACTAGTCTAGATGCTTCAGTTGTTTCCTCAATGTATTCACAGAAGTTCCTCCAGGACGACCTTTTGTATTTCCTTAATTCTTTCTTATATATTTTGAGAGATTCTTTACAAGAGTCCCACTCTGACACGTTTCTTGTGGTTTTATCCCGATTGAACAGTTTACGGCAACTTTTCCTAATCGACTCAAGCCCTGAATTCCACCAATTTAGTTTTCTTTTCCCCTTACATGAGTAAGTGGACAGGAAATAGTCATAGTCAGGCTAGGGTGAGTCCATTGACTTTACTATCAAGTTGACTTGTGTTAGAAGGAGGGCTTAAAAGTATAGGTTTTTGTAAACGTTTTTGATATCCAGCTGATACTCAAATTCTCAAAAGTTCTCTGAAATTTTCTTCGTTCACAGTCACGTCAGATTTGTTGGAAATATCAGTGTTATGAAGTAGAGCTCTGCGTGTTCTCGACCAAGGAAGATAATAGTTTCTACTATAGAACGAAAGCATTCGCTGTTTCCCTGTAGCTGAAATTGTAGCAGCTAACTATAGCTACTAAAAATAAATTTTATAAACATAGAACGATAAAACATTTTTCTTTTTTTTCTATTATATTTTATACTTCGTTGTTCGTTCTTGAGCCATTTCAATTGCACCCATTGCCCCTCTCCCCCTTCTGTATCCGCGCCTGCAAGGATAACTCAATCATTAAAACATTAAAATAAAACCGAATTCCTCTATTTGTAATTTCCTAAACCAGTTGGTGGAAAATGCGTGAAGTGTAACTCTATCTTCCAGACTATTATTTGATAGTGGTAGATATATGAGACAAAAACTCACCAATAAATAAAATGCAAGCAAATCTCCCGCATAAAATGTGGGAACCAATCGCAAAATCTAATCGCTCCTAAGCACGGTTGCTCTTTTTTGTTAGGTGGGTACTTAGTTTTTTTTTTTTAATTATTTTTTTGTGTTGACTTGGAAGCTTCCGCTGTCCATTAAATGGTTAATAATACTCCGAACTACAATTTGTTTATTGTTCAGAATGACCTATTGAGTATTAAATTTGGGTCAGACTGCTAATATCAGTCGAAATGCAGTAAATTACATAATTGTCTAAGTTGGAAGGTGTGTCGCCAATGTGTGATGGTTACAACTTTGATGTCAACAAAGATTAATAAAAAAATGAAAATAAAATAAAATTAATTTAAATTAATCAAATTAAAAAGAACATAATTAATGATACAGATATGTAAATATTCTGTTGTGAGTTAAAAAAGAAAAAATCATATACGAGTGTAAGCCATAGAAAGTAGACTTATGTATTTTGAATTTTGTTTTAATAAATCGTGCTATTGAACTTTTTGGTTGATAAAGAATGATGGTGAATGTGCGATATTGACCTCGTCGTTAATTTATGCAATATCTGAATTGTGATTTGCGAAATAGTTGTGATTTGTGAGCTTTAAAAGCACAAGCACAAGTTAAACTGAAGTCAGAATCTATGTTAGATATATTCCTCGATAAAAAGTGCACAGAAGCATGAAAATAATGCGTCACTTTTCTGCAAAAGTACTATAACACGTCACTTTTATTTTTCTAGAAAAATTTTATATACATCAACATCGCATGTGTTCTTTGTAGCAAAAATAAGCAAAGCATGAAGCAAAAATTAATTAATTATAATCTCTAAAAATTTATGACGTGATTATATTAATTATTGTTTCTATGAAACAAGAAATTTTATTTGTTTAACAAAGAGTTTAATCCTTAGCATCAATCCTTTCAAAGGCAATACCTTAATTGCTTTTTGTACTTTTTATAGATAATTATAAAATAATCTTACCCTTCGTTGGAGAACTTGGATACGAGCCAGCGTGTCCCACTGAAATAAAAAAAAAAAAAAAACTCGATTATAGTTAAATAGTTGTGCTGAATTGTTCTAACACTTTTGGTGCGGATATTGTACACAAACACATTCATATCAAAATTTGTTTGTTTGGACCACATCCTTAAGAATGTAGGTACATAAATCATAAAATACATAAAGAAAATGACAGACTTATGTCGTTTTCCGTTGGTCACTCCTAGCACTCTTTTTTCACTCCATCCACACTCCCAACACTCCAAAAACCTTCCATTTGCAGTTCGGAGTGATGATTTAGGAGTGTTTTTTCACTCCGGATTTCATTAAAGAGTGCTAGGAGTGCACTCTGAAAACACACATACGTTTAAAAGTATGTGTTGGATTAATTGTCAAAATAGTAAATGCTTCTTATTGGGATGTTCTGAAATTGAAATTATTGAAGAGTTCATTTTATTTTTTACTTTTACATATTACGGAAGAGAGTTTTTCATATTCCATTGGAATCAAAAAGGAGTGAAACACTCTGAAAATCCAATCGAAAACGACATTAGTCGCTGTTGCACGAACTTGCTCTTGTATATGTGTAGGTACACCATCGCGATGTACAATACCTGATTTTTTTTTAACAAAAAGCTAGAGCGTGTAGTTTGAGTTGAGATTAAAATAAACCGTATAGGAGGGGATATATTTCGCCCCGTTTATGCGGGAGGGTCAATTTTCTAAACAAAAATCAACTTAAAATAGAAAAACAACACTAACAATGTCATACTATACTTTTTTTAAAGCCAGAAGTCCGTTCTTTTATTTTGTTTTCGATTCAAATTACTTGAGGGAATCATTTTTGAAAAATTAATTTTCAAACTCAAAATTTTGGAAAAATAATAATAAAAAAAAAATTGTTCAACTGATTTTGTTCAAAATTTTACTTTATTAAGGGCCATTGGCTGAGACGAAACTTAAATATTTAAGTTCAACATAAGAACTTATGTGACAGTTTACGCTGAGGAAAAAGTAAATCATAAGCGTTTAAGTTGAACATAAATATTTAAGTTTCGTTTCAGCAAATGGGCCTAAGTAATATTTTTGTATTTAGGATTCAATGCTACCATCTACTTTTAGTCAAACACTAAAAACCAGATGTCAAAATGTATTCTGGTTTTTGAGAAAACTAAAAATAACAAAGTAAGCTTTTCTTAAATTCGACTTCCATCCGTTATTTTATTGCTCCAAAGATCCTATTTCTACTAATTAAGCAGTAAAAATGGTAAGGAAATGTTTAGCATTGATTTTTGGAAGTAAAAAGTCTATTTTGAAAAATACCATTTACCCATTTTAAATTAAAATTTTATTAAATCAAGAAATTATTTTTTCTTTTTTGTTGAAAATGTTGATGTATTAAAATATTTTGCACATAAACAATTTAATATTTAGGTCGGATAAACCGATAATGAGAGAGTAAAAAATAAAAAAATCCGTAAGATAAGGTTAAAAACCGTTTGGTGCTAAAATTAAATCAACCAAGTATTTCCGAAATATTGAAATTTCAAAGAAAAATAGATATTTTTTAAAAATTTAAAAATATTTTTTTTTTGAATTTCTTGATACACAATACTATTTAAATTTTTTCCAAAAATTATGCACAAAACAATTGATCAAAATTATGCGGGGTGAAACCATTTTTTGGAAAAAAAAGTTCACTAAAAGTTAACTTGTATATTATAAATTAAGTGAATTTTCTTTAAAAAAAAATCTGTGAGGTTATATCGCCACCTGAATGCAAGAACTAGGTAACTACATTTTTGTCTTTTTTGAGATAATACGATTTTAAGGTACCTTACGGTAGTTACCATTTAATGAAATATATATTTGAGTCTAATTCCCTCTCTGCTACTATACGTATATATGGAGCAATGAAAAAACTAGACAACTAAAATAACGCAAGAATTTTCAGTGCAAGAAGTAGGTATCTGCGATATGAATTTTTTGGGTGATTTTAATCACGTAATTTAAGTTATCTAATTTGAACACTTGGCTCGCACAATCAGCTGCAACTCAAGTAAGACCTGTAAAGTCTAATAAAAAATTCAAAAACTGAACCAAAGCGAAAAAATAATAAAAAAAATTTAAAGTATAAACACCTATGTATGATTTTTTACTACTACTGTATACCCATCCAAACAACAGCTTAATAAAATGTATCAAACAGTATGGATAATTCTACTGACAATGGCGCAAAATTTTAAACAGCCTGATGTTAAGGTATTAGCATGATACTAATTAACAATTTTCTAACTTAAAAACTCTTTACTAAAATATTGTGAGTTTTAAACATTTTCTAACTAGTATAATACTAAACGTATTTTTCTAGCTGAACACGCCTAAAACAGTGACAGTTCAACCCATTTTTGCAATTGTAGCTGCCAAAGTGACACTTGGATTTAGTATGATACTAAAAAAATAAAATAGGCATTTGGCGATTTTAACTTTAGTAAAATGTTAAAAAGATAATACGATGCTAACTCGTTTAAAATTTGGAAAAGCCTGTTTTTAACGTAGCATCATACTAAAAATGCTTTAACTTCATACTAAACCGTCTAAAATTTTGCGCCAATGTTGTTTAAGATAAAACATAATTTACCGTTTTATGCACTTGGTTACACAGCAAAAAAAAGCTTTTCATTAAATCTGCAAAAAACTATTGCGTTCGATGTGATCGGATTTAATTTATTTATATTTCTTCGCGAATTTTAAAATTAAAGTGATGTTTTAGTAAAAATAAATATATACGATACTTAGCTCGAGTACTAAGTATCGTACGCAAAAAATTCACAAAAATGGTATTTTCTTAAAACATGCAAGATTTTTTTTAGGAATATAGCTAGGTGCTTAACCGCGAAAATAGTTATTTCAGATCTTGAAAAAAGACTTTAGTTAGACGGCAGCTGTCTCCGATGTCTGTGTGGTTTCAGACTTACATATGTACATCCAATTCTCAATAAAGTTAAGCATTTTTATCTCAGAAAAGTAAAATTATTTTAATTAAGAATCAGCAAAAAAAATTGGTGCAGGAATTGGGTAACTACCTATTGTTTCAGTAATTATTTTATATTTCAGGTAAAATAACAAAAATAATAATAATTTATTCGGTATCTTATAGATCACGAATATCCTTATCACTTAAAAAAAATTATGTTGCTGTATTCGGATTACATTGGAAAAAGAGTCTAGTAAAATATTCTTAATAACGTTTTTGCTGATAACTCGAAATATGAAAAATGCGAGTTACCTAGTTCTTGCACTCAGGTGACGATATTTGAACAAGAAACGGTTTTCATAAAATGGTTCGAAATATTTATATCACAGATACCGTTATTTTTAATTCTAACAAAATGTATTTGAAGATATCCCAAAAAAAAAAAAAACGATGGAGTCAAAATTGTGATTGGGTAAAATAAAAATGTTTACCCAGTCGGAATTTCGACTGGGAGCGGGTCGAAATTCTGCTTTTAAAAATTCTACCCTCCTTTACAAACATTTTGCTTTTCAATTATTTTTTTTCGATTTGTTTTAACTAAATTCTCCCTCTTTAAAATACAGACAATTAGTATTTAATAAAATAAAATTCTGCTCATTCGGCTTTTCCAAAGTAAAGAATGCCATATTTTAACAAATGACATAAAGAATAATAATCAAATCCAAAGCCATAGAGAATATTCTCGTAAGAAACCTAATATGGCTTAGTCCTATTATATTTTCTACTTTCTTGTTATTCTACATACAAATTTCCTCTCTATTTTGTAGAGATTTTGATTTGACAGTAAATAATAAGCTCATGCTCATCTGATCTTTTTGAGTAAAAATGTACATTATCAACACTTTTAAGCAACGATCACATGCTACTCCAATTCTTGCGTTTAAAAATGATTCTTTTGTTGATTTTTAACGGTCATTAACCGAATAATTATAATATGATGAATTTGAACTATACATACAAATCATTTGAAATTTGTTTAAATTATAAAACAGAATTCAAATTTTAAAAAAATTAAACACTATACACAAGATAAATGTTATAAGCTTAAGTCTAGAACGCAGATCGGGAACAAATTTATTGCTCATAAAATTTTTTTCCCATGACAAATTTTGTCTTGGATTTTTCTTGAGCAGTACGCAGTTCAGGCGCAAAATCCAAAGTTTTGTTTTAAATTGTACATGTAAAAGTCTCCATTAAATTTTTCCAGACAAATAATGTTCGAAGCATTATTTTCGTGGATTCTGGACAAATGTTGAAGTTTTATGAACTTGAAGATTTTTCTTAACCAAAAGCATATCCCTGTTTTAGTTTTTTAATATTAAAAGACAATTTGATGAATGATAACCGAAAAAATATAAAATAAAACACAAAAAGTAGCAAGAATAGATTCATTAAAACAGCTGTTTTTACTGAGTCAGTGACGTAGATAATAATAGGTAAATACATTTTGTGGTACCATTTTCTCAAAAAGTATTTAACCGACTTCGGAAAATTGTATATCGTTGGAAAACCACAATTGTGGAAATGTGCAGAATATATGCATTTACACACAGTGGGTCATTTTTATTTTTGTACTGTCGAACACTGTGCATATTTTTTCCTTCAATTTAATTCTTTATTTTCTTGCTAGAGTGTGTTCTTTTTGTTGTCCGAATTTCGGCCATTGGGCGATACTAGTTTACTTAAATATTCTTATGAGGATAAGATTAATTAAAGAAATATATTAAGTAAGGTTATAAGTTCCTAACTTGACTCAATTTAAGTCCTGATGAAACATTTAGTTTTTTTCATAAAATTAAGATCTCGAGTTAACGGAACGAATTCGAAGGATTAAATCTGGATTAACTGAATAGATGTTTTCAACCAAAGTGTGTCAAATCGCACTATCATAATAGGGAGGGCTAAGAAATGCGCCTTTTCAATAACAATAATAATACCGCCCTCTCTAGGAATTACCTAATTTTTTTAAAACAAATTTCCAACTACCGTGTTTACTGCTTTAGTTATTGCATTTAAAGAGTTTAATCAAAATCAGATGTGCATTAAATAAACTAGATCAGTATGGTATTAAGCTAATTTTTTAAGTTGATAATTAAATCCTAAAGTTCTTAAAAACATATAAACTTATAAGCATAAAAAATTACAAAATTCTTCAAAGAATTATTTGCCTAAAAATAATTGTTTATGCTATATACTTCTCACATTAAGTTTTTGAATAAAACTAATAAAAACCAAATTTCAAATAAATTCACTGAGCAATTTTCAAGATATTGATTTAAAAAAAAAAATTAAAGAAACTTATCCATTGCATACCTATTTTTGTGCGAATTATTTCGTTAAAATCTCTTGTTTACGAGCAGTAACATGTAACTTAAAAATATTGTATAATTTTAGGATGTGAGTACAAAAATAGTGTAACATAACACGCATGTTTTTATTTTAACAGGAATTTGATATTTAAGACCAAGTTTTTTAGTGGTAAGTAAAACCAGAGTTAACTAAGCTGATGTCTCTTAATTAAATAAGATAAGACACAGAGGTACATAGTTGTCAGATTTTATTAGATAAGAATTACACTGCTTTTGCACTCACAGCCTATCATTTATCCCTTACTTTTTCTATTTCCTTGTCCATAGTCATCAGGATTAAAAAACGTTGCGATCATTTTATCATCGTTATAACCTTGGCCGGAATGATTTTGAATTGTGTCACCATTGGTTTGACTTTGTCCCTGTTGTCCCTGTGAGACATAACCATAGCCTGGTCGAGGACTATCTTTTTTTGGTGGTCGAACTGGTCCAATAGCTTGCCCATAGCCTCCACTTTGCGAAGACTGTTGAGTACTCCCGTATGCCGGATCGGGCCTGTTTGTGTAATCAAAGCCATTGTTTGGTTTAATTGTATCAGCACTTGAGGCACTCGCTGATCCGCCATTACCTGATGGCCTTGGTAGATAGGAAGAAGTTGTTTGGTCATTTTCAGGCCTCGTGCTACCATTTCCACCAGATTGCATTGGCCTTGTGTAACCCGAATCACTTGACTGCATTGGCCTTGTATAGCCAGTATCACTGGATTGAATTGGCCTAGAATAAACTGAATCACTCGAGGGACCTGGCCTAGTGTACCCCGATTCACCCGGAGGTATTGGCTTATTGTCAGGAAGATGTGAAAATACATGAGAATCCTGTGTCGTTGGACGAGAATTGGTGTCATATTTAACCGGCTTCCCATAGCTGTATCCAGTGCCATAGCCCAAGCCAAATATTGGTCGGGGAGGATCATGTCCTTGTTGATCGCTATTTGATGGATAGCTTGGCCTATACCGGTCTCCCAAGGAAGGTGAATTTTGTGCATAGCCTCCAGGATAGTAAACTTCCTCATTTGGGGAGGGGTAATTCTGCTCGTATAGCATTGGATATTGATACAGTGGATACACGTCATGTGAGAAGTAGATGCGATCGCCACTTCCTCCCGAGCTAATCCATTTGTCATCATTTTGATCACCGTAGGTGCTCGAAGGGCCTTTTGTAGAATGGTACCCCGAATTGTCCACTGAAGATGGATAGTTTGTGCTGTACACATCGGTGGGTGCTGGAGGAGGTGGATACCTATCGGTATCAATTTGAACCGATCCATCAGGCGTCGTCGGCGATGAATTGACTATTAATAAAGGTGATCCTGCTACCGTAGATTGTGGTCTACTTGGACCATGATCCTGCTGTTGATTATATGGATCCGATGCTATAGGTATCGTATTGTCATGTAAATCGAAACAATTTGTCTTTCTAGCAAATAGATCAAAATCAGGATCGAAAATTGTTCCGGGTGGGCGTGATCCGGTCGAATCGATTTTCTCCGATGACAACTGACAGGTACCGTTTCCACGTCGATGGACACTATATACGAGAGCAAAAACAAACGAAAGGGAAAGCATTTAAGTATTTGTATTTTAATTTCAATGAGAATGCAAATAAATCATGACCAACCCAAAAGAAATCGCCTGACAATTATCACCGGCTCTGATGCACATCTCTTTGCATGCCATCAATGAGTTTGTGTCTTCGGTGCGAAAGGTCTTCTCAAATGGCAACATTGCTTCCAATGCGATTCGCTCGAAACAATCTGAAATTGAAATGAAAATAAAATCGAAATTATTTGTTAATTCGTATCAATGGTTTGTTTTAAGTGATTTGTGATGTAATAATGTGCCGGAAAAATGTTTGAAGAAATTCGTGAAGTTGTTGCACGTTGTTTGAAATTAATTGACTTACTAACGGCAATTGGGGGAGAAATTAATTCGATATGGTAGACAACTTCCGCGATGCTTTGAGATATTTTCAAGCGAATATACAAAATCTAATAGGTCAAAGGGATGGTTAGATCTAACTGGACAATGAAGGATGGTTCTAAATATAAGCATTAATGAGCCTTATATCCCATAAAGCTATAACTTCTACAATATCGTCGACCGCTTTAGTGAAGGATACAGGCTTAAATCGAGGAGGAAGCTTCGATATTCAAAATCTTTAAATTACAAAAATAATTATACGTAATACGTATCTTCAGTAATTCCCCAATTAAAAATGTTCTAAACCAAATTTGAAGCGAATTGGCTCACCCGTTCAAAATTTAGCTCAATACAGTAGATGCATTGCATGCACATATGCACAGGCGCCGCACAAAACGCCCGCGATCTACGGTATGAGGAAATAAAAGTTCCCAACTTACATCAAAACTAAAGAAGAACGCAATTTGTTAAAATAAATAAAAACAAAAGTGCAGATAAGATTATTTTACAGGCCACATGAAAATGAAAAATTGCCCCAAAACAAAAAATATAAAATGGCCCCAAAAATGTATATGAAAAGCAACAACAACAAAAAATTATTTAAAATTTGTGAATTGGAGTAATTTTTCTTTTTTTTTTTGAGCCTTTTTTCATTTTTCATTTTGGGGTTAAATTTCATTATTAAAAATTGCCCCCATTTTTATATGTTGTTGTTGCTTTACATTTATATTTTTAGGGCTATTTTTCCATTTGGTATTTCTTAAATTTTTGGGGCTTTTTTTCATTAAGGTTTTTCCATTTTGAAAATGGGACTTTTTTCAATATGTTGGGGCCAAATTTCATGTAGAGATTATTTACATTTTTTTTAAATAAAAAAATTCAAAAGCTTATACCTAACAAAAATAAAAAAATCCTTTTTGGGATAAACTGTAAAAAAAAAATAAATTATATAAAAACGCATGCAAATTTAATTAACTTTCATATAAAACAAAATTCTTATTAAATTATTTTTATAATTTCTAATAAAATTAACAACATAGATCACAAAACTCTTAAGCTATTCAGGAAAGTAATATTATTTTTATTTAACTCTTTAACAATTTAAATTATATTTTTAAACTAAATATTTTTGAAAACCAAAAATAATTTAGGGATAAATTTATTTTTATTTTTTAAAATATTGTTCTTTATTTTCGGAAAAAAATTCTTGTTATTTTTAATTGAATTGTTAATGTTAACTAAAATATCCACTTTTATAAGTTAAATGTTTTCTTTTTTCCCTCCTCTCGCTATTTCATAAGGAATTACTACAATAACTCTTTTTTAAAATGCAGATGAAGTATATAGGAATGCTTAAAATGAAGTATGATATGACTGAAAAAATGACATTTGTCCACTCTTAAAAAACAGGGATAACATAATTCGGATGGTGAATGACTACTGAGTGAACGAGTTCAGTGAACTAATTGAGAATTAATTTATTCAGCATTAAAGGTCCATTTCAGTGCATTACAGCAATGTATGTAGTTAAAATTACATCAGAAGTAATTTTACCATTAAGTAAAGTATCATTATTTCAGTCACTCTATACTAAATTGGTATGAAGTGACTGAAATAATGACATTTTGTCGATCGTGTAGATAAGACATAACAACAGCAGAATATAAAAATAATCATTGCATGTACTCTTCAGATTTCTGAATAAGAGGACATTTTAAAGTAAAGAACACAAGATGACAAATACACTTGTCAAAAAAATTAAGGGAACAAAATAAAATCACTTTTTTTAGTGTTTTTTGAAAAGCTGTATCTCTGTGAAAAGTGGTCGTATTGAGATAAAGCAAAAAGCATTCTAAAGCTTTATAAGTGTAGTTAAAAGGGAGGCCTATCCCCCCTAAAAAAACACACACATACACACACAGAATTTTTCGGACTTCTCCATCATCGTAGTGTTAACTCTAAACTTTTTACACAAACAATACTTAGGGCCAGTTTTACAAACGTAATTCAATATTTAACCAGTGGTTCAGGAAATTTAATTCCCCAATTTCGGCGGATTAACTGAGGTTCAACGATGGTTCACGATGGTTTAAGTTTCAAGTATTTGATAATAGCTAAGTGCATGCCTGAACCATCGATAAACATCAGTTAATCCGCTGAAAACAGGGAACTAAAAAATCCTGAACCACAGATCAACTTTTGACCCATGATTGTACAACTGGCACTTAAATATGTAGTAAAAAATGTGTATGCATAATAAATTCTCTTCTAGGTACTACTTCCTACTTCACCTTTATTTTTAATTGTGGCAGTACTAAAATCACATTATACAAAGCTTATATGAGAAAAATGGGCTCTTAAAAATGTTAAGCCTAAAAAATTCCCTTTCAAGCTCGACCTTGATTAAATTTTATGACCAATCCCATTGGGCTTAATTCATTTGATAAAACGACATTGAAATTAATGTTATTGTCCAATGTTCTGTTTGTTAAAGTAAATATATAAGGGTTAACATAGTATAACATCCAAATATTTTGCTACGTTATGGAGCCATGCACAAAAACAGAACACGATAAACCAGCATCTCATTTACACTCATCATACACGCATGTGAAAAGAAAAATGTAAATACAAATATGAAGAATATCCAGTGCCGGATTAACTTTGGCCCTTAATTGATATAGGCACCTCCCCAACTAAATAAATAAATAAATTTGGTGGCACAAACGGCTCATGAAGAACCAGGGCCTAGCGACTTACAACTCTCAACCATTCCTGTGTGCGTGTCTGCAAGAATGGAGGGGACCTACAGTTTATTACCGAATCCGAACGGCTAAGGTGAGCTGCACTTTTCTATGACAGAGATACTCTTGGACGATTTGTCACTTCCTCGCAAGACGTAGTAGCTCCGAAAAAAACTTAAGGTGGAAGCGGCTGGTATTGAACTCCAGACCTCTGGCATGACAGTCCAACGTACTAACACCTCCCCAACTACATTTTCCCTATTCTAGCTGCAAATAAATTCGATTTTTGAAAAGGTGTTTGTAGAAAATATTCTTGAGGTTAAATCACCAAATCGGCAAAAAAAGTAGATAGGCATTGCTTTAAATATATTGACAAGTTAATTTTAAGTTTTGATGTGTTGTAACACCAAGCTATATTAAAAGTTTTACTACTTTAATATCAAAACATAAAGGCTAGGCGCATATTGAGATGCGACCGGCGCGTGTGAAAATAAGTTGTAATTGACTGAAGAAATATTTATAAAATTAAAAAGAAATCGTTGCGAATTTCTATCATATATTAGTCTATTTCTTTAATTTGAATCTCTGGGATTTTCTGTACATTTTACTGCCATTTTATTTTTTTTATATGAACTTTGACAGAACGTTGGACTGAAAATCACATAAATTCACAGAAAATCACAGATTTTTAAAGTAAAGGTGCTAGGCCATTATTTGTATGTGGAAAAAAGTTTTGTCAATAATATTTTGGCACAAGACATGCGCTTCAATATGCGGATAACGATATGACATCTTTACATTAATCGTTTCATGTGACACGCGTCAGTTCACGTCATACGTGTTGCACGTGCCCCAATATGCGCCTAGCCTAAGTATTATTACAAGCGACATTAAAATTAAAAGTGAAACTATAGGTGCATTTTATTGGTAGTTCATATAGCTATCGCAGTAATACAAGTTCAATAAAACGCTATGTCAACTTATATGTCCACTCTTTATTTTATGGCTGTGCTCACACCCTTTTGTAAGTGAAAAAAGGTTCAAGTCCACACTGTTTATCCACTTCACTAATTTGCTGGCTTATTTATCGGCACTTTTGGTTTTATTATTGTTCACCAAGGGAAATTTTACTGCGCTAGCTATAAAATTCCCAATAAAACGCACTTTTTATCACAGACTTTGCTTACTTTATCACAGTATTATTGCACTTGTAACTTTAAGGCCCATTTGCTGAAACGAAACTTAAGTATTTATGTTTAACTTAAACGCTTACGATCTACTTTTTACTGAGCGTAAATTGTCACATAAGCTCTTATTTTGAACTTAAATAGTTTAAGTTTTGTTTCAGAAAATGGGCCTTAGTCTGTTATTAGAATCAAACTCAAATAAAAACTTGTTCCTGAAACCGGAACTTAACTTAAGTTATGTTAGTTTATGAAATGGCTTAAGTACTGAATGGCGTTCAAGTGCGAAATACTTAGGAGTACACCTAGATAAAACCCTAACTTTTGGCATGCATATACAGGAAGTAATTAAAAAGATTAACATTACTATCAAAACTCTTTATCCTTTTATAAATCGCAAGTCAAAACTTAGCAATGAAAACAAGCTCCTGATTTTTAAAGTTGTTTTTCAAGCAATTATGTTCTATGGCTCACCGGCATGGGGAAAATGTGCATCTAGTCATATTCGTAGACTCCAAATAGCTCAAAATAAGGTTTTAAAAATGATACTTAAACTTCCATGGTCTTTCTCAACAGCTGAACTTCACACTTTTTCAAATATAGAAATATAGAAATTCTACAAGAATTACCAAAATTAATGAACGTTATGTTACGTCTTGCATATCTTCTGATAACAATTTGATTTCAGACCTGGCTTTATAGTTAAAATAGCACTATTACTTAAATTAAGACTGATTATGTGATATTATTTACTAAATTTATTTATTTATTTATTTAATTATTTATTTATTTATTTATTTATTTATTTATTTATTTATTTATTTATTTATTTAATAATTTATTTATTTATTTATTTGTTTATTTATTTATTTATTTATTTATTTATTTATTTATCTATTTATTTATTTATTCATTCATTTATTTATTTATTTATATATTTATATATTTATTTATTTATTTATTTATTTATTCATTTATTTATTTATTTATTTATTTATTTATTTTTTTTTTTTTTTGGCTTGGTTGTTTGTTGTTTATTTATTTATTTATTGAACTATGTACATATTTATTTATATTCTTGTTTTCTTTTGTTTTTTTGTGTATTTTCCAAATTATTTATTTATTTATTAATCTATTTATTCGATACTATTTATTTGTCTGCCTATATTTTCGTTGTAAAACTTAAAAGTTTTGGTCTGAAACACTTGACTTCACCGCCTTCCCTTCTACTTATTTTTTTTTTTTTGATTTTTTTCACTTTTAATGAAGGTTTTTATGTAGCTTTTCCTTCAAAATATTTATTTGCTTTGTTCTTTGTTTATTTAAAAAATTATATTATTATCAGTAGTAAGGTAGATTTATACCATAACTCTGTAAATTGTGCAATATAGTTTAAGAAAATAATGTATAAATATTCTGCTACAATAAATACAAATACAAATACAAATACATTCGTTATAACAAGACTTCTACCCTGGACCCTAAAAAATACCTAATGCGGCACCGGCTTGGCGCATTATTCACATACGTGAGCGTGATCTACGACAACATCAAAATACAAAAAAAAAAAAAAAAAAACATCCAATCTACATTGATTTTATAGCCTATTCTTATGTGAACATAGACGAATCCAAAAACCACCTGGTGGCAGCAAACTGTTTGCAAGAATTCTTTTGAACTTTATCATATTAACGCTAAATCTCTTTCATCTCATTTAAACAAAAAACTCTTAAATTTAATGATGATGGCTAAGTTATCTGCAAAAAGAAGCTTTAGAGTTTATTTCTTTAAATAACAAAATCTAAACCATTAAGTCCCAAAATATAACCGCGCTCTGCAGACAAAACCCAAAATTTCTAGTTAATTTTATTCTAAAAATTCGCTCAACTGTAGCAATATTATGGTAGTGAGTACTTCCTTTCTCCGTCATCTTCTGTTGAATTTGAATTTCAAAACCAAGTTTTATGTTAAAAAAAAAAAGGCAGAATCAACAGTGAATGATGTTGTTGTATTAATAAATCTGCACTCTTTTGTTAGGTCTGCGAAATTACCATGCCCATATAAAACCATCGTTATACCTACCCCAAAAGTTCTAAGTGTAAAATGACCTCAGATGTACATACAAAAAAGGTGTCAAGTTCAAATATGAATTATGATAAAATGCTTTCATGAATATTCCCCGCGAAATATGTACATGTATTTATTCCAGCAGGGTTAAAGTTAGTAAAATTAATTCTACTTTACTTACCATTTCGGGCGTTGACCAATTGATTATCCACACTTAAGGCTCGTACATTGGATAGCAGCACTAAAGTCACAAAAACTAAGGCACAGTTCATGATAAACTATTATTTTTGAGGTGAAAACCCACGTTTTTGACCTCAAATAAACTTAAAATTAGGCACTTCACTCTACGAAAAAAAAAATAAAAGAGTTTATCCTTTGAAATCCCAAGACCGACTTATCACAAATATCTCTCTTACTTTGATTGATAAAATAATAGCTTTTTTTTAAATCTCACTTAAGTTTATGATTTACATTTCCTGTTCTATGAACTTCTTAAGGGCAATTTATCAAGTCAATCAACGACACTTGAAGATAAAAAACAAAAACTATTTTTCATTTAAAGTTGCGGAAATGATTCCATCAACATTGTGAGATGAAAGTTGAATGTAACACTTTTTTTTCCTACGCCACGTTTAGCCCTCTATAGGTAGAATAGAAGAAGTCGCGCAGACGTAGAAATTCGCAAGACAATAGTTCCATGTAGGTACGTACGAGTAGCCCGCCAAAATAAAAGACAAAAAAAAGATACAAAAATCCAATGACCTATTCTTGAGTACGAAAAAAAAAATACAAACTGAAATACAACTTTAAAAGTAAAATGATGCCTTAATTATTTTAGATTTAATCGGGTTCTTACGATAATGACGCAAAAATTATAATCAAAGCTTTAAGTATTAATTAATTATTTTTTCTTTGGACTTATAAGCTTTAGACTGAGATAAAGTTGTTAGAAGCATAAAACATAGTTTCTGGCTAATTGCTTGAGCATTTGATATAATTTTATTAATATCTCAAGTGGAAATTTAAATATTAATTTAAACCTGAGAAAACTTATGTCAGAATATTTTAAGATTAACATTCTTAAAAGGTCCAATGGTTTGAGTCTAAAAATAAGCTGCTAAAGTCTCTCTCTTCAATAAACTTTATAATTGTTTTGCATATTCATATTTAACAATAATAATTATTAAATAAAAATGTCTAATGAGCTTGTATACCGAGTATGGCAATAGTGAGATCATATTAGGGAATATATTGATGTTCTTTTGTTTACAAATTTTAATATTATTTCCTATTTGTTTGAGTCATCTACAAATACAAGCTGATTTGAATGGTTAATGATCTTGATTTCCAGTTTTTGATTGAAGACTTGAATAACGGTATTAAAATCGCAATATTTAATGAAATAAATTATATTTGGTGTTAGAAAAGTTTGCTAAGTAGTCACAAAAGATAAGGCTGCAATAAAAACATGCTCGATTGCATGTACTTGCTCTTATTGAAAATTAAAAAAATCAGTACAAAAAATTTAATTGAAATCGGTTTAGCAAATAAGCAAAACTCAAAATAAATTTTTAAAAAAGAATAACAGTGTAATGTGTATTAGGTTTATGTACAATGTAAGCTTTGTTCCTTTCAAATTGAAAATCGTGTTAGCATTAGAAGATACATAATTTATTAAGGTCGGTGGATTTGTTTTCGAGAAAAATCAGAAGTTCCTTAACTTTTTTAAAAAGCGCGTATGGTAAATAATAATGGTATGGAAAATAATAGGGAAACATTTCCTCGGGAGATGATTATTTTTTTTTTTTTTTTAGAAAATTTTGAAGTGCAATATTACTTAAACTTTTAAGAGGCTCAAGCGTTGAAATTTTAACGGCTATATTATTGACTTTCTTCAAAGCTAGTTTCACTGAGAAACTAGTTCTATAACGGCCAATTTCTTGACAAAGTTCTAACCCCTAAAACTCGGTTTATCGAAAAATTAGAACTTGATTGAGTTCTAACTCATTTCTTCACCGAGTTCTAACGCGTTAGAACTTCGATTTGGATCTCAGTTTTAGATAGAACTTCGATAAATTTGGACCCTCGAATTCGGGGGTCTAAAGACTTAGAACTCGGTTTAACAACATTTTTATTTCTTCAAAAAACTTATTTGGTAATAAATTTTGATTCGGCTTTAAAAAAAAGGTAATTCAAATAAATTTGGGATAAATCATGATTTAGGTGCAAGCTGTCTCGCGTGCGCTAAAAAATGCATGTAACAAGATAGCATGCTGGACGAAACACAAATTTGTGTACATATAACAAGATTTTAACTACTATATTTTCTTGGTGAGGAAATAAACAGAAATGCATTAATGCTGCCGTTGTTGGTTAAGACAAAAAATGCATCTAATGCACTATTTTCCTCAAAATAAAGTAATTAATGACAATCGTTCGCATCTTGACACTGAAGAGTGCGAATTTGAATCTGAGAGACATTTTGAGTAATCTCAACCCCGGACAGAAGCCCGGGGTTAATAAACAAACAAATAAACAAAAAACACGATCTTTGTGGTACCTATAACATTTTCTTACATTGTGCTTTTTTTTAGTTTTGATTTTTGAACTCGCACCAGATTTTTGTTTCATGAAAGAAAGCGAAAAGACATGTAGTATTGCGTGCTCAAAGCCCATCTTGAGTAATTGCCATTTTTCTAAACAATTTGTCAGAACCACATCCATAATCAATGATTCGGGACATTGGAACCGTTACCATCTTCTTTTTTTTTTTGATGCACTTTGATGCACATGCACACTTATCTTTTAAGGTTCATTTCACGTCAAAAATCTGTTGCGAGCTATCGGAAATCGGACTAATAAAAATATTTACACTTGCAAACACCAATTATTCAAAAATCAATACGCGCGAAATCACACAACATAGAATTGAAAACGAAATAAAAACATCAACACCAATACAAACAAAACTGGCACAGCAAAAATGAGAACGTGTTTTTAATTAATGAGCAAAATAAAAGAAATATATTCACAAAAAAAGAATCCAGCAAAATGAAACTGACAAATATTTAAATATTTGTTGATAGATTGTCAGAAATTTGTGTCAGAAAATGATACTGGGTGCTACAAAAGTATTAAAATATACACTAGAACTTCGTTTCTTTAAACCGAGATCTAAAGTACTTAAAACTCAATAGTGATCTTAGACCGAGTTTTAAGGAAATGATTAGAAGTGAAGAAATGATCAAGTTCTAAATGTTTTTAAAACTAAGTTCCAAAGATAAACCGAGAGTTACTGGATCGAGTTTTAAATTAATTTTAGAACTTTGTGAAGAAATTGGCCGTAAGGGTTTCAAAATTTAAGTTTCTCAAAAAAAAATTATTGATTTGATTTAGATGTCAAACTATGTACATATGAATATTTTGATTTAGACGTCAAAGTAATAAAAATTTGTGACAAAATCAAAACTCGAAACCGCTATAAATCTAGTTTTTCGGTAAAACTAGTTTTGAAGAACGTCAAGAATATGGCCGTAAGAGTTCCATGTTCTTTATTTGGCGTGTTCAGGAAAATGAGATCTCTGAGATTTTTTTATTTCAATAAGTGAGCGAATCCAAAATTTTTTTCCTCGGAGTTTTGACAGCAAAACTGAGAAATTTTGCTGAGGAATCCTGTCCACGTAATTGAGATTGCTAAGGGCTCTGAGATCTCATTTTCCTGAACTTACAAGTATTCGAAAAATTAAAAGAAACACAATGACTTTTCGTAAAATTACATGTATTTAATAATGCATTTTATCTAATTCATTTCGAGCTCATTATAATTATTGTGAGATCATCTTCAGCGAGCGCTTAGTTAGACAGTAATATGAAATAAAATACAAAAAATGGAAAATAGATTTACCGTTTAACAATTACAAAAATAACCTCTGATTAAGGGAACAAAATTAATAAACATAATACATCAACTTAGACTAAGAGCCCACAACAATTTTTGGGTGTGAAGTATAGCAAAAATGCAGTTAGATAGGTCTTTACTTTCTATTCTCAAATATGCAAGTCTTGCAAGCTGTGGTTGGGGCGTTGCTACAATAAAAATGCATTTCTTTCTGAAAGCCCAGATAAAAGGTATACCATTAAAACAACTATACTTAATAAAAGAGCTGAATACCATAGACATGAATATGGGGGTACAAGACCTCTTAGGTAGGTCTTCTGTATGCATCAAGACGCACTATAAAAATGAAATTTCAAGTGCGTCTTGCATATAGAAGGCCTAACCTAAGAAGTCTTGGACCCTCATATTCATGTCTATGATATTCAGCTCTTTTATTAAATATAATTTTTTAAGTGCTATATCTTTTATCTGGGCTTTCAGAAAAAAATGCATTTTCAATGCAGCACTATTTACAAACGCTTCAAGTACGGCTTGAAAGACTTGCATATTTCCAAATAAAAAGTAAGGGCCTATCTTATTGCATCATTGGATTTTTGTTATATTTCACACCCAAAAGTTGCTGTGGGCTCTCGGTCTAACTGTTTTCATTGTTTCTTTGAAATAAAATTTTTATATTTTTTTTTTTTAAATTGGGTATTACCTATAATTTTTTTTACAGCTTGTATTACAAATCACCTTATATAGAACACAATTAGTTATAACAACAAACTTTTTTAATGCAAAATGTTTACAACACTTCTGTGTATTTTTTCAGGGGTTGACAGTAAGAAGATCCTTGCAAATTTCTAGTTGGATTATTAAGAAAAAATTGTAAAAAGTGATACTTTTAGCACCGGTCTCCATTTCGGTCTTTCCGTATCACTTTTGGTTTTAAGAACATTTATTTTGACACATATAAAATAAAATTACTCAAAATTTTAAGAGGATTTGGCGCTAAAAAAGTTAATTAAAATTAATAAAACCATTTTCAAGAAAGTCAAAAATTTTTCTACCCAAAAGTAGCGTTTACCAATATTAATTTTTTTTTCAATAAAAATAATTCCAGCCATTTAAAAAAAAAATAAGAAAACGAGGGCTCCTTCTGTCAGGGCTCCTTTTTCGCATAGAGTTCCTTTACCTATGTACACATACGTATTTTCAGCTTCATCACGTTTAACTGTTCCTATGTATACAACAATAATTTTTAAAAATGCATTTGTTCCAATTTAATGTCAACTTTCGTGATAATGTCAACTTTCAGTGAGCGATAGCCTAAAAAAATATTATTAAATTATATTTAAAATCTACTTAGAAGAATTATATAGAGAGAGATGGTCTATAATATTTTGTCTTTCTCTCCGTTATTACCAAAAATTGATTCAAAGATCGTAAAGAAGAGCCTAAAAAGTGACTTACACTCTCAACTTAATTACTTCTGTGTGCGTGTTGTCTTAGTAAGTCGAAAGTATTGGAAGGGACTTAAAATTTTCTAATAAATCTGAATGGCTAAGATTGGATGCACTTTATCAGGAAAAGATAAACTTTTAGAGCATTTGTTACTTCCTTGCCAGATGCAAAAATACTAAATTTTTGGATTATATGTTTTTAAAAATTAAAAATAAATAAATCTGATGGCGTAATAGCTCACGAAATACCAGGGTATAGTAATTTACAACACTCAATGTCAATTAACCATTCCATGTGTTCATGAAGAACGCAGGATTTATAAATAGTTTTTCAAAAATGTACTTCATATTATAACAACAATAATATTTCAAAATCAGAATCCGCTTTGAGAAATTATTTAAATTTCTAACGTTTTTTTTTTTAGTTCGCAAAGTCAAAAAAAAAAGTAATGCATCATTTGCTTAGTTTAGACTCTCCAATTTTATCCAATTATTTTTTTTTAATTAAGCACACAAGTATTTTATCAATCAAATCAATGAGACATTAACACATTTTTTTTTAAACAAAACAAAAAAGACACTCTTGATTTTTATTTGTTGCCACAGAACTTTTTTTTTTTTTTTAATATTTAAATGCATGCAATTGAATAAATATTTGAAAATTGCATCAAGCTAATTCATAAAATGTAAATACAAAAAAAAAAATAATGACTATTTGTTTTGTAGTCTTCACTGTACCGTGTCTACCGTCTGTACTCACTTAGCAATCGACACTGAATAAAGTCAACAACAAGTCCAAAACTCTGATTTAGTTGTTCGGATTTTTATTTGGTTTCGGATGTGAGTCTGGATGAATAACACCTTTATTTTGTATAGTTACCTCTGCAGTAGAAGTATTGGTTGCATGAAAAAAATTAAATCAAAATAATTACGAATTTGTTCTTAGAAAAAATATTCTGATTGGTGTAGAAAAAGACTTGCTGTCTTGTCCAGTGGGTCAAAAATTATTACATTTTGCACAAATTTATTTGATCAAACATCACACCACACGTCTCTAGTAAATATTAGATAAAACCTGCACACACAAATTTCTTATTTTATTATCATCTGATTGGTATAAAACTGGTCTAAAGCACTTAGTCAAAAGAAATGTAATTTTTTTTCAAACTTTCTTACTGACGAATTTTAAAGTTGTAAGAGCAAGTACTTGCAATGCAGTTGTTCATCCTTATATTCAACTATAATTGCTGTTGGTCTTTTGTACTTTTTGCGAGCATTTCGCTTGTGTAGAGAATTTAGAGTTTGATGCTGACACGTTTAAGTTCACCACCTAGAATGTCATCCTCTGACAATTGAATCGAGAATTGTAAGAATCATGCATGGGTGTTTTGGAAAAACAAAACAGTGATGATGTGATGGATGGAAAGAGCTGTCGCACTCTCACCTGGAAGGTTTCAAGAAAACACTCGCATGTTATCATTTACTGCTATAAATGTAGGTGTATGGTGGTAGTTAATTAAATTTTAAAGATTTACCTGGAATATACAGAGGTAATGTCTGGTGGGAGTGTGCAATTTTGGTTTACTTTTTATCTTTCCTTTTTATTCCAGAAGTTCAGCCAGCGCGCTGTCAAGCATTTAACACCAACATTAGTGAGAACTTAGTGGAGTCATAGGGTTGAGTGAATTTGCGCACGCCATCGCCGCCGCGCCACACCGGTCTGTCAATATTACTTATACCGCATGTCTGCGAATCATGATCTACTTTACAGAAAAGCTAATGAACTTCCTTCTAAGCTGGAGTTTACTATTAGAAGTTAAGGTGATGATACAGGGTGCTGGAATAGGTTCTTCTTGTAATGAAATGGATTTATACTTGCTAAAAACTGTTGGTGAAGTTAGTTAAGTGGAATAAACACTAACTGGTATTATTATAAAGCAAATTAATTTTTCATTATGGAAAAACATCGCGATTCTTTAGAGGATTTGCATATTGTTTTGGTTGATTTTGAAAAAGAATTCGATCGACAACTACGAGATCTGATATGGGTGGCCCTCAGGCAAAGAGAAGTTCAAGAAACATTTGTACGCATAATTATGGACATGTATGATGGAGCGGTTACTAAAGTAAGATGTCCAGCTGGAGTCACCGAAGAATTCAAAATCACAGTAGGTGTACACCAGGGAAGTATCTTGAGTCCTTTGCTCTTTATTACAGTCCTTGATTACCTGCTTCAAGGTAAAGTGACGGATCCAAAAGTGCATCAGTTATTCTTTGCTGACGATGGAGTCATCATAAGTGAAGATCCTACATCCCTGCAACGAGCGCTTGACGTATGGGTGGATGTTCTGGAAGGAAGTGGGTCGCATAAGCGCGAAAAAGACAGAACACTAATACTTGTGCTGCCCATTTTCTGATTCACACAGGCCTATTCCTGACATTTGAATGAAGTAGTGCTTCCCAAGTTTAAATATTTTGGATCTATGATCAATAGCGAAGCTACTATTAATCATCGCGTAAGCGTAGGGTGGATGAAGTGGCGGGAAAAATGTTCTATCTTCTGTGATCGAAAAATGCCCCATAAGTTAAAAGGAAGGCTCTAGACCGCGGTTGTGCGTCCAGCACTCACATACGGTTCACAATGTTGAACAATGTATAGAAAGAATGAGAGTAAATTAACGGCATCTGAGATGAAGATGCTTCGTATGACAGCAGGAGATACAAAGCTTGATCGAATTAGAAGTACGAAGATCCGAGGAAGCCTACAAACATGTTAAAAAATACCATTTCTCAAAAAATAGAACACAACCGACTCAGTTAGTATTGCCATGTTCAAAGGAGGGACCCTGAGAACCCCGTCCAAAAATCAGTATCATACAACGTTCCGATACTACCGCGAACTAAGAAGAATAAGGCAGGCCTAAAAACTCCTGGTACAAGCAAATGCAAAAACACCAGCATTCAGTTGGCCTCAGAAATGGAACAATACAAAACCGGGAGGCTTGCTGCCGCTTTCTGAGGTCAACCCGGCGAACCCCACAGGCGGATCACTAGCGTGAAGCAGATATATGGAAAAGTTATGATCCCCCCGACATAGAGATCATAACAGAGCCGAATAAAAGGAGAAAGAAGATGACTTATATGATATTTTAAAATTTCCCAGCTTTACAGCTCAATTTTTTGTATCAAATAAAAACGTTACATAATCGCAAATCTTAGAACTTTGTATTTAAAATTGTGAAAAAATCAGTATTAAATTTTTTGTTTTTCAACATTTTTAAGTTCGAAGTATTTTTTTTTTTCGTAAACTATAAAATGAAATGAAAGACTTCTGGCTTTCAAAAAAGGCAAAAGACTTTTTAGTAAAAGTTGCCATTTTTTTATAAAATATTTCCATTTTAAATACTTTTTTTTATAAAATGTGCAAAAACACCATTTTTGCACTCGATGTCAATTAATGAGCTTATATTAAATGACATAAGTTTCATCACTGTTGAGAAATGTTGAAAAATGGTCCCAAAATGCCCATGGTCCTTTTAAAGTATATTTTTTTTCGAAGGTTTCTTAATGACACAAATTCTATATACTACTGAAATAAATCAGCCAAGTAGAAGTCTTAGCACTATTTAGTTGGACTTGTTGAATTATTGATTCAAAATACCTTTTAACGGCCTTTAGTCCATAAAAAGCTTCCAGCTTTAATGATTATATATGCTAATCTGGTTGGATATAGTTCATTCATCATGAAGTCTATGTAAGATTAATTGAACTTAATAGAAATTGCGTATTGTCAAGGCCCTAGTCAACTGATGAGTCCAAGTGAGATCAGTGGGACGAAACTTCAATTTTTATGGACTAAATACCGTTAAAAGCTATTTTGAATATTTTTTTTCGTTGTAAGAAGTTGACCTTTCCAATCTAACTTATTATTGAAGGCTGTTTTTTAAGTAAGTTTCTTATATAATAAATAATAATTAACAAACAACTTTCTCGCTTAGCTAGGTGCCTTTGGGAACAAATATTGACTAGAGTTAAAGGCTTAAGCTTTTATTATATCGATTTAAATAGATAATTCTCAGTTACTGTAACTTCTTAAACCGGTGTATAAATTTTTGTAAAAAAGTCCACGCTTGCCCGTAAAACTTTTTTTCTTTACCTCATTTCATTTTTTTTTATTTCGTACACTTATAGCAGCTTTGTTCGCAGACATCTTCTTATTATCAAAGCTATAAAAATTGAATCATTTGTTAATATACATATAAAACAACTCAGAATAAAAAAAAAAATAAAAAAAATTACGCATACGCCCCAGTGGACGTCAAAGTTTTCCTGCATACATTTAAAATAAATACATAGAACGATTTAATCGCACAAACTTGCTCTAATGGCTAAAAAGTGCTATAACGTGGGTTAAATTAATTTATGAAAAACTAATTCGTACAATTTTGGAACATAATGCTGTTTGAAATTTGTATAAGTCACTTGGTAGAAATTTGGTGGAGCCACTGTTAGATATAGACTACTTACATATATGGAGTAAAATTTCCAAAAACCTGATTTTGAGTGCAGAACTTTATATTTAATGCCTTTTAAACATTATCCTTACTTTAAAACTCACAGTTTTTTTTTTTTTTTTTTGAAAAAATGGAAGGATAGAAATAGTAAATCATGTTGTTAAATGCAGTAAATCATATTGTTTTATAAACAATTCTTTTTAAGGAACAATAGACTATGATTAAAAAACTATATTTTTTTTTTAATTTTTGTCCATTACAGAAATAACAAAAGAGTTGTTATTTAAACAATTCTAAACAAACTTCAGCTTTTACTTAAAAAAAAGATAAATAAAACCATTTCATTCTTAAACATTGTCGAGGTAAGAAACATTTTGTGCTTTAGTGATTTTAATTTGACGATGAGATGCTTAATGTTCTTGCATGACGGAACAAACCGACTAGTTACCAATTATTATTATTATTCAGCAATACAAGTTTTATTCTATAATGTCTAATGCACAACTAGAAAACCGTTCACCAGATAATGACCCCGCCACTACAACAATAGAATACTCTCTCAAGAATATGTTCTTTGAATTATTAATAAATAAAAAGAAATGTAACACAAACCAAACGGACGGACATGTACTCGATATATACTTTAGAATGAATGAAAATTGTTTTACAATTATGTATTACACTAACCTCAAAAAGTAACTTTGAATTTAAAAGTAATTTAATTGCCTATATTTATTGTTGTTGACCTTTTGAGATAGAGAAACTTCATTTCAGATTTAAATTGAGGCTTATTTTGTACGTAATATGCTGATGAGCGATACATATCAGTTTAAAATTAATTCAAATATTTGACCTTGCAATTTTCTTCAGAAGAATAATTATTTTCGCATAAAATTTTTCGCTTTAATATTTTTGAAGAATATCTTTTAATGATTGGTAAGCTTTATCTTTAAGGTTAATGCTTTGGTAAAGATCAATTAAGAACTTTTGTTAATGGCAATTGTTTTAATTATTTATGGTATTCATGTACACAAGTTTGATTACAAAATTTTGGTCATGAAAACAACTCTGCAAAAACAAATAAATTAATATTTTAAACGTGAACGGGTGGGTGAGGTAAAGATTTTCTTCAGGAGCTGCCAGGAAGTAAAACAGATATGGGCCGATGATGTTATATACAAGGAGTGGCCAGACTTTCATAACAGGGTTCGCAGATTGTTTCTGCTAAAATGGTGGAAATAATAGTGGGGAAATATTCCAAACACTTTTTACTTGCTTTATGGGGCACATAATTGCACGACTGCGACTGGATCGCATAAATTTGCTCTTGTAGTAAAAGTTTCTTCGAATTTTAAAGATTGAGTGTATATAAGTACATAAATAATTATTTTTTATGGGAGCCTTAAGTTTAAACTAGTATCATACATGTAACTTAAATTGAAAAATTATTGAAAATCAGCATAAATTCGAAACAAATTTATAAAAAAAAATCTTCTTAGTTGGTTTTAGAGCTAAAAAACAGTACATCATCTGATTTCTTTAACTAATCTTAGTTTTTGAGAAAAAAAAAAAATCAAAATCATAAAAGCAGTTTTTTTTTTTAATTAATTTTTTATATATAAAATTTTTTAAAGTATTTATTAATGTTGAATTAAAAATTAAATTTTGAAAAAAAATCTTCTACCCATTTTTGAAATCTCGAATTTTCAAAAAAAATTTAAATTTTTTTTTTTTTAATCCAAAATTTATTTTTTTGAAAATTTTGGTATGCAGTATGATTTCAACTTTTTAGAAACTTTTGAATACAAAATTTAATTTAAATCAGTTATACAGATAAGGAGATAATCCAAAATAAAAGAAAAATGGTTCTATGAGAGGTACTGTTAATAATTATTGCTAACCGTAAATTTTGTTTTTTTGTTTTGATAAATCATAGACAGTACTAATATAAGTATTCAGAACAATTTTAATCCAAATGGTAGGAGTCGTTTTCGAGAAAATTTTGATTTTTTGTGACGTTTTTTAACATTTATAGAAAAAATACCGTTATTTTTGACTAAAAGAAAAATGTTTTTTCAAAATATTCTAGATAATGTTAAAAAACCGCTCAGTAGTAGAAAAAATGTTTTATTTAACTTAAAGTTCTTTTGTTTGACAAATTTCACAATAAAAGCATTGGCATTTGCCGTCATCCCAAAAATCACTCAGTACCAAGTTTCGTAAAAATCATCCCAGTCGTTTTCGAAATATTTGATTTTCAACAAAAAAAAAATAGAACTTTTTTTAAAAATCCAAACAATATTTTTTTGAAAACTTTGGTATATAATATTATTTTAATTTTTTAGTAAATTCTCCATATACAAATCTATCAAAATCTGGACCCATGTTCTGTAATTCTCACATCGAAAAAATCAGTCGAGGAACGATGGAAACTGAAACAAAATACATGAGTTTTGTTCCATTTTTCAGCGTTTCTCGACTGATTTTTTCGATGTGAGAGTTACAGAACATGGGTCCTGCTAAATCCTTTTCGAGAAAATCGAAAATAAAACAAAATGGTTCTACGGGAGGTACCATTTAAAACCATTTGTTTGCAAATTTTATTTACACTAAAAGCCATCCCATACTTAATAAAATTTATTGATTTTTTCTAGAAAAATCTGTGGCGCCATTTTTGAGAAAATTAGGATTTTCCAAAAATGCTTAAAAAAAATTATATGGCAGTTACCGTTATTTTCGGTCCTGAAAAAAATTTTTTTTAAATGTGTCGGGGGAATGTCCAAAAAACACTATATACCAAGTTTAAATAAAATCGACCCATACGTTTAGGCTGTAAGCGAGGACACAGACAGACAGACAGACGGACGAAATTGCGAGACCCACTTTTTTCGTCTTCACTATCATCTTAACGTCAAGTTTGATGAAAATTTCGAGGTCGATTTGTTTTACAAATCCATACATCGCAAGTAAAAATTCAAGGCTGTAATCAAAATTGACACTGCGATGATTCAGACCTCCGAAAAAGTGGTTTTCGCTATACCGTCCATCGTGTATGCCTGGATGTGCGTCATGCGTCTGTGCGTCTATGCGTACACTGTAATTTGAGCTAGAGTCTAAGTGGGTGAGCCGATTTTCTTCACATTTGGTACAGAACACTTTTATGCTAGAAGTCAAATTTTAATTTTTGATTCAGTTCATCTAGAACAGGTAGTTTCCATATATAAAGATTTCGGTTTTTTTCAAATTTTCTAAAAAAACGGCTCCTCCAATTTTGATTAAATTTCATACCTGCAATGAACAAATTATTTATTAAAATAATTTCATTTAAGGTTTTTTCCAAAAAAAATTGTATTGCGGAAATGGGCATCCAATACTTGCAGCTTTTTTGATGTCTCGTTGGCAGCATTGTCACTATGGTCTTCGGTGCCTGGTGCTGGTAGTATTTATAATCTCCATAAAATAAATTTCGTCCAAGGCAGAATAATTGCTGCTTTTGAAATGTCTTCGGATAAAAAAAAGACTAAATTATTTTTTTTTTTAACTATATTTTTATTTTCATTCTTTCTATTTTTCATCTTTCAATTTGTTTTATCCCTTTGAATATATATAACTCTTATTTTCTTTTCAAAACTCTCTTTGTATGCTTTTTTGTCTATTTTTTTTTTCTTTTTATATTCTGCTTAAAGTTTAGATATCATAATGAAAATTTTAATTAAAAAGTGAATTTCACTAGTTTTATTTCCGAAATAAAAAAAATTATATTATATTTAATTATCTTTACATATATATACATATATATATATATATATGTTTTTTTTTGTTTATTCATGTATACTGTTTTGTATTTCTATTTACTCAGTAATTTTAACAAAATTTTGCATTTTTTTTACTCTGTTTATGTTTCTTTGCTTTTTTTAACTCTTAACCTCCTTATCAATAATAATAATTAAAAGAGAATAATATAAAAACGAATTAACTAGTTTTTAATAAAATGAAAAATAAGTCAATAAGGACACTGTTTTCTTTTTGTAATTAATTTATAGATATATATATTTATATAGATATATACTTTCTTCTATATATAATATTTAACGAATAAATTTCTTAATAAATAGAAAGTAATAAAAAGTGTACAAATTTTTTTATAATAAGAAATAAAAAAAAAATAAAAATTTCAGTTGTTTTTTTTTTTAAATATATTTACAGAAGAAAATTTATGTATTTATCGTACTTAATATTATTTTATATCACCCTATTGAAAGAGATTTTATTTTATTTGTGATCTTTTTTACGCCTTTTGTTGTTTTTTTTCTATAAAAATTTACTTAATAACTTTTTTTTTTTTTTTTTTTGTTTTCTTTAATATTTCAAACGTGTTTTTTATTTAAAAAATAACTTAAATTAAGTCTGTATTTTTTTTTTATTTTAGAAATAACTTTTTTTTATTGAAAAAATAAACAAAGTATAAAAATTCCCTAATTAGATAAAAAATGCATAGGTATTTCATTCTTGGGTAAAATAAAAATGGAAATTGGGTTTTTTGTTTCTTTCTTTTTTCATGGTCAAGCTAAGGTCCAACGAGAATTTCTTACTAGGTTTCTTGGCTAAAAACAAAATGGGTTTTTAATACATATTTACAAGTATTTAATTTTAGTAAAAAATAAAAATAAAATGGATGAAGAAAGGATGAAATAAATATGAAAGCAAACTATAATTTTTATAAAAAGAAAAAAGAATTGAAATGAAGTAAATAAATATTAAAGTAATATTAAAAAAAAAATAAATAGACAGACAAAATTTTAAAATTAAAAAACAAGATTTAAATTAAATTAAAAAAAAATAAATTTTAAATAAATTGAAATTCCAAGCTTATGAAAAAAGCAGTAGCGCATTTGAAAGGAATAAAATTACTAACTCCTAAATTAAAAAAAAAAAAAAATTGTTAACAAATTCAAAAGAACAAATAAATAAATTGATCGATTTTTTAAAGTGTGTGAGTGTTGTGTATATAATATAAGATCTATTTGTATACTTTCATTTGCTAATAAATATTTGATTTATGTGATAATAATTAATTTGTTTTTTGTTTCACCATTTGCTTTCGGTTGTTTTTCTTTTTCAGCTTTTTTTTTTTAATTAAATATTTTCTGTATATATAAATCTGTATAAGTATATATTTAATCAACAAATTAATTTAACTAATTGTATAATGTTCTGTTCATACATAATTGTATATATATATGATCTGCATTCATTCGCCTATTTTCAACAGCTTGATATTTTCCTGTCTTTATAATTTATGTATATATTTGTTTTTTAATTTGTAAGCGTGTATAGTCACGATGTATGTACATAATTTTTGTTTTGTTAATAATAAATTCATGCATTTAACAAAATTTTTCTAGTAGGTATGCTTTTTTGTCCTATTCTTTTTGTTTTTGTTTTTTTTTTTTTAAGAGAGAGAGAGAAATAGTTTAAAATATAAACAAATATTGATATTATTGAATTAAAAAAATTGAACTAAAGTAACAAACAAATTAACTACGTTTTTATATTTTTTCTTGTTAATTTTTAAACCTATAATGTATAAATTGTGTTTTTGCTACGAGAGAGTATATAATACGACGACGCTCGACCAGATAATGTTTTTTTTTTTTTATAAATTAATTTTTCTTATAATAAATAGTTAAATATATATTTGTTTTTATTTTTTTTTTATTTTTCATTATGAATTATGTATATAATAATATTCTGTAAGGCAATTAATTCATATATATATATACTTTTCTGTTTTAATATATATAAGTATGTATAATATATAGCATTTTGTAATCTTTTAATTTAAATTTATTTTTTAAGTTGAAATCCTCAACCTTAATAAAAGATTTTAAATGCGGTTCATTTTTTTTTTCTTTTTTGAGTTTTTTCTTTAATGTTTTTTTTTTTTTATTTTTTTTTTGTTTTGTAATTATTTTATTTAATTAAACTTTTTGTTATTATAGATTTTTTTTTTTTTTATTTAGTAAGGTATATTTTTGAAATGCACCCATACATTTATATAAAATTGTTATTTGTTTTAATTGCATTATGAAAAGAAAAATGAAAAACAAAGAAACATTTTATTGAGGCAGGTTTAAATTTCATTCAATTAAAAAAAATTAAAAAAAAATGTTTTAAAATATTTATGAAATATATAAATTTATTTGCAACAAAACATAAAATATAAATTTTTGAAAAAGTGTTGGTCTCATTTTTTTGTGTGCGTTTTGTTTTTCTCTAAATATAGGTTTGCTTAAAATTATTAAATCAAAAAAATATAAAATTATTTACTTAAATAAAAAATAAAGTAAACAGTTTAATGTCATCATTTTTCTTTATATGTGAGTAGGTATTCAGTCTATTTCTTAAGTTTTACTTACCTTTGATCTAGAATGAAGTTTTGGGATGAATGTATAAGAATTTCGTATTTGATATGAATTTTTTTTTGACGTTAGTGAGCTTACAGTCGAATTTTTGAATAATTAAAGAAAAAAGTAAAACAAGTTATACAAAAAACTAGAGACACTATAGAGGCTAGAGAAATAAAGCTTCAACGTTAAATTTATGCGAAAACCTAAGGGAATGAAAAGTCTACAAAGAACTTTGTCTTGAATTAAAAAAATTATATAAAATCCTAAATTATAGAATCAGGAATTACAATATCCCAAATCGAAGTACAATACCCCGAAATGCCGGAATCCCGAAATTAAAAAGATCCCTAATGCATTACCACGTCCGGTTTACAATACCAAAAAAGTAATTCTGTAATTGGGGATTTTGTAATTCGTGATTCTGTAATTTAGCATTCTGTTATTCGGTATTCTGGTTTTGATCACACTGGGTCAACTACATATAATGTTCCTCTATGTATAAGTGATGATAGGCATGTATAGGAAAACGAGATTTCAGTGATTTCATCCCGTCAAAAAGTGAGCAATCGAATAAGTTTGATATACCTAACTGAAATATGCATTGAATTATGGATTTTATATGACAGAAGACGCCGCACAGTGCCACGGCTACTTACAGTTTTATTTATAAGATTTTCTTAGAACATTCTTGAATAGTTGTTCATCTAGCCATTTGCTTTATAGTTCATATCTTTTTATTTATAAACGCATTTTAACATGATGTCAGTCTAAGTATGACATCAATATTCAATTCAGTGACATATATGTATCTGTATTCATTCATTTTCGAACGAAATAATGAATTTAGGCATTTGGATGCGTTCAAAGAACATTTCATTAATTTCAAGAAAGTAGAAAGAAACTAGCTTTAATTTTTTTTTGTTGAACGATCCCACAGGTTCTTCAATGAATTCTAGTGCTTATATAACTTAAGTCGGAATCACACTATATCTTGTGTGGTGTGTGCGGAGTCGTGTGTCGCTATCGTTCCAATGTATTTCATATGCGTAGATCAATATTTGTCTCGTGTGATGCGTTGCGGAATGGTGTGTTGTGTCGAAATTTATTTTAAAACCATAGCGTGGTATGGCGCATACATTTTTTTTTTTTAGTGTGCGGGAAAGAGAAAAAAGTGCTCTTGAAAACAAATTAATAAAAAATGTCGGTTTGTAAGACAGCACGCTGTATTAGTGTACTCAGTCCACAACACTCCACAGCACAGTACACATGACATGTGTGGATCCGGCTTAATGTCGTTTTTCATTGCAATCTGTAAAATCTCTTTTCAAACTCCAGAATCGCTCTTCTGAATAATACATGTTAGCATCGAAAAATTTCATCTTCAAATCACGTCAGCCCATATTTTAATAGTATTGGTGACGATTGTTCACACATATAGACTTTCAATCCACTGAACAAAGCTATTTTCAATTTGACATGAGAGCTGATTTATTTACATTTATAGGTGAACGCAGATTAAATCTCCCAAATTAAACATGTCGTCTTTAGAACTCATCCAGAATCCATCTTTTTGTGAATGGCCTCGTTCAGGAATGTATCCAAAGCGATCTGGATAGCTTTGTGTTGTTGTAATCCCTTCTGAAAAAACAGCTGAGGCAAAAACAACTAAACGTATCTGAAATTTTTTAGATAGGTTGACACCGCCTTGAATAGGTTCTTGAACGCGAGGAATAAAACATGAAAAACTGGAAAAAGTTCAATTCTTTTTGCAAAAAGATGAAATCTTTTCTACAATGAAAAAAGACATAAGATAATCGATGGAAATGTTTATAAATAAGGTTTTCTTAAGTTTGAAATATGTACATTCAAATAGGTTTCTAAAAAGAACTGTTACTGTTACTCTCCATGTGAACGTTACCCAACAGCTCAACCATTATCAACCATAACTTCTTATTGAGTCAATTTTTCTTCGTTTCCACGTGCACCCTAGAATTTTTCACGTGAATCGAAAGTTTCGATCGGATTGAATAGCAAAATAGGGCTGATAATTAATAGTATATGAAAACTTTTTATAAAATACTTTCCATATTTACAAATTTTGGCAGTTCCTTCATATAAAAGTTTTAATTTTATAATAGTTTTAAGATATTGCACGTAAAGTCGGATTCCTTTATTACTTTTTTAACTGAACTTTTAACTAAAGACGTTTTGCATAAAATGTGCTAATTTTTTCCTCCAAAAATCCTCTTGTCCGCGAGAAACAAACCAAAAATATTTTACTTCTTTTGTCAATTGTTTTGGAACACTTTAAAAGTCTCTTCTTTAAACAAAATGTCTGTCTTTTCAGTTCTGGCATAGGTACCACAAGGTTCAATTTTTATTCCGGTTCTTTTAATTTTTGTCGAAAACTAAAATATCGTTTATATGCCACCAAGTTCCCCGTTATTTTAAACTAGGAGGTACTTTTTAACTTCAAATTTTTTTGAAAAACAAACTGGGAAATATGTATCTTGAATGAGATGTTAGTCCCAGTGGCCAGTTTTTCAACACCACAATCACAGGCCGATTGCCAGTCGGTCAAAACCGGTTCATACCTTTAGCCCCACCCTGTATGTGTATATATGTAGTAGTAAAATGAATTCTTCAATAATTTTAATTCCAGAACATCCCAACAAGAAGCATTTACTATTTTGAAAATTAATTCAACGAACGACTTTTTAAAGTATAGACTTTAATAAAATCTGGAGGGAAAAACACTCCTAAATCATCACTCGGAACAGCAAATAGAAGGTTTTTCGAGTTCTTAAAGTGCAAAAGGAGTGAAAAAAGAGTGCTAGGAGTACCCAACGGAAAACGACATTATTTGTATTATGATTTTCTTTGTATATAGACAAATCAAGTCTCTTTGTCTGCTTATGGTGATTTTCACGAAAATAACTGCTAAGTTAATGAAAACATAAAAAAATAAAAAAAAAAAAATGCTAACTATTTAAATTTAAAAAACCAAAAGAAATAAAACAAATCATTAATTTTATAAAATAAAAATCTTTATGTTATTATATTGTTTTCTGTTTTTATAAACTATCCGTTTCACTTCTTTTTATCATAAACTTTACCTATGTATAATTCAATATACGTTTTTTTTTTAATTGATTTTTAAATTTTCTTAATTTTTTCTTTATTTAATCAAGCTTAAGTCTCGTAAGAGTATAAACTAAATATACTAAATTATAATTCTTTTTACATATACAAATAAAATAAACTATTAAAAATTCTATAATCTATATAACAAAATTTCGAATTAAAATAAATAAACATATATACATATATATATAAATATATACATATGTTTATAAATTTGCGTGTACGTGAATAAAATGATGTATATGCTGTAAAATTTTGTGTTTTAATTTATTATTATTCGATAAGGTATAAAATATACATGTTGTAAAGAAATAAAGATTAAATGGGATTTGCAACTATTAAAATTATATTTTAAAAATAATTAACAAGTCAATAAAAACCCATAAATAAAAAAAAAAATAATAAAAAAAAGACAAAAAAGAATTAAAAAAATAAATAAATTGAAGACTTTGTTTATTTTTCTTCTATAAACTGCAATTGCAATCTTATACAAATTAAAAACGAAAATAGCATTAGAATTATTAATATGTGTAGTGTGTGGTTATATTGCATTTGTACCTCTACCAAACGAGAGAAAAGAATTTTCATATACTTATCGCATTTTTACGGTCTTTCAAAGACCGTCCGTAAATAATATGTGGAGGAGGAGGTATTAAGAGATGTGTGTGGTTTTGTTTTATTTTAATATTTTCAACCTCGACTGGTGTAACTTTATAACAAGTAAAAATAAAAACATTAAAACATTTCCATTAGATGTTTTTTTTTTTTTTCAAATTAACAAATGTTGTAAATAAAATAACTGCAGAAATGTTTATATAATATATTTTTCCATTTAACTATAAATAATACAGACATTCCATGTTTAATGCTTTTGTTTTTTTTTTTTTTTTTGATTTAGCTACATTTTAAAATTTACCTAAGTTTGAAACAACTAATTAAAAAAAAAATAATATAAACTTGTTAATTATACAAATTAATATAAATATATTTATATATAAAACTGTTTATTTTTTATATTATTTTATTTATTGAATTTTAAGAAATAAAAATCATCTCTTCAACCGATCGACATTTATAAAGAACACAATGATAAAATTAATTCTATGAAATATGATGATTATATAAATTTAAAATTTACACAAAATATTTGCATTAACAAGTAAAAATAAAAAAATCAAAATTTAAATCTAAGATTTAAGGCAGATATATAGTTTTTTTTTTTGTCTTAACTAGATTATTATAATTATACTTTTCAACATTTCAGATTTCAAACCATGCCTCAATTATTATTGTAGTTTTTGTTTTGTTTTGTTTTATTTTTTTTTATATTTTCCGAGATAACAAATTGCGTTGTTAAATATTTAAAATTAGTACCTAGCCCTAACCACTGTTTTTTTCTTTTATAAAAAAAAAATATTAAAAAAAAAAGATATACATATAAAGTAACAATGTGTGTCTGTCTGTGATTCTTGTTTGTTGGAAAGCTAGTTGAGGTGTGGACTATTGCAGCTAGGACTATTGAAGAATTCCTATTTATATATGAGTAGTTGAGTTTAGTTGAGTTGAAAACGGGACGGGATTTTAAGTGAAAATTAATTCACGATCAAAAAATGACTTTTAAACGTTTTTACCACATAAGACTAGATGCAACAACTCTTATCTTACATTGCATTCTTTTGCGCTGTGACTTGTGTCTTTTTTTTAAATTAGAAAAAAAATATTGAAATTATCAAAAGAATATCATTTGTTTGTTTTTTTTTTTTTAAGTCTTGGTTTAATCAGTATTAAAGTGATGTTGCTGTATTTTCAGTCTCAAAGTTAACGTTCGAACGTTTTTGTGGAACTAGACTTAGTGTGGAAAACGTTTTATTTTTTTTTTTGCGATATTGAAAATGGATTAAATTTTTGAAGCATATTTTATGTTTTCGAAAATGTACCTACCTCACAAACAAAATCAGCCATTTTAAGTCCAACCTGATAAGCAAATTGATAGAAAGAAAGCGATTGGACAATTAATATTTTTGCTTAGATTTATATGCTTCTTTTCAAGGAATATACAAAATGAAGTAATTCAAAATAAACGCATTAATAATTTGGCCTATTGCTAATAACTGCTTTCTGTATTTAGGGACGACAGAATTTTCTAGAGATAAGATAAGATAAGATATTATTAGATGATCTAGGATGTTTTAGAGTTTTAAAGGACAAAGCCAAGTGAATTAGAAAATTACACTGGTCAACAAAATTAAATTATTTTTTTGTTACAGAAACCAAACTATACTTTTCCAAAGGTTTTTGGTGTGCTGAATTCGAATCTGAAGTCAGAAATATTCTATCACGTCACGTTTTTGAGATATTCCCGTTTGAAAATAAAAAAAATCGGTTTTTCGCTGTTTTCGAGGTAACGTTAAACCGTGAGGTAATTTGTTTCAACATAATTTGTAACGGTTTCTGAAAGCACTAAGTTTTTTTTTTTAATTCTATTTAAACCTCTCCGATATCTCTTCCTTAACCCGAGCAATCCTTATTTAGTTGTAAGCCTTTATCCTATAAAATTTGAAAAGTCGATAGGAGCAGATCATGCCATAGAACGACCTACCCTCATCGAGGTACAAGATAATAAGTATACAGTTTTGTAGGTGGTGTCTAACCAAACATTTTGCGTAAGGGTTGCCTAGCGTAAAGTGGCCAAGGCATAGGGTTGCCAGCTTTAAAGGTCAATTTTCGGGTTCTTACAACTATCTGACACAGCTTAGACGGTAAGTCCTAACGACGTACAGAAAATACCATGTAAAAGGAAATTTTATTTAAAAATGTTGAAATACTTGGTTTCTTAAAAATCGTAATTTCAGCAGGGTAAACTAGGGTAAACAAAGATACAAGTCTAGAATCTATTTTCTGAATACAAAATGATTAAGTGTTAATTCTTTCTTCAATCGATAGATAATTTTAATATAAAAAAGTGATGAATATACAAAAAATATAAAAAATCTAAGACTCGAGATATGAACGTTTAGAAGTAAAATTATGAAAAATAGACGTAAGAGAAAAAAATTACCATAAATCAGAGTGATGCTTTTTGGAAACAAATTTTATATTTTTAAAAAGCAGATAAAAATTAAATTGACACGTGTTTGCCAAAATTTTTTATTAACGCTTTCTTTTTATTTAAGTATATTTTCGAATAATATAAATTTGTTTCATCATTTTTTTGGTGGTTTTTGATTTTTCTTATTTTATGGGCATTGATATTTTTATTGAAAACAGTATCAGCTTAAAGATACATTTATAACAAGTATGATAATACTAATATTTTTCAAAATATAGTACCTTAACCTATGAGCTGTGACAGATAATTGTAAAAAGCCAAAAATTGACCTTTAAAGCGTGGCAACCCTATGTCTTGACCACTCTACGCTAGGCATCCCTAACGCAAAATGTTTGGTTAGACACCGCCTACAAAACTGTATACTTATTATCTTGTACCTCGATGAGGGTATGTCGTTCTATGGCATGATCTGCCCCTATCGACTTTTCAAATTTTATAGGATAAAGGCTTACAACTAAATAAGGATTGCTCGGGTTAAGGAAGAGATATCGGAGAGGTTTAAATAGAATTAAAAAAAAGAAACTTAGTGCTTTCAGAAACCGTTACAAATTATGTTGAAACAAATTACCTCACGGTTTAACGTTACCTCGAAAACAGCGAAAAACCGACTTTTTTTATTTTCAAACGGGAATATCTCAAAAACGTGACGTGATAGAATATTTCTGACTTCAGATTCGAATTCAGCACACCAAAAACCTTTGGAAAAGTATAGTTTGGTTTCTGTAACAAAAACCTTGTCGACCAGTGTTATTTTAGTTGTTTAGTAATTTACCTTGATGGACTTGGTAAAAAAAAAAACCATCGAAAGAGACAGTCCAGTTGTTTGGATGTCAAATTTTGTATATTCAGATTTCAGAGCAAACAGTTTCGATTACGTTTCTCTTGCATTTAATATCAATCAATATGTCTATTGCTCAGGCAAAAAGTTCCGGCTCGAAGGACCAAAACGTTTGTTCCTCTTAAATCAATTTTCCAACCCTCATCGCTTTGCTGTTTTTTTTATTTTTAATCTTAGGTAGATATAAATTTTCCCTTTTACTGGCAAAGAACTGAGACTGAAATTTGTTCAGGATATCAGAGGAAGTCTCCGTTAAACTGCAGATTTATGATTTCATGAATATTTTAAAAGAAAAAAGGTATCAATGATTATTATTTCAATCGATAAATCACCGTTCTCAAGTATCAAAATAAATAATTAGGTAATTTTGATTGATAGAGGCTTTTTAATAAGAACCTGTTAAGATCCATCCACTCCTAAAAAACTGGCCTTAATTCTCTATAATTTTCGATTTTCAGTCACAGAATCAATTTATGTTTTCTGTTTTCGATTTCTGTATTCTTCTTCATCATTTACCTTAAAAAAAACACAGGCTCAAAATTTTAAACGATTTAGTATGATGTTATGCATTTTTAGTTTGATGCTAGGTTAAAAACAGGCTTTTCCAAATTTCAAACGATTTAGCATCGTATTATCCTTTTAACATTTTACTAAACTTAAAATCGCCAAATGCCTATTTTTTCTTTTTTGTATCATACTAAATCCAAGTGTCACTTTGGCAGCTACAATTGCAAAAATTGGTTGAACTGGTCACTGTTTTAGGCGTGTTCAGCTAGAAAATGTTGTGTTAGAAAATGTTTAAAACTCACAATATTTTAGTAAAGAGTTTTAAAGTTAAACTAATACCTTAACATCAGGCTGTTTAAAATTTTGCGCCACAGTTTTTAACAAGGCCCTAGAAAGCTTAACATTGATACTAACATGGGCCCAAAAATGGTTACTGTCAAATTTTTTTTTCATCGAGAAAGAACAAACAAAAAAGTCAGCTGTCTTTGGGTTTGCTACGTGAAACTTCCTTTCTCAATTTTTTGATAAGATTAACAAACGTTATTATTATTAAATTTGTGATTAATTTGATGACGTGATTGTTTTTGGGGAACCATGGCCTAGAGGCCTAATATGATAGAATATATTCATGGACGATTTTTGAATTTTTGGGAAGAATTATTTTAATTAATTACGCCATCTGTGGGTAATTTTTACTTCTTCTTGATCGATGTGTTTTGTATGTTTGAATATTAATACATTCAATGTCATATGTTTAAATTCAATACAACACAAATTGTTAAGAGCTCAGTAAATCTTGAAGTCATCAGCATCACATACATTTTTTTAAAAACTTTTGTATGAACCGAACATTGAACCATTCCCCTATGAATTATTCTTCAGTCTATCTTAAAAATTACTTCAAAAAATATCTGAGTTCGAATAATAAGTTTAAACGAGCACGAAATATATCACAGAGCAATACATTCAAAATCCTTATTTTTCAAAAAATTTTCGAATTTAATAAAAATTTATAAAAAAGAGATTTATTAAAAAAAAAAAAACTAAATAAAACATTCAGCATTTAATAACGAATGTTAGAAGAGTTGTCATAACTCCATCACAAATTATTAAAAAAAATTAATTCGTGATAAATTTTATATATCGCAACAAAATATTAAGCTAAACTCAAACAAATTCAATTCGCTCCTTAATTCCTAACCTCAACTAGCCTCCATCGTTGTTCAAAAATGCCTCGCATATATAGTAAACTGTTTTTGATAATGTGTATAAAAAATGTTCATGAATACATACAAAAAAATTGGTATGATACAAGTGTGTATGGTGTGATAATTATTGTTTTTTGTAGCTTTTCCATTAAAAAAAATTGTGTTTTTTACATACATATTTTCTATAAAATAAAAAAAAAATATTTCTATTCTAAAAACAGTCATTGAATTTACCTAAAAGTCTCTTTGCGAAGAAAAACGTAATTGTAATATGCTATGTATGTTTATTTGCCGAACTTCCTGTCAAAAAAGAGTTAGTTTTTTACGTTTTTTTTTTTATTTTTGTTAATTTTTTTGCTCGTTTTCTCTCATGTGTGTCAGTGTGTGTTACTTTTTATTTTTCATCTACATTTTAGTTTTAGAAACTTTTTTTCATTTCTTTTTTTTTGTTTAAGTTTAAAGTTATTTTTATAAAATAATTAAAGCATGAGAAAAAAAAATAATTTAAAAAAAGTTTTTTTTTTTTTTATTTGTTCATTAAAATGACTTTTTTTTTATTTTTTAATGGTTAGTCTCAAGAATTTAATATTAATTTTAATATATTTTATTTCGTATATTTTTTGTGTGAATTTCATTGTTTCTGTTTAAGTCTCTGTTTTTAATTTTTGGGGTTTATATAAATGTATGTATGATTTTTTTTTTTTGAGAGAGAGAGAATATTGCTAAAAACTGTTTATATTGTTCTATGGTTATTTTTCTTGAGTTTTGTTTCTTAAAAAAAAAACATTGCGTGTATGCGTGAGTTAATTTTTTTTTGTTTTGTTTTTGATGAGAATCTTTAAGACTATTTCATAATTTTTTATTTGCTTTGTTGGTAACGCTGCTTGTATTTGTTTTAATTATACTTAAACAATATGTTTTACTTGTTGGTTTTTATACTTTAAAAAAATGTATAAACTTTTATTTTTTGTTTTTTTTTCGTTATAAGTATATAATTTGTATTAATTTGTTGTATTATAATTATTTTATTTATTATCATATTAATTATTTTAAATTATATATTTGCAATGGTTTTTTTTTGTTTATTTATTTGTTTAATCCTGTGGTGATGCAACTGATGTTGCTGTTGCTGATGCTGCTGCTGCTACGGTTGTTGTTGGTGCGGCGGCGGCTTGCTGTTATGTGAGATCCTGCGGTGAATCTATTGAGAATAATTCTTTGTACAATGCCGGAAACACTAGATTTGTGTGTTCTTGTTTAAATTTACTCAGCGCATCCATGTGCATTATTGACAGTTCACTAAAAGAAGAACAAAATTAAATTTTTTTTTTAAACATTTAATTAAATATCCTTAATTCTTTAAAGATATAAGTGAACTTAATTTATTTTTTAATAATTTACTATTATAGAAAAGCTTGTCTTGACATAAGCCATCACACATACAATTTTTTTGGACTTTGGCGCTTTATTTTTCGCATGCGAACTGTAAGCAAGCTTTTTTTTTTTTTTAATTGAAAAGTTATGTGAGAATGCGTAGTTATGTATTTTAAAAAGAACCAGATTTTTTTTGGTATTTAATATCAAAAGTAAGTAAGTAAAACTTTAACTTAAGAATATGAATTTATGTATTGAACCAAATCGAAAAATTTCTACAGAAATATCTTACCGGAAGGTTGGTATTTTATTTAACAGCGTATCCAGCACTGTTACATCACCTTTTAACGGTGCATGATTGGCTTCGAGCTCTTGTCTAATGGCATTCATACTCAGATTGAATAGCCTCTGAATTTCTGTATTTCCACGAACACCATTTCGTTCTAAAATTTAATATAAAAAAAATTAAATTAGAGTTATAATATAGAAATATTAAAAAAAAATGTAAAAATATTTACTAATATACTTACCCGGCCACAACAGCACTAAACTTTGATATAAAGCCAATTCAGTTTCAGTCAGTTTCAATTCGGCAATCGATTTTGCTGTCTCAAACATACACGACACTAATCGCATTTCATACGAATCGGAAGTGTAAAAGGCTTCTTGCGGCAGCATAACATCACCGTATAATACGGCATTCTGTGAGAGATCTAACAGACGTGACATACGTACGATCGCTAATTCAAACGATCCAGTTTTTAATAGAAGAATCTAAAAACAAAAAAAAAGAAGTACAACAAAAATTGATAAGTATTTAAAAAAAATGGAATATGATTTTTGGGTTACAGGTAAATATATATATCATGCCATGAATACCACAGTTTGCATTTGTTGTTTAGATGTAACAGTATAATTCCTCAATTGAACCGCAAACGGTTTTTAATTCTGGAGGCTATCGTATGAAAATTATTCTCAAAATTGGTTTGATAAATTACTTTGCATAAAAAAGAACCATTAGTTAAGATTTCTATCCTCTTTAAATGTAAGGGAGGACAGGGCACAGTGGATCCCCGGACACAGAACTTCAATTTTAAATCGATAAATAAGTGACTTTTTTCTGAAAAGTTGAATAGAATAATAAAAGCCGCATCTATCTCCTCACTTGGTTATTGTCTATCGTGTTCACGGGAGCTCACCAACAATAAGGCACAAAGGACCAAAAGCAGTTTATTTCCACTTATAACTTTTATAATAAAAGTTCTATAGTTACATAGCAGTTATATGTCTATTCAATGTACGAGTTGTTAGTGAGCAAATATGACCCTTTTTTTCTCTGTTAAAATACACTTGTCACGTTTTTTTTTAGTGTTTTTTGAAGAGCTGTATCTCTGTGGAAAGTGATCGTATTGAGATGAAGCAAAAATCATTCTGAGGCTTTATGTTCCTTGTATCGAAAAATGTAAGCAAGTGATTTTTTTAAGGTACCGTTCTTCCACAATCATAAGAAACAGCACGAGCAAAAAATTTAAATTTTTTTAAATTTTTTTTTGAAGAGTGTCATTTTCTTTGAATTTTTTTTTTGAGCTAGATAAATCAATTGATTTGATAACTTGATTATTTAACTTTAAAGTCGTCTTTTTTTGGCGCTCTAAATTTTGTTTTCAGAAGATTATCTGGCTTTGAATGAAAAAAGAGACTTTTGACTTTGGTTACAAATATCTCAGCAAGGAATGCCGACATGGAAAATTTAAGGGCAGTTTTGAAAACTGGAATTAATTTTCTACAAGATCTTTCTAAAACTTTATAACGATTTTTTTTTTGGCCTTTCACCGTAAGATTATGAAAAGGTAAAAAAAAAAGACTTTTTAAAGACTTTTAGTAAATCTTTCACTGCTTTACAAATATTGGTTGCATGACTTATGGCCGATTTCATTAAGCCCTTTTATCCATTTAAAAGGCTTTTAAATCTTTAAATGACATTTGTTCCATACAAAATACGTCAATTTATAAATTTAAAAGCCTGTTAAATATTGATGAAATCGGCCATTAGTTTGGTATAACATTTTAAAGAGCTACAGATGACCAGTATATTTGCAAAATTTCAAATCGATCCATTGAACCGTTTTCCTGTACTGAATGATCAAAATCATACAAACTAATTAACGGAACAAATTGTATCATTCATAAAATTGTGAAATCGTCATCAAAATGGAAAAGAAAAGAACAATTTCTGTCTACTTTTTTTCACAGGTTTGCGTTATTTACAAAACGTGAAATTTTTTGTGTTCCCTTCATTTACAAGTGTATTTTAGTATATCGGCAAACTTTAAGTGATCCTTTGTGCCCCGTCCTCCCCTACTGAGACTTAAGGTTAAAACTAAGCGAAATCGAACAACTTTATTTCATATTTTTTAACAAGAAGGTAAGTAAAATGTTTTCTAAAGCTACCTCCTTAAAACAGTTATTGCTGGAGAAATGTTAAATCATAGAATCTAATAGGAAGGAGGGTATAACATACGAGTAAGTGATCATAGAATTTGTTTCTCTTTTTATGAGAAAGATTAAATCGAAAACTGTTGAACTTTGAAACCATTCCAAAATATCCATGCCTTCAACCTATAATCCAGAATATGGAAAGTCGCCATGTCTCTTGCCCTTCGACTGATTAATGTTACTATTGTACTACCTGAACTCAAACTGAAACTGGAGTTACTGGAGCCGGAATACCTGTCAAAATATTGAATACACACAAATTCAATGTTGTGAGCCCAATGCAACGTAGCTGCAATCGGAGTTGTAGTTGCGGCGAACGAGTAGTTGCAATCGGAGCATCATTTGCATTAAACGAGCTCGAAAACTTTTTACGTACAGATTTTTTGACTTTTCAAATTATTTAAAGAAATAAAAACAATTGACCATATATTTGAAAAATATTATAGCTTTCAGGTCTTGCTTTTGTAGCGAAAAAAAATACGAATTTAAAGAAAATTTACCGGAAATAAAAGAAATATGGATGCTCAGTTTTATTATTTATTTAAAATACACAAATAACTGTATTGCATTGTAGGCTCCGCTCCTAAAAAGTAGTTTCAGTTGCAGCATTTGATTGTGCTCAAGAGCCTGTTCTTCATATTAAAACAGCCAGATTTAGCAATTTTATCGTAATATGTATCTTTTGCGCCAAAAGTGCTCAACGACAACAATATACCCTTGACCTAAGTTTTTTACTCACAGTTAAGTAAAGAGATTCTTTCTTTAGCCGTACGACACGAATGTGGAATTTCTTGCCAAGCTATATTCCCATTTCAATATCCAGTCCACACACTCAAAACAAATGCATATCGTTATCTTCTAATCATCAACTTACCTGATCATCCTGACTTAATCGCATAAAACCAGGTATCAGTTTAGCAAATTCGATTATGTTTTGTATCATTTGTGTTAGCTTTTCAGCGCAGTCTAGCCAAAGTTCCTCTTGGCCGAGATTTTTATAGTAAACTATTCGCGTTACATCCTTTAAAAAAAAAAAACAAAAAATTGAAACAAAAAACGAGTACATAAATAACACAAACAAAAAAATCAAATAACTCTTACCTGTGGCTTTCTGAACATTTCATGCACAATTTCTAATTTTGTATTTGTGTTTGCATGAGCTTCCGCTAATGTCTTTATCAGGACTTCGTTAATATCGCCGTCGGCTATAAAGAAAATATTTACATTGTCAATAAATTAATTAAAATTATTACAGGAAATTAATTCGCCCAAATTTGAATCAAAAAGCATTTACAACTTTTTGGTTTTCTATAAATCAAAGGACCCAATTCAGAGTAAAAAAAATAAGCATATGGAACTAAGGAATCAAAATGAGCATGCACAGATACAAAAAAAATGTATGAACATCAGAGGAAAGTATAAATAACGGTTTTTAGTCGAATAAGTTTTTTTTTTTTTTTAATTTTGAATCAAAGATTTCAATGGCCAATTTTTAAAAAGAGAGAGATATACTCGTAGCTATCAATTCCTTTGTTTTGTTTACCAAAAAAAAACTTAAAAAATTCCGTCATCAGTCTAAATTCACTTTTGTGTTCTTAGCACATCTAACGCCTTACCCCATCTCGAATCACAGGAACTTTCATCGTCAATGAAACTAACTTGGGTCATTTGCGACGCTGCCGTTACGGAAATGGCGAAGGTGGCATTTTGTTGGGTTTGGGGTTGCTGTGGATGTTGGTGTTGCTGCTGATGTTGCTGATGCTGCTGCTGCTGCTGCTGCTGGTTACTGACCGTTGTGGTGGTGGCGGGATGTGATGCTGGATGATGATGTGTGGCTTGAGGCTGATGGTTTGCCTGCTGGGGCTGATGATGATGATGATCTGAAGGATGATTTGAATGAGTACCAGTACCACTAACAACAACAACAACACTACTTCCAGAGACATCAGCAGCCCCATTGTTACTATTAGTATTGCTTGTCGCACTACCTATGCCAGCGCTACCTCCGGTGCTGGGATTCGAATCAGTATGACAGCAGTCCGATGGAGTGCCACGTCTTAATGAGTTATTGCCTAAAAACGTGTATTTTTCAAGGTTTTATGTGTCTTTTTTTTTTTTTTTTTTGGTTTTGCTTTGTTTTTCTTTTAATAAATAAAACAGAGAGAATAATTGAATTTTTGGGACTAAATTTTGAGCAGGGCTGTCCTATTTTTTTTTTGTTTATAAGGAAGTGGAGTAAAAAATTAAAATTTATAAAAAATAATATATTGTAGGTATTTGCTTTTAGAAAAAAAAAATTAACGGTCCTATACACAATCACGGTAACACTGTTGTGATTCGAGATGGTAATATTATTAGGTGTTGCCATTTTGCTACTTTTTGGTAGAACATTATTATTTATTTTATTTTAAAATAATCTCTCTGAACAACTTAATTCCTATATAACAATGTTAGTGGATCATGATAATGCAAATGAAAGGGAATTAATGAATGAAAAGGACAAAGCTTGTTTAAGGGTTACTCATGATGGTGCAAATAAAGAGGTGAAGAGTGCTTTATTTATTTTACTGGGCTTATCAATTTTACTTGGCTGGCTCAAGTGGACCACAGAAAAATTTTCTCTTGCATACTAACATTTTTTCTAATATGATTCGCATAGTTAATGCGAAATCTAATAAAAATATGTACATTAAGGGCCAGTTTTTCAGTGGTAAAATAAACAATTTAAGTTTGGACATAAATGTATTAACTTAATTTATTCACGCAGATGGGCCCTAAAAAAAGGAGTACATAAAGTACTAAAGCAACTGTTCAAAAGTTCTAGAGTGAACTTATCAAATGCGGAGAGTTAGCTCGGTTTTCTATTTAATATCGCACTGCAAAACCGGGTCTAAATAAAATATTTTTTAGGTATATTATTTTAAGACTATCCAGCTGGAGAACACACTCAGCTTACAGCTATGAATAAAATAAATTTTGATGAGTAAAAGCAAAGTACTTAAGTATTTCAGGACTACAGTCCTCACAAGTACAAGCCACTAGATAAGTACTGGTACTGGTTCTGGTACTCAAAAAAAGGCAAGTAACAGTATTTATAAAGTATTTGGGTACAAGTACCAAATATTATGTACGTCAGTAGTTGGGAAGTACTTCAAGTACTCGAGCAATACTTCAACAACTTGACCAGTACTTTCTAGCTCAAAGTATTTCTTGATCAAATGATCAATCACTTGAAATTACTAGTGTACTTGAAAGTACTGATCAAGTACTTTTGTACTTAAGTACTCGATACTTGCGAAGAAGTACTTTAAAAGTACTGATATGCTTGGTATTTTAAAGAATTATTATCAGAGTACTAAAGTACAAGTAGCCGTGGCGTAATGGTTAGTGCGTTGTACTGTCATGCCAGAGGTCTGAGGTTCAGCCGCTTGGTTGAGAATGGTTGAGAGTTGTAAGTCGCTAGGCCCTGGTTCTTTATGAGCTGTTTGTGCGACCAAATTTATTTATTATAAAGTACAAGTACAATTCCCGCTGCTGATAAATATAAGAAATGGTCTACAAAAGCCTTCCATTTAAGATAATGTTGATGTAAAAAGTTGAATGAAATTATTTTTTTTTTAATAAATAAACAGTGTTATAAATAATTAATAATAAACTGTGTTTAATTTAAAATGCGCTGATGAACAAAGGTGAACAAATAAGGGGTTCTACAGGGATAAGGGTTTAAACAAACTGCTCACTATATGATTACAAATAGTTAAGCCCTGTTATTCATTTTTTTTTACATGAATAAATGAATTTTGCCAATTGATTGATTGATGTTTTAAAATATGCATGTACAAAGTTATATGATTAATGATTTCAGAACAAAATTAAACAAAATCGAAGTTAAAAACTGTCATAAAACCTGCTTAGATAAATTTTATCAGATAGACTGAGTTCCGAAATGTAAAAAAAAAATGTTTTGATGCGGTGGTAATAAATTTTTCATACGAATCAGCAACGCAAACAAAGTTTGCATAAGTTCATAAGTTTGACGTTTCGGAACACAAAATAAATATTCTAAGTCGAATCAGCTAACAAATTTTGGATGCACAATTTGCGCAGTAAATGCGCATCTCAACATTTTGGTACTCAGCCATACTTTGACGACTTTTGATGCGATACCTGAATACAACTCTAGTGCGGTAGAAAGAAGCGGAGAATATGCATACTTAACAAAAATTCACAGAGAGCCAAATTGCATTTGAATCAAATATAGCCACACACAAGTTGATGTTGTACATTCGGTTTCTTTCATTTTTCTCCGTATCCGTTTCATAAGCCAACAATTCGTTGAACATATGAGGAGGGAGATGAAATATTTGACGCTGGTTAAATGCAGTTTTCAAACAATAAAGACTTCACCTTTTGGTAGCGCAGTGCGTAGTGCATATCTATGGACCCGAGACGCTTGGTCTATGGTTCGAGTCCTATTGTCGACAAAAATATCGAATAAAATTAAACAAAAATAGACAAAGCACTCAAAGGAGTCTGATGATCGGCATGTCAGCCTATAAAAACTGATAGCTCACTCAAGTTGTTGTTGCATTCAAACCTTCAACATTAATATTAGGTGTGTTTTTGTATGCAAGTATATTCGCTTAAAATAAAGATGCACTTAAAAACGCACATCTTCACATAAGAAAAGGTATTAAAAAACCTTGGAAGCACTGATATTTGAATGAAGGCTGTTTCACAATGCGACGAGTAAACGAGACGTCAGCGTGACGAGATCTCTTCGCAGATGCTCTCTCTTAAAAAAGATTTTTAAACAGTGAAATAATACATAATCAAGCATTTCTCGTCGTCTCGTCACGTCATAAAGTTCGAAAAACTGAAAAAAAGACGCAACGTGACGACGAGAAATACTTTATTATGTATTATTTCGTTGTTTGAAACTCGTTTTAAAGAGAGAACAACTGTGAAGAGATCGCGTCACGCTGACGTCTCGTTTTCTCGTCGCATTGTGAAACAGCCTTGACATTTTATTTTTCAGTCGTTGCTACGGGTCGTCAATTCGTCATAACTGTTTCTATTCGGAGAAGAAAAAAGAAATTTTGAAATCATAAGCGAAGATGATCGTCTCCTTGCGGACTTGTTTCTGTGTTTAGCATGGAAATTATTTTTTAAGCGAATACATGTACAAAAAAACACACCTATTGTTTGATTTATTAAATCCTAGTTAGTGTTTCCACTAGATTGTACTCTTTGATCATCGCGAGTAGGTATATGGAATTTAACGAATCTGTCAACGTCAAAAGTGACAACCATAATTTTGTGGCAACTGACAGATGAAAAGTTTCAAAAAGAAAATAATATCCGTTTTCTGGTATTTAAATAAATACATCTTGCTTTAAGAAATAGATAAACAATTGTCAGTTGCCACAAAGTGATGATTTTGACGTTTGTGATGAAGATTTATCTAGATTAATTTCTTTTGTTTGACAGTTTACCAATGAAGAGTCATTATATATATGAATTTTGTTTAAGAATTGCTCTGAAATCATGATTTTTTTTTTAATAATGATTTATGAATCTTTATACATGTTAGGATTAATTTAGTTAGGAAATAATATGAAAAAAAAAAAACATTTATTTCAACCAATACTTACCGTGACCAATGAAGTCTGAGTCAATTATTGTACTTCTAGGCTCGTACGTTGTACTGTCCACGGCATAGTCCGCTGAAATATCATAGGTCATCGATTGTTGAGGCGTCACTGATGCTGAGTAGCCATACGGACTCGCGTATCCAACTTCATTGCTTGAATATCCATAGCTAGGAATGTTTTTATGTTTCGATATTGGTTTGTGGTTCGGTTTTTTTGATAATTTTTTTTTTTTATTATTTTTTTTTTATCAGTTGGGAAGGAGGATAATTTGCCAAATTTTTTTCATAGAAAATAGAGAAAAAGGAATTTTGTTGTTGGTTTTTGATTTTTTTTTTTTTGGTATTTGATGGTTTCAAGGAAACACACACAATAATTGAAAGGAACAAAAAGAGAAATCATTAATAAAGAGTATGCATGTGAAGAGGTATGATGAATAAAAATTGTAATGAAATGCAATATGTGGTAATCAAAAGTTGTATACCCATTGTAACTGTGATGTAATTGATCACTGCTTGACGGCGTTTGTGTATCGAACACTGAACTGTCGGGAGCTGCATCACTTTGGGCACGCATTTGCGCTCGATGAAATCGCACTTCGTCTTCGACTTTTTCACGTTGTTTCTTCGACATTCGACCGAATTTTACGGCTAAAATAAAATGAAAAATTGATGATTATTTCTAATAGATTATTGATTGATTATTTCTAATAAAAAAATTAAAAAAAAACAAATGTTTATTATAAACTAAAAGATATTTTATACAGCAATGATATTAATATGTAATATTTTGCTAAAATACGTAGTAAATATCACTTATAGCCTTTATCCTTTGACCACAAAAGGAATTGCATGGGGCTTTAGTTAGAAAATAAGGAATGTTCCTGAAAATATTAGTATTATGGGAGCTTAAGTACGAGAACAGGAACTCGTGAAATTAGACAATGAATGGGAATGGGACAATGAATGGGACATAGACTTCTTAAAATAATAACTTCATCGCTAGGTCGAGCGATGAAATGAAATTTAGGGCCATCTGTACAAATGTGGTTCAGCAATTTTAATTTGGCGATTTCAGAGGATTAACTGAGGTTCAACGATGGCTCAAGGTCCAAAAATGTGATAACAACCAATTACATGCCTGAACCATTGCTGAATTTCAGTTAATCTGCCGAAATCGGTGAATTTAAAATCCTGAACCATGAATCAATATTTAAACCACCATTGTACAACTGACACTTACTCACTCAAGGAAGTCGACAGAGATGGCTTGGCATGCATCACGTTCAACCAATGAGAAATCTTCAGAATTGGAAAAGAGGTTGAAGAATATGTCACTAGAAATCATACAAGATATCAAGTACCCATCTTAAGATAGGAGAGTTACGGAAGTAATCTAAGTCCGAGCTCACGTCAAATTATCGATATCCCTCTAAGTTAACACATCTTTGATGGGTAACTGCCTGAACAGAATGGAGACGGAGTCGGAACCGGAGCTGGAATAGCTGTCAAAATAGTGAATACACCCAAATTCAATGTTGCGAACACAACGGAACGTAGCTGCATACGGAGCTGCAGTCGCAGGCGGAAGAGTTCACCAACTTTTAACTTTCCACGTGCAGCACTTTTTACGTTTCAAATTGTATGAAGAAAAACAGATTTTTGCGTCGGAAAAAACTATTAAGGTTATTTTTGTCGAGAAAGAAATTATTAATTAAAATTCTGAGCTTGTACACAAGAATATTGTTTTGTTTTTCTTCAAAAATACTTTCAAAGCTATACAGCTGCATTGTGGGAACGTAAAAAAAATAACGTACGACACTTTTTGATAGCTCTTACAGTTCCGTCTGCGGCTCCTGTTACAGCATTATATTCTGTTCAGACAGTAAAGCTGCATATCGTAGATGTCTTCTGCCTATTACCTTCTCTATCCACGTCCATATCTATCCTTCAACTATGACTAGACTATACGCTGTGAGGTCATAGCGCTTATCAAGAGTTTTTCTAAAGTGCATCGCTACGTCCATTTTCCTGTATATATATTTTTCGTTTTTTGTTTTTGTGGTTTGTATTTGCCATTCAAGATTCAATCGATTTTTAAATGCAAATTCATATAAATTAAATACTCTCCATCACCATGCCTTAAAAAAATAATGGTGGTATTAAAACTATGAGCCAACAAGATGATGGTGCATCTTGTTAATTCCCTCATTTTTGATTAACGATTATATCTAAATCTTTACAACGAACAAGTGCTTGCTGCGATGAACATTTTTAAAAGTATATAACCTTCACCCAAAGATTGGTTTGAGGCTTATGAATATTTTATGAAATAAATTTATAAATTGAAGGCGGTTCAGATTTGATGGTTGGCAAATTTGAAATCTATTCGATCTTTTGGGATACGCCTAAATTTTAAGAGAAAACAAATAATCGTAGAATTGTTTTTTAAATTTTAATTTATTACCAGGAAGAGTAATGTTAAGTGCGATATAAAGGCTTAAAAAGTTTATGAAATCTTTTGTTTTATTTTATTTATGGACAAGAAATTATAAACCTATTGGAGTTCATCGAAACCTTACAAATTCATGTGAAATTTTGTGTATGTACTGTTCATGTGTATTTATATAGAAAAGACCAAATTATTATCTTTCAATAAATTTTTGTAATTACGTCAAGAAAAAGTAGTCACTACAACTTTTATTTTATGTAATTCCTTTTTTTTTTTATTATCTACGTATAATCGAATTTTAATACATACCTAATTTTTATTTGCGATATACATAGGTCCTAAATATAAGGCAAGTTATGGATTCGTGCAAAAAATCGAACTCTTGATAACAATCAAACTTGACATTACGATGATAAAGAACAGGAAAGAAGTGGGTCCCGCAATTCCGTCTGTCTCTCTGTGTGTAAACTGTCTGTTTGTATGTCTGTATGTATGTCTGACTGTACCTCGGTCTACAGCCTAAACCAATAAAAGCGATTTTCTTCAAACTTTGAGCATAAAATTTTTGGGTGATTCCCTAGAGGGGAAATCAAGATTTTTTGTTTTTAGCTCAAAAAATAACGGTACTTGCCGTTGGACCATTTTAAAATAAGTTATTAATCTCAAAAACATCTCTAACGATTTTTTTTAAAATTTTGTGTGGTTACTAGTACATAGTCGTATGGTCTATATTTTGGTGAAAAAAAATTACCAAAAGCCGTCATTAACGGTACCTGTTTTTTTTATTTTCGATTTTCTCGTTAACCGCTTAACCCATTTTCATCTAAATGTTTACTTAGTAGGTCCAATTAAATGTTAATATTACTGCAAGCAAATATTTTCCAAATAATATTTTTTGGATTTTTAAAAAAAAGGTTAAAATTTTTTTTTTTTTAAATCATTTTTTTGAAAACGGGTTGATGAATTTTTTGAAATTATTGTTTAAGCTGTATATTATCATATTCTTAATAATGGCATACCAAATTTTTTTTTTTTTTAAATTCAAGAATTTTTTAAGAAAACCGCTCCAACGATTTTTAAAATTTTTTCTGCATAAATTCACTTTTTTTTTCAAGAATTTAGATGGCGTTCTTCATTCTGAGACTAAAACATTTGAAGTACTTGTTTTATCAATAATTTTCAATACAGTTTTTTTTAGATAAAAAAAAATTAAAATGTCGAAAACAATTGATTGATATTTTAAAACGATTTTTTTAAAACGATCTAAATATGTAATTGAAAAAATTCTAAGAACCAAAAAAAGTATTTTTTTTCATCAGTTGAAAAGAAAAAAACATTATTTCAAAAAAAAAAAAAAAACGTAGAACATTGAATATTTTTTTCAAAATTAAATTTTAGTTGTAATGTTTTTTGAAAAATTGTTTTTTTTTTTAATTTTTATTTTTTCACTGTCGTAACTAATACAAAATTTTGATGACAGTTTCAAAGTTTCAAAATGTTAAGGAACCATAAAATTTGTTCTCTTAATTTGTGTGTACGACTTTAATCATTGGTTATGGAAAAACAGATCGATGAATCAATTTGAAATTTTACAAAAATATTGACTAACAGATGTCAAAGTGACAGATGTATATGTAGGTCGTCAAAATGCATTACCAAATTAAGTCCCCCTTAATGTTTGTGAGGCAGTGAAAGGTACTTTAAAAAAAAAAGTATTCGCTATACCTAAAGTTTTGTAGAAAATCAGTTCAGGTTTCCAAAACTGCCCTTAAGTTTTCTTTTTGTAATCATTCATTGCTGAGATCCTGGTAACCAAATTTAAGCGAGTCCTTTTTCATTTAAAACCGATATTCTTCAGAAGAAAAATTACGGCATTAAAAATAAACAACTTATCGAACCAATCCATTTAATTGGCTCAAAAAAATTTTTTTTTCAAAGAAAATGACACTTTTTCAAAAAAAAAAAATAAATAAATAAAATTTTTGGCTAGTGCTATCTCTTTTGATTGCGCAGTAACGGTACCTAAAAATATTTTAAGTTAAAATTTCTCAACACAAAAACATAAAGCTTTAGAATGTTTTTTGTTTCATCTCAATACGTCTACTTTTCACGGACATACATCTCTTTATTAGAAAGAACTGAACAAATTTATGTTCTCTTAATTTTGTGTAAGTATTTGATTCTGACTTATAAGAATTATTCCTGAAGCTTTATTCGCATATTAAAATACTGAAAGGCAGAACTAACAAATGATATTGTAAGTCAATAAGTTTTACATCAGGTATCTTTCGATTAGGAGCATTATTATATCTCGAACACTATCTCACCTAATCAAAGACTGATGTTCACAAAACTACCATCTATAGCTCCTGAAACCTATATTTCCCAAAGGTACCTTCATCAAAATCTAACATTTAAACAGAGTCCTTCCTCATCAGACTTGTGCAGCTTAATGAAACTAAATGAAAAGGTGTAGTTTGTTGTTCCCTCATTCCATATTGTCCATCCAGATGGAGAAAAAAAGGACCTCATCCGGTGTAAGTATACCTATACCTACTCTACACACAATAATAATATGGTTTGCCCTGAAGAAGGATTTCTTTTTATTTCTTTTATTTTCATCATCCTTCCGAGAGCCAGTTCAACGAACTATACCTACTCCTCTATTTATGTATACAAAAAAGGCATAGATATTAGATAGTTAAAGAAATAAAGGCAAAAATTGAGATAGTTTTTCTCTAGATCTTAGATTTTCATCACAGAGTGTTTCCCGTGTCGTCGCATCCTTTGCCATTAAGTGCTATTGGGAATATCTACTAGTGATGGCCTAAACGGTTATTTTTGGGTAACAGTTATAACAGTTACCGTTATTTTGCAGTAACAGTTATCCTTAGCAGTTATTCAGTAACGGTTATTTTACTTAAAGATACTTGGTTGTGTTTATAATAAACACTGTCTAATACTACGTTTTCATTAGAGCAAATGAGGTAATTTCGTTGAAAATTTCCAAATTCGATTCGAAATCATCTCATTTCCCATACAAATTCACATTTCCAAATGAGGTAATTTGAACCAAATTTGCACGAAATTAGGTAAGAAATTACGTAAAAACTTTATGAACACACCCAAACGGAATCCATTCAAAGTGGAACGCATTTAATATGACAGAATTCAACGTATAAAACAACAAAAACAAGCGGTTGACAGCCTGGACTGTCAAATGAAATTAGCAAATTTATAATGAAAACACTTTTTACGTAATTTGCGAAATTACCTCATTTCGGCTCTAATGAAAACGTAGTATAACTTAAGACAGCCGTCAAAGTTTAAAAAAAAACCTTTTGATTTGTTGCTAAAGTGATCTTACTTTATCTTACTTTAGACACTAGACAGCAAGTTTTCCAATATAACTTCTCACTTTTTAGTCATTAAAATCCGTATGGTCACCCCTTCGACTTAAAAAAAAAGATTACTTTCAGTAAATTGGCAACCCTGAAATATTTTTCAAGATATAGCCCTATGAGACACCTATCTTTTGAGATATCGACCGGGGTCCTGGGGTCACCCGTTTACACTCCAGAGCCTATTTTCCGATATTACTCCTCACTTTGTAGTAATTAAAATCAATATGTTCAACACTTTACTTAAAAAAAAGATTACTTAAAAAAAATTGGCAACCCTGAAATATTTTTCAAGATATAGCCCTATTAGACACCTATCTTTTGAGATATCGACCGGGGTCCTGGGGTCACCCGTTTACACTCCAGAGCCTATTTTCCGATATTACTCCTCACTTTGTAGTCATTAAAATCAATATGTTCAGCCTTTTACTTAAAAAAAAGATTACTTACAGTAAACTGGCAACCCTGAAATATTTTTCAAGATATAGCCCTATTCGAGACCTATCTTTTGAGATATCGACCGGGGGGCTAGGGTCACCCGTTTACCCACCAGAGCCTATTTTCCGATATTACTCCTCGGTTATTCAAAGAACTGGTAACGTTGATAACAATTAACGAATAACGTTTAAGCCTTAGGTGTTATTTCTTATCGGTTATTCAAAGAACTGGTAACGTTAAGAACGATTAACGAATAACGTTTAAGCTTAAACGTTACCAGTTCTTTGAATAACTGATAAGAAATAACACTTAAGGATTAAGAACGATTAACGAATAACGTTTAAGCTTAAACGTTACCAGTTCTTTGAATAACAGATAAGAAATAACACTTAAGGCTTAAACGTTATTCGTTAATTGTTATCAACGTTACCAGTTCTTTGAATAACCGAGGAGTAATATCGGAAAATAGGCTCTGGTGGGTAAACGGGTGACCCCAGGACCCCGGTCGATATCTCAAAAGATAGGTGTCTAATAGGGCTATATCTTGAAAAATATTTCAGGGTTGCCAATTTACTTTAAGTAATCTTTTTTTTTAAGTAAAGTGTTGAACATATTGATTTTAATTACTATAAATTGAGGAGTAATACCGGAAAATAGGCTCTGGAGTCTTTATGGGTGCGTTGTATGATTTTTCTGTATTCGCTTCGTTTCGAACAGCGCCGTACGCACCGTTAGTTATTTCTTATCGGTTATTTAAAATAACTGCTAGGGTAACTGGTAACTTGGATATCGCATAACCTGTTATAACAGTTATTAACGAATAACGTGTTCCTGGTAACAGTTATCGATATATCGTCCATCACTAATATCTACGCCGCGCCCGCCATACCGCTGAGCAAAAATTTTTGTTAACCCTTTAAAACATTTTTTTTTTTTTCATCTTTTTCTACTATTTTTTTTTTGTTGTTGTTGTTCTTTTGTATGTAGAGGTATCCTTCGATATAGAAAAGAAGACAACACAAACAAAAACACAGGAAATGTTTTCCGTTTCATTAAATTAAGGAAAATTCCCGGTTTGTATGTAATTCTTCAAGTTGATTAAATATTTCATAGTTTCACACTGTTTCCTGTTTTCTTTTTGTTTCTTATTCATAGTTGTTCTTGGAGGCGCTGCTCTGCAATCATGGATGACTGCTCTGGCAGGAAGGAGGTCCTTGTCAACCTCAGTAATGATTAAAAAGTAAATTCAAAGAGTATACAAGTCTCTTCTTCTTCTTCGCTTGCTGAATAGTTAGGCATAATGAAGGGTTCTTTGCGGTTGCTGAAACAGTTTTCACTCATTGTGGATTTCTTCAGAATTTTTTTTTCAGTTTTTTTTTTTGTTTTTTTGTTTTTTAATTCAACATATTGCTTTTTCTATTTTTTTCTATTTATTTGCAGAGTTTCAGGCTGTGGTTAAATGATATTCTGTTGCGTGTGTGCTTTACGAATCAAACACACAAACATTCATCAAGGAGTTGAACTATGACACTTAATGAATACGCGCATTTTGTAAAGCGTCATTTCATAATAGAGTAGTTTTTTATTTCTTTTTTTGTTTATTTTAACGAACACCACATTTTTGTGGTGTTAAGCCTTTTGAGAAAAGTATCAATTCCTGTATTGATAGTGGCTTAGTAGAAGCTTATTTAATATGTGTTAGTTAAGGCACTAAGGGTCGTATCATCAACGTAATTAACGTTATTTTTTTTTATTTGAGAAATTTTATTCAAAAAATTCAAGGACTATTTTTTGGAATAAAATCTATAAATTTGTGGATAATTAAACGCTCATTACTTGATAGGCTCATATTTACCCAGCAACAATTAATAGTGGATAAGTATTTATGAGCGCTTGTAAGACTTGGTGGTAAGTTACATTACAGCCGAAGAAAATTTTTAGATCAATTTTTAAAGTTTTTCAAGGGCTAGAGATTTTCAGCGCTTATTTTGGAATATTCGCAAAAAAATGTAAAATGTCAAAAGGTCAATAATTTGTTAAAAAAGGTCAAATGGTCAGACATGGATTTTTTAAATACATACATACATATGTATGTAGGTACATACATAATTTTTTCAAGTTTGATTTTTGGTACACCATTTGGGGATACTCGAGCAAATAATATACCATATCTAATGACTTTGAAAAACTTAAATCATTGATTAAAATTTTTTTTATGGCTGACCAATTACTGAATAGTTGGTCTTTTTCACAATATTCTGACGTAAGATCCCACAGCCAAGTTTATGAATATTTTACTGTATCTTTTTTGGGCCGCTCTAAACCGAAACAAAAAATATCTGAACAAAATCAGAATTACTGAAACAAAAAAAAAACAGTTGCGGTTTTAAATGACCGATTTTCCCACCCAACTTGAGATTTGACTTTTTTTTCTGTCTGTGTAAATTGATAATAAAAAAATTGTTACACTTTGGCATCACTTTAAAATAAAGCTTAAAAACACTGACGTTTTTCATAATTTTTTTCTAAATTTAGATTTTCTGTTGATTAAATAATAATTCTATGAATTTGTTTAGGTATTTTTATATGTATCTTTTATATTTGTTTAAATCTAAAAATAAAAAAATACATCCATATTAATAAACGCAAGTTAAATTAAATGAAAAACATCATTAATAAAACAAAATTCTGACGTTTATTAAATACGCGTAAGCTAGTTACCAAAGAAAGTGGTATAGCGAAGGAATACGTACGTCAGTTTTTTGTTTTTGTTAATAGTTTATTGCGACCTTTAGTCCAATACGTTTCGCCAAGGCACGACAGTTGAACTAATCAGTTTGATGCTCTCGTATCCTTCTGTAAGATCCATTATTTCAGTCGATGTTTAACGACGCAAATATATTTAGCAGCAATGATAGACTGCAAATTATATTTTCCATGGGGAATTTGGCTAGATTCAGATTCCTAGAAATGTATGTACATATATACTCCCGTGGTCTTCCATTTGTATTCAATAGATTCCACTAAAACAACAACAACAAAAACAATACGTTTTCTATTGTTTTGGTTATTCTTCTGCTTCGTTTTAACATTGAAAATGTTTATAGGATCGTTTTGACAGAGTTGTGGTGTTACCAAAATGATTAAATGAAATAAATTAAATAAATTCAATAAATCATAAATGAACTCCAGCGTATAGGGGCATCACAACGAAATTTTTGGTTGGTGTTACTAAAGAAATGACCGAAATGATTGAAATGAACACATGAATTTAGAATATGAAAAATGAACTCCAGCGTATAGGGGGACAACTATCAAATTTTTTGTTGGTGTTACTAAAACAATACAAGAATGATAAAAATAAACAAACGAACACAAGCGATGAATTACAGCAGGCGTAGGCGAAGGTATACGGGGAAAAAACGAAGAAAGAAAAGTATTGTTCGTCGTCAACAGGCAAGCTTCAGTGGAGAATGGTCATGAAGTATATTCAAAAAGAAAAAAAAAAAAAACAACAACAAGGTATTCAGAAGAAGACAAATGAACAAACAAGGCAAGATTTTTGTATGTTGTATATGTGTGTATGCATCTACATAGTTATGGAGGTAGGTAGGTTGTGATTTTGTGAAAATGAAAATAATAGGTATTTATTTGTATTCCATACAGAATACAATGCGGTCTTATAAGAAAGGCCAGTGATGCAGTTGAGTGTGCAAGCAGGAGTAGAGCTTGTTTGAAATCGATATACCTATGTAATATGTAGGACAACAAAAAATATGCCAGAGCATGTTTTTTTTCTAGCAACACTATTAAGACGAGATTAGATTCGAAATCAGTTTTATAAGTTACGACTTAAATATTTCAGTAAAATGGATCATAATTGAATGGGCTCTAAATAATAAACCGTGCATGGTATTACCTAAATATTTACGTGGACTATAAATAATGAACCATATATTCAACAGACTTCAAAAAATTGAGAATATAATGTAGGTATGGTTAATAATTTAGGATCCATAACGTTAAGGTTAATTTCACTGCAATATTTAAGTCATAACTAAATTTGATTATTGGTAAGGCCCATTGTCTTTTAAGCGCCATGTTTCGTCGAAAATGCATATTTTTTGTATATTTACGTTTAACGTGCATATTTTGCCGTATTTTTGTATATTTTTCATTAAAATCATAACTTGTACAGTGTCTTCTAATAATAAAGGTCTATGGGGTAGGCATTATCCGAAATTAAATTTTGAAGTTTGTACGTACACATACCTACAGATTCACCTCACTAGTGTCAAAAATTAAATTAATCTTCGGATTTTAATCCAATTCGCACACGGCTTAAACACTAGGTATAGATAGCTTTTGAAAATTTAGAAAATATTAATCCAAAAGTAAAAAAATCATGTTCCCAGAAATTCTGACTTTTTAACATTCCTTTCGTTGAAAGGTACCAAAATTTTTGTTAGCCACGAGAGCATGCTCGTGGGACTCACTCGTGTAAATTTTGTGTTTTTATTTTTGATATGATTAATGTCTTAAATAAACCCATGTAGATGAATTTAAACTATTCACCATTATAAAAAAAATGCATGTACCTATTTCAAATAGGTTTTAATGGTTTTTAGCCCCAGCAAATTGACGTTATGTTCGACAATCCCACTTGTACACTACATATTTTTTTTTGTTTTTAGATTTAACGTGTATAGCATATACACATTAGCATAATCAATTAATCAATTAAAACCATAACTAGAATTTTGTGCTCTTTTTGTGCTATTTATGTGTGGAAGTCTCAATTTTTGTGCTAGCATAGTTTTTGTTTTATGTAAATCTATGCTACTAATATTAAGCTAGCAAAACTTCTAAACTGCTCAACATAATTAATTGAAATAAAAACTAGAATTTTGTGCTATTTGTGTGCTATTATTGTGTGGCAGTCCCGATTTTTGTAACAAAACTTCTAAACGGCCCAGCATAATCAATTGAAAGAAAAACTAAAATTTGGTGCTATTATTGTGTGGCAGTTACGATTTTTGTGCTAGCATAGTTTTGTTTTATGTTTTGCTAGCTTTATATGGGTAACATAACTTTGCATAAAAAAAAACTATGCTAACACAAAAATCAGGACATCTGCACAAAATAGCACAAAATTCTAGTTATGGTTTCAATTGATTATGCTTATGCGTATTGTATATGCTAGCTTTATAGACGTTTAGATTTATGTCGTTCTTTTTAGTGCAGTTTTTAAAAATTCATTACATAGGTATACATACCTACATAGAATATATTTTTACAAGCAATATTGAGCATATTTGTAGGGCCCTAATCATTTTTTTTTAACTTGTTAAGGGCATCCTATATATAATTGATTTTTAAAGGCATAATTATAAGCGCTTAAAACTGTCTTTAGGGCATATTTTTGATTGCCCTAATAGGTATGTGAGTTTTGATATCAGATTAAAAAAAAAACGATTTTTTTGGTTGAACAAAAAAGTATACAAATTAACAAGATTTATTTTTTGCCAAATGGAAAGTGACATTAAATACCTACACCTAGAAACTTCAAAACTTATAATGGTGTTTGAAACAGCTTATTACGTTTTAATTAATTTGTAAAGATTAGTCATGTTTTTTGTTTATCTAGCGAAATAAAGTCATTTTCAATGTCCCCATGGTTACTCTATGAGTGAAATCTGTAAATTTTTATTAATAGGAAATTTTAACTCGCGAGTTAACTCCTATTTCATGGTTAAGTAAATTTGTGGATTATAGTTAAGTATTTTTATTCAAGGATTGTAAGTGAAAACCAAACTACCCTGCCAAAATGTTCAGTTGAGAAAATTAACTTCACTAATAATAACTAATACTGTTAAGAATCAAGATTCATTATTCTGACAAATGTTCGATTTCCATTACACCCATCCAATTAAGACCAAAAACAAAAAAAATCTTAAGTCGATTTCTTCTATACATATTATAATAGTGAAGAAGCAGTCATAACGAGCAGAGTAGGACTGTTACTTTATTTTCCTTTTGATTTGTAAGTAAAAAAAAGAACTTTCAAACCAACGATTTTTTCTTTCCACCACAGCAATAATTTCATACTTTCGTTCCAATTGATTTAATCACCTTGATAAAAAGGCACCAATTTTCCTTCAATATCTTCCAACAACTCCTCTATCCAATCTGTGGCAATCTTACCATCTACGGTATGGAAAACAACATAACAATCAGCGAGTTCCCAATTCTATATATTCATAAAAAGACCTTCTGTACAAAGATCATACAACTAAGTATAGAATGTCTCTCGTATACAATCTCATGACATCTAACATTTTATTCGTGAATTATGAAATCTTCATCTATAAAAATGTGGTGACCATATTTTATTAAAAAAAAAAAAAACTGCAATCCAAAAAAACCTGCAAATGTTTATTTTTTTTTTGTTTATAGAATTTATTTTGTATCATTACAAGAGACCTTTGATTATCAATCATAGTGCATATTTAAAAATTCGTCTATTCCCTGTATAGCCTTTGGAAGGAATTTATTATTTTTTAAAATATTGGTATTTCTTAAAAAGTGGAAGAAGTTTAAAAAAAATCATTTTCGCAAATAAACTAACTTCGTATGTTTGATTGATAAAAAAATTTCTGAACTTCGAAAAATTAACATTGAAATCGACAAAATTTTATTGTAAAAAAGTTTTATTGTTGTCTGCGTATAAAATCGATTTTTTTTGTTTCGGTTAGGCTTAGGTTTAAGTATTAGAAATATTAGTTTTGATTTATGTATTTTTTTGTTAGAGTACACTTTTAATTTAATTTCTCTCCTTATAATGCTGTTGGTAAGGATTAAAAATGCTTGCATATGAAATATTTTTTTAAGGTGAAAAACACAATGGTAATTGAATCGCCTGATTTTAAGATTGCGAAAATGTTTGCAAACCTTAGGTACTGCATACCAAGTCATTGTCAGTTTAAAATGTTAGTTCTAAGGTTTTCACTTTATTTTCGCAACTGACGAAAGGCCAACTTTCAGAAATGTACAGGCATTTTTGAAAGATGATGGCCTTTCTTCAGTTGCGAGAAAATTATTAAAGTTTAGAGTATCTATTATGGTTTTGGTCACTGTCCTAAAAGTATATGTGTTTCGTCAGTTGTAAAAGACAAGGGAAAATCAATCAACAGAACTTATTTAAGAAATCTCTAAAAATAAATAAAAGAAACCACAACTTAAAAATCCAGAATGAATGGTCACACTACAGCATCAAGCCAATCCATAGAATAGAATAGAATATCCCAAAAAATTTTATAGAATTGAATTGTTACAAAAAAAATAAAATAAAAATAAAGATAACTCACCATCACGACTCATTCCTAATTTGAGGCACTTTTGCAGTCTGCAATACTGACATCGATTTCGATTAACACGATCGACGACACATTGTTTATTACGTGGACATTGATAATTCACAACAGAACTCTGAGATCGACGAAAGAAACCTTTGCAGCCTTCACATGTGATAACACCATAATGTACACCCGATGATTTATCACCACACACCTTACATGGAATTATTTCGATTTGGGCTAAAAATAAAGAAAAACAAACAAAATTATTAAGTTTGTTAGAAAATACTAAATGTCAGTTAAATGTCAAATTAATTTATATTTCTTTTTCTTGTGTGTGTGTGTGTAATTTTTTTTTTTTTTTAATTTGATTAACAAAGCAAAAGTTTAAAATTTTCCAATTTTCCCAAATGCAAATATGTATTCTCCGAAAATTTCCACACATGTTGTATTGACATTATCGATATATATATATGGAGAAGGTTGTTATATCTACAGATATGTGTAGATGTATAAAAATGTATATCTGTTCAGCTCACCTCAATTCGGTGGAGCTAAATCTAGGTAAATATTCAATTAATTCGTCTTCCACTCTTTACCATCTCTATTTCGATTAACATACTTCTTTCCATACACGGAGAGTATTTTCATCATTAAAAAAAAATCGATTTATATATGAGAAAGACAGAGAAAGGGCGGTAGTCGATATGGCAAACAAGGCCAGTTTCACTGCCGGCAAACTACCGAGGCACCATACTTTGAGGGCGCCAACAGCTTAATTTCCAAATTGACTTTCATTGTTTAAATGATTGCACTACGCACTACCTTATCAAGGATCATTGAAAAAATAATAATCATTTTATGAGAAAGATTAGGCCGAAATGAATTTTTGTTTCGGCCAAATGTATTTAGTAAGTCATAAGCTTTATTTTGGCATCGAAATTAATACTCATGGGGCCCTACCAATAATCAAATTTAGTTACGGCTTAAATAGTTCAGTAAAATGGACCATACTGGAATGGGTTCTAAATAATAAACCGAGCATGGTATCACCTAAATATTTACGTGAAATATAAATAATGAACCATATATCGAATTGACTCCAAAAAATTCAGAGTATAATGTATGGGTAATTATTTAGGATCCATAACGTTATGGGTAATTGTAGTTTTTGAAACTCAGTTTTTAAAAAATTGACAAAATAATTAATTGTAAGCCTTTGTGTATTGCTTCGGTAAAGCTTACAAAAGTTAATAAGCGAAACTCTAAGGGAGTATGTAAGAAATTGAATTGGTTCTAAAGTTTTAAGGCAAAAAACATTGATTTTGATTTTAATAGAGGGAACAAAAAACATGAGTTTTTTAATTGACTATGTTAATCTTCTATCTATAAAAATGAGTCCCTTTTTGTGTTCGTACGCGCATAACTGTAGTAAACATCATCCAATTTGGTTGGAAATTTTTTGATGGATTTGTATTGAACCAGATTAAAATACAACGGAGCCGAAAATTGGAAAATTGGACAGAAAATTAGAAAATTCTACCGAAAAAGTAGGAAAATCGTGAAAACACTTTGAAATTTCTGATATTAAATTGTGTTTGTACGCGTATAACTCGGGGATTTTTTTTTGATATGTTTTGAAACAGAATAAAACACAATGGACCCGAAAATTGAAAAATTCGTACGAAAATTAGAATATTCGACCGACGAAGTCAAAAAATCGTGAAAACATCTTGAAATTTTAAACTTTCTGAATTAGTTTTTTGTTCGTACGAGCATAACTCGGCTGAACATCATCCAAATTGGATGGAAATTTTTTGGTTGGGTTTGTATTGAACCACACAAACACACTACGGATATAAAAATTGGAAAATTAGGGCGGAAAAGATTATTGATAACAATAAATTGCATACTTTCTGAAGTGTTTTTTTTTTGTTCGAACGGTCTTTCTACATTGCCGATTGATACGAAGTGGTAGTGTAGCGATACAGAAGTTTATTGCGAGAGTATATATTTAAAATATAATAGTCAAATAATTTATACTGTTTATATGTTTTTATTTTAAAAATCTTATCGTTAATATTTTTCCATTTGATTATTTCAAATTTGTATTGATTATTTTTTTTCCTTATAAACATAAGCCAACACAGGTAATCCGGGTGTAACTCCTTCAAAAAAACACACTGAACTAAAATTTAAGAACTTTTATGTAGTAATTTAATCAATCATAGGTGGAGTGATGTTCGCCGGGTCAGCTAGTTTGTAAACTAAAAAAATGACGAATTGTTATAAATAATATTAGAAAATGCCTATGTAATTTCAAATTAATTGAAAATAGCAATATCTGTATTTGAATAATGATTTTTATAGAGACAGCTAATTACTATAATAATAATAATTCCTTTTTGCTACTCTGTATGTTACATTAACAAGTTATGGACAAACTTCCAATAAGCCTCGTTAAAGTTTCTTTTAGTTCTTTAGACATGGTATACAGAGTCTTTTAAGAAAGCCAAACAGCTTCTTCAATATCTACATTTTTGGTGTTGTTCAAATTTATACTTTACGATAATCATTTAATTTGTATGTACATTATGTAGGTACATATTTGTATTTTTATTTATAATACAGAGATATTTTATGGAATTACGTTAAAGTATTTCTTAACGATTTGATTTAGAACGAAAAGGCCTCACGATCTAACCTTGTCTAAAAACTATTTCCCACAAAAATTGGGAATTGGTTAATTTCAAAATGTTAACTTAACTATGCCTTAATAGTGGGACTTAATTCCATATGAACCAAATCTCAAATGAACTAACTCCCAAGACCCAAAGGAACTTATGCTGCGTTTTTTTAAAAGCTGAAATGAGGTAATTTTGTAAATTGCAGAAAAAGTGTTCACAATTCAAATTTTCTATTTGTTTTTTGACCCACTTCATTTTGAATGTTATTTGACTGTCTAATCGCTTTTGTTGTTTTAAATACAATGAATTTTGACATTACAATTGGGTTCCAAATACAGTCGACTCCGCTTTACTGCACTCCGCTTAACTGAATAAATCGGTTAACTGAAACAAGAAATTTATTACGGGGCTTTTTTTCAGCAGTTTCCATGCAAACTACTTCGGATAATTGAGCTTCGATGAAGTGAAAACTCCTTTTAATTGAAACAAACAATCTTGACTCAAATTAATATTTTCACCTATTCAGCTCCGCATAACTGAAACTATCACTGAACGCGGTCTGCCACCAAATTTTCAATGGAAGACACCTCTTCAATTTTAAATGTCAAAATGTTTCTTATTTATTCATTCTCGTACTTTCTGTAAAGGCGCGTTCGCGTTAGTGACGCTTACGTATACGCCTACAAGCTTTACGAACGCGTCGACATAACAGACGACTTGAAGAGAACCTGAAAATCAAAATGAACCTACATAACTGTAATTTCGAATTCCTTTCAACAAACTATTCCATTATTTTTTAAACAAAATCGATTTTTTTCTTTCAATAATAGAAATTTGTCCAGAAAACCCGATTTTTTCTTCTAAATAAATCGATTTTTTTGTTGAAAGGAATTCGAACATTAGTTTAACTGTCAAAACGCACGCTAAAGTTGATTTTTTTCAACTTTAACGTTGAGGTAGCTTATGTTACGTTGGTTTGTGTACATGCTAATAGGTGCTAAATCGTAACATAATACCCAACGCGTCATTGTAAACAATTTGCTTAACTGGCTGAACAGAATGGTGACGCAGACGGAACCGGAGACGGAGCCGGAATAGCTGTCAAAATATTGAATACACGCAAATTCAATGTTGCGAACACAACGGAACGTAGACGCACACGGAACTGCAGACGCAGACGCAGAGTTCACCAACTTTTAACTTTTCACGTACGGCACTTTTGACGTTTCAATTTGTATGAAGAAAAAAAACAACTTTTTGGGTCGGAAAAAAATATTGTGGTTATTTGTATCGCGAAAAAAATTATTTATTAAAAGGAAAATTATTGGAAACAAAAAATGTGAACTCTGAGCTTGTACACAATAATATTCTTTTGTTTTTCTTCAAAATACTTTCAAAGCTGTACAGCTCCATTGTGGACATGTAAAAAAAATGACGTACGATACTTTTTGAAAGCTCTTCCAGTTCCGTCTGCGGCTTCAGTTCCGTCATTCTATTCTGTTCAGCCAGTAAATTGCTATGTGTGAGCTTTCGCGTTGAAAGAAAAATCTGTCAAAGCGACGCCCAACGCGGCATTGGAAATCAGCCTTAATTCCTAACCGGTTGTTGATTTTATATTTTTGTTTAGTTTTTGGCTTAGACGTTCTCAAAAAAAATGACGGCAGAAAATCAATGGCTGATGCAATCATATTGTGGATAATAAATTAATTTTATGATTGCAGGCAAATAAATCAAGCAAGAAATGCACAAGTTTATCCTCAAAAACAAGCAAAACATTTTTTTTTAAACTCCGCTTATGTGAAACTAGTTTATCAGTTATCCGGATAACTTCGGATAACTGATAAACAAGCAAAACATTTTTTTTTTAAACTCCGCTTATGTGAAACTAGTTTATCAGTTATCCGGATAACTTCGGATAACTTCGGATAACTGATAAACTAGTTTCACATAAGCGGAGTTTAAAAAAAAAATGTTTTGCTTGTTTTTGAGGATAAACTTGTGCATTTCTTGCTTGATTTATTTGCCTGCAATCATAAAATTAATTTATTATCCACAGTATGATTGCATCAGTCATTGATTTTCTGCCGACATTTTTTTTGAGAACTTCTAAGCCAAAAATTAAACCAAAAAACAGTTATAAAATGAGAACTCCGTTTAACTGAAACAAATTTTCTGTAATTTAGTGTTCCAGTTAAGCGGAGCCGACTGTAACATGTAGTGGGCCGTTGCAAACCTATTGGTCTGTTAAATTTTGTGTTATTGGAAATTAATTTATAAAACTGAGTTATTATGTTTTTTACTTTAAAATGCAAACCACACACATTCCCTTTGTATCCACGCTTGAATACGTTTGACCCAGTCATACATTTTATTTTAATTGCAAAAACTTTGTCTATGATTAAAAACAAAAAACTCAACTTGTAAATTGCCCAAAAAAATTAAACATTATGCATTTAAAAAAATGAAACATTACGCATTTAAACGTATTTCACTTTCAATATTTACAGCAATATTTTTCACATCAACATTGGGCGCAACATCATGTCCAACCGGCCCTGTTTATTGTAAACATCATTTTAAAAGGAAGCTCTTTAAAGACGACAACGACGACTACCTAAAAAAAAAACCCACAAAAACAGTTTCCATCTGTATAAAAGCAAACAAAAAACCGTTTGCTAATACCTACTCATCTTCTGTTCTCTAAGTCTATGACACATATCAAGAGCAAAAAGGTTATCGACATCGAATTCAACTCCTATAAACTCCAAAAAGATGCCCTTTATTGTGTCAACTGGGTTAATTTCTCAAAACACGAACTTATAAGGACGCACGATTTCTGCCTTAAAATTCATTGACCTAGGAAGCTAATTAATGTCCTCGGAAATATTCTTATTAGCCATATAAAATGAGTTAACCTAAACTATACGACTTGTCGTTTGTTCGCATGGATCGTTAAAAAAGCCGCCCAAGAGGAACCCAAAAGAATAAAAATGTTTCCGATAAATAAAAATATTTCATTTCTAGGATTTGCTTTAAGCTTTCGCTATCTTAAAATCAAATGTTTACAAATTCATCATCACGACTCACTCGGTGTATTGACCTTAATAACCCCCATTTTGAATGTACAACAACGCCTCCTATATACGTCACTGTTGTACTAGATGACTTCGGTGTAAGGGTGTTGTACTGTATATTCGAAATTGCCGCGTGTGTGACTGTCAAAAAATCCCACAGAATAGGCTCGATTTGTTTTTTTTTTTTTGGCAAAAGGTTAATGGACTTTTCTTTTCGAAGGCATGATGGTGGCGGAATTTTCTCATTCACAGAATTTAGCATGAAAGTTCATTAGCCTTCTGACGTGCAGAGGGTGCTGAGAGGATAAAGGGGGTCGTAATATTTGAAACCCAAGAAGTTAAATGTATTTAAATGAAATCAAAATTCGTGAATATCTAACGAAAATATAGGCAACGACGATGATGATGAAGTTTTCTAAGTGCGTTGTTGTAGGTGTTCTAGCTTTTTATACCTGATGCTAGAATTTATTTATTTATTTGTATATTTTGTATCTTTGAAGTGAATGAACTCGAGTGCTGATGACTGATGACAAATTGTTGTTCGATGATTGAATTGTTATAATCAGCTCGGCTATATGGATTTGGATTTTGTGTATATTTTTGCTGAATTTGTAATTCATAAGTGGGTAGGAGCTGATGAAGATTGTTGGAAATGACGAAATACATTTTTTTGTTTGTACTTATATTTGGTTTTGATAAATGATTCATGGATTTAAATCGATGATATAGATTTTGGTGCTGAAAAGTTGAGATAACGAAGATGCTTTATAATTACATCATAATAAAAAGAGATAAATTACTTACTTACACAGATTTAGAAAGAATAATATTTCATTATAAATGGTTGTCACAGAAATTAAGAGAAAATTATTATTCAAGAATGTGATACAGATAATTTTATCCACTTTATATGTTTTAAGGGAAATTAAATCGACTTTATTTCGTATTATCGGGTAAAAAATAGCTTTGGTCAGAGATTTACCGAATATCATGTCTGGAATAAATCATAGAACATCATCAGTGCATTGACAACACACTTTATTTATAATTCATAGGGTTTTTGGGCGGAGTTAGGAATTTTCTTAAAAACTAATGAAAAAAAAAGTTAGAAAAAAGTTGGTAGGTATTTCCATCTGGTAAAATAGTTTACAGACAGATTAATTTTAGTAAAAAAGCAAGTACCTACTAAGAAAAAGACTTCAGGGGCTCTATATTATCTTAGGCCAATTCGGAGATGCAAACGAAGAGAAAAAGTGGAATGTTTAAGATTTTTTTTAATTTAAAATTTTGAAATGCCAAAGCTATCGCTTGTTTATTAAAATCGGTTATGAAATATTTAAAAATAAAAAAAAAAAATAGTTCTACAAGAGCTAGGTACCTACTGTGCATAATGCCTTAATGTTAATTTTTTACCTTTAAATCGTAGATCGTACTAAATGTTTGTAAACAGAAAATTTTAATTAAAATCATAGGAGTTGTTTTCTAAAAAAATAAGATTTCCTTTAACGTTTTTAAAAGCCATATAGAAACAACCGTAGTTGCCCGTGGCGTAATGGTTAGTGCGTTAGACTGTCATGCCAGAGGTCTGGAGTTCAATACCAGCCGCTTCCACCTTAAGTTTTTTTTTCGGAGCTACTACCTCTTGCGAGGAAGCGACAAATCCTCCAAGAGTATCTCTGTCATAGAAAAGTGCCGCTCACCTTAGCAGTTCGGATTCGGCAATAAACTGTAGGTCCCCTCCATTCCTGCAGACACGCACACAGGAATGGTTCAGAGTTGTAAGTCACTAGGCCCTGGTTCTTCATGAGCCGTTTTAGCCACCAAATTTATTTATTTATAGAAACAACCATTAATTTTAACTAAAATAAGAATAATTTTTTATTAAAAATCGGATAGATAATTTAAAAAAAAGTCCCTGCTATTTAGCAAAAATCAAAAAACTTTTTTTTCGAAATATAGTGAGTTTTCCAAAAAAAAATTAAAACTACATAATGTATGAATTTAAAAAAAAAAATTTCTCTGAAAAATTTGATATCTATATCTACACTGATATTTAATTTTTTTTCAAGGCTGTACATATAAAATTTGATCAAAATCAGTTGGTTCGTTTTTGAGTAAAGAAAAAAAATACAAACTTAGTTCTATATGAGGTGCCATCAATAACCATTTTGAAGACTTGTTTCATCAAAAAAAAAAATCTTTGGAATCAATATTAATATGATGGTGCGAAAGCTTTGCAGCCTACACTGCGCGTGTGTTATCACACAAAAAACTCTTTCAATTAATTCTAATTTAATTCTTGACCAGCGTCAAATCTTTCATACAATCTCCCTCGTTATATATGTTCAACGAATTGTTGACTTATGAAAAGATTATGGAGAAAAAAGAAAGAACCCGAATGAACAACAATAAACTTGTGTGTGGCTAGTAAAAATGCTAGTTGATTCAAATGCATTCGTCAAACAATAAAACCTGCACTCGATCGACATGATCACGTGACCTTCAGTAGCGCAGTGCACTTGGCCCGGAGACGCTAGGTTCGAAGTTCGAACCTCAGTGGGGCAAATGATTTTTTCGAATAAAATTGAACATATAAATAGACTAAGCACTACTAAAGGAGTCTGATAATAGGCCTAGCTATAACTCCAGCCTATAAAACTTGATGGTAGCTCACTCAAGTTGTTGTTCTTTCATTCAAACCTTCAATCTTTGGAATCGTTTTTGAAACAAATAAGATTTACCAAAAATGCAAAAAAAAAAAAAAAACAGAAGGTAGCTTTATTTTTGATTTTAGAAAGGGAGACAAAAAATATTGCGGGGCTGATTTTCAAAAATGCTGGGTGTGTACCAACTTTAAAACAAAAAATATACCATCCTTTTAAGGCTGTCAGACGGATAGAATTAAGAGATCCAATTTTTTCGTCTTCGCATACATCGGAATTTTATTTAAATCCCGAGTTCTCTTCTTTTTACGAATTCATAACTCTCATATATACATTTACTGCCTTATTCATAAACAAAAAATGGTTATTTCAGCTCTCGTGTTCAGGGAAACTACACCATGGAATAACAATTTTCCGGACTCAAATGGAGCAGTAAGCAATTGCCTTTATTTTGAGTCCGGAAAATTCTTATTCTATGGTGTAGTTTCCCTGAACACGAGAGCTGAAATAACCAATTTTTGTTTGTGAATAAGGCAGTTACTGTAGATAGATAGATGAGTATCTCAGCTAAATATTTCAAAAAATTGTCAGTTCACATTAAATGAAAATAGGTACGTCTTTTAAGACGTTTCAAATAAAATTCCTAATTTTTACTTAATTTTGAAACTTTCTCATCGAAATATATAAATAACATCAAATTCAAAAAATAGCAATACAAAAACAATATGTATGTATTTCCTCAATTAAAAATTAAGATCATAAAATAGAATATCGTAACTAGATGTAACGCAAGGTTAATTACTTTATGATATACCAATAATAATAATTATTAACCTAATCATTAGGATATTTGTTGCTCCTGTTCAAAGTTGCCACGAACAAATTAAATAGCGGGTGTCTGACCTAAATCAAAATAAGAGGGATATCAATCATTTCTGGATATTCATATTCATTAAACTAGATCTGCAAAAAAGTCTCATTAAATAAAACAAGTGAAATATATATGTCAAAAAATGTTATTAATTTCTTGACAGCTCTCAAGTCCCTGCACAATTTCTCTCACAAATTTAATTTTAAACGTCAATTGTAACTCATTTTAAGTCATCATTATTATGTCCTACAGGAATCTTTTTACTATCTATTTCGCATCATACATATGTACATATATCTACAAACATACAATACGTAAAAGAAGTCCTTACTTAAAAATAGTAAACTAAAAAAAAAATATATCCTCCAAAAATGTTCTTCGGGGAAAATTAAATCATTTTTACAAATTTCAGACCCAGACCAAAAGACTATCCTTGTATATATGCATCTGCATAGCGTATATTCTCGCTTAACACCCTCTACCCTGTTCTCTCCTTGTCTTCAACATTCCATTTGCATTGCGGATTGCACAGAAAAACACTCAGCTGCGCTCTTATTTTAATTCAATTTTCCTTCTGGCAAAAGAGCAAAATGTTTCAATTGAATGTAGAGCAGCGGATTTACATTATGTAATTGTGGCAGAATGCAGTATATAAAATAAAATTGTGTCCGGCAACAACAGCAACAACAACAGTAAAAAAACAAGAAAATAACATTTTGTGCAATATATAGTTTAGTAGTTGCGTTGTGTTTTGTTGGTCTTGTTTTGTTTGTGTTTTGTGTGTTGGACTAGTGAACTAGCAATTCCGAATTTTCTCAGTCTCCTCACACTGTAATTCATGTTCGCATAGGTCATGTCATTATGATGCTGCTATTCGCATATAGGTACATTTATACAGTCCAATACATTTGGTTAGGTCCTCTTCAAAAAGAGTTTTTGTTTTTTTGTTGGGGCTACAAACACTATATGTAGATAGTTTTGCAGCTAAAAAAAACTGATTTCAAAAGAAAGGGAAATCAATATGAATTTTACCTAATAGCACTTTAAGTTTATTTTTAAAATGTTTTAAAAAAAAAAGCTTTTTATCTCTAACCAAACCCAAAAATGACTTAAAATAAGCAAACAAAAATCTTATTCACCTGAAACAAACAGGACATGAAAAATTAATTTTATGTACTATGTTCACTGTTCAGTGCTGCATACTCAAAAAAAATTTTATTTTTGTAAGAAACAAAAATAATATTTTTGACTATAAGAAAAATGTTTGTTCGAAATATTTTAGATAATGTTAAAAAACCGCTTGTTACCAAGTTTTATGAAAATCAAACCAAAATTTTTAAACTTTTTTTAAAAATCCAAAAAAGCATTTTGGTATACAATACTATTTAAATTTGTCAGAACATTCTTCATAAAAAAAATTATCAGACAGACAGATAATTTTTTTTATGACAGACAGACAGACAGACGGACGGACGGAATTGCGGGACCCACTTTTTTTGTCTTCCCTATCATCGTAACGTCAAATTTGAACAAAATCTCGAGCTCGATTTTTTTTCGAATCCAAAACTTGCCATAAACATAGTACCAATTTATCGCAAGTAAAAATCAAACACAAAATTAATTTCTTTTATTATCTACTTTTGACTGTATTAACATTTATTCGTTAAACATTATTGAACCAGTAAAAAACATCTTTTATATAAAAGTTTCTACATAAAAAAATAAATAAATTTGATGGCACAACAGCTCATGAAGAACTAGGGCCTAGTGACTTACAACTCTCAACCATTCCTGTGTGCGTGTCTGCAGGAATGGAGGGGACCTACAGTTTATTGCCGAATCCGAACGGCTAACGAGCGGCACTTTTCTGTGACAGAAGATCCCCAGCCTCGCCACCTATTTATTTAAAAGAAAAAACGGCTACTGCCTCTTGCGATGAATTGACAAATCCTCCAAAACGGCTACTGCCTCTTGCGATGAATTGACAAATCCTCCAAGAGGCAGTAGCCGTTTTTTCTTTTAAATAAATAGGTGGCGAGGCTGGGGATCGAACCTTAGACCTCCTGCATGACAGTCCATTGCACTAACCATCACGCCACGGCTACTACAAAAAAGTTTCTACATTATAGTTTTCAAATACAAGAAGAAGTTCCGTAAATTATCAACAAATTTGAGTTTGTGTCAATTTTAACGCCATTTTAATTTTGGAGCAATTTTCATAAAATGTTTTCCAAAGTCAATTTACATATTTTATGTAAAGTAATAGAAAAAAAAGACGTGCCAATGGCAACGCTGACTCGTCGTGAGCATGTCGCATTAAACTGTCAATGTTCCAAAACGTGTTAGTTATTATTATTGAGTTTGATCCAATTTAAAAATGTTTATGTTCAGCGCCATCTGTAGGAAAACTAGAAAGCTATTGATAACCATGCACTTCAGTGACTTTATTTCATAAAAAAAAATATGCATACTACGTGAATATCTTCTTATTTAGCAAACTATATATATTGTGTAAGTTTCAGCTCAATCTGATAAGCTTAAAAGTTCTTAGAGGATAGACGAACAGCTTTTTTTTTCATTTTTGGAAATTATTTTATAAATAGCAGTGGGATCTAAGAACAAAGGCTGAGTTCCAAAATTCATCAGATGCGCATTTACTGCGCAGTTTGCGCATCCAAAATCTTTCTAGCTGCTTCGATTAAATTTTTTTTTTTTGCATTCCGAAACGGCAGACTTATGTATGTAATGTAATATTTTCACAAAGCATCAAGTTTTCGTTGCTGATGCGTATGAAAAATGAAGGCATTACTTCCGCATTAAAACATATCCTACATTTTGGAACTCAGCCAAAACTCTATAAACACTGTAAAAAATAAACTTGATAATCTAATCTTTTATAACAATCAATATTAATTCTTAAAATTAAAAAAAAAATGTTTAAAATTAGGTACTCAATCAACTGCACCGCACTGTACCCACCCCATAATTATAGCTAACGTCCCGTTCAGAAAAAATAAAAAGAAAACAACAAAATTTGACAAACCAAATGACAATAAAAGGAACAGCAATCATTCCAAAAGAATAATATTCTAGTGCGCACAGTCAAAATAGAGGTAACTATATACGAGTACCTACAGCTACACTGAAAATTTTATCAGATTAACTGTGCGAAAGTCCGCTTGATTGGATTTGTTGGCAGCAAAATGACAATTGCGGGAAAATGCACATCGTAAAAACAAAAACACGACGACAACAACGACAACGCAACGGAAATTTCCGGTAATATTATTTTAGAATTAACAATGGGAAAATGCTTGCTCCATCAAAATTGTTAGGTATATAGATTTCGACAGAAATTTTTATCAGAATTAAGATGTTGTCATTTTGTTTGTGTGATTATTGTGTCTTTGTTTCTTTAATAGCTATATATACAAATTTCAATGACAGAGACCATAATCGGAAATCTAAATTATTTTGGAACTAAGAATGACATGATATCTCTCATTCCATAGAAAAATTTTCAGGTTAAAACCGATATCAATGAATTTATTGCAAATTTGGTTTCACTATTATGTAAAATGCTGGAAAAAAACCTATTATTCGTGTCTTATGTTATAAAACAATTTATTTTGGTATCTTTTAAATTGCAGTGCAGATATTTGGAATTCTAACAATAACGATAAAATTGAATTGACTTCGGTAAATTCTTTCAAGAGCGATGAAGGTTGAGTCAACACTCAACAGCTTTAATCCCAAACTATCAAATTTAACCCCAAATAGATTGATTTATCAAACATTCTTTATGTTCATATGAAATATTTCAATAGTTTATCTGGGAGTCTATTCACCCCGTATCGATGCAACAATCAACATGCAGTCAGTAGTAGGGTTGCCAGATTTTTTTCGCAGCTCGGCGGGACAAAAGACAAAAATATAGAAAAATACCGGGATTTCAATTTTTTTCCCGGGACAAAATAAAAACTCATTATATTAAAATTAATAAATTATTTTATATAAAAAATATTGACTGCCTTATTTATAAACAAAAAATGGTTATTTTAGCTCTTGTGTTCAGGGTAACTACACCATGGAATAGGAATTGTTCGGACTCAAACTAAAGGCAATTTCTTACTGTTCTATTTGACTACGGAAAATGTTTCATAGGTACAAATTTGGTTAGTCCTGGTGCGATTCGAATAAAATTTCGATTTAAAATTTTATCCGAGATTTAATTTCGAAGTTCCCGTGTACAACTCATTAGAGTCAAAGATTAAACTCCGGACAAAATTTAGCTCGATTTAAATCCAATTGATACATAGCCTTACTAAATTCGCACTGCGAAACAAATCTTATCTTCCTTACCATAAAATAAGAAGAAAGAAGTAACTTTTGACAGCCGTCAAAGTTATAAAGTAAGCATTTTTAATTCGGCAACAAGCAGGACTAAAATTGGAAGAAATTGGCAGTTTTGGGAACCAAACGAATGTTAATAATTCTTCTAATTTGAAGTAACAGCTGTCAAGTTGCCAGAATGACATTCTACTTAAAGTTAAATCTATATCACAGCGCAGTTATTCTTTTGAAAAACGTAAAAATGTAAAGATGTTTTTGCAATGAATTCTGGTTTAAACCCGGAAAAAAAGCTGCCCCGCCGGGACTGTTAAATTTATGTGCGAAATCCGGGACGTCCCGGGCAAACTCTTATAGACTCTTATAGTCTCGGAGGAAGCGTATTGTTTCCCATTATGATGGTTAGACGTCAGGACAACCATCGAATATTTCTTCAACGTTCAAATAGCAAAATTCAACGTTCTTAATAGCAAAATTCTCTTCTTTGAGTGTCAAGATGACGAAGAAATATTCACCGATTGAAAAAATATAAGGTGGATAACTTGCAGTTAATTAGTCATTAATTAGTTTTGATAATTTTAAGTTTTTTGTCCAATTTTTCTGTTTTTTTTTTTTTTTGAGTTATTTTTTTTTTTTATTAATTTCATGTAAAGTTTGCAAAGCACCCCTTAAACAGGGGTTAAAACTCATAAAAACGAACAGTCTTATTAGCAAACCCTTTTCAAAGTATGTCTAACTTTAGACTACTGTCTAACTCCTATATTTTACTTATAAACATTTCCATCGACTGTCTAACTTAAACACCGAAATTAGTTGTGAAATGAAAAGTTACGTTAAAATGAATGAAATAATGTTCTTTGAACATATCCAAAAGCTGTCACAAATTCAGTCGAGAATGAATGATTCCAGGGATGTCACTGGTAATATGAGGTGGATTCAGACAACTGCTGTTTGACTTTTTAGGCAGTGGCTAACTGGGCAACTGTCCAAGAGTATTATAAGGAAATCTAATAAATACGAATGGAAATGTTTATTGCTTAATAATTTGTCGTTACTTGATACAGTCGTGTTTATTTAAATACAATCTAACTTCAATAAATAAATACAAAAATTTAGTGGCACAGCAGCTCATGAAGAATCAGGGCCTAGTGACTTGCAACTCTCTACCATTCTTGTGTGCGTGTCTTCATGAATGGGAGAGACCTACAGTTTCTTGCGGAACTTTTTTATGAGAAAAGATACTCTTTGAGGATTTGTCACTTCCTCGCAAGAAGAGTAGCTCTGAAACAATTTTTTTTAATATTTAGGTGGAATCGGGGGGTAATCCAGCCCAACCATATAGCATGGCAGTCCAACGCACTAACCATTACACAACGGGCTACTACAATCGAACATAGGCAATTGAAATAAATTTTCAGAATTTCTTATATCCGTGTTGTACTGTATACAAGTTTTTCAAATAATGGTGAATAATGTTATAATTTAAAAAAAAGTCATCATCTATTCTGATTATAAACATTGCAATAAGAAAAGACAAACCTATCAACCGTTTCGATTTATACAAAACAATCATTTCAACATTACCTCTCAGACTATATTAAAAAATACCAAAAAAGCACAATACCTACAGGAAGCCTTGTGAAATTATACAATGGTTTGAATAAATTATTCAGGTGCAGTTTTGTTTTTAGTTAAAATATTTTATTTATGCTGGTATTAAACAATTAATGTTTTAAAGAAGTGTGGGGAAAGGTGTGGTTAAAGGTTGTTTTCTAATGTTGAAAAAAAAAACTAATAAAGTAAACGATGCAAAAAACAAAAAGAGCCCGCATCTTTAACTAACAAGCTTGGAAATATACAATTTGAAACAGATCAGAAACAAATCATTTACAGTATAGTTTACGGATATAGGAAACACTCATATAAGAAAAAATCGCTTAAATAAAATGAAATCGAAATCACTAGGCCTGTATTACGAATTACGAAACGAATGGCAAAACAAACGATACCAAAAAAAAAAAAAACGAAACGAAAACGAAAATAGACCGATTATGATTTACGTAAATGGATGCATGAACATATTGCAAAATTAAATCAAAAATCTATTTTTTTAAATAAATATGCGAGAGATATCTAATAAGCCTAAGTCAGAAGTGTCAAAACTATAAAATACGACAGCCAAAAGCAGTCGTAAAAATAAACGAGTATCGTTTTAAAAAAAAACGAATATCGTAATATGTAATCGCATCTTAACGATAACGAGGGATTTTGAACGATTATCGTAATTCGTAATACGGGCGTAATATCCGTTAAGAAAAACTCGGTTATATAAGAAAAAAAAAAATCTTGAATTTTTATAATTTCTTATATTAATGTTTTACTATACCCAATATTTTATTTTGTTATTTTAATTTTATTTTCTGGGTCAAATTTGGCAAAAATATAATCAAAATTCTATACAAACGAAGTCGAATATGATTAATTATAGCTGATAGAAGCTTCTACAGTAAAATGTTAGACCTCAATGTTAGAACACAAAACAAATGACGTCAATATAAATAATATAAACTATAAAATACACATTTTCATACTGTTTATATTTTTGTAGTTACGCACACGTTCTATAAAACATTGAAAATTACTTAAAAGACCTAATTCTTATAAATCCAAATAATTCGGTATACCCTGCTCCAGTTTAAGAACACACCTCTAGTCTCAATAATTTTCTGTGTCATCTGTCAAATTATTAACAAAAAAAAATTAAAACAAATAACAAATAACAACTTCAAAAACATAATTTGATTTTCTCAATAAGCCGCTAAAACCAAAAAAAAAAAAAAAACATAATCTATGCCAAGACTGTTTAAGCATGTGTTTCGCATATTGAGGTTAAATGTCTAATTGATATTTTGGCACTTTTGCCGATTTTCCGTAACAAAATGAAAAATAAAAAAAAACAAGTACCTACCTACGCACATGAATCATATAAAATGGGGTCAGCAAGGCGTTAAAACATAAAAAATAAAACAAATAAAACAATTCCGTTACTCAAGTAGAAGGAAAATTAAAAGTACCTTAACCAGTTATGACTAATCAATACCACTCCTAATCCACTTAGAACAAAAAAAAAACTAACAAACACACTATATAACTCATTAATGCTATTTAAAATATTTTATCAGCTATAGAACGCGCGCGTCAAGAACTCATTCAAGTCAGTCATTTCTAGTAAGTCGCGCATATCGTCAACTATAGAAAATACACATAATATAAACAACAAAAGTGAAAGCATTTGAAAACCGAAAGTTGAATGCACTCGAGTTAGTTTTAAAGTAAACATCGCAACTGAATCGCACTCTGCGACAACACTTCTCTTATCGTCTTATCATGACTTGAAAATAAATAAAATTAGAAAAATAAAAATGTATATGCACTAGAAAACTACATAAATGTATTTGTACATATACATATACACATTTTATTATTCGTAAGTTTGTATTTCTTATAAGCAAGAAAATATATTTTTTAATGGAACCATCAGAACACATTCAAATCGGGTCTAGGTTTGCGTGTCCTGTTGGATTTTTGCATGTTCCACAACCTTGTTGACCTTATTTTATGCAAAACTTTTCTTATTGGCATACCTATGAACCTTCAAAGTCAATGACTTTGAGGAAATAAAGTAAAACTTATGACTTAATCAGTGGGACATTGGAACCGATAGCTTTGAAACAGAAATTAAATCAGAAATCCATCTTCTTTTTTTTTTAAAGAAAACTTAATACATATTTAATAATTAGTCATATTATATGTACGAGCTTCTGACATTACAAAGTTTGTAACAGGATGCGTTTCTCAGTACTCAGAAGTCTGAAGCATTAGTAAAATAAATAACGTACTTTTCCGCAGAATTTGTCAGCAATTTTGGGACTTTTACTTTTTAAATGGATTTATTTAAATTCTGCCATGGTTGAAGAGAAAGACTGTGTGTGTAGACGAAAAATATTCAGCTTAAAATTTAATATTTCATGCCTCATGTTTGACTACTGTCCGTCTGTAGGAAGAGTGCCCCAACAAAATTAGTTTTACCTTGTTCTGACTTCAAAAAAATGTCGAAAACGGAAAGTTGTAGTTCTCAAAGAAGATTTATTTTAATGACACAGAAAAATATCCCACTCCCTTCTTCTTACAAACACACAAACCTTCCATCCCTACAGATATTAAGGCACCATTTTCGATTTTAGAAAAGAAAGTTAATTTTGAGAATTTTGCTGCGCATTTGTAACAGCAGAGAGTCAGAAATATGAAAAAATTTAAGTTGAAGACTTTTTGCCTTCAGACTTTTTCTTTATCAATGGAAATTGAATTGGAGGGGGGGGGGGGGGGGGGGTATCACGTTCGTAAGCGAGACCGGGAATTTCCGCTTATGTTCCTACTGCTAATAAGAGAGTGCGCGCTAGTACTCGTAATCAGGCTTGCCAGATTGGACTATTCATCGGAAATTGGGCTATCTTTTTCCAAAATTGCCGACAAACATTTCAGTATGACAGCCCAATCATAATAATCTTGGGCTATATTTTTTAATACAAAAAAATCATATAAATAAAACACTTTTCTCCCTCTAAACATACCCTTAAAGATAATTCCCTTGGAGATAATTGCAAAAAGCAAGAAAACCCTGAAAAATATTCCAAATTTGGAGGAACAATGGAATAAGCTCCCTCAATTTGATTGGAGTTCGTTTTTTCCCTCCAAATTTGCAAACAAATTTGGAAGAATTTTTAACTGAATTGGCTCTTAACCTCAAAAATATTTCGGATAAATTATAGTTTTCGGGTATTTAGCGTATTTCGTAATACAATTGTTAACTTTGCATAACCAAGAAATCGATTAACTATACAGCATCGCTCGATTAAATTATTCGTTTTGCGTATTAATGCTACGGTTTAAAAAATTTGCTGTTAACAATTTTTCACCCTTAAAAGAAATGATAAGTAAATTGAACTAAACAATTTACCATTGTTATAACAATGACCACGAGGATGACAATGACAATAATTTTGATGAGGATATCACATTTATAGACTGATTTTCAGCAGTTAATCTGATAATATTGTTAACTCTTCTTTTTCTTATGAACTAATTTATTTTATTTTTCGTTATTTGTTCAAAAAAAATTATTTTATTTTTTGTTAATAAAAATGTATTTTATTATTCGCTGTTTTTTTTCAAATAAAAACAAATTGTGATTGAAGTTATCAGAAATGTTTTTTTTTTTTTATTGATATTGGGCTCTTATTTGGGCTACTTTTTCGGCTCCGATTTTGGGATACAAAATTTTTTAAATTGGGCTAGGAACTAGTTGAAGACATAGACACCCTGTTCGTAATCTACGTGCTCTCAAAACAAACTTCCGTACAAAATATGTATCGAACTAATGTGAACAATCGTTCAAAATTTCCTTACCAGAACAAGCTAGCGTGGGCTTTAGACTTTGAAGAATTTTAAAATGCTGCCCCTTTAATCGGATGCTTTACATTTTTATAACAAACATTTTTGGAGGTAATGTTGCCTTTTTCCTTTTGACATTCCGTCTACAATTTTTATTGCAGAAATAATTTTTGAATAGACAATTTCGAACAGAAAAGTCGAAAAATAGTGAAAACCCAAAATTGCATACTTTTAGGAGGACTAAAGTTCGCTGTGACAGCTAATTTACTGTGGCTTGTGGGTCTCAAAATTCTGTCTTCCTGTTCGTGCCTACAGCCCAAGATATTAGACCAATTTTTTATTTAAACTATAGATGTTTTATAAAATGTTTTTGAAGAATAAAAGTTACAGTTATACAAAATTATTTATTTTAAACAAAAACCTTATTATTTCTCAAAACGTGTTTAAACAAAGAAGAAAACTTTTCAATTTTTCATTTCAATAATTTTCTCTTTGCAAATTTTCGAAACGGTGCAACGAAATATGCAAAGTAAAAGTGAACAAAATTTTGGTGAAGTAGGCCCCAGTTTCTACAACTTACATAAAAAAACGTGTGTAGGGTTGCTCACAAAGTATTATCCAATGAACGCTTTAGTAAACTAACATTAAATTGAATATAAACATTCATATAATAGTTATGATTTTGACTTAGTAATTTAACTTAAAAATTAGAGTCAGCAGTCGATTTTATTATTTTGACTTTTTAGTTAACGAACGAATTCAATTGACGTGCATTTAATTTATTGCAGTATTTCTTGACTGTTTGCAGTCTTTAATTCAATCAAGAGTCAACTTTAAATCTTATTCTTTGTGAATTTTGAATGCAGTGAAATTACTTCTTGACTAAATTTACTGGAAACTGTCAAAAAGTACTTTTGCCAATTGACAACTTTAGCTAGCTTCCAAGTCAGAATATTAAAAATGACTTCTGACTGTAATTTTAAGTTAAAATCGCATTTAATAGTCTCTAAAGTGAATTGGCTGCAATCACTAACTTACTGCAGTCATCACTAAGTATGCCGTTATAAGTTATATCATCAAGAACGATTTATTAATTTAATATTGGTCTTTAGAATGTGATACATATTTATTTTCCAACGCATTATTTCGAATTTATTTCAATTTAGTCAGATAAACACCCCACTATATCACTCCGGTATAATTTTTGCCAGGTATGCGGAAAAAAACTGAAGAATATACAACTCATAAAATGCATCATTCAAGGAAGATGCGATTGGAATCTGTTATCGTAAAGGCAACAAAACTCACTCAATTACGAGAAAGATCAATATTTATACGATCTCCCCGCACGCAGCTTACCTACTTGTATTTTTAAAGATACAAAAATTATCTCTGGTAAATGCAAATAAATTACTAGGAAAAAATGTTAAACAGCATTGTAAAAAAAAAATTGAGACTAAATCAACACACACGTTTCCCGATACGGCTTTATACAGAAAAAAAACAATTACATACATACATAATTCATATTATATGATGATGCTACTTCTTCTGACCGCGAGTTCAATATACCAACCACCTCCCCCATTCAGAGAACGAACGCTCAGGGTGCGCAACACTCGAGTATCTCATAGAAGAAACCAAGTGTACGTCGTCGTCGTCGTTGGTCGTTGTATTCAACATCGACGTCGACGTCGTATCTCGCGTTGTCTGATCGAGTTCTTGAGAATGTGTAAACGATCATGCGAAATGTGGTTCAAAAAGTCAATAACCTGACGATTGTGTATACGGCTATACTGCGGAATGATGCCTCCTCTTCAAGCCCCAACAACCTGGTAATTGTACTGACGACGGTCGGGGGTTGTGGAAGAGTTAAAAAAAAAAAAAAAACTTTGCACGATTGCGCGCGCAAAAAAAAATAAGCAAACTATGAAGTAATCACATTAATCAAGATGTCAAAAAGAGAAAATAATTTTACCTCCTAGACTAGAAACTTTTCTCTTATATTTCTCGATGTGTATAGGAGAAATTTAGGTCTAGAAGAAAATACTAACACAAAATACTCACCGAAGAGAACACAATTAATTTGTCTCTTCAAAATCAAAGATTATTTTATGTTTTTTTTTTTTTTCTCTAGGGGAGAGATATTTGAGTGGGTAGCGATCTTTAGCAGGAGATCGAAAACTTTTCAATTATGATTTAATGGCTTTTAAAAAAATAAAAAAAAAATTAAAAAAAATAATTAACAGTGTATGGTGATACCATCGGATTTAATTTTATAGGAATTTGGATAATTTTTTTTTTCTGAAACATTTCTAATGTCTTGAGGTTTATTACTTTAAATGTTTACTTAAAAAAAAACTTATTCAAGGAATGGTTCTAATAATAAAATGAATATGGCATCATTTGTTTCTAAACTGTATTTTTTTTTTTGAATAACAAAGAAAAGGGGCTTGAAATTTTTTAGATATTTAACAATCTATACATAAGCTTACGATGTAATTTGTGTTTATCATAACAATGATAAGTAGGTAGGTATAAGTTCAGTAAAATGTCAATCAATTTTTCATGTCACCGGGATTGAAATTTGAAACTTTTACTATTAGTTCAGGAATTCCTAAAAGTAAAGCTGTGAAATATAATGTGTGCGAAAAGTATACTTGGGAAGACCAAAGTCAATACCCAATACTTTTCCATCGTTTTTTAAAGCATATCTTGTCATTTTATCCTTTCTATGGTGTACATTTAATCAAGATGTCGTTTCCGTCAAAATTAGAAGAAATCCTTTAGAAATTTTCACTAACGCAAAATGATGCATCATATACATGATACGAATAAGCAACATATGACGAAAAAATTTAGTTACAAACCATATATAATGTATATCAATGTGATCCTGATCAAAATTTTACATATGTACATATGTATTCAACTGTAAGGATGATAACTATCAACAATTCAGAATCCAAATTCATAATATTTGAAACCTAGCTAAAGGCAATTATAAAAAAGGACATAATTCTACTAAAATAATTGTTGATAAACTGGTATTTAAAAAAAAATGAAAAAAGAAAAATGTTCCACATACGCCACAGTGAACACAAAATATTTTAAATGCGAAAATATTTTTTTCTTTTTTGTGAAGCAAAACATTAATTTAATATTAAATTGATATTGACAAATATATGTCCTTCGTACGTTACTTATGTACATACATACGCATAATAATAACATTTACCCAAAGCTAATTACTTACGCTCATACCTGTTTTTTTTTTTTTTTTTTTTTTTTTCATTATAGGGTTAAAGTTTGGATATGAAATAATTAAAGTATTTTCTAATTTTGTTTGTCTAAACTTAATCATGATATCGATATTTTAGAAAAATTAATATATTTTTCATGGGCTTTAATTCTTAAGAGAGTTTTTGTAAGAGTTGTTTATTTTTATCAGGGTTGTAAAAGAATGCAGTCTTTTGCTAATAAAGTTTTTAAAATTCATTAATTTTTTTTTATTTTATTAAAATATTGCATTCATTGACTTCACTTGAGAATTTAGATTTTAAATTATGCAATGATCATTAATTTTAATCAAATGTATTGCAATAATTTTTGCCCCCATTCATTTAAGAGCAAACAAAATGAATGCAATCTTTTTAAAAAAGTTTGCATTCTTTTGTTTAATTTTTTTTTATTTACTTTGGTTACGAATTTGATGAATATTCAACAAAAAATTAGTGTTCTTTGGGCTTGGCACAATTCCAGAGTTCTGAGATCAAATTCAAGCTTAAAAAAAATATCTTTTTCAGGTGGTCGAGGCAGTCCTTGGAATTTGGCAGTAAAATTGTAGACTATACCTCCACTCTTGCAAATTTACAAAATCCATACAGGAATGGTTAAGAGTTCAAGTTACTATAGGCTCTAATGGTTCGCTATGAACTGTGGTATTAATTTATTTTTAAGACAGTTTTTTTTTTTTTAATTTTTCTACTCTCTTAGGAGCCAGTTATAGCTATCATTGAAATTCATCCTTGAAAATTTTTAATTTAAGATTTAAGGCACTTAAAAAACAAAATCAGTAATTATTTTGATGCCAATGTGAAGCTGACGACTCATTTAATATTTATTACGAAAAAAAAATTCGTTTGGGTCCAACCTTCCACATAAATTGACCTTCATTTTTTCAATGATTGCCCTACCTTATGAATGATCATTGAAATAATAAAAGTCATTTCATTCATCAGAAATGTTGGGCCGAAATGAAATTAATTTTTGTTCAGATATTAATTAAGTTAGAAGCTATATTTTGGCATCGAAATGATCATAGATTTTGCATCGTAAATGTCTTAAAATAAATCATTTAAATTTTCAATGATGAGTTTCAATGATAGCTATAACTGGCCTTTTAGTATCCCAAGTTAGGTGCTGAAATTCGGCCTAATGCTGAGCAAACAAGACCAAAATGTTGCTTACGATACTCTGATTTTTTGTCGCTTACGATAATTTGGCGGAAAGGGCTCGATATACCCTTTAAACATAACACAAAATACTTTCAACTTTATCTTGCGTCATTTTTATATAACTTTGCCTCATTAGTCAAATCGAATTTTAAGAAATAATATTATGAACATGTTTATATGTATATAGGTATATATGTATCTGCACATTTAGATACAAAATTTGTAAAATAAAAACGCATGATGATCTATCAAGTCAAATGCAGCACGTATTGTTAAACGTCATTAATTTTTATTCATCCAGTAATTAAAACATGGCTTTTGGCCTTTTTGAACTTATCAATCAATTATACGCATGCTTGGCTTGAATTAGAAACATAATATTTTATTTTTTTTTTTTAATTTGTACCTCTTTTAATTTCAGGTCTTATTTAAATGGAAAATTTCTTTTTATTGCCTTTCTTGTATTTTTTAATACCTAAAGAATACACTCTAACCCTGAAAATGTAAACAAACATAATACCTATAGTTCCTTCTCCGATAAAATTTGTCTTTATATAGAACCTCGTAAGAATTTAAAAATCCACTATTGCACATACACTGCATTTTATAACGCCACCATAATCACCAAATCAACAAGTAAAATCATCCAGAACTTCGTATGATATGCATAATTTCATCATATTTACTGAACGTGACTTCAATCGAAACATTAAAAAAAAAAAAAAAAAAACTTCTCAATGCATTTCTTATTAAAATGCAATGAAATTCACTCAAGTGGGTGCAATGACATTCAAAAGAACAAAAAAACTCAAATAAAAATATCCGAACAAACAGTTTATTCAAATGTTCTGTTTCTCTGCTTCAATAAGATGAATCATTTTACTCGCACTCGGAATAATCAATTTGATCGATCGTAAGCGCAGTTCAATTGACATGAAAATGAGCTAAATCTGAAAACCCCAGCCCACCATGAACGAGAGACCATGCCACCTGTGTTCGATAGTTATAATAAAAAAAATGATAATAATTAAAGAATTCCCCAAACGAAGTAGCTACGGGGATCACTTTGGACCCTAAATTAAATTGAATAAAAAATTAAATGCATTTGCATTTGAGTTTCAGTTCAGTTTTTTTTTGTTTGTCAATATTTTTCGTCTCTCTTGGCCACGTGCCTTCAAGTACTCAGTTTTGAAAGAAAAACTCTCAGGACTCGGGAGACAGGGAAGGGTGGCAGAAAAGAGAAGATACAAAATGATATAAATCTTGAGGTTAATGACTTTCCCATATATTTTTCTGGACAAAAATCTTCTACACACGAAGATTAAAAGAAATGAACAATTTAATATTTTTTCGGAGTGCAGGTTAGTTGCATGAGATATTTATAGTTCGGAAGATAGAGCTGCATTTATAGTATATTGAAAGTAAAGCCCGCTAATCTACAATTTTGAATTTTTTCGCTGTGGTTTTCATAAGCATTTTGCTGTTGGTGTTGGAGACCATCAGAACTGTACAATTCTTTATGATAAAATTATCGTGTTAAGGTTTATCATAAAGCTTAGTTCGATGCTGATGCGAAACGAAATTGTTCAGTATTCTCAGTGGAATGCTTTCGGAAACACAATAACTTTAGTGTTTATTTGTATTTTGAGGGTTTGTTTGACGTCTTTAACATTTCCTAAAAGTTTTAAAAGAGGGGTTTTTAAAAGTAAAAATCTCAAAAAGTATATAATTTTTAAGTGAAACTTTAGCTTAGGGGCCAGTTATAGCGATCAGGAAAACGCATCAGGAAAAATTTTCTTTTTGATAATTTAATGTTTTATTATCCTATTTGAAATAAACAAATAGCACAAATCGATGATAAATCATTTGAAATATTTATTGCATTAACAAAATGTCCTTTGGAGGAAATATTTATTCTACAAAATGCATTTTCTGATGGAAACTCGTTTTCTGTACATAATGTGCATCAGGAAAATGAATAAGTACTTGTTTCAGACAAATATTTCTCCCAAATTAAATTATTTTAATGGAAAAAATATTTCAATTGGTTTATCATCGATTCATATCCTTTTTATATTTTAAATCGTTTAATGAAACATTGAATTACACAAAAGGAAATTTTTTTCTGATCCGTTTTCCTGATCGCTATAACTGGCCCCTTATGACAATTTTATTTTATTTTTTTCCGAGTGAAATATTATGAGAAAAATGTGCGCAAATGCTATCAATTTTTTCCCAAGCGCCAGCGGTAAAAGAATCGTCAAAACGATGACCGTTAATTCATCTAAGTATTCGTTCTTACCTAATCCGCGCTCTGAACGAAATTCAGCAGATTATTTGCAAAATTTCTTTTTTATCTTTTTGACTCCAATAGTGATTTCGATACTAAATTATCTACCATTTTTTCAAGAAAAAAGTAAAATTAAGGTTACCAACTTTCCATCTCAGACTATACATCGTAATTCGGATTTACTTATTTTCTTATAGTCGCGACCTCAGTACAATGTGGGACCTGGGACATGAGACCTTACAACATACATACATGTATATTGTAAATTGCGAAAGCACTTATTTTTTTTTTCTGTTTTCTTCTCGTACTTCTTGAAGTCAAAGTCGTTGTCTTTTGCATCTCTTGGATTTGAGTTGTTGAATTTAAGTCTTTTTTTTTATTTGTTTGCATTTTTTTTTTGTGTCATTACTGGAACTCTGGTTAAAAATATGTTTTATTGTTATTAATACTTGGGAACACACATATTACGAAATGAGGTTAAAGACTCGTAGATTGTTTTTGTATAATAATTGTTGGATTACACACGCGAATCATTGTAAACAGAAATGCTTTGCTCTGGTGCAGTGATTTATACTCACTCACTGGGCGAATTGAGTGTTTGGTGAATGACAACAAACTCTCTACTTTAAAAGGGTAAATAAATAATATGGACAAGATTTTTTAGTTTTGAATTATGAATAAAAAAAAATCTTTGAAGTGTGCGGAGTTGTTGTTGATTTTGTTAGGATGAATGTATGAAATCAGTATTTTTAAGAAAAATATTTAAAGGTGGTATTACGTTGTGGAGAAGAATTGGCGCATCAGGCTCAAATTTTGAACTAACTGGACTCTATTCCTGCTCGAAGATAATCATTAGTAATTTTTCCAACATGTCTAAATGTATAATTTGACACGCAGATGGTGGATAATGCTGGTACATATACTTGAAAACGGCTTTCTAATGAACTCCTTTTGCCAGGTATATGATAAACTTGGAAAGAATTAGTATAAAAGTGATTTCTAGTAGAAAATTTTACCACGCCAATTGCCTTAAGCAAACAAAAATAATACAAAAAAGAAAATAAGAATATTTTTTGTCGAAGCTTTTGAACGTCAAACTTTATCTATCAATTGTAATAATTTGCGTATGTATATAGAAAATGTCAAATGATCATTTAACACCGAAAATGTGTTAAATGATCATTATAAAAGAAATATCGATAATGTGAATTAATTAAAACAAGGCATTTTCGGATTTTAGAGTAATTCACATTACTGGAACTTTTTTTCAATGCAAAGAAACTGATTGAGACAACAAAATTTCCTACACATCTGGCAGGGTGGCAGCTGCATTCAAAACCTTGAAATATGCCTAGACAAATAATAGTTAGTAAAGTCTCTTATATCGCACGCAAAACTAACAAAAGAAAAATATAAAAATTGACAAAAGAAATTCACATTTTAGAGTCCGAAAATTTTGAAAGTTCACATTATAGAGATGACAATGTAAGGTTTTGATGGTTCTCATTTTAGAGAAATTAACATTATCGGTAATTCACATTATCGAGGGACTACTGTAATATCATTTCTGGTTATTTTTTAAGTCAATCGGTTAATCCGTTTTCCTTCCCCGATCCGTCGAAATTTTATTAAACAAAAATAAATAAATCATGTTTATTGCCCCTTAAACTTCAATTAATACCACTGTGCTACAAAATGAAAAATATTGCACGAACTTTTGAAGTAATCTAGTAGAGGTTTTTGGCCTATTTGAAGACATAACGAACCTATACTTGAAAACTTTCCTATACCCTCTAAATCTGAATTTATTGTTAAAAAATCGTTTTCCAGTTATCTCCCACACTCAACGATTTTTAACTTAGCCATATTTCGTCCGATTTGTAATTTATTAACGGTTTTAAAAAGATGAGTAATAGTTCTTTCTAACGATGTATATAAATATGTAGTATTTAGACAGTAATATCTGTAGATTTCTTAAAGGTTATCTGAAACTAACACAAATTTTTCACGTTTTTGAAAGCTTGAAGACCGTTCTGGACCGTTTTTGAAAGCTTGAAGACCGTTCTTGGCAACAATTCGCATTACTTTCTTTTTCGTTGGTACTTATATTTCAAGTGATTTTTATAATAAGTCAAACAAGCTATCGTTCTTAAAAATCGGTACACAATTTATTGTTGAAGTTATGAATATTGCAAGATCACACAATTTATTACGAGTTATTTAGATTTCATTATATGAAGCTATCGGAAATAGTTTCAAGACGCATTTTTCCTTTGATATATTTTAAAGGGTATCAATTCACAAGCTGAAAACCACATTTTTCATAATTGCACCTGGTTTTCTTTGGCCGCCATCTTGTTCTTAAAGATTATTTAAATTTTCAAAAGTAATTGGCATATTTTTGATCACAGAAAAAGAATGGGTACTTATTTCCTAAAACCTCTACTAGGTCACTTCAGAAGTTCAAAATCACTGCAGCACAGTGTAATTGATTTAACTGACGCTATAGAGCAAGTATTGGTTTCTTGTAAAACAAAAATTCTAGGTTTTAATCAAACTATTTAAAAATACTAGGTCTAAAAAAGTAATTTTCGTAATACCGTCCGTTGATCTATGCGTTTGTGCATCCATGCGTAGACTTTAATTTGAGCTAGAGCCTAACCGGATTGAATTAGAAGGAAAACACAAATAAAAGATTGACCTAGTTTCTTCAAAGTTTGTACAAATCATTTCTATGTGATTCGATTCAAATTTTTCAACGGCTTCAATTTTTTCAATTTATTTTCAAAAATGGCCCGAATGATTTTGCAAACAAATTCGCATTACGGAAATATAGTTTCGACTCTTTTTTAAGAAATTGAATTTGAGTTATTGACGTATAGCTTTTTGATGGCATCACCCGTCTTGTTACAGCTTTGAAATCTGATTCTTTAAAATATATTAAACAATTGTAAAGATTTAAAAAAAATTTGACTTTTTTGTTAAAATGTTTTTATTAAGAAGAGCAAGTTCGTTCGGTATAGAACTGCATTTTTTTTTATTTCACTTAAAAAATACTAAGCAAATATTGTAAAATAGAAATTCAATTAAAAAAAAAAATGGAGTATATTGAAATCATTTCTTTTTTAATTTGAATGATTTTTTTTTAAATTTGTTCTATATAAGGTGAAATTGTAAGAAAAACAGTGAAACAATATCATTAATTGATATACAGGGTGTCCCCTAATTCGTACATTGTGGGACATGATTCCTGGAATCATTTTAAGAAAAAAAAATTGTGTGGGGGAAAAATTCGATTTCCCCCCTTGTAACTGGTGGACAAATTTTTAAAAATTGACTTAAAATGGTAGAATGATGTGCTATAGCTTTTTGAAAGTTAATATTTATTTCTCTAATTTTCTTTCTAAATCAAGACAAATTTTGAGAAATTAAATTTCAAGGTCAACATTTTTGAAAAATAAATTCTAATTTTTTTTTTAAATTTTGCGTAGATAAATTCCACTTTTTTTTTAAATATTCAATGCTTTTATCAATTTAAGGTTAAATACCGAAAACCAGATGTAAAAATATTTCTCAATTTTTGGGAAATTAGAAAAAATCAAAAAAGGAGCAATAAATCTGATCCTTAATTTTTCAAAAAAAAAAAAAAACAAAAAAGGAGAAAAATCTGATCCTTAATTTTTCACAAAAATTTGAAAATTCAGAATAGAAAAACAGTTCAAGCAATCGACTTTAAAATGTCCACAAATTTTGGACCTTTATGTGTATTGAACTAAAATAAAACTTAAAAAAATAGGGAAAATGTGTTCAGGGTTTGAAGACCAATTACTAATTTTAAAGCAAAAGTAAAAATTTACAAAGGGATGAATAATTGGAAATGTTTTCAGAACGAAAGTTTGGGACATTATTTCCACACCTTTTCAAAAGTAAAATAGGGTTTTTCTCCTAAAATAAAATAAATAACTTACCTCGTATTGAATTCGCAGTCTTTTTATCATGTTCAATCGCATTACTACTTATAAATAAGGAAGAAGACGAACTAGAAGGCGGCGGTGGCGTTGTACTGTCTACAGAGTCCGAAAATGACGGGCATAAAGCCTTGTTGCTGCAAGAGCTATTGCTGCTGCAGCTGGTCCCGCAATTATTGTTTGCGCAACTACTGCTCGCTATGCCGGCTGTGCTGCTAATAGCAGCAGAATTGCAGCAAGATCCACTGCCACAAGCAGTCCCGAAAAATGCCGCATGCAGATTATGATGATGGTGATGGTGAGGCAGGTGGTGGTGGTGATGGTGCGAGGCCTGTTGCGGGTGTTGCTGATGCATCGCTGCAACAAGTGAATGCGCAGCCGATGCTGCTGCATGATGCTGGTGCGGATGATGATGCGATTGAGGATGTTGCTGCTGCTGCTGCGACGCATGATGACTGTGTTGCGAGTGCAACGCATGATGCACATTACTGTTACAATTCCTCGAAATCGTCGTATCCATTGGCAGGCGAAGGGCAGCAGCAGCAGCTGCTGCAGCACTACTTGAAACCGGTGACATCGGCGAGCTCTTATTGTTCGCCGATGTTGATGAAGACGTTGCAGCGGCTGCTTTTACGTCCAGGGGAGTAGACCGCTGTGTCGAGGTAATTCCGTTTGTCGAAGAACTATTTGTTCGACCGAATTGCGGTGATTCGAACAAGGCACGTGTTGCATTTTGTTGCTGTTGATGATGATGATGATGCTGATGATGATGATGATTATGTTGCAGGAGTAAGGCTGGATTTGCTGATGATGATGATGCAGAGAATTGATAATGCTGACTCTGAGTAGTCAGCTGTTGATGTAAATGATGATGATGATGGTGCTGCTGCTGATGATGACTGGGATGATCAATAAACGACGATGATGACGATGAAGATGGCTCGATTTTTATTCCATTGCTATTATGATGCAGATTTGGGCCAGTAGATGGCTGTTGTGACGACGATGACGACGACCAATTTTGATTAAAAAACTCCGTAAAATCTGTATCCATTACATTCTAGTACTTTTCGTATTTTATTCACTATTTTTATAAGGAAATAATATTTTTTTTTCAAGATGGTTTAAGACAATTAATTGGTTAAAATTTGATTTGAATATATATATATTTTTTTTTCATTTAAGTTGGATACACAATTCTTGTTAACACTTTTATTATCAACATTTTTAATGCTTATTCTTGGGCACTGAGATTTTTGTTGTGGCAATAAGATCCAAAATTATCCACATAAAAAAAAAAACAGACAGAAAGTTATAGGGAAAACTCACAAAATCAATCCATCAATAACAACAACAACAATACGAATCAAAGAATTGAAGATTTTGCCAACCACAGACCGCGAGACACACACGGCGATGTCTTACCTGGCTTCAATGCTGGACTTCAACTGGAGTTCCTATGCACTGGCTCCAACTAAACTGTCTTGGTAATAAAATTTCATGATGGTTTCAAATTTCGTTGACATAATCAAAAATCAAAAAAAAAAAAAAAATTGTTTCGAACTGGAAAGGTGAAACGAAATTATCAAAATAAAAATTCTTTTAATAACTTTTGAAGTTGGAGTTTTGTAAATAACTTCCAACTAACTCCTCCCCCTCCCCACTCTGTCGTTTTCTATAGGTTAGGTCAAGAACCGAATGAATTATGCCCTGTTTCCATGAAATTTTATGCTAAATCGACTCTATATTCTACTGGGGCCAATGCACTCTGGTGTAAATATCAGAAAATTTGCTCTTTAGTTACCTGCCCTTTTTACAGCTGACACCACATTAATAGTAATTAATTGCAAACAAAAGAAAATGCAGTGTCAATTAATGAAAAACGATTATTTCGACAGAAATGCGGTAGATATTGCTCACGTTTTTTTAATGACAAGTGACGTTATCGTACATACGGCTACGGGTAATGAACTTTTATTAATTAAAATACTTCTCTGCTGATCGTAGATGAAGAAATATTGTCAATTTAATGAAAAGTGCTACAATTGACAGTAAATATGAAAATGAAGAGGTATTAATCGTGGTTAAAATAATTGCATGGAAGTATTGTGATCATCATTCTGCAGATAATTTGGATAATAATGTGTTTCTTTGAGAAATTTGTAGCCCAGCCTTCGGGAATTCTTAAATATTAATTTGGTTTACTAAAAATTTCAGTATTTTCTAACTTATACTATGCAATTCAGGTTGCATTTAAAAGATCTTAAATTTTGCAAACATAATGGTTAAAATTATAAAAAAATTATGTAAAAAACAATTTTGATTGTATTATCCTTTTACTGAAAATGTTGACGTGACGATTTAGTTAAATTTTTATTCTGAGAAAATGAAATGTGTAAGATATTCAATTCAATTTAATTTTAATATTATCTTTCTTGAATAAAAATACAAAAATTCTTATTCTTAAAATTTAGTCGGTATACATTATGTGTATTTGGAAAAAGAAGAGAAAAGATAAAGTGAGATCTTTTGATTTATAATTTAACTCAGGTAATGCTATATTACCTACCAGTTATCTACGTGTAGGCTGAAGTGTGTACAAATAATACAGTTTAGTTATAAAACAATAAATTCATAAAAAACACAGTATGTAGGTCGAGGTTATAAAGAAAGAACAATAAATAGCAATTTAAAAAAAAAAAAAACAAAAAAATAAGATACTAGTTACACAAAAAAACAAACAAAGCAAAAACTGTGTCAAAGTATTATGGATGATAAGAACAAAATATTTGCAAAGTTAACAAATTTATTTTTTTTTATATTAAGATATTAATTTATTAAAAGACATTGCGAGGAAAATTTTTAATTTTAAGATGAATAAAACCAAAAAGCTAAAATTTGGTTTTTCTTGTGCATTCTGACTGATTTCTTGCTGAACGAGTAAGCGAATTATGTGGGAAGTTTATGTACTTGTAATGCGAAAGAGTGGAATGTTTTTAAAAAAAAGCTTCAAATTGCTATACGCTTGCTACAGCTATTACAGATTCCCACATATTATGCAGAAAACCTGCACAATGTTAAAATATAGGTGATTGTTACACTAAAAGAATTTTTAATATTTAAACAAATTTCCTAGAAACTCATAAACCTTTCCAATCGTCGACTTTGGAATAATTGTTAGCTGTTTTCTTGTGTAAACACAGCCCAAAGAGCTTAGACTATATTGCATTTAGAATACCTAAATCATAATATACCTACCTATAGTTTTTAAAAAGTTAATACATTATTTTTTTTTTTTTAAAGCAAAGCAATTTTATTTTATAAACAGCAAGTAATATTTACAGTTCTAAACCTGATATACGTTTGGACTAAGTTAATTTAATTTTGGTCCATAGTAATACCTAAGTACGTTATTCATGTTTTTGTGACTTTATTGTATACAAAAACATATCACTGAAGTGCGTTGGACTGTCACACCAGCGAGGTCTGTGTTGGATTCCCTGTCAGTTAAAGATAAAAAAAGGGCTACTGCATCTTTCGAGTAAGTGACAAACCCTTTAAGAATATAAGCCCTTCAAATTTGACACAAAATTGAAGATCTCTTCTATTCCTGCCTAAATACACGCACACAAGAATGGTTGAAAGTTGTAAGCTAATAGGTTTTGGTCTTAGTTCTTCTAGAGCGGCCACGCCAACAAATTTATTTATTTATTTTTAATACTGGCACCAATTCTAACATACTGTGTTTGTGTCCTATTCGATGCATAATTAAATTAATATCTAATTATTGTTCTAATAAAATTTTATGATTAAAATAAACGAATTTCAATTAAAAGTCTTGCAAAACTATTTTGTTGCAAAATGCAAAAAGCTTTTTCTGTGAAGAAACCAGGTTTAAAACCCAGCCGAACTTCAGTTGTTTGGTTTTATTTTTGATTTTATTTTTGAAAATTTTTCCTTACCTTTTTACAGTTTTCAACCAATTGCGCAAGGTTCAAAAAAATTTTTTTTTTTGTTCTACAATTTTAGGACAACAGAAACAAGATTTTTGTTTATTATTGAAAATGGATGATTGTACAATTTGGTAAAGTAGTTACATAATTCGATTGGTATTTAAACAAGGTTTGTAATGTGTAACAGTTACTTGCAGTTAAAAACAAAAATTGAGTAAACACGAAGTTTTTTTATAGCTAAATAATTTACAAAAATAATTTATAAACTAGTTTTAGGAAGGCATCAGGGCAATCAGACCATATGCTGCTATTTTTTAGCAAAACAAAATTCTTACATTATTGAGAATTAAAAAAAAAAAAAACAAAATGCATTTTAAAAGCACATTAAGTCATGTTATTTTATAAAATTCTTAGATTTTACTAAACAAATTTTCGAGAAAAAAAAATAATGTACATATTATTTTCTTTTCTTTTACATCAAAACTTTGCGAAAATAGTGGATTTTACCGTATTTTTCTTCAACTTTAGTAAATTTTTAAGCAAAAATAAATACAAACAAAAATATGATACATATTTATTTCCACTTGCACAAAATATTTTTAACAGCAATAGTCATTGGTGTATGTATAAATTTTTGTCCTTACCCGAAAAAGGATTTTTTTTTTCAAAAATGTTTAACATTTTTCAATAGAAATCAGGAAATTATTAGATTCTCTATCCGAAAGGAAGCGTTTTTAAAAAAAAAAGATTGAAACCTAAATAAAATTTGTCTTTTTTATTACATATTTTTTGTTTGATATCAATTGACGAAAATAATGTAACATGAACAATGTAGGTGATATAGATGATATATCTTCTCTGATTTGAATAAGAATTCTGTGAATAATTGTATGAAATTTTTAACAATTTTAAGATATAAACTTTAATTGGGCGCCACTTAAATTTTGTTTTTATTATAACCTACCTATTTTAAATGTAAAAATTAAAATCACCTGGTTACTGGTATTACCTATATACCTACCTATTAAATATTTTATGTTAGTATAATTAAAAATTATTAACTATTCAAGCGAAAACATTTTAAATTTTATAAATATCCCTAAGCAGGTAAACAAACAACTCATAAAATTCCCCACAAACCCTTTCTCACATAACCGTTAATAATTTATAAAGATAGCTCTTTAAACTTTCAACTCACCACCGCAGTTAAAGTTCTAAAATCCCCACGATAAAATAAATTCACTAAAAGAAAAAAAAATGTATTGCCTCCCCCAAAACGGAAGCACTATCTGTCAGATAGCCGCTTAGGTTCCCTGTGGAGGCGACCAGAGTAAAAAAAAAATAAAACAGGAAAAATAGTGAAACAAATCAGAAGAAAAAAAAAAACAGTAAAGTATGTAAAAGACACAAATATATCTAATGGCATGGCAATAGTTAGAAAACGAACTATTTTCTTCTTCCAACTTAATCAACGACCCAAAGAGAGTGCAACAAGACAAAAAGAGAGTTAGAAGAGAAAAGTTATTCTTAAAAAGTACCTACAAAAAAAAAAAAAAAAACAAAAATACTATATAACTATAAACTAATGAAATTTAAAAGTCCAATGAAAGAGACAGATTGCGAAAGAGCACCACTATCGCGCACAATGTAGCTATATTTTATAATTTTTCCCCTTCTTTGAAGTTTTTTTTTTTTTGCTGTATTCTTTCAATTTCATTTGGTTGTTGTTGTTGTTGATGTTGTTGTTGGTTTATTTCATACACCATAGAGACAGAATGTGTGTTCTATCTGTATATAAATATAAAACCGTCAGAACCATCATGACGGTGGAGAAAGTGTCAATGAACTTTACTTATTGTACAAAATACATAATAATAGTTTAAATTATTTATATGTTTTTCTTTTGTTTTAAATTGTTTAATATTAGAGAGGTAGATATAGATTTGTTGAAGAACTATTTATTTTTTTTTTATTTATTCTTTCATGTTTTATAATTCAAGATGAAGATTTATATCGTGGGCAACAGATTTTCGTTGTATCCAATTCAGAGATGAGTTGAATGGCAGGAGTTTAAAATTTAATAAAAAAGGTAAAATAATGGACTGTTGGGGAATTGCACTGCACGCTGCAAAACTAACTGCAAACACAGACACACTCGCACATAAAATTGTTGTTATATAATTTAGCAGGATATTTTTTGACAGCTCTCGGTGTTAGATACTTATTATTATTGTAATACAACCACAGGGACTTCACGAAACTGACATAATAATATGTACTGAATTAAGTAGGAGCTTCTTTAACAGACCCGGCGTAAAGATATATTGACTCAAACAAAAAACACGATTCAACTTAAATCACTTATTCAGATATATAACTTTCTTGAAATTTGTCGAAGAGTATCTGAGAGATACTTATTCTTTTATCCAATTATCGACACCAAAATTATTTAAAAATTCCTCGATAATTACAACACTAACGGGAACTTTTTGTATCTGAGTGAAATAATTTAACAGAAAAACAAAAAAAAAAAATGTTGAAGAAATTAAACGAACTTTTTGCGGATGAATCAAAAAAACCACCAAAGAAGCAAATAACCGAACGGAGGACCAAACGACCTACCGACGTCGAACGACCGAACGAACCACCGAACAAAGTATATGTGTGGCGTTTAAGAGCGCCTCCAAATCGTTTGCGCTCTGGCTGAAAGCTGAAGCAGAGCCTAGTCCCCAAGAATCAACCAACCCAACACTAAAGCCCATCTATCCAAACGGGCGATTTTGCTTATTCTTCCCAGCAGCAGAGCAGCGCAAAAAAAAAACTTATACACGCTGTCGTATGCCCACAGAGTCAGAGTCAGAGTCAAAAGCAGCAGCAACCAGCCGCGCCGACTTGTGCCTCTTTTTCGCATTTATTCATTGTATCTGGTGGATTTTTTTTTTTTGTTATTTTGTATTTGCTTCTTTGGGGTTTTTGTTATTTTTTTTTCACTGTCCGGCTGTGTTGGCATGTTTTATGTTTATTTTTTTTTTGTTTAACTCCCTCCCAAATCCCACCCAGAACAAAAACGGATGTAGTTGTAGGCCTTTTCGAAAATCGCATCAGTGCGAGGCGGTATGGATCTTTTTAAGAGTCACGATGACGATGAGGCTTTTCAAAGTTCCAAATAGGAAGACTTATTTTCGGGCTTCAGAACAAAAAAAAAATGTTTTTTGCATCATTCTTCCTCCCACATACGACGAAAAATGTCTCTTTTATTTAAGGGAATTTATAAATATTTTTGTGACTAAGTGAATTTATTCTTCTTAGACGACAATTTGGTGAATGAATGTGTGAGTAGAAGAGCAAGAGTGCAACATTTCTGTACCAATTTGGTGAAAGAGAAATTATTTCACTTCCTATATATTGCAGACGTCATTCTTGCAATTGCAATGTATATAAATGATGCACATTGCTCTTCGATGAATAAAATGCATTTGCATTTTTTCTCTTGATTGTTGTGGATATAATATTTTTTTTTAAGGGGTGATTTTCGAAAACACTCTTTACACAGTATATCAATGTATATTGAAAGAGATAAATGAGAAAGAAGCATAATTCTTCATAATCACAGTTATTTGACGGTTTAACTTGACTTTAAAATAAAAAAAAAATATTGCAAAAATCATGGTAAACTAAGTAATGAATAAAAGGTCACTGTGGCGTATACGCAACATTGCAAATATTTATGATTTTAGTTGCAGCTTAAAAAATTATTATTTTAAAAATAAATAAAAAATTCTTGACTAGGTTGCACGTACTTGCTCTTGTTGTTAAAGTAACTTTAAATTGTTGAAGATATATGTATGCAGATGCACGTTTTAATTTAACAAGAACGTGATATCTGATTTGTTCAATAAATCTTAATTTATAAAAAAAGGGTTTTTAAAATTTTTATAGCAATTTAAAAATGAAATAATTACTTTTAAATTACACATAGGTACATATGTACATACATATAAAATTCAACATAGTATATATTATTTAAAATTTTAAAGTATTTTTTTTTATATGTAAAAAAGTTTCAAATGTCCTTCGATTTAAAAAATATATTGTTTTAGAATTGCATGATATGTAAAGGAAAGAAGCAGAATATAATACATAGAAACAAAATCGACTACCGACCAATGATGATGAATTTTAATTACATTCATTTCGCAAATTTAAAAATGCATATTTGTTATTTTCATTATTTAATTGTCTCTATCCTTCATAACAATAAGTTGAGACAAAGGAAGTAGCTACGTTAGAGATAAGACAGTTTACAAAAAAGCAATGCTTTAATTTAGGTGAATAAATTCTCTGAAAATTTAATATCAAATCAAATAGCAGAGTAGAGTAACATCGGTTTAATTAGCAACTAATTAGCAACGCAGGTTAAAAAGTTTTCGTTTATTGAATACACGGAAATAAATTGGTTGGAAAAAATACTGTAAAATAAGTATAAAAGCAATTTTTCAATGAGCAATTTTCCAAATTTATGTAAATAGAATAGAGGTATTAACAAATATTTTAATTTCATAGATGAAGGCTTTAAAAAGCATGAAAAATATGCAGCATCCTCAGAGATTTAACATTAAATGTATGTACATATGTGTAAAAACTGAATTTTTGTTTTAACCTAATCTTTTTTTTTTAATAGAAGGAAAACAGCAATGGTTTAAATCTTCATTCAATAAATTTGAATATAAAAATAAAAATATTCAGGTTGAGATATATGTAGATATTTCGATGGTGTTTCAGAAACATGATAACTCCAAAACAAGATTGCGTCTTCACGTCTACTTTTCATACAGATAGAGCCTTAAAAAGTTGACTAATTTGCTTCAAAATCGCTAAATGTATGCACATTAGAGTATCTAAACCCAAAAAAATAAAAATTGTATACCCTACAACAAGTTTTTTTGTCCTAATTCATTAACCCGGTGCAATAAGGCTACTTACAAATTTGTATAATATTTTTGCAATTTTTGGGTTTTATTTTTTTTTTCTCCCGAGTTGAAGTTTTGAGTTACATACTCTTACGGCCATATTCTTGACTTTCTTCAAAGCTAGTTTCACAGAAAAACTATTTCTAATCAGAAAACTATAATGGTCATATTTTTGATTTCTTTGAAAGCCAGTTTTACTTAAAAAGTAGTTCTATAGGGGTTTCAAGTTTTAAGTTTTTCCCAAATTCTTATTACTTTGGCATCTACATAAATCAAATCAATAATTGTTTTTAAAAATATTAAAACTCGAAAACCCTATAGAACTACTTTTTAAGTAAAATTGGCTTTCAAAGAAGTCAAAAATATGACCATTATAGTTTTCTGATTAGATATATTCTTTCTAAAAGTATAAGCAGTTTTTAAAATATCGCTCTAAAAAATTGATGACGCTTCTTAAAAAAACTAAAAAACTTAAAATTTTGTCATCTATCCTCTTCTCATTCTAAATTGATAACAAACAAGAATTGTTTAAATTAATAAATAAACAAATAAATAAAAAATAATTTTATAATTCAATTAATAATTTAAAAAAATTGTATAACAGTAAACATCGACCAATATTTGCGTATCAGAAGAGTATGACAGCATCTAACTGATAAGGCCGCTGTCATAACTGGGCGAAACGCATTTTAGAGTTGAGGTCAATTAAACTTTTAAAATTTATTTATTTGTTTATTTATTTAAAAAATACAGTAAAATTAAAAAAAAAATAAACCAAAGAACTTAAGAAATTAAAAAGAAAAAAAAATAATCGAACTATATTCAATTGCTCCACCCAAACAGAAGTAATTCTTTCTAAATCTCTTCATCTTCGCTACTAAAATAAATTAAATATTAAATATACATACAAATAAATGTTCTAATAAATACAAACATTTTTTAAAGTTCAAGTTATTAAATGGAATTAAATCGCTTCAAAAGTATAAAATAATGGCTTGAATTTAAGTCAAAGAACTACCAGTAAAGTGAAGATGAGGTTATAAAACATACAACAAGTAATGAATAAGACTATTTCATAGAGTTTGTAGGATTAATATAAGATTTTAAAAAAGTTGATCAAATCATTCAGTGCATCATTAAAGTGATTAAGATTTGATATTTCGGAGTTCACTATGGCGTATACGCAACTTTTTTTTTCAAGTTTTTATCAATGTAAAATATTAATAAGACCAAATTTTATTCAAATTTGTAATGAAAGTATTGAAGTTCGGCTAACAGTGTGGTGTAAAGGCCTAAACATCTAAACCGACTTTAAGGCCGAAATTATTCTCCTTTTTCTAGAGTTTTAATATCATTTTATATTGAACAAACTTCTGCAAGGCTTCGCGTCAGGTTAATTGACAAGAGTTATATTGAAAAATTTTTACACAAATCAAATGTGATAAAAAATTTTCAAAAAAAAAAAAATTAAATATTGGCTGTTGGTAAGAAATTTTTCATGTTTGTTATGATTCCATCATTTTGTTAATACAATTGAAGTAAAGCTCAGCCAACAAGCTTATGCCTCGAATATCTTTTAAATGCTAAACTCCCACAAAATCATAAAAAAAGGCTTTTTTGAGCTTCTTCAGTTAAAGGGACTAAAGAGACTTTATAGTCTAAAAGAGTACTGAAAAGCCATTATAACTTTCCCCAATATCGAAGAGCATTCACTTATAGATAATTATTCCTATATCTCGTGCTATACCGTAATAGGGGGGCTCAAACATGAATCTCAATTCTCAAAGCGAAACAGAGAAAGGGAGATAGAGAGAGAGAAAGATAAGAAGAAAGAGAAGGGAAAAACATGAACGGAAGGCGAATAAACTGGGCGAAACATTGCTCACCATCATCCCAATATGCTCATAGATACAAGTTGTATAGTAAATAGTTATCGAGCCTGTTTGCCGGTGTCGCTGAGGCCATTGGCACATATTCTCGTGCCTTCTTGTTTTATGTACAAGAACAACCGCTTGACGTGGGATTGTTTTATGTGTTTGGTTTAAATCTATGTTCTGAGTAATTTTTTTTTTTTTTCCTTAACTCTTTTTTTCCTGTTAGCTTTTAATTCGTTCTTCTTTCGTAGTTTTTTTTTTTTGTTTGAAGTTGTTGTTGTTGCTTCTGTTTCTGCTGATGATGATGATGCTGGGGATATAATGGTATGGTGCATAGTGAACTCCGACTGCATGTAGGAATGTGCAATGAGATATAGTTGATGCTTGATGAGGGCTGCTGGATGGGGATAGAGGAGGGTTGTTGGCTGCTGTTGCTGTTCGTCTGAGACGTACTTTTCGGACAGTTTGCATTTTCTGCATATATGCAAATATAAATGTATACAGAGATAGATATAGCAAGATGTGGAGATGCATTCGTATCTGAATGTGCATACATTTTAATAAATAATTTCAAAGTTGAACTGCATAAGCGATGACGTAGATGGTTGTGCATCTGAACAAGCAGGCAGAGTAAAAAAAAAAAAAAAAATATTCAAAACCTATAGTTTGGCGCACTGGCAATCTTTATGCTGTTGAAACTTGAGTTGGATCTGGTGAGAGGCTAGTACCTACTGGATGCAGAGGGAGCAGACTTTTATGCAGCTAAAGGGGCGAGTTATTTCATTTGGAGATGCTGTCTCGTTTATGTTGCTGTTGCATTATGTTTGGTTGGTTTCCTATAGGTTGAACTCGGTGGGAAGGTAGTGGCGACGGAAAAGACGGCGGCGGCGCTATGTTTTGTTGCAATGCAATGGGTTTTGTTCTTGTTAATCACACTTTTGGTTTGGAGGCTTGGAATATTTTTTTTTTTTTTTTATGATCGAGGGGGCTCAATGGTGAATAACAGACTGCTTAAACGTGGGAATCATCATGAAAAAGCATATAGGTATACTGAAGTCAGGCAAGGGTGTTATTGTGCTTTACTGAATGACAATGCGATTGAAATTTCGGGGGTGGTGAGTCCGATGCATAATTCATGAAAAGTTTTAGATTTTTTTTTTTTTTTTTTCATTTCCAGGTGAGAATATAAAGGTAGATAGGTAGGTACCTACTTGTAAAACTGAGTAATAAATTGAAGATCAGCGAATATGGAAGATGCATATAAAAAAGAAAACAGACTTTTATAGGCTTTTTTTGCAGATAAATTTTAAAACTTTTAACTATAGTAATTGTGTGATTTGTGAAGGAAATTCGAGCTTTGGAATTCTTTTTTTTTTTTTTTTCTTCTTTTTTTTTTTGTACAAAAAATATTAGACAATTTTAGCAACCTATTAAAATTGGATTAAAAATTAACGAAGAATTTATAAATGAGGAGAAAAATGCCAAATTGATCCTCCTTTAGATTTATTGTCCAGTCTTGGTCTGAGCTTTTCGAGGCGAACGTTTTGGGAACGAACTGACCCTTATTACGTGTCGTGCAATTTAATTTAATTTCGTTTAAAATTTCCATTGAAAGAGCTTAATTATCTAAAAGCTGTTTGTCTGAAAATTAAGTTCCCTTTATAATAATAAAATAATAATAATAATTGATTTATACGAAGCAAATCAAAATAGATGCAAGGAGCATGTTGACTTTTTAGGAAGGACTAGTTGACGATAAAAAATTATTGTCGGTAAAGATTCAGGAACAAAAACGGTAAAACTCAACAAATTAAATCTTTGAATTAACATTGCAATATGTATTGTGTAAAAAAATTAAAAAAAAAAATATTATTTAGAAAATTACCAAGCTCTACTATAACATTTGAAATTTTGCAAAGCTGTTGTACTTTGGTTTTTATATTTTAACAAATTTTAATTTAACTCTCAACAATATTTTTGAAAGAGTAATAAATTTGTTAAGAAAGTCTTCAAAAAATTATTTGTTTTAATGAAAAACATAGCATGCAATTTTTGTATTAAAAATTATGATTTATTTTTGAAAATATATAAAATTAAATTAAATCTCCCACCCGAAATAATTTTGGAAAATAAGAAAAAAAAAAAAGAAATCTACAAAACGCTAGGCATATTTTCACACCAACTACTTCCGACACTCCTTGTCATTTATCATTTTTTTTTTTTTGTAATTTGAAACATCCCCCCATCATGAGCCTTATCTATTTCATTATAGAAACGCAACCCATCATTATGGAAAAACTCACATGTTAACAATTTATTCATTTGACAGGCTTGCCAGGATATCATTTTCAACAGAGCCACCCCACCGTATCCACCAAGGTGTGTGTTTTTCACTTCACACACAAAACTACCCCAATATGTGGTCGTGGTGTAGTTGTCGAAAGCGACACGTGTATGTTTTTTTTTTCTTTTCATGATAACACGCATATACTGACAGCGTGAACATGAATTATAATTTCAAATTCACTTGCATATGGAATAGCCACAGCTACAACGTTATGATGCATATGTATGCTCTGGAAATATACATATTTATAATAAAAAAAAAGTTTTTTGTGTTCATGCGCTATGTGGTAGGCCGTTTATTTATCTAATAAATGCGGTTTGGTTCGCTTTATACACCAGAGTACCAGACCGCTCGTCTGATATGAGACAGTAAAGTATAACAACAAAAACAACATAACAACAACAGCAACAAAATACTGACACTGTTATCAGAAACTAGTTTGTCAGCTGATTCTTTTTCTTTTTTGGGGTCGATGTTCTCTTTTGTACACAAAAAGTCATAAAATACAAAAACATACAACAAAACGACCCCAAGAACGCCGCGCCGCCGATAACGATGATGAGGAGAGATATGAAATTAATATGTTAGTTTTCTTTCAACATTATTCACAAAACTTATTATTTTAATAGGTGTGACCATCTTCTGGAGGTAGGAACATACGTGGAAAAAATATTATAATTGGACAAATTAGCTCTTTTGTTTCAAGGTCATATTATAAGTATTGACAATGTAAAGTAATGTTTGTTTTAATTTTATCGACATCCAAAGGAAAATTATGGATTCTATTTTTACAAAACTAAACGTCAAAATCATATTTTTTGTATGGGAATTTTTGTGAAACGCAGTTTTACTACAAAATTTTTAAAAATAACCGAAGGGAATGGGCTCATCCAAAATTTTATAAGGTTATTTCGACAAAAATGAAAAAAATGCCATAAGTAAACTAAGGCAAAAAATTAAGGGATTAAATTATTTTTTTTTTATTTTTATTTTGAAAGGCTATCTCGTAAATAGTGGTTGTATTGAAAAAAAAACAAAAAAAAAAAAAACAAAACAACAAAAAACAACAAACATTTTTTTTTTAAATCTTAGTTTTTTTTTTAATTTTAATTATTTATCAAAATTCTTTTTTATTTTCAGAAATAAATTTTTTCTTTTTCGATATTATTTGAACAGTACCATTTAAAGGCTCTCCCGAACCAGGGCGAAACATTCGGTGCGAATCTGTGGCGCCAATGTGGGCGTTCTCATTAATTACCAGGTAACTAAATTTAAAAAGTCGAAAGATTCATCATCGCTCCGAATGTTCCGCGTTGGTTTGGAAGACCCTTAAAACGAAACTGTAAATGAAGAAAAATAACTGAAACAAATAAAATTGACGGATGACGGATAAGGAGCAATTCCTAAACATGATCTTTTAAATTTTTTTTAAAACTTTGACCATTTGGAAAATGCAATAGGTTTGGTATTAATATTTTCGTCATGTAAATTTTTATGCAAACAATGGACTTTTAAGCACTTTTTAACCTTTACAAATTTTCATTTGGATTTTTCCTCATTGGAAGCACATTTTTCTGTTAAAAAAACTTATAACTCGAAAATTTGTCATTTTTGATTTGGCAATACCTTTGTAAATGGTCACTCGTATGGAAAAAGACCTAACTTATACATTATCTATACAAATGAGTAATGTGAATCCATCTAAAATCCGAAAACTCCTTTTTTACACATTTCACATTATCGAGGGACTATAATACTGTATATACAAATGAATCCCTGTTCCCCTTGGCCACACTATAACTTAAGAACGGCTTTACCGATTTCATTCATCTTTTTTTAAGCTTTCTATAATACTGTCTTGAATATTCTTACGGAAAGAAAAATTGAGAATATTGCGGACTTTAACATTAAAATTCGTTTGAGGGTTTTTTAATACTCTGCGTTACCCAATTATTGTATACAAAAATTGATTTATTTTTTCTTGATAAATTAAATAAATTAAAATATTATTACAAATACATGTGTATATTTATTTTTATCTATCAAACTTACATGGAGTTTCTTTTTTGGATTCGTAGAAAACTACAATAACATATTAAGGAACCCAAAATTGAAAAATTTGACCGAACAATTCGGAAATCTTGAACAGCCCTTAAAAATAAATAAAAATTATGTACATACTATGCAAATATGTAGTCCTTTTTTGCAATTTTGTGTGGTTATCTTTTTGTTGGATTTCTATTGAACCAGTTAAATACACTACGGATCCGAAAGTTGGAAAATTTTCCCTGAAAAGTCGGTAAATCGTGAAAACCATTCTTTTTAAGTTGGGTTTTGTACGTGCATAATTTGGCTAAAAATCATCGAATTTGCATAGACAGGGATATTTATAATTTAATTAATCTTAAAAGTGGAACGAAGTTCACCACGTCAAATTAATATTAAATCTTCAAAAAAAAAAAAAAAATACTTATTTGTTTCTATTGATGTAGAATTTCGGGTAGTACTTTCTATAGCTTCATATACATAGATATGTGCTACAAAAAACTTAAGGAACTTCACGTGCACATCATTGCACAGTGATCAAAAGACAAAAAAGTATACATATATGCCAAAGGGAGTAAAATTTCAATGGTATTAAATTTGCAATCGATTTTGATTTTTTTTTAAACAACAAACTCTGACTTAACTCACATACAAACTTATTTTGACTTAAGAGGGGTTTGTTTTTGAAAATATACCTCATACCGCAATTATTAAATGAACTGTAAAGTTGTGAATTAAAGATTTTTAAAACTAAATAATATTTGCTAGTAAAAAAGTACGTATACGCCACAGTGGCTTTATTTGTGCTTATTTTGTATTATTTATTTTGAAGGGTCTCTAATGTTATATTTACTTAAAACAGTCAAAAATAAACTAAGAGGATTTTTTCACCTCCGAAAAAAAAAAAATTGGAAATATAGAAATTTTTCAGTGTGTAACACGTTCCGGTTCAGCAAGATTTTTTATGGGTCATGGTTATTTCCTTCTTCGCTTGATGGTAAATCCTCTAGAAATAGGTACAAAACTGGTGTGCTTGCCAAATACCAAGTTTTTCCTTACATTTTTATTAATTGTATTGCGCTATCTAAGATTATATAATTTTAAATGATAAAAATGTTGATGTCACGATTTCCTTCAGTTAATCTAAGAAAATATCGGAAAATCGTGAAATTACATACTCTTTGAATTGGTTTTCTATTGGTACGCGCATATCTCGGGTGAACTTTGTCCGATTTACATGGGAATCTTTTTGTTGGATTCATATTGTACCAGGTAAACATTATAAGGAGCCAAAAATTGAAAAATTTTACCGAAGAAGTCAGAGAATAGTGAAAAATATTTCACCTTTTTTTCAGTTTTAATATAATAATTGTATATCACCTGCTCACGTGTCGGAAAACCATAGAAATTGTTTATTTATGCGCCAGAAAAGAAAACTAGCAGTTTTGTGTATCAAAAAGCATTAAGGTAAGCATTATGTGTTTAAAATAATTTTTTATTATTATTTATTCCAGTTCAAATTGAATAATATTCATAACCAAGACAGGAAAATGTTTGTTGGGTCAGCTAGTTTTTCATAAACTTTGCCTAATTAGAGTTAAAATCAAAAAACCAATATTTTTTTTACTTTAGACAAATTTTTTTTTAAATAATGATATTTAGAGTTCAAACAAAAATTATTGATGATTTTTTTTGTAGAAGGTAACAGATTCCACAAATTTTGTAAGACAATAGACATAATTTACCGTTTAAGAGCTGTATACGAAAAACCTTTATTTTTGAACATTGTTTTTTTTTAGGGAGCAATATCTTGGTAGAAATCTTATATTCTATAAAATAGGCATACATTATTTTTGAAAAACTTCGACATTTCAGAGTTTAAAGCAAAAAGCCAGTATTTTTGACCAATTTCTTAAAATGATTACATCTTTAAAAAATTCAACTTTAAGAAAAAAATAAGTCAGAAGAACACAAATTTCAAAAACTTTGTTCTAGAAATAATTTTTTTCTATTGCTTACCGTTAAAAAGTTATATACATGTGAAAAACAAGAATTTTCGACATTATAACCCTTAATAACTTTGTAAGCAAGCCAATAACGACAATGGAATTTTTAGGCAATATCTCTCATGCCAAAACAAAGGTTATTGCGTTTAAGAACCTTCCCTTGCATTTATTCCGCAGATTGAACTTTTTTTTGTAAATTTTTTCTGTGATACATTAATTTCTGATATACTCGTAAACATAGATGATCAAAGACCAAATGAAACTTTTCAAAAAAAAAAAACAACGAAAAATTAAATTAAAAACAAAATATGGCCACACTTATTTCTAAAATGAGATGTTCTTAAAAAAAAACACCTTACAGTGCCGCTTCAACATTTTGGTAGACCATGAGGCAAGATTTTTGTTTGGGCTAAAATCCTCTGTCAAAGGTGGATAATGTTAAAATTTGTATCTGTCAAATCCATTAGATTCTTGACACAGTGATTTATTAGTAAAATAAAGTTAATCTATTTTCACCAAACCTTTCGTTATTCAAGTTTTAGCAATAATTACATCTCGATTGTGCAGTTTTCTTCTTTTAAGAAACTTATTTTTTATTAAATTTTTTTTTGTTCTTTTGTTTCGGCCCTTTCGAACCGAGAGCCTTGAGGCATTTACCTTACCTGCCTTCTTGTTAAAGAGTCACTGCTGTAGTGTAAGTTAAGTGAATTATGTCATGCTTTTGGTTTCGTCAAAGAACACTGACCGACCAGCGACCACACACGACCATATCCCGCACTCATCCCTTAGAAAAGTAAACGAAAAGTAAACGAATTATTACATCCCTTATGACAGTTACGACTGCAGTTGTGAGAAATTATCCCAAGTGAAAGTGACGCCATACACACTCAAACAACACTATCCTCTACATAATACACACACAAACACAGAAATAATGAGTCAACTCTTTTGAGCTTTTTCCCACAATCAAGCACCATCCGTCCATATTTACATAATCAAAGTTTCACTCTTGGCTTTCTCTATAAACTTCTCATTCGACACATCCACATTGACACTGCGACAATAAAAAAAAAAAAAAAATATGAACTTTGAATACAGCCGCACCGAGAACACCCCCAGTGTATCTCTTATCAAGAGAAGCATAGTTCCGATAGGCGATAAGGCCGAATGAACTGAGAAGAATACTTGTACCTACTTGCTAGCTCTGTGTGTCGTATAAGGGCAACAACCCCAAAGAATAATAAATAAAATTAATTAAACAAGAAAAAAAAAAGAACAAAATAAAAAGAAAAATTATAAATGAAATACTTGGTATGGTTATTTTTAGAATTCTCTTCGCGCACTGTGTGTAAATTTGAATTTTACGTTGACATCATGAAAAGACCTTTTACTGTGATAGGAAATGTCAAATGTGATGTAATAATTTACTTTACACGTACTCTGCAGCCAACAAAAAAAAAAAAATCACGCACACACAAAAGATAGATATTAATACGTTTATCAAAATATACAAATAAAATGATGTAATTTTTTTTTGTTTATTTATTTTTAATGAAACTACACAGGAATGTCGATTATTATAATCATAAATCAAATAAATGAGTTGAATGATTCTTGATGCTGTTCAATATTTTATGAGAATTGTGCCTCTAAATTAGTGGGTGGGTGGATGAAGATGGAAATTTATATATAAAAGATTTATGGATTTGAAAAATGGATTGTTTCTAATGTTTGTATGATATCGATGTTAAATACAAAAATTGATTGAGATGACAAATAAATAAATAACGAAGAGAAGAAGCCTCGCAGAATGATTGGTTTTAATATTTTTACTAAAAAAATGTAATTAAGAAAATACTTATATTAAAAATAATTAGTTTTATACAATTTTTTTAAAAATATTAAGTTAGTTTTCTTATTAATAAAACGTAATTTGCTGGACGAATTTTGACGTTTTATAAAATTCACATTTACCAAAAACATATAACCGTTTTGATTGTTCAATAATAAAAGACATTTGGGTGAAAGATGACCGAAAAACTATAAATAAAATATGAAAGAAAAACAACAAGAACCACGCTCATTAAAACAGCTGTTTTCACAGAGTCGGTGGCGTAGCTAATAAGAAAGGGTTCAAGGGTTCTCACCAACTTGGTGCCTGATTTTTTTTTTAGAAAAAGTACGAAATAAAACTGAATTTTATAGAAATGATTTACATATGTATGATAACATAAATACTTGGATCTCAGGGTAAAAACTACAATGCATTTTGTTAGATTTAATTTTGTTATTTTTTTTATTGTTATTTTAACACTAAAGCCTAATAGACTTATGAGACTTCACGGCAGCAGGCAAGTAAAGTTATAAAAAATCATCTCGAATAGATATCTATAACATTAGATACTGCAGTTTTATTTACCATACTCAAAACTTTCTAGCTACGCTACTGTTTTCATTTCATTTTTTATTTATCTGTACACCTTCAAAATTTGTCTTGAGAAAAAAAAATGTAGGGATAAAATTTGGCTTATCTCGAACTGCATACTAGGCTTAATGTAAAAAAGGCCATAGTAGTTGCCAGGGTTTTGAATCAAAGTGAAAATTTTGAAATATGCGACAAATATTATTGGAAATGCGTAATACTCCTTTTATCAATCATTTCAATCTTGTTTTTAATGAGGTCCTAGAATGCTTTACATACAAGAAGCTAGCTACTACGTTTTCATTAGAGCAAATGAGGTAATTTCTTTGAAAATTTCCCTATTCGATTTGAAATTATCTTATTTCCCATACAAATTCACATTTCGAAATGAGGTAATTTCAACCGAATTTGCACGAAATTCGGTAGGAAATTACGTAAAAACTTTACGAACACATCCAAATGGAATCCATTCAAAGTGGAACGCAATTTAAATGACAGAATTTAATGTACAAAACAACAAACAAAAAGCGATTGACAGTCTGGACTGTCAAATAAGGAAATTTGAGATGTATCTAAACACTTTTTCTGTAATTTACGAAATTACCTCATTTCAACTGTAATGAAAACGTAGTATTAGAAGACATGTGCTATTATGTGTCTCGAGTGAAATTTTTGTCTTTAAAGTTATATTTTTTTGAGATGAACTCGTTGTTGTGTTTCAAATCTAAAATGAAAATTTACGTTGCGTTGAACAATTTATTGATTTTTTTTTTGTGCTAAGACTCATTTAAACGTTTGTCCGAGCAGGATATTTCCAATTGAATGTAACCAATAAACATTTATAACGCAACCATCTCGTAACGTGTACGTATACGTGACAAAAAACGCAATAAACGCACTGGATTTACACGAAACGTATAACACGTAACTTATTTCGGGTAACGTCTAATATTTGTTATATTATTACCTCTAGATTATTATTTATTTCAAGTTCTTGAGTTGTTGACCTAAAATGTATTAGGAACCAAATGTCAGATTTTTAGTAAGTATTAATTTAATTAGACTTGTAAAAACAATTAAGGGAAAAAAAAAATTAATTTTTTTTTGTGTTTTTTGAAGACCTGTATCTCTGTGAAAAGTGGTCGTATTGGGATGAAACAAAAAGTATACTTAAGCTTTCTATTTTTTTTTTTTAGAGAAGTTTTAGCAAATGATTTTTAAGGTACCGTTATTGCGCAATCATAAGTAGCAGCATGACTCAAAAATTTAAATTATATTTTTTTTTTTGAACATTGTCATTTTCTTTGAAAATTTTTGTTGAGACAATTTAATTTTTTTTCCATTCTACAAATATTTTATTGTAGCTAATGCAAAACTGTGAAAAAAGTGCACGAAAATTATTCTTTTCTTTTCCATTTTGATGACAAGTTCACAATGTTTATGAACCACCCAATTTGTTCTCTTAATTGGTTTTTACGACTTCGATCATTCGGTACGTGAAAACGGTTCAATGGATTAATTTGAAAAAAAAGACAACCTTAAAGCTGAATGGACAAGTTATCGAAACAAAACATTAAATTGTCTCAGCAAAAAATTTCAAAGAAAATGACTATGTTCAAAAAAAAAAAAATTGAAATTTTTGGGTCGTGCTGCTTCTTATGATTGCGCAATAACGGTACCTTAAAAAAATCATTTGCTAAAATTTCTTAACACAAAAAATTAGCTTAAGAATGTTTTTGTTTCATCCCAATACGACCACTTTTCACAAAGATACAGCTCTTCAAAAAACACTAAAAAAAACGTGTTTTTTTGTTCCCTTGATTATTTTGACAAGTGTTTTTGTGTATTTAATTCGGCCAGAAAAAGTCGAAGGCATACGATTTAAGAACATATTTTTTCTGTCTTTCTTCGGAACTTTTGAATACAAATAATATTGAAAAAAGTTGCCTTTAACTTCCACCCTCTTGTTTTTGGTTTTCCCATAAAATTATTATATGTTAAACAGTTTTGTTTAGGTGTCATATTTCTATTTACATAAAATTTAATAATCTTCCGTTTATTTTTGATTAATTAAATTTAAGGGGCCCTCGTAAGGCCAAATACCCGTTACAATTTCCTCTAATAAATGTCGTATTCGATAAAATTTTCAAACTTACCAAATGTGATCAAAGTAACAAATTTGTAGGTATTTATTTTTTTCCAGACTCACCTGAAATAAAAAAAAAATAGAAAATTAATTTTTGTTAGAAATCTAAATTTTTATAAAAATATCTTCAATGTACAAAATAAATTATTAGTTTATTTATTATAAGATATTGAAGTGTTTCCACTTAATATCAATTAAATTTGCAGTTGAGTTAATATAATAAAATATTACATCCTGTTTGCAATATTATTTGCAAAATAAAATAAAACAGAAACCTCATCAGCTATTATAGTTGCAGAAAAAAAACATAAATTTGCATTTTCAGACTTTGTATTTAGCAATTTTTTGTTGCTGTTATTTGTTTGCTTATTTTTTTTTATTCAAGCACCACCACCATCAGTATTTTATAAATCCTCATTTGCCTTTACATAACAATTCACCCATTTCGATGATCACTGAATCGATATTTGTCAATTTTTATTTTTCAAAACATTTCCAATTTAATTTAAATATTTTTTTTTTCATTTCATTGAAAAATAAAAAATAAATAAATTAATCAAATTTGCAATTTTTTCGCATCATTTATGTTTTCGATTTAAAATTATTTTTCTCATAGCAATGTATTTACATTGATATGTCTTTTTTACTCACTTGAGTTTAACTATGAGTAAAACACACACACACACACTCAATAATGTGCGATGCATTTGTTAATTTGCAGAAAAAAAATAAATAAAAAAATAAAGCAACATTATACCTGCCTATTCAAAAAAAAAAAAACAAATTTCATAATCGAACCAGCTCATCGTTGTCAACGTAAGGCAATTAGAGGTAAATGAACGTTCTTCACGTTGTTGCTTGATAAGTCAGTCAGTCTATGAGTAATGGGTTGGTCGGTGAACAGAGTAAGCTTTTTCAATAATGAATACGACCAACAAAATACGATCAAAAGAAGATGGTGATGAGTAAATTAAACTTTGCAAATAATGTTATTATATCTTGTGTGATACCAACTTGCCATACAAATCATAAAATGCACTTTTTTAAACAGTGGATGTGAAAAGTTTTCGAAAAGTGGATATTTGTTTTTAAATATTTTTGTGATTACTAATATATGAGCCCCTTATTCTTTATGGGCCTTACCAATAACCAAATTTAGAGATGGTTTCAATATTTAAGTGGAATCTAAATTAAAAACCATACCAATAATCAATAATAGTCAGCTTAACACAAAACGTCACCTTAAATTTTAAAGTGAAGAAACTCATGTTTAACCTCGTGACTAAGTGTAAACGCGTTGTAACTGAAATACATAGTTAAAGAGAAAAAACTATTTTTGCTTGAGGTTTGTTATTTGTTTTGGCTTGAAGTTTTTGCGCTTTTCAATAAAAAGGTGAGTAAAATAAATTGGATTAATAACTTTTGTATAATTATTTGAAAACTTTAATTTCAGGGTTAAACATTTGAAGTGGCTGCAAAAAGAAGCCGTTCCTCTAATTGGAGACCAGCAATGAAGGAGTTACTGGTAGAGTCAGTGAGCCCCTATTCAACCATTATCGACTCTAAGCTGAATGACGGCAAATCCCTGAAATCAAAGTTCGAGGCTTGTTTTCAAAGCTAGCGGGTATAGTCTCACCGCAAAACAGAAAAGAGACCAATACAACAGAATGAAAACGAAGGCTCGGAGTAATCTCAGTGCATTTAGTCGTTCTCAGAAGGAAACTGGTGGCGGAACACCCCCCAAAGAACCTTTTGAGATTGACTACCAAATAGCGGGGATATCCACAATTGATTTTTTGGAGGATATTGCTGAATTGAACTGTGATGCAATTTATTCAACTGAAAAGTAATTTTTTTCCTAAAAAAATTAACATATCTTTTAACATTAAATATTACTTTTATGCAGAGAAAACACAGCACCACTGCCAGAAGCAAAATCACCACCACCAAAAGAAAAATCAGCACCACGAAAATAAAAATCACCACCTATATCCTCGTCTGTACTCATTTTTATTTATGTAAAAGAAATCGATCTAACAAAATATATCTTTAACCTTTCACAATTACAAATACACAAATGTCATTTCTACAGCTGTCTATCTGACAATAAATGTAGTAGATTTAGTAATAGAGCGCTAATTAGTAAAAGGCGTGTTTAATTTGGTTATTGGTAAGCACAAGAATTAACTAATCTTTAAAGTTTAACGTTGTGTTTATCTAAACGCGTGTTTAGCGATTGATTATTGGTAAGGCCCTATGTGGTCTAAGTACCTACTTTCAAGAATTGATTGATTAAGTGGGATAAAATTTGCTATAATTTAACTGTCCTTGGTAATAAATTTTCAATAGTAACGACTCGTGATTTTAGAAAAGAAAATACGGAAGTTTTCTCTTCAGACAAAACAAAAGTATTTATTATCTTTTATGATTTATGAACCTGCCTGAAAAAATGGCAAGTTTTTGCTAAGTTTATAGTCAAGGCCCTGGAAAGTTTTAAGTAGGGAACATAATATAGAGGAGGAAAACTTGTCAAATATTTCTTTGCTATAGAAAGAACTTGTGGAGCAAGTTTTGCTACACAATTAGAAATACCCACAAAAATACAAATTTTATGAATAACATATGTACTTATGTACCTACATCGTCGACTCTGGCAAAAGATCACGATGTATAGGTACAACTTCGAAGTCGTCTAGGACTTTGTCTACTTGGACTCCACTATTAAATCGCAAAATGACATCAATGCAGAGATCAAACGAAGAATTACTCTTGCCAATCGCTCTTCCTTCGAGCTAAGAAGGCATTTGAATAACATCAAAGCCCTCCCTCAAAGAACAACCCAGTCCTGCTGTATGGGGCAGAAGCATGGAGCATCTCAAAAACGGATGAGAATTTGTTTGGGTGCTTTGAAAGGAAAATTTTTCGGGTGATCTTCGGTCCAGTCTGCATCGATGGAGTATGGAGGAAAAGATTTAACAACGGGCTTTACAGTGACGCAACGTCGACCTGGTCAAAATGCTGAAAATACAGCCGCTAAGATGGCTGGGTCATGTCGAGCGTATATGGACACCGACGCGTCGCACCAGCCTTACGAGTCTTCGAATGTACCCCTGATGGTCTGCACAGCATAGGAAGACCCCACTTTAGGTGGCGGGCACAAGCGGAGAACTACCTCAACCAACTTGGAGTGCGTAACTGGAGGCAGCTAGCTAGGGACCGAGCTGGCTGGAGGGGCTTGTTGGTGTAGGCCGTAGTCCATCCTAGACCTGTGAGCGACATCTAAAGACAGACAAGTATACCTACATTAAATGTTATGAAACATTAAATATGAAGGTATTTACTGTCAACATTGTATGAAGGTACATTTAGTTTGCAAATTAGCACCGTGGTTACCTTATCAGACTGGTATTGGTAAACAGAATCGAATAACGAATAAGCCAGATTTTGTTTATTTTTTGTTTTGTAGGCCAAATGGTATTAGTAAACAAAACTGGTAGGGACATAACAAACCCTGCTAGGCCCTTGTTAGGATCTATGTAAAATTATCTTTAGAGCCTTACTAAAAAGTAAATTATTTTTTCAGGTGGAAAGTTAAGTCATTACTCTCTTTATATAAATAAATAAATAAATTTGATGGCACAACAGCTCATGAAGAACTAGGGCCTAGTGACTTACAACTATCAACCATTCCTGTGTGCGTGTCTGCAGGAATGGAGGGGACCTACAGTTTATTGCCGAATCCGAACGGCTAACGAGCGGCACTTTTCTGTGACAGGAGATACTCTTGGAGGATTTGTCAATTCCTCGCAAGAGGCAGTAGCCGTTTTTTCTTTTAAATAAATAGGTGGTGAGGCTGGGGATCGAACATTAGACCTCCGGCATGACAGTCCATTGCACTATCCATAACGCCACGGCTACTACCATTATCACATTACTCTCTTTATCAAACAATTTATTTTGTTACTTTTTTTTTCAAGTTACAATTTCTTTATGATTAAAAAGACAGTTAAGTCCACGAATATAAAAATTTCGTACGAATATTTTTCTCAATCACTGTAATAAAAATATGCAACTTTTAGAAAACTTAACTTCGGACGCGCAAGCAATCATTTCATTGCTTGTTATTAACGTTTGGATGAATTGGATATGCGTGCATTGGCACACACCTACTCATACTATGGAGGTTAGCACTAAAAAAAAAATAAATAACAAAGATTGCGCAATTTGTTTGGATTTTTATTAACAAAACATTTTAATTTTATTTTTATTTTGGTTGTGTTCATTTGTTTTTTTTCTGTATTTTTCAATTTATATTTACAATGGAAACTTTTATAAAAAATTTGATAACACAACAAGGTACTCTAGTACTATACCTATCCAATATTAAATAGATACGATGCCAAACAAGTTAACATTCATGCACAGGTGGTAGGTATATTTGACTTGACAAGAGAATTGCATTTTACAAATTTAATAATAAATTTTATTTTTTCGGATGTTTAATTAAAAATTTTATTCACGCATGGGGAAAAAAAAGAAAGAGGAAACAAAAAATAAAGATCATTAAAAATAATTTAATGTATGGTACAACAGCATGCGTGTAGGTGGATATGTAAAGATAGTTTTGTCGCACTAGCAGAGGCGCCCGTTGGTTGTGTCTGTCGGCTGTTAGATGTTCCCCCCCTTTACCACCACCACGCAAACCGTGTGTAAGCAATGAAATGAAATGAAGCGAAAGTTGAATTTGCATCATTAGAGTACTGTGTTTCGTAGGTACTGTGATATATCTTTAATATAGAAAGGGGCTGGTTGTCGTCCAGAATGGGAGCAAAAAAACAAAGCGAAGCAATTGTTTATCTAAACTGCAAACGGATGAATGCCCAAGCTTTTTCTTATAAAAAATAAAATATAAAAACAAATTTCTTTAGTATTAGTGCATGATGTGTGCTTTTTGTCATTCTGCATTTAGAATTTGTTTTGAAAGCTTCAATGGAAATAACGTGTTTATTTTTTTTTTTTTCAAGAGAATTGAGATTGCTCGAGCAATAGATAAACTTGCAGCTGTAGTAGAGGGTAGTATAGCACCTACAGTCAATCGCGCATAGTAAATAGTAACATGGCCTACCTCAACAGGTCTATGTACTCATTATAATGAAGGCAATCATACATGGATTGAGTCAGTAAGACGTCATTAGCATCACTGTTGTGTTCTGAGAATTATTGTGTTTGGTTTTTATTTTCCATTAGAATTACAAATTAATAAAAAAATATTGCTTAGACTTTTGATTCGCATACATACATGAATACAAATTAATGCTGACATAGTAGACATGGCTTTAATCACGTTGTTGAGGTAGATAAGGGTTAAATAAATTGCAGTTGAATTTAAGAATTTGGTTACGACAGTCACATAGATTTTGTTTTATATTAAATTAAATTTGGTGGCGTGACATCTTGTGTCGAACCAGGGCCTAGGTAGATAGGTATAGGTTGAAATGGCGGCCCTACCAACCTAAGCTCGGTGAGCCAATTAACGCTGAAGAGCGCCGTTCAAATACCATAACTCGTGTGATGTGACCTATTTAATAATTAAAGCGGGAGTAATTTGCGGGTAAGGTAGATTTTTGGGGGCCTAGTGACTTATAATTCTCAACCATTCCTGGTGTACGTGTTATTGGCAGGTATATTCTGTTTATGACAAGAGTTACTTTTGAAGGATTTTTCCACTTCCTCTCAAGAGGCCTTTTTTTTTAGGTAAATAGGTATACCAATTGTCTTATGAAAAGAAGAACGTGTTGATATTTATTGAATGACGTTGTGTTCGCAAGGCATTTCAATGTCATTTTATTATACATTTAATAGAAATCTTTAAAATTAGGCTTTAGAGAATTTTAAGACCCACAAATTTTTACTAAACATTTCTTTTTTATTGTGATATTAATTTATGTAATGTAAATTTAAAAAATATACCTAAACATTTTTATTTTTGTAACCTTTTTGGTATGTAACTTTTTCTATATTCACAATATCGAATAAATGTTCAAAACACAAAAAATAGGAAACTTAATTTTCCATACTTTTTTTTAAATAACTTTTATTGTTATATATATATTGTTATAATCCAAGATGGCGTTCAAAAGTTGAATTTCACGAGCTCGAAAAATCAAGGATATAATTTCCAATGAACTACCTTTCGAATGAATAAAAACAAAAATAAGGGTGTTAGAAACAGCTGGTTCACCCATATAAATAGAGAATCCAAAAAACTATGGAATTAATCATCTAATTTAACCTTCAATAACTTTGGAAGGAGTACTGTAATTAAATAAGCATTAAGCGACATTTTTAGAGATCATTCACTTTCCTTTAAGAATACGTGTCAATCATTTTCGAATGATAACCGGTTGTAAAGTTATAAGAAAAGAGAAAATTTCCCATACAATTTGTATGAAAAGAAAAAATTAGTGATGAGCGACCTCTAAATATTAATCTAAACAGCTGAAATTTTATCCAGGCTTATTATTTGACTAAAAACTAACTAGATTTTTTTTTTTTAAATCTATTCTATTCTATTCTATTCTATTCACAACACGCTATTTTTTCAGCAACAAAAGCTCACCAGTTAAGTCTTCCAACTACAGAACACTATAATTCCAAGTATTCCTGCTGGAAACATGCCTGGAAAGATCATTGAGGCAATACATTAAGAAAAAAAGTTTATCTAAGAGAAATGGAAATGTAGTAGCCGTGGCGTGATGGTTAGTGCGATGGACTGTCATGCCGGAGGTCTAAGGTTCGATCCCCAGCCTCGCCACCTATTTATTTAAAAAGAAAAAACGGCTACTGCCTCTTGCGAGGAATTGACAAATCCTCCAAGAGTATCTCTTGTCATGGAACAGTGCCGCTCACCTTAGCCGTTCGGATTCGGCAATAAACTGTAGGTCCCCTCCATTCCTGCAGACACGCACACAGGAATGGTTGAGAGTTGTAAGTCACTAGGCCCTAGTTCTTCATGAGCTGTTGTGCCATCAAATTTATTTATTTATTTAAGAGAAATGGTCTTATAATTGCATGGAAAACAAGGAGCAAGCTTTCTAAATCACAGTAACAATTTCTTTTAAGGTAAAGGACAAGAATTGATTAGACAATAACTTATTGCCAAAAGTCATAAAACCCAAATCAAAAACATATCATAATACCCAAAACCATACACAAAACTTTTCTAGTTTTTGAAGCATTTATTTCAGAACACCCAAAACTTCTTGAAGATTTGAATGCTTCAAGAAGTTTTGGGTGTTCTGAAATAAATGCTTCAAAATTGTAAAAAAGATTATACAAAGCACATTTGGGGATAGAAATGTATAGCCCAAACTGTCAATTTCTACCAATTTAAGTTCAAAGTCGTTCCTGTACTAAGAAGATTGTTGTTGTCTCATGTTAGTTCACAAGAGTAGGTATAGGTATATTCCCGATGTTATTTTTTATAGGAAAATTACCAATTAAAAATCTTCGAAAAACTTATCAGTTGACACGAAAAATTTCAAGAAATATTAGCAGTTTTTTTTTTGTTTGGCTTAGAAAAAAACCGGTAATTGAAGTTTTTAAAAACCTTATCAATTACTAATTATAGTATTGTGAGTAGATTAAAATTATTGTGCAGTTGATATCATTGGTTTTTCTCGAGACATTCGAGCTGAAAAACATTTTTTAACAATTTTTAGCAGTTTATTTGGCCTATACAAAAAACCGTTAATTGAATTTTTTACAAACTCTACAAATTATTAACAAAGTATAACTTTATGTATTAAATAAAATTAATCCGAAGTTAATATCTTTGTGTGTTCTCAAGATATTCGATTTTTTTTTATCAATTTTTAATGGTTTTTTTTATTTAAATAAAAACTGTGGGTTGATTTTTTTAAGTATTTCCAATTTTTCACTACGTCACTATGCATAGATTGAAACCAGGCCTAAGTCGATAGCATTATTTGTTTTAGATATATTCGAGAAAAAAAAACCATTTTACAACTTTTTTTTTTAAATTACTGTAATAAAAAACCGTCAATTGAATTTTTCTTAAAATCCTTTCCGCATGTTATGGCCTTATTATCTGTAAAATTAAATTTATTTGAAGTCGATATCTCCATGCGTTCTCGAGATATCGTAAGCGAAAAATAGCTTTCGAACGTACGTACACAGACATCTCTCTAAAAACAATTTAATCCGACTCTAGAGACCTCGAAAAGCCGAGAAATGTCAAAATTTTCAATTTCCCAAATCGGACTGATTACAATAACTTCCAAAGGGAAGTTAATAAAAGAATGGATTCCTGTTCTAAATGAGAGAAGAGAAAATTGACTCTCTAGTTTTAACGGTGCTGTGAACTAAGTCCCCAGGAACTAAGTCCACCGAAGGTATTAGTTCTTACTAGGTGGGAACAGAAATCACTTTTTGAAAGTCGCTTTTATTCCCAAGAAAGGTGAGAACGAAATCCGCTTTCTAATGGGAATTTTATACACATTTGAAAATACGAATAGAGAGCTTATTATGTATAGTGAGGTATGTATGGGGGGGCATGCTGCCCCTTGCTGTGCCTGCTTGGCACACTATAGGATTTTGGGTGGGTGCGAGGTTGGGTGTATGCAAAGTTAGATAAATTCAAAGTTTCTTTAAATCCAGATTCTATAAATGCCAACGAAACTTTGCATACACTCGACCTAGCACCTACCACAAATCCTATAGTGGGCCAAGCAGGGGGTGCTAGCACTGCATTTGTGGAAGCAAGCTTTTTTAATTTTTGAAAGGAAAAGATTATTGATTTGACGGGAACTAAAACCACCCATTATTTGGAATTTTTTTTCCCACCTTATATGGGAATAAAAACCACTTTTAAAAAGTGGTTTTTGTTACCGCCTTGTGGGAACTAACACCTTTGGTGGACTAAGTTCCTGGGGACTTAGTTCACGGCACCAGTTTTAACAGAGGGAAATATACCCCGCTACGTCTCCTTTCAACCTATACGCTCTTTTGTCGCATCTTATGCAAAACACCCTGTACAGCAATTCACATTGTAATTCACTTAAAAACTTGCTCTTGTACGAAGCACGATTATGTCCAGTGATTAAACAAACTATTTTTGATAATCATCACTCAAACGTATAGATATGTCTGTCCTTGCTATACTCATATAATTGTGTTGGCCTTAAATAAATAAATAATCATATTGCAGTGCTTCTGCTGCAAATCCACTTGACGAACAAAAAAAACAACAATTCAATTTTAGCCAAAAGTTTCTCTTTTTCACCAACAAATTGGCAAGTTTGGAAGTTATAAACCAAAATAACAAAAAAGCTCAACGCATTAACACTCACCTAAAACGCAATCAATCCACACGTCTTTCATTTTTCGAAAAAAAGAAAAATAATAATAATAAAACAACAATCAATTTTATTTTTTTATTTTGGCAGCTATAAGCGAGAAGAAGGAAGTGTTTTTGAAATCACAATATCACTTCTCATGAAATTACACAAATTCACAAATGGACGACGACACACAGGGATGGAATATGAATCTCAACCATAAACAAATCGAAATTATGATGGATGAAAAAAAAACGGGTGTTAAACGATCAAAAAAAAAAAATTAAAAACAAACCAAAAGGTTGTAAAGAAAATTAAAAAAAAAAAAAAAAAAACACAAATCTTTTTTGTTTGTATATCTTTTTTTGGCTAAAGAGCTTCACATACTCTCCTACTCCAGTCGACTGACGAGACGTAAACGCACGCTGAAGACGCGAACGTGCAAAGCTTCAAATTGAAAGAAGAAAATGTTGTTAACGCGCATAAGACCCCCATCAGTGACAGACCCAACAGTACAACCCAAAAAGCACGCAGCATATTTAGGAAACCAACAAAACACACAAAAAAAAAAAATGAAGCGAACTTACAAATAAAACCATTCATAGCGGATGCGATATGATGACTTTGATGTGTTGGTGGATATATTTTCTATTTTCGGAGGTCGTTGTCGTTTTGTACTTGTATTGTTCCGTTTTTTTTTCGTTTTTTTTTTTTATATGTTTCTTGTTGGGACTTGTAAAGTGAAAGAAAGCTTCCGAAAATAGCTCTCTGGCTGATGACTTGGATATGGAGGAACTTTGGCCAATACGAAGGCGCGATTAATATCATCGCTGTCATTATCGGCAACCATCTCATCACTTTCACTTTTTATTATTTAATGAAATCGTATTTTATTTCTGTTTTTTTTTTTTAATTTTTTTTTTTTTATTTCGGTGGATTATTTTTTTTTTTTTGTTTTGGATTATTTGGTTGAATTGTTTTATTTTTTTAGTGCGAGTAGATATGTTTTATGTAATTGGTAAACATATTATTTCATAGCAGGAGGTCCGAAAAGTGACTGATGAGGAGATGCAATTTATTAAAGCTTCAGAAATAATTTTTGGGATTTAGAGTGAAAAGGGGTAGGTAAAACCTTTTTCTTTTGATGTAGGATTTCAATGTATTTCCACTTCACAATAGATGATTGAAACTTTCATAAGAATTGATATAAATGGGAATGTTGCAACAAAACTAAATATATTTTATTATTTATCACAAAAAAATAAATCTAATGGAGTCATAATTATATAGGTCTCTATAACAGAGGTCCCATCTTGGCCTTTTTCAATGTCTAGAACATAACCCTTTTTTCTATAGAGGTGAAGGTATGTATATAAAAAAAAACAGGGATAGACTGTCACTATGAAAAAACAATTAGTGAGCTATTGGCATCACCAACACAGCCAGTATAAAGATGGTAACATATCAGCTTATAAAATATCTCAAAGACTGAAGGCTTCTTAATGACCGGTATTACGGATTTCGCAGCAATAGGTCCACTGGTTATGGAATGGCTTATCTCAAAAAACACTGGAACAAATCTTTACATCGTTTTGGAGAAAGTAAGATTATTGCAATTGATATTTCAAAGGCATTTGATAAAGTCTGGAATCTTGCTCTCGTATCGAAAATGCGTGCTTTCGGTATTGATGAATCCCTTCTTTGTTGGATTAGAAACTTTCTTTCGAACCACTCTATAAAAATTTTATTGGACGGATTCAAGTCTGAAACTCACAACATAAATGCTGGTGTGCCCCAGGGCTCCGGTTTGTCCCCGACACTCTTTATCAATCATTTTTATAAATGATCTCTTGTCTGTAACTTCTAATCCAGTAAACTGTTTCGCTGACAATAGTTCTTCGGATATGCAAGAGCAACAGCAAAATATATAATTAGTTTATTAAATTCTGATTTAAAGCCTGGTCAAACAGAACGCGGGCTGACGGGACTTCGCCAGGGAAGGAAAGAACGCGGCGGGCAAATTTTATTTGTAATTTCTTACAAAGACCACCGGACCGCGCTCTGTTTGCCTTTAGATAGCATTGTACAATGGGGAATAAATAAACCGCGTAGAATTTAATGCTTCGAAAACTCAATGCTGACCTTTGTCGCTTACCCCCCCTTACCATGTCCATGAGTGGCACTTGCATCGAAGAAACCAAACAGCTTTCGATCCTTGGTATGTGTATCACGAACCACCTCTTGTGGAACGAGCTCATACTCAACATTGCCGAAAATTCCGAAAGATGTCTAGATTTCCTTCGGAGATGAAAGAAATTTTCTTCCCCTTCTGATCTGGCTATATTATCTATAAAATTAATATACGTCCAAAGCTTAAGTGTAACTCCCATCTCTGGGCTGGTGCTCCAGCAACTTACTTAAGCCTCTTGGACAGTTTTCAAAGACGAGCCTTCAAAATTATTGGAGAAAGGAACATTATAGATTCATTCACGTCTCCAAACACCGTCGCAACATTTCATGTCTCTTTCTCTCTTTTATCGTTATTTATACGGTCAGTGTCAGCGCTGTCACCCGAAATAAAATTAACGTGCCTATTTTATGAAAAACGTGCCAATTTTCGTGCCATATAAAAAAAAAACACAAATTCTTCTATTTTGTTGAAAAAAAACTGTAATCAATTTTATGATTGGGTCTAATACAACAACAAAAAATCAAAGGAATTCATTTGATATATTTGTGCATTGTCAAAAAATATGTGTTTCTGTCCACTTTTTACGGAATTTGGATCAATTTGCATTATATTTTGTTAAAATTTGCTTAATTTTAGGTAAAAAAATGGAAATAAAAAACGTGCTATATTGTACTTTTTCGTGCCACCGTGCCACGAGGAAATTATCGTGTCAAAAAAGCACGAACGTGCCACTTCGGCAACGTTGGTCAGTGTTAGTGCTCTAGTGAAATAGCCAATAGCATTCCTCCCCTTAACCAATTCAACCGTAATAATCGAGCTTCTAGGAATGCCCGTCAGCGTTGCCGCCCGCAATAAAATAAAAGTGCAATATTTTCTGAAAAAATGTGCAAATTTTCGTGCCACATTGAAAAATACACAAATTCTTCTATTTTCTTGAAAAACCTGTAATTAATTTTATTACAGGGTTTAATAAAATAACAAAAATCATTTGCTTTATTCGTGCATTGTCAAAAATTATGTGCTTTTGCCCACATTTTTTTTACGGAATTCGGACCAATTTTTATTAAATTTTGTTAACGCTGACGCCCATCAGTTTTTCCCCTGAGCCCAATTTCGTTCGTACTGTAAAGTACGTACTATGCCGTACTACGCGAATGAGGAATGCTTCTCCAAGCTCGTTGAAATTCAGAAATTCAATGTACACCGACCCGACATCTGCTTTTAATTCCCCTCCTCCTTACCTAATGCTCGTACTGTGTCTGTGATATATTAAGGGTTTTAAAAACCCCTTGAAAATTGAATTCTGGTAGAGTCAGACCATTCCACATGCATATGTAATGCGGTTAAGGAAATATTCTAAATAAATTTGTAGTCCAATGAAATGTTACAAAATTTTGGCAGTACCTTGCATTTTGTACAGGCCAAAATTTTTTTTGATGGAATTGTAGTAGGGATCAGTGTGAGGGTAAAAACGAGTTTTCGGGGTTGAACTCCCCCACATTTGGCCGCCATTTTGTAAAAGAGGGTGTAAAAAGGTCTTCGCGATATCTTTGGAACCATACATCGCACAAAAAAAAACTTTGCCATATTTGTGTAGAGAATTGAATTGTCTAAAATTTATGTTATGACACTTTTTATCGTAAAATTGAAAACAAAAAAGTTTATAATCAAAAAAAGATGACCATTGTCCAGAAAAGTATCATTATCTTCTTGTATTTATTTTATATCATCTTTAAGATTTGGTTTAAAACTTTTTTGTTTTCAATTTTACGACAAAAAGTGTATTAACATAAATTGTAGAAAATTTAATTCTCTACTAAAATATGGTAAAGTTTTGTTTGTGCGATGTATGGTTCTCAAGATATCGCGTAGATCTTTTTACGCCCCCTTTTCCAAAATGGCGGCCAGATGGGGAGACCCCGAAAACTCGTTTTTACACTCACACTGATCTCTTCAAAAGATCCATTAAAAAAAATTTGTCCTATATGAAATGCAAGGTTAATAAATGTAACTGTTGAGTAAAACTCATTTCAATGGATATTTGGCTTAAGAATAACATTTTTTATCACCAATCTGAGAAATGTAACATATATACATAATTTAGGTACATTTATCCAAGGTAAATATAACCCCAAAAGCTAGCATATGCTCCTTTTTTGACAACGATTTAGTCATATTTATGTAGATTGCACGTGTAATCAACTTGCGACATTCGCACGGTCAGATAGATTGGAGAATTTTTCAGCGATGCGATTTCTTGACATTAATTTGATTAATTTGCGTTCATTTATATTGAACATGTAAGGCTAGGCTAACAGGAACAGCTCCTAGTGTGAAAAGCGATGCGATGGATTTGCGTGCGAGAAAAGTGTTCACGTGTTATTCCTTAAAACAAAATTCAAATCAAAACGAATAACAACAAAAAAAAATTCAAATTTTCGGGACCGAATATCTCTTCGCTTTCAACAACAATTATCTCGCACGGAAAAGTTTCTAGCATTTTAAAGATTTTCGCACTACTGCACGCAGAACCTCATCTCGTAGATATGTCTTACGACTGAGTATAGATCGATTAAAAAAGCTGCTTTTGACAAGAAAATTTTTAAGATTTGGTATTTATTACGTATCTATGTAAATATGTTTTCTTATATTATATAAATATAGTTTTATATAATTCCATTCACTTCCAGAAATTTTTGAAATTTTAATATTTAAAAAAAAAAATTACACAAAAACAATCCATTTCTGTCTTAAGAAAACATTCCAATGTGCTTCCGTCAAGTCGTTAACCATTCAAAAAAATGCTCAACCTATTTGCCATTAAATGAATCATTCCAGAAAATAACACACTGTCATCGAAGAATTTTTCATTTTTTTATTTTATTTATATTTATTTTATTCATATTTTCGGCAATTTTCCATTAAATTTCTCGCTAAATAAACCGACAGTAAAAAAAAAATCAAAAAAAAAAAAAAATAAATAAATGCAAAACAGCCAGTGGCAAAACACAAAAATAACAGCAGCTTATCATAATTTTTCGGTTGCAAGTCAGTCAGTGCATCATCATCCAGCCATTTTAGGTTAATAAGGATCTTGAAAAATTTGACTTGTCTCAGCCCAAAAAAAAAAATAATGTATTTTATGGTTTTTATTTTTATGTGACACACAGATGATGAGGCATGAAGGAATCTCAAGATTTCGAGACTTAAGCGCCAAAGGCAACGATGGTAAAGCACAGTGGTGTATAAGAAGTGTTAATTTTATTGAAGTATGAGGTTTGAGAAAAAAATTAAGCATTTGTTGATAACTTGACAATGACAGTTGAAACATCCTTGTCAACATTTAGGTAATCCCAGCAAAACAAAAAACCTTGACAATTTTGTATTCCTTAAGTTTAATTTAAGTAACCAGAATTTATTTTCATATTGCTTACATTTTTCGGAATTTTGTTCAATCGCTCAAACTGAATGACTCCACTGTGCAACGACGCACGATGCGCTCCGCTCCATCATCGCATAACCATCAATTGAAGTGAGTTTGTGTTTTGGGGCTTTCAGCAGACGAAATACAAAAAAAAAGTAACCAAAACAAATTCAATTATAAGGGAGTGCCAAAACGATTTCTTACTGAATTTAAACGCACACTGCGGATAATTTGGGTACACACCCCTCCTTCAGGCTCGTCAGGGCCGTATGGAGTATAGCAGCTAAGCTAAGTACGAGCGAACAAACTTGAAAAAAAAAAAACAAAAAAAATTGTATAATGAGTGACTATATTTTGTTTTTCCTCATTGCATCCTCAGGAGAAAAGACTGAATCAAAGGTTCATAAATCAACATTTTATGCTTGGCAATCGTTGTCGTGGCTCTTAAGGCTTTGAGTGAAAAAAAAAATATTATCCACATAAAAGAAAGAAAATCCAGCAAAACGCAAAAACCTATAATAAGACGAAAAATGTGAGAGAGAAAAAAAAAAACAGATTCCTTAATCGGGGGGTGATTTATTGCAATCAATTAGGGTAGTGAAATGTCATTTGTCCTTTGATGATTTAGTGCGACAATCATTACGTTCTCTCCTCCACCATCACTTTGCGTTGCGGTTAAATGATTTTTTTTTTTTTTCATTTTGTGGATATAATTTTTAGAGATTGAACAAATCAAATTAATTTAATGCATTTCTCATATCATTTCGTATTAAAGGTAATTCAATCTGATTTAAGAATCAGGTTTTAGGAAAGAAAATTCGGCTTATTTCCCCCTTCTATGCCAGGAGGGAAATTTTCTATAAAAAAAAGTTGACTTTAAACAGAAAAAAAATAATGAAAAAACAACGGCAACCGTTACAAGGTCATGCTAAACTTTTTTGTAAAGCTCCTAATCTCTTCTTTATTTTATTTTTAAATAAAGTTGTTTTAGTGAACAGTTTTTGAAAAAATTATTTACTAAAAATTGTGTTCAAACTGAATTCTAAAAATTTTACATTATTAACGGCCATATTATTGATTTTATTGAAAGCTAGTTTTACTGAAAAACTAATTTTATAGGGGTTTTGAGTTTTAAGTTTTTCAAAAACAATTATGGATTTGATTTAGATGTGAAAATATGTATGAATATTTTGATTTATATGTCAAAGTAATAAAAATTTGTGATAAACTTAAATCTCGAGACCAATATAGAACTAGTTTTTCTGTGAAACTTGCTTTAAAGAAAGTCAATAATATGGCCGCAAGTAGTTTTTTTGTTTTTAATGTTCCTTTAAATTTTTGGTCAAACATTGAAAACCAGATGCTTAAATGCTTTCTGGTTTTTAAGTTTTAATTATTTTATGCTTAACTTTAATCTTTAATATGGAATTTTCATATCTGGCGTTATACGCTTAAATTTCTTAAAAGAAGTTTAAACTAGTATTATGCATGTAAATTACGGCCATATTATTCACTCAATACATTCAGATTAAAACTTAAATCTGGATGTATATCATACAAATTCAATGTAAATTCATCTGGATTTAGATTTAAATCTGAATTAAACGAGTGAATAATATGGCCGTTAGAGCTTAAATTGAAAAATTATTAAAAAATCAACATAATTCGAAATAAATTTATTAAAAAAATCTTCTTAAATTGTTCTGAGAGCTAAAAAAAGTACACCATCTGATTTCTTTAACTAATCTGAGTTTTTGAGAAAAAAAATCGTAGAAGCGGTTTTTTTGAATTAATTTTTATTATATATGAAATTTTGGAAACATTTAAAAAAAATAATTTTAATTTTATAATTTTAGTATTTATTAATAGCTGCATTTTATTTTCCCCCAGATCTAATCCGGATCAGATCATGATAATAAAACAAACTGGATCACAAATTTATTTATTTCTCACAGTTGGCTTTATTTGCACAATAAAATTGACAGAAGGAAAATTTTCACAAATATTATTTGAAATAATATTTGGTATTGAATGTTTAAAATGGAACAGTTTTATTTTTTTAGTTTAATTTTCATTAAGTTAATAGTTTTTATGTATTTTTTCCGTGCCTCGCGACGCGTCGTCTCTATTGAATGAAGAAAAAAAATTGGAATGATGGCGGCATTTGTTTGATTTCGAGAATTTTTAATTTTATTGAGTTTTTTTTGTAAATCTCAGCAGTGGTACCAACCTATAAAATTAAAGTATTGCTAGGGAAATGTTCAAAAAATGGATTTCGAAATCCAAATCTAGAAGCAGACCTGGATCTTGTGTTGTTTTTGTATTACTTGTATTTATGTTTCCAAATCCAATCCGGATCAGATCTGGGGGAAAATAAAATACAGCTAATGTTGAATTAAAAATTAAATTTCGAAAAAAATCATCTACCAGTTTATGAAATATCGAATTTTCAAAAAAAAAAAATTAGAAATTTTTTTTTTACGGTTTTTTTTAACATTTATATGGAAAGTACCGCCATTTTTGACTATAAGAAAAATTTCTGTGCAAAATATTCTAGATAATATTAAAAAACAGCTCCGTACCAATATTTGTAAAAATCAATGGATTTGAAATTTGAAACTTTTTTTGAATTCAAAAAATATTTTCTTTTTTTTAATTTTGGCATTCAATACTATTTTAATTTCGTCTTCAAAAACTAAAATAAAAAAAAGGTCTATGGGAGGTATCATTTAAAACAATTTTTTGAAAATTTTATTTTCACCTTAACTACTTAAAAAAATTTATTCATTTTTTTTAGAAAAAATTTTCCGGTCATCTTTGAGAAAAATATGATTTTTAAAAACTGATAAAAAAAATTATATATATCGCAAGTAAAAATGAATGTCTTATGAAAACATGCTTATCTTTTGCTTAAACCATACATTTGTTAACAAAAAACTGTGAAAGCCAAAACCCTCTATTTTCCACGGAAAGTATCTACAAAAGCTAATCAAAAACTGAATGACAAAAAAAAAAATATGTATGTATACAAATGTTACTGCCTGAAAAAATCTCAACATCTTTTAAATTGCCAACTATTTCAGTTAATTTGTAGCTAAAAGTGCAAGCAGTATGCGACATCAAGGACGCTGCAAAAGCTCTGTCGCCTTTACCTTGTCAAGCAAAAAAAAAAACAAACAACAACTTTGTGTGTTATACAGCTCCGCCTCACACCCAAAAACAAAAATAACAAAATAAAAAAAACTATCACCGACAGAAGTATAGTAATTTCAATTTTGTATTTTTTTTCAATCTGTGGCTGGGCTACCTGTGCCACACTAACACACTATATTCTTCAAAAAAAACTTCCACCTCTATTCCACTTAGTGATGCTATGAATAATGCATGTTATAGAGATACTACAGACTCAACTCGACACAGCCACTTCGGGCCAAAATAGATGTAAATGCATTTTAATAAACACCAAGTGAAAAATTAAATAAGTTAATCGTGTTTAAGCTATTAATAAAAAGAATGTCAAAATGGTATTTTATGTACATATGTGGATGTTTGTGAGAGTATGTGTGTGTGTGTGGAAGTGTGTAAGCTTGCGGTCATGTAACAAGTGTTTATAGTTGCAATTTTGCCATCACACACAACACAAACGATTACTTAATAATTTTATATACGGGAAGCTTTTTGTCAACAATTCGGTATACAGGTATCAAGGCCGTAGTCAAGAAAATGTTTTGAAGAGGGGAACATAGCTCAAAATTTTTAAGATCGCATGTAAATAGTGTAAGATATGAAAAGAAAAACATAATCATATGTAGGTACATATTAGAAGCTAACTTGGAGCAAATAGATATCATTAAGAAACGAAAAGAATCTTCTCTTTTTGTCTACTTTTAAAAAATATTCTATCTTGTTAAAAGCTTATTTTTTTTTTGTTTTGTAAAATTCAGGATTTCTATTTTTGAATTCAACTATCAATTGAATGGTTTAAAGAAGAGCTCAAGCTAAAATATGCGTTTTTCTAAGATGCAAATCTTGTGACATCCTCAGATACTGTCTTCAACGAATTGGTCTAACTACTGACGTAGCACACTTCGGACGACACATCGACTTCATCAACCATTCCCAATCATGCCATAACCTGAAGTAGTTTAATAGCCCAATTTAAAAATTTTTGTAGCCCAAAATCGGAGCCGAAAAAGTAGCCCAATACCAATAAAAAAAAAACATTTCTGACTATTTCAATAGCAATTTATTTTTATTGTAAAAAACAACGAAAAATAAAATAAATTTTTTTTCAAACAAACAACGAAAAATAAAATAAATTACGTTGTTTGGTTAAATTTACTTATCATTTCTTTTAAAGGCTCTCCCAAACCAACGCGATTATTCGGCGTGACGAACGAAAACAACAATAACAACACTTGATTGTCAAACAAAACAACACGTTGTTATTGTTTTCGTTTGTCGCGGCGAATAATCACATTGGTTTGGGAGAGCCTTAAAAAAGATGTGAAGCTTTTGCCCATGCAGCGAAATTAGAAATAGAGGTATCGTGCAACAAAGGCTGCATGCAGAGCCTGGAATATGTCAGCTCTCATAAGAACCTGTGTAAATTAATTTTCGCTGCATTGGAAAAAGCTGCACATCTGTTTTCGGCATAATTGTATTGAGTGATGCTGTAGTTAATCGATTTTTGGTTATGCAAAGTTAACAATTGTATTACGAAATACTCTAAATACTCGAAAACTAAACCATCCGAAAAATGTTTGACTTTAAGAACCAATTCAGTCCAAAATTATTCCAAATTTGTTGGAAATTTGGAGGGAAAAAACGGACTCCAACCAAATTGAGGGAGCTTATTTCATTGTTCCTCCAAATTTGGAATATTTTTTACGGTTTTCTTGCTTTTTGGAATTATCTCCAAGGGAATTATCAAGGGTATATTTTTAGAGGGAGAAAAGTGTTTTATTTATATGATTTATTTGTACGAAAAAATATCGCCCAAGATTAAAATTGGGCTATTTATAGCCCAATTATGATTGGGCTGATTGTTGTCGGCAATTTTGGAAAAAGATAGCCCAATTTCCGATAAATAGGCCAATCTGGCAAGCCTGTTCCCAATAGCCCGAAATAATAAGACTGAGTTTTAGTAAAGAGTTTTTTTCTTATCTCATGCAATCATCATATATTGGAACAGGAGTAAAATGTTTATTGCATTGTGGGGGACTAAAAAGTTTGAAATTGAGTTTTTTTTCCAAATACCTCAATAACTATAAATGTTCTTAGTGTAGGAAAAAACCAATAAATTTTAAGGAAAACTTGTTCAAACGTTATAATATCAGTTTTTAGTGGCATGTACCTTTTTGCCACATTGATTCGGTGTAAGGCACTAGATGTGTTTGCTTATATTTTTTCTCAAAAACCATTAACATGGTATATGATCACTTTGGCCTTTTTTTTTCTTTTTTTTTTTCGGCTGCTCGTGATTCGCAGATCGGTGATCTTGGCAGGTTGGTGGTCTGATCAAGAAAGGAAGTATGGTCGCCATGCCATCAATCTGGTTGGTCAGTTGGTACGACGTAAAAATGGAACAAGGAATCGATAACGCAGAATCGATACATAGATGAATGAAACTTTATCGGTGGCAGAGTTCAGTTCGCATGGCTTGAAAATAAAAAACTAACTTGTAATTTGACATAAACAAAAAAAAAAATTGTTCTAAGGTAGTGGCCTATACAAGTAGAACCTAATATACTAGGACAAGTTTTGTTATGACATTTCTAATAAAAAAAATCAGCTTATAGTTTTCGAGAAATTTGTAAAACACTGAACTTTCCCCATGTTATACACTATAAGAAAATCAAAAGTTGTAATTCACTCAAGGAAATGTTTATTAAATCAAAATTTAGTTATATCGGAATTTAATTCGAAGTGTAGATACATAAGTCTAATTCTCATAGGCTACAAAGTGTCGTAATAGAGATTATCACGAGGAACAGGTGAACAAAATTTTTTTTGCCGCTCTTTTTGGAAATACATATTGCAAGCGTCTGCAAAGTTTTGGTAAAAAGGTCTTGAATTCAAACAAAACAATTTCCATCTGAAGGCCAGTCTAAAAGAATATTCGACGAACTGAGTTTGTCTGCGAAGAACCAAGCCTTCCGACTTGGTTCGGTAAACTATAAAATCCATTAAATATCAGAAAAAGTGAGTTAGCTAAGTTTCATGAGAGACAGATACTTCAAATAATGTTCAGGCCAGTGTGTACTGCATGTTGTTTAAAGGGAAAATATTCCACTACGAACTGTCTTCGAGGAACAAGTAGAGCTCTTTTCTATTAAAATTTACGAACAAATTTTTCTAATTATGCATTTACTGTAAATATAGTCGATAATTCTCCAATTATTCAAGAGAAACTTAACCCCAGTGAATCCTCTCAAGCTTAGGCCCTGATGGGCATAATTTATACTGACTGACTAAACTATTTGAGATACCTACTTCGCAAAGTTTTGAATTACAGCTGCACTGAACATTGCGTTTGTAGTTGGATGTTGATTTCATTGAAAAGTTCGTTGACTACAAAACTTTAAGTGACGACTTGTATAGAAAAAAAAACCTGAACAAAAAAATAAACAAACACCATTTGGTCATAGATATGGCGTCTTCATCGTATACTATCTAATGCACATACAGGTGAATTTCCAACCACATAGTACTCGTATGTGCATGTGCATGTGCATAGTTCAAGTGAATTGCCTCTGTCTATTTGGCTGGGCAAAGAGATTTGATAAGGCGTTATAGCGATGTTGGAAAATTTTAATTAAATTTTCTGTAAGCAATGATAATACATAATAATAATAAATTAACCAATAACAATCAACAAAGCTTAGAAGGTTAATGTAAATTTAATTATTTATTTGGTATATGAACTAGCAGTGAACCATTGCGAAGAGTAAACTTTATTGGCGTATAGGTGGCTCTGTGGCTTATGATTATTAGGTAATTTGTTTATCAAGAGGTTAATGTGGTTAGTTAGGTGTAAGAAGCAAATATGATGTCGGTAGAATATAATTGATAAAAAAAAAAAAACACTGAAGGCTTGTCTCGGTAGGGAATATAAATTTACTTCGAAAATAAGCTGACAAAGAATTCTTCCATTTTTTTTAACTTCCCATTGGAAGTTATTGTAATCGGTCTGATTTGTGAAATTATAAATTTTGACATTTCTCGACGTTTCGAGGTCTCTGGAGTCGGATTACATTGTTTTTAGAGAAGCTTCGGAAGCTTTTTTTCGTTCACAATATCTCGAGAACGCACAGGGATATCGACTTCAAATAAATTTTATTTTACAAATAATGAGGCCATAACGTGCAGAAAGGATTTTCAGAAAAATTCAATTAGCGGTTTTTGTATTATAGTAATTTTTAAAAAACTTGTAAAATGGCTTGTTTCTCGAATATCTCTAGCACAATAAATGCTATTGACTTCGGCCTGGTTTCAATCTACGCATAATGATGTAGTGAAAAATTAATAATACTTACAAAAATCAACTCATAGTTTTGTTTTTAAATTAAAAAAAAAAACATTAAAAATTTTTAAAAAGTATCGAATATCTTGAGAATACACAAAGATATTAACTTCGGGTTAATTTTATTTAACACACAAAGTTATAGTTGATAATGGGTAGAGTTTGTAAAAAATCAATTACTTGCTTTTTTTTTTTGGGCAAAAAAAACTGCAAACAAAATGCTAAAAATTGTTAAAAAATGTTTTTCGGCTCGAATATCTCGAGAACAACCAATGATATCAACTCCCGGAATTTTAGTCTACACACAATACTAATTGATAAGCTTTTTAAAAAAAATCAATTGAAGGTTTTTTGTTTCTAGGCCAAAAAACTACAAAAGAAACTGCTAATAATTGGTGGAATTTTTCATATATATTTCGCATATATTTACAGCAAACAGCCTTTCTTTGATTGCACAACTGATAAGTTTTTTGAAGATTTTAAATTGGTAATTTTCTTATAAAAAATAACATCGGGTGTTGATTTTCAAAGGAAACCAATGGGAAGTTATCAGTGTGGGTCAACCCCAGCCTCTTTTTTAATCATCTCACGCCAAAGATTGTCGCTAATATCTCCATCAACTTAAATACCTTCATCACTTTTAAAGCCCAGTAATTGCCAATTGTCCCTTATCCTACAAACATCTAGGATATCATACTAATGACGGTTTTTTTGTTTTTCTTAATTATCCTTTCCCATGTCATTAATTTCCCTTCGAAATTGATTTCCCACCCAACTAACAGGAAATCCCCTAATATCCCCAAGAAACAAGATCATTGTACTCGAAATTAATACCAAAACCTCCACCTTTGCTTATAATTTCTAACACACAAAGGACATAGACCCAAGAAAAAGGACGATGGAACACGAAAAAAAAAAATCATTCGCTCTGGGTTTTGCTGTGTTTTATTGTTTTAGCCGATATAGTTTCCATGACAAAGTGACATTATTTGTGGTTTTTCCGATTCCTGTTTTTATTGTGCGTGAGATTGGGGGTGTATAACTATGTAAGGTATACGAACTAAAGGCCTACGAAACCAATACATTCTTATGGGGAGAAGCTCGCGTGGTGGCCGATGACGCTGTGTATCTTTTGTATGGTGTAATTGTGTATTGTAATGAAATTCATAAAACTTCTTTTTACAACTTTACGCATATTTTCTTCGATACACACGAATACGATATAGGTACCGAAAGTCGGACAGAGAAGAATTTTGTTTCTTTTTTTTTTTTGGTTAGGCCCGCCGAAATGCTAAATGGGAAACGTTTACAATTTTTTGTGTTGATTTTTTTTTTTGGCATATTGGGTGGCCATTGAACCCGGACAACAGCACGCAGAAACGTAAGAAGCCAGAGAGAGGAGTATGAATGATGGAGAGAAACAAAAATTAAAGCTGTTGGCAGTTACTTTACTGATGGTGGTGCTAGCTGTTAAAATTACTTATTTTTTTTCTTTCTTGATGGTCGTTGTTTTTCGGCTTTTATTGTTGATTCAAATAAAAAGGTATATTGGTTTGTTGGAGCTCACCAGAAGGCACCACATAGTTAATGAAAATAGGATCCAGTTTTATGGGTTGGGAGTTCGTAGAAAAAAAAATAAATAAATAGCCAAACAAAATGACGAAGATTTGCTACGGTACCTCTGTAATGGGTGTCGTAGAAAAGAGCACTAACCTCTTGGAAAATGTTCGAGCAGGACAAAAAAAAAAAAAAATAAATACAATACAGATCCTTTTTCCGGTGAATTTATTTTATTTTAGGATCATTGAGGACAATGAACTTTTGGCAATCAATCATTTGAACTTAAGTCAGGTCATTGAACGAATTTTTCCAACTGTATAAGGGTAGAGGTGTTAGGTAATAGGTGATGTAGTATTAGAAGGAGGTATCCTGACCTAAAACAATAGACCACGACCACGAGTCAGAAAAAGTTAATGGTTGAAAAAGTTATTGCTTCTTGAGTAAGTGAAATGAAAAAGACGCTCAAAAAGAGCTCTTTATATGTGTTTTTATTTTTAACGAAAATAGGTCTTTAGGGACAAAGGTATAATCCATGAAAAATATTTTATGATTTGTATTTTATTGGACTCTTTTACACGTTTTGCAGTACAAAAACATTTGAGAATAAGTATGTTTTGCAGCATTCCAGGTAATAATATTGAATGTTTGTTTCTCGAGGATTTTTTTGAGGCCATTTTCCATTGACAGCAAATTTATAATTGAAAAAAAGTTAAAATTCGATTATTAACAGCTCAAATGGTTAAAGTTTTTATTTTTAACTTCAGAAGGATGCAGAACTTTGTGAGTTCCAAGAAAATTGATACCTAACTACTATAATTTTTTTTTCTACTTAAATTTGTTTTGTATGGTAATATGATTTCAACTTGTTAGAAAGCTCTTGTATAAAAATATAAAAGATTAGTCTAAAATCACAGAAATGTTTCTATGAGAGGTACTGTTAAAAATGAATAACTGTAAATTTTATTTTTGATGGGAAATGGTAAGCTGCACCAATTTTAGTATTTCGAACAAATTCAATCAAAATGGAGTCGTTTTCGAGATAAATTAGATTTTCTGTAACGGTTTTTAAACATTTTGTAGATATATGGAAAGGTACCTCTACCTATTCAAACTAGACTAAGCATACAAATTATTTTTTTTTTTTAAATATTCTAGATAATGTTAAAAAAAACTGCATATTAGATTCGTAAAAACCAACCAAGTCATTTTCAAAATATTAAGTTCTCAAAAACATACAAAAAATTAGATAAACTTTTCTTAAAAATCGATTTTTTTTTTTTTTTTTTTTTTGAAAAATTTCGTGCCTTGTACTGTTTGAACTTTTCAAAACATTCTTCATAGAAAAAATGATCAAAATCAACTGATTCATGTTGAAGAAAAACGAAAATAAAAAAAAAACTGGTTAAATAAGAGTTAGGTTACTTTTAAAATCATGTTTCGGAAATTTAATTTTCACCAGAAGGTAGCCTAAAAAACCTATTTAAATTTATCGATTTTTTTTTTTAAATCGATGCACCTAGCCATTTTTAAAAAAAAATATGATTTTCTAAAAATGCTACAAAAAAATATATGGCAAGTACCGTTATTTTTGGTCCTTAACAAAAAAAAAAAAAGGCTGTAGAATGTCCAAAAAAACCCTAGATACTAAGATTAAAAATTTGGCTTATCCGTTTGGACTGTAGTCAGACCGGCAGACAGACGGATAGAATTGCGAGACCCAATTTTTTCGTCTTCCCCATCACCGTAATATCAAGTTTGATCAAAATCTTGATTCGATTCGATTTTTTTACGAATCCAAAAGTTGCCATACTTATGTAGATGTATTTATACATGTATAGTATCTACCTATATTGCAAGTGTAAATAATTGAAAGTAAATTTTTGGTTGATACCTTTTCAGGCAATCCACCTTAGAAGTGTAGCTTTCTTTTTCAAACTTTTTGGGTTCTATCACACTAATATCGCGCTGATTATTGGCTCAGTTTTCGGCTAATCAGCATACTTCAAAGCCTTTACAGCCTCCGACAAAATATATTTGAGTGGCCTTTAAATCGGTGACCATTTCACTGGCTCACGAAAATTTAGGTATGCCATGCAGGGCCATCACCCGAGCTCCGGTCTTAGTTGCAAACAAAATAGGAATACCCCCTTGGAGACTACACCCAATGGTATGGATGGATATTTGGATAATTTACAAATGATAATTCTGTTTGTTCACAAGCCCAGTGAGCCAAAAATGAGTTTTTTTTTAACGATTTTTCGACAGTTACAAACACTGACTTTTAGCTGCTGAAGCTTTAGCTTTGATACCTCCAACTGGACGGTACCTCCCCTCGGTTCTCACCTTGTCGTGGTGGGGAGGCTTCCGTTTACAGAATTGACTGACCATCTGATGATATCCAGCTGGTCGGCCGATGCTGTAAGCCAACTAAGAAGAACCAAAAACCTATGAATCATGGAAAGAGACAACATATACAAAACTAAATCACTAGTAGGGATATCTACTAGTAAGTCGGTAGAAGTCACGGCTACCGGCGACGGCTTTGCTTCCGCTTCTGTGGAAGAAAAGTCGCCAGTGACAAAACAACAACAACAACTTTCCAACGATGACAAACATACTTTAGAACGAAACAGGACAACGACAATGACAGAGGAAGAGGAAAACCGCCTTCTTCTCGACCCCTTTGCAAAACTCGAGGTAGGGGGAGGAGCCAGCGCCGGATCGGTTGACATTGATATCGACGATGTCAGTGACTGCTGCTCCGTCGCCAGCTCCAATCTCTCTCGACTGTCTAACACTTCCAGGAGGAGCAAAATCTCCAACCGCAAGAAGACAGTTAGACGACTTGGTACCAAGGACTGGAACGAACTCTCGACACCGGAACGGACAAGACTGCAAAACGCACGGGACTTCCTACAGATGGGGTCAACAACAAAGAATGGGCCTACTGCCCATACATTGGCGGGAGCCGCATCTGGGGAAGCCACGAGTGTGAGTAAGCCGATGAGACCACCCCCTTCATCTGCTGGTAAAATCCGGCATATGGGAGGGGTGACCATGTCGTCTACTTCAGCAACAACGCATACGACTACAAGGGACTTACGTACTCGACTCCTGCACGAATACCAAAAAACTTTGGCCGTGTTTTGATAAGGGGAAGACAGATAGGATCTTGAAGCTAAATAAAAAATCACTATACTCTCTCGTAGGTACAATCACCGGACACAATCTGCTGAAGTACCACATGAAAAAGCTGAGGCTCAGCACGGATGATCTATGTAGAGGCTGTGGCGATGAAGAAGCACATGAAGACTCTTCTCACTTCTTGTGTCACTGCCCAGCACTCTCGCAACTGAGAAACAAACACCTAGGAAACTATTTCTTCAATAACCTAGAAGAGCTCTCCAACCTATCTGGTGTGCAACTATCGAAATTCATCAATGCCTCCAGATGGCTTGATGGTCCATGAAACTTATAGGTTAAATCATTATTTGGAGCGTTCAATCCTCCAGGGTATCACAAGGGATCTACATTGATCTAAGTGTGATAGAAACAAGATCCTCTATCAGCCCAACAACCTAACCTAACCTAACGGTAAAGCGGTCGAGTTTGCGAATTTTCCGAAAAAATCTCCTGCCTACTGATGGACTGACAACAACTTTATATTGATAGTCACCTCACCAATTTTAAGAATCTATCAAAAAACAGCATGACACCACATAGTTTGAAAGTTTATATCATTATTGAGAGAGTCAATTTCTTATGGAAAAGTCTGCCATTTTAAAACAACGGTTATGACATCAAAAGTTTGTCACATTTTCTGCAATATCTAAAATATTTTATTACATTTTGTGAGTCATGTTTAAATCCAACAGACAATATTATTTTTTCCATAATTCAATGTTGGGTGTTGCATGCAGTTTTTGGCTAAATTATTTAAGTGTGTTCACTCGACTTTGATTAAATGCTTAGAGCAGAGAAATAAAAAAAATCATCCATCAATAAAAAATTAATAATAATTAATAACTTTAGCGGTTTATCATATAGTTATTATGAAAGTTTCTCAATTCAAAATTCAAATTACATGAAAATAGTTTTTTTTTTATTCTCTTACGTTTACATATGACAAAGTTGATTTATAACCACGAAAACGAAAAATATTTAAAACAAATTTATTTAATTGCAGATTAGAAAATAATAAAGAAAAGACGAAGAAGAGAAACCCCAAAAAAGTTAAAAAAAAAAAAAAAAAAAAAAAAAACATTAAAAAGATAAAAGACAATAGATTTCGAAAAATTGACATCACCCATCACCATTTCACCATCTATGGGTATAACGGTTTGCGGGGAAAAAAAAAACTAAACAAAAAGAAGACAAAAAAAAACCAAAATTAATACCAAACATATGATTGGCTTTCATCTATGTGAAAAATTAAAAAGAAAATTATGTAACATGATTCAAATTAATTTAAACATCACTTTGGTAGATTTTTTGAAGCGAAAAATGTTTTTTTTTTAACGTGTATAGATATTTTAAAGGTTGCAATTTAGTTTGTGGTTTTGGTTGATTTAATTTTAAAGGGGCCAGCAGCAATACCACACATACATGAATAGGTACTATTTATTATAGATTTTTTATTTTATTATGAGAAAATAAAATCTTTCGAAATATTTTTTTTTTCGGTTTCGTAAGAAGTTTCGAATTAAAATTCAACAAGATAAAATAACAAAACTAGTTTGCGAATATAAAATTGCAAAATTGTGAAAGTTTAGCATTTGGAATGATCTGCATGCGATATGACAAAAACATTATTAACAACTCGGCTCCGCCAGATCCATATCAAAGGTCGCACCATGTTTTGTGATAAGATTGAGTTCATTATTATTTACAACTTGTTTACAAGAAATTTACATAAATTAAAATGACCTTGAAAAGGTTTTTGTTTTATTGCGGGTTTTGTGGTTTAACCGAAAACGGTCGCTGTTTCTACATTATAGAAAAATATTTTATCACAAAACACAATGCGTAATATTGTATTTTCGTCTTCCTGTTTTTTTTTTTTTTGCTTTAGTACACATGTTTGTATGTACAGTCTTAAAAATTACAGAAATAATACCACATAAAATAAATGTTTCAAAGCAAACTGTAAAAGTATTATCGAATAAGTAAGCGTCTGCTCATAGAATTGGGCGCTTTCTTTGCGTTATAAAATCCACCAATGTTGCCATATGTGAGGGATTAAAGTAAAGTTACTTAACGAATTTATTTCATAGCTTCGGACAAAATGTGAATCGTTTAGTCCAAGCCAGAGTTAAGCAATAAAAGTAATGACATTTTTAATATTATAAATACAATCAAATCTTGTGGCAACAGTAAATTCATCAAATAAATTACATTCTTAAAATTGTAAGTAATATAATACAATTACAGTTAAAAACTTCTAACTTAAAAACTAGTGAGCGGGGGTTTAAGGAAAGTAAGAGTATAGGTCTTTTCAAAGGAAGGAGAAACTGGAGCTAAAGTCAAAGGATATGCTGTTCACTGTTGGCCGAAAAGATAAGTTCAAAAAGTGCTGAGGAATCAATGATAAAAAGGGGATAAGATAAAAGGCATCAGACTAAAGAAGATTGCCTAAGGCGAAGCTAAGAAATCAATATGCTTCTTTATAACATGAATGTGTGGTTTGATAAGGAGACCAAACCTGCCTGGTCAAATCAAGAATAGTTCTAACATTATGTTATGGAGTGGTAACGTAAAGCCCAAAACAGATGTGCAGCTTTTTCCCCATGCAGCGAAATTAGAAATAGAGATATCGTGCAGAGAATTAAGGCTGCATGCAGAGCCTGGAATATGTCAGCTCTCATAAGAACCTGTGTAAATTTATTTTCGCTGCATTGGAAAAAGCTGCACATCTGTTTTGGGCATAACTGTTGCAAAATTTCTTAGATTAGATCAACGCCTTACAAACCCAAGAGAAAAATTCCCTTTTCTTATAATTTGGTTCATGTGAGAATTGAGGTTTTTGATCGCGAATAAGGGAACCTATACGCACGGTGAAAGATTTATAGGTTCAAGGGAAAGAGGAAAGGTGTGGCAAGCAAATTTCTTAGATTGAAATTTACTGAAAGAAAATTTTTACTAATCCAAGCCAGAACAGAATTTAAGGAGTTGAAACCAAAAAGAATTAAAAGAAGAATCAACATCATGGCAAGGACAAAAAGAAGTGAGCCTAGATGGCTACCCTGAGAAACACCTGAGGTAGCAAAGATCAGAACACCGAATATCTGAACACTACACTGTAAAGGTGTTTATCCAAGTAACTATGTATGCCAAACAACGATTTTTTATTTCATTTTATTTGAAATCAACCCATTTCAACGAATCACATTTTTTACCAGAGTTGAAAGAATTAAAAAAAAAAAAAAAAAAATAGGTAATCTGTCTGTTATAAAATTCCAAATAGCACAAGAGCCGTTGGGTTTTTTTTTCCAGCGTAGAGGTATTGCATATACATAATAGTTTACTCAAAAATAGTTAAGAAGGTTTTAAAAAGTTTAGAAAGCTAAATTATAAAGCCGATTGTAGAGCTTGTCTGTTGAAAGTTATAAAACAATAAAAATTCAAAGATTTTAAGTCGAGAAATATGCACAAGTAGGTACCTAAAAATTTTAATCTCGCAACATCGGACAGTCAGCAGAGGATTTTTTTTTTCTTGGTAAACTACTTACATAGGAATATTATGTAAGTAGTAAGGTTGCCCCGATAGTGACTTGTTGAGGAAGTATTATGGACTGTCGGCATTTTTAATATTTTTGTAGTCGATGTTTGACAAATTTTTCTCTTAAGAAAGGATTTACTATTTTTTTTTAAGTATTTATCCATATCAGCGAAAATAATAACGAGCTTGGGCTATATGTATAATGTATGAATTTTGTTATTATTTATTGTATTATTCATACTACTTTCGAAACGTCGCGTCGGTCGTCGCAATTAACAGAAAAATAAAAATAGAAGACCTAATAGCCCACATACATAAGTCTTCAGTTGTTCCAACGAAAGGTCACGAATATAGAAATAATTAACAGTTTTTTGTATTAGAGGGGTTAAAAACAAGCATTTTTTTTTACTATGGGAGGGAGGGGGTCTATCTCATCCCGTTTAGGAGGTTGGGGCAATTTAAAAAAAATGACTTAAAATGAAAACAAAATTATTAAACAACAACGGCAACACTTTATTGTAAAGTACTTTACCAGTTTTGAAAGCCAGGCGTTTTTTCTTTAGCCTAAAATTTAAATTAAATTATCTAAGCCAGTAGTTTTTAAAAAATTCACAGCACTTTATTTCACAATTTAAAAAAAAAATGGTCTAAACTTTTTTTTTCATTAATTTTTTTAAATCAAAATTTTAAGTTTGCATGAGAATTTCTTAAAAACTATTTCCTTAAATAATTTAATTTAAAAATAGGATTTAAGTACAGATTTTTGGTTTTCAAACCCGGTATAGTACATACTTCACTGTAAGTGTTGCCGTTGTTTTTTAATAATTTTTTTTAAGTCGTTTTTTTTTCTAAAATACCTACCCCCAAAACGGAGCGAGATAGACCCCCCCCATCCCACATTAAAAAAAATTATCGTATTAAACCTTTCTATAAAAATCCGTTATGATTTTGCGGTGCCTAAGTTATCGTACTCTCCCCCATAAATTAAATGATACCTATAGTCCATTGAAATGTTACATTAACCTTGCATTTCTTACAGGACAAAATTTTATTTTAAGGATCTGTAGGAGGGATCAGTGTGAGTGTAAAAACGAATTTTCGGGGTTGAACTCCCCCCCATTTGTCCTCCATTTTAGAAAAAGGGGCTTAAAAAGGTTTTCGCGATATCTTGAGAACCACACATCGCACAATCAAAATTTTACCATATTTGTGTAGAAAATTAAATTCTCTACAATTTATGTTAACACACATTTTATCGTAAAATTGAAAACAAAAAAGTTATAACCAAAAAAAAAATTTGACTGTTCTAAGAAATTTATCTTAAAGAGGATATAAAATAAATAAAAGAAAAAGATAATGATACTTTTCTGTTTTCTGTTTTTGATTATAACTTTTTTATTTTCAATTTCATGAAAAAAAGTGTTAATACATAAATTTTAGAAATTTTAATTCTCTACACAAATATGGAAAAATTTTGTTTGTGCTATGTGTGGTTCTCAAGATATCGCGAAGACCTTTTTAAGCCCCCTTTTCTAAAATGGAGGACAAATGGAGGGGAGTTCAACCCCGAAAACTCGGTTTTACACTCACACTGATCCCTGCTACGGATCCATCAAAAAAAAGTTTTGTCCTTTACAAAATGCAAGGTTCGGCCAAAATTTTGTAACATTTCAATGGACAATGGACAAGTATATGAATTTTGCTTAAAATAAAAATGTTCTGAGTCATCTTATTTGGCGCAAAAATTTTTGAATAGAATTCAATGAAAAAAATGTCAGTAAACCTGCCTAACTGAAGAATTGAACTAACAACACTTATTTTATTTATTTTGTAGGTAGGTACCTACTACAAAAAAATGATTAATTTTTCTATGATAATGTTGATAAGTATGTATGATATAAAAATTAGCAAAACAGTTTCTGTTGTTCCTGAAAAATTTCATAAAGTGGAATTATAATAAATGATTCAACTAACCACTAATGTAATACATATGTAGGAATGTATTCTATTCATTTTCCCCCAGGTGTAGTCTCATAACAAACACAACAGCTTCCTACCTTCTGGCACTGGGACACATTTTTCTTATCAGAAACTTCAAACAAAAAATCGAGTGCACCTTATTGCAATGAACGCATTTCTAATTGGATTGCGTCTATCTATTTACCACGCACTTTTTTTCATCATGATGTTGCTTCAATTTAGTTCAGCAACATGTTTTAAAAGAAATGCACTTTTCCCGCGCAAGTGAAAAGTTGATAAGAATTAAAAACAAAAAAGTATCCAATAAAGAAATAAATAAAAAAAAAAAAAAACAATTCTCAACTCAAAGACAAAAGAAGAGAAAATAATACTCTTACCCAAAAATCAAAAGAGAATTCTTCTTCTTTTATTGGATTTTGTATTTTTGTTTTCTACATTTCACTCTGTCATTCGTTGTTTAGATACATTCATAGATAAACACCAAACCAGCAACCACATACACTGAGATACAATAATTGAAGACGAGAATAAAAATACAACGGATGCACGACACAAAGAGGACTACGAGAATAATAATATAACTTGCATAGTGCAATGACCCTACCTCGCGTTGACCCACTTACGGTGCTGCGATGCGAACGGTAAAGAAGTGGAGTCAGCTCAGTTCAGTGTTTTTTTTTTTTTTTTTGTAATTTCTTCTTTTTAGTTTTTTTTATATTCATGTTCTTTTTATTATCCTCTTCGTATTCTTTAATTTCTTATTCATACGGCTATGGATTCGGTTTTTGTGAGGTGTGCGGTGTGCAGCTTGGTTATTTCTCTTCTCTTTGAACTCTGCTGTTTGCAGAGCTGCCTATCGCTTATGTATATTCGTTTGTCGTCTCCACCTCTCCTCTAACACTATCATGTGAAGCTATTTTTCATAAATTCTATCTAGCGGATACTTTTATAACTATTTTTTGTATGCGGCTGGCTGTGCGTTGCGTGTGTTTAGACTTTAGAGACTTTTGTATAGATATGTAGATAGATCTATTCCCCATGGAGCTGCTGTTGGTGGACCCGTGATGGTTGCCACTTTAGTTGAAATACAACAAACTTAATTTTTCTATTTTAAACTATCTAAGCTATCTGAACTCAGAATACATTTTTGTTTGGTCAATACATTTTTTGTAGGGCATAAACTTTTGATTTAGGGGGTATCTGATCAAAATAAAATTAGTCTGAGAAATAACGGACACCCGAATGTACTTGTACAATGTACATGTTGGTATGTATGTGTGCATATGATTTATTGAAAAGCAAAGAAATCTTAAAATTCTTACAGTCCAGTCAACGAAGGAAAAAATACTCCTTCACCTGGAAATAAATCCAACAGTTTTGAAACTTAGCACACATATTAAGAGAGATCTGAGAAAGTGTATAAAAGTCCCCGTAAATACGAGGCGCTAGTGAGCACTGCCACTTGCAGATTCTGCAACGCCCATGAGGTGACGCCGGACCATCTATTATGTAACTGTGATCCACATATTCATCAAAGACATAGATACCTGGGACATCACCAGATAGAAGAGAGCAAATTACCCTCTCTAAAAATACCCCAAATACTAAAATCTAATTTGGAGGTTGACTGTAAATGAGCAACCTCATCACACAGCTTTAGATTGGGGCACAGTAGATCTTAAGGTCGCAGTGCAATAATACCCAAAATTTATTCATTCAAATACGAGGCGAGCTCTAGTGACAGGAAAGTGTAACATGTTGTCAGCTTTCAGTTTTAAATAAGAAACAATTTGTCCTTTCAAAAAATGTTCTGAGACGAAAAAATAGCTTATGAAATTCTTTACAAAATTGATTATGACCAAATTTTTCATATCTATCATATTTATAAAGTTATTTGGCGCCTAAAATTGGTATTTTTTAAATTTTCTAAAAGCAGTTACATTTTATATAGCCTTAAGCTGGTAGCAAATTTTGGGAGTGGAGGTATAACCAAAATTCATATACATACTTACATTTAAGTTAAGGTAGAAGCGTTATTATACCAAATTTAATCATCTGGAAGGTTTTTCTTCAGCCGGTGGTCGGGGTGGAAGTTCGAAAACGTCTGGGAACTAAGTATTTTTAATCAGTGCACAATCCTTTATTCTTATATACAGGGTGATTCGCATAAGGTGTGACAAAAAACTAGAGCGTAAATATAAGTTGGGTAGCGAGAAAAAAAAAATAGTATGGAAGGGGGGTCTATGCCCCCGTTTACCCAGGAGGGGCAATTTTTAAAAAAATAAATCAAAAATGAAAAAAAAAATATTAAAAAACAACGATAACACTTACAATGTAATACTATACCTTTTTGTAGAGCCAAAAATATCTTCTTTTAGATTTGTATAAATAAAGTTGTTTTAGTGGAAATAGAATCTTTGGAGCACCAAAATAAAGGATTGAAGGTTGAAAATTTGTAGGGGCATAAAATATTTTTAAATACTTTTTATGTTTTAAGAATTTTTTATGTACCCACTTTAAAATTGATTTTTTATAAATAAACAATTTTTATAAAAACATAAAAAAAATTAAAAAACCATATTTTGTAATTAATATGGAAAATCTGAATTTAAAAAATTAAGAATGCACCTACCAACAGGGAAAAAAAAATTGGTTAGAGTGTTTCTTAACCATTTTCGGTTCAAAAACCTTGTGTCGGACGGATTACGTTTAAAGATCCCTTAAATTAAAACCTTTGTAATTTTGAACATACATCGGTATACTAATTTTAACCAACAAGTCGAGGTAGTTGACATTCGATTTAAATTGAAATTTTTAACTATGTATAAAATCATAAAATTCAGATTTGTATTTTTTTGTTGTTGGCAACCATGCTTGTGATGCATGTACGATATGGAAGAAGGGAAACGAGTGTATATGATAAGTATACACTAACACTTGTTTTAGCGTTCGTTTTGCACACGTACTAATGTACGATGTACCTATATAGTGCGTGTAAATTTTGTGTATGGTTTTTGGTGGGTTTATTTGTTAGTGGGTTGTCCGTCCAATTTAATTGTTTCAATATGTTACTTGTGTTTCATGCTTAGGTGATATGCGAACGCATAATTGCGCAGCATGATTGACTAGCGAGCGACTGCAGTGGAAGGCAGTGGGTTGCGTGATGGTTGCATGGTTGATTTTTATTTTATATTTTGAAGTGCAATAAGTTTTTTTTTTTTTTTTTTTTTTGAGAAGATTAATTGAATGACAACTGTGAAATCCATGCTACATCATTTAAAACATTGCTACCTGCATTTAGTTTTATTTTTTGAAAGTTTTTCAATTTCAAGTGTCATTGGCAGATATTTTGAGTTCATGGATTTTCTATTGGAATTAATTTTACTAGCCAATTTAATTGACAGGGATTAATTGAATGGTTTTATAATTTGGAGCTAATGATGGTAGGTACCTCCATACATACCTATGTGCCTGTACATACATTTATGTACATATCTAAAGTTTGTTAGGTTGTTTCTATTAAATAAATGGTTTCACAAAGAAAGAGTTAAGATTAAGTTTAATTTAAATGAAAACCAATTAGCGATTTACACTAATCTTAAAGTATACAAAGTAGGTTGACAAGAACCTTATTAGAAGCGCGATTGGTATAGGTAAGAAGGTAAATAATCATGTACCTGCCTATACCTATATGTAATTATGTATTTAAAGCTTATTGGTCAATTAACGTAGGTACCTTTATAATCTTACATAAGCTTTCTTTTAAGAAAAGTGGGAAATTATTTAAATAGGTTTCTTATTTATAAGTAAATTACTTACAATTTATTTTTAATTAAAAAATTTAAATTTTCTTAGGTCCAATTTTTTAGTAGGTACGAGATTACGTATAAATCATCAAATTTGTAAGTTCTATCGACATGAATTATCTACTGAAAAACTGCTTTAAATAAATTTATGTCCTGGGGTATCAAAGTCTCCACTAAAAAATTACTGGGCATATGTAATCTATATGTATGCTTATAAATATCCCATTAGTTCCAGTGTTGTAGTAGCCGTGGCGTGATTGTTAATGCGATGGACTGTCATGCCGGAGGTCAAGGTTCGATCCCCAGCCACAATAACTAATAATATTTAACATAAAACGGCTACTGCCTCTTGTGAGAAATTGACAAAACCTCTTGTCATAGAAAAGTGCTGCGGAAAACTGAGGAAAACTTGTCAAATACAATGCTCGGTAAGGCTCTTTCTAATAAGATTTTGTGGGCCAAGATTTGCTATCCCATAAGCATATCAAAAATAAGAACTTTACAACCAACATAAATATAATGAAATATAAATAAGTATAAAGAAGAAAATAAAAAGAAAATTATTTTTGTTTTTTATTTATTCTAAAAAATTGTACTTCTGTTTTGCAAATACATAAGCCTCATGGTAATTTTATATGATTGGGACTAATAAACAGAAAGTTCCTGCATCGAGTATCTCGAGGCAAAATGGTAACCTATTATTAGGATCTACATAATATATTTAAAACTTTCTAGAGTGTACCATCTAAAAGGTTATTTAAATACTCCATAAAAAAGGTGCTTAAATCTCATAGCCGCTAAAAAGTATAAAATATTATTCCTCCTAAACCAATAAATTCATATGAATATTGCACGCTTTTTATTCAAATGTGTGGCACTGCGAAAAAAATAATTCTAAACGTGGTGTATTAAATATTTTCTTTTAATTTAAATAAAATTTTCTGGTTTTTAGTTTTGTGTCTGTGAAATTTCTCCACTGATTTTAAATTAACTTACTGATAATCTAAAGACACAATTGAATACATGTGCTCTCTGTCATCCATTTCTTAACCATGTTCCGAAAGTCAGAAAGTTATTTCAATATCGATTACAAAATTTTTTCCACAAAAAAAAAAAAATAGGAATATAAGTAGGTACCATGCAAAAAGCGAGAAAAAAGGGTGAGAATGAGACGCTGGATGGAGTGTGGTAGAACTTTTATCTTATTTTGTTTGGCCTAATGTGTCAACTGCGTTGCAGTTTTGTTTAAATTTAATGCATAAGTTATTTTTTGAATTTGCAAAGCGTTTTTTTCGACATGTTTTTTTAAAATTATTTTTTAGGACTTAAAAAGTTGGTACACAAAATTATTTTGTCCATTTAGGAAAATACTATTTCTCTTAAAAACAGTTTACAGATTTAAAAAATTCTGTTAGTTACATAGGAACATGTTATGTTTTTTTAAAGGTACCTACTTAATTCCCGTAGAACCATTTTCTCGAATATAATTCAATTTATTTTGATCATATTTTGTACAAAGAATAAGATCCTAGAAGGCATACAACACCACTGTATCCCCACAAGCAGATAGAAAATTTCAATGATTGTTACAAAATAGCATTTTGCAATTTCTTCAACCACGCACGCCCACATTTATCATTTATAAACATCTTACCATTTCATCTGCAAAACAACAATTGCAGTGTCAGAGGTTATAATTCTCTGACCTACTTAATTCTAAAAATTCTCTCTTAAAACAATTACCCATACAGTGTAATAAGATTTGCAACAATTTGTCGAAAAATTCTGCAAGACCACTTAAACAATTTTAAAGATTTCCCAAAAAAACAACTGCACTCACCAATCTGTTCGGCAAAGTCTATAATTATTATGTGTAGAAACCACTTCTTTAAGTCTATTTTTATTTTCAGATGCAATTAAATTTAGATCAGTTTTGGGGTAGAAGTGATGTAGATTACAGATTAAATTGTTGCAAACAATTTAAATGGAAATCCAATGTATGTATCTATCTATACTCGAACATCTCCCCTTCTTTTCATCTTCAATAGTAAGTTTTTTTATTCATTTTTTTTTGTGGTGCATAATTAGCACGTCTGCCATCTGCAGGCGGTTGAAATGTCTAAACATCAATCAAGTTCCGTCAAACAACTCTTTGGTTGGAAAAACTGTCACGAAGGAGGCTAAAATAAATTAAAAAAAAAAAAAAAAAATCTAACAAATTCGCAGATACAATACCAGAATATAAACCCCCCACGTAGATACAGAGTCAGATCAGTCGCAGTGTGAGTGATGCATTCATTCATTTGTTTTCTTTATTTTCAACTTCACATCACAATCAAAACGACAACTATTAAAATATCTATCTATCTATCTATCTATCTATCTATTAGCTTCAATCAAAATGAATTCTATGCATTTTCGAAAAATGTCGTCATAGCTTCCTTTTGTCGGATTTTGTCTCTACATGTCTATACTGTGGAGTATACAGAAATGGGGGGAGGGTGATTTATCAGTGTATTCTACAACCCCATAATATTTATTTTTTCACCACATGCATGGTTGGCCTGTTCGTATATGCATAGGCGAAATAGATGCCAATCTTGGGCCTAGGAATTTGGGGGAGTCTAAGCCACTTAACTTGAAACTTAGGATTTTTGGGTCATTCTCCAGAGGGAAAATTATTTTTGTTTAGCTCCAAAATTTGCAACGCCCTTACCTGCAATTACAACCTGTGTGTCTCGCATGCATTTTAGTTTCAAATTTTCTCGAAAATTGCGTTTATAATGGAGTTTTTCTGAATAATTCATTAAAAGTGTAATCGATTTGCTAAAATTCTGCAGACTTTATTTAAAAATTAAAAAAAAATATTTTTCTATAAGCAAAATAAAAAAAACTTATTTCGACATACAACCCGTAAGAGTCGTTCTTAAGTGGTTAAGAAGAGAAATAATAAAAATAAAAGAAAAATATCTTCCAATTGTTCTTAAGTTGTCGTATTTACCGGACTTAAGAGTATTTTTATATAAAGTTGCTCAGACTCAGAGCTCCGCGATCTTAGTATCTCATTGTTTGTAGAATTTGAAAAAGTACATCTTACATATTTCATCAGAACCAGTAATTAGTCAGAAAAAAAAAATTATTTTTATGAAACTCTCAAGGTCATTGGAGATTTTTAGCCCCTTATTTATGGATTTAAATCAAACAAGTTAATAAATAGATTAAATAAACAAGTTAACAGTTTGAAAAGTATCAACATTCTCATACAAGAGGTTTCGCCATAATATCGGCCTTTGCCTTCATGTGTTTACTGTAATTTGAGCAGGAGCCTAAAAAGTTTATCCGATTTGTCTCAAATTTGGTACAGCGCATTCCAAATGACATATATGTAGTATCGAGTTTTTGATTTACCTCATGTAGAACAAATGTCTTTAGTACAACTATTTCGAATTTTTCAAATTTTCTCAAAAACGGATTTTTGAAAAACTTTGTACCTGTTGCCAAAAAATTCGTATTGCGGTAATAACATTTTTTCATTCGCCACATCAACCACCAAAAGTCTATCCAACCATTGAATTTGTAACGAGGATAGTCTTATCTTTTATTTAATACCCCCATTTAGAAAAGCTACTTGAAGAGTGCATTTTAACCGAAGCAACCATATGAAGCTTGTCCGGCCAGCAGTTTTGTTAATATTTGGAATAAAACTATCAGTTTGTAAGCTTTTTTTTCAATAGCCAAGATGAGATAGGTAATCTAGCTCCATTTCAAAAAAATTAAAAAAAAAAGTACGTATACGCCCCAGTGGACGATGGATCCAAGGAAGTTTTTATTTTTTTGGTAACGCCCATTGTAACAATCACAACTTTCAATGTTATTTTATGGATTTAATTCTTTGCATCGTATAAACTTTACACACGTAAGCTTAGCAGAATTTTTTTCATAACTCATTAAATTTTATTTTAATTCACACATTAAATTTTAGAGTCCATTTAAAGTTTCTTGCATTTTAGGGCCCACAGCTTTCTCGATCCGCGCTAAATTTAATGGTCGAGTATGAGTGATGATTGCGCAATGTGTATATGAAGTGCATTTAGAATAATCCTCATAACTATACAGATATGTACGAGTATTTACGATTATGAACAGCGAGTGAGTTGAAACTACTTTCGATTTTCATTGCACTTAAATAGATTAAATAAAAGCATTTGTTTTTCTCACTATCTCTGAATAACAAATAATAATAATAATAAAAACAAAAACTTTTCTAAAAATAATCTCTAATTTCAACTATAGGTGCATATGTATGTATAACGTAAGTTGAAAGTGAAAATTTTAAGTTTATATATTAAATAGATAGCTGATAAAAGAAAAATTAAGACGCCATCGCCATGCCTTCCACTTAATTTATAGAGGGGCCTGTATAGAGATATATGTATACGCATAAATGTATGTTGAAATGATAAATGCACTTTCAGTGCGTACGTATCTCAAGGTAATTAGACGAGGATATCTTTAAACTCTTTACATTGTATTTTTAATTAAATTTATTGCGTATTTGCGCTTTCGGTTTGTAAGGGTGCATTTTGGTGCTAGTTGAGAAGTACTTTAGTATAGCTTGTACTTTTTTTATTATGTTTTTTTTATAAGTGTTTTTTGTCAAGAAACTATAAAATGGAAATTATGATTTCTCTTCAAATTTTATGTTTTGATAAGTATTTTATGGTTTATCAATTTACTCTCAAACATTTAATGGATTTCTTTTATAATGAAGTTATTGTTTAATTTCGTTGAATATTGTTATTTTTAGGTTAAGTGTAAAAGAACAAAAGTAAAAGAAATCGGTACAACATTTCACTACTTTTAAGCTCTTAACTGAAATATTCTTTGATTTAAATTCTTTTTAACCAGTATTATGCTAAAAATGTTCTAATATCTTTCTAAATCATTTCAAATTTTGCGCCAAATAAAGGCTAAATGGTGTCGAAGTATAAGAACTAACATGGAGCTGATTTTTTCCTTAAAACCCTGCATATGGAATATGGACACTACACCGGACACAAAATATCAACAGATAAGTTTTTAGTCAACACAGCTACGTCGAGGCTTTACAAAAAACTGTTTTACAAAAAATATCTCTTGCGGAAAGAGTCAATATTCCTCTTGGGGTTATGAAGGGCAATTTATTTTCAATTTTTCTTAATGAATACAACCGTATAGGTGGCGCAGTTAAGCTAACTGCATCATATCTAGAAAGACTTAGCATACCTATAGCAGAACCCGTACAACTGACCTGATATGCAGTCCCAGGCGAGATATAGCCAGGGTCGTTGCGACCATTTCTGGATACTGGCCGATCGGGGAATATGCGGCGAAGCTGGACTGGGCATCCCTCACAATATACTAATTGACGTAGCTGTTGGGACCAGCAATAAAATGGAAACAGTCTTTAATTTCCGCTTTTTTCAACGATCTTAATGACCTCTCCGAACTGAAGATCAAAGACTCGATCTCTTTCCACAAAAGGGGAAGAAATGCCTCTAATATGAACTTAATAGCTACTGCACCACGTCTCCCGCCGTCAGACTCCCTAGATCACTAGCAGGTCGTAAGCGGATTCTGAAACCAACAATCAGCCTAGCCTGGCATTTTGACCCGCAAATCCCTCTTCAACACCGTTTTAAATAAATAGGTCACACGAGTTATGGTATCAAAGCGGCGCTCTTCAGCGCTGATTGGGTCACCGAGCTTAGGTTGCTCGGGGCCGCCATTTCTACCTATGTACCTTTCTACAAAAAATATTTGAATTTCGATTGATTACTGCTTAGAAGAAATCAAAAAAAAATTGTTACAAGATTCGATCTCAGCGAAGCACATTCATCTCTTATATTGATTTATCATTAAATCTTAATACCTCTTGTGGGCTTTAGGTCAGTATTCTTTTTTATTTTATATATTTACAAGAGGTATTAAGATTTAAAGAAAAAGGTCACGAAAATAAGAAATAATATATCATTCAAGTTAAACAGATACATATTGGAAGCTAATTAATTGAAATCCGAAGCAATCACAAAATGAATTTATAAAATATTTCTTAATGCGAAGACCTAGGTTAAAGAACCTAAAAAAACAATTTCTATCGGAAGTGTTTTTCAAAAATTAAAGCCAGAAATCTGAACAACAACAACAAAAAAAAAATAAAAGCCTCTGTAAAATAAAGAGAATCATTGTATTTAGATTGTTTTGGATTTGAAAAGAAATACATTCTGAAACAATAACTTAACAGAAAGACTCTTTGCGTTTTTAAAATCTTCCATTACATTTTGTATAACTCGCACACACACATACACACCCACACACTAGAGTACTAAAGAGCAAAACAAAAGTCCAACTTGCATCTTCTAACACAAATGGTTAGCATTTATATGTCACTAAATTTTAAAATGACATAGATGCAAATATGAAAAGCGCAGTTGAATTTAAGAAATAAAAACAATGCAACAACTTAATGATCATTGCTGCAGAAATAACATAAGGACAGAGAGGGAGGGGGGAAGATCTATTTTGTAACAAAAAACGGAAGTCACATCATAAAATAAAAAGCAAAAACAAAAACAAAGCAAAAGGGGTTATACCGGGATATATGTATATTTTTTTTTCCAAGGGTGGGAATGTTATAATTTTTAAAATGTTCATTCTTCTTCTCTTATAGAGAAGAATATTCTTAGAAATATCTAAGAAAGAATCTAGACATTAAAAAAAAAAAATTAAGAATAAGAAGAAGAAATTCTAACAATTTTCTTTAATTTCTTCGATAAGACGATGGCTTCTTCACCCGGCCGGCGCGGTCTCTAACCTTCCTCCTTTACATTTCAACCCCCGCCTTAGAATCTATTTATTTAACTTAGCTAAAGCTATACCAGAAACCAGCCTTTGCCCGATAAACACAGACTGTCAAATTATGTTAGAGTGAGTGTGTGAGTATATGTGTTGTTTCTGATTATAATGGTTCTAGCTGTTTAATGTTTTTTTCTCTTCTTTCATACTCACAAAAATCCATGCACCGAATGCATCAAAATACCCCACTTCCCACCAGTTCAATTTAAACAGGGGCGCTTCTAATTTTTTGGGGCCTCAGGGTTTTTCAAAAGGTCATGAAAGGATGTTGAGCAGTGTGTGATGTGGAAGTGTTAAAAACTGAAATGTTTTCTTTTTAATTATTCTCATTTCGAAAGCACTGGTTTCTTTTTTCCGGGACAAAAAAAAAATTCCCCCAACATAGCACAACCGAAAAAAAAAATAGGTTTGGTTGCAGCCAAGTTGAAGAAGTAGAAGAGGGCTCATTTAATTTCTTTTGTAAATGTCTTGACTAGCCTAGGTCAGAAAATCCTAGGCTATGTGTGTAATATTGCATGAAAAGAAAAAATGTCGAAATATGCCTTCAACTCGAACAGAAAAGTAGACTTAACCAAATCTCTAACTGTTCTGTCCATGCATCTCTATCTCAGCTGAGTAAGAATTTTTTGAGCAGAAGACCCTTTGGTTATGTCTTTTCTTCGTAACATGAATAAGGATCTTCTACTAAAAGTATGCTATGATATCCGTGAAGAATTAGCTAAGAAAACAGTAAATATTGCCAAAAGTATGGAATCAGTTATTTTTTTTTCTTTTTTATTTCTCCAAAACTTTGATTTGTGAAGGACGAAGTTCTCTTGAATAAACTTAAAAACACATTCTTATTTGATATCGTTGCATGTAATTATTAATTTAGTTAAGTCATATCTCAACAATCGAACTTTGTATGTTTCTCTTAGAGGGAAATGTTCACCACAAATACGGGTTAACTATGATGTCCCACAAGGTTCTGTTTTAGGGCCACTTCTATTTACGTTTTACATGTTTTATTAATGATACATATCTGAAGTGTTTTAATAATTGTGACAATGTTCAAGTTTACTTTGCTGTTCCAAAATCACTTACAGATATTTTTGAAGAGACGCATCAAGAAATACTTCGAATGTACGACTGGACAATCCCGTCACCACAAAATGAGCTCAGAGCTCCGAATTCATGGAAATCACTTCGGCCGTGTGGTCTAAAAAGTATGTAAAGACGCCAGCCAGCCAATCCCAGTACTCAACTTACAACAATAAAGGACAATATAGTGTTAAATTGAGAACTTTCATTTGATAAACGTCAAAAAGTGTTAAAACACTAACTTGATGGAAAGCAAACCTGTGCAGGAAATAAGCTATGATTTAGGTTAAAAAAGAGTTACACCATTGAGACACTAGAGACTACTCATCTCATATAATTATGCGCGTTCTCCTTTAAAGTGAAAATCGATTTTAAGATTTAAGAAAATTAGATTTTGCCCTAGTACCACAGAAATCTGCCTAATAGAGACTGATAACCAAATGAGCCCCTTTAATAAAATACGTCGACTGCAATAACTTAAACCGGCTTTTTTATGACAAATCCGTCTCTTCATTTCATATTCAACCCATTCATCACCCTCTTCACACATCTCTTATAACGTTGCAACACTCAGACGACCAAAGACCGAGCAGAGTGCATTTGATGTTGTTTTTCTATGAATTTTTCTCATTTTCCCGTTTTTTTTTTTGCTTTTTTTTTTTTTTGTTTCCTTCCACCACCCTGGTTGCCTCCATGCCATCGCCATGCCCGGTGCTCTGTTGGGGCCGCATCACATCACATCATAGACGATAGACCCATAGAGCAGCAGCCATAGAGAGCGCTTTTTGTTCTATCCTATAAGAGCACACTGCAGTAAAGCTTCACTCACTAGCTTATAAGTATAAAATGCATCTAGCGTGTGTGTGTGTGTGTTTTTTCGTGTGGAGGTATTTGTGTTTTGCTGGTGTTTTTGCACTCTTTGGTTTTGCTTCGCTTTTTAAATACCCGTCCTTGGTTCGTCTATTCAACTTTGTCCTACTTATTAGTTGGCTATAAAAGCTATGGCGCGGCGCGGCACTCTACAACTACAACAACAAAAAACAACATTATACTTCTCTGTATATAAACTATAATGCAACTATGAATGCAGTTTTCTGTATGCCGTTCTTTTATTATTATTATTATTTTTTTTTTTTTGCATAGTTTTTTTTTTCATTTTTTTTTTCTTTTTAGGGTGCTGGCGTTTGTTCTACCCGGTTTAATGCGAATAAAATGTATCTAAGCTTCTGCTAGAATCATAATATACACATATAACATCTATATGTAGGTATAGACTCCTACGGACGCGGCTGGCGGCGCGGTGCAGCTTAACACAGACAATATACATGTATATGGGAGTGTGTGTGTGTACAGTAAGAAAATATGATTACTAATTCTAACAAGAAAGACTTCTGTAAATCTTGTAGTTTGTATAGCTTCTGTGTACTGGATGGATAAATATTTTTCTATCATAATTATCTTTTTCTTTTTATTTTGTGTGTGTGTTAACTTTAGTTGACTATTTTTTGTTTTATTATTGCATTTCTTAGATAGTTTGTTATTTAATTAAAATTTGAAAATTGCAGTATTTTAGATGAAGAATGGCTCGATGATTGGTGGTTAATACATTGTGGAAGTTGTAGGTACCAACATACTTATGTACATAATTAGCGACTTTAATAACTTTGAATAAATTTGTATAACTTAATAATCAACTTTTATGGCCACGGATGGCTTAATGATTTAAAGATGTCACAACAATGTTTTACATGCATTGAATTTTAGAATTTTTAGATAATGGGTAGGAGGGAAATTTATAATAAATTACTAAATACAAAAACGACCATCATATACAGAGAAAGCAACCGACGAAGAACTTGAAGCTTTTTACGAAAGAACTTTACTATGGAGAATAATGGAGTGCCTATACGGGCAAAAAAGTGAGAAACTGACTGAACAACTCAAATCCAGTAAAAAATCATAACCGATTCAATGCAATTAATATACACATAATAAATCAGGTGACTTCGGAAGTGCGATGGACAGTGCGTCGTCGACTCCTAAAACCAGTCACCAGTTAAAGTTTTAGATTTTAAGTTTAAGTTCCCGTGGTAAAAAAAAAATTGTATTCAATTCAATTTTAGGTGGAAAATGTTGAATTCGAACCCTACCTCCAGCGTAATAGTTGAACGCTTATGTAAATAGACAATTTTTTAGTGCGTTAATAAATTAAATCTATCGATAAGTAAGTTTTTTCAGTTTTATGAGCCTAGGTGGAGAGTTAATTTTTATATTACTTTGAAAACTACGAGATCTAAAAATTGTAGACTTATGTAGAAGGACGAAACATTTTCTTGTGGACAACAGTACTTTTGTTGGCCCACGAGGTTATACAGTAACATTGTCCATTATTACTATTCCATTGTGTTACATTCGTACAGACCGTAATGACAAACTTAACATGTCTCCGTTTATCTCAAGGGAGATTAACATTAAACAGTTAGGTAGATGATTTTCATAAATATGTATCTACAGGGTGATCGGTATAAGGTGCACCAAACTGCTGAAGCGAGTAGGCTGGGTTAAGACAAGAAAAAAATCGAATGGGAGGGGGGGGGGTCTATTTCCCCCCGTTTAGGCAGGAGGGGCAATTTTCTAAAGAATTGACTTAAAACAGAAAAAATAATATTTAAAAACAACGGTGAAATTTAAAATGCCATGCTATACCTTTTTGGAAAGCCAGAAATTTCTTCTTTGATTTTCATTTTAAATTAAGTTGTGATCTAGGGTATCGATTTTCAATATTTTTCTTAATATTGCTATAGTTACTAAACCAAGCGAGATGGATTATTATTTCATACATTTCAAAGAACGGGCACAACCTGCCCTATCACTCGGTACCCGCTTGACGTTGAGTTTCGGGACACCCTGTATACAATCCTACATTTTAAAAAACATTATCTGGCAAATTTTAATGATGAACTCTCCCATAGGAGCACATAAGTTAACTATCAAAAATTTCCATGAATCTTGGTTAAGCTTTGGAATGTTTACCTTTTGATTCTGGCAATCAACCTCCCAGAGAGCACCCTGGAAAAAGTACGGTTATCGAATTGACAAATAAAAGAGTTTTTTGATAACAGTTGGAATACTAGATCTGTATTAATTTACACTGCCATTAAATCAAATAAATTTCATGTTGACCAAACCAATAACTTAATGATCGATTTTTATTGATTTAACTTGAATTACTTTTCCTTTATTAAAATGGATTACTTTTCCTCTATTTTAATCTTTTGACGTCAATTCAACAGAATTGAAGAGTTAATTCATTTCTCGGGCATAAATCAGTTTTGGTTTTTTTTATTTTTGACAAGAAAATTGGCTTCTATAATTTTGCAAACATGGGGGTGGCCCCCGGCGCAGTGGAAGTAGTGCTTGACTGCTAACTTGGATGTGTGGGTTCGAGCCCCAGTCTAGGCAGCATTCTTTTCTATATTCCCTCAACTGAACGCCACCCCTGGTATTAAAACCTTATTTCTCAATCCACTGTGCTAACAAAAATCTATCCTATCATTCTATTCCTTCTAACATTGCCTAATTTATAAGACCCTAGGTTTTACTGGCATATATGTATATGTTTGTGTTGTTTTCTTTAAAAAAAAAAATAAAAAAAAATTAACATGAACATGACATAGGTATGTATAGGTAGTTTTTTAATAAAAAAAAAAAAACTTAAATATGGCGCCCAACGTGAGAATAGTTCAAAATCAGTAAAAAAAAAAAAATAAATAAATTTGATGGCAAAACAGCTCATGAAGAACTAGGGCCTAGTTACTGACAACTCTCAACCAACAGTTAACGAATCCGAACGGCTAATGTAAGCGGCACTTTTCTATGACAACAGAGACTCTTGGAGGTTTTGTCAATTCCTCGCAAAAGGGCAGTAACTGTTTTTTTCTTTTTAATTATTAAGTGTCGAGGCTGGGGATCGAACCTAGACCTCTGACTTGACAGTCCATTAAGAATTAATAGTCTTTCAAAATCAGCTGCGAAGATTAAACCACTAGAAATAAAGTTATTTAAGAGAGGTTGCGACGATTTGATTTTTAAAATCAGCTTTACTGTGTTTTAAAAACAATAAAATTCCTATTTGTCCCGTCGATGATGGGCACTATTTGTTGGTGAATTCATTTTTCTTTACTTCTAATATTACAGCTTTTAATAAAAACAAAAAAATGTAGCTTCTGTAATCAAGTAGGTATTCTAGCTAGCTTGTATATGGATATTTTTACTCTCTTAAATTATGTAAGCATAGCATGTCGATACAGGGGATTTAAAGTTCTTAACCAAAAGACCCACTTTAACCATCTTTTTTCTAGAAAAAAAAAAAAAAGTTCACAAAAGCCAAAGCTAAATGACATAAAACCATCATCCCCATCATAATCTCCAGGAAACAAGTATAAAACTTGCCAACTCCATCAGCACACCTATAAGTTCAAAAAGACGACACAAAAGATTCATCATCATCATTATATCGGTGATATATAGGTACTCAGCAGGTAAAGATAGTTAAATACAAAATGACAAAATCTTCTTTCATTTACACACTCCACTTACTATAGCTCGTTGCAACACATTTTCTATATGTGTATATTTTTACACTTTGGTTTATGACGAACAAACAGTCGAACATCTGTTTTATCATCCATTATGATGTCGATATACGTGTAGGTCTGTCTATCCTGTTTGCACTCTATGTGCACTCGACATATCGTCATAATGTCAAACACGAACTACAGCTTATTTGTAATTATATACGCGAAGACCAACCAGAATGGTGTCTAAGTCTTTCGCAGTTGTATCTAAGCTCTTAATGAACACACGATGGATTTAGAACGTTATTTTACTTTACTGCTTTACACGCATATAGATGGAGACTCACCATAGATAGATACGTGAGTTCCCAAAGAAGTGTTCTTTCACGCAATGCAGGTCACTTAATTAGCATTAAAATATCTGCTGGTACAGAAGGAAAAAAGAAATACTGTATCTTTTATTTTTGTAATTTCATGTGCATAAATTAGTTAATTTCAAAATAAGATACACACACAGTAAGTGTTTTTTTTTTTTTTTTTTAATTTTTTATTTGCGAATACTTCTCGCCAATTGTGTTTAATGTTAGCCAATCGATTAGCAGCAGAAGAAGAAGACGCGAGGAGTGCGATGTTGCAATTTGCAATAAGCCCCGTCAATATTGGCAACAATTGGAATAAGTTTACACAAGCCTAACGGACAATAGAGTCGATAATAATATACACAAGCTTTTCCTCCATCATCATCACGCATAGCACGCGGCACAATAATGGGAAGCAGCAATGGCTCTAGCTTTTTGCAGAGTTTCCAAAGCCCCTCTACACCCATCAATATAAATTTAGAGCCAAGAACTCAAGAAGCCAACTATGGAGTCGAGGTCTTTTGACGACGACGACGACGCCACTGCGGCCGGTTTCCCAACTTGTCAAATTGTCAAACAAACTTCAGTCATAAGTTAATACCGCGAATTTAAGCGACTGTTATTATTACTGCAAATGTGACTCTGGCACTGCAACGACCGACAACTGCAACTGTCATGTTGGTTGCTTGCAGTGTGTGCTCATATTTGTGTTTGGACTTTGTGACAATCATACACATCGTGCATTAGCCATATTATACACAAAACACCAAAACACGAAACACACGTGAATATACATTTCCAGATTGAGTTGCAAATATAAAAGATTGCAGATTGCAATTGCAATATTGCACAATGCTCCTTCAAACACTCATCGGTTAATTACACGCCACGATGATTGGTGTACACGCGCTTTTTTTCTGTGGCTGCCTCTGTTTGTTACTTCTTTGACTTGGTAAATTTTGCACAACTCTGCAAACTTTACCTACCTATACCTACAATTTGAGTCTTTTTTCTTTGCAGTGTGTGATGGGTTCGTGCAGATGCAATTATATGCATGCAGAGAACTCACATCTTGATTTTTGCTTGATTGCATTTGAAAAATTAAAAAAATAAAAAACATGTAAAAAAGTTACCTATAGTGGAAATTGTCTAAAAGTTTTGTACTTTGGGGTTCATGGACGAACAAGTTGTAAAACTTCGTCATTGTCGTTAGCATCGTTTGTCGTTGTCTAAAAAAGTAGTTGGTGCTTTTCAATATTCATTATATACATGTTGCTGCTGTTAACGCATGAATTCATTCTAGTCTATATGGTGGTGTGTTATATTGTGAGTGTTTTGCACGCGAATATACTTACATTAATCACTTTTTTTTTGAAAAAGAATAATTAAAGAGGTTCTTTCTAATAATAATTATCATTATGAGAATTATATGTATAGATGTTAGGATAGTGTAGAACTTCTGGGCTTTAACAAAGACTCACGTACCTGTAATTAGAAGAGAAGAAAGAAAAAAAAAAAACAGTTAGAAACAATGGATATTATATTATCAAATGAAATGTTGCGAAACGACTGAATTAATGTTTATGAGTGGTGATTAAAAAATATGCCTACCTAAGTAGGTTGTTGCAAAAGTTTTAGAATCTTCTATGTTGCAATTATTTATTTTTCTTTTGTAATAATTAAGTTTTTTTAAAAGAATGTTTCTGCAATTTACATGGATTTGTTAGGTAATTAAGGTTGGAAACGAAGTCCAAACATGATTGGTATAATATAACTAGTCTAATGCCAATTACCTCAGCTTAAAATAATGTGCTATAGTCATAATTTTGAGCAAATGTTTAAGCATATATTTTGGTTTTCTAATTGGTATAAAGTGGTCGAATGCAAAACTTAATTTATACTAATTCGCAAATAAATTTCAAAAAATAATTAATTTTTAATTTCTTCTTCTATGCAGTTTATTAAATAATATTTTTTAAAACCACTGTTACTTTATCAATATTCATCTAAACAAGTAAGGTTATTGTTTATACCAATCAGGCACGTAAAGTTTATATGCATCTACGTTCTTAAAACATAAAAAATTCTTTTTCATCCCGGAATAAAGATGAAACTTAATATTTGGTTATGTATCCAGGTTTTCTAGATGTACGTATTAACTATCTGTATCTGACTGGTATAATCAAACATTAAAAATACGAAAGTCGATAAAGAAATTAAGGACATTTATAAAATAATTCTGATCTGGATATTATCTATAAGGCCTTTATTCGCCCAAAACTCGAGTACAACTTCCTCTATGGGCATGTGCTCCAGTAACCCACTTAAGTTTACTGGACAGAATTCAAAAAAGAGCTTTGAAAATGATAGGTGACGAAATTATAGACACATTTGCTTCTTTCGACCAACCAACGCCGCAATATCTCATGTCTTTCGTTATTTAATCGCAATTTTTACAAACAGTATTCTAGTGAAATAACCAGTTGCATTCCTCCCCAAAACAATTCAACGGTAATACTCGCACTAAAAGAACTGCCCATCAGTTTACCCTTGAGCACAACTTCGGACGTACTGTTAAGTTCAGAGATTCTTTCTTCAGCATTTCATTACATTTCTTGACAAAGTGGAGTTTATTTCAGATGTTTCAAAATTCTATAGACAAATAACTCAAAAAAAAAAAAGGGAGGGTGCCACTGCACCCTGTTAACAGGAAGCACCTTAACATACCCTTTCGATTCGTTACTCGTCAATATATTTCAGAGTTTGAGGATTCATTTCGGAAACAAATTAAGCTAGGCCAAAAAGTTTTACTTGAGTAAGAATCTAAAATCCTGTGACATAAATTTTGAAAATATCATAAAGAACAAATAAGCAAACCATTAAACAGCTAGATTAATGAGTTAAGTAAACCCAGGAACATATTCATTTGTTCCTTCTCGCTTAACAAAATGAGTAGGTAATATGAAATATAATCAACACTTTAAAAGCAAAGAATTTATGGTCGAAGAAATCTATATTAAAATTAAATGGCGCCCAACGTAAGAACACACTCCAAATTGCAGTTTTTTAAGAACTACATTATACTTATTTTCAAATGTGTGTGGAGTAAAAAGCAAGTTTAAAATTTATAATTATAGTACGTAAAGCAATTCTCTTTAATTATTATCCTTTGTAGGTACATACATCTAAAGGCTTACTACACAGATTATATTATTAATACATATTTACTTTTTCTCCCTCTCTATGTATGAAGTTATAACTCGCAGTCTACCTCCTACACAAAGTCACTTGAAATAACTAACTTGTCAACAATATGCACATTAGTGGCAACACTTGCCAACTTTAAGCTGTTGCATAATAACTGAAAATCCTATTTAACCAGCTCAGCAGATGCGCAAACACCGCAAATATTCGCCACACATTCAACCTAAATGTGCAAATATGCAAGCCAACAGCACAGTGGGTGATGATGATGGCGATAGTGATGGCGATTTTGCTTGAAAAAAAAAAAAAAAAACGGGATCCGCGAAGAAGCATATCAAAACAGAAATGAGAAATAGCGCCGCACACTCCAAAAGGCATACAATCGGAACGACGACAAAATGCAGTTGCAGTTGCATCAGCAATGCAATATCAGAAGAGGCGAGTGGGAGAAAGGTATATACGCGATTCGAACATGATTGAAACAAAATTCAAAATAAAAAGAAATTGGGGATGGGGATTGGGGATAAAAGCAGAAGGCTAGCTCAGAGATGAAGTGAAAAGGAATCGGCTAAAAATAGCGCGCAAACATGCTCGCTGTGCATATAAAAATAAACTTAACAACGTGAACTCGAAACCAGACGAAGTTAAAGTAAAAGAAAGAAAACGAAGCAGCTAACCAAAGAAGAAGAAATGATTAAGGAGAGAATAAGCAGCTCAAGTAACACACATTTCACGCAAGGTGTTCCCGCATCAGGCACCGTTATAACTGTAATTTTCATTATTTATTTACTGATTTATTTTTTTTGTTGCTTCTTTTCTTCTTCTTCGTTTTGTTGGCTGTGTTGAATTTATCTTATTTGTAATGGACATTTTTTTTTTGCATTTCTTTCACTGCATTTTGTTGCATTTCTCGTTACCTACTAGGTAGGTACCTACCTATTAACCGTTCCTTGTCCGTTCGTGTTTCTTGGCATTTTTTTTTCGCACGATCTGATGCCAAGAATACCTACATAATATTTTTTTTTGCATAGTCGGTAAGAACACAGCTATTTTATTATTTTGTTTGTGTTTTCTCTTTTGTTTGTGTTCTGTGTTCGGATAATCACCTGAAATATTGGGGATGGGCTGAACTGAAGCTCGTTAACTGGGATGACACCAGGATGTTTGTTGGCCATTTAAATATTGTATATGCTGTGGGAGCAGTATTGTGTGGCTTTGCTGTAGGTACCTAACTACGTGGAATTATGCAAACGGGACTTTTAAAAATTCAAAGGCTTACGCGATTCAAGCTGAAAATAATGATGATATCATATAAATGAAATGAGTAACTCCAATTCAAATTGTTTTTTTTCTTAGAGTTTATTTTGATTACTGGCCAAGAGATGACGAATATTGGGAACGACATTAAACCGGTAGGTACCTACGTACTCAAATGAGAAGGTCAGTTGACCAATATGGAATATGTACCTATGTACCTACCTGCATAATTTTTACTATGTATGTATGTAAGACCCTGCTTAGACTGGGAAGATTGAGGCCGGTATCACACTGGTTTATGGGTAAAAGAAGTGCAGAGACCCTTTGCGGGGAACTCCCTTCATTTCTCTTTCCCACAAACCTGTCGTGATACCGGCTTCAATCTTCCCAATCTAGTTTATGTAGAAGTAGAGAGATATAATAGGTACATATGTAGGTACCTAGCTACCTTTTTATGTTAAAGGGGGCGGCGACGAAATTACTACTCCCAAAATTTCAAATACCACCCTCTTATAGATTTACATTCAAAAATTCCCTAAGCTAAGCATTTTTTTCCAGCACCTTGTTTCATAGAATTTGACAAATGTGAAATTTTGTATAGGTACTTACCTAACTGTCGTAAAATCTGGAGCAATTGTCAACATATCATAAAAAACAAGATGTTGAAATCCATCTTGTTTGTACATTACACTGGCTTGAATGTGGAAAACAGTCTCATTTAGTTGACGATAAAACGATTCCTCAGAAATTTAATTTTTCATTTTTTTACTATGACACTATTGTTTTGACAAATTTGTGAAAATTCAGCCAATTTTTTTTGGAAAAATTCCTCAAAAAGTTCCTTACACAATTTTTTTTTGCACTAATTTCAGAATTTCTACAAATTTTCCCCAAATATTTTTTTTTTGCATTATGTAGGTATATCCATTTTTATAAAAGAGGAAAAAGCCTGTGGAGGGGGGGGGGGAGGGGGCTGGAGCCTGTTCTTCCACTTCCATCTTGCGAAATGTCCAATATTTTCTGTTTTTTTTTTATTATGAGCAAAATTTTCCTTCAAATTTGGTACAGAAAATTTGTATGCAATAGGTTTACCCTAACCCTAGAAGTGAAAGAGGTACTTGTATTGATTGGTATATGTCTCTAGTCTCATAGGAACATGCCACTAAGAACAGCATCATTATGATCTTTTTTCTTTGACTAATCAAAGTAGCTAATCTCGGCATTTCACCTAAGACCAACTAAAGACAGCTATTTCTTTTTTATCTTTAGTCCCGAAAAAAAAAATAACAGAAGGTTCTTCATTAAATTCCAAAAACTTAATTTAAAAAAACCCTTTGTGTTTGGTTTTACCTATCGCAGCAAAACACACAACCTTTTAACGGTGCAACGCACCCTCAAACGTTTAAAAACTCATTAAAATTCTTAAAAGCTTGAAGTTAATGTTAAATTATTATTTTATACACAAAAAAAAAACACTATACCTATGTTCCTACATACAATGTAGGTACTATTTTGACGTCACAAAAATAAAATAAAATGAATTATAAAAAAAAAAGAAGAAAAAATTACAAAAGAAAACGCATTTTAATTACCACTCTACCGCAATCCCTACAACAAATCCATTAAACCCAGTTACATACTCAACATGCACGTTTCTACACCGTTATATCGCGGTAAACCTACCTACATTTTCCTTTGCCATCAGAAAAGTGCTAAAGAAATCCGTCATGGAGGGAACAAAAAAAAAAAAAAAAAAATATTACAATAAACTGGGAATCATACGGGACTCCACTCCACTAAACCAGCAACTATTTGATTCACCTTATTCTGAATAGCCCCCTCGCTTCCTCCTTATATACCGCAGTCACATGGAAAACTACTTACTCCGACATAACTTGCAATTATAATGACATAGCCCACAAGCCCACTGCTGGCTGGTTGGTTGGTTGGCTGGCTATCTGAATGGCACAAAGCGGGCGCGTTCATAGAACACTCATAGTCTTCTAGAGCTATAGAATATAGATATATCCCTCTGTAAGCCCGAAAAGTAAAACTTGTGTAAGTGAAGCACCGCGATGGTGGTGGTGGTGGCGAGTGCTGGACGTAGGTAGTATGGTACCCACTGCAGTCTAGCGCGTTACACTATCTATCTACACTTGCCAAAGTGGAAACAGAGCCTAAGGAATATGCATATAATTTATTTTAAAGGCCTCACCAGCACAATCGCACGCCAGCGGCATAGAGTTTTCATGTCTGTGCGTTGTCTTTGGTTTGAGACCGATTACGGAGTCCATCCACGTATCCAATACTACGGTACATTACGCGAGGGAATGCGCGCTATGCTGCCATACGCTTTTTCCATACATAAATATAGGCGCGCACATACCAACACCATTTAGAGCCATACCACCATTATAGTCATCGCCATCACCATCACCACTTGCATTCAAAATACTCCATATAGTGACACTATAGCAAGTCGTCCGCCGTCATTCTCTTCCTCATCCCTACGGCACACAAAATGCAAATGAAACTCAGTGATAACGTTATAACTTTGCCTATCTAACATAAAAGCCTACTTACAATTATTACAAGTCTGTAAAGAATATTCAAATGCACGTCTTGCTGAACACCGTGACTTCACTCAAAAAATTTTAGATTTTCGTACTTATAATAGATTTAGGAAAATAATTATAATTATGTACTTATACTCATTTTCCTGAAATTCAAAGATTTAATTTAAGGCTTTGAGCATTTTGCCTGGCGTATGTGGAGGGGCTATGCTTTGTTTTAATTGCAGTCTACCAGTAAGAGTTATTTTTCGACAGATTTTAATATGGAAATGGATTTCAAAAAGGTTGAGCTTGGAAGCTAAATGGTACAAAAGTCGATGACCAAAGCTGATGGGCATGAGTTTGTAAGTTTTGGTAAAAGCGTCGTCTTAAATCTGTTTGAGATAGAAATTAAAGCTTGATAACAAACCGTAGGGTTCAAAGATTGCAATAAAATCTTAAGTAAAATATTGGATTTTTGAGGAAAAGTTTGTTCTTTATAAATTAAAAAAAATTGGCCACGTGACATCTAGGGTAGCCCCAACCTACAAGATCTCTCAACCATTCCTGTTGCGTATTACGAAAGGCTAAAATGAGAGGCAAACTTTGTTCGGGTAATCTATCAACATAATGTTAAGTTTTAAATCTCGAGTTTATTTTTTTTACGAATCCAAAACTTACCTTAGTATTTTTATTGCAAGTGAAAAGTGTGGGTATGGATTACCCAAAGTATGTGAGCGGAATTTCCACTTATAAACCAATTTGTTTTTGTTTAACTGTCCCATAGGATTCTAAACATATTTTTAAACTAACGCTTTCCTCGGACTCCGTATCGCACTGTTTTTTTTTTGTTTTTGATAAAAAGACAAACATTTAACCGAAATAGCTTTTTCGCGACATAAATCAACTAAATGTGCACAAACAAAAATTGTAATAAAACTTTCTAAAAATTTATAAAATAAGAAAAGTGCGTATACGCCCTAGTGTACCAATATTTTATTTGAAATAATTTCTTCTATTTTTAGTGGAACATCTTGTTTATTTAATATAACTTGTATTTTTCCACTTAACAAATAAGTTAAGTTATTTATTTATTTATTTACATTGCAGCCGCTTTATTTTCTTTTGTTGAAGAAAACTCTTATCAGACTCGTCTTCAGAAATTAGTTAAAATTTTAATTGATTATTTGTGTTTGTTTTTAGACTTTTAATTTTAATATGTTTGAGTATAAAACATTAATACTGGAGTATAAATGTAGGGTTGCCATGAAAATGTTCTATACCAAAATTGGAGCAAATCAGTTTACCTGTTTAGGTCATAGCTGAAATTGTAGCATACGCAAAGATACGCCACATACCTTCAGATAGTATTACCCACCTTTTCGGACTTCTCCAATTATTGTTAAAAAGTAAATTTTTTTTTTCTAAAGCAACAAATAATTACTACGAAAATATTGAAAAATTATTGCTTATCGCATCTAGCCGCACGGTAGTGCGCCCGCCAAGACGAGCGGTGAGCACTACCTATATATTTTCCCGAAACGTTTCGTCGTATTTTCAAGCCCTCATAGCTTCGGTATGGAAAGAGCTAGAGAGCTAGCTTGGACGTTTCCCATAGATTTATTGTAAAATGAAGTCTGCCATGCTAAACTTCTATGTGAAACAACCAAGCCATAATTTTTGACCACGATTTAAAGTTTGTAGAGTTAGGGCTTGGAGAGTTAGGCCTAATAGAGTTAAGGGCTTGGCTCTTCATGAGATCTCATAACTTTTTCATAACGAAAGCGTTATGAGCTTGTGAGTCTTGGCGACCTATTTTACATGAAACGTTTTTGGTGGGATAATATTTAGAGCAAACGCAAAACTTTAGTCTCCACTTGATTGCATATATGTATGTATTGAACATTTAATTAGTTTTCGAAGATCTTAATTTTCTTATAATAAAATAACATCGGCCGGGTCTCTAGTTTTTAAGAGCAGCTTTGGTAGCATGTGTCGAACCCAGATTTTTTTAAAATTATTTATCGAGTTATTTAAAAGTAAAACTATAATATTTATGTAGCACGCACAGTACCAATCGAGATCTAAAAATATTTAGTTGATAAAAATAAAGCACTTAAAATAAAAATAACTGTTACTTCCCTTAAAGACTATAATCTTAAATATACATATACTTTTTCTTTTGCCTTTTCTTTTTCCTTTTTTTGCCTTTGACTTTGAATTTTTTTTTTTTTGTTTTTCTCACAACTTTTTGCAAGTTTAATTTTAAAAAAATCGAATGGCGTATTCACAAATACGTTAATACACGAAAACAAGTAAGATTCTCTTAATTCACCCACTTGTGAGAGCACCCACTGACCTTTTTTTTTTTTTTAAAGGAGACTCAACTTCACTGCAACCTTAACCTTGGAGTAAAATAATTTAAACAAATTAAAATTTTACATTAAAAATATATCTATTTTTATTTATTGTTGGAAAAAAATTATTTCAAATTTAAAACAGCTAAAGTTATAAAAAAAAAAACGAGGAACTCGCAATATTGAAAATTGTAAAATATGGTCAGTAATATTGGATCTTTAAAAAAGACACCACTGGTTTCAAAACATTTCGAAATATTTAAATCTTTTTAGTTGTACATTGTTTTTTTTTTTAATTATAAATTTCGATGATTTTTTTTTAAAAAAGTTTAATGCTTTTTTTTGCCTTTTTTATGTTGTTTATTTGCCTTTTTTAGATATTTAAATGCCTAAAAATCCGGTCCCTGCGTATGACCCTCTCCGCTTAAGAATTTCAAATAATTTTAGTTTGTTAAAAAAAAACTTAAAAACTGATTTCGAAATTTTTTTTATGATAAACGGGTAAAAAACAATTATTTTTTTAATTCTAGTTTAATTGAGTCGGTCCATCCGTGTGACTCATACTTCTGTTCTTATTAAAATGCATTATTTTTCTGACAATTAATACTAATCATGCCGATTATGAAATCCGCAGTGAATCGCAGTGTAGTGCTCTCTTTTCTCTTCATCGATTTCACGTGGAAAGAAAAGATAGAAATGTACTGATGCGAATCACTGCGGATTTACAATGGCGTATTCCATAATCGATATGATTGATTCAATATTAAACAAAATTTTTAATAAATAAAAATAAGTATAAAGAATTTTATAATCTTTTGAACTGATAAAAAGTAAATTGCTGTCTTAAGAGAAAATTTTTTTTGAATGAATATTAAAATCCTACCCCTTCTTAAATTTTTTGTGATTTATCAATTTTTATTGTTTAAGAAAGCAAAAATATTCAGCCCTACCACGGATTCAATCGTAATGGGAAACCTTACGAATCTCAAAAAAAAAAAAAAAAACTATCAGATTTTCGGGATTCGTAACATAAATCTGATTTATTTTTGCTTTCTGAACCTCAGAAATTCTATGTTTTTAACCGCAAACAATTTTTAAAGTTTCAACATAAAAATTGATGCAAGCTAAAAAGAAGGAAAGTTGACTCTTTAAGTGACCACAAACCATCTATCGTTGTTCATGCTTCTTTTTCTTGTAATTCCTCAAGACGCGATAAATGTTCAATTATTTTAATTATAAAATCCTGGATACTCTGTGTTCTGGTGGGATGACTTAAAATGCCCAAGGGATCTGCGAATAGCAGGCGCAGTCTTTTCAAAATAAAATTAAAACAAAAATACTAAGAATTGCCGGCGAAAAGTTGAATGTGTGCAAAATGTTGTTGCATATGGATGGAGGAGGACATGCTGAGAACTCTTAATGGGGGTGCCCCCATATAGGGTTGACATCTACAACCTATCTTTTTCTATCTCTCTTCCTCTCCGTTAGCTTCTCCATGCAGTTGACTGACATAACAATGCTTTAATAGTTTTGACCCAATTCCTAACGTTTATGTGTATTAACGATTAGAGTTCTTCCGTTACATATACATACTTACACCTTTATATACATATTAATACTCATCATATGCGTGTATTTGTTTCTATTTTGCTAGCGCAATCTAGAATATTTGCAGCTTTTTGACATTTACAGATGTTTCCGGTGAAGATGATGTACATTATGTATCTATACTATGAACCTACACATGCTGTGTGTGTGTTTATTTCCACGATCCATAAAGAAGATACCTACTAAAGAAAAATAAGATGGGAAGGAAAAGGGAAAAGAAAATTATCTCTGCTCTAAAGGGTTGACAATATAAGTTGACCCATATGTGACATACTTAACTAATATGACTGCCTTGATGAAAATGCTGTTGTACATCATAATCAAAAAGTCTTATTTAACAAAGAAAAACAAAACAAAAACACAAAATGATGCAATACAAAAAAAAGAAAACATCATTATTCTTCGTCACAATTTAATTTTAAACGTCATTCATACATCACCTGCACACTGATTTCCTTGAGAAGTTATCTATTTTTGTTTTTATTTTATTTTATTTTATTTTATTTTTTTATATTGGAGAAAGTAATGACTTCCGAAATACGCAGAATGAAATTTAAAAACTTTTCCTTTTCGTTGTTGTCTTCTTTTGAATAATTTCGGTAAACTTTCTTGTATTAACAAAAACAAAAAAAAAACTATACGAGTAGGTACCCCTCCTTTCGATTTGTATTTTAATAGCTGCCGAAAATTACAATTCAATTTCTTCAAAAAACTAAAGTTGATATCTCTTTGAGCGAAAGGGTACAAACATACAAAAAAAAAAAAAAAAAAAAAAAAACAATTTATCATCAACTTTTACTCTTTTATTCGATTGAATAAACAACTGATGAAAATGAAGTTTGATTGAAGGCGAATGTTGTTAGTATTTTGGGTAGTTTAATTTTTTTTTGAAAATAGTAAATTTCTTACCATGGTTTATCGTCATGAAAAAAGCTCTTTGCATACTATATTGTTCAAATTTATATTTTTATAATGCATGGGTTGCTTCTGTTATGCAACTCAATTCAGTTTTTACGTTTCAAAAAAATAAGTCGCGAGTAATCAAATGCCTCTTCGGAGTGAACCCTTCGTTGGGGTTGACAAATTAATGATTTAAATGAAAAACTAATGTTGATATGAGAGTTTTTAGATAATAAACCACCAAAAATCCTGTTAAATTTTAAATTGATACATCGAAACGTTTTTCCGTATCGAATGATATGACATTTGTAAGGAAAAACAACATTCGCACTTAGTTTTAACGATGATTTCACAATGATTAGAAATATTTGTGGCTAAATTTAGTTTGTAAGACTTTGAAAAACGGTACGATGGATCAATTTAAAAATTAACAAATAAAAAAAAATAATTAATGGCTTATTAGCAGTAAAAGATATAGGTATCAAAGTTTTTAAAAATTAATTTTGTACTACTTTTTTTAAACCAAAATTTGTCTTGTGCTGTTTCTTATAGTTTCTTAAAAGTTTGATCTTAACAGATATAAAAACATGAAGCTTTATAATGGATTTACATGTATCTTCATCTGCAAACATCAAGAAAAGTAGAGCGGGATAGAGTGATACCAAAAAACCGAATATGTGAAAGAATACCACCATGAAGATGAACATGTTCGTCTTCGCTATAATCTTCATCTGCGTTCCTATAATCAAGATCTCTGCATTTTGTTCTTCTCTCTCTATCCAACAAACATGCATTTTATATTTTGTATCCCTTATTTTTTGCAGAACTCGCATGAAGATACATGTAAATCCACCATTAAGGCTTAATTTAACTAGTAAAAAAAAAATAAGGGAATATAAGATTTTTGTGTTTTTTTTTTTTTTTTTTTTTTTTTTTTTTTTATTGTTTTGTGTTTTTTGAAGAGCTGTATCTCTGTAAAAAGTGTACGTATTGAGATGAAACAAGAAGCATTCTAAAGCTTTATGTTTTAAGTAGATATTGAGAAATTGTCGCAAATGATTTTTTAAGGTACCGTTATTGCACAATCATATGAAATAACACGAGCCAAACATTTTTCTTTATTAGTCATTATTTTTTTTTTTTTTTTGATAAAAAATGTTTTTTTTCTTTTAAAGTCTTATCAATGTTGTAACTAATGCAAATCTGCCAAAAAAGTGGACAAAAATTGTTCCTTTCTTTTCCATTTAAATGAAGATATGTTAATGTTTAACAACCATACAATTTCTTCCTTTAATTTACTTGTACGAGTTTGATTATTTGGTACGGAAAAATAAAAACATGCTCTAGAGATTGTTGTGAGCGAAAAAATTATTTTGATTAATCAAATCAATCTGAAATGAAAATTTTCTCTTTGCAAACTCTTTGCTCAAGTGCAACTTTTTTTTTCACATTTCCCATTTTTAACAAAAACTTAAGAATGTGATTTATTTCTCAATACAACCACTTTTTATAGACATACAGAATTCACAGACATGTAATGTAAAAGTGCATCCCATCTTAGACGTTTTGATTCGACAGAAAATAATAGATCATTTTTATTCCTGCTAACTATCCCGTTTTCAAAGTGCTGTTGCACAACTAACTTTATCGTAACTTAAAGCTTCTAAAAAGGTATGTAGCTGAATTTTACTAATCCTCTATCTAATTCAACTCAGATCCAAAAAAAAAAAATATACAACTGCTTACATACTTATGCTTTTATATCCAGAACATTCGAATACTGGTGCACTTCCAAATCAAAAATATTAATTTTATCAGCTATAGAATGGACAATGGAATACGTGACCTATGACATGATGCTTTGTACACCTATTCTCATACAAATACAACACATAGTCCATTCTCGATTTCGTAACTTTGTGTCGATCAACAAATAGAAAAACTGATATTCTAATTAAGTCACCAAATGTTTTGGATTTTATATCAAAAGCGTTTTATCTCACGACACGACTTATTATTAATCACGAAAAAAAAAACTTCAGAAGATAACAGTTAAAATTTTGATAATTTACGAGTACTCCAACTCCAACTCGCGATCCTGTTAGTTACCGTTTCCACTTATTATCCCAACAGTAGCAGTGGCCCCCACAAAAAAAAAAAAAAAAAAAAAAAAAACAATCAATTTCAAATCTCTCAGTTTTACTGGTTTAACTATATCTTATGGTTGCTTCGCATACGGAATACCTAATGCATCAGAGCAGGGATTGTTATTGAAATTTATTAGATCTACGGATGAAAGATATTAAATTAGTGGAAGAAAGAATATAATAGGAGATTAGAACAGTTAGTTGTGGGGTTTGAATCTTGGAAACTTTTAAGAGGGTTCGAGCCTTAAGAGAAAGAATATAATGGATGATGGGTTGCACGTCATTGGAGGGTCGAGAACGACGTTAATTCAATTTTCTCTCATTTTCCAGAATGGAATGAGCAGTAAATAAATTAATTAGATGGTAATAATAAGTTTTGTTGTTGGATATAATTGCTAGAATTAATTAATGATTAATTTGATTTTATATTAATAATTGTAAGATAGGATTAGCGTGTCGGATTGCTTTTTTTTTCTATATGGTGGTGATTTAGGTTTAAATATAGTGTGACTATATCCCTTCAAAACTTTTTATGGAAGCAAGATTTAGCAATAAACTTTTTAGCCAGTATTTTGTATGTAAAAAGCAAGATAATAACTATTAAAAATCTTCACTTTGATTTTTTTTTTTTCATATTTCTGTGGTAAAAACCTATGATTGCGAAATTTGACATTTTTGAAGTAGTAATATCTTGTAAATGGTTATACTTGTTTAGAAAAAGTGTCACAATATTTTCTACTGAAAATATTATTTTTGACTTTTCACCAATTTTATTTTTTAATATAATGATATCTTTTAAATGATGGCCATAAGAAAAAAAGGCGATTCTTTCTTGTAGAGGGTAACATAATGTCTAAATTTTGTATAACAAAATATACATACATATACTATACATTAGACTGATTCAACAAAAAAATTTAACTGTCTCGGATTTTCAATGCCACTAGCTTTATAGTTACTGCCTTATTCATAAACAAAAAATGGTTATTTCAGCTCTCGTGTTCAGGGAAACTACACCATGGAATAACAATTTTCCGGACTCAAATGGAGCAGTAAGCAATTGCCTTTATTTTGAGTCCGGAAAATTCTTATTCCATGGTGTAGTTTCCCTGAACACGAGAGCTGAAGTAACCAATTTTTTTTTGTGAATAAGGCAGTTAGGGTTAAGTGAAATTTTAAGCCAGGAAAATTTCGAGCCGTTTAGAATAATATTTAGAGGTCGCTCTTCGCTAATTTCTTTTTTCCACACAAATTGTATGGGAAGTTTTCTTTTGTTTGCTTCAACTTTACAACCAGTTGTCGTACGGTAATGATTGAGACGTATTCTTTGTTGTTGTCTGGATTTTTTTTTTATTTTTAGCTGTGTCAAATATTAAATTGCATTTTTCAATTAATCCAGGACTACAATGACTTTAAATTGCTATAATTTTTCTCCTAGATTTTTTGGTATCAAATTTGTTTATACAACTTTGTGGTCAGTGGTGTCCTTTTTTCTAAAAAAAAAAGTCTTAAATATGACAAAATAGAAATATGTATACTTTTTTGGAAATTAGATTAGATTAGATTATAAGATTTATTTCAGGAAAAAAATACATAATATACAATTCATGATAAATATAAATCTTAATGTGACATAACATTAATTTGTTGTCTGTCAGATTGGCATAGAAATAAACAATTTTTTTATCTAAAAAATAAACATCAAAAAATTATTTAATCATTATATAGTATTTGCGTACGAGGTTTAATATATACAAAAATAGATTTACATTATGTAATTAAGATACTTATTTTAGTATTATTTACAAAAAATTTACATTATTTTGCTTTTCAAAATCAATTTTGATTATATTTACAAGAATTCGTTAATTATCAGTTTTCTATATTTAAGACAAATTGCTAAAAAGTTGTATAAGGAAGGAAAGTTTTTCCATTTAACTGATCACATACCTCCTCAATAGAAAGTATCTCATTTCCAAAACATCTTAATCTTGTTTTTTTATAAATTGGACATCTGCCTATTAGGTACAAACTGTATATATACCAACTGTGTTTTTCTTAAAAGCTCTTGCATTGATATTTAAAAGACCACATCTGGCTTTAAAATTTAAACTGTTGTCATCTGTGAAGTAGGGTGTTATATCATATTTTAACTGTGGGTAAACATCATGAAATTGTGATCTTCTGGCATCAGCAATGTGATTTTCATGCTCGCGGGCTTCTAAGGCTAACAAAATATCTGAATGAAGACTCCTGAAAGAGGAAGTGGCGAGGTCGATATCAATATTGAGTTTTTGACACAAGTCAACCCAGTCTGGTACTCAAAAGGTTTTTTGAGATATTGTCTCCACAGCAAGTTTTCTTGGTAATCTTCTCTCAGGATATTCCAGAACTTTATTGATATATTCAAAGTGTAGGTGAAGTGAACGGAGATACTGAGATTTCATGCCAGTTTCTATCAGTAACATGTAGTTTGGAGTATTATTAGGGAGATTCAACATCTTTTTCATAAAAATCTAAAAAGTTTTTCCACTTGATCAAAGCTTTTTGATCCCCATATCTGAGATCCGTAGAGCATAATTGACCTCGCAGCGGCTTCAAATATTTTAAGTTTATTAGAGAATTTGATATTAGGGTGGTGAATATACTTTGACCACGTTGAGTTGATACAACATTTCGAAATCGAGAGCTTTAAATCAAGGTGTTTATTAAACGAGAGGTTGTAATTAAGAGTAAGTCCTAAATATTTATAATCATTAACGACCTGAATTTGTTCGGAACCATATTTCCAGCCAAGTGAATTTGATAATCTAGGACCAACTCTAAACACAACAACTTTTGATTTGTTAAGGTTAACTTTTAAATCCCATAAAGTGCAATAGTTATGTAAGGAGTCAATCATTGATTGAAGTTCAGTTGGGGAATCGGACAAAATAACAAGGTCGTCTGCATATAATAAAACTTTTACAACCGAATCTACAACACAGACACCTCCCGGTAAATATGAATGTAGATCATTTACATAAAGGCTGAATAATATTGGACTCAGTAAACATCCTTGTTTTACACCGACGTTAACATTAAAGGGGTTCGAAAGAGAAATCCCATCCCAAACCTGACAAGTTGTATTGTTGTAGAGGAGTTGTAAGGTTTCTATTATCGAATAATTAGATAACTTTTCTTTATTTTACTCGCAATAATAATCAAAATTAAATGCAAAAATTATTTTATTCAGTATTTTTTTATAAAAATAATTGGCGGACGAAAAATAAATTGATGTTTGACGTTTCGTGTCAGTGTTGCCAAATTAATTAATTTAATAATGTAAAAGAATAAAAAATAACTAACTACAACTACATATTATACATATTTCTCTCCAATTTAGGAACTTAAAGCAGATTAAAGAGAGTGTGAATTGAGAAATCGAAATGTTAAATGGTAAAGTGCTCCTAATTTTGTTTTAATATTTACTCGGCTTTAGTGTAAACAAAAGAAATATTCATCAGTATATCAATATTTCTAAGCCAATAGAAACTAAAATTTAATTTCGGATAGGCAATATTGTACATATAAACGAAATTTATACATAAAACTAGCAGGTCCGTGCTCACCTTGCTTCGCATGGTTACATCAGTGAAAGCTCCTATTGCGGACAACTCCTTTAAGCGGACAATCCCTTTAGGCGGACAAATTCTCACGACCGTGGATCTTGGATGTAAGTTTCATCAATTTATGATCGGACAATACCTTACCCGGACGCGGACAAGAATATTAGCCGCGATTTGTTAAATTAAATTCCCTTCGGTGGACAAAAACTTTTTTTTAGTATGTAAATTTCAAACATTTTTTTTAGTAATACTTTTACATAAATTAATTCTGCATTAAAAACGGTCCCCCTGCTTTACAGCGACATAGATGCGATTTCACCAAATTAATGTCTGTGATCAAATTCAAAACTACAGCTGTAGTCTATTTTTTATTTCTTCCCTTGGACGGACAACTCCCTTAGACGGACAAAAGTGTTACAACCGTGTCGCTGTCCGGCTAAGGGTGCTTTCACTGTTAATAACTTTATTAGTAAAAAAAAAAAAAAAAAGATGCTAACTAATATTCGGTTATATGACCGAGGAATAAACAATAAAAAAAAATATCGACTCAAAATAGCTTTTAATGGCCTTAGTATATAAAAATTGGCGTTTCGTCCCGGCGATATCGACTATTTAACTAGAAAAAAAAAAAAAAAAACAATCAATAGAATATTAATTTTAACGTCAATTTTGCTTACTTTTGTAGTTTTGATATTTTTATATTTTAAAATCTGTCATTTCAAACAATTTAGCACTTTTCTTTTATATTTAAATTATTTTTACGTAAACGGTTGTAGATTTTGAAAACAAATAGTAGCACTCTCTTTACCAATTCTTAATACAATCAATTATGTTGGTATTTTCGGAATTAAGAGGAACAAACAGACAGACAAAAAAATTTGACATTTATAATATTAATAGGATTAAACTACTATAATGTTAAATAATCATAAAACTAATTAATTACTTTTAAATTAATTTTAGATTAATTTATCAAAAATTGAATATTTGTTTGACTCTAAAAGACTGACACGCACAAATTATCATAAATAAATTATCTCGACAATCGAATTTTATTCGATATCAACAAATCAAATATCAAATTAATTCAAATTAATCCGATGCAATTAGTTTACCTAAATAGAATTCTTGAATGAATTAACTATAGTTATCTATATAACTTAACTTATATACGAGTATTTTAACAAATGGTTAAAATATATAGAGGTATTCGATTTAACAAATTCCATACCAAATTGGTAAGGCTATATATAAAAATGTGTAACCGATATACTTACAGAATCGATTTGATAGATACTTTCAATTTTATTCTTGTTTTTTCTTTTATGTTTGTTTTATTTATTTTACTTTTTTTTGTTTTTAAACTCCAAAAAGTCCAAAGTTGTTTGTTTTTTTTTTCTAACTTTTTTTTTTTAATTACTTAAAAGAAAAAAAAATGCGCACAGGTGTCCTTGGTATTACTCTAGAGGCTTGAACTTACATAAATGGTTATTTGATGTTTTGTTTTTATTCTATTTTAACCGAATACGAAGAACGAATGCCTAAAAAACCCAAAGTCCAAATGAAACTCGTTACTGCAAAGTATTAACCTGGGACTCTAATACCTTCTACAGTGGTTAAATATATGTATGTGGTATGTAGGTGCACGGAAAAAAAGTATATAATGCTGCTGATCAAGAAATGGTCAAAGTTTTTCTTAGGTACCTACACAAAGTTTGAAAAAAAAAAAAATTGTGTCAATGCGAAATGTAACCACTGCAGAGCGCAATTGGTGGTGCAGGTTGAAGTAATTTTTTTTTCTGTTTTTACTTCGCTTTTTTGTATATCTTTTGCGTGTGGTTAAGTCCAGCTTACCAAATTATTTTTATTTTAAATTATTTTTGCCGTCGTCAGTTTAATGTTTCTGTTATTTCTTTTGTATCATAAAAAATTAATTGCAACCAATAATATTATTTGAATTTATTAACTTGACATCAACTTTAGTTTAATACAAAAAAAAAAAGAGAGAAAAAAAAGTATCTTAAACCTGTAAGGCTCGTACGAATCCGAATCCGAATCCGAATCGCGCACCGCACGCAACAATAATTTTCAATAATAAATTGAAAAATACCTCATAAATGCAACTGAAATAACAGTTAAGGCATCTTGTGTGCCCGTATTTTGGAATCAATTGGAATTGTTGAATTACCAGTTTCTATTTCTTGTTGCTTGGTTTTTGTTTAACAATTCTCTTCTTTGGTTATTTTGTATTCGTCTTGACTCTATCTTTTCTTCGAAGCCCAATTATGTAATAAAAATGTTTATGGTGTATCCCCGGTAATCCCTCAGTTGTTTATACGCAGCACTGCGTCATAAATCGCAAACTAAAAAATAGCCCCATAAGATACATTTTCAAACATTTTAGATACAATTTTTTTTTGTTCTTCAGAATTAAATGCCATGAGTATCTAAATATCAAATAAAATCGCTGAGCCTTCGAATTGAAAAGAATCGAAAGGTGAGCAAATGGTCTAATGATTGTGTAATTGCAGGGTGTATTGGTGTAATGGTTGATCATTGCGGGCTCAATTTAACCCCTTCTCCTTTACTCACTCTTTAAGTGTCGTATATATAAAAACTTTGATCGTGCAGTGCCCTTCACACGAAAGCCGGTTAAGTTTTTTTTGTTTTTTTTATTGTGGATACATTTCGATTCTATTATTCGAATTGAATCACACAATATGGTTTCTTTTCTTCGTTCGTCGTCTTCGATTTTACGAATGCCAATCGAAAATTATTATTGAGGTCCTACTGATGCACATAGTGTCACTGTTTGAATGGAAGAAGTTGGCCTACACTTTAAATATGCAAATTAAGTGATTTCTAAAGAATTGTATGCAGTTTTTTTTTTTTTATTTATTTTTTATTTTGTACCTCTGGGTTTTTTTATTTTTGTTGTTGCAATTTGTTGTATTCAACGAAGACGGATACTTTTTTTTTGTTATAACTCGTGGACTCGTGCAGTGCAGATTTTTCGCAGTACATTTGGTATTGTATCTTCCTACATAAGGAAAAAAATGCGATGCGATGCACTTCAAAATGAATTTCAATGGTGTGTCTCTAAGTATGGTGTTTTGTTGTAGTCTGCAAAACAATTATGTCTTTTTATTTAGTTTTTTTTTTTGTGTATTTTTGTGATTTTTTTGTTTTTTATCTATGGGTTTGTGTTTGTTGAGAAATCAAAAAAGTATATTGTTATTGATTTTTACATCATGAATCTGTCTATAGAAATCCGTTTTCTCTTACACTTTCTGGCATATAAATTGTAGGTATAAAAAATCGACTGTTTTAAATGGGGTGATTCACCTAAGGTGTGACAAAACGTTAGAGCATTATTGATTGAGCTGAAACAAGAAAAAAATCGTAGGGAAAAGGGGTCCTTTTTCCCCCAATTAGGAGGTAGGGGCAATTTTCTAAAAAATCAACTTAATATAGAAAAAAATCATTAAAAAAACAACGGCATTACTTACAATGTCATACTTAACTAGAAATCTGTCCTCTTATTATGTTTTATATTCAAAATATCTGAGAGAATAGTTTTTGAAAAATTAATTTTCGAACTGAAAATTTTTAAAATTCAAAAAAAAATTGTGTTCAAAATTTTACGTTATTAAGTAACATTTTTGTTTTTAATTTAATTTCAAGAATTTAAGGAAAACTTACTTTTGTTATTTCCATTTATTTCAAAAACAAGATTACATTTTGACATCTGGTTTTTATAGTGTTTGACTCAAAATTGATGGGATCATTGCATGTTAAACACAAAAATACTACTTAAAAATGTAAAATTTTTGAACAAAATCAGTTTGAACACAAATTTTTATTTTTTTTTTTCAAAATTTAATTAAATTTTTGAAAAACTGCTAAGACAACTTAATTAAAAAACAAAATAGAAAAAAAGATTTCTGGCTTTACCTGTACCTGTACCATTTGGTACCGTGCCATTTTAACGGTTAATGTAATAGATTTTAAATATTTTTTTTTTTATTTTAAATCATTTTTTTTAAATTGCAACTGCCTTTTTAATTTTCTCAATAACTAAAAATTACTTGAGTAGATGAGAATCAAAATTCGCTTTATTAAAAAAAATCGTTTTGTGCAAATTGTAAAAAACTTACCAGGAATAAATGAGAGCACTAAGAAAAGATTTTATTCTTTCTAATCAAAGATTTTTAAATCTAAATGTTATGATTAAAAGAAAAAATGTATTTGAAGTTGAGATTAAAAGTTATTGAACAATTAATTTTGGATAAAAGGAGTTTTGTTGCAAATTCTTGAATAAGATCGGTTTTGAAAACAATTTAAACTTAAAATATACATATACATACGATTAAACTTTAAAAACATTATTTTTTTGAGTTCCTGGGTAATGAGAGAAGTTCTTTTGAGAAATACTCAAAGAAAAATCCTTTAGCCTTACCTTTAATAGTACCAAGAAATACCACTGTTTTTTGCCAGATTGAGGCAAATTTGGAAAAGAATGCAAAAAATCCACATTTTAATTTATTTATCCTCGATTCGGTATGAAAATAGTGTAATTATTTTGGGACTACATCAAAAAACCATTGGTGGAAGAAGAATAAAAAAAAATATCTCAGAACCGTGGAACCAAAAAAAAAAAAGAAGATAATGTTCACAAAATTTGTTGAATTGTTGTTTTTTTTTAGACTTGCGCTATAGTGTTTAAAAAAAAAAAAAAAAAACAACACAAACATATACATATATGCCAATAAGAACTAGGGTCTTATAAATTAGGCAATGTTAGAAGGAATAGAAGGATAGGATAGATTTTTGTTAGCACAGTGGACTGAGAAATAAGGTTTTGATTATCTCATTAAATCACAGGGGTGGCGTTCAGAAAAGAATGCTGCCTAGACTGGGGCTCGAACCCACACATCCAAGTTAGCAGTCAAGCACTACTTCCACTGCGCCGGGGCCACCCCCACCTTTTATTTTATACCGATTTTTATTTTTTATTCATTTTCAGGAATTTAAAAAAAATAATATTTTTATATAAAATTTTTCAAAAGAAAAAAACTTTAAATACAAAACTAGGTATGCCATTTTCCCATTTAATTTATAGGTAGGTACTTAACACTTCGAAGCATAATTTAAAAAAAATTCACTAACTCGTTAAAAAGAAACTGATATGATCAGTTTTGATGCAAACACCATGGTGGATATGGAGAATTTTGGAATTAATTAAATTGTTTTTAGCTTGTTTTACTGAAACATTTTGTTTCTAAGTTACTAAATGAAGCGACCTTAACAAATTTACATTGAAATCTTGTCTTTTGTATTAAAGTGGATATGACGATATGATATTTGATTCTCATCTACTCACTCGAGCATTTACTCTTCAATGTTTGACTAGAAATGAATAGAAAGAACGAATATTAAAAACAAAAATACTTATTAATAACGTAAAATTTTAAAAAAAATTAGTTTCAACACAATTTTTTTCGTTATATGTATATTATTTTAAATTTTGAGTTAAAAAATTATTAAAAAAAAAACTATTCTCTAAAATAATTTGAATTAAAAAATAAAATAGAAGAACAGATTTCTGGCTTAAAAAAAATATAGCATGATATTGTAAGTGTTGCCATTGTTTTATAATGATTTTTTTTAGAAAATTGCCCTTTGCACCTAAACAGAGAGGCATAGAACCCCCTCCCATACGATTTTTTTATTGTCTTAACCAAAGTTTGAAACTCTAGCGTCTTGACGCACCTTTTTCGAACCACCCTGTATTTTTATTAGGTAAGTATGTATGTTCATTGTACATACAAATCTACTGATGAAAAAATTAATTTAAATACAAAGTCGTCTTGTAAGTATACCTACGTATTTACGATTATTTAAATATACATAGGTATGTTCAAGAAAATAATCAAAAGCAGCTACAAACAAAATATTTCTTTTTGTGGCTTTCCTGCTTCCGGGAGTTCATAAATCAAAAAGTTTTCTATATGCCTACTTCTACAAATAGGCATACATAACATATCTTGGCTTTTACACATTACACAAGTGCATATATACATATGTACTTAAACAACAAAAAAGAAACTTAAAACCAATACAAATTTATAATTTTAACTACACGCACAAATGCAGTTGCGTTACGCATTTCAAAGCATGTTCAAATACCTAATCAGCTTTTTGAAAAGAAAAAAAAAAAGTAAATAAAATTAATTTCTTTGTTTTATCAGTTTGTTGTTATCAAAAAAAAATTATTTTCTATTAATTGAAGTTTTTTTGTTCTTTAATTCTATGAAATCTCCAAGAAATAATAATTTAAGGTTGAACCAGTAAGTTTCGTGTCAAAATGCAATTTCACACAGAAACAGCCCAGAAATAAATTCCTAATCAGCTCTCGGGATAAGCTTTTTGAAGTCTAAGAAAAAGTCATCAAATAAAAAAAAAAAACATAAACAACAAAAAATAGATGAAGAAAAAAAGAAAATAAATATAGAAAAAAAAAATTGAAGGAATCCACGCACGGCTAGATGGCGTCTAGCCTCAAATATAATTTCGTCAAAAACCTTTGAGTGTCGAAAAAAAGCCCAAAAAAAAAACTCCAAACAAAATCTCTCTCAAAACAAAATCTCTCTCAACCAAAGAAACAAACCCCAAAAATACAAAAAAAAAATTAAATAGAAGACAAAAATCTAACGCATACTTTTATCAAAATTTCGATTATTTTCTAAAATTTGGATTATCGCCCGCTCACCCGCTCGCTCTATCCAAATCCAAATACACACGCACTTGTTTCATTTGGAATTGTAGGTATGGGTTGTGGGATTTGTTGGAAACTTCATTACGTTCATAATGATTACGTAGCAATAGCAAACCACTGAAGTCAAACAAAAAAAAAAAAACACAGGCCGTTGCTACTTTGCCCACGGGGTGAATGACCGCCGAAAATATTTCGCCCCTTTACAGTCACAATGAGAGATTCGGATTTGGAACCATACAGTCATCATCTATTCAAACAACACACAGATACAAAATACCTATCACGCTATCCGCACGCATCGACTTGGACTAGAAGAAAAGAAACTATGAATGCGATAGTTCATACTGTTGTTGTTGTTGCCGACAGATTGTTGTGTGTGTGTAATGATGAATTTACGCAGCGGGAGGGGTGAGGAATGATTGATGGAAAAGAAGAGGGCGTTAGTGTGTTGGTTTTTAGTTTAATGTTGCTAGGTTTTTTGGAGATTTTTGGGGGGAATAAACTTTTCTTTATTTTTTTTTTGTTTGATTACACATGAGCATGACTTCGTCTAATTCGTCGAGCATGTTGAAGAGGCAGAGAATTTTATTCGAAACAAAGAGGGAGAGGTAATGAGAGAGAAACCAAAGAACAAAAAAAAAGTATCTATGTACAACAATACCAGTGCAATTGGTGTACTTACACTACATGCTTTGTTGGAAATTTTAATTACCATCAAAATTTTAGGAAGCCCCACGACAACAACAAGAAACAATGTACCGTTATTTTTAGAAGACACCTTTTGCATCTAAAAAAGCTAGGAAAGAAATTAGAAAGATACAAAACTTCAACTCGAAAGTAGGTATAGATAGGTAGGTACCTGCATATTAAAAATGTATCAAACTAAATTGCGTTTAGGGGGATAGCTAAGGTTGTATTTTGTAAGAGCTTATCGCGGTTTTTTTTCGAAGTTCCACGGTATGGACAGATGGAAGCCAATAGTAGGTACCTATACCTTACCAAGTTCCATATATAATGCATAGAGGCATTAGGTATACCTATTTAGCGAAAGTATAGATAAGTTTCGTTTGTTAGGTTTCGTATAATGAACTTGTGTTACTGTCTTATAATTTTATTTATTTATTTTTGTGCGAAAACCAAAATTATATCAGACTAAACGCACCGCAAATTGATAAATAAAAAGTGAATCATATTTTCATTTTTTTTTTTTTTTTATTGAGAGAATGGATTTGAAAGTTTAAAAAGTTTATTGAAAGTATTTCTTTTTTCGTTAGATAAAAAATAACAGGGCTTGAAAGAATATATTTTTTTTTATTCAGGGAAAGATAGGTAAAAAGTCAGTTTTTTGTTCGTTTGTTTTTCGTAAAAAAGAAAGTTGCAAGGAATTTAAAAAAGTAGTTAGGTAGGTGCCTATATAATGTATGTATGAGACGAATTTTGTGGAATTTAGTATCCCGCATGGAAAAATGGCAAGTTTTTGGTAAGTTTAGGCGAGGCCCTGGCAAGTTTTCGGATAGGAAAACATGGACGAGGAAAACCTGATGATAACTATGTGAAATCATTTTACGAAAATTAATCAAAACGGGATCTTATTACATCGTAATAAAAATCTTTGTGTGTTAATTAAATGTGCAAATTTCAAATTAGGATTAGGTATCGGTGTGTAAAATAGTAAAACCGCAACTGCAGACAAAACAGAACAAGAAAAAACCACAACTGATTTTAACATTTCTCAGAAATCTGTTTTCAGTTGTTCTACCTAAAAAGCAAGTGCAAACAGACTCTCTGAACAGCAAGCCCAGAAATTTCTCATTGAACTAGTTCTTTTCTGTTCTAAACTGTTCCGCATAGCCTCACTGAACATACTACACATACTTGCACACACGCCAAAGTAAATGGCAATAAACTAAACGTCAGTTTAAATACTCAATTTTGCATGCGGAAGAATTTTTTAGTGGTCAGTGTTTTATAATAAAATAAAATGGATTATTGCTTAATTACCGAAATTAGTCTTAAACAAGAAAAAACGTGTTTTTGAATACCTTCAAATCTCGAGGAACTGGATGTCTCTAGATTAATATAATATAGAGCGACTGACAGCCTCTAGCTTTGACCCCCATATATGAAATGGTTGAATGTAAAACCATGTAAAACAAAATATGTAGAACAAATCTAGTTTTTACTAGTCAGGGCTTAAGCAGAATTTAACTGACGAGGCAAAAAGGTTCATAACTGGCCCAGCGAATGCCTATAGTAACCCTTGCTAGACCCTTGTTAGTAACTATGAAAAACTTGCCAGGGCCTTATTGAAAACTAGATTCTTTTTCCAGGCGGGATGTAATAAATACATACATATATTATGTATCGCGTGATGGTTTGGTTGAGATAAGAAAAAAATCCTACAGGATTCAGGCTCCAGACGCATTTTAATTATTTCGACATTTAACCTAAAAAAAAAGTGACAGCTGGGTGTCGGGAAAGAAGTTTAAAGATGTCAACATTTTTGTCAGACCCTAAGCTTTCTTACGACACCTCAAACTAATTGTTCCAACCTGGCGTTCAGACTCCAGACCCATTTTAATTATATTGACCTTTAACTTAAGAAACAGTGATAGCTGGGTGTCAGAAAGGAAGTTTCAAGATTTTAAAATTTTTGTCAGACACTAAGCTTTTTTACGACGCCTAAAACTTTATGTTCCCACCAGGCGTTCAGGCTCCAGACGCATTTTAATTATTTTGACCTTTAACCAAAAAAAAAAAAAGTGACAGCTGAGTGTCGGGAAGGAAGTTTCAAGATGTCAACATTTTTGTCAGACCCTAAGCTATGTTACAAGACATCAAACTCCTTGTTCCAACCAGGCGTTCAGACTCCAGACGCATTTTAATTATTTCGACCTTTAACCTCAAAAAAAGTGACCGCTGGGTGTCGGGAAAGAAGTTTCAAGGTGTCAAAATTTTTCAGCCTTTTACGTGGGGGAGGCAATTTCCTAAAAAATTTACTTGAAATAAAAAAATATCTTTGAAATACAACGGCAACACTTACAATGTCTTGTGCGTGTCTTGAGGAATGGAGGGGACCTACAGTTTACTGTCAGATACGAACGGCTAAGGTGAGCGGCACTTTTCTATGACAGGAGATACTCTTCGAGGTTTTTTCACTTCTTCGCAAGAGGCATTATTGTTCCTAACGAAAATATGATTAAGATTTTTTTGTAGGAAATTTAATTTGCTTTCCTTTTTTAGTTTCCGCTTGTACGCTTAGTTTTAAAAATTTTGGCGAAAAACTACACAAGGGGACCTTTAACCCCCTTTTTTAGGCTTAAGATCGCAGCCCTTTGCTGGGTAATTTTTTTATGTTATACCTGAGGGTCACCCCTACCATTTAAAAAAAATAATCCAGACTACATGATTTCTTAATGAAAAAAAAAAATTACGTCAAAATGTTGAATATGTCAAAGAGCAAATATAATGAAAACACTATGGTTTATAGGCAAACCGGGTCCAAAGAACGTTCACCGGTAGATTTAAATCGACGAATATATTGTACTACTTATTGTTTCTGAGACTTAGCCATGCCTTTTTCCATAGGCTTTCATACACTACGACCGAATATATTTATATATTTTACAATGTTTTACCTGATAACGGGTTTTTATAAAATTATTTTTATATTTAAAAAAAATTTACCTTTAATTGATCCACTTGAATTATTTTGCGTCGGCGACTGAACATTTGTTTGAACCAAAGTATTTGCGTGTGCTTCCAATTTGGATGTGACGCTGCTCCACATATCAAACATACGTGACGTGTACATTATAAAATTTTCTCACTCCGTTCAACAACGCACTGTTTTTTCAGCTTTTTTTTTTTTTAATTTTGTTGTTTATTAATTCACTAAGTGAAAAAATGTATAATTTTTCTTTTTATATTTTTTATGTTTAACGTGAATTTTCACAACAATTAAATTCGATTATATTTTACACTTTGTATAAAATATTATTTAACTTTATTTAATTATTTTTTTTTGTTTTATGTAAAAGATGTTGGTGTATAATATTCTTTATTTTTTTTTTAAATATTATTATGTTATCACAGTTAAACTATTGTTTTAGAGGTACTGATGTGTATACATCGGTGATATTATGTAAAAAATTTAATTAATTTTGTTTAATTTTTTGTTATCTTTTTATTTAAGACACTTTTTTTTTAGCTTATACTTTTTTTCTGAATTAGCTTGGTCAAAATTTTGAATGAAAAAATAATTTTATCTGCTGTCGAAAATAATTTTAAAAGAACCAAAAAATCTAGAAACAATTAATTTAATTGATATTATTCATTGTTTAACTAGTTCTGAGTAATATTTTTTATCAAATGTTTCACATTTAAAATTAATAATAATTTTATTAATAATTTTTTGCATGTTATATTTTAATAAGAGATTTTTATAAGAAACCACGTTATAAGATTTTTTTTTATTTCGGCAGACATCTGAACGATGCAAGCTGCTGAAATTTGTATTGCTGGTTTTATTAGGCATTTGTATTTAGTATGTTAATTTTATTTTTTTGCTGTCAACTTATTTTAATATTTAATATTTTTAATTTTTATCATTAATTTTTTTTTATTTTATTTTTTTTTTAATAGAAGGAATATTATAAAAAATTCACATTTATCAGTTATCCCGGTTGAAAATCCATTATATTCCTGTAAAAGATACATTTTTAAAAATTAAAATTGATGCTTTGATTGAAACAATTTTGACACCGAATATGCTGTTCTTTTGAACATTTTAGTTGTTCTCTAAAAAGACTATAATAAGAGGAATTTAAAGCGTTTAAGATTTTAAAAATTGTCATCTTTATATTGTAAATAAAACGATGTCTTGAGGGTCTACTATATTACCAAGAGAACGTCGGAGACTCACAAATTTCATCATTTTCGAATTATTAGTGCACATATCCCCCCACACGAAAGGGATAGAAGATCCCGTCAATGAGCAGGATCAATTCAATTGAAACTCTTTTGATATCAAAACTATATCATCATCAATATCCATATTAATCAGTATAACCTACAATTGTCAAAACAATTAAGGGAACACAAAAAATCACTTTTTTAGTGTTTTTTGAAGAGCTGTACTGTGAAAAAAGATCGTATTGAGATGAAACAAAAGGCATTCTAAAGCTATTGAGAAATGTTTTTAAGGTACCGTTATTGCGCTATCATAAGAAACAGCACGTCCCAAAAATTTTAATTTTAGTTTTTTTTTTGAACATTGTCATTTTCTTTTGAGCCAATTTAATGTTTTGTTTCGATAACTTGTTTATTCAGCTTTAAGGTCGTCTTTTTTCGTCATTCTTAAATTTCTGGCTTTGAATGAAAAAACAGACTTTTGACTTTGACTACCAATATCTTCGCAATGAATGACGACACGGAAAATTTAAGGGTAGTTTTTAAAACTGGAAATTATTATGATATTCCCAATTTCCTTAGATTCTGGCGTATTATAGTTTTTCAGTAGAAAGTTAAACGAGATTTATTTAACTCTAGATATCAATTTACTAACAGTTAACTGAAGAAGCAGTTTTTAAAAGGAAAGTTCATACGAATCGACCTAACAATCTCGGAGTTTAAAACATCAAAATTATCTTTTGAGTAAATCCAGAGTTAGCCCACCCAAATTTGGTGAATTAAGTCTAGTTTAACTTTAATCTCGCACCGAAAAACTGGGCCTAAGAGTATTACTAACTCTTGTAGATTATTTTATGGCTTCGAGAAAGCCATATTTAAGTATAAACTCAACCAATAAAACTGTTAATTTTTCTGTAGACTCTAAGGCACGATACGGTGACATGTGCTGTGTTTAAAAATCCTCTGGCGGGACAATTACTGATGATTCACTTGATGTCTGTTTTCGAAACTTTGTCGCTATACCTATCGGAATTTTAACTCAATTATATTGTTTCTATGTCACTTGATTAGGTATTCAAAGTTTCGTCAAATCTAGCGACGACGTTTTAATGTTGGCCAAGTGTTTATTCAGGATTCGGGAACAGTGATACACCTTTTAGGAATTTTGCATCAGCAGCGTTTTAAGCTAAAGCACAATTTTCGTAGAATTTTTTTTTAAACATGGGAATTATAGCGCATGGCTTTCACTTTTCCACTTTTTGCAAAAATTTTTTAATGTTGTTAAGCCTTAAGAATTTGGTTCTTGGACACAAGCCACAAGCGCAAATTTGGCACCGCCATTTCCGATTTTCAAAAAATTAGAAGGGTGCTGTATTGCTTTCAATTTTTTGCGAAGCCGATATATCAAAAGAATTTACAAATTTTACACATAATTTTTTTTTTCAAAATTAGGATTTTCGAAAAACTTATGGTTGTATTTATAAACATTGTCTTACTTTAGACAGCCGTATAAGTTAAAAAAAAAAAAATTCTAATTGTTGCTTAAGCTATCTAACTTTTTATCTTACTTTGGACAACTTAATCGATTGTCTAAGCTTTGACAAATGTAATTATTATTGTTTCTTATTAAATAAAGCATATTTTCGAATTTTTCTAAATACTTAGATATTGTTTAAACAGTCAAAAATCTATGACAATCAAAGTAATAGATTTTGCGAAACACTTTAGCGTGAATTTCGCACCACTATTTTCGATTTTCAAAAAAAAAATTGGGTAGGTCAACTGTCATGTGTCGTAAATATGTATAAAAAAAAAAACGCAAAATTATAAATTTTACGGATGAATAATTTTTTGAATTTCAATATTCTCAAAACAGCCAAGAGAGTAAAATTCTCGTAGGTATTTAAAGCTCTTACGGCAAAATTTAAATTTTGCGATTGTGAGAGTACCACCGCGCCATTTTCCTTTTTGTACATATTTCAATTTTTCAAATTACAATAAACTATTTTATGAACAACTAGCTGATCCGCCCCGGCTTCGCACGGGAGAAATATGAGTTTCGTTAAAATTAACAAAACAAAATATTTAAATAATACTTGACCCACTATATGTATTGTACACTAGACTAGACTAGGACTATACATAAGCTAACTTTTAAACCAATTTACAAAAAAAAAAATACATTAATAAATTTGGAAAAGTTTTTAAGGAATTCTAAAATGAATTTCTTTTTCATAAACTTTTGCATTTTTAATTCTTTTTGTTTTTTCATTTACCTTCCCTTTAGTAAGAGACCTCCTGAAATGATAATTTTAACATTTGATTGTAGCCTTAACATTGAGGATCCGACCATAAAGGAAAACGCGTGCGCTGCTGCAGTTTGTTGGCAAACTAATAGGCCGATTTTGACCAAATACACACAGAAACGTGCTCAGACTTTCACCTTAAATTTCCTTAAGTTTTTGAACAAAATCTCACCGTGTTTTCTAAACTTAGTATGAAAATGCATGCGCTGCTGCATTGTTGGTAAGCCGATTTTTACCAAACAAACACAGGAACACTCATTAGTTCCACCTAATATTTTGTTGATTTTGAAACGAAATGTTTCTTATCTTCTGAAATTAATCCGAAAATGCATGCACTGCTGCCTCTTGCTGGCTTACTGCTAGATGATCAACGTTGACAGCACACCCTTTGAAGTTTCAAGTAAGATTTTCTGAAATTTTGTACCCAATCGGTATGGTGGTTTCGGAGTCACAAATTATTTCTCTTAATTTAAATCGAATGAACGCTTTTTTTAATATTTGCACAGACTTTTTTTAATATTAAAATATATTTGTTGCTATTTAATGTAGGTATAACAAAATTTCCTACTGGCAATGACTGTATACCTCATTGTTTTGAACTGCGAATTTGACTACAAATGGTAGCCTTGTTTTTGTGAGAATTATTACATTAATAAATATAGAGTGATGGACAGGTAGTTTAAAATGAAAGGTTTAGAGTCTTAGATTTAAGGTTTAAGTCTACTAGCGAGCGGTATCTTGTTTTGAGAAAAATAGACTTTTTAAGTTTCCATATTGCACGGCGAAATTAAATTTAAAACATTTTGCAAAAGAATGTTAGACATAGAGGATTGCATTGGTTAGGTACGTTAGGTACAAAAACTATACCTATATTGTGTAGAACTTGAACGGGAGCAACAAATTGCCGGAAACTATATCGCCTGACCTGAAAGTTTGTAAATTAATGTTGCAAATGATCAATTTGGTCAAGTTTTTGCATTTAAGCAACTGCAACCCTAAAAGCAATAAACTTTAACAACACTGCATCGTAACAATTTATTTTAGACAATGCATTACATTTTAAAATACACACAAGCCAACAAGACAGCGATGGTGATGTACATAGAATATCTATGGGAAATTATTTGCCCATACTAATACGACGCAGTAAGTTTCCTGTTCATCAATCTGCATTTCCAACTTCGTTCCTAGTAAATGCCCATATTTCGGTCCTTCCTAAATATTTCGTATATGACCAAACACACACACACTGAATGCTCCATTTTATAGAGAAAGCACACTTTCCGCATGAAACTTTTTAAATTAAAAACAACATTCTGTCTGCCAATGGCCCTCTAGCCAATGTCCTGCATACCTATATACTTAAGAAGAAGACCAAAAAAATGGCCATCCATTCACAATGTTTTTTTTTTTTGTGTACGGCAAACAAACGTTCGAGGTACGAGCACCTACCTACCTACTATATATCCTAGAGCAAGACATTAATCGTAAACTCCAACTTTCTTCCTCTGCGTTTTGTTTGTGGAATCGGTAAGAACAAAAGGAAATCTATACACCGGGTTCCTTGCCCGTACATTCCCCCCTAAGGAGGCGCACACCCATGTCGTCTTATTCAACACACCCTAAGCCCATCCACCCAAAACACCCACTTAACTATACAGACTTCTATATCCTCCACTATGTCCTTTTAACCAGGGCAAGTATGATGCAATCTTTTGTATGTGTGTAAGCTTTTATGAATGGCTTTATAGTATATTTCTGTACAGGCATGTGTGTATGTTCACTTTTGATCTGGGCCAGGTGGGTGGTAAACATGGAGCTGTTAGGTATGCGATGCATCTGGTATACATATAAAATTCCAGGAAGTAAATGTTTTTCTTTTTTTTTTTTCATTTCGCTGGTCCTTCGTTCATATTTGTATCAGGAGTCCTTTAATATTTTGTTTGGTTTAAAGAGGCAAACACATACAAAGGAATATTCGTCAAAAGGCGTGCATTTGCTTTTTCTTTAGTGAAAGAAGAAGGAAGTCGAGGAGTACCTATGTAGGTATAAGCTAAATGGAATGCATTCCAAAGTTAGGTTTACATTTACTTGAAAGCCGATGAGGAAGAATCAGAGAATAGAGTTCTGGAGAATATTTGATTGCCTATGGAGTTTGGTTTTGTTTAAAAAGTCCGGAGGCTTTCAAAGTACCTAAGTCATTTTCTTCATACTTTAGAAGTGCCTTTAAAAAATACAAAAATCAATTCACGTTAGTTTTTTGGCTTTTCAATTGAGTCAACTGCTTTTGGATTTTTACTTCTGAAGAAAGTTCTTTACCTGTGAATAATTCGTAATATGGTAGTATAAGTCTTAAGCGATTTTGAAACTGTCTTGACACCAACGCGATATGTAAGTTTCTTTAACAAATTATAACTTATAAGAAAAATTTAAAAAAAATTGTTGGATTTAAATATTTTTAAGAAACAAAAACCTGGAAGTCATTTATAACCATTTTTCGAAAATGGAAATTCATCAAAAAGTATACCGGTTTTGACATTCTGTTCCATCTAACAGCTAACCCCTCTCGATATTTTTGGCAAACAAAAGCATCTGCAAACACAGCCTTTCGTCTTGAAGCTTCCTCGCAGTGGTCAAACAATATAGTATTGGCCAGCACTCCACTATTTTAAATTCATTCGAATCAATACCAAGTTTAGCATAGACTACACCATTCCACAATTAGGTCAACTTCCTGGGAGGACTTAACATTCCTAAAAGATTTATTTTTACTGGATGATGGATCAAAAAGTGATGATGGTGCAGAGTGCAGATGTAGACAGACTAAATTTAAGTCTCCCATTCCGTCTTCCTAACCATTGTAGCGTGTTCCAGGGGGAATTCAAGCATCAAGAGTTCTAGAGTTTCTCATGGGTTTTAGAAAGAGTTCTGCCAAATTGGAAAAAATTGGAGCTAAGGTGCACATTGACTATTAGAAACAAACATTTTCAAAATCCAATTTGCAGAACTCTTTCTAAAACCCTTCAGGAACTCTAAAAATCTTGATTTTAAGTCTCAAATAAGTCATTGTTGCGTGAAGTTAGCAAAAAAATTTTTTTTTTGCTAGCTTCATAGGACTCTTGTCTTGGCTCAAAAAAAAAAAAAAAAAAAAAAGGAGGGTGGGTGTGACCCACACTGATAACTTCCCATTGGTTCCCTTTGAAACTCGACACCCGATGTTATCTTTAATAAGAAAATTACCAATTAAAAATCTTCGAAAAACTTATCAGTTGTGCAATCAAGGGAAGGCTGTTTGCTCTAAATATATGCGACACGAAAAATTTCAACAATTATTAGCAGTTTCTTTTGCAGTTTTGTTTTGCCTAATTGAATTTTTTTTACAAAACCTTATCAATTAATAGTTATGGTATTGTGTGTAGATTAAAATTATTTCGGAGTTGATATCGTTGCTTGCTTTTGAGATATTCGAGCCTTAAAATATTTTTTAACAATTTTTTAGCGCTTTTTTGCAGTTTTTTTTTTTTGACTGGAAAAAAAAACCGTCAATTGATTTTTTTTAAAACCTTACCAATTACTAAATTTGGTATTGTGTGTAAACTAAAATTATCCGGGAGTTATCATTGGTTGTTCTCGAGATATTCGAGCCGAAAGCATTTTTTAACAATTTTTAGCATTTTTTTTCAGTTTTTTTGGCCTAGAAAAAAAACCGTTAATTGAATTTTTTATAAACTCTAACGATTATAAACTATTCCTTTGTGTGTTAAATAAAATTAACCCGAAGTTAATTTCTTTGTGTGATCTCAAAATATTCGATATTTTTTAACAATCTTTAATGTTTTTTTTTAATTCAAAAAAAAAAAAAAAAAAACTATGGGTTTATTTTTTTTCTAAGTTTTACCAATTTTTTACCTCATCATTATGCATAGATTGAAACCAGGCCGAAATCGATAACATTTATTGTTCTAGAGATATTCGAGAAACAAGCCATTTTACAACTTTTTTAAAATTACTGTAATAAAAAAACCGCTAATTGAAATTTTCTGAATATCCTTTCTGCACGTTATGGCCTTATTGTCTGTAAAATAAAATTAATTTGAAGTCGATATCTCTGTGCGTTCTCAAGATATCGTTAACGAAAAAAAGCTTCCGAACGTTCGAACGTACGTACACAGACATCTCTCTAAAAACAATGTAATCTGACTCCAGAGACCTCGAAACCCCGAGAAATGTTAAAATTTTTAATTTCACAAATCGGACCAATGGGAAGTTAAAAAACTTTATATCAAATAGTGATATCCGCATCTTCTCAGATAGCCAAGACGCTATTAAATCCCTGGACTCTGTCTCTACAAACTCTATAATAGCCCTTAACTGCCGATCGCATCTCTCATGGAGATGGCATAGCAGTTCATTATTCACCTATATTGGGTACCAAACGCCGTAGGTATACTCCAGGAAATTGTAAAGCTGATGAACTTGCCAAAAAAGGTGCAACACTAAATATTTTGACATATAGAGCAAAATTAGGTACAGTATACGCTATCCATCGCTACATGCAAACTTATGCTGAAACAAGATGCATAAATAGAACAACATATTACCACTTGTCTGGCGACAAAACAAATCTGCCATCCAGCTGGATCTAAAGCGCTGAAATGTTTGATATCTCTAAGCAGATTACAAATCGACTTCATAATCCTGTCATAACCGGACACTGTCTAAATAGGCAAACATGCAACGAAACTCGGAGTATTCTCAAACGATTTCTACAGAAGCTCTATGGACGAGGAAGAGAAAGAGTCGATTCCTCATCTTCTTAATACATGTCTTGCTCTATCTCAAAGACGTAGGCTCCATCTAGGAGAGATCCTAAAGGCCTAGCAAACATAGACATTAGTATAGTCTCGCACTCTTCGTAAAAAGCTCTAAATAAGTCAACGAGTAGGGAAAAAGTCTACTTGATTCATTAGTATCAAAAAGGACCAACTCATGGTCTAAGTATGTCAAGCCTTCATACTGACAGCCATGCTAACTTACCCTAACCTATACCATACCTGTTTTAAAATTAACTGAATTTTTATTTTTTAAATCTGTGGATCCATTTTTGGAAAAAATAAGATCTCTAAAAAATTACTGTCCGGGGAATGTCCAAAACGCTACCAAGTTTAAAGCCCAACAGACAGAACAGAATTATATGACCCATTTTTTTTTAACTTCCCATGGCAGTTATTGTAATTGGTCCGATTTGCCAAATTGAAAATTTGTACATATTTTCACATTTCAAGGTCCCTATCCCTAGTTATTGAGTTATGGCGATTTTTCTTATTAAAAAAAAACGTTGGGTCTAGTTTCAAGGCCACCATTGCATTGGGAAATTACCAGTTTGGGGTAGCAAAATGTTGCTACTAGCAACCAGTTTTTTACGAAGTCACAACTTGCCATATTTATTGTATACTAGCTGACCCGTCGAGCTTCATTCCACCTAAAATTTAATTAATATAATGTCTTTTTCGAAAGTCGAGTCTCTATTGAAAGAATGAAACTCTTTTGGAATTAAATTAAAATTAATCCACCGACTTTCAGTCCTATTAATAAAAAGTCACTATCCGATCGTTAACACACGTGTTAGCTTGCACACGGATTGACAACTTGTCCGTTAGATAACTTTAATTATTAATAAATAAATATCATAATAGTTCAGTCTGTACCACTGAAAGTACGCATGCACTGATGTGAGAAATATATGCTTGTAGTTGTACCGGTTATTATGAAATGTAAGCATGTGTGTGTTATGAAGTTATCCATCCCTTAAATGCTTATGAAACCTAAGAATTTAATCATACTTGACAAGAAATAGTCTTTATCATCTCTTTAACCGAATTAAACTTTAAACTGTTGGATTTCCCCCTAACAAAGAAGGAGATTCCATTAAAATGCATCCAGTTGTTTCTCACTTAATAACATCAAATATTCAGTACACGATTTAAAATCAATCTGCACTCTACAATCGACAAACATGACGTTTGTATTGTATGCTTGTGAATTTGTGTGATGAGGAGCAAACACAGGTAAACAATCCGATGAACCGCATCCAATTATCCATGTTCGAATGTGAAACCCCATCATACCCTAATGGATTTTTTTTTTTTGAGAAATAAAAAGAGAATACCTAAACTCTCTCTACCTTCCTGGCCAAAAATGATTTTGTGTGCCTTTGTAAAACGAGCCGGCAAATTGTAATTCCAATCAGCTAAATGTGGAGGTGGTAACAGATGCAGGCACTAAAGAGAAGCAGACAAATCTACATTGAAAACTGATGGTGGTGGTGCGGTGGCTCTCTGGCTATGGCTATAGGGTTATATGGCTGGTGGTGGGTCAAAGATCTAGGCCTGGAGAAAATTAAAAACCCACGGCAACCTAAATAAAAGACAGACTCGCCAGAAATTGCTAGTGAAGTGAATCCACACGGCCGGCAGTTGCAGTAGGAGCAGCCACTAGTTTCAGAGTAGCAAAAACAACGATGAAGAAGCCACAGGAATGCAACACCATCATGAGCTCCAGCTATAACACAAGCCTATAGGCAAAGGCAGAATAACAAGGCAAGTTAAAACTTAAAACTGCCACTGCATTGCTGCTGAGTGCTGCTGCCTCCCCGAAAATAGTTTGCAGTACCCATAGTTTTGTTCTCTATTTTCCATTCCTTTATTCACGATTGTAGTAGGTATGATAGATATGTGTTCCTGGGATTCGAATGGGGGAATGGGATTCGGATGGGGGCTTTTTTCGTCTCTAGTCGCATACAGAGGACCACCCTTTTGTATTTAGGGATTCTTTTCTCGACTTCCTTTGCATTGTTTAATTTTCAATTTCGGTATGCAATAGGGTGATGTACCAAGTTCCACATTAGACTGCTTGCTATCTTTATAGAGTTCTCATATTCGCACACACAGCATTCCGGATTAAAGCACACCCATCGTCATATAGGCTTTTGGCTTTCAAAGTTTCATTCATTCAAGACAACATTGTTGGAGGGCGGTAGAAGAGCAATTTTTTTTGAGGGGGGGAGCAGGCAGAAAGAAACTTTGTGCACGAAGGGAGACAGTATAGCACAAAAAGTTAGTTGCATATAGCGAAGTTTTCCTTCTATTTTGTTTTTCCCCATTTTCTTCTTTAAAGGCAGCTATTCTGTTGTTTTATCCTTAAAGAAAATGCTTTTTCGATATTTAAGTCTTTTGAACATGGTTGCCAGGTGATGATAAAAATAAAAAAAAATAAAAAAACTTTTAAGAATTTCAAAGCATAATTATGTGAGCTTGATAGTGAGTAGCAGTGGGAGCTTCTATCTGCATTCTTGTAGCGCTGTATACAACTACCAGACGCTTTTATAAATGTTCCACGGTTTGATTATCAAACAATCTCGAATCGAGATTGCTAACAACTTTTATCAAGATTTAAAAAAATTCTTCCAGGCGCAACCCAAAATAATTTACTCTTTATGAACAAATTAAGACTTTTATTCGGTTTCAATAATATTTAACAGACTTTTAAATTTTTAATAACGTATTTTGTATGGAAAATTTTAAAGCGTGTAAAATAATAAAAAGGGCTTTATGAAATCGGCCCTTACTCTTTTTATTACGATAAATTATTGTTTATAGAAACGGAAATTAAGTGTGCTCCAACACAAAGTTTACACTTTATTGTGCAAAAAATAAAATTACAATATTTTGATTTAAATCATGGTTTTTTTTTAACATTATTCGAAAAACATATATGTATGTCAGTCTAATTTTAATTGGTTAATAGCTCAAGAAAATTAGACAAAAATTGGAAAAATTATACGAAAAAAATTCCGACAAAGCTGAATTTTGGTGGACATCTATGTTTTTGTATCTTAAGCATTTTCCAAAAAAGCCCTTAAATTTGGAATCGAGCTTAATTTTTTAGGGGGGTGAAAGGGGTTCAATTTCAGTTCATTGCAAATTTCTCGAAAACTGACAGTTTTTTTTTTTATTTGAAGGAAAAAGTTGTAGCTTATGTAATTTTACATTAAAAATATTTATACATTTTTTTTTGTACAATCAATAGATTTTGAGAAAATGTGCACAAACGTAGTGAATTAAGTGAAATAATTATTGCATGTTTGGACGGGCAAATATTTTTTTATCATATGTGTTTGGGTACCTCGCCACATTATAAAGAAAAGTTTGGGGTGGTAGGGGTTAGAAAAAAGTCTTCATATTGAAACAGCTGGCCATTTTGTTTTTACCTACTTAATAACTCGTTGGGATTTTATTTTGTGATAAAATGGACAACGAAAAACTTTTAGAGAATCATAGTACCTACAAAATGATGTATCAATGATTTATGGTACTTATTTCATTTTTAATTTATACCTAGCTTATCAAAGTAAAGTTCACCTGAACCTAATGTACTTGGATGGAATGTTTAGCTTTAAGACACCCCTCATGCCCCTCCTTTTACATTAACTCCACAAAAACCTATAACAACTTTATGGAGAAGGGTCCGTGCAATATTGACTTTGTAGAACATTTTTTTCAAAATTATAAAATTTATCATTAACTTTTGCAACTTAAAAATCGAAAATCACATTAATGTCGGATTTAATAACCCTTATAGTACAACATTTTTAACATTTCAGATGCAGAAGACCTAATATCAGAACTGTTATTAATTATTCTTCTATATTAATTGTAGCCAGGTTAGAAGAGAAAATATTTCAATAAATCCGACTGTTAGAATTAAAATCGTTCGGTAACCAACCTAATTCTTGTATTGTCCATTTTTAGTTTACAATACAAAAGATACTGGAGTTAAGTGAAGGTGCCAAATGCATTCATAATATGTAAATTTCGACTTTTTCGATTGTACTTTAGCAAACCAGATTTTTTCTGATACCCATATTTTGCAAAAATATAGGCCCGACTGCTTCTGGTGGGGCTCAAAGGTCATGCAAAAGTACATCTCGCAGCTGAGCTGTTTGGTTTCAACAATATACTGCATTCTTGCAGGCGCGCACATAGGAATGGTTGTAAATGTGTTGTTGTAAATCACTAAGCCCTGGTTTTCATAAGTTGCACTTCCATATTTATATGTACATTAGGGTAGCGTTTATTTTGGCAATATTCAAATTTCTTTGTCCTCCCCCCTAAGAGTGACGAGGCTGACTTAAAAAAATCTGTGCAAAATTTAATTGAATTCGGTTAAGGTTATCATGTGCCACCGAACACTTGAAATTTTCCATACAAATTACAGGCAGATTTTTAGTCTTTTACTAAAAAACTCTGCAAAATTTTAATTAATGATGAATAAAAATGAAACTTGTCAAAAATCTTAAGAACATGGTAAAGTATAAAAAAAAAATATTTTTATGTTTTATTCAATTTTTTTACCCACTTAAAAATAACGATGAAAAACAGTGATTTTTTGTCTTTTTACATTTTTCGTTTTATTAAAAGATGCTGCGGGTATTTTTTATTTTTTTTTTATTTTTTCGTGAATTCTTACATTTCCAAAATAAGCGCTACCCTAATGTACATATTTAAGACTTTTAAAGTGCCTATGTCTATCCAAAATATTTAACTCTTCACGAGTTTTTTTGGGAAAAAATATTTCAGTAAATATTTGGATATGTAGTTTCTCAGTTTTAGAAATCAACCTGTTTAAAAGCTGAAGATTATACTGAGGTCCTGAAAATTCATTTGATAACACTCAAATGAAACAAAATATTTTGATTAAATTTTTAAATCTATTAAAATTGTTTGCAAATTGGCAACACTGTTTGTTAATGTTGCCTGACTTTTTCTAAACAAATATAATGTGATGGTCTTTTTGGCGTTTTTCTTCTTTTTTTTTTTTGTGTTCAATTTATTTATATTTTTTTTCTTCATAATATAGTCATCCTAATCTGTGCAATGTTGTTGTTGGTTTTGTTTGCTGGTGGTGGTTGTTGATTTTTATTGATGTCTCGTCGTTGGAGCCACTGGTATACGTTTGTCACAAATTATGTCTATGTGTGGTATGCTGTGGAGCTTTGCTGCTGCCCCTGTCGAGTTAGAGTTTTGGTATTCCTGTTATATTGGCGTGTATAGATTGGCTTGTTCGTTCGTTCGGTAGCTTGGCATGCAATCATGCAGTCGAGCAAAAATATAAGTCAGCGGGTATATGGGCCAGTTGGTTGGTTGTTTTTCTTTTAGTTTAGCTCTTTGTCGCTTTTCCTATCTCTCCAACCATAGACGTCTGCAATTTTTTCGTATTAAACAAAAAAAAATAGAAACAAAGTTTATCGCAGCAACGAAAGGTAGGGCTACGATATTAAGAATGGAAGGTTTATATAGGCATATAAACTAAAATTGGGGTTCTAATCTATTGGTAAAATAGAATCACAAAAAATCCATAGGGTTGTATAGCTAAAAAGGGTTGGTTCTAATTTTAACGAGTTGCTAAATAAAGTTACTTTGTTAATTTCGTCTGACTGGTTGGGGCGATAGGTTATTTCCTGCTTATTTGTGAAAAATTGATGTCTGGCAAATAAAGTTGGAAGAATGGATTTGTATATTGATTTAAACAAGACTCTGCTATACATATGTGATATACCTACATATGTATTAGTTTTAGGATTTTGTAATGGGTGACACAAACACAAGGTTCCATTTAAGTTTATATTTTTTTTTAGTTTGGATTGAGACAAATCATTTTACAACTCAATTTATTTAATAACAAAAAATTAATTTATGAAATAACAAAAAAATCAAAAGGGCCTTTAAAGCTGTTTTAGGTTATGGTTTCATTTCAATAAAGCGATTTCGAGCTGTCTTAAAATTGAGCCATGAAAGCGATTGCAAGTGATTTTTAAGGGAAGCTTCTTAACACAAAAATTTTAAGGTTTATTTTCTGTATTTTATATGCAGTACATATGTTTGTATGTAATGTATACATATTTACGCACAGCATGCATACTAGCAACTATAAGCGTTATGATCGATATTTACATCTAGCGACTGCAAAATGTGCACCGAAACCACTCCATTCGCGGAAATTCGTTTGAGCGATCAATCGCTTTAAGTAGCTTACTAGCGAAAGTAAAAATCGCTGCCACCGAAATTTTATTTTATTAAAACGTCGTCGGCTATTTATACTTCATTATTTTTTTTTTTGTCCAAGAAAGGGTGGTATAAATATATTGTTCAGCTAATTAAGAACCAATAATAAATTTGCACTTAAATCAAAATACAAAATAGCAACGCAAAAAAAATATGCACTTGCAATTTGTTCAACAAATTGAATTTATTTATTGAGTGTAGGTACCTGCATTGGAATTGGTAATGAACCAATATGCATAAGGTGTCGTACGTTGTGTTTAAAATAAGGTTTTTTTGGCAGGTAAAGTTTATAGAGATTTAAATAATTGATGTCAAAATCCAAGGTACAAACAACATTTTCGCCATTTTTCAAAATTAGAATAAATTCCAAAATTTTATTTTTTCTTGTACCTACACTCTCCTTGTGATAATCGATATGTTTTTCATATTTTCATTTTTAACCACAAATCATTCACTATACTAATATTTATTAATTGGCAATAAGGTTTGACTGTTTCAGTGAAGAACTTTTTGCTTTTGTTCTATATAGTTTAAAAAAATAGCTTGTGAGTACGGTTTTTCACTGCATTCAACAAATTGGATGGCCAAGGTTGGGTCTTGAGACTTAGGAAAATTGACAAAGCACCATTTTATGTTTTTAATTTATAAATAAAAGTGGTTATACTCCTAAAAACATAATTGGAATAACCGCAATTTTCAACTTCCCATATCTACCGCAAGTTTCGAAAAAAAAAGTTCCCGATTGTTGTATTAGATATCATGACACTTGTACCTATTAACCCACGTATTTACATTTTGATTATACTTTATCTGTCTAAATTTACCGTCACCTCTCTGAGACTATTCAAAGTTTTTTCACATTAAGAAAATTCAAAATATCGATAGTTAAAAGTTCGGCAATTTTGAGTTCTTGACAACATTTTTAAAAAAAATATGGTACCATCGTACTCGTAATTATTGTTTCTGTACGCTGGTACTACTTTTAATGAAAATGTCCATGCGCGTGAAATTGAAAAAAAATCAAAAACCGCCAAAAATTGATGAAAAAAATGTATATTACTCAAAAATTAATTTAACAAAAAATTGAGGTTAAATCAAAAATTTGACAAATACGAGTCAATTCTTTTTTTATTTTCTTTTTAAAAATATTAAATTTATGACAAGGAGATATAACCCTGATTTATGGTAAAAAAATTTTCCCACGTCTATTTTTCAAATTTTTGCTTTCAAACGGTCAGTTATAAATTTTCCAAATTTTTGGATATATACATGACTTTCTCATATTAAAAGAATCTATTAATTGCAGAAACAATCAACTCTGTATCTTTTTTCGTTTAGAAAATAGATTCTAGACTTTTATTTTTGTTTACCCTAATTTACCCTATTGAGATTGCGATTTTTTTAAAAAATTAAAAATTATTAAAATTTTTAAATAAAATTTGCTTGTATGTGGGATTTTGTTAACGTTCGTAAGATATACCATCTGAGCTGTGTCAGACAATTGTAAAAATCCAAAAAATTACCTTTAAAGCATGGCAACCCTATACCTTGACCACTTTACGCTAGGCAACCCTTGTACAAATTTTTTGTATAGACACTACCTACAAAACTGCATACTTCTTATCTGGTACCTCGATGAGGGTAGGTCGTTCTATAGCGGGATCTTAGACTAATTGGGTGATATGAATCGTAGCACATTCTCAGAGAAGATACTCAGTATATTATTTATTTAAATCAAATGGAAAATCTGCTCCCAGCAAGTGCTCCATTTTATTCATACCATCCATTGGCTGCACATCAAATGGATACCGCAGAAACTTCTAATTTCAGTAAAATGGTTAAGTTTTGTAGTGGCTCTCAATTGCAATTCTCATTAATATGGAGTGCTTTTTCGAAGAGTGATGAAATTATTGGTTTTTGGAAATGACAATCCAATTGTTGCTGTGATAACTTTTTAAATGCTCATCATCGTTTGTGTCAAAAATATTGCATTAAAACAAAAACTAATATTGTTGCGAACTTTCTTCTCAAAACTTATTCCTGTTACTAAAAAAAGTGTCCAAATTTTGGGGTTAATAATATCTAATCTTAACAATATCTCATAGACAAATATTCAATTAATATCCGTTATCAATTTATATATTTATAGCTTTAATTTTTGTTTGCATGTTTTTTTTTTTTTTTTTTTTTTTTTAACAAAAGCAGCTTAAGGGCCGGTTTGTTCACTACTAATCTTCTTTAATTAAGAATTATTGCAACTAGTAGATAGATCATCGAAGGTGCATACCTATTTACTAAAAAAAATGTTCCATAATTTGTGTTGTTAATCATGAAAATTGCTAATCAGTCGATTTTGGTTGATAAACGCCATTTAATTAGAATTTGTGAAAGCTAGCAAGGATTAAACCCAATGCACTTTGAGCAAATTGGCCCTTACTTTGATCTCAGAATTTAATAAAAGTAGGTAATTAAGGCCATGAGAAACATAGTGGCCTAACTGATTTTATAACAAATTTGTAAAAAGACGAATATGTACTAAAAATCTAACCCAAAAATATACTGTTCAGAAGAAGAATTTTAAATTTATTTTTGTAAGAAAGCTCGAAATCATAAATATAGAATCATCTCCTGGATCGAAGATGCATAGTATCGTCGCTGAAAAGTTTTTTTTTCGGAGTCATGTATGTAGGTATAATGAGGTTTTTAAAATCTCTATAAGCAAAGATATTATTTGCCGTCAAAGCTGAAGCAGATGACACCGTAAAATGGAGAGAACATAGACGCACAAAAAATCAGAATTACCTATAAAATAGACCTAAGCGAAATCAGATTTCTTAAGAAAATAGCTAAAAATATCCTCTAGCTTTGCTGAGATTAGCTATTATCTTTTTTTTTTTATTAAAAATGACATTTTTTGCTGTAAACTTCAATTTTTTTTTAATTTTCATAAATATTGTTATTAAATTTTTCTTGGAAATGCAGCATAAGCAGAATTTTATTTTGCTAAATGTTAAGTCAGTATTTTGAAAAGCAGAATTTTTTAAAACAGAATTTTGTAAAATCGAAAAAAAAAAACAAAATTTTGAAAAACAGATTTTTGTAAAACCGAATCGAAAAAAAAACAGAATTTTTGAAAAGCAGAATTTTTGCAAGAAAAGCTGAATTTCGAAAGCAGAATTGTTAACCGCTCCCATTTTCACCCTAAAGTCCCTTCAAATACCTACCTAGGTACGTACAGTGTACCTACATATGTACCTATCAAAAAAGTTTATTTTTGGCCAACTTTATTAATTATTTAATTCTTTTAGTATATGTAAGTAGTATTGAAAAAACTTAAAATCCGAGAAAGAACAGCATATTCGGCATATTTATAAATAATATTTAGGTTGATAAATAAGAGGTATTTTTTTTTAAAAATATTAACCTTTTAAAATTATTTGATGATAATAATCCATTTGGTGCTGGTTTGTTATTATTTTTTTTTTTTTTAATTATTTCCAATAATGATTTAGGTAAATAATCCTTCAATTATCAGGAGCAAGTTTGCTGTTGCTGTTTAATCCAAAAATTTTAAAATAAACTTCACTTTTCCACTTATTTTATATTTAAAAGCTTCATTATTTTATAAGCTTTTAATACATATTTTTTTTTTATTTTTCATTTAAAACTTTCACTAAATTTAATTATTGAATTTTCGTCAATAACGTTTAAATTGTGTTTGGTTCGATTTAATATCGGTTATAGAGAAAAGCGCGCAATTTTTCAATGAAAATCATTTTTTTCTTTTATTTTTTATCATTATTATTATTATTTTTTCCTTCTGTTATTCCCTGCTCTTCAAAAGTTACGTCACTCTCGAACACTCCCGAACAGTAGGTAGTTATATATTAATGCACATGCACACACAATGTTGTGGTGTTATCCTTTTTTTTTTTTGGCACCACAAAATCCGAAAGAAGACGAACTCACAAAATACAAAGTGAGAGATACAAAAACTCAATAAACATACAATAAAAGGAAATATAATTAATATTTATATTTTTTATATAGATTTTCTTCTTCTATCACCATATCATTATCAACATCGGCGGAAACTCCTTCACAAAATTTATTTCAGGGAACACCCAACACACCCACCGGGAAAAATTAATTTTAGACGAGAAGCAAAAAAAAAAAAAATTACATATGTAGAAGAGAAAAACATAAAACAAAAAATGATAAATTTGATTTAAAATAAAAAAATTATAGAGTTTTGAAAGAAAGTATCTACAAAACGAAGAACGTTAACAACATTCCCGCGATACGCTCAAAACGGAGTACGACTAAAGACTGCCTCAAAATAAGATTGAGTTCGTTGTATTCCACCATTATTCCTCCAACAAATTTTATTCAATGTATATTTTTCATGTTTTTTCAGTATTTTTTTTTTCTGTTCGGTTTTCCTTTTTCTCTTCTTCCATTCCCATCCCATAGATACTTTTTTTTTTCTTTTTGTTCAAAAATCACTTCTTTAATTTCGTGTGTTGCTGGTGAAGTATGTTATCAACATGCTGCCAGCATAAAAGGCACAAAGATACAAATAACAAAAACAGCTGTTTTTGGGGGGAGTTATTTTTGTGAATTTGCTTTGGTATTGAAATTCTTCTCTTAAAATGAAGAGAGAGAGAGAGAATATAAGCTCACGCACACTCGTGGAGTAAGCCATCATCCTATGGTGGGGTTCGTTGAACGGTGAACGCACAAAAGGGGGGCAACGACAACCGTTGCACCTAAAAAGGAAAACCAATAGTGACAGAGGAGAGCTGTCATCATCATTCCTTTATTATTTAATCGATTATTTTTCATCAGTGTGTGTGTTTGCAAGTTGGTTCCTTATGGATTTATCTTCTATTTGTTTTCTGGAACCAAAAACAAAAACAACGTTTTGATAAGAATGAACACACAGCTCTGACAAAAAGTCAATGGCTTCTCATATCATAAATGCACAGAGCTTTTTTCCTACAATTACATTTTACATGCATTATGAATAATTGAAGGTATGTGTGTTTGGATGGATTGAGTTTATGTAATCGAAAAAGAACTGTAATAGCAGAATAGAGCTAGCTGGTGGAGTGGATGATGGGTTTTCCCATCATGCGTGACGTAAAAAAGTAGAAAAGCAAGCAAAGAGACAGATAAAGAGTTGAAAGAACAGAAAATGATAAGAACAAAAAAAATAAAGAACTTCTTCGTTTCTAAAAACACGTGTATGAAAATGTATTATAACAGTTAAATGCACTTTTATCTTTTCGACTGCAACGCACGCACATGCTCTTTTATGCATTCGAAGCACGCCGTTCATGGACTAAATAAGAGTAACGGTACGGGAGCTTTTTTTGTTATAATAAAAAAATAAATAGAGGCAGAGAGAATCGGCAAAAAAAATAAAGAAAATGAAGCTCGTTACAGTTTTAACCAAAAATATATTACCAGATGAGATAAGTTTTATCAGATACCTACAGTTTTTTATCTTTAAGCTAGATCTAGCCGATTGGCACAGTTACCTACCTACTGTTTAAAACAACTCTTTGAAGGTTAAAATTTATGATAGGTAGTTAGGTAAGTGTGTCTTCCATTAGAAAATTCTAAACTTGCGAAAAGGACAAGTCATTGATTTTTTTTAATTGGCTCTTGTGTGTAGGTGCCTACAGTAGTCCCTAGATAATGTGAACCAATTAAAACAAGGCGTTTTCGGATTTACGAGGGATTAATATTACTGGAAATTTTTTTAGTGCTTAAAAACTGATTGAAACAACAAAATGTACCTACATAATTGGAGATACCCTTTTAAAAATATAAAAAAAAAATTAGGTACAATACATATACATAACATATGTACGAAAAAATTCACATTGGGTCCGAAAAGCTTAAAAAGTTCTCCGCGATATCTTGAGAACCAAATCAAATTTTAGCACTTTTTTGTAGAAAATTAAATTCTATACAATTTATGTTAACGCACTTTTTATCGTAAAATTGATAACAAAAAAGTTATAATCAAAAAATGATGACTATTGCCAAGAAAAATATCAATATCTTTTTGTTTATTTATTGTATAATCCTCTTTAAGATAAATAATTTCTTAAAACGGTCATCTTTTTTGGAAATAATTTTTTTGTTTTCAATTTTACGATGAAAAGTGCGTTAACATAAATTGTAGAGAAATATATTATCTACACAAATGTGCTTAAATTTCGTTTGTGCGATGTATGGTTCTCAAGATATCGCGGAGAATTTTTATACCCCCTTTTCCAAAATGGTGGCCAATGGGGGGGGGGGGGCTTTCGACCCCGAATACTCGTTTTTATACTCACACTGATCCCGAATACAGATCCATAAAAAAAAAAACTTGTACTGCACAAAATGCAAATTTCGGCCAAAATTTTGTAACATTTCAATAGACTAATTATAGAGATGACAATGTTAAGTTTTGGCGGTTCACATTTTAGAGAAATTCACATTATCGAAGGACTACTGTACCTACTACGTTTATATGCATAATCGAGAGCTCGAGTTGGATTAGGCTATCTAGGATTTTCGACCTAGGGGTGGGGGTGGGGGTGGAATCGGCTAAGGTGATATGTACAGTAGATGACGGATATAAGAAAGTCTCATATAAGAAAAACACGCTTATATGACAGACATTCCAAAACACCATGCACATTCCCATAAAGATACGTGTTAAATAAACCTCATATAAGAAAAACGTTTATAAGAAAAACACTGACACAAGAAACTTCTTCTAATGCAAAATCTCATTCGCTACATAAAAAATTAAACTTTTATAAGAAATTTTCCCATGTAAGCTTCTAAATGATGCGCCGTGTAACTTTCGCAAAATTTCTGAACCCATCCTTATTGAATTGCCCGAGAAGTTACAGACTTTCTTATATACAATTTTTTGATATAGAGAAATTCCTTGGAATTTTTGAGTTTCTTATATCCGTCATCTACTGTACTTAGTTAATTGTAAATTTTTTGATTTTCTTTTTGATGACAGCTCTGATGACTCTATCCTTTGTAATTATTGAGAAAGATAGATAGAGCAATCGGTCAAAACAATAATAACTTAAACCAAGCGATCCCTTTTTTCTTACGCGATACGGGCCCTATAGGTGTCTTTCTTTCAGCAACTTATTCAACGTATGTAAGTATATCTAAGGAACCTACATATGAAGGTTCCTATATCTGAAAGATATGTACATTACCTACCTTTTGTTGGTCTAAATTATTTATATTGTTATGGTGCCTAACTATTGTATTGTATTTAATTGTTTAAAAAACAGGTGCTTGATAGTGAGCTATTTTTCGTTATCTCGGTTTGGCATATCTATAGGTGCCTAGTTTTGTTTCGATTGCGTTAAAAAATTTCAATGTCAAACATATTAAGGTCAATGACTTTTTTCTAACGGTCATAGACATTTTATTCGGTTTTGGTTTTTTTATTTTGATTAAATAGTTACCCTCTCTACCTACTCGCAAAAGTTAACACACGCAAAATTTTATTTTTAGTTTTCTGATTATAAATTAATATTTGTATGTATAGCTACATCATCATCATTATAGATTACGATTTCTTATGGTTGATGATGACATAAAGTTTAAATAATAGGGCATAAAGCTTTTGGTGGTATTTTTTAGTTTAATTATGAATTTATCGACTTTATATTCATTTTAATTTGTGAAGATTGGAAGTAGCTAAGACTTTATCAACTCACAATACTTATAGGTAGAGGTATGATCAGGAGATTTGATAGAGTTTAAGTAGGTGCATCAGTGGCGTCAAAGCTATATTTTTGGGGTTTAGATTACATTTATAAAATGGAATTATTAATATATACATATTTTACTTAATATTTTTAAGTTTTTATTTAACCTGTTATTTAATTTTTAGCATTTTTTTCATTCGAAAACAAAAGAAATTTATGTAAGTTTTATAAAGATTTTTATGCTTAACACATTTTCTATGAAATAAAATAGAAAATATGAAAATTAATGATAGTATATTTTTGTTTAAGTTTTAAATTAAAATTAAAATTAAAATTACCTATATTTAATAAATTGATTTTTGAAAGTGCAAATAATATAGCATATTAAGTAGAAATGACTGCAAAAGTTACTTTAATTAGTTCAATTTTTGTATACTTTCTCGAAAATAGGCTGCCAATTCTGTTCGAAGATTTATATGTTCTCTATCGAGAATGTAGGTATACGGTAAAATATACGTAATTTACCTTTTAATTTTTGGCTATCCGAAACAATATAACCTAATGTTGGTGTATTTCGCCTTCCAGCACTCCCCCTCCCCCCCCCACATTTTATTTTTTTATTTTTTTGAAATCGAATTCTTTCAATTCCTATTGGTCCGAAAAAAAAAACGTTTGTATCATCCGAAATATATTCAGATTCATATCTTAGGTCCGACACTTTAGTTTACTGCCTAAAAAGATTAAGAATGGTACCTAATTTATCAATAAACCACTGAAGTCTAAACATTAAGACACTGATTTTTGGAAGCCTTTTCATCCGATTTTTTTTAACTACAGAGAGACGGAACTACAATTTTTCTCACGGACCAATTAGAACTGAAACATTCGAAAAATAAAAATTCCTTCAGTTAAAGGAAGCCCCTGGGAGGAAGAATACCTCGCAAAATTATGTTTTTAATACTCTCTAGACTCACATTGATCACTAAATGTAAAGTCCAATCTATTACCAATTATTTTCATGTCCACAAACTAATCGGACTATACTATTCTTGTATGTTTCTTATTTTTAACTACGATGAGAAATATTTTTTTCAAAATTTATATGTATAAATACCTTCAAGTATTATTCGCCTGTCAGTGTAATTTACCTGTAAGAAAAGAATACAAAAATAATATGAATAAAATTTTGTTTTTCATTCTATAATTTGTATTATATTTTTGTAATATTAAAACAATATAAAATAATAAATAAATAAATAAATTTGATGGCACAACAGCTCATGAAGAACTAAGGCCTAGTGACTTCCAACTCTCAACCATTCCTGTGTGCGTGTCTGCAGGAATGGAGGGGACCTACAGTTTATTGCCGAATCCGAACGGCTAACGAGCGGCACTTTTCTGTGACAGGAGATACTCTTGGAGGATTTGTCAATTCCTCGCAAGAGGCAGTAGCCGTTTTTTCTTTTTTTTAAATAAATAGGTGGCGAGGCTGGGGATCGAACCTTAGACCTCCGGCATGACAGTCCATCGCACTAACCATCACGCCACGGCTACTCTATACATTAAAACAATATAATTATGCATAAACATTTTATTTATCATTAAAAACTAATATTTATTCGATACAATTAAAATAATGAAAGTATAGTTCAAATAATGCTGGAGCCAGGTTCTGCGCCTTCTCCGTGCATTATAAAATGAATCATAATTACATATAAGTACCAGTGGCGTGGCGTCCATATAACACGATCCCATTTGAGTTACCTTTTGAAATTCTACCTATCAACATTCATTCAGTCAACACAAATCATCATTAAAAAAAAGAATGTCATGTCTCTCTTCCACAATTCCATACACCACAAATTAAAAAATCAAAGAGATATCAAAGCTATTTCTCGCTGTAACTGAATAGAACAAATCTGTTCTCTTTGCTTTTGTTCCCTTATTATTTATTCACATTCAAAATTTTCAAAATATGTCGAAGAAAATCGTGTTATTCTTAATTGAAAATATGTGCATAGTTAATTTTTCTTCATTCTTCAAAGGTTTTCAAATATCGAAATTTATTTTAAAATAAAAAGTTTTAGTTTTATTAGATTAAGCATTAAAATGTGTCATATATAAGATGACCATAAATATTTCTCTTCAGAGCGGGACGCCTATAAATTTTAATACTAAAAACACAAATTTTTTCCCTCTTAACATAACACTAGCAGCCATATATTATTGACTTGCTCCAAATCTAGTTTTACGTCAAAACTAATTAAATAGGATTTTCGAGTTTTAAGTTTTTCACAATTTTTTATTATTCAAACATACTTTGACATCTAAATCAAAATACTCATACATATTTTGACATTTTAATGAAAAGATGTTTCAATAAAAATTATTTTTGACAAAATTAAAACTCGAAACCTCTAACGAACTAGTTTTGCTTTAAAACTAGCTTTGAAGCAAGTCATTAATATGGCTATATAAGAATATAAAAACATATAAATTATTAATTACATAAATTATAGGCTGTCTAGAAAAATTAAATCTGAGCCATGCCAGATATTTGAACCAAAAATTTCTCAGCTTTGATTTAAAGACCAAAAATAATGATGATAATGCGTCAGCTCAATTTTTAATCGAGCAGGATTTTGTCAGACCTTATTTTCAAATTTTATTTATTAAAAATACGAAAATGAAAATTTATCTGATCTTGAACAATGTATAGTGGGCTGGTTTTCTATATTTTGGCCATAGGAAATTTACTTTAAAATAAGAGGTTGGCTTTTTTAAATCTGTCAAGACTATTTTTTAGGTCACTTCTGTATCTTGAGTATACCAATTAATTCCTTTTCAATTTAGTAATTCTACAATTTTCTGAACTTCTTCCAAACCACGAAACACCTCTTAAAGTAATCTTGACTTGTAAAACTAAAATCAGCAGCTGCAGATTTTACGATGCATAGAAAACAACCGAAATTCAGAACTGGGGATTTTCAAAAAAAAATTGTTTTAATCTATTCAAAAATCTGCAATATTTTCAAAAACTTTTTCAGTGCAGGCATTTATTTAAGACATTTTGTTTTACTATAGCCCAGAGGATTTTTTGTCAGTTTTATTAAAGAATTCTTTAAGAGTTTTGTCATATTATGTGCATTGACCGAATATTTTCAAAGCGGGACATTTTGGTTTTGTTGGGGACAGCGGGACACATAGCTCGAAAGCGGGACTGTCCCGCCCAAACCGGAACGTATGGTACCCTTAGTCATATATGCAAAATAAAAAGGGAATTATTACATTACTCACTCAAGAAAATAACCACACCCCTAGATATTTGTATGTATGGTTTTACACAATGCCTTCTATAGTCTTTCAAGACTCTTTAAATTCTGAAACCTACTGTTAAGTCTTGCCATTATTACCATTTGTAGAAAGTTGTTCACAATAAACATGGATTAAAGCTCAGCACCACTAAAAGGAGACTGATGATAGGGCTTGGTACCCCTTGAAATAGCTATATCTCCAGCCAAACAAAAATAAAACGAATTAAAATACCTAAAATTAATTCGTAATCAATTGGTAGTAGCGCCTTTAAGTTGTTGTTGATGTTCAAAAATTCAATGAAATTGACGGAATAAAGAATGGTCAAGTCTAATAAACTGACATTTTAGTATGAATAATACAATAAATAATAATAATAACAAATTAAATTATAAAGTAAATTAATGAAATGTATAATTAAAATTTTGCACTAAAACAGGATCTGTTATAAGGTGTTATAAAATACTAAAAAAGAACTGCTCATTGCAAATAGAAAGGTGTGATATCTGGAAACTTAAAATTTCTAAAAAATTATGCATCGCTATTTTTTTTATCAAGGCCCATTTGCTGAAACGAAACTTAAATATTTATGTTCAACTTTAACGCTTATTTTTCACTTTTTCCTCAGCATAAACTGTCACATAAGCTCTTATGTTGAACTTAAATACACATTTAAGCTTCATTTCAGCAAATGGCCCTAAAAGGTAAAAAAAAATCGATCCATAGAAATCAACGTACCATCAGATTAACCAAATTATAATTAATTCGGTCGAAATGTTTATGTTTCACGTGCTTGTATGAAGACAGACGTTAGTTCTCGCATTCTAATTTGAAATTGAATTCAAATTTCAAGATTTTTTTCTTGCCCTATAACAACCGTAAATTAAAACATTCTTTGCACATAAAATGTACTTTAAGATCACAGAGTAGTTAAAATAGTGATCTTGCAACATTTCCACAATCCGGCTTTGCATCAAGTAATTTACTTCAATCGCTTTTGGTATGTGTCGTAATTAGTCAAAAGAAGGTTTATTGCTTTGTATTCTTCCGGTTTTTGAGTTAAGGAACGTTGTTTCTCCAAAAACCAACAGTACAACGATCACATTTTGTTCTATTCCAATCCAAACATCTTATTCCACCATTATGGTTCTTACCGGTATTGTTATGCTATCTAGAACATGAGATACAACAAAAAATGTTCATCAGATATGTAGGTACAATAGCAGCTAAGCTAGAGCTCTAGAGCTACTGTCTTTTGCAGAATGTAAGATAATACAGCAAACTACGACGATCGAATACGATGATGAAATTTTACTGTACTGAGTACCTTATACTGCAGTCGAATGTAGGTTATGGAGTATTCTCCATCTCCACAATTATTCTAGCTGGTGAATGGTTAGCATGAGGTTAGGTTTAGGTATATAGTAGTGTACGTAAATACATGCATTCTTTTGGCATATGTGGAGGCGATGCCGAAGATGCTAGGGGCTGGGGACGTGCACGGAAAGACAAAAATTAATGTTCTTAGGATGAAGTTCTTAAAAGATGCATTTCTGGTGGTGAATGATTACTGTGGCATGAGTACGATTTTGTAACCACACCATAAGAATCTTAAGTAAGAATTCTTCTCGAGTTGTTTTTCTTTTTTTTTTTTTTTTTGAGCATCGTGTAATTGGGACATGGATATATTATGTAGATACGTTATTTCTCGGTGTGTTAGATACATGTGCGCGTGTGCATTCGCATATCTTATTATTATCAACTTTATGCAATCTAACGGCAGTTGGGTTGGTTAATGTTGCAATTGCATGATTGAATGCTCAATGATGATAATGTTGTTTTTCTGATGTTGTGATGTTCTTGGATGAAAGATTTATTTACGATTTAGTGTGCGTCAAAAAAAACGGTTTAAAATTAAGAAAATAAGAAAAAATAAAATAAAAACATGCGAGAATACGTTTATCTTAGGACTTTTGTGCTTGTTCAAGGTATATGTGGAGTTACAAATTTTGTTTGGGAAATTATTCAGCGAAAAAGATCAATAAACGCACATTTGTTAAAACTTCATATGCATAAGAATCTAAAAAAAAAAATAAAAATCCTGGGTTATTGTGACAATACCTTAACAGTCCTCTTCTCAGCAACCGCTTCACAAGCTAATAACTATGCAACAAAGAGCTCGAAATTTGCAGTTTTGTATGTGGTATAAGAAAACCCTCGGGGTCAACATTGAACAACTCCAAATTTGTTTTAAACCTTTTTCTTTCAGATACAAAAAAAAAAAGGCATTGTAGCTGAAAGAAGTAAATAAAAAAATAAATTTTGGTTGCAAAACAGCTCATGGATAACCACGGCCTAGTGTCTTAAAACTCTCAAACAATCCTGTGTGTGTATCTGAAGGAATGGCGGGGACTTACAGTTTATTGCCGAATCTGAATGGCTAAGTAGAGCGACACTTTTCTATGACAAGAGATACTCTTGAAGGATTTGTCATTTCCTCCCAAGAGACAGTAGTAGCCCTGAATTTTTTTTTTTTTTTTGTGGAAGCGGCTGGGAGTCAAACCCAGACCCCTGGCATGAGAGTCCAATGCACTAACCACGGGCTACTATCGCTGAAAGAAGTGCTTTCATGTAAATTCACAGGGGGTGCAATATGATTTTTTTTTGGAAATTTCTCATATGAGGTCCTTAAAAATAAGGCCACGAGAAGTCTTTTCTGCAAGTTCTTAATTTTTGCATAGTTGCTGAGAAAAGGGCTGTCAGTCATGTTTAGTTCACAGTTAAGTTAGAACCAATATCATCAACTAGATCCTCAAAATTCGGGCTGGGGCTATTCTTGAACTGAAAATTCGGGGCCTTATTTAAAAAAAAAAATAAAAAAGTTTGGCAGGTTGCTGAAAAACATTGTGATGTTAGCAGTAAATAAAAGAATGGGTCAGACCTATCAAAAGAAATATGTTAAAAATCTTAAGTTATACATTTTTGGCTAACTTTTTACTTAATTTTCTTGTAATTTTGAAATTAAGATTTTTTAGTGATTACCTATTGAAGCAAAAATAAATTTTTTTTTATCTCAAAAAATAACGGTACCCGCCATACAACTGATATGAAAAAGATTATTTATCCCGAAAACACCTCTAAGATTTTCATACAAAAATTTTGTCTGTGCTATTAAAGAAATTAATTGCATTTTGGTCAAAAAAAAATTACCTACCAAAAACTGTTATCAACGGCACCTGCTATAGATCCGTTTTTTTCATTTTCGAACTCCTCGTTAACGGCTTTTGATCAATATTTTTTCAGGATATTCTTTTAGGTAATCTGGAATAATATTGCAAACAATAAAAACCAAATAGTTTTTTTTATTGTTTTTGAAATACATACGTCGTCTGAGAATTGTTTTGTGCCATACGCCACTTTTGTGGTTTTTGAGTTACGGACGTAATTTTGGTATGCTCTTTCTAAATCTGTGATCCGATTTGCGATATGTACTACTTACCAATCCGTAGATATTGAGCATCGACTTTGTCCCACATCCAGGAAAATCAATCGGTTTGTACAATTGCTTTGTCCCATAAAACATTTTTTTGGCGTTTGGGACACATTTTTCATACAATTTCCGTCATTTTTGTGAGAGAATTGGTTTGTCCCACGTGCATATGTGTTAAAGAAAAGCAATGTTTGTGGGACACTGATCGCAAAACAAAATTTGGTATTGGTTTTTACCACCTCAATTTACAGCAGCAGCGTTTTCTTATCTACGGATAAGGACCAAAATCATTTCTTAACACGCAAATCAAAAACAATTTTGTGTCCCACGTGTGAGTATCAAAATATAGGAGGTGGGACACACGTGAAAAAAGTTGACTTTTACAACTTCTTAACAGTCAAGCAAATCATTTTGAAATTTGGTGGGAAAACTCATTATAATTAGAACTTTGGGGTAAAAAAAAAAATAAAATCCTATCACACGGTTTTAGAACACCAAGTACGCAAACCCTTAACTTCGTTTTTCTCGAAATAGTGCCAATGGCGTATGGGACAAGACGATAAATTCATAATTTTTCTAGAATTCACATAGGGTGCGGCGTTTTTTTTATTTTAAGATTAAAACATTTTAAGAGGTTGTTTTCTCAATTTAAATATAAAATCATATTTATTTATTGAAGGCCTGTTGCATTAGGTTTTTAATGAAAACACAGTCGCTTGAATGAGCTAACACCAGATTTCTTCTTTAAGCTGGAATTTGATGATTTTGATGTGTTTTGAAAAATAAGTTTTTAATTGGCGCAGGTATAGCTACCAATTATTTTCTTAAAAATTAAAATAAAATTGTATGCATAAAAAATATTTTTTTCTTAAGCAGTCCAAGTTGGTCATTTTGAAAACAAAGTTGGGAATTTCCTTGCACGTCCTTCATGAAGCTACGGATCTGCTCACAATAGAGCGTTTTTCTTGATTCCATAATACATAAATATATTAATTAAAGACATTACCATAATTAATTAAAAATTCCATGTTTGTTCAGTTAGCAAAATATTGCAAACAAAAATCTCGTTATAATTTATATCATTCAAAGAATGAATAATCTGCGAATTTTCAAAATCCATTTAGAAAGTAGGTAGGTATTGTATATGGATAAAATTCAGCAACTTTCGCTCAATGTCATTGAGTTATAAAAATTGAATAATCATATTATGGACATAACACATAATAACGATGCAAAAAAAAATCAATTTAGCATTTTTTATTAAAAATCAGCATAAATTAAAAAAAACTTATTACATAGCTACATTTATGTATAAGTAGGTATATACCCACTCTATACCCAGATATAAATATATTTGCAGTTTTTTTTTTTTTGTTGATTTTGTTATCCATAAAACACTCAAATCAAATGCAATTCTTTTCGCATTAATTAACATTCTGCAATCGTTTGATCGTTTGCTTACGAAACATAATTCGTTCCATCCGCGTGTGTGTTGTACCTACATACATACAAACATATCTATCGTCTCTGCATAACTTTTTTGTATTGGCAATTAAGGTTTTTTATGATTTCTGTTTTTTTTTTTTTTTTTTTTCTTAAGTATTATTTTTATTTTACAAAAAAAAAAAAGAAACAAGAATTTATTCAAATAAAAACATGTCACATACATAATTATGTGAGACCAATTAAATATAAACCGTTTCTGTCATAGCGGTATGTGTGAATTACTCAATAAATATAGGTAGGTACACCGTACACGACTTTTTGTTGTCAGAACGCGAAATGACAACTTCAATCACTCATCCTGTGACTAAATTTGTGTTTGAAAACAGCTCGATTAGTCCGACGATGCGATGACACGAAAGAACCGAATATTTAAATACCATAGTCAGGCGGTCACGTACGTTTACATCATTACATTACCGTAATTTGTAAATCACGGTAATACACGCACGTACCTTTTTATAAACTACCTTTCAAAATAATGATGATTCTTGGCGATCGTTATAAGCTTGGGATATTGGGGGCTTGTCGTTGGGCTTAGTATTTATGAGAGGATATACTCGTATCGGCTATTAGGGTTGCCATTAGAATAAAATGAAGCGATTAAAAAAAAACGTTGATGTTTTTTTGTAAAAAAAAATTTTAAATGCATGCGGTATTTTTATTGCAAGGCTGACAATTGTTTTGATTTCAGTGATTTTCTTACCACTTTGACTGCATCATGAAAATAGTTTTTAATCAGATAAGATATGTATATAAAAATTAATCCCTTTTTCCCTTGGACACACCATAACTTGAGAACGGCCTTACCGATTCATTCATTGTTTTTTAGTTTTCTAATACCTAATTTGTTAGAAAACGTTTTTACGGAAAGAAAATTGCGAAATTTAACATTAAAATTTGTTTGAGGGTTTTTGAACACTCTGCGTTACTAAATTATTGTATACAAAAATCGTTATGTTTTTTCTTGACAAATAAAAATTAAAATATTGAATACATATTGAATATTATATTCAAACTCGAGCGCCGAAACCATCATGGTCAAGAATCAAGAAAACCGCAAAATTTTCAAGCTTTTTTCAGTTATGTGCAATTTTAACCCTAAAGGACTATAATTTCGCTCTACGACTTTGAAGTATTCAATTTGAGCCTAGAACTATCTCTGTAAACCCAAAATTGCGCAATAATAATTTTATAACAACGAAATAGCATAATCAGCAGTATAATGAAACAAAAATAGTGTTTGGCACAAGATGCTTAAAAATACTACAGCGTGTAGGTTGAGTTTAAAGAAGAAAAAAATTGTAAGGAAGGGGAAGTCTACATTCCCCCCGTTCAAGCGAGAGGGGCAATTTTCCGAAAAAGTGACTTTAAATAGAAATAGACCCATCAAAATCCAACGACAACATCTGAAACAAAATCCTCTACCTTTTCTTGCAGCAAGCAATCCATTCTTCTTTAATTTTCTTGTTAAATAAGGTTTTTTCAATTGATAGTTTTTGAAAAATTTATTTCCAAACTCAAAATTTTAAAAAAGAAAATTGAAGAATGGATTCAAGGCTTTCACAAAAGGTATAGGATTTTATTCCAAATATTGTCGTTGGATTTTTATGAATCTTTTTCTATTTTAAGTCAATTTTTTTTTAAATTCCCCTCCCAACTTATGTATACGCTCTAGTATTTGTATGCATCTTGTGCCAAGAACAATTTTTTTACTATACTGAAAATTATGCTACTTTTTAATTATTTTTTAAACAACAAACTCTAAAACTGACTAAAGGACTTATTTTGACTAAAGAGGGGTTTGCTGTTCAAAATATATCTCATACCAATTATATAAAATGAAATGTAAAGCTTTGATGTACAAATTTTTAAATCTAACTAGTATGCTGATAAAAAGTACGCATACGCCACAGTGACTGCTAGTACTTATTTTGTATTAACTTGAGAATGACTTTACCGATTTCATTCATCTCGTTTTTAAGTTATGTAATACTTTGTAGAAGGTTCTAACGGAAGTAAAAATTAAGAAAAATGGACAGAAAATTGGATAATTTCAGAAAACTTACGACTAAATATTTTCGAATGAATGTTAATCTGTATGAGGCTTATAGACTCAAAAACCACCATACCGAATGAGCTCGAATTGTCAGGAAATGTTAGGCTAAAGTGATTTTCTTGTGTTTATTTTAGTTAAAATCGTCCAAGCAGTTTTTTCAGCAAATTGCAGCACCGCATGCATTTTCCGACAAATTTCAGAAAACACGGTACGACTCAGCTCAAAATTACTGAAAGAGAAAATATTAGCTGGAGGTGCGGGAGTGTTTGTGTGTTTTTATTTTTTGGTCAACCAGTGTGAAAACAATATGCAAACAGCTAATTCTTATTCAGACTAGGTACTTACAGAAAACATGCTTACGGCCATATTCTTGAATTTCTTCCAAGCTAGTTTTCCCGACAAAACTAGATCTATAGCAGTTTCGAGTTTTAAGTTTTTAAAAATTTTTTATTACTTTGACATCTCAGTCAAAATATTCATACATAGTTTGACATCTAAATCAAATCAGTAATTTTTTTTTTGAGAAACTTAAAACTCGAAACCACTATAGAACTAGTTTTTCAGTTAAACTAGCTTTGAAGAAAGTCAATAATATAGCCGTAAGAGTTTAAAAAGTGACATTTAGGGGATCGAGATGCGGCGTTCTAGCCGTTAAATAAAAATCGGTTCAGTAGTTTTGACAACATAAAGCATAAAATAGCTTAAAATTTTTAAAAATCTTTCTACCACTTCGTTTGATTTTTTTTGTATGTATGTATATCTGAGCATAAAGATCTAAGAGCACATTATGAGTATATTTATAAGGATGCAGAATAATAGAGGCCCTGAAATAGAACCTTATGGTACACCAATACATTTGCAAGTTCGTTAATTCTGATTCAACTTGACTTAATATTTACTTTTCACCAGTGATTGTAAAACTGACTTTAAAAGAGACGTACAGCAGCTCTATCAAAATAATACTTTGGTTTTTTACAAAGTATATCATGGTTAACTTTGTCAAAATCATTTCATAAATCCAGCAAACATAAAACAGTTAAATCGTAATCGTACAATGCATATGCAACCCTTATACTACGTTTTCACCGCAAGTTAATCTCGTTTAGATTTCATAAATCCCAAACAGTGTTTTCACCAGAAAAAAAAGATTAAAAAATAGATTAATTTTGACAGAACCTTTCAAAATGCAAATGGTGGGTCATTTTTCTTATGAAGTGGCAGTGAGATGGCAAGTTTGCTTTGTGTCAAACGATAAAAAAAAAAGATGGTTTCCCGCAGCTTGTATTGCGCTGAATAGGGGAATAGGTCTGTTCGAATTTTACCTATGAAGATTTAAATGAGATTTATTTTAAATCTTGATTTGAGGAGATTTAAATTTGTATGGTAAATCACGGGATTTGTGAGGAGATTTGTGTTAAATCTACCTAAATCTCGGTTTAGTGCTCGGTGAAAACGTAGTATTATACCATCGAGAACTTTGATCAATAATTTTGTACTCGAAAACCAAACTGAAATGGTGATAGTTACCAAAAATTTTCAACGTTTTTCTCAAACACATTTGACAGGCAAGGAAGAAAACTTTACATATGACTTTCTGAGTGCTTACATTTTGGCCGCAATAATGACATTTTATTTCAAGCTCTTCTTTTAATATACATTTTTTGTTTAAGTTATAAAGAATTAGGGAAATTAAAGAAACAATTTTTTCGTTGCTCAATTTTTGACGTAACAAAATTTATGGGAACTCATTTTTTCAAACCGATCAATAATTCTACGTTATTTTGTCAGTTTTGTAACTAAAATAATTAACACTTTATGAGTAGTTTAAATTTGGGATTAAAATTCCATAAAATTTTTGTATTAAAAAATATGTATCAAATTCGGTGAAATAGAAAGTTCCATTTTCTATAATGACTAATTTTTAAATAAACTTTCTCATTTCACTCGCTTCTAGACTTGAATCTCAAATCTCATAGTTTTAATGACATTCAAAGTCCGATGACCTTTGGCAACCCTTTAGTTGTAAATTTTTATCATTTCATTAAATTTATTTCAATAGACTTCTATTCGTTCGGTCATTAACAGTTAAACGAAAAAGTTCTTTGTAACTCAGTTTTATGACAGTCATAGTTTGAGTTGTCAATCCAGTATGTCTATTATAGATGTACCAACCTATACCATGAAGCATAAAATAATAAACGAGGCAAACAAGAACACAAAGTTGAAGTAGGAACATAATTATTGTAGTTTGTTAGCGCAACTTAGTTACTTTAACAGTTAATAAAGAAAAAGATTTCATTAAGTCGGAGATGCATTATGAGTTCTCGCGTCATGTTCTTCATGTTATGCGTATGTTTATCTTACCTCTATTCTATTTGCCAATTGCATATATGCAATTACAGTTTTAATTTCTGGAATTTGTGTTCAACAATAATAAGCAGATAATAAATCAACGGTTCTAAAGATGATATAAAAAAATTGCACGTTTATTAAAAGAAGAAAAAGAAAGAAAAACAAAAAGAAGATATAGGCCAGTTGCAAAAAGGGGGAAATTTTATGCAAGAACCTGATGAGTTAAACTTCTCTTTTGATGCCTTCACAAAGCCAATTAGATGGAAAATTATTTACAGTGTTTTGTGCTTATTGCTGGTGTCAGAGGTGTGCGTCCTAACTCTACGCAAAAGTGATAAAATATGATTAGTTTTATTATTAAACCACGTGATTAAAAATTGATTGTCTATTGGGTATGGTGTGGAGCTAGTCGCACTCGCTATTGTTCAGGTCAGGGAGATTAAGTTCGATATTTAAGTTCTAAACATTGACTTTTTATAAAATAATTATTAGTTCAGATTAAAATCATTTTTTTCAGCTGAAAAACAAAATTTTTAGCGTTAAAGAAGTACATTACGCCGGGTCCTACGAATTTGTTCTTAAAGTTCAAATTCACTAAAATTTTTGAAATTCTATAATATTTAATTATAAAACGAGGACGTATGTATATTTTTTGAACAACTCCAATAATATCAATCAATGGCTAGGCACCATTAATAGATAACAATTTTGTTGGTATTTTTTTAACTGATATGCAAACCATGCCAGAGTTTGAAAAAAAACCATAAAAATCATCCATTCCTGAGATAAATAAGCTCTTCCTTAAAGTTTTATGCTATAGGTCTCTTTTATTTTATTCGATCTAAAAAATATTTTAAATTTCCTAATAGTCCAAAATTTGAAGATAAATGTAGGTACAGACAGACAGACGCACTTTTTCATTTTTTTTATCATCGTTTAATGTCAAGTGTCAAGATTAATCAAAATCTTGAGTTAGTTATTTTTACGAGCCCAAAAATTACTTCGAAATTCTTAGGGTAAGATTAGGCTAGGTTATAATGCTAGGATTAAAATTAATGGCTACTGCAATACAAATCCTTTTGCCAATTGACGAAAATTTTATTTTGGGTTGGGTACGATATCCCGCTTATTTTAAAAAAATCGCGCGATTTCTAAAGAGCGGGATAATGCGGGATTTTAATAAGCGGTATTATAAAAGGACAGAATTTTGAATAAACGGGATTTTAAAAAATAGTATTTTAAAAAGCAGTATTTTAGAAGACGGTATTTTAAAACTTTTTTCTCAGGATTTTTAAAAAACGGGATTTTTAAAAGCGGGATTCCGATACGCTCCCTTTGATTTAACTCAAAAAGTTTTAATAGTTTTAAAAAAATACTTTTTGGATTTAAAAAAAAAAAATAATTTTTTTTAGCTCAATATACAAGGTGATTCACATAGGGTGTGACAAAAAGCTAGAGCGTAGGTTGGGTCGAAAAAAAATCGCTTAGCCCAGAAAAAAATCGCTTAGCCAGGATGGGTATATTTCTAAAAAATTGATTTATGAAATAGAAAAAACATTATTAAAAACAACCATAACATTAACAATGTCATGCTTTACCTTTTTATGTAAGACCAGAAATATTTTTTTTATTTATTTGTTTTTTAAATTATGTACATATGTTGTTTTAGTGAAAGATTTTGAAAAAAAAAAACTAAAAAATGAATTCTTCAAATTTTAATTCCAGAACGTCCTAAGAATAAGCATTTATTTATTACTTTGACAATTAGTCCCACTAAAGACTTATAGGTATGTGTTCAGAGTGCACTCCCTGCACTCCTAAATGAAATCCGTAGGGAAAAAACACTACTAAATCATCACTCCGAATATTGACCTCCTAGAAAAACACTATAGTTCCAGGTAGCCTATGTTAGGCACCTCTTGTGCCACGAGAACGTTGAACTCGCACCAAATTATTTTTTGGTCTATTTTATAGTAAAAATATTTCGCCAGCGGTCTCTGGGAGCGCACGTAGGTGATTATGTAATTTTTTTGAATTTATTAAGTATACCCGTCTGGAAAAATGGAAAGTTTTTGGTAAGTTTAGACAAGGCCCTGGCAAGTTTTCGGTAAGGAAAACATGGAAGAGGAAAAAATGACAGGCCCCTATTAGTGCCTCGCTGAGAACGTTTTTTCAAATAATGTTTGTGAATCGGTATGTCAAGTAGTAAAATCGCAACTGCAGACAAAACAGAATAAGACAGAATCACAACTGATTTTGACATTCATTTATTAGAAATCTGTTCTAGGTTGTTCTACCTAAAAAGCAAGTGCAAAAATTTTTTAGTGTCAGTGTTTTATAATAAAATAAAATTTAAAAAAAAATGGATTCGCGGTTAATTCGTGAAATTAGTCAACTTTTATTATCTTAAACAAGAAAAAACGTGTTTTGAATACCTCCAAACCTCCCAATATAAGCAACAGAAAGCGCATCACCGCAGAATCACAAACGATGACACTACCGGACGCTGCACGTTTTTAAACCGACACGTAAATGCCACAAACGCGAGGATAGGTACCATGAGAATTATGTTGGAAACAGGTCCAACCAGGATGACCACCAGTTCATCGGCAAGCTGAAACGTGGTGAGTACACTGAAGTCTTCGAAGCAACACAACAAGAAGTGTCTCTTGAAATAAAAACCATGGAGAATATATGTGGAACAAATCTTGTTTTTACTTGTCAGGGCTTAGGCAGAATTTATCTGACGAGGCAAAAAGGTTCATAGCTGGTGAGAGCCTAGCGAATGCCTATTGTAACCCTTGCTAGACCCTTGTTAGTAACAATGAAAAACTTGCCAGGGCCTTATTGAAAACTAGATTCTTTTTCCAGGCGGGTAGTTTTTTTAGTGTCAAAATAAATATAAGCGACTTAAATATTGAAATATTGCTACAGCAGGAGTTGTCTGATGAAAAAAATTTGCCAGACGAGGATTGCAGTGTCTTGAAACCAGATGTGACCAAGAATTTCGTCCAGTTTGAAGAGAAAATCTATGTAAACTGCCATGAAAATTGTGAATGCTGAGGTTGAGGGGCTGCAATTTTGTTGAAGTTTTTATTTTGTGTTAAATTTTTTATTTTTATATTATTTTTTGATCAATTATAAGAATTAATAAGTACCAAGAATTTGAAATTTTAAGTTCATACTGGTACAGTCATTTTTTTGTGCTAAGTGTTTATTTATGAAGATTTCAAGAATATTACGAAATTTTACTCTATAGGGTATGTTATTTGAGTCTCTAAAATTAAACTTAAGAATATTAGCAAACATTTTATTCACTTTTGTATTTAAGTAGCTAAAACTGTAAATCCTAAATTCAAGGTAATAATCTGTCAGCAGTTTCCAGGACTGCACTTAGGTGGTTAAGGCACTGAAATAGGTGGTAGGTGTCTAAGGGTTAAAAGTCCTCTATGAAATTAGTATAGTGAACACAAAAAGGCTTTTCTGTCACTTATATTTGAAATTTCATACGTGGGTAAAGAGTATTAATAATTTACGTTATGATTTTTTTTTCCATTTAAATAAAACTGAACATAAAAATGTGTCAACATCATAAATTTTCTCCTTAAACTAAAAGTAACCAATAATAAGTCTATATATCAAAATGTTCTTTTACCTAGGTAGGTATTATATGTATATGTACATACCTAATTTAAAAAAATATCCTAGTTGGCGTTTCTCCAAAAATGCCTTAACATCTTTTCATATCTTCTGTATGATTGGTATTCTTCTGCGTCCTTGGTTGTCGTCTAGCAAAGCAATTTATTCTTCTTTCACTTCTTTTACTTTATGTCACTAGAATAACCTACTTACAGTTACATCTCACAAAAAGGATATCGAAGTAGGTACTGTGTGTGCGTGCAATGTAATAATGCTGTCCTATTATTATGTACATTCAATTCTTCTTTCAGCTATGTCAGGAAACGGAAATCAAAGTTATTCACTCTCTTCATTTTTCAATTTTCAATCACAGTTATGCAGATGCACTGGCACATCACACAGTAGTAGAAATCTACAGCAAAAAAAACACACACAATTGATTGAAAGCAGTCATTGAGATTTTACTTATAGGTACTACACCACCAGCATCATATCTTCGAAAACCGTATCCTTCGACGGCTATACATATAATTTTGATTTAAAAACGAGTACTGGAGTATAATCTTCAATTAAATCATTCCTCCCTCCATTTATACCTGTGCCATGGCATTTTTTCCGCATTGAATACATACATAGATATATTTTGATTTGGATTTCCCATTTGATCTGATGCAATTCGATTCCCATCGTATCCACCTGAATCGATGATCGAGACAATGCCACTCGAGGATTCAATCTTCTTCCTTTTTTTTGTCGTGGATTATATTTTTTTTTGTTTATATCATTTTGGGAAACGCATCGATGCAAGGTACAATACCTGGATGACGGTATGCTCAAACATTCGGTTTTCTTTTTTGGTTCATTCGAGCGGCAAATGATGAATAACATCGTTCAACACCCCTACTCGACACGATGACACGACTAGCGAGGCATTTTTATATAATGGTCTGACAAGGTTCGTGTAATCCGCTCTTGGCAGGATTTGAATTGTTTTTGCCGGAGAAATTTTTTGGGGGAAAATTAGTGTGAGTACCAACGTGTTTTTGGTGATTAGCGCAATAAGGAGCAGGTGAAAATCAACTCAGGTGTAATTGAAGTATTTCTAAATAAAAAGCAGACGTAGTGGTTGCATATTTTTGCATTCATACTTCAAATACGTTATTTATGTGAGAAGTGTCTCTAAATGAGCTCGCTTAATTTTCATTTGGGATGTCATGAAAGATTTCCAATAATTTTTATTTTTTAATACCTCTTGTGGGCCTCTTGTGGGATTTAATGAATTCCAATAATTTTTAAGATCGACATTAATTTCTCCTTTGCGTCCGTCGCTTTTCATGTGAACGATTAAACGATGTGTAAGTTGACGCATCGCATCGACGCAACACATGTAACGGTTTGTATGGGTTGGCCACTTATTAGACCCTATTGTATATTAAATACAGAGAATTCTAGAAAGAAACCAATAATCGTCCTTTACTACAAATAAGAACCTTATTCCTTTCAGTAGCAAAATGACGCAAAATTGGGAGGTAATGTTTTATAAAAAAAAAAAAATGAAAATTTGTATCGTAAAAATATCGCATTGATATTTGTATTACTTCCGCTTATCTGGACTTGAATTTCACTTATTCTTTTCAAAGAAGAAAAATAAAGCGTAAACGACTTTCAAACATAGAATTTAAGACATAATAAAGTGGCTGTGCGGAGGGTATTCCTTCAAATTCTTTCGTATTTTGGTATTTAAGATGGATTTATCCTTTCAGTTACAAATGATGATTGAAAATATTTTGATAGGTAAGTAGATGTACTATCCATTTTTCTAAGAATTCACGTTCAAGAAGTTGACAGTGTAGGTATGCCAGGGTAGTACAAAGCTTGCAAAATTCTAGTTCATTAAAAGACATGTGGGGATTGTTATGATCAGGATTTTTTGCAGGATACTTCAGGACCACCCTTACTCAATAACACAGTGCTTAAAAATCTAGTAAAGCATTTAGACTTATCCATCGAGAAACCAAAATCTTACTTAATAACATAAAATCCGCCGAATTTTTTGACAAACTAATAGCGATGCTGGACTACTGCTGTAAATTGGGATGCAATATGTCATTAAAGCTGCATTTAATTCACTCTTCCTTGAGGTTTTTTCTCCGAAAGTATGGGTGCAGCGAGTGACGAATAAAGAGAACGCTTTCGTCAAGATTTTGTTGCAATTGAGTAGCACCATCAGGGAAGATGGGAACTGTTGCAGCTTCGTCAGGGATATCCCTGGATCTCAGTATAAAACGAAAGCCAGCAACTCCAAAAAAAAAACAACACCATTCCAGTCCTATAATCATTAAAAATCAAATAAATCGTGGAAAATCGTTGTTTTTTATTTATGTTTATCTCGAAACCTAGATGATCAGAAATTTTTTTTTTCTCTTTAAACGTGAGTTTTTTGGGCGCTTCCTCTTCCTCGACACTTTTTTTTTTTCATTTTTTTAGGACCAAAAATAACGGAGCTTGCCATAGATAAACATATTTCTTTAAGCATTTTTGGGAAATTGTATTTTCTCAAAAATACCTCTGAATAATTTTTTCAAAAGAATTCAAAAAAAATTTTTAATTTGATAAACGCAAAAGAAATGCAAATATGTACAAAAAAAATGCTAGGTATTTTAGGCTAGGCAATGCGCATACAAAAAATTCTTGAACATACGTAATTAAAAAAAAAATCCAATTACGGTGGTTCCTATTCAAAATACATAAAACAAACGTGAAGGCAATATTCTTATTTGATCATTTGATGGTACTTGCCTACCAATTTTTTTGATGGCATATAAAAAAATACGCTTTTAAAATTCAAAAAATTCAATAATTTTAAAATTTCATTTACAAAAATTTCGGTAAATATTGTACCGGCTGGTACCTTACCTACCTTCTACCTAGAAACAATAAACAATAAAGTTGAAAACGCAACGCCATTAATCACATTTAAATTATTTATAACGATATAAAATTCAAAAAAGAAAAATTTGGCACATTATTATCGGCATTATATCAGAGCCTTAAGGGATTATATGTACCTAGGTAGGTAAGGTAAGGTACATATACATTTTACGTAAAATTCAATCAATCATTGTTCCAGTGGTTAATTTGGTTATCATTTCCAATGCTCATTGGGACTTGAAAAAAAATCTTGTTATGTTTTTGCCCTAAAGCTTCAATAATAGTCTTGCTCTCTGAAGTGGGGAACGTCGTCGTCGCCGTATCTAGATAAATCATTTTTTTTTATTGTTGGTGTTCCAATAGCACGTCCATTTATTATTTGGTATTCACCTCTTTTTTACTATTTTTACGAGTCTATGATTCTCTAAATGCTGTTATAGCTCTTAAGAGTCGCTTTATATACGGGTTTGCTTTCTTTTACTGTTTATCGACGACGCGGCGTTCTACTTTTGTTCATGCTTTTGGCACATTAACATCAGTTTTGCTTTGTGCTAACTTTGGCTCTCTAACACACATAGAAACATTGTTGGCCTGGCTTTGGCTTTGGCTGCACCCCAATCTCCAATATTCTCCATCTTCTTACTTCTCTACCAGCCCCCATTACCATCCACTTTATCATTCTTCACTTACTTGGGGACTTTAGGAGAAGAATGTTCTTTCTTGCAATCCTTTTTGGCTTTAAGTTTCGTTACTTTTAGCCAAGTTTTAATACAACGACGGGGCTCTCTCTTATGTTGGTAACACAAAAACAGAATACACTGTGGCCGGGGAGACTCATAATTCTTCCCACTGCGCGATGTTCTTTTGTTGTTTTTATAATTTTACCGTACGACGAACTCTAGCGGTAATTACGTCAACTACAAACTATACAGTTATGAGTGAACGAGTGTGGTATTTTTATGTGGCGAAGTGTGGTGTCGGTGTGGCATGGTATTAGTATATGGGACGGTGAGCCACCCCACCAGGGACCTTTTTGAATTGGAAATTCCTTTCGTACTGCAAGATGTAGCTTTATGATGGCTTTTCGCGTAGGAAGAACTGTGTTTGTTAGACAGGAAGGTAAAGATGGCGGGTTGGTGGGTAAAAATGATGGTTGCTGATGCGGACGGAAATTCTTTTGACTTGTCACACAGAACTCAGATAATCGGTTTGGCGGCTTCATATCTCTGTCGAATGGTTAGGATCTCTTGGAAATTCATAAGAATTTATTTTTGCGGATCCGTTGCTGCTGCTTCAGCTGATTTGATACAACGCGCTTCGAGGGTTTATTGGAAGCAATTAATCTCAGAAGTTGGCAATTTGACTGGATGACGGCTCCACCGGTTATTGATCATCATCAGCCAAGCGCACGACGAAGAATTTTTGCCACATTCTGTTTGATTACTTTTCTGATTTCATGTTGTCGCACAGCACAGCACACCGTTCGATGAAGCTGTTCCTCGTTGTTGGGACGACAAATGTAAAAAAGGCTGTGGAATTCCATCGTCGATTATGAGGTAGAATTTTTTTGTTTAATATATGCATTATGCATATTACTGCGCAGAACAGCGAAGGAATACTACCGAATCATCGTCGTCGTCGTCCGACCAACCGATATTGAGGTCAATCGCGTCTTGTGCCATTCATACAAATTATCACATTACATTTTCATTTCTTGCCAGCAAGTTTGTTAAATGTTGAATAATCGGATAGAACGTGGATGATGTGCTTTATAGGAATTGTTTTTGAGTGACCATTGTATTGGTGGGGTGGACATAATTGAGCTTAGGATTTTAGGTTGTGGAAACAGTCTTTATATAGACGAACCTTTTAGGCCGTGTGCGAATTCGTTTAAAATTGCGATTAAATTTTATCCGACATTAAAATTTGACAATTCTACGTACAGATTCACCTCACTAGTGTCAAAAATTAATCTTTGGATAAAATTTAACGCGATTTTAACCGAATTCACACACGGCCTTAGTGGTGGTTTTCCCAAAAAAAAAAAGCAGAAGTGTCAAGATTTTCAGTAAGAAATTTTAAGAGATTGAAATTTTAAATTCCAGCAGATCGTTTTATTTCTTGAAGCTGTTAGAAACTGCGGTAATAGGTGCCTTTTGTCAGTAGGTATATATACCGTGATAAAATTCGTGAAGATACAGGCGAACAAAATGAAAAATGGACAAATGAGTAATATTCTGAAAAATACTTACAAATCCAAGTTTTTGATTGCCTGTAATTTGAGGAATTTTAATTTGACTAACGCAAATTTTTTATCGTCGGAAAGAGGGGACTTTTAGCTTTCGAAAGGTATACAGAACATGTAAATTGGAGAAGCCGTTAATAAGAATGCCTCTATCTGATAAAGTATGTTTTTTTTTTTCACATACATAGGTATATCCCGAAAACACTTCTTTTGAAAAAATTATGAGTGACATTTTCGTTTTCCTGTTTTTTCTTTTTGTTTATTTATTCATTTGGCATTTTATTGATCAGTTTTTTTTTTTACCAATAACTAGCTGTTACCCTATGTGCTCCTGCTCTGCTTTTCGAAAACTATCGGAAAACTTTATAAAAATATATTTTATAAGTTTCAGTTCAATGGGATCATACATCAGTAACTTAGCGTTAAGCGCCATCTATTAGAAAAAATTGAAGCTTTTGGTTTACTTGAACTTTTTTTTTCAACTAGATTGGATGGTAAGAATTTGAGTTCAAACTAATTTTGATATTATGCTGTTTAACGCCACTTTTATTTTGTAAGTTTCAGCTCAATCTGAAGTACACAATTGAAATCAGTAGAAAAAGACAAAAGCTTCTTTTCATCTATCGCTTCCTTTTTAAAAGGCTAGTCAGTTGATTTAATGTTGTTACTTATTTTTTAAATAACATTAAACGTTTTTTTATTGTCATTTAACTGCACAACCGCATAAGTACCTCTCAAAACGAGGCATTTATGGTGAGGCACTTATCCGGGTTTTACTGTATTTTCTAAACAAATTCAAACATCTTAAGCAAAAATATTGAAAACATAAAATAAAAAATTGACTAGGCTCAAGGTGGAAAGTTTTAATTTATCCTTAAAAAATGGTAACCTCAAGAAATAATTTTTTTTTTTTGTAGATTTTTTTTTATTTTCTTAATAATTTCTTTTTTAATAAAATCTCTTTGAAAATAAATACATATGTACATATGTATCTTTATTTTTGAACTGATGTTAAATTGATTTTTACAAATTAAGCACGATTTTTTTTTTATTCTAAAAGTGACATTAAAGCCGACAAAAAAGCCTTTCAATTTTATTGCCAATATCTTAATTTTCTAAATGCATTTTGTCCAACAAACAACAAGAAGAAAAAAATTACTTCGTTAAGTTGTAAAAATTCACGTGAAAGCTGAAAATTTGATTGCTGTATGCAAACAAATCACCCGCCAAACCCTCTAGCCACAAACCATGTTCAACAAAAATGGATCCCTATCTCCGTCACGTCTTAGGTGTTAAACCAAAAACAAACACAAATTTCCACAAAACCACCTCTGCTGGTGGCAAGGAGATAAAATATATTTTATGCTTTCTTGGGCTTGGTTTGCTGCCACAAACGGCAAGGCAACTAGCCGCAGGCATATTTTCGCACACAAAAGTGTCGATGCGCATATATGTACAGTACATGCAACCAACCCGCACCGCAGTAGGTGACCAGCCAAATAGGTCTAAGTCATAAAATAGCATTCTTATAAGAATGCTTAAAGTAAGGAGATTTTTTTTTTTTTTTTTGCGAAAAACAATGAGCAATTGCAGTGAAATCACATTTGACAGACCAGCGACTTGGTGTTGAGAAAAAGTTTCGTATCGGTTAGTTTTATTGCGACGGAAGATGTACCCAGTCTTTGTAAGCTAACTAAAACCAGTCATTAGGTTAGGTCTTTATGTTTACAATTCCTTAAATTGAATTTCCTCTTAAAATTGTTGAAGTGGAAACCAGTGTTTAAAGCTGTTCGATAAAGAATCACCAACTGCACTTCCAATGCATTACGTTCAGTGAACACAGCACACTTGTTTTAGATAAAAAGCTAAAAGATTTTTTAAGTGGAAATGCATCACAAAGAAGACTTACATAATAGTATTTCTATTGAAAAATTTATTGTCACTTTTCGAAAAAAAAAAAATCCAGACCCAAACGAGTATCAATTCCTTTTTCGTTTTGCACAGAAAAATAGGTTTTGCTTAAAAAAAACTGATTACAAATTCTTATGGGAATTTGGAATGGGGATGTCATGTATATAAGTTGATTTTTTTTTTAACTCCGATCATTCAAAATACAAAGTCTTTTGTTTATGAAGAAAATGTTAATATTGAACATTTTATTAAAGCTTCCGAATTCCGATGGTAAAAAATAAAGTTAAAACTGCTTATTTTGAAAAGAGAAAAGCATATCTTCATACCTGGTTTCCCACCTGTTTTTTTTTTAATTTTTAAATAGGTAAAGTTAAGTAGGTATACATAACGGTATTTAATATTAAGAATTAGTTTACCTAAATATTTAACTTTTTTTTACAATTATTGAATTTCACTTTAATATAAAAATTAAGAATTTTACGTATAAGATCATTTTATAAAAGTTAAAAAAAAAAAAAATATAAAATACAGTTTAAGCTTTACAAAAAATGCACAATTTTTTAAAAGTAAGAACCAATATTAAGTCATACGATTTTTTTTCAGGATGCTCTTTCAAAGACTGAAGTAAAAAATTAATTTTGGTCAAACTATGACTTTATCTTGCTATGAAGCTGGGGGTCTACATCAATGACTTCTGTAGAAGCTGCAACAGGAAACAGTCCAACATCTTCTATGTACATTGTACATGTCCGGCACTCTCCAATAGAAGGAACACCTACCTCGGTAACCCCTTCTTTGATAATACCAGTGAACTGGCAACGATAGACACGAGATGTCTCTCAAATTTCATTAAAAGTACAAAATGATTTGCTTAATTTCATTACACTCCCATGAGTAACTTTCTTTAGTGGTATCACAATGGACCCTTGGGTGGGGTCTAAGTGAGTCAACAACATCCACGGACCCTTGGGGTCTAAGTGAGTCAACAACATCCAGACGGCCACTCTAACCTAACCTATGACTTTATCTTATAAAAACGAAAAATGTCTTTTTGCTGCGCAATATTTTAGTTTAAAAATATAAAAAATAGATATGGACAAGGTTGGCAAAAAACTTGTTCAAAGAAGGGGTTTGTACAAATTTCAAAAAAATAGCCGTTACTCGAAAACCGTTGTGATTCGGTAAATACAAGTTACTAAATTCTGAGAGGTCATAACCTGGCCTATCTCCATATTCAGTTTGGACCATTCTTACTGGGACACCCTGTATTTAAAATTTTAAATAATAGAAGGAATCTTGTAAATCAAATAACAAATAAATAAAAGTTACAAATTGTTAAATCAAATAACGAACGAGCAACAGAACACGTTCAATATGAGTGCTTGCATAAAACGGAGTTCCCGCTGAAAACTCTATTTTTGGGAACAGATGCGTTTCCTTTCATAATAATATTCCTAACCACTTGAGTTTTCACGAGCATTTACTCAATTTTTCTGAGCATATTCTCCGTTTTTATTCATCAATGTCTCATAAAATAGACGTCACACCTGAAGTATTAGCTTTAGCAAAAGAAATCCGGTAAAAATTTAGTAATGAAAATTGCTATAAGCATGTACCTACGCTTTCAAAAAAAAGTATTTTTATTAAAATGTAAAAAAAAAAATTAAACAACTTTAACAATGAAAAATAATCACGAAAAAAGTTTAAAATTTAAAATTTTGACCCCACTTTATAGACAGTGTTGCCAAGTAGATATTTTCAGAAATCTGCAATTTTTCATTATTATAATATTTAAATTTTACCTATTTAAGCATTTCTTTATTTACCTTAAATTCAGTGCAGTTTTTGCAGCTTTTTTTTTTAAATATATTTTTTGGAAAGAAGAATTCCACTCAATGTGGATGCTTCGATTTTATTTTGGTTTTATTATTTTACATTATTTTTTATTACAGGAATCGATAGTATCAAGAAAACAATTTTTTTAGAATGGGAAAACATTTTTCATCTCACTGTTTTAGCGAAAAAATATTATGTCAAAAACTCCCTAATGACATGTTTGATCCACAGCAATATCAGAACATTTTATTTTTCTCAGCTCACGCCATTCGTGTTCTAAATTTTAAAGATCTTCTTGGTCTATTACCTTACGAAAGAACTTTAAAAGGGAACGTTACGAGGTGCAATAAGCTTTCTTTTGTTCAACAAGTCAGCCGCTTTCGCAGTTTGAATTTTGTTATAATTTTTTTTTTTTTTTTTTTTTTTTGAGAAAACGAAATTTTATCTTGACAGATGACTGCGTTCACTCAATTTGATTTTATGATTAAAATAGAACTGAATGCTAACATAAATGACAGCATACAGTACCGATGAATTTTTGTAAAAAGAACAAAATATTTTTTTAGGCACAATATGCAGACGAAATCTGCAGTGCAGATTTCAAAAGTCTAGGAATGGGTTAAAAATCTGCAAAATGCAGATAAATCTCCACTATTGGCAACGCTGTCTATAGCCTGCCATAATCTCTTTCATTCGGAGTCACTCTATCTGATAATAATACGGACATTTCGATTTACTTATAATCAACCTAATTTGGTGCCTGACACGTTTATTTTAAAGAAATGTCCTGATAACCAAATGGTTTCCAAAACGCAACATCTATAAATAGCACGAAAGAGAGACATATTACATTGACCTACCTGTCATTGCTCCACTTGACGTTGCTCCAACAGATAATCCCTCTCGTGTTGTTGTTGCTGCAGCTGATGTTATGGTTTGTGTCGTAGTTGCCACCAATCCTCCGCCAGCCTTGCAATTTCTCACTCCACCACCACCGCCAGCAACACTGCCGACACTTGTGGTCACAATAGTTGTCGAATTAGACTTCGAGTGATGAGCCTGTGGCTCGTGTGTTTGAATTTGCACAGTCTGGAGTTGATGTTGTTGTTGATGTCCACTCGTTCCAACGCATGCATCCAAATTCACATCAACATACGTGCTCGCCTGCAGTCCGGCAATATCCTTCAGATCAATCCAGCTTGCTCCAACACGATCGCAGTCCGAGATCGGCAAACTAAGGACGCGTGTATCGTTCTCGTCGACAATTTGGAACGATTGTGTCGGTTCGATTTTCACGATAATCGGTGGCACCCCCTGATCAGTCGAAGTTGACGTACTTGTATGTGACTTGGGCACCAGCTCCCGAACGTCAAATTTCAGCACCGCCGAACTGCATTTGTCCGTCTGTTGCGATTGGTGTTGTTGTTGCGGGCGCTGCTGGCCGATGCTGTAAAATCGAGTTGCGCTATTTACCGCTAGGGGTGGTGATGTCGCTTTGTTTGCTGTTGTCACTGTTGAGCTAGGCGAGGCAGCAACTGTCGATGACGACGACGACGGCGGTATCGGAATTATCGATATCGATGGAATTTTATTGCGAAAATTCGCAGCAGTTTTAAGGGCTGCCGCCGATGATTGATGGCAAATTTGTATTTCGTCCGTGACTAGGCTGCTTGCTGCTTGAACGGCTGATGTATGCGGCGACGACGACGGTGTCGATGGAGATGATGACGATGAGGACGATGAAGATGATGATGTCGATGACGACGACGATGATGACGACGACGCGGACGCCTGAATTTTACGAGAAGTCGCCACTTTGTATTCTGATAATCACACACAACAATTTAGTCACACAATTTCTTTTTTTTTTCAATATTTTAATTTTATCTTATTAACTCTTTGATTTCTTCAAAGGTTTTTTTTTTATAGTTAAATAGTAAACAATTCAAGTTTTCCACCCAATAAACAGAGAGCTTTCCAGTGCCTTTTCTCTATGCGTGCGCTTCACCGTGAGTGAGGGAGTGTGCTTAAGAATTCATGTCATTACCACGTTCCAACACAACGAATCAAACTAACTAACAAGAAACGCAAAACTATTTCTATGCACCCACCACTACAGCAAGGACACGAACCAATCCAATTCTCAAGCAAAAAAATAAACCGACACGAACTAAATTGGACTGGAAAATTGGAAGAAGGGGTTTTTGGTGGGTGGATGGATGGATGGGTAGTTGGGTGGTTTGGATGGGAAGGTTTTTTTTTTCAATCGTTTTGTTGTTTTTCTTAGCTCTTAGAAATATGCAATTTTTTTTTTTTGTTATTTAGATATTACTTATATTTAAATTTGTTTTTTTGTTTAAGAACAAGTTTTTTGTGCGAAGTTTACGATTTAAAATTAATTTTTTGTTTTTTTTTTAATTTTATTTAAGTAGAAAATTTGTAAAATTATATAAGTAAAATTTCCGATTTGTTGTTTTATTTTTTGTGAGTATACTTTTGGGAGTTTTGACGAATTGTTTTTTGTTTTTTTTTTTTTATTCAATTTTTTTGCAGCGCAAGGTATATAAATAAAATTAATTTTACAATTTAAAAAATCAACACACAAATATGTACGACATTAAAATAAGAGAAAAATCAGCCTTTTTTTGTTAAAAATATTTTTCTTTTTTTAAATTTATCCCAAATTTTATTTGAAAACGTATTACGATTTTTAATTTTTTTTTTATTTTGGGAGAAACGGCACAAAATTCAGTCGAGGATTATTTTTTATATTAATAATTTTTTTTTTAATAAAGATTTCGCACTTATGTTGCTGTTGCTGTTGTTGTTTTTTAGAAAATATTGCTCTCTGGTGATTTGTCAGATATATTTTTTTTTTTTATCAATTTTTACTTTTTATACTAAATAATTCTTATTTTTCCTTATAATTTTCTTATCGAAGTTAATAATATTCCACCTTGCACCACCACCACAACACAACCAAGAGACCGCAGCTATGAGCTATAGAGAGTTTTAAAAGTCCTTTTTTTCTTCGTTGAAAATTTTTTGAGGACTTGGTTGGTACGAAGAAGGAAATGCAATGCGCACTCGATAGGATTGGGTTGTTGTTGGTGTTTTTTGTTCTTCTTCCTGTATGTACATAAATGTGTGTGTTTGTGGTATCTTCGAGTTTCGAGATGATGATGATGATTAAAAATAACGGTACGAGGTATAAATACGGGATAATTTTGATGTGGAACCGGAACTTTAGGTGCTATTGATGGTGTCAGGGAGGAGCGGTTTTCATTTCCGACACAAAGCGAAGTTCGAAATTTCGGATTTTTTTTTCTTTATAGGAAAAAATTACTGTTCGATGCCGAAAGAACACAACAAAAAACTCGATGATTGAAAACCAGAATGGCGGATTTTTGGTTTCTTCAGTTTCATCAATGCGCCACACTCTCTCGCGGTCGTCGGTCGTTGTGTATCCTCTCCAAAGGCAGGCAGTGTCAGAAAAAAAAAAAAAAACAACAACACAGAAAACGGTTGATTTCAGTCAGTCGGTCGGCAATTTTCCAGGGGACACATAAAATAATTTTCCCATCGTACAAGAAAAGAAGAACTGGAATGTGGAACAAATGAAGAAGGGGTTGATAGCTTAACAGGGGGGGTTGTGCGATGCAGTGGGCATACAAAAGTGCACAACAATATGAAAAATGTAGAATTCTGGAAGCAAAGACGACACACACTCTTTTCTCTGACTCTCAGAAATTACTTAAAACGGTGGTGTTTGACAGATCCTGCGCAGTGCATTATAAGGATTGGCTTGCAATTATTTTGGAATTTTGAATGTGTGTTTTTAGGGTGATTTGTTTTCAGGTTCAGGGTAAATTTTGTGTTGAAACTTGGAGATGGGGATGGTAGTTGGATACATTCCAGTATTTTTTTTTTTGTTTTTGGTTGGAAATCCAAACTACAAACAACAATTGACAATGGAAATGCATGCATAGGTATAATGCTGCGCGAGAAGGGGGTAAAGTTCGTGAAGACACGACTACGACCGACGACGATGATGACGGCTGGTGGTGAGGTGGTAGCGGTGGGGTAGTTTTCTTGTATATTTTTTTGTTTTATTTTATTGGAGTATAATGATATACATTATTTGGTCTAAGTCAGCAGAAATGTATACGTTGTCTTCGTGTGTGTATCTTTTCTAAATATAATATGAAATATGGCATCTGAGAATCGATTTTATGTTTTCGAGTGAGCTTCCTCTATCATTATGATGTGGAAACCAGCTGATTTTGAATCGAATCTTTAGGCGCATATCTATTTTTTTTTTATGCGGATTTTTATGTTCTTCTTGAAAATTAAAGGGGATAGATTTATAGAAAGATAGGCATATAAATATTTGATATTGTAGCACGTGTGCAGAAATATTATTAGAATTATAGTGTGTGTTGGTTTGGTATTGTTTTGTTATAGTAACAGTTAACAGGGGGAGTATAATGAGTTGAACTTGATTGAAGGGGAATTATTAAAAACTAATTACTGTCGATTTTTATGAAAATACATATTAAATTTACATAATGGTTAGAATAACTCTGTGAAAAAAAATGGTAATTGCTCTCTCTATATCAAAACTTATTTGGTGGCACGACAGCTCGTGAAAAACCAGGGACAGTGACAATTTACTAACATACAACTCTCTCAACCATTTCTGCGTGCGTGTTGATAGTTTACAGGAATGCAGGGGTTAGGGGATCTACAATTTTCTACCGAATTCGAATGGCTAAAGTAAGAGGCACTTTTTCATTTCATGCACGCTCGTAGAACCTTATGGTTGACATAACAAGCATAATCCAGGGCAGATTCTAAGACACCACATCTTGAACGATGAATCAGACCGAGCATTCTAGGTAATCATGCAGGGGCATGCAAAAAGTCACTTTCACCCTGCTGTCACGCCGCCGCGCGCCGCCGGCTGCTAAAAAACTAGCCATTTCGTTAGATATACTAACAGATACTAAAGTACATTACTACACTTTTAGTCGCCAGTAGATGATCATGGTGGCCCTCACTGCGATCACTAGCTTAGCTACCACCAGTTCTTTCTCGTATCCCTTGAAACTTCAAGCAACATAGCCTTTAATATTTCTGGAAGTTGGTTTTAAACTTCCAGTCACCAAAATACCACTCGTCTTGTCGAAATCACGCTGTGACACAATTCTGATGACCTCGAAATTTCAGCCCAGCGCACTAACTATTACGATACTTCCAGGCTGTTTCACAATGCGACGAGAAAACGAGACGTCAACGTAACGAGATCTCTTCACAGTTGTGCTCTCTTTAAAACGAGTTTCAAACAACGAAATAATACATAATAAAGTATTTCTCGTCGTCACGTTGCATCTTTTTTTTCAATTTTTCGAACTTTATGACGTGACGAGACGACGAGAAATACTTGATTATGTATTATTTCACTGTTTAAAATTCTTTTTTAAGAGAGAGAAACTGCGAAGAGATCTTGTCACGCTGACGCGACGTCTCGTTTTCCCGTCGCATTGTGAAACAGCCTTCACTTTACTCTACGAGAGGTTCGTGGTTCGTGGTTTTTATGGATGTTCCTTCTTGATGAAAGCAAATACTATGTTCTTGCCTTAAACTTCATTCTCCAATACTCACAAAAGTACCATGGGCAACACGCTTTATTTTTCCGACTATGTCGAAATGGTCGCACCGGCTTAAGCGATTAATTGGGCTGAGAAAGATTGTGCCCTTATCTAAGTTTTAAGTTATATTTTTTTAACTATTATAGTGGTAAGTCGCATATGATAGCGTGGACAGAGACGAATTATAAAGAGCCATGTCGCATCTCTTCCTCCATGCAGGATGACGATGGAGAAATCTCGCTGCTCGGTTAAAATCGGTAAGAAAACACCATGTCGAGAAAGGTTTGAGGCAAGGTGACGCGTTATCATACAGCGGCTGAAATGGCTGGGACGTATGAACACCAACGCACAAGCCCGACGAGTCTTCGAATCCACCCCTGACGGCAGCAGAGGAAGCTCCACCTTCGGCGGCGCACACAAGTGGAAAAAAACCTCAACGAACTTGGAGTGCGTAACTGGAGGCAACTAGATATAGGGACCGAGCTGGCTGGAAGAAAATCCTGGACGTGACGTTGGGCGCCATTTAACGTAAAGTTAGTAAGGTCGACATGTATAGTAAAACAGTGGCGGCGCATGTAGATACACTATAAACTATTCTTTTAAAACTACGATTTAAAAAGTCTAGAATCTTTTTTGGCTTCCCAAGTATCGGTGATGTCTTTGTTGATGTTGATGGAGCACTGTGCGTGTTTTCTATATCTTAATCCAGCCAAAACTATAGAAATTTTACTCTAGATCATCCCCTCAAGGCTTCCATACTTTCATTCATGCTTCCTTTATTCAATCTATGCTTCCCTCTCGTTAAATCAATATTATTTGTAATTTACGCCTGAAAATAACAATAAAAGCGAGAAGCTTTGCAATATTTTTCAATGTTCATATCATGTTAGCACAACATTAAATTAAGGCAATAATGAAATTTCTTCCGAAATCCGTTTTCTGATTTCCTTTTTGCATCGATTCTTTTTGATTATATCCTCCTGCAAACAATTTTGCCTTAAATTCCCATTGGAAAACATTGAATAGCAAAGAACAATAAAAAAGGTCTCCCCATTCTCTTCTCCATCACAAATGATAATAATAAAACTACATACAACTACGAAAAAAAAAAAAAAACAAATCCCTCTGTGCATCAGAAAAAGAACCCAATGCGTGCAAGTTTATAGCCCCTGCATACAAAACATTGCGCACGCACTAGAAAATTATCATCCCCTCATACTAGTTGGCTTTTCTCCCCCATCCCCACCATGATAGCAATATTTACATCCCTTCTCGGTTTTCATATTCATACACATTTAGGTATATTGTTTCCTTATTCTATCAAGATTAACAAGAAGTAGATAAGTATTAGAATAAAATTTACCCATCCATATCACGAAATGTAACGGTTATTAAAATCAACGATTCTTTGGGGAGGGATGAAGAAAAGAAACCATTACCTACATACATATTTAATTTACATAGCATGTAAATAGTTGCCGAGGGAATGGGAACCAAAAAATACACCATCAACTATTTATAGTGCGATGGCACAATTTCGAGCTAGTATTCCAGGCAATATATAGGACTGGTTTATTGGAAAATGGAGTAGATGGAAAATGCCAAGTGCAGTCTGCTGGAAGCCGGGTGGGATGAGTTCGAGTTTGTGCCGAAAAATGGGTCGAATTATGTAACTGCATGCATATACATATATGGTTAAGGGAAGGCCTTCCAGTGGAAGGACGACATCAGGATTGCTATAATTTTAAACACGAGAGATAGAGAGAAGAAGAGAGAGAGAGTCTTAGCTTTTCAACGAAAATATACCAAAGGGACGGCCGGTAGAGCAACAGAAAAGCTTAGAAGACTAATGGTTTTAGTATTTGATATAAATAATTATAGGAAGAAACTTATGGGTAGTTGGTAAGGATTGAATGGAGTTTCAACCAGCAAAATTTTAACGTAAGATTTTAGCAATTATTAATGGATTAGTAGTTTAAATAAATCTTAGTAGACATTTACCTACTCAATACTGTTTTCAATTAAATGCTTAGTGAAGTGCAGAAGATGATTTTGCTTTTAAATTGGAAAATTGTTAAAGAATGCAGTTTTCAAATGCCACTAATTAAATTTAATTAAATGATTGCACTCATTGACTTTAAAGAATTAAAATTCTTCTGGTAACAATGATTGAAAGAGTGGTTCCTACACTGAAAAAAGGTTTCTGCAGCATATGAATTCGCTGGGTGTCGCCATTTGACCAGCACTTAATTTCAAAACCATTTAACTAAAATTTCGACTGAGCTTCTAATTGCTCCAATTCAAAATCAATGCATCTGCCAGGTCCCAATATAAAAAATTTGGGGAGGTGCCCAGCCTACCGTTATGTGATAGCAGAAACGATGAGAAACACCAAAAAAAGTAAAGATAAATAAATTTGGTGGAGAACCAGATCCCAGTGACAAAACAGCTCCCAACCATTCCTGGTCTAAGTGTTGTGAGCAATAATGGGGGAGACGTAAGATTTCATGGCAAATCCAAAAAATCCAAGAGTTTTATAGGTAAATAGCATTTCCTTATGACAACAGACCCTTTTGGAGAATTTGTCACTTCCTCGCAAGAGCTAATAATTTGAGGATATTAAAAAAAACTTTGTTTTTTATATTAAAACGAAAAATACTGAAATCAAGCCATCCCAGACTCCAGAGCACTTAAACTTAGAAGACCCGACAAAAAAAAATTGACATATGTTTGTACTAATCTAAAACTAATTCTGAGCATCAAAAAAGAGACTACCTTAAAAAAAAAAAAAACACAAAATTTACAATAAACTCCGATAATGTGAAATTTTTGTGTCTCTTCTTTTCTTCTTGACTAGAAAAACTTGTTCCTTCCTTTATCTGATTTATTTGTAATTGGTATCTCTTATCGGTCCCATCCCATTACACGTAAATTAACACCTAAGCAGCAGAATAAAAACATCATATCAAGTCGTAAACCATTTAAATAGCTTCCTCATTATTCTTGCTGGGCTCTGGAAACCGGCCAAGAACCTCAATGCCAAAAACAAAAAACAACAAAACCATAAAAATAGCAAAATTGCAAAACACCAGATAAACTACAACTAGCCAATATATCGGTAATTCCTCTTTGAACAACTTGTATTAATCATTTATTACCCAACACTCTTGGCAAAGTCATTACCTATACAAATGAAATTGCGAGGGGAAACAAAAAATATTCAATAACATTAGCTGGCCAACAAACGGCTCAGAGGTACTTCTATCAAGTGCTTCCAATAACGTATTTGCACTTAATGTCAGTAATCATTGCCTTCTTCCATAACGACCGACCAACGAGAAGCAGCGACCGACCCACCGACGTCCGTCGTTGTCGATCGCCTGCAAGAAGAAGAACCAGCTCAAGCTGCCTTAACGAGCCTAGATAAAAAAAAAATAAATATAAAAGTCTGCCGAACCATTCCTCCACCGCCTGGTTGAAGCAGAAACTCCATCAGAAGCATTAGCAGAACTGCAGCACGGAACCATTTTACCAAAACAACTATCAGCAACAGCAATGATACTACGGTAACCAAACCATGATTCCCCGAGACTTGGATTCTTGGTTCTTGATAATAGCCTGAAAGTCCCGTAACTAAGTTCCACTTTTTTCGCCAACAAACGGGCAAGGCATGCAATGCGCAGCATAGTATACCAACAAACCGGCATGCAGCATGGATAAGAAAAAAAATGGCTTGTTGCACTCTGGTGGAGGTGGGTGAGGGAGAAAGCCTGCATGATGTTTAGATCGCGGACTGGTGGAGTTGTTTGTTGAAGAGTACTTTTCAGTCCATACTTTCCATCGATTCTTTATTAACTTAGCCTTGTTTTTCAAATTGACTTGGCTAAGTGCACACTGCACGCAGTATGCGCAGTAGTATCTAACAGCAAACCTCGAAGTGCTCTTTTGCCACTATTCTTGGGGCGGTTGCGGGAAATCACAATCCACAGTGGCGCGGCGGTGTTCCATCTTCAGTTTGTTGGTGAATTGGCTGCGTAGAGAAACCAAGTGGATATGTCTCCGAGTGCAGCGATGCGACACAACAAACACGAATTCGAAGAAGCTGAACTTGGATTCCGCATGGGATGAAGTAGTAGCAGCTCAGCTCCAGCAACACACTGCCGCTGTTGCAGCAAGTAAAATTCTTTGTACATTTTGTGACTTTTGCACTTCCAAGAAAGTAGAAACCAACGGTAACTGCGTCTGGGGCAACAAGGTTTGAGCCTGTAATTTGTGGAAATTGCTGTTTTATGTGTGTAGGATGCGTGTCTCTGTGATATGATGACAATGTTGAAAGAAAATATTGCCGGAAGCTGCTTAAAAGAGATTTTTTTTTTAAATATATTCTTTAGCTCTTGGGGATGAGTGAGAAGCTAAACCGTCAGACGTACTCAATGAGCATTTGATTGCTGGGAAAATTATGTCAATTTAATCATCACTAAACAGTTATTATAATTGATAATGGCTTTGCAGAAAGTTATCAAAGTCCAAGAAAAATTACAATGGAAGACTTCAAGTCTTGAAAGATTTTAAAATAATACGCGTGAAACCAGAGAGATCACAAGGAAATAGAAGAGATAGAGATTGAGGGTTTGGGTTATTTGATTATTGGTTTTCGAAAGTAGGGAAGATGAGTACGAAAGTAACAGTGGGTCGGTTTAAACCTTCAATTTTTATGAAAGATCTGCATGTGTTCAATTTTGAGTGCAAAATTCTTGGCAATTAGGTTCTGATACACCCAAAAAAATCAAATATCAGTAAACTTCAATATGGCTATAAAAAAATTAAAAAGTGAACTTCGAGTGAATTTTTCAATATACCTACATTATTCTTGAAAAAATAAATACTTCTACTACTAGTTGCGATCATACCGTACTTTTTTTTATCTTGAATATAATGGAGAGAATCTTTTTTTGATCGGATTACAGTGGATCTTCCATAACTCGAACTTCCATAAATCGAATTTCTCTATAACTTAAAGTTTTATTGAGAAATTTGCATTTGCAACTTCATTTTCATGAATTTTGCCCTCCGTAATTCGAACTTCTGTAACTCAAATTTCTCTTTATTTCGAAGTTTTTAGACTGCGTTTGGTGGCAAAAAGTCTCTCTAACTCGAATATGGTTCTTTTTTTTTTGGAAAAATGCCTTTTATTTAATTTTTTCTTCAAATTAACGGTAGTCAACTGTGATTATTTTGGAAGTTTGTTTGGTAAATACGTTTTAAATTAACGCGATATTTTCTCTGACTCGGGGAACCCTCTTTTGTTTCAAGTTCTGAAGTGGAAACCATAAGTGACAGTTTAGAATGATGATGCTAATGTAGATACAGATGAAGACTTACTTACAGGCACCCGAGGCAAGCTTAAGTGTATGAAGCCTTAAAAATATTTTGTGCAATGCAATTCACGAAATTGAAACATTTTACAAATCAAAATGCAATAAAATAAGTTAACGAATAATAACACTGAGTTTTTTTTTTTAAGCTTATTGTGTTGATTAAAATTTGTTGTCTCTCTTTGAATATCCTTATAATTAAATAAAACAATAAATCTAAAGTTTTGTTGTTTTTCTATAAATCGAATTTTCTATAAGTCGTTTTTTTTTTTTTTTCATTTTGAGAGTTCGACTTATGGAAGTTCCACTGTATAAGTTTCGTTTTTATAGAATTTTGTTTAGTTCTTGGTGCGTTTGGTTACTCAGCAACTGAATGCATAGCTCAGAATTAAGTTTTTTTCCGCAGATGGATTCAAAACAATGCTATGTACAACACATTCTCATTTAGTATCAATGCTGATAAGAGCCCCTTCTTTTTGGAATAAGCTACCTATACACATTCAAATAAGAAGATGTATTTTATATTTTTTTCTAAAATTAAATTTGACCTTTGAGCTCCATTTTATTTTAACTTCATATATTTATGTGGGGTTGTAACAACTTCATCGTGTTACAACCGATCCGATACACCGGGAAGGACGGTTGTAACATTTATTCAGATCAAGGAAATAGCTTGGAACCCAAATAAGCATTTTAATTTAAGTTACTTTCATACTCAATCTCCCCTAAAAACTGTGGAGAGATATTTTAGAATTATGGTTACTATTACTACTTGTTCGATTGAATTTCATCACGATTGAGAGAATCTCGCGTTATTCAAACCTCTACCAATCCTCAAAAAAAAAAAAAAAAACCATAGCAAATTATTGTTTAAATGCAATGGAACCTGAAGAATTTATGTTTTTTATGTAGGTATCGAGTATCTTCTTGTTTTGTGCCGAGAAAAATATGATATGGCAACATTTTTTTTCTTTATTTTTTCCATTTGTCGTGGCTAAGCTTCAAGAAAAATCCAGCAAATCTGTTAGACCACATTTGGAGGACTGAAAGGCTTAACAAACGAAGTCACACAAAAAGAAATCTCCGAAAATTTGAAGTTAAAAAAATTTAAGGGTTGCTTATTTCTAATGGGGTATTTAGGGCGCAAGTTTTTTTTTAATTTTAAATTTAAGTTTTAAGGTATTTAAAAGCCAAAATCAGTAATTATTTTGATGCCAATATGAAGCTAAAGTCTCAATTAATATTTATTGCCAAAAAAAAAATTCATTAAGGCCCAAACTTCCACAGAAATCGACTTTAATTATTTAAATGATTGCACTACCTTATCAATGATCACTGAAATAATAAAAGGTTGAGCTGAACTGACTTTTTTTTGCTGGCGCCTAAAACGTAGATAAATCAGTTTAAATTTTACTTTTTATAATGATTAAGTTATTAAAAAAGAGATTTAACATTGGTTTAAATTAATTTATTTTAGAACCATCCATCAAAAATATATTAATGGCAACAATTGGTGTTTTATTGGCAATTTTACATCAAGCACATTAAAATTTAGCTCGGTAAACAAAAACAAAAAGTTAGTAAATTAGGACTTAAACCTCAAATGTCGGTAACATAGATTACTCAATAAATAAGGGATATGAAATAAAGAGTTGACATAAAAGTGAACATAGAAGTGGATACAGTGGATAACTGGAACTTGTATTGCTGCGCTAACTGAATAAATAAATTTCACCTATACTTTTGCACTTTCACAATAATACTAGACCTGTTGATCGTCAATATCCCTAATAAATTAAAATATTTCTTGTAAAAACTTGAATATCTTTTTTTTAACAATTATTTAAATATATGAAGTTTTGAGATCCGGTAGTTTGTTTACTTTGACAATTCCTGTTTTAAACCATCTTTATTTCTATAAGAAAAACATATACTATGTACATTCAGTGATGGAAAAAATAATAGAAACAATGGGTTTACATAATGGTCAACGACAAATAACTATATACAAATGCATGTTTTTTGGTTATAACTTTTATATTTTAATTGTGCTTTACTTAGCTTTAAAATCGCCCAACAGTTTGCTGTTATCAGCTTTTTGTTTGGACTTAACGGTACAAAATGAGAGCGAAATGTTCTTTTTGCCTGGACAAAAAAAAAATAGAAACAAGGTAGTTTGATTATGATTTTGACGAAAACTTCCGTTTTTTTTTAAATTAAAATAGGCGTTTATTTGTTTGTTGATTAGATTGTCGTGTGTTTCAGTTTGTTTTTGAAAGAAATATTTGAAAAATTATCGAAATTTTATTAATATGGGTCGTGGAGTCCATTGCACAAATATATAGCGTGATTTGATTCAAAAACTGAGATCAGATGATAAAACAATGGATGAAATCGCACAGGCCTTACAGTGTTCCAAAAAGAAGGTCTTTACAGCTCTCCATTCAAGTCCCAAAGCAGAAACCAGGGGCAGAAAACGAAAAACATCTCTACGTTTTGATAAACGACTGATGTGCGATTGTGTAAGAAAAAACCGTTTTCTTCTTCAAAGGACCTTAAAAATTAATTAAACGCACCTGTTACAAGTCGCACTATACGAAACCGTTTGAATGAAGCAAGTCTTCCTGGAAGGAGTCCTAGAAAAGTCCCATTTTTAAGCAAAAAAATTATTCAACAGATACTTAGTTTTGCTAAAAAAACATCTCCAACCTGCAAACTGGAACAACGTGCTATGGTCGGATGAAACGAAGATAAATTTATTTGGTTCTGATAGAAAAATGTATGTTAGACGACCAAAAAATTCAGAGTACGATCCAAAATACACGAAGAAGACCGTTAAACATGGTGGAAGAAATATAATGATTTGGGGGTGTTTTTCTGCTTCTGGGGTTGGGCTTATGTAATAAAATACATTACCTAATAGCACTGCCAATCTCTTCTTAGTTTTCTAATTGATCTAACAAAATTCTTAGAAATAAGTATTTATACTACTGATGGACTGATAGTTTATACCTAAGAGTAAAATAGGAAAAAAACTAACTGTTGAATTAAAAACCTCATGACCTCAGACTTTGAAGACTCCTTTTGTTGACATGAAAATAAAGAATGGATATCTAAAGTGAAAATATGTTTTCAAGAAAGAATTTTTAATCTAAAAGCCCCACACTGCTTTTAAATTGAAAAAAATTATATAAGCACAACTAACGTGATTTTAAAGTTTATTAATGATTTTCTCATGCTTAGATCTAAAGCAACACAATATCAACACGATTTTAAGACCTTTTAAAACCATTAAGACGAATTTTTAAGTAACACTTTATAAAGGCAATAATTTATTTTACAATCTTTAAAAAAAAAATCTTTTCTTTAAAAAATGACGATCTAATAAACTAAGACTACAAACCAGGACAAAAGCTGATTTATATTTCTTTTTATTGGGAATAATATCGTAATTTGTTGCTGTTGTTGTTTTTTGGGTGAACTTACCTCTTATAGTGCTCGGCATTTTATATCCCTTTAATCCTTTTTCTTCAGTGGTAGATTTTAGTATTCCAAAAATTAGGTAGTTTTATTAAAACAAAATAATTCAAAAGTTTCACTCAAACCATCTCATAATAATAAACTCAAACAAACCAATTAATAAATCACTTAACTAGCTATTCTTCTTATGTAAATATACGTAAATTTACGTAATAAGGCACTTTTTTCAATATGTATTCTTCATCTTTACAAAAACATTTCACATTATTATTATTCTTTACACGAATTGATTGTATAAAAATTTTTAACTCAGAAACAATCTCCTCCCCCAGTTAAAAAAAAGATCGCAATTGATGGCAAAAGGTTTTTTTTTTTTTTTTAACAACACGACACCCGCTTCAATTTCCAATCATATAGGAAAATTCAGAATTCTTATTTTCAACATCAAATGCTGTTAAATAATTCAAAAATTACAACCGAAAAATTAATGTTCCGAAGATCCGTTAGAAAAGAAACAAAAAACTAACAATAAAAACAAACAAAATTTTATCTCCCACTGAAAAAAAGGTATCTGACCTCTCGCCAAGCGGACTATCAGATGCTCACTAAAATGGTACATTTCATTGGTAAGATTCAACCGAACATCATCATCATAATCACCGCATCGCGCCGTCGATTCCTCATGATCTTCGTCATCCTCAAGAAGTGTTCTTTTCCTCACCAAAGACCTCAACAGCTATAAGTAAGAACGAAACACCCATCATACCAAAAAAAAAAAAAAAAATTATATTACAAACACAAATTCAAAGAGAGGCAGACTCCCTTTCCGTGCTTTCTAACCCACCATAATATCCCCAAGATTCAAAAGACAGATCCAACAGACACACAAACGTGCGGTTAATCGGGGTCTTCTTTTTCTTTTATATTTTCTTACCTCAAACTATAGATACATTCTTATACTACCGATCCCCAATCTGAGAAGTTGTCCCCAAGTCAGTGTGGTGTGGTCAGTTGTGTAAGAATCCTACATAACATCCCGAGGAGATACGTTCTTCTCATACCAACAATCGATTCCGCATTTCTACAGTATTTTCTCTATAATATGGAAAGCAGAAATCCATGAACGAGAATCTCTTCCTTATGAAGGCGCAGCCACAACCACAGCCCGAAGCCTAAGACCAATCGCGAATATGTTGTCTCACTTAAGATTTAAGAGCGAAGGAGAACGAGGAGGAAGATACAAAATAAATCAAAACAAACAACAACTGTCGAAGCTTGATAGGCGAAGACGGCTAACAGTGAGAAGAGGGTAAAATGATTCTCACCTTCTTCGTTTTATTGCCTCCATGTCTCCAAGTTCAAGAAAGTCAGAAAGTCAACGAGTTACAGTACCTATAGAACGAAGTCGTCGAAGAAGACGAAAAGAATCTCTCCAGTTCACACTAACAGTTACAAACACGCCATTTTCGCGCAGAAGCAATTTGAAAAAGTCCAGTTAAACCAGATCCCGCCGAACAGAAACATATATATTTTGCAAGAGTGAGAGAGAGTTTAGCTTCCAGAGAGCCGATGGCTCCCTCAAATTGTACTAAAAAAAAAAGCAGATTTATCTGCCCAAATGTGAAGAGACCCACACAAGGTAGACAATTTCGGTTCAAGCCGTAGTTTAAGACTCTCAACATGAGCCGAAGAAAAGTTTGTTTGGGCGCCTCTATTAGTTGCTGATATGAGGTGAGCGAACTTTGATGACGTCTGCTGCCTCTGACTGCCATGATCAAACATTGCTAAAGAATGTTGGTAAGAATCCCCTGGCCCCGGGGGAAAGCTGAAGGTTCTTGTTGTCTTGGCCTATCTCTATCTGTCATTCGAGCAAAAAAAAAAAGAACTAAGAACAGAACCTACGATAGAGTACCGCAAAAGTATGACATAATATTTTTTGTTGACTCTCTGAAGGAGATTTTGTTTGTCTCTTTCTTTCGTCTTGTGATGTTTATTTAGATTTCTGTTTGATCCGCATGATCACGCCGCCCGAGCCGCTGCGCTCGTTACAAGCAACCACGATAACGATGTTGTGGATGGACACCATATCGTCAAGATGTGTTCTTCAACTCCGACTCCAAGTACCTCTTCTTGCCTACTTCTTCTTTACTTTTTGTGTGTGGAAAATTGACTGGAGCTGGAGACTGTGAAGACGTTTAAGGAGGATCATGTTTAGTATTTTTATTTGCCAAGAAAATAGTTGCAATCCCGGTTATAGGTATAGCTATGTCGGTATACAAATGTCGTTAGTGGTTTTAAGGAAGATGGAACTAGTATTTTGTTTTTATCATCGGGAAGATTCAACTTTGGAGCCTGAGGATTGTACGAGTAGAGGGTATATATGTATGTACTGACGACGCGACGGTCAATAGTTTTCAGTGTTTACAGACCTTAGATGCAGGGCATTGAGACTCAACTATGTATACCTATGTTTTGTTAGTTGACCTACTTTAAAGCCACTTTGGATGTATAGTTTTGCAATTTTTGTTTTGGTTTGTCTATACGTGTTGATGGTCATAATAATTCCAGAGAATTAGGATTTTGTCTTGAAAATTGCTTACACTTGCACACACATTTTCATTTTTATTTACAAATCAGCTATTTACTAGTTTTACAAATTTCATTTAATTAATTATGAACATAATGTAGGTTGTAAGTAACTCAATATTCTACAAAAAAATTAACAAATTGGAAGTGCTTTGATACCCAGCAAATCCAAATCTCAAATAATGAAATCTCGCCTTAAAATTTTTTGGGAAATTTAATCCCTCTGTTAACAGTCTTGCGTCCAGAAATCTCGCAAATATTAACAGAATTCTCGCAAAATTATAATCCCACCAAAAACATTTCATGTAAAAAAAGGTCGCCAAGACTCACATGCACATAACGCTTTCGCTGTGAAAAAGTTATGAGATCTCATGAAGAGCCAAGCCCATAACTCTACAAGGCCTAACTTTACAAGACCTAACTCTACCAACCCTACATCGTGGTCAAAAAGTATGGCTTGGCCGTTTCGCAGCCAAAACACAGACACTTCCATAGATTTTCGGTAAAATTAAGTCCGTCATGCTAAAGTTTTATGAAACGGCCAAGCCATACTTTTTGACCACGATGTAGGGTTGGTAGAGTTAGGTCTTGTAAAGTTAGGCCTTGTAGAGTTATGGGCTTGGCTCTTCATGAGATCTCATAACTTTTTCACAGCGAAAGCGTTATGTGCATGTGAGTCTTGGCGACCTTTTTTTACATGAAATGTTTTTGGTGGGATTTCATTTCTTTTTGTAGGATCAATTATTATCCATAAAAAAAACACCTGAACCTCCCTTAGATACTTCATGGTGGGATTCTGATTCCAATGAAACTACTTCCCAATTAATATTGTAGCAATAGGCCTAATACCTCGGAATAAAGTAACTACCTACATACCTAACCTTTTTGAGCTAAGTCTCTTAGCAAAGACCAGAAATATGAAAATAATATACATATGTACCTTACTACGCATTTATTTAGAAATTATATAAGTAAAAGTAACGCGTATATTTTTATCTTCGCAAAAATTAAGGTAATAAGGTACTTAAACCTTAAAAAAATGATCCGTCAATGTAAAGTCTCTTTATTTATTTTGACCGAAGCGAAAAATGAAAGTTCATTATTATTTCCTATCGCACACCCCTGAATATAAGTACATATACATACATAAAATTCCAAGGATACGTCATACTAAACGAGACGAAAGTTCACCGATCGTGGTGAAAATCATACAATATATAAACAACCCTTATTTCAAGCAAAGCCATATGTGTATTTTTTTTTGTGTTCGTGAATATAAAATAAAAAAAAACAACCCTCACATCAATTATAGGCGGGGTTTGCATTGCATTGTTGTGTGTGATTGTGAAAATTGTTGTTGTTTTTGAGGTTTTATTATGAACCTCCACTTTTGGGGTGTTGGAGGGTGAAAGTTACAGATTTCTTAATTTTTTTGTTGTTTGTATGCAAATCCTAGTCTACATTCCAAATTTCAGCTTTCTAGCACTTCGGGAAGTACCCTTTAGGTTTTGATGAGTGAGTGGTCAGTGACAAAATCGACGTTTTTGGCTTTTAATAACATCCAAACTATAAAAGCTAGAAATATGAAATTTGGTGTGTTTTATAAGGCCGCGGACTACATCTAATCCTGAAAATTTGAGCTCTCTAGCTCTATCTATACCGAAGCTATTAGGGCTTGAAAATACGACGAAACGTTTCGAGAAAATATATAGTAGTGCTAACCGCTCGTCTTGGCGGGCGCACTACCGTGCGCCTAGATCTCCCAAATATCAACCGAATTTTCGCAAATTGAAATCTCGTTCAAGAAAGCTATTAACATAAATGGGTGCCTGGCAACTGAACATTCCCTAGGCTAAGCGTACAGTAGAGCTAGAAGCGTGAAAGTTTTTGTATGTTTTTCCGTCAAAAATTTCGCACCAAATATCGGTTCACTTTACTGTGCGCAGCTAATACATCTGAATACTTTTTTCGCATGCAAAAATGTCTCTCCTTGCTACTCGCATCGCATAGCTTCTCGCACAACCGTACGCACAACCTAATCGAAACAAACTAGTGAGCGAGACAGATGACCCAAGATTCATGAAGACAGTTAAACTTCTTTAAATCCGTAAAGTCCCTAATTTTTCTTTGGACTTATTGTACCTAGGTTTCTATTAAACTTAAATGCATGTCAACAGATTGTGCAGCCACCTATTTATACTTGAAATGGGTAATTTGTTTTTTTGTTTCAAATGAAAGATTTTAGTTTGCGGTTTTTATAATTGCGAGATTGTGAAAAAGCGTTATTTTATAATTGCGAGATAACGAAACGCGGGATTTTGTAGAGGCGAACATTTTTAATGCTAATTTTTATTTTGCGGGATTTCATAGATGTTAAAGTTTATACGAAAAGGAAAGTGTGGTTTTTTCCAATACAGGACGGAATTCTTCACATTGCAACTCTTCAGAATCACCATGTTGCATTTGAAATAGTCTTGAAGATTTTAATATCATCCGAATAAATGAGACATTTTGGATATTCCAACACAGATGGTAAGTCATTTATAAATACAGTTAAAAGAACTGTTCCTTATTGGCTACCTTGCGGTATTCCAGAATTAACTTTAAACTATTGAAAAGTACCCAATTAGATATATACAATTGAATTTGAGCCACAAACATTTAAAATATTCTCAAAATCCCAGCTCCTGTAATTTTAATAGCAAAACTCGATGCGAAAGTTGGCTTTGTCACACGCCTTACTAAAGTTTGCGTGTAGAAATAATCTATGAGTACCTACTTGTTTCGTTGTTCGGGTGAAACTCACAATAAAGGCCTATGCTGTAATAGACGGAAGCAAACGGATGCTAATGTCAAAAATGAAGGAACAATTTCCTTCTGATCAGTCAAGTGCATAAAATACCCTGTCAAGCTATTTTTAATAATAATATTTTTTTTTTTTAATATATACATATTTGTTTGTTTTGTTTTTCAATTGTGAAAATATGACCAACAAAATAATATAACCAAAATACAACAAAAAAATCTTTATATTTTTATTAATATAGGAAACTTTTTCAACAATTAGTCAGCTGTCAAATTTACGGACGTGAAGTACGCTTGAGAGCGCACTTTTTTTCGAAGACAAAAGTGAACGAAAACTTAACGAATCTCAGCAATCCGTCATTATGGGTGCGTTATATGATTTTCCTGTATTCACTTCGTTTCATACGGAGCGCCATAAGCACCGTTCCTATTATTATAGTTGGGCCTTACCTAAGGTAAGGCACTCACAGAAGTGTTGACGAAGTAGAGTGGTAAAGGAGTATCAGGTAGCAGTGGAGTGGCTTGGCAATGGAGTGGCAGCGAAGTGATATGAAAGTGATTTAACGCGCACTGCGGTAGCAAAATACGTTCACCAGCTCTCAGTCTCTAAGTCAATAATCACAGGCATATTCATATGTAGTACAAAAATCCACTTCTTTACCACTCACTTGCCACTTGAAAATTAAACATGTTTGAGATATGTGGCAGCAGTCTGGTACCACACCACTTGGAAAATATCATGCCACCGCCACTCTACTTTGATGAGCGCGTCTTCATTGAATTACATAGGTTTTACCAATTCCACCTGCCACTTAGTCACCACGCCACTACCACTCCACTTCGTCACCACTTCTTTAAAAGAAACTAAAATCTTATTTATTACAGACGTTGCAAATCAAATCGGACCTTTAGTTTTATTTTTAATATTTTAGTCCCTTCAAATAGATGTTAAAAGTACAATAAATTTTTATGTGGTCAACTTAGTTTGGTTCTTACAATAAACATACAGGTGCCCAAGTAAAGAACCAATTAGGAACCTGATGATTAATTTTTATTCAAACTATGTTTTAAGTGGTATGTAAATTTAAACATTTGATGATTCAAAATATTTCAATGAGATTCTTGACCTAAGACATAAACTCCAATCTAAAATGATTGTTCATTTATCTGAAAATAAATAAACGAAAAAAAAAACTAAAAAAGAAACGTTTCAAAACGAAACACAAAAAAAATACGAAAATTTACATCAAAATTGTCTCACATTTCATAATAAAGAGTTGGTACGGGAACCTACCAAAAAAAAAAAAAAAAGTTGGCACGGTGTCAATGACACCCACCAATCATCGCACACCACCAAACCAAAACCAAACAAACCCAGCAGCAGTCACTAGCATGATCGCTATAACACCTGGCTTGTGTGTGGTTTGAAGTTTGATCATCATCAAATTTTACCCTCGCACCCTGAGTGTAAGAGTGAGAGAAACCATTCCCCAAAGTCCAAATATTTATTCAAAAAATTGCCAAAAACCTTAAAAAAAAAACTAAATAACGATCCAAAGTGACCACATTTGATTACAAATCACTGCTGTTTTATCTCTTATCCCCTTGATGTTGATATGATGAAGGAAAGGAAGGCAGCATTTCTCATACTACGGGAGAGAGAAGATGTTTGATGGGCCCGGTCGATATGATCGGATCGTGCAAAGAAATAAAAACAAAAGAAAAAACAAAAATATATTTTTTACGAAGATATCTGCCGAAACTGAGTGAGGGTCATTGATCCTCGCGAGTTTATTTTTGGCCAAAACAGTTATAAACGTTTTTATTCTTGCACCATCCTGCTTCCCCTTAACGATAGCCGCTGACCAACGCGCGATGACGATGACTTTTGAAGTCGTGCTTCTTTTCATGACTTCCAGAATTTTTTGTTTTTTCTTTCTAATTTTTTTTTTTTTTTTTTTGTATGGCCAAAACAGGTTATAGCCGAAATTTTTGTTCGTAACTTCCTCATTCTCATGAGGAAGGTTTAAGTTTAGGTTTTTTTTAATGGTTATGCGTGTGGGAAATGCGTTGCAAAAAGAAAGTGGAAGAGGTCAATTTATTATGGATGTACGAACTGTTGACTGTCCGGTCTTGGAACAATCAATCATTAATTCGTTATTAAACGAAACATTGAAATGCCCATTACCGCACGTAGGCTCATTTTGAGAAGCTATCTATTCTGTCACTCACTAAAGAGAACGTCATCTTTTCAATCAATCAAGGCAGTTCAATAAAAACGCGAAGTTAAAGTGGCATTGCCAACCATAAGTTTCAAATATGGAAATGATTCCAAACCATATAAAAAGAATAAAAGAAGAAAATTATTTCTTAAATATAGTTTCACCGTGGCTAGAGCGCACAATTTGAAATTTGAAATTGCGAAATAAAGGCTTAACTACATCAAAGACTTTTTGCAAAAAGTAGGGCAAAAAGTGAAAATGTGATGAGTAAAAATATGCCTAGGCCTGTGTGCGAAAAAATTGTGTTTTATCTGTAGTATCAGTCTGAAATGATATATCAAACACTATTTTCGCCGGCTTTTTCGCACACAGGCATTTCTAGCGCATGTTTTAGTTTTTCACTTTTGTACTTTTTGCAAAAAGTCTTGAATGTAGTTAAGCCTTAAGCCTCAAAAACATACGCCACGGTTTACCTTATGTAGATTTGACAATATAAAAACTGCCGTTTAGTGTTTATTGCCAACAAAAACTTTGGTTGCTGAAACATGATTATACTTTTTTGAAAAATGAATTCGATTCCGAATTTAGAGCTCAGGTTTTCGAGGTAAGGGTATTTGAGTAAAATACTTTAAAAAAAAATATTATATCACGAACAGCTTTTCCCAAAGTTTAAAAATAAATAAATAAATTTGATTGCATAACAGCTCATGAAGAACTAGGGCCTAGTGACTTACAACTAAACTATCAACCATTCCTGTGTGCGTGTTTGCCGAAATGGGGGGGGACCTACAGTTTATTGCCGAATCCGAACGGCTAAGGTGACAGAAGATACTCTTGGAGGTTTTGTCACTTCCACTCAAAAGGCAGTAGCCCTGCAAAAACTTTTGTGTTTAGGCGGAAGTGGCTGGGAATCGAACCCAGACCTCTGGCGTGACAGTCCAACGCACTAACCATTACACCACGAGTAACTACTTCCCAAAGCTTAATTTATAATATTTTATAATTACAGCTGAGGACGTAAAAGAGCATATGGAAAAGTGGAAAGTACTAGACTGTGGCACTTTTTTAATGAACCTGACAGAATTCTTGCTTTAGTTTAAAAATAAATTGATATAATACTCTAGTGGGATATTAAAATTTTTTTTAATCAAGACTTTCTACAACAAAGCAGTTTTTCCTAAAATTCTAGAAAGCCTTATTAGCTTTCCTAATCCACAAAAAGGTAACCATATATAGTGCTGTTTCCAACTATGTATATACGCTTATGACATTTCGCAAGATTGCACATTAGTTTGTGAAAAGAAATCTAATCAAGGTACTCATATTCTTGAATTCACATCCTGAAAATTGTATTGAGAACGGAATGGCCTACAAGTTTCTATTTCATAGTCATGACTTTATCAAAGCTTTCATCTCTGGAACTCCCTTAAGCCTAAGTTAAAAGGAATAAATCGAATTTGAATAGAAGATCTTACCAGATTCTTTTTAGAGAATTCATTTCTGATTTAATTAATGTGTGAACCCAAAAGCATACCACAAGGTAGTCATCCCAGTCCCATTACTTTTTAAAGTTGCTCAATGACGTGATAGTTAAATTTCGTGGCGTAGTTGTACATTCACCGAATTCACTCTTTCGCAAATACATAGAACAACTGAACTATTTTTATTATTTAAAAAAAAAAAAATCATTCTATTTTTAAAATTTGTATACCAAATCAAAATGTTTTTGTGATTCTGGCTGTATTTTTTCTTTATTAAAATTTGTAAGTTCATTTAAAAATATTTCAAAAATTATTCTAAGACAAATGATCACCTACTACGTCTTCCCCAATTCATGTTTTTTAGTTGTATGTATTGAGCTTAAAACTTTCTACCAGAAAACAAAATTAGTAAATGTTTTAGTATAATTAATAAATAACATTTTTTTTTATATTTTTCAATGCTAGCTATTGCTAGGTTAATAACATATTTTTGTTTCATTAAAAAAAAAAAGTAGGTTAATTCATTAGCTTATTCCTTCGAATACCTAAAAGCCCCATTAATCTGGCAACTTTTTTCGCATTTTAAAAGCTTGTTAGTTCGAATTCAAACTAGTTGCTTACTGCTTATTCCCGCTTTTTTCTTATTCCTTTTTTTCACAATTGGACACTCTTCAATCCATAACTTATACCACATCACATCACATAACTCGCTTACTAATTTCACATCTTTCTCTCTTTCTCCAACCAAAAGGTTGATATAGGATTGGTTGACAGTTAATGCAGCATAACTATAAGTACGTTCGTTGACCTCCAGAGTTAAATGGCTAGCGGTAAATTCAGGTTTCTTTTCGTTTATAGTTCTCCGATCTGTGAGTTTGTTTATTTTCTTCCCGTGTGGTGCTGCCGTCCGCCCCCCTAAAACAGCACCAAGAAACAAGGTAAAGCAGGTTCCCCATCAACAAGACGACAACACAAGTAGTTAGTTCCAGGTTCTTAAAGAAGAGAACTAACTGCCAGCTTTAAAATGTAGGTAGATACTTTATAACTCTTTTTTGTTTCTCTTATTTAATGTGAATTTGTTGTGTCTCTTCTATGTTGCCTTATTCGGTGGGAGGATATCTTTCTTACACGATCTAAGCCTGACTTTGGATTAAAGCTGCAATTTCTACTGCAAATGCAATCTATGAATGAGGGAAACAAGATTTGCGTGTTTGTTATGTTTCTTTACTTTTTGCTGCATCTGCGCAGATGGATGATAGAAGACTTTTGTAGGCCAATCGTAAATTCTGTTGTTATAACCTTAAGTTGTACTGGTTAGACCTGAACAGGTGCCTAACGGCACATATAAACCAGGCACACAATATTCTAGCCAGGAAATAGTGAGGTATATATAAGCGCATTAATCCCCAGCAGCATCAACAAGCCTCACGTATGTCTGTATGTTGTTGGCTGTTTATAAGTGGCAGCAACAGATCGTTTGGTCAAAAATCCGACGACTGAAACAGTGACGAGGTTGACGGGTGGGGAGGGGGACGACGGCTTAAAATGGCTAGGTGATCTGTGATGATGTGAGATTGCAAAAAAAAGGACACCCAGACAACCTGTTGGGCATGTTGTGTATCACACAGCTCACAGATGCCCACGAACCGTTACATAAAATTCCTGTCAAATGTAATAAACGTTGTTTTAAAGTATGGAACTGTCGTCGTCGTTTGTGGATGTTGTATTGATGAGCTAACTTGTCTCTCACTCCGATGGGATTATTATATTCTTTGATAAATGGTATAGAAAGGAAGGAGCTGGCCCTGGTTTTGTAGACTGGACATCATGATGATGTATTTGATTGACGTTTGGAATTAATGTTCTTGCTTTAGGAAGTTCTCAGAAGGTTTTATGTTTCCATTTTCGTAAAAGTTAACTAGCTAGATAATCATCTTGAAACAGAAAAAAATTGACACGGCGGTCTAACAACATGGAATAAGTGAATGACCAATTGTATTGCGACAATGTATAGGTATCAGTGGCGTGGCGTGGATGATTTCACATGGTAAGTCGAAGCGAAAACATAGGTAACTAAATTATGAATGTCTACCTTAAATTTCCTATATCGCGTATTGTAAATCCACGCCATAGTATAAGTATTTGCTTTACAAATTTTGAATAGATATGGTAATAAAAGTTTAATTTTACAATAAAATAAACAGGTTCCTACAGGACACCTACATTACTTCATCAGAAAATTTCACACAGCAGCGCAGCGAGACACATACAAAATTCTTGAAATAAAACGAAAAAAAGCGTGTTATTTTTTCGAATTAAAATACATTTTTCGAACAGAATCCTACCTCTACCAATATTTGTATGTGACTACCTGCCCTGATGCTCAATGAACTTTATACAACAGCAAGATACATACAAAATTTTCTCTTCTACAACTCCACATAACCCACAAGAAAAACAAAAAGAACTTATTGAATTTTCTCAATGAATGGAACAAATTTTTTCTCTTTGATTTTGTTCATTTATTCGCAAAAAAAAAATTCCCTAAACAGAAAACCGAGTTATTTTTTTGCTTTCTTATAGAAAAAAATAACACGGTTTTCTTTGACATATTTAGAGAATTTTTTATTTATATAGATTAATAATGTTGCTCTTCATTTAATTAACATGATTTAATGTTGAAAGGTAGAATTTCAAAAGGTAACTCGATAGAAATCGTGTTATATGGACACCACGCCACTGATAGGTATGGTGGTAGAAGATGAGATACTGAAAAAATTATAGGTAGCAAAATATGTAATAGAAATTATGAAATAAAATTTAGTTAAAACCTTTCAGAGTTTCTTTTTCAATGAATTTTAAGTCTCTTTTCGCAAATAAATTGTAAAAAATAAATAAATTTGTTGGCACAACAGCTCATGAAGGAGGGGACCTACAGTTTATTGCCGAATCCGAACGGCTAATGTGAGCGGCACTTTTCTATGACAGGAGATGCTCTTGGAGGTTTTGTCAATTCCTCGCAAGAGGCAGTAGCCGTTTTATTTTTAAAAATTGTTGTAGGTGGTGAGGCTGAGGATCGAACCTAGACCTCCGGCATGACAGTCCATCGCACTAACCATCACGGTTACTACGTAGGGGTTATTTTTTGAGTACCAGGAGAAGCTACATAAGGAATAAGGCTTGATTTTTTTCTGTTAAAATTCACTTTAAAAACTTAAAAGTTAATTTATCTTTCTTGTATCTCCCTCAGTAGAATTTTTTTTTTAATTTGCGTTTTGTGGTGAAGACCTCTCCGTTTATACGCTTGGCTTTAAGATATTCAATTAAAAATACAAAAGATGGAACCTTACCCCCTCCTGTCTTAAGCTCCCGGCCCTGTGCTAGATATTTTTAGTATGTTGCATTGGGTTAATTTTAAATAGTTGGAAAGCCACAATTAGGAGTGCAGAATATACTTGAGACACACATTTTTGTTTTTGTACTGTGGAACACTGTTTATATTAAAAAAAATTAATTTTGTTTTCCTTCAATATTTTCAAACATATTGTTTGCGAAATAAAAAGTTTTTTGCTGGCCGAGTTTCGACCACGGGACAATACTAGTATATTGAAAATTTTTATAGTTAATTATTTCTGCCCTTAACTTGTTCGCATTTTACTTAGAAAAACTTTGAAAAAAAAAACTTTAGGCCCATTTGCTAAAACGAAACTTAAGTATTTAAGTTCAATATAAGAGCTTATGTGACAGTTTACGCTGAGGAAGAAGTAGAACATAAGCGTTTTAAGTTGAACATACATATTTAAGTTTCGTTTCAGGAAATGGCCCTTATTCATTTAAACTTTAAAAATTAATTCATACAAAGAAGAACGAAATTTTAATTTTTCACAATAAACTTTTGAATATTTATACAAAGTAATTTTAAAGAATTTTACAAAGTAGTTGTCGACTTATAGTCTAATTATTGACCCACTTAATTCGGGATATTATGGCACGTCAGCGTCATTTAAAAATCCACAACTGATTTTTAGACTCAAAACCCACCAAAATGAGTCAAAAGTGCATTGTGAACCTCTCCGTGTCAAGCAGATGTTGTCTGTGAGTGAATATAATTATTCTATTCTAATTTTATCTGTATTATCGACTGCCCTGGTGAATGGAAAAATTTCCATAAATTGATGGTAACTTTAGCAAAAATTCTTTGCCCCCGCAAACAAAACCGAATAGCTACGGCACTGCAGAATATGGAAAATTCGTTTTTTTCCTACTAAAGCCTAGTACGCTATTGATGCGGAACTAAATTTTTATTTGGTCTCCAACATGACAACGAAATGCTTACAAAATCCACAACGAAAAATTAATTAGAAGTACACCGTTTGCAAAAACAAAAAACAACCACAGACGCAAACGCAAAAAAATTCCCAGAAACACGAATAGAAACCAAATGTCACTTTTCCGCACACAATTAATGGTACTGGCAAAAAATTCTGTGCGAAAAATGAGGGGAAATCTCTCCAAATAATCTGCTACAATTATTGATTTCGCTCATCGAACAGTGTACCGCAGAACGAAATTTTTCGTTTGTGTTTCGTTGTGCCATTTTTGTAGTTTTCATAAACTTCAATTTTATCAAAAACTAGAAACACACAAGAATAGACGCCCGGAGAAAGACAATTTTTTTTCCATATATAAAATTGATTTATTTTTTTAAGCTCTAGGTCAATTATAGGTTATAAGTTCAAGTTCTTCTTTATACTAATTCATAATGGCCCTGCACGAAATCAATGAATTTAAAAAAAAGGTGGTTCATAGCCATAAGAGTAAATTCGAAAAAGCCAAAATTATTGTTTGGTTGCTAAAACAAAAAATCAAATTTTCCGCAAAACGACCACCCGTCTAGCTTCTATAGAAATATTTTCCTTTTTCCACGCAAAGTTTTAAAACTCCTTTTGCAAAAATAAAGCAGGTACTTTCAATGTTATTTTTTGGCTTTTTATTTCTTTTGTTATTAAAATTTTAGAATTACACAACAATTTATCCACAAAAAGATGATTTTTAACTTTAAAGTTAAAGTATAAAGGACATGTAATTATTTATGCAGCTTTGTAAGATAATTTTCTAAAGATTTGAAAGATTAGTACTCGCATCTTAAGTTCGCGTTGCATAGGAAAAATGTCGACTCGCTTCGCAATTTACATAAAATGCCGTCATTTTTTGATCGACTAACTTTTGAGGGTCTTGAGAAAAAAAAGTCAAGAAAAGTTTCGCTTCAGTGGAGATTATGAAAATTGACTGAATTAATATTGAGTTGTTGCATTTAAATTCGACTGTTCCTACTTAGGCCCATTTGCTGAAACGAAACTTAAATATTTATGTTCAACTTAAGCGCTTATGTTTCACTTTTTCCTCAGCGTAAACTGTCACATAAGCTCTTATGTTGAACTTAAATACTTAAGTTTCGTTTCAGCAAATGGCCCTTAGACCCATTAATTGCTGAAGCTCAACTGAAATATTTAAGTTTAAGTTAAACGTAAAAAGTTATGTGACAGTTGACGCTGTGATAACTTATTGAACTTTAATATGTATGTATTTAAGTTTTGTATACAGCTAATAGCTGTCGATCCTCTTAATTCCAGTTGTACTGTTACTAACCGCTTTTTCTGAAGTCTTGAAAACAAAAAAGAACAAAGAATACTGTGAGTTTAAATTGTTTCCAAATCATCACGTGGACTCATGACTCCGTGACTTGAGTAACGAACTTAAATAAAACCAAGTAAAGTAACATAAATTCCATTTCTTCATTACAACGACGACTTTATCCATTATTTCTTTTTAAAACAAAACCGTTGTGGTTGTTGTCTAACAAGATCACTTTATTATCACATAAATTGTTTAATGTTTATTTGTATGCTCTCTGCTCTCCTTACTCTTCTACCGACGACCGACGACGATCACTATGGGACGACCTCACATGCATTACACAATATTGTGGTTAAGTTAATCCAACGGATACACCTCAAGAGAAGAAATAAAAAATGAATTTCCCAAATAAAGTATTATGTACCTTACCTTAACCTACCTGTTTGTGTTATTGTTGTAGGTAGTTTTTTTTTATTTTTTTATTTATTCACTTTAAAGGTGAGTTATCATGTTGCTGACGGACGGGAAAAGAGAATATACGTGTAAATCCAGAATTCATTCTGAATTCTGATACGTCATCATTTAGCATAAGGAAACTTGTCGTATTCACTTTTACCGAACGTTGACCTCAAACTGACACACACAGAGAAGCCGAGTCTAATGAATTCGGCGGCATCGGCAGTTAGAAACGTTTTTCTTTGACAAAGTTCGTTGACATCAGACCGTCATCCAACGGCATAGTAGTAAATGAAGATGAGACATATAGACAAGAGGTGTGGGAATAGGAATTATGATGACTTTTGATGTGAGTTAGTTTTGTCAGAAATGACAAATACCAAATTGAGGAGAAGTGTTTGGAGGAATTAATATTTTCTTGTTTATTACAGGTAGGCAGGTAGGTTACCACTATTTAGCGTGATGTGAGTAATAAACTGCTTATAAATGGTTAATAGGTTGCTAGGCCTAATAGGTATTCAAAAAGTCAATTAATATATGAGACTTTTACGCTTAGATATTTCGATGTGAATTCCATGAAATAATATTGCAAACATTACGCATACCAATACCTATTATATCTTTTGTTATTGAAATATCAGTTTCTTATTGATTTAACTACTACATTAGATTTACCAAACTTGTGAAATCGGCTTAAACAATTACTATTACTCACACGCTTAGATACCTACTTTGATAACATAACTTTTACAATGTATTCTATTTTTTCTTGAAAATTCGCATTAAATATGACAAAAGGCTATGTTGCTGATGGGCTTGAGGAGGAAAAAAAAAGGATGAGCAATTCGCCAAAAAAAAAACATTATTAATAAAAGAAAAGGCAACACTCATGACTCGTCCTGTAAAATTTTGAATAAATAAATAAATAAGTAAATTTGATGGCAGAACGGGTCATGAAAGAACCAGGGCCTAGTGACTTACAACTCTCAACCATTCCTGTGTGCGTGTCTGCAGGAATGGAGGGGACCTACAGTTTATTGCCAAATCCGAACGGCTGGTGAGTGGCACTTTTCTATGAGACAAGAGATACTCTTGGAGTATTTGTCACTTCCTCGCAAGAGGCAGTAGCCCGAAAAAACTTAAGGTGGAAGCGGCTGGTATTGAACCGAGACCTCTGGCATGACAGTCCATCGCACTAACCATTACGCCACGGGGTAATACTACTAAAATTTTGAATAAAAAATAAAAAAAAAGTTTGTTATCAGTTTACAAATATTGTATTTAATTCAAACAACTAGAAACATAAAAAAACACGTTCAGCGTTTTTAACTATACTTACCACAAAAATTGGATTCACCAGTCCTGAAAATATTAATGGAGAAACTTTCAAAAAAAAATCTAGTTTACATTGGCTCAATACAGTTCATCTAAGAGACCCTAAAACTCATTTAAGAGCTCATTTTGAACACTGAGCTCAATTTAAAAAAAAAAAAGAAATTACAACTATAAATTTTCAATTTTTCATATTTTCCTTTAAAAAAACAAAATCCAGCCAATATTAAAGGTACAACTGGTTCAGATATCAGATCTATTATATGTAGTTAAGACGGTATAACTATAACCCTTACTTTTGACAGTCTTAAAAGTCTGAAGTTTAAAAAATTAAGTCGGAGTTAAATGATCGTCGGAATCATACGCTAAAAGTTATGCGAGAAAAGTTCACTAGTCAAAAAAATTAAAGAAACAAGAAAAATTTCAATTCTTTTTGTGTGTGTTTTTTTTGAAGAGCTGAATCTCTGTGGAAAGTGGTTGTATTAAGATGAAACAAAAAGCATTTAGAAAATGATTTTTTTAAAGTACCGGTATTGCTAATGACAAGAAACTGCAATAGCCAATTTTTGTTTTTTTTTTTTATTTTTTAAATAGTTTTATTTTCTTTGATTTTTTTAGCAAATTTTCGTCGTTGTACAATATTTTTTCAGAAGAAAATCTGGCTTTGAATGAAAAAAGCGGCTTTGTCATTGGTTGTGTGAATGAATAAATATTTGGGGTTTATATTGCACTGCGACCTCAAGATCTATTGTGCCCCCATTTAGAGCCAGATAAGGTTGCTCATTTACCAAATTTATTTCTTTGAAAAACTTAAGTATTTGGAGTATTTTTAGGGAGGGTAGTTCACTCTCCGCTGTCTGGTGGCGACCTAGAAATCTATATCTTTGATGCACAATTGCTTCACATTTACCTAAAAAGAGGTCCGGTGTCTCTTCCTCGGTGTTGCAGCATCTGCATGTGGCACTGCTTACTAAACCAAGACTCCTACGGTATCTCCTTAGCTTGCAGTGGCTAGTGAGGATATACCCGTAACAATTCTGAAGTTGTTTCAGAATGTGAAACGCTGTTTGGTTGTAATTCCCAAGCAGTAGTTTTGCCTGTCTTAGCTTAGGGAGTTCTTTCTAGATTTGTAGTCTTTTGGCCTCCTCTTGTTTATTGATTTTATTTTTAATCACATTTTTTCCTATTCCGCAATAGGGTTCTAGACCCAGAAGGGGTGTTGTTGTACCTATTTTTGCCAGGGAGTCTGTCTCTTCATTGCCTTGGACACCAACATGGCCTGGTACCCAATGGAGATTAAGAAAAGATAATTACTTTTAGTAAATCTTTCACTGCTTTAAAAATATTGATTGCAGAACTTAATTTGGTAAAACAATTTAAAGAACTTTAGACTACCAGTATATCTGTAAAAATTCAAATCGATCTATTGAACCGTTTTCCCGTACCGAATAATCAAAGGCGTACAAACAAATTAAAAGAACATTGTAAAATCTCCCAAAAATAGAATTGAAAAGAACAATTGCTGTCCACTTTTTTCACAGTTTTGTATTAGTTTTAATGCTCAAAATATCATATTTCCACTGTAGAATATTTAGGCATACCTTTTTTAATTTTTGACTAAAAATTGGTAGGAGGATCAAATATTAAAAACAAAAATACTTCTTACTGACATAAAATTTTGAACACAATTTTTTTTTTTTTTTTAAATATTTTTTCAATGTTTTGAATTTTTAAATTAATTTTACAAAAACTATTTTCTTAAAAAATTTTAATTAACTACAAGAACAGACTTCTGGCTTTAAAAAAAAAAGTATAGCATGACATTATAAGTCATGCCGTTGTTTTTAAATTGTTTGAGTTTTTAGTAAATTGGGGCTCCCTCCTAAACTGGAGAAAATAGACCCTTCTCATTACGATTTTTTTCTTGTCTCGACTCAGCCTACACGCTCTGGCTTTTTGTCACACCATGTGCGAATCAGCCTCTATTCGCAAATTTGGTGTCGCAAAAAATCTTCCATTTGAATTTAATTCACTGCAGTGCATGTTATTACTCTTCTTATCACCCTCTTTATTTAAATAAATTATTTATTTTCTGCAAAATACAGTGATGTTTTTTATAAATAAATTTAATAAAAGACTATATTTCTGAAGAACAAAAATTAAAAATCGAGTTTTGACATCAGAAAAGTGCAGTGACGTAAAACTTTAAAAATATATATATTTTTGTCTCTATGTATAATCAATGTATATCCATCAACTCACATCTTAAATCCCTTGTATTTTTTAAGGGAAGCAGTAACAGAAAAAAAAAAATTGAAATTCTTCCTTCTTGATCCTGATTGGCGGAAGGCCCCCTCAAAGTTCAGAGAGAAAGTCTCAGTATCCAATACAGTGGTTGTATTTTCATTATCCTCTTACTGCTATGTGTGTGTCCTAAATAGTGTTATTCGCTACTGGCCAACTTCTGCTCAGTAGTGGAATGGGATTGAATATGATTTTTTCTTCTATAAAAGAACAAGAATTTCAGTTATTCCGTTAGTTATTTTGTGTTATTCTAAGTGTTGTTTTAAAGTTGAATTTTCAAATTATTTTATTTTAAATTGTGAATAACCATAGCTCCAGTACAGATTTCTGTGTGTTTTAAGTTTATTTTTATTTTTTAGTAATTTTAAATTAGTTCTAATAAGACCATTAATGACTGAGAAAAATTCAAATCACTTATCAATTAGTTAAGTTATTAGCACATAGACTTATTTCCACCATTTAATATGCAATATAGCAGCCCGTGGCGTAATGGTTAGTGCGTTTTGGACTCTCATGCCAGAGGTCTGGGTTCAATACCAGCCGTTTTCACCTTAAGTTTTTTTTCCGGGCTATTGCCTCTTGCGAGGGAGTGACAAATCCTCCAAGAGTATCTCCTGTCACAGAAAAGTACCGCTCACCTTAGCCGTTCGGATTCGGCAATAAACTGTAGGTCCCGTCCATTCCTGCAGACACGCACACAAGAATGGTTGGGTGTTGTAAGTCACTTCTAGGCCCTGGTTCTTCATGAGCCGTTGTGCCACCAAATATATTTTTATTCATTTTTTTTTTATTTTCTAAATAAAAAAAAGTCTTCTAACGTATTAATCCTATCCAATATGTGCAGTTCACTTTCAAAATTAACAACTTGTGTTGCATTTGCTATACCTACCATTCTTTGGGTTGTTTTTTTTTTTATTTCCACCAATAACCATTGAAGCCCTACAAAAATACACCACAAGAAAAGTGCATAACGATTTGTTAGTTCCACAGACACCTTGCCACAGCTAAACTATACCTACCCTTTTAGTCACGTCTAAGTTCCAAAGCAAGATTCTTCAATTGCGAAATTTAGTTTCGTCGTGGTTTGCTATTAAATTGGTGTTGCGGTGATTTAAATTTGGTTCGCCTTTTACCAAAATGAGTAAAATTTTAAATAAAAAAAATCTGAAAATTATCAAAAACCTTAAAGACCTTCTGGATTGAAAAGAATTAATAACAAAATGCACAACTATCGTGAAGAATTTAGGAGTACTCTACTAGAAGCCAGCTTATCTTAATCTTATTTCAGCTTATGTAATTAATTTGCCTACGTTCCTAGTTTCTCAGAGTTAAAACGATCTTAGCGATATTTTTTATCCAACACCGCACCGCCACCGTTTGAAAATCATCCCAAAAACCTACTAGTTTTTTTGTTCCAAGATAAAATTCAAAAATGATTGCATGCTATTAGGATTCTTTAAATGTTCGTGTCTGTTGGATTCAAAATTGAACGTAAATTGTGATATTATTTGCAAAAAAAAAAATTAAAACTTTTTCGTTGAATTTATTAAAAGAAAAAATAAAGAAAGATTAATTTTGTTTTAAATTTTTAAATAATTTACAAATTCTATTAACGAAAAAAAAATAATACGAAATAACAAAAGGTTACTCAGTGAAGGTTTCCAATAAATCAATAGAAATTAAAGTGATTGGCAGACATGGATTTTAGAGAATATCGTAGACGTGGTGAGTATAAACTAATGAGATTGTTTTTAATGTTGCTTTTTGTCTTCACTACACTACACACCTTAGCCTTTTTTTACTCAGTACAGGCAAAAACATTAACATTGTGCATATTTAAACCTTTGGCGCGTGTTAGGTTTTATTCAGGGTCAACTTAAAAAAATTAACGTCATTAACGTGATTGTGAGTCATAAGGTGGATGGTTAAGGTGGTGTAACGACGCAATGTTTTCTCGAAAACTGTTTTTACGATTATGATTAAAAAAAAAAAAACAGCTTGAGTGCGACCGATACTGGAAGGAGGGTTGAGTTACGAAATGTAAACAAAATGTTTTGATGCGGTAGTAATACATTTTTCATACGCATCAGCAACCCAAACTTGATGCTTTGTAGAAATAATACTTTGCATAAGTTTGACGTTTCGGAACGCTAAAAATATATTTTAAATCGAAGCAGCTAAAAAAATTTTGATACGCAGTTTGCGTAGTAAATGTGCATCTAATGCATTTTGGAATTAAGCCGAGCACTTCGATATTATTTTTTATATGAAAATCGCCATTTTTAGATCTTCGAAAACCTTATCAGATTTTTAATCAAGTATAAAGAGACCAAAGATGGGTCTTTTCTTCTAAATAATTTTTGCGATACGAATTCATACATTTTTAGCAGTTTCTTTTGCATTTTAGGCTTAACTGTCGATTGAATTTTTTTCCAAACTCCATCAGTAATCAATTGCGGAATTTGGTGTAGAATAAAATTATCTTGATGTCAATTTATTATTCTCAAGATATTTGAGCCGACAAATATTTTTCAACAATTTTTAGTAATTTCTTGTAGTTTTTTTTTTTTTTCAATTGAATTTTTTTACAAATTCTATCAACTTTGAACTTGATCAAATTAGCACAAAGTCAATTTTCAGCAGTTTTTTTTTTTTAATAAAAAATATCTATTATTTTTTTTTTGTAAGTCTTACCAATTCTTCATTAAGTAATTGGGCCATCTCAAACAAATTTTGAACCAGACTAACCCCATGTTAGCTTGTGCTCCAATCGCACACGGAGTATAAAGAAAACTGGGGTAAGAATCAGCTATGAATCAGCTTTAATTTTATTGAAGTATTTTTTTTTTCTATTTGACGTTAAAAGAAAAAAAAAACAAAAAATTGGTCTGCTATAAAAAAATAACAATTGAAAACATATTTTGTTATTTACCTAAAAGCAAAAAACTTGTGTTTGAACTCAACTTTGTTATTCCTCTCACAACAAGGAAAAACGTTTTACCAAAGATAATATAACAAGTTATATTATATTGTTATATTATCTTTGGTTTTACCCTATTCATTGCACATTCTTCAACTCCCTCATCAACAAGCTTCCATTTCCCCAGGTTGAATTGCTCTTGTGTAAGATTTATATGTTATTTATATGTTACTGTAAAAAGCCAAAATAATGGAATTCTAGAATTTACCGTTAAATCCTACCTCACTGTATAGGATACATTCTTTTTTTTCATATTCATTAAAATGCAAAAGAAACTTTGCATGCACCCAACCTCGCACCTACCCCAAATCCTGTAGTGGACCATGGAGGGGGGCAGCATGTCCCCCATACATACTTCACTTTTTATACGCCATAATGCTATCTATAGGATTTAATGGTAAATTCTAGAACTTCATTATTTCAGCTTTTTACAGTAAAATATAAAAAATGAATGTTCACCGAAGTCGATAGAATTATTTGCTCTTGAGATATTCGAGACATAAGATATTTTAGAACGTTTTTAAATTACTGTAGTTATATTTATTAATGTCGAATTCCTTTTAACAAAACAATCGATTTGTTAAGAAGAAAAAATCAATTTTTCTGAACAAATTCTTCCCATTTAAAGAAAAAAAGTCGATTCTGTTTAGAAAAATAATCGAATTGTTTTGTTGAAAGATATTCGACGTAAGAAAACCTCTAACGGCCATTTGCTGAAACGAAACTTAAATAATTAAGTTCAACATAAGAGCTTATGTGACAGTTTACGCTGAGGATAAAGTAGAACATACGCTATTAAGTTGAACATAAATATTTTTATGTTTCGTTTCAGCAAATGGGCCTAAATGAATTTTTTTGAGAAATTTATTTGAAGCCGATACGTTATATTCATTCTTGATCGACGAAAAAAAGTTCTCGAACGGACAAATGTACGAAATTTAATAAAATTTCAATTTGACAAATCAGACCAATTACAATAACTTCCTATGTAAAATTAATAAACTTGATAAACTAATGTCGAATTCCATTCAACAAAAAAATCGATTTACTTTTTCTAAACAGCAGAATCGATTTTTTTCTTTCATGTCGAATTCCTTTCAACAATAAAATCAATTTGTAAAGAAGAAAAAAAATCGATTTTTTAGGACAAGTTCCTTGTATTGAAAGAAAAAAATTTATTCTGTTTCGAAAACAAAAATTTGTGCAGAAAAAATGATTTTTTTCTTCTAAACAAATCGATTTTTTTTATTATAATTTTGCATTCTAGTTCTAGTACTTAAGTAGGTCATCCCTTTAAAATTTTTGCAAACATTAAAAAAAAAAAACTTTGACTCTAACATTTTTTCTGTTAAAAATACAATTAAATAATATTAAAGTTGTAATTAAAGTTGTTAAAAAAACAACAGCAAGGTCGTTGGATCCAGTGGTGCATATTTTTTTTTTTTCCATGAATGCAAAACTTCCCCTTAAGTAACTATAGATCGCACAATAAAATATGTATGCGTTATGGGACATTTTGTTTCGCAGTTCAAATTATCACAATCAAGTTTGAGTTAAATTTTGCAAAGCTCACTCTATTGGCTTTTATCAACTGCACCTGTGCCATTAACATTGTACCAGTCAAGGTAGCTTGCTGGGTTTATTTCGAATTAGATCCAATTCGCTCATATGGTGATTGAAAAACAAATATCTAGTATTTTTAATTTATTTATTTAACTAATAAAAAATAGAAAATTATTCTTATTTTCAATTTTAAATAAATAATTAATAATAATTAATAATAAATACAAAAACCAAAATTTTGTTCAGTGAAATTTTCCAGTAAAAAAAAAAACAAATATTAATAAAATTGATTGGCAGAAATGGATTTTATAGAATATAGGAAACGTGGTGAGTAAAAAGTTAATGGAGTTTATCATAAATAAAATCTCCCTCTTCGAAAATTGATAACACCTTAAATGATGCTTAAAAGTTTCCCTGGGAATTTAAAAAAAATTTCCAACAGAATCTTGCTATCATTTCATTCAATTTTTATTTCAATTTCCGCCAATAGACAAAATTTCAGGGAATAAAATATTTCGGTGTTAACAAAATTATTCTTCAACGAGGTTCTAGAAAGGACCCAATAAGTGATTTCTCAAACGTGGATTCCCGTCATTCGGTCTTTTCAACTGTTAAGCCCATTGTTTGTTCAGATCTTTGGCGCTTGGCTTTTTGTATTCATGGCCAACTTAAATCCTTAAGCGAACCAAATAAAATTTGTTACTTTTTGAAATCGAACTATTTTTTAAACAAATTTTTCCAGAAATAAAAATTGTATTCCAAAAGAAATTTGGATTGGACATTTCTATAGACTTCTTAAAAAATCTGAATATTGAGCTATCTTGCTTTTGTTATTGTTTATCTTTGGGAACATTTCTTCACATCAGAACCATGGTGAATGAACACATTTTTGCTAAGAACACGTTTAGTTATGCAATTAATTTAAATATCGATTCCGGCTGTATTTATAGCAAATTAACTAGTTTTATATTGTGTTTTAGTTGCATAATAATAAAGTGAACGCGGTTTGTTTCTAAAATGCATGAAGAAAAGTATTGTGCTACAACAAGGGGAACAAGTTTCAAGTTCTACAACTCTTAAAAAAAATAAAAACTATAAACAAATTCTAATATATTTCTCATATTTTTTTTTTTCATATCTTAATATGATATCCAGCCATTCACATAGGATCAGAGTTCTTTTAAAACTGCAGTTCTTATTCACCAAAACTGGCAGTCATCCAAAATTAATGTTTTATGAAATTATTGTAAAAAGTAAACATAATAATATTTTTCATTGAATAGTGGGTAAGCAGATGCGTTAATGGTTTTGCTTTATTTTCATTTATTCTTTAACTTCCGATGCAGTTGCTAATGCAAATTTGTAAAAGGATCAATGAACTTTTGCACCACGTGCTTGCCTTTTGTTTATACCAACCATCCAACAATAATTATGCCAGTTTTTTTCGCCAAATTGAATCTTCATTTTATTGATAATGGCAGTAGTTTCAAAATTGTTTGGTAGATTATTTAGTTGAAGTGATCTTTTCTAACTGCATAAACTATGGCCTTTTTGCTGCGATAACTCAAGTGAATTGTTTTTGGGGATAGCAACATTATCTGGCATTTTATTCAACCAACAGGTTATTGAGTGTCTAGTCTACTATTCTAGTTCTAACATCTTTACTTTTAGATGTTAGATTTCAACTTTCAACTACTTGAATTCTTCTCGTTTCAGCATTGTATGGGTGAATCATCTTAAGCAATTGATGATAATTTTGTTTCTGTCGGCTATTTCAGCTTATTAATAAGATAATATAAGACAAGATTATTTCATAAATCCATATATTAATAATTTATAAATTATAAAAATTCAATATGCACCTCAAATGTCATTTCCAACCCGTGGCTTGTCCAAAACCTGATTATGTGGTAAACTGACTTTAATCTATAATTTAAAATACAATTTAATATAAATTATATTCATTTGAAATATATAACAATTATAAATTTGTTAGAATTCATTTGCATAATTCACAGTTTTAATTCAAAGATTGTCCCTTCTTGTATTATAATTATTTTATTATATTGAAAACTACTCGCGTGAATTCTTAATAACAGACAGCATCGTTTATTTACCATGATTAAAAAATAAAACAATATAAAAATAAAATGACAAATCAAAGTGATCAAATGAAATGAAAATATTATTTTCCTCTACGAAGAGAACCAAATGATTGTGACGTTACAAAGAAATAACAGACATCTAAACTATTATTCAATTATCAGTGCTTAAGGTTTTTTATTTTTAATGTTTTTTCTGAAGCGGTGATGTGCGTTTTTTATTGTTTTTTTTACTTTAAGCGAATATACTTGCATACAGAAACACACCTACACCTATTTCCGCAATGCAAATTTTTTGGTAACAAACTGAAATGCAGTTTTCTTAAGACCATTTTGATTATTGCAGGTACGAAATTTGATCAAAATCCTTAGAGTCGTTTTTGATAAAACTTTAAAGAAAAACAGAAATATTTGTATATTTCTATAAAAACGAAATATTTGAATATGGTTCTAGAAGAGTGTTGGACTGTCACGCCAGAGGTCTGGGTTCAATTCCCAGCATCTGCCACCTAAACATTAAAAATGTTTTTTCAGGTCTATTGCCTCTTGCGAGGAAGTGACAAATCCTCCAAGAGTATCTCCTGTTAAAGAAAAGTGCCACTCTAGCCGTTCGGACTCGGCAATAAACTGTAGGTCCCCTCTATTCCTGCAAACACGCACTGAGGAATGGTTGAGAGTTGTAATTTACTAGGCCCTATAGTTATTAATGAGCTCTTGTGCCACAAAAGGTATTTACATATTTATTTTATTTAAGAAGCCCTAAATAAATTATTCGAATTTAACCTCTAGGGAATTACATAAAAATGCAATATACCAAATTTGAAGCAAATCGGTCCGCCCAAATAACATGGACACCAGGGACTCATAGACCGACGCACGGGGGCGACGGTGAAAACTACTTCTTCGGACTTCTTCACTATCATAGTGTGTAGTGTCAATTACAACCTCGAAATTGTTTTTACACGAAACCAATACTTGCCCTATAGAGCAAGAAAAAATATGAACTGCTTGAATTTAACGAAAACATTGAATGATTGAATTGATTTAAAACAGCTTTTAGTCCAAATGCTGCATTATTTCACTGTGTAAATTTCTTATTTAAGAGAGAACAACTTTGAAGAGAACTCGTCACGCTGACGTCTCGTTTTCTCGTCGCATTGTGCAACAGTTAATGGGCACCTAAATTTGCCCTAACTTTTCCAATTTTGCAGAACTTTTGCTAAAACTCATCAGTAACTCTACAACTTTTGATTTTAAGCTGAAAAACATTGTCAGAACTCTTTTTCTCAAAAAAGTCCTTGCAAAAAAGCTTTTTTTTCGAATTTTAACACTTCATTCGCCAGAACTATTCAAAAAAAAGTATAAGGAACCCTAGAACTCTTTGTTTGCTACCGGGAACTCTTTTTTTTCTATTCCATTTTAAACAATTCTTTTGCTAACTTCACAGGACACAGTTATTGGTCGGTGAAAAAATTTTTTAAAACATTTTTTTAATTTTTATTCACATTTTTCGTCAGCCACATTTTTTATATGAATTTTTTTTAAGGTAGTGGAGATATTTAGCACCCACCTCATGTGAATTATTTTCAAACAAAATTAATACCATTTGAAAGTTTACCAAATCCGCATAACTGCCTGAACAGAATATAATGCTGGAACCGGAGCCGCAGACGGAACTGGAAGAGCTATCAAAAAGTGTCGTACGTTATTTTTTTACGTGTCCACAATGAAGCTGTACGTACAGCTTTGAAAGTATTTTAAAGAAAAACAACACAATATTCTTATGTACAAGCTCAGAATTCACATTTTTTGTTTCCAATACTTTTCCTTTTAATAAATAATTTTTTTTTCGCGATACAAATAACCACAATATTTTTTCTGGCCCAAAAAGTTGTTTTTTTTTTTCTTCATACAATTTGAAACGTCACAAGTGCCGTACGTGAAAAGTTAAAATTGGTGACTTTTTCCGTCTGCGGCTGCAGCTCCGTATGCGGCTACGCTACGTTCCGTTGTGTTCGCAACATTGAATTTGTGTGTATTCAATATTTTGACAGCTACTCCAGCTGCGGCTCCGTCTCCGCCTCCATTCTGTTCAGGGAGTAAAAGGTCAACTAGTTTCAGTAATTGGTCACCCGTTGATAGATGAATGTCTTCTGTATTTTTTTAATTCAAAAAAAAAATTTTAAATTTATGGCTTAAGCAATTACTGAAAATAATTGATCTTTTTTGACCAATTGCTGAGCTTTAAAAAAGCAAACTTTTTTACTCACAGATATTATGAGGTGTTATAGATCTTAGAGCCTGTAACATGACATTGTGATTCCAAAAAGTAACTTCTCTGTAAAACTGACAATAGTCTTTTAGAGGTAAATGCAAACGGAAAGGCATTTTGATGAAATTTTCAAAACAAAAGAATCCATTTTAAATAAAAAAAAATCAAAGCCTTTAAAAAAGTAGAAATAATATTGCATTACGAAGCATATAACAAAGGTTCTAATGATCGGATCTTAAAGATAAACATGTTGAAATTTAGATAAAATCTTAGACTTAAATTGGTATTAATGCCGATGTCAAGAGAAATTAATACATATTTAACCAAAAATGCCAATGAAATTAAAATATTAAAAAATTAGAATATTCTTATTTAATTTCTTAAATATTATTTTTTATTTAAAATTTAACCCTTGAATTAGCTTGATTTATACACATTTTGGAGTTCTTCGTAATCGGATTAAAAATAAATATCCATCTTTGAATTAGATCCCCAGTTCTAACATTATTATTAACCGTTATTTTCGCCAGTTGTTATTATATTGGTCGGGTTTTTTCCAGAGCTAAACTAAAACTCAATAAATTGAAAATCAATTCAACTGCGGCAATGTACCCTATCAGTCTTATCTCATAAATTCTTTTCAGTTAAATAACACACTTTATTCGCCAATTTTCTCATATAACTATAGGAAATATACGACTACGACTTCAATAAAATTCGTTTATTGGATTCGTCTATAAAACCCTCATGGACTTACAAATTCAAAGTTTAATTTATTGTGACTTATCCTTTATTTTCCATAAAACAGTTGGTGTCCATTTGTCCAATGTGACCAAATAAATTGGCTTAAAAATTCATTTATACATGTATGAACCAATTTCTTCCCTTTTCACCAGGCAAACAAATGGTTGACTATATCGCCGACTATTTGGAGAACATTCGTGATCGGCGAGTCTATCCGGATGTAAAACCAGGCTATATGAGAAATCTTCTTCCGGAATCAGCTCCTATTGATGGTGAGAATTGGGATGCCATCTTCAATGACGTAGAACGAGTAATCATGCCTGGAGTTACACACTGGCAAAGTCCACACATGCATGCATACTTTCCAGCGCTTAATTCCTTTCCATCTCTATTGGGTGATATGTTGGCTGATGCCATCAATTGTTTGGGTTTTACATGGGCCAGTTCTCCCGCTTGCACAGAGCTCGAGATAATCGTTATGAATTGGTTGGGTAAGATGATTGGACTTCCTGATGACTTCTTGCATCTAAACAACAACAGCAAAGGCGGAGGTGTCATCCAGACGACAGCTAGTGAATCAACTTTGGTTTGCCTGTTAGCCGGACGGACTAGAGCTATTCAAAGCTTTCACGAACGTAGTCCCGGATCTCAGGATGCCGAAATTAATGCCCGACTTGTTGCTTATTGCTCGGACCAATCCCATTCCAGTGTGGAGAAGGCAGCTCTAATTGGTAATTCCGCCTTGTTCATTATTATAAAAAAAAAATGACTCCCTTATTTTTATTCAAATCCGATAATAGGATTAGTGCGGATGAGGTACATCGAGTCCGATGAAAATCTCTCGATGCGGGGTGAACCTCTGCGCGAAGCAATTGAAGATGACATCAAACAAGGGTTGATTCCGTTTTGGGTGAGTTTAAATAGAAAAAAAAAAAAAAACATCAACAAATTAATTTTGAAAAATAGTTCTGAAGATTATGGTTTGGTTGGCACTCTTGGAGTGACATTAAGAAGATTGGTTACTGATAGTCCCATTGGGATCTATTAGTTGTGGTAGCAGTTGGAACTTTAAAAAGCAATCCACTTGTTGGTGCTAATTATATGTATTGGTGATAGTTTATACTTTGTTTTTGTTTTTGTACCAACAGGTCTGTGCTACATTGGGAACAACAGGGACATGCGCCTTTGACAATCTGGATGAGGTATAAGATGACTTTTGAATGAAGAAAACTGGAAATGAATTTTGTTTGTTTTTCTTTAAATAGGTTGGATCTGTTTGCCGTGATTACAACTTGTGGCTTCATCTTGATGCTGCTTATGCAGGGAGTGCATTCATATGCCCGGAATATCGTTCATGGTTAAAAGGAGTTGAGAGAGCTGATTCAATTGCATTCAATCCATCCAAGTGGCTGATGGTGCATTTTGATTGTACTGCCTTGTGGTAAGTATAGAAATTACTATTCACCACCTTTTAGTTGTCAAGGGGAATCAAAACAATAAGATGTATATTTTTATTGCAATTTAACACTTAAGTTAAAAAAGTTTAAATTGTTCGTGAAAACAAGTGGATTACCTATAAGTAGGTAAGGTAAGGCCATCAAAATTTTTTTGAAAATTTTGCAAAAAAAAAAAAAACAAAGAAAATATTGGACGGAAAAACTTAAATTGTAACAACTAAGTAATTCAGGACCCATGTTTTGTAACACTCACATCGAAAAAATCAGTCGAGAAACGCCGAAAAATGGAACCAAACTCATGTATTTTGTTTCAGTTTCCATCGTTTTTCGACCGACTTTATGCATGCGAGAAGTTACAGAACATGGGTCCAGGACTGACGAACGGCAAATTATTATGAATTAAACTAGTAAGCTTTCTAATTTGCTGATTTATTTCAGTATAGAATCTTCGTACATAAACCATTCGAAATAAGAAGTTTAAACCCCTTTTCCGGGGGGTGCTTCGCTAACATAAAACCATCAATTTGACAATTTTGCAACAAAAAAAAAAAACACAAAAAACAGCGAGCAACAAATTCAAAGTTGTCACAACTAACGACAAATTATCCACCGTGTCGGTCGGTCGAATGTTGCTGGGTCGATTTTATTTAAACTTGGTATCTAGCGCTTTTGGGACATTCCACCGACACGCTTTTTTTTTTTTTTTTTTTTCATTTTTTAGGACTTAAAATAATGGTACCTGACATATAATTTTTTAAGCATTTTAAGAAAATCTTATTTTTCTCAAAAATGTCTCCACACATTTTTATAAAAAACAAACTGGAATAAATATTATTTGATATAGGCTATGAGTCATTTAGGCATCTTGTTTTTGATGTTTGACTTAGAATTGATAATTAGCATTGAATTTTGAAAACAAAACAAGTGCTCAACAATGAAAAATATTTTAAAAAAATAGTTTTTATAAAAAGCGATACTTTTTTCAATATTTTGAGTTTGGAAATAAATTTTTCAAAGACTATAACTTGAAAAAAATTTATTTAAAAAGAAAATGGAAGAATGGATTCCTGGCTTTGACAAAAGGTGTAGGATATTATTCCAAATATTTTCGTTGGATTTTTATGAGTTTTATTGAAAAATTGCCCTTCCCAATTTAACGGGGAGATATAGACTACCCCCTCCGAAGGATTTTTTTTCTTCTTCTGACCCAACATATACGCTCTAGTATTTGTATGCATCTTGTACCAAGAACAATTTTTTTTATTATAACTGAAAATTATACTACTTGTTGTTATAAATTTATTTTTGCTAAATTTTGAATATCTGTATTTTCAAAACTGGGCTCAAATTGAAGTAAATTCAATTACTTTGAAATCGTAGAGCGAAGTTATAGTCGAACAACTAATCATTTGGGGTTAAAATTGCCAATTACTGAAAAAAGCTCGAAAATTTCGCGGTTTTTTTGATATTTGACCATGATGCGTTTGGCGCTCGAGTTCGAAAATTTGGGTTTTTCATGAGGCCAGAACTATGGGAGCTAATTCAAAACCGCCCTCCTATGAGACGCAGACGACAAGGTTACTGGACTACTATACCTTTTAGTGAAAATAAAATTTTAAATGGTACTAAATGGTATTTTCGTTTTTCTCGAAAACGAACGAGCCGATTTTTATAATTAAAATAGTATTGTATAGCAAAATTGTTCAAATTTTTTAACATTGAAAATGTTTATAGGATCGTTTTGACAGAGTTGTGGTGTTACCAAAATGATTAAATGAAATAAATTCAATAAATCAGAAATGAACTCCAGCGTATAGGGCATCACAACGAAATTTTTGGTTGGTGTTACTAAAGAAATGACCGAAATGATTGAAATGAACACATGAATTTAGAATATGAAAAATGAACTCCAGCGTATAGGGGGACAACTATCAAATTTTTGGTTGGTGTTACTAAAACATTACTAGAATGATAAAAATAAACAAACGAGCACAATCGATGAATTACAGCAGGCGTAGGCAATAGGTATACGGGGAAAAAACGAAGAAAGAAAAGTATTGTTCGTCGTCAACAGGCAAGCTTCAGTGGAGAATGGTCATGAAGAATATTCAAAAAGAGAAAAAAAACATCAACAAGTAAAAGTATTCAGAAGAAGACAAATGAACAGACAAGGCAACCAACAAAAGTGTATAATAGGTGTATGTATGTTGTATACTTATGTGTATATGCATCTACATATAGTTATGGAGGTAGGTAGGTTGTGATTTTGTGAAAATGAAAATGATAGGTATTTATTTTTATTCCATAGAGAATACAATGCGGTCTTATAAGAAAGGCCAGAGTTGCAGTTGATTTTACAAGCAGGAGTAGAGCTTGCTTAAAATCGATGTACATACCTATGTAATATGTAGGACAACCAAATTATGCCAGAGCATATTTTTTTCTAGCAACACTATTAAGACGAGACTAGATTAGCAATCCGTTTTATAAGAAATACCTACTGTCTTTTAAGCGCCATGTTTCGTCGAAAATGCATATTTTTTGTGTATTTACGTTTAACGTGCATATTTTGCCGTATTTTTGTATATCTTTCATTAAAATCATTATTTGTTCGGTGTCTTCTAATGTTTATTCAATAAATAATAAAGGTCTATAGGGTAGGAATTACCAAAAAATTAAAACCTAACTTCAGGTTATATCGAAGTTAGGTTTTCTTTTTAGAAAATTTACCTTTTTTTTAGGTTTGTTAAATCGACTCGAACGATATTATTCAATTTTGTAATCTAGTGCTTCTAAATATTTTAAGGCAGTGTGTGAATTGAATTAAAATTTCAAATCAATTTCATCCGAAATTAAATTTTAAAGTTTCTACAGATTCACCTCACTTGTGTAAAATATTAAATTAATCTTCGGATAAAATTTAACGCATTTTAACCCAATTCCCATTACAAGGCTTAAACAACAGGTATAATTAGCTTTTGAAAATTTAGAAAATATTAACCCAAAATTAAAAAAATCATGTGTTCCCAGTAATTCTCACTTTTTAACAATTCTTTCGTTAAAAGTTGAAAGGTACCAATATGTTTGTTAGCCACGAGAGCAAGCTTGTGAGACTCACTCGTGTAAATTTTATTTTTTTTTATTTTTGGTATAATTAATGTCTTAAATAAGCCATGAATTTAAACGTTTCACCATTATAAAAAAAAAATGCATGTACCTATTTTAAATACGATTTAATGGCTTTTAGCCCAAGCAACGTTATGTTCAACAATCTCACTTGTACACTACTTACATAATTTTTTTTTCGTTTTTAGATTTATTTAACGTCTATAAAGCTAGCATATACACATTAGCATAATCAATTAAACCATAACTAGAATTTTGTGCTCTTTTTGTGCTATTTATGTGTGGAAGTCTCGATTTTTGTGCTAGCATAGTTTTTGTTTTATGTAAATCGATGCTACCTTAATATTAAGCTAGCAAAACTTCTAAACTGCTCAACATAATCAATTGAAATAAAAACTAAAATTATATAAAAAAAAATAGCACAAAAAGAGCACAAAATTCTAGTTATGGTTTCAATTGATTATGCTAATGTGTACATATACTTATGCTAGCTTTATTGACGTTTAGATTTATGTCATTCTTTTTAGTGCAGTTTTTAAAAATACATTACATAGGTATACATTCCTACATAGAATATATTTTAACAAGCAATATTGAGCATATTTTTAAAGCATATAATCATATAATTATTACTTCTTAAGGGCATATACTAATTGATTTTTAAGGGCAAATTATAAGCGCTTAAAACTGTTTTGAGGGCATATTTTTGTTTATCCTAATAGTTTTATGAGTTTTGATATCAGATTTAAAAAAAAGAAACGATTTTTTTGGTTGAATAGAAAAGTATGATGGGGTTAGTTAAAGAAAATTAACAAGATTTATTTTTTGCCAAATGGAAAGTGACATTAAATACTAGAAAGTTCAGCACCTATAATGGTGTCTGAAACAGCTTATTACGTTTTAATTCATTTGTAAAGATTGTAAAGATTATTCATATGTTTTGTTTATCTAGCAAAATAAAGTCATTTTCAATGTCCCCATGGTTACTCAATGAGTGAAATCTGTAAATTTTTTTTTTTGATTTTTATAAAAAGTTTAAAATTTTTTTTTTGAAAATTAATATTTCGAAAACGACTTGGTTGATTTTTACGAAACTGAGCGCTTAGCGGTTTTTTAACATTATCTAGAATATTTTGAAAAAAAAAAATTTCTTACAGTTAAAATTAACGGTACCTTCCATATAAATGCTAAAAAACCGTTGCAGAAAATCTAAATTTTCTCGCAAACGATTAAAATTGCTATGAATATTAACATTAGTATGGTCTATAATTAATCAAAAACCAAATTTACAGTTAGCCATTATTCACAGTATGTACCTACCTCTCATTATTCATTTTGGACTATCTCATTATCTGTAAAACCGATTTAAATTAAATTTTATACAAATTTTTTACTAAAGCCTAGTACGCAGATCGGGAAAAGACAAATTTTATCTCTCCAATTCTAATCTCCACAAAAACGTTGGAAAAATCGCAAAAATCCCACAAAATAATGCTTGGAACATAATTTTTCCTGGCAAAATTTAGTGGAGACTTCACCCTACAGCGATTGCAAACGTCGCAATTTTGCGCGGGAACTGCGTACTGCCTGGAACAAAACTGAAGACAAAATTTGTCCTGGGAAAAATTTTTTATATGAAAAGAAAAAATTTTCCCGATCTGCGTACTAGGCTTTAGAAGTTAAAATTATACTGCATATCAAAATGTCAAAAAAACAAATTTTGGATTTTTAAAAAAATTTTCCAATTTTTTTTTTTGAAAATTCGATATTTCAAAAACGGGTAGATGATTCGAAATGAAATTTTCAATTGAACATTAATAAATACCATTTTTTTTTCTAAGAAATGTTTACAAAATTTTGTATAAAAAATTAATTTAAAAAAAAACAAAGATTTCTTCACAAAATTCATTTTGAATTATGTTGATTTTCAATAATTTTTCAATTTATTTCCATATATTCTTCAAATTATTAGATATGTATAAATGGATAAAAACGTACATATATAATTTATTATGTGTACAAACTTATAATACACTCAAACTTTAAAATTCAAAAAAACTTCTACTACAGAGCAAGTTCGTGCGATCTAGTTGTGCATTTTTTTTTATATATATTTGTTTTTACTTTTGTTTTTGTTATTTATTGTTAATTTTTTTATTCTTTATATTCTTTATATTTTTTATATTTTTTAAATTATATATAAAATATTAAAAAGAGGTATTAATTAGTTTTTATTTTACCTTTTTTTTGTCTTTTATTATTTTTTTTTTTAATTAAAGGGTTAAAGACAGCACAGCAGTTCATCGAACATTTAATGTTGAACCACTTTATCTACAACACGAGAACTCAGGCTTAGCTATTGATTACATGCATTGGCAAATACCATTGAGCAAACGCTTTCGATCTCTCAAGCTTTGGTTTGTCCTGAGGTCATTTGGAATTAAAGGCCTACAAAAACACATCCGAGAAGGTGTACGACTGGCTCAAAAGTTCGAAGCTCTTGTTGGTGCCGATCATCGTTTTGAAATTCCTGCAAAGAGGCATTTAGGCAAGAGAAGCGTTCATTTAACTTTTTTTTTTTTAATTTCTCTTTAAATCAATTTTTTTTTTTTTTTTTATAATTTTAAAGGAATGGTCGTATTTCGTATCAAAGGAGACAATGAAATCACCGAAAGACTTCTCAAACGTCTTAATCATCGAGGCAACTTACATTGTGTCCCAGCATCAATCAAAGGAAAATATGTCATACGTTTCACTGTCACCTCAAGTCGCACCACTTTGGATGACATTTTAAATGATTGGTCTGAAATTCGTTTAGTAGCTGGATTTGTTTTGGATGAAATGAAAATTGATATTGCTGCAGCAACAGATAGAGCTAAGGTTTCTCTCAAAGGTAATAATGGAACTCTCAATGTGTACGAGTATGTGTGTTCCAGGGCCGTATTTACATATAGATTATTTAGGCTGCAGCCATTTAAGTATGCAGGATTTTTTTTCTGGGGCAATGCGCGTTAATTTTTTGATAAACTGTTTTAAGTTTCCACTTTATTCATTAAGTTTGTATAATTAATTAATTATAATTTTTGTTATAATTTTGTTTAGCAGATACAAAAAAAAATAAAAAAGCTATTTTATTGTTTTATTTTTATTTTTAACTAAATTTGGAAAATATATATTTTTTTTAATGTGAGTTAGTTTAAATATTAAGAAAGAATACAAATCTACAAGTAGCTGGTAACGAAATGAACTTAATTAATTTTAAAAGTACATTAGGATAATCGTTAAATAAAATGTTCTATTGGACAATAACAACTTACAAGCTGATTAATGTTGCACAGGTCATAACAAATTTGTCAAAATCTGACAGTGACAAATTTTTCAAAACTAAAATGACAAAATGGTCAAAATCTGACATTGACAAATTTGCCATAATCTAACAATGACAAACTTGTCACAGCAATTTTATCATAAATTAAAAAAAAAAACTGAAACAAAAATTTGTGCTACAAGTGCGAAAAATTTGTTAAATGTTTAGTTTTGTTGGCTTCTTATAGTGTCAAAATGTTTTTTTTTTTTGTAAATTGCTTAAAAAGTAAAAACTATCAGCTTTTTTGGAAGAAATTGTAAGAGCAGCCGATTTTGAGCAGAATTTTACAAGTATAAAATATTCTTCAACAAATTTGAGTACTGTCCAAAATTTAAGGTAGGAACTAATTAGGAAATATTTTTTCCGAAATTTTGGTTTTTTGTCTGATTTTTCTAAAAGCCCTGGCTGATGGTACAGACAAATTTTACTTAAAGCTTCTTTGAATAAAACATTATATGTATGTAGGCTTCAAAGCGAATGGAAAAAATTCTAGTACATACTTATTTATTTTAATACAAAAAACAACAATTTTATACTATCGAACGAATTTTTTTTAAATGAATGTTTTTTTAATGAAAAAATTATTGCTTTTTCGTGTAAAGAGGTACATGATCTGCAAAGAATTTTTGGTAAACCATTTTTCGATAACATTCACCGTTTAGGAGTAATATGCGAAAATCAATATCGTGTACGAAGAAAAGAGAAAGAAAACCGAATGTATAGCAACAGACTTGTGTGAGCTATTAAAAATGCTAGTCAGCTGAGTGCGATTGATAAATGATAAAACTTGTACTGGAAAAGAGCTTATCAAGTGGCTTCAGTAATGCGATGTGTAGGACATCGGCTTCTGAACAGCTTTGTACACGGTTGAACTCCCAGTGAAGGCATAAATATTTTTCAATTAAAATGAGCTAGAACCAGACTAAGCACCACTAATAAGGAGTCTGATGATTGAGATGGCACTCTTGAAATAGCCATAACTCCAGCCTAACTTGGTGGTAGCACACATAAGTTGCCGTTGCTCATTCAAAAAATCTTCAATGAAAATTAATTTCTTTTAGACGATCGCTGGTAGGAAAGTGTATAGCTCAAGTTCTTTTGTAGAAAAACCAATTTTTTTTTTAATCAAACAGTGTAATTATGCAAACTAAGAACCAATAACTTGAAACTATGGAAAAACAGACTATATTTTTTGTGATGCACTGAATCCAAATAATATTTCTGCATCACGTATTTTCGAGATATTCTTATCAAAAGAAAACAATTTTGTTTGTACTTTTAAATCGCATATCTCAAAGTAAACAAAAATATGATTATCAAATCTAATGGAGAGTGAATAAATAGAAACGCCTCATTAAAACCTCTATTAGGGCTAAAAATCCTCTAAAAGGAGTATTTTGTCCTTTTTTTAAGCTTAAAAGATATAAAATTAAATGAAAAATGTTACAGAGAGGTTAAAAGTTCTTAATGCGGTTTAATAAATTTCCTATTTTTAAGCAAATTTAATTTTAATAAAGATTGAATTAGATTTTTTAGACTTTATAACCAGTTTTTTTTTTTTTAACGAAACAAAATATTAAAAATATTTTTTTAGTAATTTAAGCTTTTAACACTTTCATTTACAAATTATTGTAGTTTTTTTTTTTTTAACTTAAAATCGAAAATTTGATTTTTGCTTCAGTTGATGTTAATCACATTTTTTCGTTTTTCTTCGCATTAAAATTAGTTAATTCTGCTTTAAATCAGTTCACTGTGTAAGTAATTAACAATAGAATTTCAATAGATTCCGATTTTTTAAAAATTAGTTTTCAAAAAAAAAAAAAAAAATATATAACCCGTTACTTCCTGCAGATTTAGTCTAGGAATATGTATTCAATTTCTCAGTACGGCCCTGGCCGCTTGTATAGCTTTAGCTAGTATTCATCACACTAAAAATCCATTAAATGTGTATATAAATGTCATTTAATGTTTACAAAATAAAAAAAAAACAGACACTAAGGAAAAGAACGAAGCTTTTGGATCAAGTCTACTGCTAGCGAATTCCCCAATGTCTCCGAAGATTGTCAATGGATCATTTGCTGCTCTCTTTGATGCTGATGATTTTTTGGCCAAAACTTATGCTGGCATAAGAATTGCGGTGAGTTATACAATAATTTTTGTTTTTTGTTGTATTTCTCCTACCGAATTGTACTATTTTGGGGGCTTGACCCGGACAAAAACCAAGAAGTCTTTGCATGTACCTAATTCGAAATAGAAATTTTTCAAATTGCCTGCTTAAATTGTTGGCTTTTAAAATTTTCCTTTTTGGGATTCAAATAAAGCAACTTACATAAAATTTGAAACACATCCATTATTGTTCATTTCAGCACCAAGAATCTCCTTCTATGAGACGTAGAGTACGTGGTATTCTTATGTCTGGTAAGTTTCATTTTCCTTTTCATTTTATTGTGGCAGCTGGTGTAGATTCCTTCAATAATTATGCTTTAGGAAAACAATTCTCCTTGGACTCCCATATGGATATAGTCGTTCAAACATGCTTGGATTCATCCACCACATCGTCAACCATTACAACTTCCAGCAAAACTCCGAACCCAATACACGAGGACAACGAAGATGGTTGGGAAGGTACGAAGGGCAGGTAGTGTAACTCATCTCATTCATCAATCAATTAAATTGGATGCACTGTGTTATTGTTGTATTTTTTTTTTTTTTATAAATCTTTACTAATTCTTGTTAATATTTTTGTTTAAATAGTTTTGCCGTTAAAAAACCGTTGCTTAGTAGATGATAGAAAAGAAAATTTAAAAATTCGATGTTATTCCATGTTGTGTATTTGTTCTGAATTTAAACTTAAAAATAATCAAAACTTATGGAATTTTGTCCGTTTGATAGCTTATGAGTCGTTGGGTACCCCACCCAGAACTCCCCCACCAATGATTTCACCCCTTATCATGACACCCAGCAACAGTTACAACCGTATCTACTCGACGACGACGTCCCAAATGACTACAACCACACTAACGACAGAAACATCGCACCTGCCGGTTGGGCAGTGCGATGTGGTTCGAACACTGACTAAGAAACCACCCAATACACTAACCCTTCCCACAAGAAACAGCTACATTATCGATAATACAGTTTTTATGCATAATTTGGAGACTTCGATGTCGTTTACTCGTTGTTATAACATCTCCCCTGATTCGGCTGGTCATCATTGTGCTATGATCATGTCGTCGTCAACTCCATCGCCCCTCATCACCCCCAGCCATAATCGCATGTTCTTTCAAAAGACTTCCAAGTCAAGCAGCAGTAGCAGTGGCAGTTTGTGTAGTCCCCCTGGAGTTGGTCGTAATGGCGGATCGAAACGGAAGAGTGTTTATCTTTATAGTTCGAATGGCAGGCAAAATTCGGTAAGGACACAATTCAAGCAGCAAGAAGAGATCGTCTATCATGGGAAACGATATTTGGATCCTGTGATAGAAGCAAACCCTGACGATTGTGCCTTTGTGAACGATGGCTTTCATGGTATTTCGGTCGCCACTCAGCACCAATTTCGTTCGAATTACTTTGGCTGTACCATGCTTCCAGGTATAGCCGAAGCCGAGAGTCCCGGCACAGTCGATTGGGAAGCGGTAAGATCGAACTTTCGAGGCGATCGAGCAAGAATCCGTCGGGGGAGTAGTTTTCCTAAATTTCGTCTACGAATCAACGATGAACATGGGAATCGTATAAGAAGTTCATTTGAATCGTCACCAACACCATCAGATGGCGGTACACCATTGACACCGGAAAAGGTTGTTGAGTCCACAACCAAGTGGTTCTCGATAGACAGAGGCAGCGAAGATCAATCAGAAGATACAATTGTGTCTAAGGACGGCTGGTCAATTGAATCTCCTGATGATGATAAGGAAGAAAAGGGCGACAAAGTTTGTCGGAAGTGTGGGCATACTTCGTCAACGTCAAATGAACAAGAAAACGAATCCTCTATTTCTTGATATTTACTTATTTAAGATTTGTTGTACTAGATTAAGGAATAAAAAAAAAACAACTTTTTAATCCACTTTAAAAGCAGAGTCCTTTTTGGATGGACTCCTTTTTGACTGGATTATTATTTAACTTATAAGTGCCAGTTGTACAATCGTGGTTTAAATTTTGATCCGTGGTTCAGGAATTTTAACTCGCCGATTTCGGCGGGTTAACTGAGGTTCAACGATGGTTCAAGGTTCTAATATGCACTAAAAGCCAATAACATGCCTGAACCATCGTTGAACCACAGTTAATCCGCCGAAATTGGTGAGTTAAAATTCCTGAACCACGGATCAAATATTTGTACAACTGGCCCTAAGTTTGTCAAATTTGAACCAAAAAATATTTTTATAAATGTTGAGTGATGTTAAATTGTTTTAGTTTGTAAGGGAAGTGGAGGAAAATGTAGGTAAATGTATACTACAAAACTGCTGTGCTAGCAATAACTGATGAACAAAGATTATTCAAAAATTTGTTAAAATGTTAGATCTAAATTAATGAATAAGTACGTACCTAATGTATAAATTTTCCAAAGGCATAATTTGATTGATAAACTGTAGCTATTTTAATTTAAAAAAAATATACCATACTTGTATTATTATAAAAATCTTGTTTATTCATTAAATTCAATACAATGCTAAATCTCAGTCATTAAGTGGTGAGCTAAACCAGATTTAGCGAACTCTTGGCATATTTTTATTAAAATTTAACTTAAAAAGCAGCATTTCAGTAAATAATCCATGCGGATCGCCATAACATTATCTATCAGTAAATCCAGAGATAATTCAACCCAAATCAAAGCTATGTAATTGCTCTCGAATCATGAATCTTATGACACACCTCGAAAGCTGAGTATTTTAGCCGATATGCAGCTTCGAGGATAGCTAAAACTCCATTTTCGAACTTTTTGAGCAAAAACTCAAATGTTTGAAATACTTTATTTCGTGATCTATTTAACCTACAGAGTTAAATGGGCGGTTAGGCTTAAATTAAAGGTAATTTCGCCTGTTTTAAAAACCTAAATGGTTATTTTTTTTTTTTAAGGATATATATGTATTTTAAAAGTTATACGCCAAAAACTTAAAAAAGGCCGGAAATTCGAGGTTTTTCGAGCACCACGCAGTTAGCTAACACAGGTCTTTCGATGCTACAAAATTGCGATTAGACTACTGGTATATATTCTAACAGCTTTTCAAAATATCTGAGTTGGGATATTTTTTGCGACGTACGATGTCTTTATTGACTTTCCTAGATTCAAAGCTTTAAAAATAGAGGTACATAGATAGGTAACTGATATAATTTTTGATATAAGTGACCTTGTAATTCTGAAATTAATGATAAGCTTAATGGGCCTCAGGTCAAATGATATAAATATACAACCCTTAGACATTGTTTATTTTGCAAACAGCGATTTTTATACAAAGATAATGTTCTCGTTTACGGCTTAATCAATTTTGATTTTAACACAGAAGGTCTTTTTAATTCGAAATTTTTTTTTATATATATATTAATACCTATTCTATAACATAACAACGGATCGGAAAATTGGAAAATTTTACCGAAAATTAGAAAATTCGAACGAAGAAGTACGAAAATCGTGAAAACGCCTTGAGATTTTAAAATTTCTGAAATGAAATAATGTTTTTACGCGCATATCTCGGTTAAACATCATTTGATTTTCATTGAGATTTTTTTTTTTGTTAAATTTGTATTGAACCAGATTAATACACAACGGAGCCGAAAATTGAAAAAAAAAATCGAACGAAAATTAGAAAATTCGACCAACAAAATCAGAAAATCGTAAAAACATCTTAAAATTTCAAACTTTATGAATAAGCTTTATGTAAATGAAAATCATCCAAATTGGATGGAGATTATTTTGTTGGATTTGTATTGAACCAGATAAACACACTAAGGAGATAAAAATTGGAAAATTAGACCGGAAAAGTCGGACAGTCATGCTAACAATTAGAGATTGCATGACTTTCGAAAGAAATAATTTAATCAATTATAGGTAGAACAAAGTTCGCCGGGTCAGCTAGTAATTTTTATAAATACTTGGAGAAATTTTTTTGTAAAATTGTATAAAATTTTACAAATCTCTTCGGTACATTGTTTTGTATAAGAATACTTCCACGATTTTATGAAGTACAATATGTATATTTATTGATAAGAAAAGTTATCCAACGAACAAGTTCTCTATCCATGTGCAAGCTTACATGTAAGTATTAAGAAGGGGATAGTGTTTTTTTTATTAATAGGGCTGATAAGCTGGCCATACACAATCAAACCATTTGGCTCGGTGCCAATTAGACTTGTGGATTTAAAACTTGCTGAAATTAATCAAACGATGCAATTTGTTTCGGTTGAGCCATCGTGTGTCGACAGCTTAAGAAAACTGCTCCAAATATTTTTGAATTTTTTTTCCATAAAGCTGAAGGTCGCTGCATATTGAAGATATTGGAAAAATTGAAACACCAAAAAGAAACATTTTTCCAGGCGCGATGTCCGTTACTTTTTTAAAAACGTACCACCTTATATTTTATTCGTGAGTTTTTAGAATTATTTTTTTTATTTTTAGGAGAGGAGATATACCTACCAAAATAACTGTTTTATAAACAAAATAATAATTACCTTGGGTAGAGCACATCTTACTTTAGTGTCGATGTTCCTTTTATTTTTTATTAGGTAAGCTTAAAAAGAAATAAAAAAAAGTTTACACGCTTATAACTTCGCATTAAGGAATGGCAGGTAGAAAAAGTACATGCAAAAATAAGATTTTCTTAACTCTAAATGCGATGCTCTTTAGTTTTTTCTTTATTTCATCTTCTTAAGTCATTTTTTTGTACCTAGCAACAAATTATAACAAAATCAATAATTTACAAAGTAAATAGAGTAAAGGGCTGAAGTGAGCTTCGAGCTCGCTTAAATACCACATGGAAACGTAGTAAATGCTTACGGCCATATTTTTCACTCATTTAATTCAGATTTAAACTTAAATCCAAATGTAAATTAATTAATAAATCCAGCGATTTAATAAATCCAATTGAATTTATTCAGCTTTTTGAAGGAAAGTTTAAGAACTTACATCCAGATTAAAACTTAATTTATATTTATTAAAAGTTTCAATTATTAGATTTTTGTGCTCCAAAAAAAAGTTATTCATTCATAGAAAATAAAAATAAATAAAATAGTTCAAAAGTATGAAAAAGTGGAAAATTAAAAAAAAATATAAAAAATGGATTAAGGCTTAACTACATTCAAGAATTTTTGCAAAAAGTAGGGCAAAAGGTGAAAATGTGATGAGCAAAAATATTCCTCGAGATGCCTGTGTTTGCGAAAAAATTGTTTTTTGACTGTATCAACCTGATATGACATATATCAAACATTATTTTCCCACACAGGCATTTCTAGTGCATGTTTTAGTTTTTCACTTTTATACTTTTTGTACTTTTGTACTTGAATGAAGTTAAGGCTTTAGAGTGAATAATATAGACATGGGTTTAAATTTTCAGATTGAATAAATCCGCTTGGATTTAAATTTATTTAAATCCAATTTCAATCCAATTACCGTTAGTCTATTATGTTTAATTTTAATTTGAAGAACTTTTGCTGATTCTGGGGCTTGAACGAATGGCGAAATGCACTTTTCAGACGCATTGCGCTACCGAAGGTCACCTGATCATGTCCATCACATAATGAAGGAATTATTATTTGACAGTAAATTAAATTGAAACAACTCCAAAAACATTTTATTGTTCATTCCATATTTCTTTTATTTTTCTCCGTACTCATTTCATAAGCCTGAAAAAAATCTTCAAGCTTTTCAAATCTATTTTTAACATTATAAATCTGAAGTCCATAAACCAAAATTTTGTAAAAGAAAAAAAAAAAAAAAAACTACGAATCCGTATGAAAAGATTTAATCTACTGATGTTGCTTCTCGCAATCGAAGGTGTCAAAAGATTTAAAAAAAGAGAAATTCGAAATACGATACGAAGGCACACTGCATTGCATAAGCCCTCCAATCTGCAGCGATCGTGATGGCTTTAGATACTACTTGGCACCAAGAGAGAAATGATCCAGCACATCATGTCTACAACAGTTGCTTTGTCCCTCATCACATCACAGACGCCCACCATTGCTGCTGGCCATTCGGTTCGGTCCATCCATCCGAATCATTAAACATTTCTCTACATCGAATTAATCGCCGTCTTGTCGCGACGCATCGCCGCCACCGCCGCCGTTAGCGTCGCTTTTGTTCATTTGTCCAATGGTCGGTCAGTCCAAATGGCGACCTTGGTTACTTTCATTTTCGAAGAAATACTATCACTAAACGACCTTTCCCTATGTTAACAATAAATTTGTGTCTTTCTTGTCGCTGGCTGTTGTTGTTGTAGTTTTTTCGTTTGTAATTTACGAATTTACGACTTAACGCTACCGAAATACACAAACAACAACAACAACAAAAGTCCAAGATTGTTATTTATCTTAAGATACATTCCTCCAGGCGGATGAATCAGCTGCTCGATTGCCACTCACTTGTGCGGACCCAAATGAAGCAGATCGAATCGAAACGACAACGGCGTTGTGTAGCTGGAGCTCTATAGACTTAGCCAAATGAGGGTAAAACTCTTGGGCTCCGGAGTCCGAGTAATGGTTACTTTTGTTTTTTTCAAATTTATCTGAAGAAATGCTGAAAAGAAATCAGAAATCGAAAACCGAAGCTTGATGGTATTTATTTTGTTTGTGCTTAATTTTTTTGTTTTTATGAGATCAAGAAACCACCTCCACCATCACTTATGGAATGGATGTAGAAGTAGATATATTATTTTTATAGCCAATAGGCTCATTTAAGATGTTGCAGAGTTTTGTGTGTGTACCGTGTTCCGTGGCGCTGACTGTTGCGTAAGAAAGAAAGCGAGTAAAATTTAATGTTGCGCTTCAATGAGTGGAGACTAGTAAAACCAATCAACTAAATTACCGTAATACGGCAACGAACCGCACAAAGATGGCGATGATGCTGCTTTAAGATACAAAGACCAAAATGACGAAGACGATGATGACGTGACGTGACGAACGGCAACGTCGAACAAAAGATTATAAACTTAATTTGAATCTTTATTTGGGAAGCATGTTAAATGGATGATAACTGATGATGATGAGGATCGCGATGGGATCAGTATCAGATCAATATTTGAAAGAAGAAAACCGTGTTAAATATTTCATTGGCCCTTCACTTCGAACAAATCCAACCTAAACTTCCTATATTTTGTTGATCCTATTTACTTCAATATGATGGGGCTTTTAATTAATTTTTGATTAAATTTTTGAAATGATGAAAGAACTTTTTACTCAATAAATTATATTAAATCTGGCAAAATGATGAGATGCAAAAAAATACAAATGAAATTTTAAGCTGAAATAAGTTAGCTTTTATATTAGATTGTAATTACTTAGGTATTTCAATTTTTAAACTGTTGTCAGTTAGGTCAGGTTCTCCCAAAAAATTTTTCCACTAAAAAAATGACAACATACTTAAAAGTGCTTATAAAAATGCTGATTTTCCAAATGCATTTGATAAACAAACCTCACCGCCTTGTGACGTCAGCATTGGCAGAGTGCGTAGTGCACACAGCTTCGAAGACTGAGCAAATCTGATGCGCGGGTTCAAATACCGCATGATGTGTAGAAAGTTTTTCAAAGAAAATTAGATTAAAGCTCAGCACCACTATAAAGGAGACTGATGATGGGGCTTGAACCCCTTGAATAACTATATCTCCAGCCAAACAAAAATAAAACGAATTGAAAATACCAAAAAAATTAATTCGTAAGCAATTGGTGGTAGCGCCTTTAAGTTGTTGTTGTTGTTGTTCACAAAATTCAATGAAATTGACGGAATAAAGAATGGTCAAGTCTAATAAACTGACATTCTAGTATGAATAATACAATAATAATAATAATAATAAAAATGTTTGCAATTGTTCAATTTAAAATTCTGTAAATTTCTTGTCTCACCTTGAACTCTCTGAAGTTGAAGACAAACAATCAGAAAATTACTTTTTTTATGTTTTGAGCAAAACAAAATATTTACGACTGGATTGCACGAACTTGCTCTTGTGTAGATAAAACCTATTCTATAGCCAATTATTAAGGACGGTTTAATAATTTAACGATATCTTTAAGGAACAAAAGTATTAAAAAAGTAAAAAGTACTGGAAAATATTATTCTTGTTTGATTTTGTTTAAAAAAAATATTTTTTATATTTTAAAATGGAATATTATTTGAACTACTCAGAAGAACAATTTCAGTCTTGTTCTTCTGAGTAGTTCAAATAATATTCCATTTTAAAATATAAAAAATCATAACGAATTCGGTCGACCCAATATGAAACATATACGTCAATAACTCGAAAATAAGACAATTGACAAATTTTTTGCCAAAAACCTAAAACCAGTTAACAACCAATTTGGTCATTATGGGTAGGTACGAGACATTCATATGGCAGCTACCTATTCTATGTGATCTAATTCAAAAAATCGAACTTCTCCTCTAGGGAATCCCATAAAAATTCCCTACCAAATTTGAAGCAAATCTGTATACCGACGCGGGCGGTATAAGACGAAAACCACTTTTTCGGACTTCCCCATTATTGATAATATTGATACTGAACACATTGCGAGGGTTATATTTAACCTTGAAGATAGTTGTATTCCAGACCCGTATAATCTTGAAAAACTGTGTAAGTCATTTACTATTGCCTTTATCCATGTGTATTTCCATCTGTTTGGAAAAACTCAAGGGACTAGCCCTTTTAATAAGAAAAGTAGAAAAAAACGGAAGTTTAAAATTACAGACCCATTGCAAAAGTGCCGGCTATTCCAAAACTTTTCGAGGCTATTATTTATGAATCCACATGGATTTACGAAGCGTCGTTCTACTGTCACTTTTCTTATGGAATTTGATGACAATCATTGATGCCTTAAAAAATAAAAAGCAAGTAGATTGTGTGTTCACCGATTTCAGTAAGGCTTCCTTCAAACCCTCGCATTGAATTTGACTATTTAAATTAAAGAAGATGAGCTTTAGCGAACATTTTGTAATGTGGCTTCAATCTTACTTATTTAATAGGCCATACTCGGTACTTTTCAATGATTATGCAAATCAAAAAAAAATTAACGTAAATTCTGAAATACCACAGGGCAGCCACATGGGCCCTATCATTTTTATTTTATTCATCAATGATTTACCATCTGTGTTAAGGCATTCAAAGTGTCTCATTTATATGGACGATGTCACAATCTTTAAAACTTTTTCTAATACTCGTGACTGTGGAGAGTTACAATGCTGGCAGACCTTTATAACCATCCACCTTACCACAATAGACTAACTGTCTGAACAGAATAGAATGCTGGAACTGGAGCCGCAAACGGAATTGGAAGAGCTGTCAAAAAGTGTCGTACGTAATATTTTTTACGTGTCCACAATGCAGCTGTACAGCTTTGAAAGTATTTTGAAGAAAAACAAAACAATAATCTTGTGTACAAGCTCAGAATTCCCATTTTTTGTTTCCAATACTTTTCCTTTTAATAAATAATTTTTTTTTTCGCCACCACCACAATATTTTTTTCCGAACAAAAAAGTTGTTTTTTTTCTTCATACAATTTGAAACGTCACAAGTGCCGTACGTGAAAAGTTAAAATTGGTGACTTCTTCCGTCTGCGGCTGCAGCTCCGTATGCGGCTACGCAACGTTCCATTGTGTTCGTAACATTGAATTTGTGTGTATTCAATATTTTGACAGCTATTCCAGCTCCGGTTCTGGTTCCGTCTCCGTCACCATTCTGTCCAGGCAGTTAGACTTATTAATATTCCTATCCTTGAGAGTAGGCGTTCTTATTTATGTTTTGTTTTCATTGTAAAATCAATTAACTATAACCCAAAAAAGTTACGAAAAGTTACATTTTGATAGTGTCACCGTTTTTTTTTTTTTTTTTTTTTTAACATGTCTAAGTTTAATCTCTGTATAGTGCTTTCATTAATCTAGATCCTCTGTTATCTATGTTATTAACAATAATTGCTCCATTTCAGTTAAAAGCGTTTACTGAATCTCACTCAAAATGAAATGCATATTTACAAAATTTTATTACATCATAAATAACTCTACAAAAATTACAAACAAAAACTAACTAAGCTAGTTAGTAAAAACAACAAAATAATTTATCATTTTCTTGAGTTAGATCGACGTTTATGTTTGCATTAAACATAAAAATTCCACCAAGAGTAGCATGTTAACTCAAGTAGACTATGTATACAAGACATCAATTTAAAGGCAATTTCTTTATCATTTCACAACTCTTACTTTCTTCCTTTAGCACCTATTTACAAGAAGCTCTTAAACATAATGGCTCATTAGTTGTTTTGATTACGTATGCCATGCTCTGCTAGACTCGCATCTCAAAACCCGACAAAGACCATCTTCACTGACCGAAAACTAAACATTTATACGTGAGCCAGCGAAGAGTTTTGAATTTTTAATTTTTTTTTTTTAATTAATTGAATTCCAGAGATTCTCTGGTTTATTGTTCGAAATGAAATTGAAAGAAAAGAAATTCCACAGACTGTTGTCGCCCATTTCGTGGACTAATTGCACAGCCCACACTCAGTTTCATTGTTTGAAGTGCGAATTTTTTTGGATTATATACATAGTGTTACCAAGAGTATTTTAAGAAATTCATTATTTCGATCTTAAATCTTTGTTAAGGAAAGGTGAAAACTTTTTTTGTGTGCATAGCCAGTTTCAAGGAGACGCATACAGTAGGGTTCAACATTTTAGTGTCAATTTTTTTTTTATTTTAACAAAGTATAAGATTTTAAGGGTCATAGTTTAAGAATACCAAAAACGCCTTTAAAGCGCAGGTTTAATAGTAACAATGAGACCAAAGATTTTTAATACATCAGATGAATCAATCAATCATCAAAGAAAAAGCGGAAAAATCAAAATTTAGTCAAAACAACCAATGCAATGCGTGCTCAAAGAGTCAGATCTTACATCTTTTTTGTGGCTTGCGTGACCACTTAGTGCCAGTTGCAAAATTATTTGATCAAAGGGCACGGTAGTACCCAGCCAAGTTCTCGGCACTACTCCCTTTACAGGAGCAAACTCAAGCGCTTTTCGACCCCCATCTAACTTCGTAACCAATAATCTCAGAAACTTCAAAATCGCCATATTTGCTAATCTAGGCAAACACAGGCGCCTCACCAAATTTCAACTCTCTAGCATTAGTGGTTCCTGAGATACAGGACGCCAAAAATCGCGAAAACCGTAACTGACTGACTCACTGATTTACAAATCATCAAAATTATGGAGCACTTCTAGACACCGTAGAATCTTGAAATTTCGCACATCGGTAGGCCTTGTGGTGTATACAAAGGAAAAACTCTAAAATTTGGGATTTTCTATATGGGGGGCGTGGTATCCGCCCACTTTCACAGAATTGCTATCATTTTTTTGGAGCACTTTTGATCCTTGTAGAATGATAAAATTTGGTAGTGCGGTAGCCATTACAATTTGAGCACAGGAAAAAAATTTTAATTTTAAATTTATCATTCAGGGGGCGTGGCATCCACCCACTTTTCAGAAAATAGTTATTAATTACATGCAGCACTTTCCGACACCATAGAATCTCGCAATTTCACACAAAGGTAGGCCTTGTGGTGCATGCAAAGGAAAAAATCGAAACATTTGGATTTTCTATATAAGGGGCGTGGTATCCGCCTACTTTCACAGAATTGCTATCAATTATATGGAGTACTTCTGATTGTTGTAGAATGCTGCAATTGGGAAGGGCAGTAGGGCTTGCAACGTTTACAATTAACAAAATCGAAAAGTTGAGGATATCCATATAGGGGGCGTGGTATCCGCCCACTTTCTCAAATTGTTTTCAGATTTTTGTAGAATAATGAAATTTGGTATAGAGGCAAGGCTTACAATGGTGTGTAAATAATAATTACTGACTAAAATTTGGTAAGTTTACTTGGCAAGTTTTCAAAACCTTTTGAATTTTGAGTATTTAATCAGATGGAAAAAAGGAAACTTGCCAAGTAAAATTACCAAATTTTAGTCAGTAATCATTAAATAAGAAATTTCTCTAATAATTTGGAGTTCTTTCGATATTACTCTACTTAAAATATTTGATATAAACCTTCATAAACTTAGAACTTGGCAAACTTTTATAGATCTCATTACTTCGTAACGGGCAATATTTGGATGCATCACATACATATGCAGATAAAACTCCAAGAAAATGTAAGTTTTACGACAAGGCATTTTCATTGGTTATACCTTATACGGAGATTCCAGACGCAAACAAAGAGTACAGAATCTGGTTTCCAGCTCTAGAGTAAGGTTCAAGTTGTGAATATTATATTTTTAGAAATCATTACTAATAAAACTAAAGGCGCTGCGTTACCTGGACACATGTTCTGTAACTCTCATATCGAAAAAATCAGTCGAGAAACGCTGAAAAATGGAACAAAACACATGTATTTTGTCTCAGTTTCCATTGTTTCTCGACCGATTTGATGCATGCGAGAAGTTACAGAACATGGGTCCAGGTCATAGTCATCATGGCCTTTAATTCAGCAAAGATTTAAACCGGGACAAACATTAACGTATTTTTGTGACGTGTTCTTATGCAGTTATTAGAGAATATAAATCAAGAATACAGAGCAAAACCTGAAAGCTGGAATGAGTTTGGCCATCTATTATTTGCAAGTTGTTTACCACGTTAAGTAAAAAAAAATTTCCACAGCACTGTTCATATCGACGTTGAGTCGCAATCGGAAACAACCTTTCTCCATATTTTTTTTTTTTTTTTTTGCCGAGAAATATCTCTGGCAACGAAAGCGGGTGGAGGAGGTGTTTTCAGCAGCAACAGCGGTAACAACTGAGAAGAAGTGCTACAGATTGTGTTTTTGTTTTTTTAATTTTTTTAGTACTTCACTTTAATACCAGCTCCACCACACATATAGTTTCTATTTATTCAACAATAAAAAATTAAACAAAAAACAAAACGCAGACTCAACGAACACAGCTGATTGTTACATTTGTTTTTTTTTTTGTATCAAAGAGAATGCAAGCCCGCAATACATGCAAAACGTTTTCTTCCCATTTTTTGATTATCATAATGGTTTTTTATGGCTTTGAATTCTGTTTGTTGGTCATATGGAATTGGATCAGCATAGGCAGACAAATTGTTACCAGCGGCTGTGGACGAGAAATTCTATAATAATAACGTTTAAGGAAAAAGTGTGCTTGACCAACACTGCTGCTCTGCGCCGAGCTGATCGACACGCCACCACCGCCATGCAATGCCATTGCCATCGGTTTTTGCTTAAAATAAAAAAAAAAAAAAACATATACATAAGTTAATTGCTTTCGAAAGTGTGAAAGGCATTTTTTTTTTGTTTAATGTTCAGAATTGATTGAAGAATAATCAAACAAAAACTATATCTTCATTAAAAACAATTATTTACACGATAGGAGTAATTATTTTGGTTATTAGTTGATTGAAACCTTCTAGGCATTTCAGTCGGTAGAAATATTATGCGTCCAGCGGAATAATGGAAAAATTAAAGAAAAACCAATTAAACCTTTCAAAAGAATTTTATCTATTTTCCGAATTTCCATTGAATTCCACGAATAGCGATGGCGGCCCCGAGCGAACCTAGCTCAATTACCCAATTACCACACTTTTTTAATACCATACATCGTGTGACCTGGAAATTTGCGGGTCAAAATGCCAATCAAGGCAAATTGTTGGCTTCAGAAATCCGTATTCTACTTGCTTGTGGTCTCAGTTATCTGGATGGGAGACATGATACTAAAGTACTTTTTAGAGTACTATGTAGTTTACTTAATTCTCCAATCAATTGAACCACTTCGTTGGTGAACTACACGGACGCATGAACGCACAGATCGACGGACAGAGGGGTATGGTAAACGCTACTCTTTTCTATGTGAATTCTTAATTGTTCCAAAAAACGTTCGTCGCGTCAAGAAAACAGATCTGCAGTTCGGAGATTTCATTGAAGTCTTTAAAAAATGTGTTTCGAATAATTCTGTCTCATTCTGTCCAGAGCGGGACATAAATCAGAGGAATGAATGACAGTTCTCATTTCCTGCTAATCCCAACCTCGCTGCATGTTATCCGATTAGAAATTCTCCAAAATAGTCGCAATGACAATTGCTATTTCCGTCTATGCTATATCTTTCTAGATATAATGCGCATAGTTTGCTAAACTGCACCACCTACGATTTTATTCAGTAAGAAACCCTTCATAACTCTAAGAGGAATATTGACTTTTTCCGCAAGTGAGCTATATAAAAACTGATGCTTGCCTGGCTAGGTCATCTGTCAAGTATTGCTGAACCAATTTAGACGATGTTCGTAGCCCGTGGCGTAATGGTTAGTGCGCTGGACTGTCTTGCCAGAGGTCTGGGGTTCAATACCAGCCGCTTCCCCTTTAGTTTTTTTTCGGATCTACTACCTCTTGCGAGGAAGTGACAAATCCTCTAAGAGTATCTCTTGTCACAGAAAAGTACCGCTCAACTTAGCCGTTCGGATTCGGCAATAAACTGTAGGTCCCCTCCATTCCTGCAGACACGCACACAGAAATAGTTGAGAGTTGTAAGTCGCTAGGCCCTGGTTCTTCATGAGCCGTTTGTGCCACCAATTTTTTTTTTATTTTTTTTATGGACGAAGTTAGAGCAGTTAAAAGGTGCCTGCCTGATTGTCTGTCAGGATGGCGATATTGCGGTTTTGTTAAGGGTCTTATTTGAGTATCTGAAAGTTTCCCTGATTACTAGTAATGTTCCTCTACTTTTCTCCAAGACCACTTTACCTCCGAATTTAACATAATATTCACCTACCTTTAGAAAAGCACGAAAATATCACCTCTTAGACACGAGCTTTATTTGGTAATAAGCTAGCTTGTTGCAAAATCAAATACGGAAACATAACGATTCGCTAAGAGTGAAAATATTTTTTTACAAACTAAAACAAGGTGCCATAAAAATATTTATATATTTTTTTTATATTGATCGTAATTTATTGACTGATGTATGTATATGCAAACAAAACAAAACTCTCTTAATTTTTTTTTTGTATAAATATTAATTTTAAACAATTTATTCAAAATTGTAGGAACTAACCTCTTACGTATCTCGTTAGTCGTTATTCGTTATCACGATCACACCAAATATGAACTAGAAACATAATCTCATTAACACCTTAAAACTTTTCCTTTTATTCACGATTAATTAAATCAGACAAAAATATGATTTATAAACAATTAAAATAGCAGAGCCAAAGATGATAAAATCAGGAAAGACAAAGGCCGATTTCTCATACCCCACTTAGCAGAAACTATTTTCCATATGTCTTCCCGTGTAGCAGGAAGTTAGTGCGATACAGCGCTGTAACTATAATCATCAACAAAAGTCTATTTGAAGACAAAATAAATCATTTGTATCTTTTTTTCTTTTGTATCTGAATTTTCATCTTTTTATTTTGTATCTTCTCTAAGTCTCAGTTAATATTTGTTTTTGGACAAAAGAGAAATGATGATGATCTCAGATAGTTTGTAATGCGGATGGTTGATATAGTCGTGGACAAAAGATCCCTCCATTAAAATTCTAATTTGCATTATATAAACAAAAGAAAAGAAATTTTCTGGGGAAATAGTTTCAAATGTTTCTGCGTTTTGCATATAAAAACAATAGCTCTCTTCCCTATTTATTATAATGCTAGGGAAAGGAGGACTATTTTGTTGAATTGTTTGTTTGTGGAATTTTGAATTAAAAAAAATATAATCGTGCAATGGACGGATGGATGGACGCGGTATGAGTCCTATTGCCCCACCATTAAAGATCTATAACGAAAGATTAAACTTGAACTAAACCTTGAATAAGCAAATAATATATAAAAATATCTTTATGCGGTGCGCTGCAGTATGCCGACCAGAAGGGAGGGGGTTGAATTATATTTTCACTTTCTTTTTCGATGATGTTAGTTAATGATGGAACCGTTGGTGGTGGTGGTAGTGGTTGGTCGATTGGTTTTTGTTTATGCAACCAAACGCATACACATACTCACTAATGAAAAGTGTCCCGCAATGAAATGGAAACGTAAAAAATTATTGTACTCGGAAAGTTACGCTGAATAAATATAAAAGAAATAAAACTTATTATAAACATTTATGCGTACATACACATAAGAAAGGTTTTTTTTTGTTTGTATGAAAGGAGGTAGTTTAATGTTTTTTGTTGCAATTTCATTGCCTGGCACCGAAGACGGCTTGCATCTGGTTGGAATGAATAAACATCTACAATTTGTACATGCAAAGTGAATTAAATTCGATTGTTATGATGATAAGAGAGTTGTAAGTATGAAAATGAAGAAAAATGAAGTTCGCTAACCAGCTCTTTTGTTTTGTTATGTTTAGTGAAGTTTATACGAGAGTAGCAATTATTATGACTTTTTTTTTTATTAATATTATTTAATGGATGAATGAGGCTAAATAATAAATCTTTCAAGCTATTTAAATATTTGTCTATAGCGGGGGGTTTTCCGTAATTTTTGGTTTGATTATTGGTAAAAAACTGAAACTTATCATTTGGGAATGAAATTAAATATTAAATTATTCATTGAGCAACCTAGCAATTTGGTATATTACTATAGTAAATGATAAGATAAGAAACTACATATATTTTGTATATTTATTCGTTGAACATTAAAAAAAGGGCGATGACCCGAAATATTCATTTTTTTTGTATTTTATTCTATATAAAGGAGGAGTTTGGGAATTTTATTTTTTTCTGGATTCCAACTCATACCAACAGGTGTTATACTGTCATGTATTTACTTTTAAGCCAACGTGGTTACTACAACCAAATAGTTTATTTTTTCTCAATACAGGGTGTTTGGTATAAGGTGCACAAGTAAGCTAGAGCAAGTAGGTTGGGTTAAGAAAGAAAAAAATTCTATGGGAGGGGGATCTATTTCCCCCGTTTATGTGGGAGGGGCAATTTTCTAAAAAATTGACTTAAAACAGAAAAAAAATTATTTAAAAACAACGGTAAACCTTACAATTTCATGCCACGCCATGCTGGGAGAAATAGATCCCCCTTCCATACGATTTTTTTCTTGTCTTAACCCCAACCTACTCGCTCTGGCTTTTTGGTGCACCTTATACCGAACACCCTGTATTTATTAGCACCATATTGAGATTTCGGTTTGGATTAGTTTTGCTGTTCTCAAAAACCTGAAAATGTATCGTGATCGTAAGGTCTGACGAAATAACTGATGGACTTTAGATTATGTTCAACTTCAAAACGTGTTTTAAAAAAATGAATTTTAAGGAGGTTGAATTGAATAATAAGATTTTATTTGAAGATAAGGCAATTCATGTTAAAAAAAAATATTCTGAGGCTGCTCGGCAATTAGTTAAATTAGTGGCTTAGATTATTCTGTTTCGCTTAGCTTATCTGTTTTGACATATTTATTTATGAACAGTTGGGACCAACATTTTATTTCGTCGATTTTACATTTTTTTTACTTTTTAGGGGATTTGTTTTTTGTTGCAGATTGTCCAAAAATGTATAATTTTGTGTTTTATTTTGGATTTATTTGACATGATGTATTGTGTGGGGTATGCGTGAGGGGCTGCAAAAGCGAAAAATCATACAGAGCGATTTAAATTGTATTTGTATTAAGCGCAGGGGCTTGAGTCCATTATGGAGTTATGTTCCACCTTTTCAAAAATAAATTATGAATTTATGACCCACTTGAATTGGACATATATTATACACGTCCATAGTGCAATTGATGACTTTTGTACTTATGTATATCCAACATAAGTGGCGATTATGGAAATGTGTCCTGTGGATTTATGTCCCTGCGCGAGTGGTTTTATAGATGTTCTATATGTATTCTTTTTATAAATATAACATGTGATCACATTACTGTCAAAAACTAAGGCCCGTATCGCGTAATAAATAAAATGCACGACTGCGTCGCACGAACTTGCTCTTGTAGTAAAAGTTTCTTCGAATTTTAAAGACTGAGTATAATATAAAATGCATAATTAATAATTATATGTATATGTACCTATATTTATCCATTTAAAAATTAAAAAATGGAAATTTGAATATGGAAAAAAGCATGAAACACGTTCTTTAAATTGATAAAACAAGTACCTTCTTAAAATCTCTTAATCTCAGAATGAAGAACGCCATCTCAATCAATTGAAAAAAGTGTGAATTTATGCAGAAAAAAATTTACAAATCGCTGGAGCGGTTTTCTTAAAAAATAATTTTTTATATATAAAATTTCTTGAATTTTTTTTAGAAAAAAATTGTTCTGCCATTTTTAAGAATATAATAATATACAACTTAACCCAAAATTTCAAAAAAAAATTCATCATTCCGCTTTCAAAAAAACGATTTTTCAAAAAAAATTTTTTTTTTTTTTTAATTCCAAAAAATATTTTTTTTATTATTTTAAATTTATAGGACCTCAAAAGTAAAAATGTTGATCAAAATCGATTAAGCGGTTAACGAGAAAGTCGAAAATAAAAAAAAAAAAAAATAAAAAAAAAAAAAAACTGTTCTAGGGCAGGTACCGTTAATAACGGTTTTTGGTAATTTTTTTTTCACCAAAATATAGACGAGACCACGACAAGTACACACAACAAATTTAAAAAAAAACCGTTAGAGCCGTTTTTGAGATAAATAACTTTTTTTCTTAAATGATCCTATGGCAAGTACCGTTATTTTTTGAGCTAAAAAAATTCTCGATTTACCCTCCAGGGAATCACCCAAAAATCTTATGCCCAAGTTTGAAGAAAATCGCTTCAGTGGTTTAGACTGTAGGCCGACATACAGCCATTCAAACATACACACAGACAGACAGACGGAATTGCGGGACCCACTTTTTTCATGATCCCTATCATCGTAATGTTATGTTTGATTGATATCTCGAGTTTTATTTTTTTTACGAATCCAAAACTTGCCCTATAGTATTTACATAAATCGCAAGTAAAAAGCGATCAGTCGATAAAGTAATTGTCGTTTTGACGATTGCTCTCTATCTCTCTCTCTGCCTCGCTCTCTCTCTTTCTTTATATAAAGTACAGAGACGATCAACTATCACCTTAGTCATTCAAGAATTAAGCTTAATCGAAGCACTAAAATAGAAAAAGCATAAGTAAATATTTAAAATATATTTATTTATTTTAATAAAAAATAATTGCCATGCTACTAATAAAGATTTTTATGAAAAATATTCAAAACCATTATATTTATTATTTGCATATTTTGTTAACTTACATCAATACAAAATAAGAAAAAAACCTACTCATTACCAACTCTTTTTTCTTCAAAATTCATAGCACAAACCTTATAACTAAACATGTTAAATGAAGAAACACTCATTGTGATCATATGCAAAATTCATTAGTTCGATGCCAATATAAAATAAATTTATCAAACCAGGAAAGCTCTTCTTTCAAATCGATTAATTGCAATTACAAAACTTTATTCAAAATAATCTGATGATACAATATTATTTATTTTACTTCCACTTTAGCTATGTAGGTCAGTATATTTTAATTAACACTAAATATTCAAATCATGCCTGAATTCCGCCTTTATGATAATAATCCATCAACTTATAATATCTCTACCATACCTATATACAGCTGGGAAGGTTTGGTGCGTTTATAAGTTCGACGACGATTATTTAAATGTCTGAATCGATTATATCGTCGAACTCTTTCAAACATTAACACTTGATCCAGTGACACTTTTATGTGCTTTCCATACTTAAAAGAGATTCAATTTGTTGCTTGTAGGTTTATCTTTCTTGCAGTCGACTCACGAATTTGATATTGTGTCTTGGAGTTGCTGAAGAAGAATATTGCATAATAATCTTTGGCAGCGCTAACATCCCAAAGAGGAAGACAAAATCCAAGCTCGTCTAAATGGTTTGTGTAATCAAATTATCGGTGGATTGTTGGTTGATTTGATTTTGCATTTGCTTCTTTAATTCCACACTTATGCCAAGGTTTCGTAATGTTAATCGATAGCGTGATAGTAAGTTAGCATGAAGTTCATAATTTATTATTGTGACATTCACTTTTTTAAGTAATTTGCTTTAAATGTTATTGTTTGCAGTTTAAATGGTTTAAAGGTTTTAATACGAGTATGTGTATGAGACGTTTCCGTCTTTGTTTGATGCTCTTTATTCAGCTCCCTTTAGTAAACGTTCGGAAAAATTTGTTTCAAAATATTTAAAAAGTCCGATCAATTTCTTTGTCAGAACAAGTTTCTTTAAATATTTTTATCAAATCATCATAATTTATTCTTTAGACCATAAGTCTGCAAAAAATAATAAACAACTATAAAAGACCATTCTATTGTAAAACATATTGAGGTAGGTACTATAGGTGTGCCGTTGATATTGCATCTTAATAGTCTCTGCGTGCTTTTTCTTTATACATACTTGCTCTCATTCGCAATTGCCAAAATTTAAAATGTGATATAAATAAAAATGTCAATTACAATTATTTAAGTGATGATCACGTCACGTTTCGCTTTCACTACGTTTTAAACTGCCACTTTAAGAAGTGTTTACGTTTTTTTTTTTTTTTTATATTTGTGTGTAAATCAAGACATTTTGATTTTTGTCGTAAATATCCATCTTAAGGGCGTTGGTGGCATTTCCATTGTGATTTATTATTATTTCAATCCGTGCTTTAAATAAATTAGATCAATTTATTATTCATATGTAAAAAATCACGTTTTGTTTAATGTCGAAAAAGTTTTGAGATGTTAATCAATATTATGGTTATGTTTCAGATTTCAAAGAATTCCATTGAATTTATATGTTTTTTTATTTAATCAAAGAGATGAACCCAACTACTTCTACGTGGGTTTAAGTAACGGACAAAAATTAAATAAATATAAATTATAGTACATAGGTGGTTTTAAATTTCATTTTTATCTTTGCAAAACTTTGAAAGTGAATAGATAATTTTTTATTTGATAATTGTTTAACATTCGAATTACATAAATTCAAAGTGATATATTGCGCATGTTGTTAATATTGAAACTATCAGAAATTAATAATAACTATTCAAGTGCTCCCAAAAACTTCACACCGCAGTATTAAAAACAACAAAAAATATCGATGTTGGACATGTGACATGTACATTGTACATATGTTAAGCGGGTACCAGATTGACCATTTTATATCATCGGTATTTATATATGATCGGTATTAGATACACCAAACTGCTGAAGCGAGTAGGTTGGGTTAAGACAAGAAAAATTCGTATGGAAGGGGGGGTCTATTTCCCCCCGTTTATGCAGGAGGGGCAATTTTCTAAAAAAATTACTTAAAACAGAAAAAAAAATATTTAAAAACAACGGTACAATTTAAATGGCCATGCTATACCTTTTAGGAAAGCCAGAAATCTCTTCTTTGATTTTCATTTTAAATTAAGTTGTGTTGGTCAATAATTTTTGGAAAATTAATTTCCAAACTCGAAATTTTGAAAAAAAAAACATGAAACAAAAAGTTTCAAACTAATTTTTTTCAAAAATTTTATGCAATTAAGTATAATTTTTGTTTTCAAAATTGAATGCTTTTATTAGTTTTTAGTCAAAAAATTGAAAATAACAGGAGGAGCAATTTTCTAAAATAATTGACTTAATACAGAAAAAAATTATTAAAAAGCATCGGTAATGGCTAAAACGACTTGCTGTACTTTTTTGTTAAGCCAGAAATATTTGCTTCCATTTTTTTTTATAAATTAAGTTCTTTTAATGAATAGTTTTTTAAAACTTTATTTTCAAACTTAAATTTAAAAAAAAAATTTAAGAATTGTTTTTAAACTGATTTTGTTCAAAATTTTACTTTATTTGGTAGTATTTTTATTTTTAATATTCAATACTCCCATCAATTTTTAGTCAAACATTGAAAACCAGATGTCAAAATGTAGTCTAGTTTTTGAGAAAATTGAAAATAGCAAAAGTAAGTTTTCCTTAAATTCCATCCGTTATTTTGTTGTTCAAAAGATCCAATTTCTACAAAATATGTAGTAAAGAAGATTTCGTTATTTTCAATTTTCTCAAAAACTAAAAGACATTTTAGCATCCGGTTTTCTGTTTTTTATTGAAAATTAATAAGAGCATTGAATTTCGAAAACAAAAAATATACTTAATTACATAAAATTTTGAAAAAAAAATTAGTTTGAAACATTTTTTTTTTTTTTTTTTTTTTTTTTTTTTTTTTAAATTTCGAGTTTGAAAATTAATTTTTCAAAAACTATTAAATAACACAACTTTATTTAAAATGAAAATCAAAGAAGGGATTTCTGGCTTTCCAAAAAGGTATAGCATAGCATTTTAAATTTTACCGTTGTTTTTAAATATTTTTTCTCTGTTTCAAGTCAATTTTTTAGAAAATTTCCCCTCCTGGCTAAACGGGGGGAAATAGTCCTCTCCCCCCCCTATACAATTTTTTTCTTGTCTTAACCCAACCTACTCGCTCCAGCAGTTTGGTGCATCTTATACCGATCACACTGTATAGAAGCTCAGAACTGAACAAAAATGAAAAACCTTTAATATGTGACTCAATAGGGCTTCTCTAAAATATTCATCTTTTAAAAAACATAATTACCCCTGTTCTGATTTTCATTCCGAATTGAATTCGTTAACGAAATTGATTTCTGTACGGATTTAAAATTTAAATCGAACTGAAAATTTCAAAGGAATTAAGTAAAGAACACTTATGTTCTTAAAACAAAAGTATTTTTTACTCAAGCGAAAATCAGAACAGGAGTGAGCTTCTAATAGCTTAATAATAAAAAAAAAAAAGCTTATAAACTAATAAAAAACCATTCGAAGTCTTAATTCAAATTGACACTACGATGATGGAGAAGTCCGAAAATGTGAGTTTCGTCAAACAGTCCGTGGGTATGTGCGGGCATCCTTGGATTCATTGTTATTTGAAGCAGAGATTAAATAGCTGGAACGATTTATCTCAAATTTAGTACAGAGCATTTATTTTTTGTAGGTTCCTAGAAGAGAAATTCAAATTTTTGTTTCAGCTGATCTAAAGATGGCAGCTGCGTTTCAGCTTTTGCCAACAAATTCTCTTATGTTTAATTATTCACTAACAGCTTTATAATGGTTCAACCTATTTTCTTCTAATTTTTCGATCTGGTGCTCATAAATATTCTAAACCATGACAAATAAAATAACAAATCAATTTTCCTGGTACTTTTGACTTTTTTAATATTTGTTCATTAATTGTTAACCCAAAAAAGAAAGTTCTTGCGACTTAGTTGTGCATATTTGTAAAAAAAAAATTCATGGTTTTCGGTTTTTTTTTTCAATTTGACAGCAAAAATTATCATATTTATTTTTTCAAAATATAAGTTTTTTGATTCAAGACATTTGAATTACTCTTATGTGGGAAAATTAAACTTTATTATTGAGTACAGGATAGAGAATTCCTGAAAAATAATTTTCAAAATCAAAATATTGAAACAAAAGATGAAAAAATTTCTAGCAAAATTATTTTTTTTTTTTCAAAATATTATTTTGTTATTTGAAAATATTATTTACGCTATTTGTGTTTTGAACATATTTAAGCAAATCAAATTATTGAACCGTAAAATGTAGTTCATATAGAACTAAAAGAGGTTTAAAGAGAAAACATTTGTATAAGCAGAGGTCATCATGAATCCAGTCATTGACTCCATTTGTAGAGTCTTTGAATATAATTATTCTTGGATTATCAAATTTTTTCTCGAATATAAATTAAGAATAAATATTATGTTAAATTTATTATTGCTAAAACTATAGTAAAATGTTTACTCTTTTAGGATTATTTTTCATTTAAAATGTTTTTTGTATATTGCGTTGCATTTCATACAAGAACGAGTTTCGGCATAAGAATGATGTAGATTTTTTTTGTTAAATGTCAATAACCAAATTCAAGGCAAACCGAAATCATCAATTTACCATTTGGGGTACAACTTAAAATATTTGACTATTGTCAATTCATAAAATTTATTTCAAATATACATAAAAGGATTTACGGAAGAACTTATGTTTTAACGAAAAGTGAAAATAAATTAATAAAATTCAGTGAATAGTTTCAAACTACAATAAAATGCTATCATGTCATATAAATTATGTATATTCAAAGTTTTCGTGTCATAAAAGTTTTTCTAAATCATCAAGGCCAACTACTGTCAATAGAAAATTAAAATGAAGCGATTTAAACTAGGTGCTAAAAAACCCAAAAATCTTAGGCTTATCTCTGATTCACTCGTTTTGGGTAAAGCATCAGAAAAAACCATTGCGACATATGATTTTACCATAACATATAACAACCACCAATTACCTTGACAATTTTAGTGAATTACTGTAAATTATGTATTTATTCATATTCCAACCTTTATTATAAGTAATATTAATTAAACACTGACAGCTTGTCACATTGAAACTTTCCACACAAATTTACAACTTATTAGGAGAGAAATGTTAAATCTCATAATAAAGTTCGTTATTCAACTCTTTTGTTTTATTTTGTTTTTATTTTCATCTAACTCAATTTTGGTAAGAAAAAAAGTATGTATCTCTATGCAAATGTCTTATTTTTGGAACACGGAACTAATTTATTTTCCACCATTTACGTAAGATCATCCACCTTCTTATTGAGAAAAAAAAAATAGAAACATCTTTCCCAAATTAGCTTTTACTAATTTATACAAGCAGACCTTTTAAAGTCTTGCCCCCATACCACAAGATTTTTAATAGCAAATTGAATACTTCCTTTGTTTAAATACAAAATTGTATGTATCTTTGCAGTGCAGTAACGGAGATTATTAATTTAGATTAAAAAAAAAAAAAAAACTGCAAAAATAATAATCTCGAACGTCTTTGCATATTCATACAAAAATCAAATAGCATCGCTTTCAAACAGCTTAATCATCTTTTTCCTTTCACTTTCATCCACACCATTGCGATTTGAATTAGCAAAGAGGTGGATGGATAAATATTGACCATTAGATGGCGGAAAAAGAGCAACCAGGCAACATTGGAAAATCTATTAGATCGATAACCTAATCAATGCAAATGATTGTTTTCGTGACGATATAGCTTTTTTGTGTAAACCAATCTGTTTGTCAGCTGTTTGTTGCTAAGTATGCTATACATAGACAAAATGTCATGCTCATTTACGAAACCAAAAATCACACCAACAATCAAAACAAACCCCCTCAAAAAAAAAAATAATAAAAATAAAAAACAAACAAACATTCGCAGTCAAAGCGTCGTCCGTATGTCCGTTTGGCTTCGCACACACAACAGCGGCAGCAGCAGCAGCAAAAAAAGATAGCAACAACAAAAACAACATCAACAAAGCCCCCATGTAACAGATTGTTCGATGTAAGATGGCAAACAATTTTTTTTAACGTATCCGACTTTTAGTCTTTCGCGATCGGCTCCACATTCATGTCAGACTTCTTTGAGCTTTTACTCAAGAAGGTCGAATGTTTTTCGTCGTTATATTTTCTCTCCTTCGTTTGAATATTTTTTTATATAAAAAAGTAAATATTTCGTGATCATACCTCCGACTACCTGGTGAATGCGATTTTTTTCACACGCTCTTGAATAAGGATAATCATCAATTTTTTTTGGATCAATTTCAACCATACGAAAATTAAAAAAAAAAATAGTTGATTTTACAGAAAGTGTTAAACACGGTCTTGTTTTTTTTTTTTTTTTATTTTTTATATGCAAAAACATTTTTCGTAAGGCTTTTTAAAATCTTGGCCTAGAAAAGAGAAAGTGCTCGCGTTTTTGTCAGTTTGTAGTTTATTTTTTTTTGTGTTGTTTATTCCTCATTGTCTTACCCGGAGGTGTGCTTTTATTATTTGTATTTATTTTACCAGTCGTGGTTTTTGTCTTGTATGTCAAAGTAATAGTATTTTTTATTTAAGGTTTGGATGTTTATTTTATTTTTGCGTTCTTTTCTGGAGCAACCAGGTGTGTAGAGAAAAAGGAGTGTGGGATTTCTTTTGTTCCGGTTTGACAGTTTTTTTTTTTTTGTTTATTTGAAATTTTACTAACGGGATTTATAATAATAAGATTGAAAGTGTTGTGAAAAATTAAATCCAACGTGTAACTGTTTAACGAGAATATTTTTTTTTGTATCGTGACATATATGGTCTGGATAGCAATGTGATACACTAAACTTTTTATTGGATAACATTTTTGGATAATTTATTTAATTTGCAAAAAGTGAGTAAAACGAGATTTTTTTTTATTATAGGAAATGAATATTAAAATTTTGTGATTATGTTAGTTGTAATTTTTGAGCAATTATTGCAAAAGCCCGACTTTTTTTATATTTTAATGTTTTGTGTTCAGCTCTTTCGTTTTCAGGAAAGTATAAGTTTTTGTTCAATGCTTTAATTGTTTGTTTTCAAATTTTGAGAGAAAAGTTAAGGAAGAAAATTAATGATTCTTTTCAATATGATAAAGATTTACTAACAAGGCATAAACTATTTAGCATTTCATCAGGGCGAACAATTTTTAATTTTTAAATTTGACATTCCTCAAATATTTTTTTAAGTTATCCTTAATTTTGTATACAATATTATAAATCGGCCAAGATTAAATTCTCTGTAATGAACAAATGTAGTTTAATATTTTCAAAATCCTTATACAAAAGCAAAATATGGCTTTTGATTTAGTTATACACTCGAGTTATATTCATACACATTCATTGAATACTTTAATGCAAACTTGTACTTACTTTCACCTTAAAAATGAAGAATTAAAATTGTCAGTACAACTATCTTGGGTGTTTTTTTTTTTTTGAGGCAAGCTGTGTTAAATTAAAATGACATATCTAAGATTTGTCGATTTTTCGAGTTGAGGCAAAGTTTGAAATCCTTGGCATGGTTGTTTTTAGCTACTAAAATATTGGAGGAAAGTCGATCTCAAGATTAATTAAACTAAACATTTTTTTTAACAGAATTTTGCCGTTTGGACCACCGAACTAAATTAAAAGCATTCCTCGTAGATATTAAAAATAAAAAGCTGGGTTGAATTAACTTATTCTTATAACTAAACTTTAAAAATATGTAAATTCATGACCTTTGTTGTTTTGATTGCTAAAAAAAAAATTAAAAAGGTAAAACACATGTTAACATTTTGCAAATATGATTTCCTGAAATTTTCTTAAATTTTATTGAATAAAATGTGGATTTTCCAATTTTTAATTTTTGCAAAACAAATTCTCAAAAATCCAAAAAACGGTTTATAAAATATTAAATTTTCAAAAACAAATTAAAAATATTACTGTAAAGCTGAAGATCGTTGCAGCTAAAATGTTTTTTTCTTTTAAGATAAGACATCTCAATGATCAAAGATATAAGAATATTTAAAATTTTAAACACCAAAGTGTTGGGTGATTTCTAAACGGCTTAAAATGTTCATTTATGACTTTCAATGAAAGCTTAAACTGGCATCAAAGTCTCAAGTATGAAAAATAGTGCTTAGTGGTATTTATGTCCTTAGCATTTTTTTTGTATTCTCTGTAATCAAAATGACTGAATTAAAAATTCGCCCAACACGATGTTTGGTAGACTCGATCTTATTTGTTTGCTTATAGGAAAATCAGATTTGGTAGCTTCGAAATTAGTTCTAAACTTCTTGTATTTAAAACAAAAATAAAAAAATATTGAAGTGTCATCACTTCATCAGAAATTTTACCAAACAGTGACATGGTTTTGATATATAAATTTTTTAGTACTGATAAAGTTTCTTGGCTGAAGAAAAAGTAACTGGAGCTGGAGCAATACATATCTCTAAATTTCTACTATACCATACATTTTTGACTATAGCTTTAAATTATAGTGGTCTAATCTATTTAACCACCTTTCAACTTTTTCAGTGCTACAAACTAGCTAAAGCCATACCATTATATTCAATTCATTTCATAGCGTTCGTTGTTTGCTCTGAATTGTTAGATTTCATAAATATTTAACAGGTGATTAAAGTTTAAAATTTTTATGAAACAAAAGTCATTTTTGGATTTAAAAGGCTGTTAAAAAGTAAAAAGGACTTCATGAAATCACGTTCAGGTCCATTCCAAAAATTAAAAATTAAAAATGTTTCATCTTAGCCGTTCGAATTCGGTAGTAAACTGTAGGTCCCCTCCATTCCTGCAGACCATGCACACAGGAATGATTGATAGTCGTAAGTCAGTACTGGCTCTTGGTGAGCCCGGCCACCAAACCTAATCTCCATCAAAATACATCATAACATGCTTAATGTGACGTTCACTGCTAAAAAAAACAATGAAGGTGATGAAACAAAATTTTCTGCTTTTAAGGATAGAACGTACGTCAGGATTAATTATAACACAACTTATGAGTATCGAAAATCATGTGATCGACTTTTTTAAATTTTATAAGATGGAGGCTTATATTTAACTAAATGAAATTTCTTGGAGAAAAAAGAGATGTCAGAGAGATCTAAACATAATTTAAAAGACGAAAATTAGTTCTTTCAGAATCCGTTGCAAACTTTAGAATATGTTAAAACAAATTACCTCACGGCGTTATAACGTAATCTCGGAAGCAGCGAAATTTTTTTTTGTTATTTTCAAACGGGAATATCTCAGCAATGTGATAGAATATTTTTGACTTCGGATTCGAGTTCAGAACGCTAAAATAATTTTCTTTTTATAAAAACACACAACACAAATCCTTGGCATGGTTGTTTTTAGCTACTAAATCCGTATCTTGCTTTTATAGCAATTGAAAATTCGAAACACATCTCCTTTTCATTAAAAGTAGTTTAATAACTATTAAAAAAAATTAAAAAAAAATATCTTTTTATGATAAAAAATTGAGGTATGTCATTTTTAGTTAACACGGCAGTATGTATCTACCACTCATAGCGCAAAGTGCGTGTGAAGCAGCCAAGCGCTTAATTTTTTAATGCACTTTTTTAAGACAACTCTGGCTTAAAAGCCATTTGGTAATTTTCCTTTGATGAAAAAATATTTCTTTCTTTCAAAATTTGCATAACCATCAATGTAACAGTGTAATGAAAAACAAACTGGATCATCATCATCATCACGATGTGCTTGTAAACATTCGTTTAAAAACAATTCAAAACGCATTTTAAGAGCTTCATCATTTTTGTTTCGTTCATTTCTTATGTTCGTCATCTCTTTGGCGTCACTTATTCTTACACAATCAATCGCAATAATGCACTCAACCGGTGTCGATGGTGGTTCCGACTTGGGTTTGTCTTAACTTGGCTCTTGGCAATCAACTGCCAACAGTTTGACGATTGGTTTTGTGATGACGAATATATTTACCAAAAAAATGTGCTGTTGCGATGTTGTAACGTGTTCTTTTTTTTTCAATGTTATTTTTAAGTTGGCATAAGTTACGTAACAGAAGAGTCTGCATATATGGCTGTCGGCGGCGGGGGTTTTCAGCTTTGGTTTCTTGAAGGTAAAACAAAAATAAACTTATGCTTTCTTTCGAGACGCACGCTGTGCGCCATTTCGTATAATATAACCTATGTATATTGGTTTGGCTTATTTCCGGTTGAAGCTCAGACTTTGTGGTTACACCAATATGTTTTTTCTTTGGGTTTGATTTTTGTTTTTTTTCGTTTTTTTTTTTTTTTGCTTTGCTTGCTGGTTTTGTTTGTGCAGAGTCAGCATATACGTCAGTTATGCAGCAATATGCGGATGAAATGGAAATTTCTCTTCTTACGCAATATTAAAAAAAAAAAAAACAAAATAATAAATCTCAATTTGAGAGAAGCAGATTAAAGTCGAGATAAATTTATTGTTTGGTGTTTATTACTATATGACAGACTCTTTTAAATGATAAATTGGAACACTGGATAAGTTGCATCTTGCATAATATTTAAGATTTTCTTGTTTAATTTTTATTGGCGTCTGCCTGACGCACGGGAGGAATTTTTAGTATTGTTTTTTTTTTTTTTTTTTATTTTTAACAAAAACGTAACAATATCTTGCCAATTAAAATTAATCAAAACAAATGAGATAATATTATTTTGGAAAGTTTAATTAACATAAAACTATTGTGAGGCTACAATTTTTTTTATTTGGGATAATTTTTTTTTTGTCTGCGAAGAAATTATGGTAATGATGAGGTTGTGGATTTGGTCTTGACTTAAATTTCTAAATTTAAAGAGGACAATGTCAGCTTAAGCTTTGATGATGCTGACCTTAAAATACACATTTCTATTCAAATTTTGTACAGTTAAAAAAAACAATTGACAATAGAATAATTTTAGAAAAAATAAATAAAAATATACATTATGCGGGAAAAAATTATATAGGGTAAACATACCTATTTGTGAAAGAATTAAAAAAAATTCTCTCCGTAACGAAGCGATAATAACTAAAATTCTGTTTGTATTATATATTTTAAGCCAAAAGAAGATAGTTTTTCGAAAGCGTTTTTACAAAAACCAATGTTCAAAAGGAAAATTTGGAAATAATGATAAATAATAATAAACCGTTGTTTAAGTTTTTTTTTGTTGAAATATGACCCTGAAATCTGTCAAAAAATACACTTATATGATTTCTTGAGAACAAAGTATTTTTAAATAAGTTCAAACTCCAAAAATTATAGATTTGAAAATTTCTCTTTCGATCATAAAACACCAATTATAAATTACCGTTTAGTTTTTAATGTGCAAAAAGAATTTTAAAAAAATCTCATATTTTTAAATATATTTGTTTAACTACTTATAACTTAATAGATTTCGAAAGTTTTTCTTTGGCTTAAAAGCGTTATGCCTTTTTTGGAAGCAATAAATTGTTAAATTTTTATTCATTTCATTTATTAAATTAAATTGGTAATAAAAAGTTAAGAGAATTTTAATATTCCAATTAAAAACACAATAAGAATTCATCATTATAAAATTATTTGCCACAAAAACTCTCCCATTAAAATAAAGAATGCCTTCAGCAACTAGCTTTTATTCCCAAATGAAAGAGTTGAGAAGAAAACTCTTTTATATGTATGATTGGTACTTTATTCATGTATCTTTTTAAGTTTGACATAAACACTTATGTGATAGTTTAAGTGGAAGAAAAATAATCAATAAAAATATTAAAAGTCAAATAGAATTTTAAAATAACGATAGTAGTCTTTAATTCTATTCGAATTGATTCTATTTGATTCGCAATAAGCCCCTAAGTAGAAACCTTAGGTTATACACAGTTTTATGAATTATGTGTTATGGAAGACACTTAACTGCAATTTAAAAATTAAGTAAATTTAGAAACAAAATTTAAGGGAATAACTACATATACAATTGAAGGGCATTATGATTTATAAATAATTTTTGATTGCTTTAAGTGTCTTACGCTTGAGTCGTTTAACAGTTTTTTTTTAGTGTTATAAAACGTGTGGCTCAATGCCAAATTAGGTGCATGTTATTAGATTCGTTAAAATAAATCATTTTACATTTATAGATGTTCAAACCATAACTTGTTATGTTAGCTATATAACTTTCATTTTCATTCAGTGTTTTATAATAATTCCTTAAAAAATAAATTGTACCAGTTTAATATAGCATATTACGTGATTACAGGGAGAGAAAATTTGGAAATTTTGGTGTTATCACATTAGCTTTACTTACATTAGCTAATTAGTAAGTTTTATGGGGTTTAGGCAACCTTTAATGGAAAAGTGATTCTATTATTTAATCGATTTACTTTAAATGATGTTTGTTGAAAAGCAACATAACACTATAAATGAAAAATTTTATTTGAGATCCTCTAATGGGAAATATTTTAGTTCATAATACGCTGAGGTACTCCAATATTAAGAAACTTTACTTCATATCTGGGGCCTATTTCACCAAATACTTATTACTTTGCAACTTTGCAAAGTAAAAGTGCGATCTGTTTCACAAAAATTGCAAAGTGAAAAGGGCTTTTCACAATTTTTGAAAAGTAAAAGTGTTTCACCAATTTAGAAAAGAAATTTGCCCTTAAGTTCGTATTTTGCAAAGTTGCAAAGAAAAACTTGATCCAAATTGATACATTTGGATCAATTATACATTCAAAAAATAAAAATTTTTTACATTGACCCCTGTTAAATCTCCTTAGTGGTGTTATTAACACTTCTAGGGAATGGTTGATATCCTCATTGGAACTTAAAAATCGTCATGCATCGTGTAAATTTGAGAAGCGTCATTTCTATTCCTGCTAACAAAATGTTGTTTTCATAATGGGTGAATTGTACCGTCAATACTTCCAATACACAAAGAAATCCTCCAAGAGAATTTTTTGTCCAGCAAATGGTGTTTAGGAGAAATTCATCAATGATTACTTTCGACACTTGATGAACTAATCTGCAGATAAATGCTTTTCTTATTCCGTGCATAGATGCAACACCGTGATATTGGGCTCCATTACCGGCCCAATGTTACAATGTGTCTTAACCCATATTCATTTGACTGTCTGTTTATTTCCAAATTTAGAAAAAAATTCTCTTTTGTCAAACAATTATTCCCGATATCAAAGATAATTCTTAACTTAACTACACTTTGATCACTATTATCTATTTCTTCGTTTTCAAAACGGTTAATTTTTTTTTATTATTATTATTTTCCGACAACTTTTCATAACAAACGCTTATTATAAATAAAATAAATAAATAAATTTGATGGCACAACAGCTCATGAAGAACTAGGGCCTAGTGACTTACAACTCTCAACCATTCCTGTGTGCGTGTCTGCAGGAATGGAGGGGACCTACAGTTTATTGCCGAATCCGAACGGTTAACGAGCGGCACTTTTCTGTGACAGGAGATACTCTTGGAGGATTTGTCAATTCCTCGCAAGAGGCAGTAGCCGTTTTTTTTCTTTTAAATAAATAGGTGGCGAGGCTGGGGATCGAACCTTAGACCTCCGGCATGACAGTCCATTGCACTAACCATCACGACACGGCTACTACAACAAACGCTTATTGGCAAATGAAAATTTCTCTTATTTCTAAATATAATTTGGAAAGTTTATTTATTTGTTGAAACGAAAAGTACAATATTTTTTTAAATTAACAAAATTTTTCACTTTGCAGAAAAGAACTTTTCAATTTGCAGAAAAGAACGTAATTTGCAAAAAGGAAAATTTTTCAATTTTTCATTTTATTAATTTTCTCTTTGCAAACTTGCGTTTGGTGAAACGAAATTTGCAAAGTAAAAGTGAAAAGTTGCAAAGTGAAAAGTGTTTAGTGAAATAGGCCCCTGATCTCCGAGTGTAAGATTTTTTTTTTATTTTAAATCATTTCAAATATTTTTTTATTTATTAAGAATTTACTTGTAATTTTTTTTTGTTCATTTCCGTTTCTTAAAATTAAACTGAAAAGGACTTAAAAAAATTGAATGTTTTGAGTATTTTAGTTCGTTTCATCTTCTAGTAGTACCTAAGCGGTAGGTACTGTTTGTTTGCCATTCGATTTGAGCTTCAAAGAGAGACAGGCATCGAATGGCTAAACGGATATTAATGAAATTTAGAATAGAACACCCAACTAACAATTCGGCAAGCATAAAAAGAGAAGAGAGAAAGTTATAGAGACCTATATAAAAGTCTTTGTTTGGTCTATAAGAAGCCGATTATACAAACCTTATAGAGGTTGAAAAAAAAATTAACAAAATTTTATTTCTTATTTTTAATTTATTTGAAGTGATTTTTATTGTTTTTATTACATTTTTAATCTGAAACAATGCATATATCACCTACGGTTATTTATTAATTAATGTATTGGAAATAATTTTAAAACACAAAAGTTTTGTATACATTTCCAGGGATCGAACTCGGAATTCAAGGATAATAGTCCACACTCTACGCACTCAACCATCTTAGATAGAATTTGGAAGTTTTTGCATACTTGATCAGTCTTTTTAGAAACTTCAAAATGATTTTATACAAACCCAAGCTTTGATAAATTTTCTTCATTGATGCGAGTAAATGAACCGTAGAACATTTGATGACAATTTATGTAAATTAATTCAGTTCAGTTGAATTTTGCTGGATTCGTCCTGAGTTTGTGTTAGACAAATTCTTCGATAAATGTCACACACACATTTACAAGAAAACACGTCAATATGGTTTTAAGTTACATTTACCACGGTTGATCTGTGGGTTTCCCCATCTCAAATGGTTAAATAGAAGACCACATAAAATCTGACATGTCTCAGCAAAGTATTCGATAAAGCTTTATAAATACTTAATATTAATAAATACTGAATGACAGTTACGTCAGTTACTTAATAAACCTTATACAATCCTTTCCACCTAACAATTTTAGTCCTATATTCATCCGAAGAAGTTTCTTATTACTCCTTAAACTACTTCTATTAGTTTTGTATTATACTCCAAGGAGTTAAAAAGGCAACCTCTTTTATGTAAGTAAAATCTTTTTACTCCAAAGAATACTCTTATAAGATTTGTAAGAAGTGCTATAGAAGTAATGTATTTCTATAAAAAAAAAAAAAACTGTTATATTTTTTTTTATTTTAAGTTTATATTTGTACTGCATATTGTGTATATTTTTCCGTATGATCACCTGAAAGGGTCTTAAGAGATAATAATTATTATTAAAATTACTTATACATCCTTGGAATCGAACCGGAGTCCCCCTGCACCAATAGTCTAGCACGCTAACCGCTCGGCCAATCTGGATTATATAGTGCATTGCATTAAATCGGGTTCTTTTTCATACAAAAGTGTATTCTATAAGCCTCATATAGTCATTCATCCAAGATACTGCACAATAATATAAATAGGTATGCATACTTATATCATCGCTATAGAAAACAGAATACGCCTATAGATTTTCTATAGCGATGATCTAAAATCGTTTGAGTTTGTTGTTAACTGTTCCTCTTTCTGTCATCTTTTTTTTAAATTTTCCTTGATTTGCCCGACTTTTTATTTGTTTTGCCACGATTTCATTATTATTTATTTATAAATTTAGATGTGAATAGGTTTTCAATTAAATATTAATGTTTTAAAATGGCTGCGTAGCACCTCTTAGTTTTCTAGAATTTGCAAAGTCTTGTACAAACTCTATAAGCACTCTACTATAACATCCAACAGAAAAAAATAGCGTGATAAAAGTATGTTTGGCCAACGGTTCTCCGGTAAGAATTCTATACAAATTTCGTGTATAGGTCCCATATTAATTCCTAAATTAATGCTTTACAACATTTTCTTATACAATTGATATGGGAACAAAGCGACCAGCTTATAGTATAAGGATTCTTCAACATTTTTATAAAATAATTTTGGGAGCAAAACATCTATGGTAATTTTATAGAATGATTATAGTATGATTATAGAAAAATTGACTCATTGTGCCTGTGGCTAATGTTATGTACTCCAGAGAATACTTAAGCGATGAATTATACCAACATTTACTCCTATAACGACTTAACTTAACTCTGGAAGGGTTATAAAAGTGCTATAGCAGCGAATAATACTTTAGTTGCCAAAATCGAAGGCTATTTTGTTAGTTGGGTTATGCAAATACAACTTCATTTACCTCCTCTAACTTCATTTATGGAGGTCTATTTGAAAACAGGTACAAGTCTCGATTTAGTTTCTTCATCTAGCTTTCAAACAATTTTAAAGAAGCAGTTATTGAAATCATGACTTCTATAAGAAATTATTTTTCGAGGAAAGCCCTATAAAGAAGCCTTATATATATATATTAAGACTTGCAGCATCTCAATATTAGAAACTGAAATGTTAATTGGGCTCTAGAACATCATATAATAGGTTATAGAATTCGTCTTACAACTAGGGCAGGCAGCAGCTTTAACTTAAATAAAATATTGTAAGTTACTATCACTTGGCATTTGTTTTCCACAAGCTGTCATACGATTTAATTTTTTTAATTTTTCTGTTGAACCCGTTCAATATTCAACTTAAATGGAGCCGGTACCTCTGTGATACTATCTTCAGAATTTGTTGTATAGGGTCTCTAGTAATATGCTTGTTACTTTTCATTCCTTTATACCCAACACAGAGCATTGGAAACACCGTCTTAAGATAGATCTAGGCTTTTGCCGTCCTGTATTTTACCGTGACTACAGATTATAACAGGGGACTCATTCTGTAAAACGATTATCACCCGACGATAACGTTTCGACGATAGTCCTACTACACGTAACCCCAAAAATGCATATCGTCTGGACGATCACGCTTTGACGATCAAATATTTGCTTCACGTAAGCCGATTATCATCAAAACGCTATCGTCAAAACGATGGCTTTTGGACGATACCTAAATAGGTATCGTTGCGCATTTGTTTTCATGATTGTATGTTATTTTGTACGCGACTATAGTTAAATGAGTGAAATAATTAACTTATTTTGCAAAATGGCAACAAACATTTGAGAAAAATACAAATTATATGAAAATTAAAAAAAAAAAAACGTTTCGCCAGCAGGGATCGAACGCCGAACCTTCCGGTCAAGAAGCAAGTACCTATTCCATTGCGCCACCATCTAATGTAAATTTCTGCCGATTTCTTGGAAACAAACCGTGCACTAAAGAACTTCGTTCTAATAACGCAAATTGTTATTATGACATTTCAATGATGGTTTGACAATCTCTGGAAAAACGACAGACGAGGAGATAGTGTTTCTGTTTGGTTTACGTGAAGCAAATTATTGCCGATCACGTCAGCGATAATCGTTTTGATGATTATCGTTTTGAAAATTACGGAATGACCCCCCAGGAAATACCTTTCAGAAAGAATTTAAAAAAAAAATGTTAACACCTTCGCAATTTTCGCATTATTTTCGTGAAAAAAAAACTTTTGATAAGAATGCTATTATGATTCAAACAAAAATTATAATGGTTTTGATAATGGCTCTATATTGAAGAATTTGAATAGTTGCGATTAGTATAGCATAGTTTTCAGAGATAGACTTTTGTCATTGAGTTAAATCATAAATATCATAATCATAAATCATCAATAAAGATATTCTGTTGTTCTTTATTATATTTACATGAATCAATGCAAATGAAGTTCAAATTATTTTACCATAATTTACAAAATCCAACGTTTGAACACCTCTTAAGTCTCCATCATTAAAAGAAGTTCAAACACGGTTGTAAAAATAGCATATTATAGTCAATATCCCGCACTTTCCAATGTAAAACAATAAATTTAATTTACAGAAATCCAAAACTATAAGAACCTCCAATTTACAAACTCCAAAACGTGCATGTTTACAATTACCATTATTTAGAGAAATGTACAAAGCTCCTCCAACACGTCCATTTAACAAGTCCAATGACTTCTTGTTAACATAAAAATGCATTCTCACAATATAACATGTTGCAATTGCAATAAGCAACATCCTATGAACAACACTGTTAACATTGCACTTCATCCAATTAAGGAAAGAAAGAAAGAAAAACGTTTGAGAGTTTTTTTTTCTTTCTATACAAGCTATGCTTTTGCTCCCTGAGGTGCACTCATAGCGTGATTAGGACGTAATCGTAAATTTTATGCTCGCTTAATACAAAATATTCCGTTTCACCATTTAAATTGTGGAAAGGTAGTCACAAAAAAATGGTAAACTCCTGAAGAATTTTATTTATTTTACGATTTTTGTCGTAAAATCGCTCAAAATGGCGTGTGAAATCAAATTTATTTCATATTTTCTTTCGAGTTAACGATATGAGTGAGTGAAATGGTTTTAAACTCAAGGAAAAAAATACAATGTACCTACATTGAAATACATACGAGGAGAAATGAACTGTGAAGTTTAATTTTGTTGTCGAAGCTGTCGTGTATTCATACATGACATTCGAATTTAACAACATCAATTAATTCGAATTTTCGAAATCGAATTGTAATTAATGTTATAAAAACTGACACATGGTCGTTATGGTAACATGATCATGTCCATGGAGACAATTTAATTAAGCAATCGGCTTTTAGACTGTGGTCGGTCAAACAGAAGACTCGACAGCCCTCTCATAATGAAATTTCTTAATTTCAACAAAAGCTCATTCTAGCATATCAATTGCACTCTGTAATTTATAATTTTATTGTTGTAACGTTTTGATCTGTTGAAATTTCTGACACTCATAAAATTTAATTCCCTTTCCATTATCCATATTTGTGGCGAAACAAAGAACAATTTTGCAATAAAATTACTCAATTTCTAGGCTAATGGTAGACGACAAAACTTCTGGAAATTATAATTTTTCCTTGTCAATAAAAATGGGAGGAGAAAAGTGTGCCATTATATGAATTGTTCAGTGAGTTTCTTTTCCATCTTTTATGGCTTCACTTTGACGAGACCTTAAGGTTGAGTGGTTTATTATTAGAAATTTCAATTCAAACTTATAATCCGCACAGGGAAAGCAAATCAAATTTTTGTTGTTATATGTTTACTATGATTTCCATAAGAAGAAAATAAAAAGTGCGCCACAGACCGAGAAATATGTCATTGTTGTAAAGAAATTAAAGAAATCAACTTTGTCTAAAAAATAATCTGAATAGCATCTGAATCTGAATAATAATAATTCTAAGAAAATAACAACCCACATTTTACATTTTACAATTTAAAATTACTAAAAGAATGTAAACGATTGTACAACAACCAACAACATAATTGTTCTTTAATTTTGACGTGCCATGTTAACCACAGTTGCGTGAACGACGCACATATCTTTTTTGTTTTCAGTGAAAATATAAAGGGAGGTCCAACAAAACGCACGATGTTGATTGTAAATAAAACAAAAAGTTTTCAGAGAATTATCTTAATACTTTTTATTATGATAGAAGGACCTATGAAAATTATGTGTGAAAAAAAATATCGGCCAAATGCTCGCCACGGCTTCGGTGGTATACCTCTATCCGATGGTCCATATTTTCAATGACTCTGAGACATAATTGAGGTTCAATGTCGTCAATGTGCCGAACTATCTCATCCTTTAGCTCTTGAATTGTTCTCGGCTTATTGACGTACACTTTTTCTTTTAAATATCCCCAAAGAAAGAAGTCCAACGGTGTCAAATCACATGATCGTGGCGGCCAATTAACATCGCCATGACGTGAGATAACACGGCCATTGAATTTCTCGCGCAAAAGAGTCATTATTTCGTTGACTGTGTGGCAAGTAGCACCATCCTGTTGGAAGCACATATCGTCCAGGTCCATACAATATGTTCAATTTCTGGCCACAAAAACAATCTCGCGATTGTTGGGCACGACGAAGACTCAAGGTTGACGGATCTTCTGCCACACTATCGCGAACAACAGCAATGTTTTCCGCAGAACGAATTGGGCGAGCATGCGCACAGGTGTTTTCACATTTCCTACAGACCCGGTTTGCTGAAATTTCCGCATAATTTTACAGATTGTGGACACATTTGGTCGATTATGCTGACCAAAAAAATCAAAAAGTGCACGAAATGCATTTGGATTTGAACGCCCATTTTTGTAAAAGGCTTCAACAATCTTAACGCGCTGTTCAATTGTGTACCTCTCCGTGGTTGAATTTGTCAAACACTGAAACAAAGAAATGTCAAATTAAATTGGGCAAAAAACTTGACATTAAGGTGTGCATTATGGTTGGACCACCCTTTACAAATGAGGAGATTGCTTCTTGCTCAATAATATAGTGAAAAATTTTAATTATTTTTTTAAGGAGAATTGTCACAAATTTTAAAATTTTGCTGTGTTTTCTTTTTTTACGTAATCCTTAATAACCGTGCTATTAATCGCAATTACAAATCCAAGAATAAATATTGTCATTTTCGTAAGAAAAATAAAGTTTGACTGAGTCATTGTTAAAAAAAAATTTTGTAAGCTAACTTTGACACTTCATATTTTTAAAAAAATGAACCACACTATCCTCGACAAGTTATTTAAAAAATGTTCCCGTTTTATCAAGATTTCAAAATGGTACAACACTTGCTACTTATTTACTCGTACAAAATATGATTGCTTTTTTATTTGCAAAAGGACCTCAGTTCACTTCATATCACTTTTACCTAAATAATGCTTTTTGTGCTAAAATATGGGTTTTACCGAGGTGTATGTAAGAGGCACTTGAATAGGACACTGTTTGCAGTAAATTAGAGTGAGATAGATCAACATTACAGACGGTATGTTACTATCTACGTTCTGTGGGCTACGTTCCTGCTTTAGCAACTTCTAGTAATTATGCGCCTTTGTGTTAGCCTGGACTCGATTAGTGTTGTGGAAATTATGTTAGTTATTATCTGGTAATTTATACTAATAGCCTTTCTTAAATAGCGTATTTGTACATGGCTCAAGAATGTGAAAACATCAATACTACCCCATTGAAAAAATTACATTAGCTTATTTTGACTGGCTAATAAAACTCGATTGGCTTGCACAAAAATCGAGAAAAAAATATACCTTTCGACAATTTTTGCTTAAAAAACTGGGGACGAAAACGCCACTTTCAACTGGAAATAGAAATTTGATTTTTAGCTAGAGATACAATAATCATGTAAAATTTTTTATAAAAGTCAAAATTTAGCCAATTAATAAGCTAAAAAAATAAAATTTTTTCCTTTTCAAAATGGGCTTAATCTTTACTAAAATGTTTTTAGTTTCAAATATTTTTTAACAAGTATCATACTAACTCCATTTTCTTAATAAATTCAAGCTGAACACACCTAAACATTTCATCCCATTTTCACATTTGTCAAAGTGACAGTTTTGGAGTTAGTATGATACTTAAAAGCGATAAAATTGGCATTTGGCGATTTCACCTTTATAGTGCAATATCCAAAAGATAATACGATGCTGACTCTTTTAAAAATTGGAAAATTCTGTTTTTAGCCTAGCATTTTGCGAAATAAAGAGCCACTTTTTTTTGAATATTTAATACTCTCAATTCTTACCGCCATATTATTCACTCGATACATCCAGATTTAAACTTAAATCCACATGAATTTACATTGAATTTGTATGATTTACATCCAGATTTAAGTTTTAATCTAGATGTATTGAAAGAATAATATAGCCGTTATTTAAATACTGGAAGACCAGATAAATATTTTTTATTTGACTAAGAATTCATAAGAGCATTTAGTATTTAAAAACAGTGGCACCTAAACTCGTAAAAGTTTGAAAAAAAAAATAAAAATTTTAACTTTCTCAAAAACTGTAAATGTACAAAACTTTGCTTTAAAAAACAATTAAAAGAACGGAATATTTTCTTTCAAAAGAGCCTAGCGCATCATTCTTTGTAATTTCCTTAGTTTCCTTCGTTTTTAATAATTTTTTTTTTTCATTTTAAGTCAATTTTTTTTAGAAATTACGCCTCTCCGCCTCTTAACAGAATTTTTCGCCTAAACATTATTTTTCTTAGAATGATCCCAGCAGTAATCCCCGAAAATATCATGGACAAATTAGGGGAAACCCTATATTTTGTCTATCCAGAATTTCACGAATTTTTGTAACTGAACAATTATTATACATTTTTTTCCAAAACGCGTAAAAGCAGTCATCACTTTTATACTGCATAACTTTTTATTTATTAGGATATTTTATATTTTAAACAATGCATAACATCAAAACATACATATATGTATGTATATTATATCCAAAATTAAAAAATTCAAGTTATCAAGTATTTTAACTTAGGTTTTGAAAAATGTAAAAATATACAGGACTATACTTTTAAATTGACAATCAAGGTCATCTAATGATAAAAATGAATTTATTAAAAGTGCACTGTGACCTACTGTGCCTCCATCTAGTAGATCTGTATGAGATTACTCCAATTCTCCAATGCTCCACTTTACAACCAGCAACCCATTGAAAGTTGTGGTATAATTTTAAATAAATGAAAATGTTCTTAGCAATTGCTGCTATATTAATATACTTTATAATTCTGCCCGAGTATGAGCATATAACATACTCGAAACACATACATTTAATTAACATCTTTTATTTTGACCCATACTTCAAACAATGAACTATTAGGAATAAAAAGATCACTAAAACAAATTATTAAATCCAACAATAAATTATTCTTAAGAAGAAACGGGATATCATTGACGAATATGTTGAAAATAAATCATAAAATGATACCCCTGACTAAAACTAACAACATCAATATAGTACAATAATTATAAGACCTAGATTTCACGCGCATGTACGAACATAAAACTCATTAATCTTGAAGGGTCTATATAGGTTTAAACATAAAAATTAGGCTTAATCACGCTAGTAAAAGCAACAATTTCTGAAAGCCAAAAGCATACACAAAAAAAAAAACTCCCAAAACATTATCTACCTTATATGGACGTACCTAGGTACCTACAGACATTTTCTTCACGGAACTACCAAAGTCAAAGCTCAACATCAAAATAATAAAAATTAAAAATAAGCTAACAAAAAAAAAAATTAGCTAAAAGAAATATCAATGCCATCTTTAAACATAAAATCATTGTTCGTGAAAACACGAAGCACGTTGAAAGTTTTGTTTGTGAACTTTTTGACATCTCGAAAAAAGACGGAAACACAAATGACACGAATAAAATGTTCATTACAAGCACAACGCCACTGGATGATGATTTCAACTTTAAGATATGACTTTCCTATCCGTTTTCCCTCTCGCCACTCACAATCGCAACAACCAAAAATATAATCCTGCTGTCAGCGCTGGGAAATTATCTATGTCCATTGTCAATTTGTCGGCGTAAAAGATTTGTTATTAACAACAGAAACTCTGGGATAAATCAATCTGGAAGCACAACATCCTCATCTGCACTTTGTTACTTATTTTTCCCTCATCATTTCCGCTGTGTCGTATTATTTTGTGCATCATCCCAATACCCAATCTCCAGCGAGCCGTGAGTGTCAGTGTCGTACGCCATTTTTCATAGCTTCGTTAGGCCAACTCTATATGAAGACGATGACGACAACGCGACTACGACGACGAAGTAAAAGTTTTCACTTTCCTTTTCACTAAAGCCGCCTTGTACATCACGATATAAATAGCATGCAGAATATAGCATGTTATTTGCAATGTTTTTGTTGTGCCGTAATACCTGGTCAGCTGCCATTGACCGGACCGGTTTGGTTCGGATCGACTCGGAACGATTTGGTTGTGGCTATTCCGAGATCTGCATTATATTGTTGTATATTGAAAATTCATTGCACTTTGCATTCGCTTGTGGTTGTGTATTCGTTCTGTTTTGAATGCGTGTATAACGTGTTTTTTGTTTGCTCTTGAAAGTTACAGTGTGAATCGTTTGGTTAGATCCATTTTAATATGAAAATTTTAACACAAATATATAAAAATACGTAACTGTAGTAGATCGTGGGGCAATGGCTGTAAAAGGGGCCCATACACACAACACAAATGTGCGCACCGGTGTCATGACACCAGTGTACCGCCATACACGCAACAAATTTAGCGACACCGACACAGAGGTCGATTCCCAGTCGCTTCCGCCTAAAAAACAAAAATATTTTTCAGAGGAAAAAGTACCTTTCGTTTGTTTTTTTTTTTTTTTGCAATTTCTCGATAACTAAGAAAGATTTTTCCATCTATTTTTTAGTATTTGATGAAGAATTGGTGAGAGCATTGAATATAAAAAAAACAGTGGATATTAATTACGCAAAATTTTGAAAAAAATGTATTGAAAAAAATAAATTCACAATTTATTTCACAAATTTGGACTTAAAATTTTGATTTCTCAAGAATTATTCACTTAACCAGGTAAAAACGGAATACACCTAAGCTTTCAAAAACGTTATAGAACATCGTTGTATATGCTTTTATTGGTTTTTAATATCTAATTATTTTTTGTTTCCACTTTAAGTCAATTTTTTCAAAGATTGCCGCCCCGGCCTCAGGTTGAGGAAGTATTTTTCGCGCATACAGTTTTTTGCTCAAAATAATCCTGTATATCACACCGAAAAAAAAAATTGATAAAACGACTGTAAAATTAACATTTTTGGGTTATAAAAGTCGTCCAACATTAAAAACATCAATTTTGATATGCTCATCATATCAATACAATATGATCATTATCATTATGATATATTTATTATCATTTTGATATGACTATTAAAATGAAGAAAGCAAAAAAAAAAAACTGCGTGCATTTGTAGGGTTTGATTTGAATTTTATTTTATTAGTTTTTAGGTTCTATTTTCCTATTGCACCATAGTGGTTTTGTAGTTCCTTTCCCTTTTATTCTGAAATATTTAGAGTTTTATTTAAATTGAAAAAACTTATATTTTACTTACTTGAAAATTTTCTGATGAGATTCGAACCTGTGTCTTCCGGTTACGAGCCCAATACACTTCCACTACGCTAATTCGCAATACGGATAGCAGACGTTGAAAATTGATAACTTTCTGGTTTATGATTCAATGCCAACCATATTTTAAAATGATAAATTGATATTATAATATCAAAAAAATTGTACCAAGCTGATGTTGAAAATGTTGGTGTGATATTTTTATTATCCTTAATACAACATTTTTAACAATTTATTGATAAATTGATATAATAATATATATTTGATATTATTAAAATATTAAAATGATTTGCTGTTTTTTTTAGTAAATTTATATGTACATATCAATTTTACATTAAATTATATCAATTCAACATTGAGGACATCAATGTTGACATAAAAATATCAGATTAATATTTTTTAATGATATTCTAATAGTAAGAATTATCAACCTATTCTTGATAATGAGAATTGATATTGAATGTTAAAACCAATCTTATTAAAGTAACACTTTTAATATCAATATAACAAAAATAATATTAGCGTAAAATTAAAAGTATTAATTTAATATGTTTTGTGGTAAATTTGATATGGAAAATGAAAAATATAGAATTGATATTATGAAAACGTTATATTGATATTGCGTTTTTTTTTCAGTGCAGTCTTAAAATCTTAAAATTAAGTGAATATTCGTACAACGAAAATTTGTGGAGAAATCCCTAAATTCAAACACTTAGGGGCCAGTTATAGCTATCATTAAAAACCGTCATTAAAAATTTTAATTGTTAATTTTGGGACATTAAGAAAGTCAAATCCAAAATATAGGCAATGGCTTGAATTATTATTCTAGTCAAAAAAATATTTCATTTTGGCCAAACCTTTCACTTAAAATGACTTTTATTTTTCCAATGATTGAACTACTTTACCAATGGTCATTGAAAAATTCAAAGCCATTTTACATCGAAGTTTAGGCTATAATTAATTTTTTTTTTTAACTAGAATAATAATTCAACACATGGCCTATATCTTGGCATCAAAATATTCACCGATTTGACTTTCTGTCTCAAAATTAACAATTAAAATTTTCAATGATGGTTTTCAATGATAGCCATAGCTGGCCCCTAACAAATGACATCATTGGTAAAACAACAGAAAGGTGGGAAGTGTTTAAATCCAATTTTACTCAAATAAGTTTTGGATGCAATTTGATAGGGGAAACCTCTAGGATGTATGTAGGTTCTATTTAGAAAACTGTAAAGTCCCTTCTAATCACACAAAAATAAAACAGTGTTAATTTTGTAAATAGAGAGCAACACGAACTTCGAGCTAGTATTGAATACATTTTTTAAATAGGGTCTAATTAAGTGAACCAAACTGTACTACGATGACGTGTGTGTGTGCCCAGAAGCTGTTTTTCACGTTCGCAAAATGCACTCACTTTCGATTTCTTCCAGCTCACGTGGATATGCTTGGACATCGGATGCACGAGATAAACAACTCATCATCATCGATGGCTCGAAGGAGGATGATCAGTTTGTTCAGTGTGTGTGCTGTGCTGTTGCGCATGATTCCGGTATATAACCACCAGTATGTGATGGACTGGACTGGACTATGTATGCAAGTGCATGAGAGTGCTCTCTATGAATGACTGTAATTTTGCGGTAGAAATAAACACGCGCGCGAATCGAATCGGTTTCATAACAACTTTCGTTCCACAGCAGCATCAGGTAGTAGCTCAAGGAGGAGTGATTAAGCCCGGTAACTATAAAGAAGACCATAAATGGACACAAGTTTGGATGCACTCTGACGCTGGAAACATGAACCTTAAAGGAGCTGAATTCATAGTTTCTTTTATTTTCTCAATAAAACGTGCCTATGAAAGTTAACTAAAATGTGGCAGAAAGGCGCACGTTTTTTAATCAAACCTGGGGCCAATCACCCATTGCTTGATGACTATCATGATGCTACCACCAACGCCTCTCTCTCCGATCATGACTAACATTTGGTGAGGCTCCGATAATTATGCACATTAAGTTCGTTTTTTTTTTTTCGATCTTTGCCTGCTACCGTCCTACCAACCATCATCGACTTTTTAGTACCCGCCACCACCGTGCACTTCTTTCTTCCATTTTGGAATGTCTAATGCGGGATAGGTGCTTCGCTCATAAAGTTATAACGGCACCGATGTCGTAATTGATTGATATCGTACCTCATCGCATCAAAAGCTGCCTACCATTCCAAAGTGTCGTTTAACTCGTTCCTCCAATATGTTGCTGGTTGAGGTTGATGCTGTTAATGATGATGATTCTTGGGCTTCGGTGGAATGGCCATAAACGTATAGGTACAATCGAGCGGCAAGCGACAATCACTACGCTGATGATCGTAATCACCGTCATCGGAGTTTAATACTCCCAATGAAATAATACAACAACAAAAAATAAATCTCAGAACTGAAGGTGCGATAAACAATGATGGAGGAGAAAGAGTTAAATGGAACACCATCATCATTTGCTGCAACTTAGAGTTAGACGCACAAGTTTCATGATGGAAGCACGTAATTATGCCCGATGTTGATTGTTGATGTTTGTGTTTGGCAAGTGTATCTGTTTTCTTGTGATGGAATGGAATGTTGGGCTACTACACACGGTACCATTGTCTATTTTGATTGTTTTAGTAACGGCCTTGAGTAGATGGGGTTGGATTTCAGGTACTGTTTTTTTTTTTGTGATTCAAATAGGAAAAAATATCATTGGAAAAATGTTAAGCATTTAAAGCTACAAATTATTTTATGATGTGAAATTTCTTCATTAGTTTTTTTTTTTTATCAAAGCATCTTTCTCAAGACAATTATGAATTTGACTTTAATAAAGCATGGTTTTGTTTCTATAGGAAGTACCTACCTAAAGCTGGGTATACCATTATCGATCACGTATGACAGTTTTGCTTAAGACTGATAGTGTGTATAGGTACGCTCTGTTTGATGGTTTGTCAGGCCAACTCACTGGGCAAACTTGCTCACAAAAATTTTTGATACTGACTGACAGTCAGCGAACTGTCATACGTGATCGATAATGTGTACCACGCTTAAGGGAACTCACAACCTAACAACTATTAATTAATTGGTTTTAATATTCTTACATTAGCTATAAATCTCAAAAATTATCAAAACCTATACGTTAAAAGAATTATTGCCAGCGCTTTAACGTAACAATTTTAGAAACAGTTATATTAAGGGTTATCAACAATAAAATATCAATAACTTGGGTGCGCTAAACCAACTATCACCGTCCAGTGCTGTCGAAAGTACTGCAAAAGCAATACATGTATTGCTTTCGGGTGGTGCGTACTGCCGTACTGCTCACCTCTGTTTTGTACTGCATTTTGCTATCAGTATTGCCTTTTTGTGTTGCGCCTTTCGTAATTCGTTTTTTACAATAATAGATCTTCACAAATAAGTCTATAAGTCTAAAAAACCTGAGCAATGAAATTAAATTATATTTTCATTTTTTACAATATATTTTAAAATTGAAGCCTTATGGTGGATTTACATTTATCTTAGTGTGAGTTCTGCAAAAAATAAGGGATACAAAATATAAAATGTATGTTTGGAGCACCATATTAAACAACGCTTTAAATGCTCCAATGTTTTCCCAGTCCCTACTTAAAAACATTTGAAGATTCTATTTAATGCTTTCCGCATACCATACATAGCAGTGCGAGGCCAAACGCATATTTTCACAAAGCTTTAATAAAAGGCAGGAAAAGAAACTATTTACTGATATCCACAGTTAATTCAATTTTAATGGCAAAAGAATAAATAAGGCATAGCAGTACTATTGAACCAGAGAAATGTTATCAAAATACAAATAAACGGCAATAAATATTTTGATCATCCAAAAGTTTTACTGTTAACCGTAATGTAAGAAATACTTTTTCATCCACTAAAACAAAAAAAAATACAAGTCATTTGGAATATATATTATTATATTTATTAAATATGTGTTCAAATAATCAATACAATCAATCAATATTACAAAAAAATTGATAAATTTATAAAATTTATGTATACCTTAAATTAATATCTCGCAATAATGAAACGAAAAGGCTTATTTATAAAAAGTAATAAAGTTATTTTTTTGCTGTACTTAAACGTTATTTAAATTTAAAAAAAAAAATATTAAAATAAATTTTTTTACGTATTGCCTTTGCTCTTAAATTATGCAAAAATTTTTTGAATGTATTGCTCTGGCCATTTCTAAAACGACAGCACTGTCACCGTCATTTCTAACAATGTGTTCAATGGAGGCTTAAGCACTTTGGTCGAAATTAGCTACGAAATTAATTTTTTGTATAATATGTAGTTAATATTTTGTTTGTTTTTTCTTTTTCACTTCATTAGAGTACCATTCAGTTTAAATTCAAATTAAAAAAAAAACAAACACTTTATCTCGTGACTTAAAATTGACTTCATTTTTCTAAAATAACATCCGAATTTCGGTTTAAATCGGAAAAAACAGGCTTTATCATTTTTTAAAAAATTTACAAAATTTACAAAATTGTTTGTATGAGATTTTTCGTCAATTCGCTTCAAATTTGGTACAAAGCATAGCTGGATTACGTGTGTTTAACGCATTTCGAAAATAGAGTTTGATAATTTTTAATATTTTCCAGCTGTTCACCTAAAATGGGTCAACCTTTTTTGTTATAATAATTCTGTATATGTACCTACATACTACTGAAAATGATTCAGCCAATGCACTATTCAATTGGACATGTTGAATTATTGATTCAAAATAGCTTTGAATTGTGTTTTTTTGTTTGTTTATGATACTTCTTCCCTAGCTTTATAGATTCCTACCTGAAAGTCACACATTATGTGCTGTTATACGTACTCACCTGCTAATATTTATCAACAATCTATTGTCTGAAATTTCTAATATATTAACTTAACTATTTTTCAAATTCGTTTTTAGAAACAAAATATTTATTTTTAAATTTCATAGGTCTGACTTTCTGTGGTAAGTGCTTAGAGGTCAGAAAATCGAAACCTTTGCAGCCCTCTATTTAATTCGTAAGCACAGAGTCGGATCTATGACAACAAATCTTCAAAATTGTAATCTGAATATTGTGCCATGCCAACACAGTTTTCCTGTCGAGCCGAAAGGAATTGAAAAAAAAATCGTTTTAAAAAATAAAAGGGGGTCACGATGGAAAGGGGAGCGATTTTGAAATAACGTTGTAAAAGCTGTTTTTGCATTTGCGCTTGACACTGCCACGTGAAGAGCGTTCCAAAAATTCACTTGCTTTTATGTATTTTCTTACTGTTCCAAAAGAAGATAAGTTGGGACCCCATGCATTTTCGTTCAAAAAATTTAAATCCATCACTGGTATAATTCTTCGGAATAAATGTTAATTTGCTGAACAAAAATCAAAAAGTGCCAATGCGATACACTCTTTTTTCTTTAAGTTTTGATACATTTCTGAAAGACGATTTCTCTTCCCTGACTCAGAGGTATGGAGAAGGCCTGATTTTGACCGAATTGTCAAGTGGCTACCTTTTTTTTTTTCTTAAGCTTTATACGAATGTGAAAGCCTGTACCTTACCTAATTTTTGCTTTTCCTATCCAATATTATATTTAAAACTAATGTACATCATCCTTTCCCTCAAATCTTTTCCTATTTTTGTCAAGCATGCACCGAGTTAAACGAGTTCCGTAGAACAAACTACATATTACAAATTTTAATTTTAATTATAAAGTTGCAACTTTTACAACAATTCAATAACCAGTACTGTTTCGTTTTTTTTTTTCTAATTTCAGATTCCACAAAGAAAACACTTGGAAAATAATCACATCACATTCATATATATGGGTTCACTAACCGTCACTAAATGTTGTATGCAATTTGATAGCACTGGAGGTGAAATTTTCCATCGCAACGAACAGCAACCGCCAATTAAATCAAACAACATCGCTTCCAACATAAAATTGAACAAAATCTTTCCATCGGCACTTTTCTATAGCAACCAAACAAATTTCAATAACAAAATAGTAATTTTACCTCCGCATGTGTAATCGGTAGTTGCACCAAGAAATCCAAAACACCAAAACCACCCAACTCAAGCAACAAAACAAAAACAAAATAAAAATAAAAATAAAAACCTGAATCACTGAACACTGACGACAAGTTTAAGACGACGACGACGAGGAGGATCAACTCACTTAACATCAAAACGCGAACACGACTTACCATCATACCACCAGCACGAGATATCCCCAAGACCAGGTACAAATCAGTGCAAGTGGAAACGTTAGTTGCACCACCACCTCAACTGGGTGCTATCATCATCATTATTATCAACAGCAAATCAAGTCCATTGACTTTGTGCTCTTGGCCTGGGCCAACTTTAGATCAAGATCAATATCATACGATATCAAAACAAGTGCTGCCACTAATCATTGGTTTTTTCCTCTCTTACTGGTTGGGGCATGAAGCTATGACGAGCATCGAGGAAGGAGTTCTTGGGCACATTTGAGCGGAAAAGTTATGAGCTGGTATGCGATATCGCTTACAATACTTAAATTCTTACAAAACTGATTCGAATCCACCCACACGCTACTAATATTGCTACTACATACAAAACTTCTTAACTGACCTCAATGTAAGATGTTAGAATCCAACAAATGGCGTTTCCTAACAATTGTTGCCGGTCTGATACTAACCAACGCAATTAATAGTCCCGTGAGGACAGGCCAAATACATTCTCTTGCCGATCACAGCCAGTTCCACAGAACTGCCAGTGTCCAGTCCCAAATTAGTCCTTGGTCAGCCGGTGGTGGGACCCATCGAACAGCTAGGAATCTCTACGCTCCATTCAATGTCTTCCCAAAACTTGATGACATGAGCTTCCCGCGCATGCATCGCAGATCAGATGGAAGTGTTGTCAAGTCGTTTGGAGCTTACCGAAATGGAAGAAATGTCCAACGGAGGTCTGATGACGTATCTCAAACCGTTTTCCAAGAATCACCGGAGAATCAGACGAAAACCGGAAGAAGCTACGTCTATATTCCCTTTTTGCAAGGTGGTTCTAATGAGGCCTTGCCGAAGCGCAATATCACTTTTGGACAGATCCGGCCGCCGATAGTGGATGACCAGGTCCCAGTAGAGGGCTACAACGGTGAGTTGTTCGTCAACGATAGAACGGATAGAAGTCCCCAATCCCAATCTGAAGATAAGATCGACGTTGATGACTTGTCAGGGCGTCGAATAGGCTTCCAATTTCCCAACAGCTATAGCCCTAATACAGACTTCCCATTCCATCCGCAAGGTTATCGCGAAGACAATCCCGTTTTTACTGACAGTGGATCATACGAGCGGCCTTACAGCGAAGAATCGCTTGATGGCCCGCCTAGCAGTGGTCATTCTGTAGAATTCCCGGGCTTAAGTGCTAACTCGAAACCCTACTCCGGAAAGTTATACCGTGATGAAGTCACGAAGTTTGGGGACGTCAATGGCCCCATTGCAGCCGCCCCGCGTCCTCAACGGGGCATTTTCTTTGGTGATAGTGAGCGAGACCATAGGACGGGACCACGTCCCTTCGCTCCACCAAAGATATTTACTGAGTACAATGACTTCGGTAATGAATATGCGGGATCGCGGAAGTCACGTTACTTTCCCTTCAAGTCGTCGCGATCTCCCCGGGTGGTATTCCCCGTGAATGACAATGTCGGAACAACGAGCACATCGACTGGCAGTGGAGCATATTTTAGTGACAATGTGGCCTTTAGGTAAAACCAATCACTTGACGTATCTATTTTTCGTCACTTACAAAATCATTTACTTGCGTTATTCTTCTTAACCCGTGTAGAGATCAAAACTTTGGCTTGAATGAGTTGTCGGCTATTCAAGAGGTACGCAATGAATTCGAAATAGATGGAGTTAGTGTGGACAGCGAAAATACTGGAGCCCAATCGGCGAGCACTTTCAAGGAGAAAGGTAGGAGAATCAAAGTTCTTTGATTTTTGTTTTGTACTCTTTTCGTTCTTTATTATGCGCTTTTTTCTTCATTTCATCTCTTTTTCTTCATTATTCTTCTAATCTTCATACATATATCATTTTCCACTATCGATCACATATTCTTAGCTTTTTGTGAAAAGATTCTTGAAAGGTTTGCTTTGAAATCGTTTACAGTTGATACGAGTACTGAATTAGAATGTCAAGGCCGCGGTGGTACTTGTGAGTTCTTTTTGGGTTGTTGGATGACAGGTGGTCTCTTGCAAGGCACCTGCGATGGATTATTACGTGGATGCTGTCATCGGACAGCCAAGTCGACAAATTTGAAAACCTCCGATTATATTAGTACAACTGTTGATTTGACAAATCTTCCAAACAGAAACTATGGACCAGTTTTGAATGAACCTAGTGAGTGTTGGCAAGAAAATTTAAAAAAAAAAAAAAAAACTTGTTTTGAGTATAGTGGTCTTTCTGTAGTGTGTTTTGTTTAAGGTTGTGATACTATTCTATCATACTAAGCATGTTTCTGTTGTTGATAACAAGTTCTTAAAAATAGTAAGCAAGAAAATTTTGGCTTAGTTAACTGATATAAAAAATTAAAAACACAAAAATAGTTTTTGACCTTAAAAAGGGTTTGGAATTTATTTGAGAAAAACTTCTTTTTTGCAAACTCTGCTAGGCACACCTCAACAAAATTATCAGGTTCAAAAGTAATTAAAAAGTTAGATAAGTGACCATTCCTCGCAAACCTCCATTCTTGATAATCTATATCTGCATAGATCTAAATCAATTACTTAAGCATTCGCTTAAAGAAGCGGCTTGTATAAGGTTCTTTAAAGCCAGGTTGATTTTACAAAATAATAGAAGTTGTAACAGAGGGTCGATTTTAGACTGAAACTGTCTGATTGTTAGTTTTTACGCCATTTTTAATTCAAAATTCTTTCTAAGCTTTGTAGTAGCACGTGGCGTAATGGTTAGTGCGATGGACTGTCACGCCAAAGGTCTGGGTTCAATACCTTCAGACACGCACACAGGAATGGTTGAGGGTTGTAAGTCACTAGGCCCTGGTTCTTCTTGAGCCGTTGTGCCACCAAATTTATTTTCTTTAGCTTTGTTTTATTTTTTTAAATTCTTTGAATTTTTGTGGTTGATAAAATATCCATATGTACAAACTGTATTTGCTTCGATGGCAGCGCCGCCGGGCGACAGTGCGGGCTCTTATAAAGGCATAACCCGTGAACTCTAACAACCGGTTTTTGCCTTATTGATGAAACTACTTTTCACACAGATTTGTGGCCATCAAATTGAAAACCCCCAATTTTATATTTCGTTTCGGTGGATTAGGTCTTTATTTTTAGTAAGTTTTCAAAAATTCAACCTAATCATGTGAACCGGGGTGTAATATTTCTGTTTATTTTTTTAAGAATGATGAGGTCAAAAAATTCGTTGCCTATCTTACACTCCGATTCGAGTTGCTGGGGTTCTTGCTATGTTATAGACCACAAGATACCAAGAGATTTTTTGACGACATCGGTACCTACATAGACGAATTTTTTTTTGTCATAGACCGAATTATAGCCATCCAATTAAAAAAAAATCATCAATTTTACATTTCGGTTGAGACGATAAAGTTTAAAAAAATACTTACTACAAAAAGCCAATTTTACACTAACTTTCATAAAAATACCATAAGCTTACTATTTTAATGTACCTGTAGTACTTGTGTTATAAAAATTAAATGTTGAATTCGCAACATAATAAGTCATAAACGAGCCGGATAATAAAAATAAATAATTTATTACCAAAACTTTGTATGGCTTAAATACTGTGTTAATTGCACACAGTTCCGCAAATAACCTTAATAATCATTTTTAAACTTAAATAATATTAATAACACAACTGTGTGCCCGGCATCGTGTCGTAGCGATGCATTTTTCAGTCTTTATAGAAAGTGAAAGTAATTTGCATTTGAATAAGAAAAACGTACAAATTATTGCATGTGTTCATACAATTATTTAGCAGGAATTTAACACCAAGAATTGAAATTTTATATTTTTCCCGTCAAATTAATTTTTTTAAATTTTTATATACGGAACCTGGGGGCGTATATAAAAAAAAAACAAAATACATTAAATAATTTAATTATTAACATGCAATGTTATAACACGAATATCTTTAATTTTATGTTAACTGTTTTAACAACAAATCATTGCACTCATTTAATCATTATTTTCACATGCAGAAATAAAACATAAAATAACAACAAATACGCTGTTATTTGCACATTATATAAGTTTAAATTAAAAAAATTTAATAAAGGCTGAGAAAAATAAAAAAAAAATAATATCTAACAACAGATCTTTTATGTAAGGTTTTTAAGTCAATTCAGATACTTTTACAATAGATCACCCTGGATGTGTCTCCATACCAAAGAAAATCCAATTAGTTCATCACACAATTTGACGTTTGGTGGGATTTTATAATGACAGAAAATTAAACTCAGTTTTTGAAATAAAAAAAAAAAGATTTAAATCATTTTAAATTAAAAAGTCACAAAAAAAATTTTAATTATGTTTCTACACTTGGTGATTGAAATTTACAATTTTCAAGCAATCTGTCATTATGGTTGAGTTCTAAAATGTAAACAGAATGTTTTTATGCGGTAGTAATACGCATCAGCAACGCAAACTTTGTGATTTGTAAAAATTTTACTTTGCATTAGTTTGACGTTTCGGAACGCAAAATAAACTTTACTATTTAGGCGATGTTGTCCTTTAAATCAAAGCATCCAAAAATTTTTCATGGGCATTTTGCGCAGTTATTCTTCATAATATACTTTTCCGATGCATTTTGGAACTTGCTACACTGTCATAAGTTTTTTCCTTTGAGTTTTGGAACTTTGCAGCAAATGCATTTTGGAATTCAGCCTATATGTCATGTTTAACTCAAATAAAAATTTTGAATAAAAAAAGCTTTTAACGGCCTTAAGTTTTAAAAATTTTTTTTCTCTGGTCTAAGATCCCATTTAAGTTTTTTTTAAAAATTACACAATTTCTTATTCGGGGGTAATTTCTATTTCACGTTTCGGACTTTTTAAAGGCGATAATTTCTTCCAAGGTAGCTGCCGGCAGCCTAAGCTTGTTTATGAGGCGCATATAGAAACCCTTTCTTAAGATCCAGAAAAACCTTAGGTTTTTCTTATATCATAAGCCTTACAGCCAGTGGTAATGGATGTAATATACGTAAGTCTAGATAGTAGACACATTTTATTTCGATATAGACCGAGGTCAAAACGCCATAAAAAAAACGCATTTTCGGCGGCGTCTGTCGAGGGTTTTTCGGCCACCTACACGTCTGTCATAACCATTTTTGTAATCAGTGAGTCCGTGGCGTCGGGATGGAAAGTGGAATAGTGGTTTCCCTCGCTATTTCTATTTTCAGAAAAGTTTAACTTTTGATGCACTTTTTCGCGGAAACGCGGCCACTACGTTCAGACAGACTTTCGTATTCGTTATCACCTTCTCTAGGACTAGTTATAACATTAACACCGTTTGGTTTCCCTTCACGCAGAAAATCCGTCGCCAGCTCTTAAATACTAATACGACTACAATCTTCAATTAATTAATTTCCTGAAATTATTTTGCTTTAAGAACTACAGATCTACAAGGTTTTAAAAAAACGACTGGACTGGTCTTGATCTGCTTTTTAAAGATGTTCCAAAAAAAACTTTATTAAAAAAAAATAATTTTGTGGACTGAACCATTTTTTTTTTAAAGATTTTTGAATTTTTAAATAACAATTATTTTTTAAATTTGCTAGAAAATTGAATAAAAGCCCTGGGAAACTATCAAACTTTAAAAAAAAGCATGCATACGCTGGATATTTAAAAAAAAAAAAAAAAAAAAAATTATTAGAGGGGGGTCTATTTCTCTAAAAAATCTTAGTCAAACATTGAATATTTGCTATTTTTTTGAAGAACTTTAAGTTTTTAAGGCGTTTTCAGCTTAATTTTATAAAAAAAAAATACAGGCGCAAAATTTTTGACGATTTAGTATGACGCTAAAACATTTTTAGTATGGTGCTACGTTAAAAACAGGATTTTCCAAATTTTTAACGAGTTAGCATTGTATTATCTTTTTATAACATTTAACTAAAGTTAAAATCGCCAATTGCCTATTTTATCTTTTTAGTGTCAAACTAAATTCAAGTGTTACTTTGGCAGTTACAATTGCAAAAATGGGTTGAACTGTCACTGTTTTAGGCGTGTTCAGCTAGAAAAATAGGTTTAGTATGATACTAGTTAGAAAATGTTTAAAACTTAGAATATTTTAGTAGAGTTTTAAAGTTAGAAAATTTTACGCCATGGTTTTTAAATGATCTTAGCATATTTTAGCAAATTTAGTCGTTACCTATATACTTTTTTAAATTGATAAAATTGCTAAGATTAATCGTGCATTCATGCTAATACTGTTTCAAAACTTGTCCCATAATATTTTTTATCATGACTTTTTAATTAGATATTTATTTTCAAAAGAAACATGCTTCGTAATGATCTGATAAGTGTCGCTTTGTTCTAATTATTTTATTGGATTTGACAAAAAAAAAATTATTTAGACAAAAATCAAAAATTGGATTGCATGATGGTGAAATTTTGCACTAAAACGTTAAATTTGACTGTTTATGGTTTTCACTTGGCTTAATGTGATTTTGTTTTTGCTTAACTACTTGGATTTGCTAATTACTGGTTTATAGTTTTTGTTATTTTTGGAAGATTATTGATCGTTGGTTATATAAGGATGGGATTTTCACTGCAATATTTAGAGTTTGGAGTTTGGAGTTTTTTTTTTTTTTTGTTCGAGCTTTTTTTATTATATGCATGTAGAATTGTGATAAAAAAAAATTGTGTTTAACTCGTGGAATATCAATTTAAAAATATAAAATTTAATAAAATTAAAAAATATTTGCAGGTTGTGGTATATCATTGGCTAAGCAAGCAGCCCAACGCCGCATCGTAGGCGGTGATGATGCTGGATTTGGATCTTTTCCATGGCAAGCATACATTGGGATTGGATCTTCAAGGTACTTATACACACAATTAAAAATATTATTATAGTTATAAAAATGAAAAATTACAACTTTCACTTTAAGTAACACAGAAGTTTAAATTCTGATTGACATTACTTGTTCAGATAGTTACATGATAACAAATCTTTGTGGTTATTCATTTTTGTCATTGAAAAAGGTTACGAGACGGGAGTGGTTTTGTAAAGTTTGAACTTTTTTTTTTTTGTTCAACGTCTTTAAATTAAAAATACTGATGTCACTTATGTCGGGAATGACGGAGATGAAGAAAGTGTCATTTCTTTGTTGATAGTCTTTTTAACCGAATGTCTGGGTTGTTAAATTAAAGAAATTATTGTGATTTGGAGGGGAGTCAAAATGATTTTTATCTTGTTTGACTTTTACATGAGGAGTCAAAATATAGTTGATGGCTTATGCCTTATGAGCTGAGGTTGTCAAAAATAATTTAAAAAAAAATTAGATCAAGTGAATTACTACATTTTATGGTTCGGAAAAAGGAAGATATTTGCTTTTGCTTAGAGTAGAAAAAAAAGATATACCTGCTTCAAAATTGGATTATAAAGTTAAATTCTGCATATAATATGGGTCGATATAATTATATTTAAAAACAGATTTGATTGACAAAATTGTTGTTAAATTAAATTTCAGTAAAAAGCGAAGAAATAGATTATTAGAAATTATAAAAAAAGGGCCTAAAGCTGACTTCGTGATTTCGAAACAATAATTTCCTATGATTTTGTTACAGACGTTAGTTAAAAACTGTACATTTGAAAAATAATTTATTTAATTCATTTAAAGCCACTTGCACAAAACGAACGGATAAATACATAAAACCGAGGATAACTATCCCAGTTTAAATAAATAAATAAAAACTTCTCGTTAATTAATTGCAAGAATGGAAAATAAATAACAACAAACACAAAGCAAACAAACTCTAACGCTTTGACTTGCTTTCTCGTAAGAAATTCTAAAATTTGAAGTGAGAGCTATTCAGAGTTTAAATATTTATCCAGAGAACGAGGAGAAGATAACTTTTTAAACTGAGATAGAGAAAAAATATTTTGCTACAACATGAATTGATTCAAATCAGTCAGATAGCTCTAATTATTTATAAATCAGGAGTTACTGATGTCAAAAAAACTTCTGTGCAAGTGGCCCTTATTTATATTTTTTCAATTAAAAAAAAAGACAACAGAAAACAGTCCACTTAAATTTATAATTTTTCGAAAAAATTTATTATTCCTAAAACAAACAACTTTTCAGTATTTTTTTATTTTAATTTTTTTATTTAGTAAATTTAAAAGTTTCAAAACATTATTAATTGGTGTATTTTAGTGTCTGAATTAACTTGCTCTTGAGAGCGGATTGAGGTCAAAATTCTGTCTGAACCAAAATTCTTTTTCAAGATTCTGTTTTAAAATTTTTTTTCTTCAAAATTTTACTTTTCAAAAAAAAAAAAAAATAAAAAAGAATATTTAATAAACTGCCATTTTGAAAACCAAAATTTTTGCCAGAGACGGCAGAATTTTGAAGGGCAGAGTTTCTAACCGCTCCCCTATAGGCCGAAAAAGTGGGTTTCGTTATATACCGACTGTGCCAGCCCGAGCGTTCATATTAATTTGAGCAGCCTAAACGAGTGGACCGATTTTCTTCAATTCTTGTACAAAGCATTTTTATCTGTTTGAAATGAAAAAAGTGATTTAAAAGTATTTGTTTTTTGTTAAAATAAAGCTAAATTGTTATTTTCCACAAACAAGAGCAAGTTCATGCTTTATTGAATAAGGAGTTTCGGGGTCGCATCTGTTCAAGTTTTTAAAAAATTAGAAAAACCACCGAAAAAGTAGGAAAATCCTGAAAACACCTTGAAATTTAAAAATTTGTGAAATGAAATTGTGTTCGTACGCGCATAACTCTGCTAAACTTCATCAGATTTGGTTGGGGATTTTTTCGTTGAAATTGTATTGAACAAGATTAATATTCAAAGGAGCCAAAAATTCCAAAATTTGACCCAAAAATTCGGAAAATCATGAAAACACCTTCTTCATATAGGTATTTGTGGTACTAAAAAACGCTTAATATATAAAAATTATGCGACGAATTTGACCTGTTTGTCGGTGATTAAAAGACAAAAAAAATATGTGTGCTGAAGGAAGTATGTAATAACAATAAGGGATAGTTAGGGATAAAAGAAAGGAAGTAAAGGGATACATTTCGCAATCGATTTCAATTCTGTAAGCAACAAACTCTTACTTAACTCTATTTATATATAAAATGAACTGTAAAGCTGTGATGTACAGATTTTTAAGCCTAACTAATAGTAAGTAAGTAAGTAAGTAATTATACATTTATTGATACATTGGATAACAATTTCATGAATTTTAAGCTATGGCATTGCCGTCATCTCGGTTAGCAGGTTTAATTTATTTAATGTATTCTTTACGTTATAAAATAATAAAACAGCATGTTAAACTATTCAAATTCTGACATTAATAACATCCTATACTTATAAATATCTTTTAAGAAGCAGTAAAGAGTTTTCCAATTAGTCTCGTTCAAAAGTTTTATTGTTTCTGGCATTGTTAAAGTTTTTTTTCCGCAGTATGCTATTCGTTGTGAGGCAAATATGGGGCAGATACTTATTAAGTGGAAGCAGTCTTCTTTAGATTTAAGGTTACAAAGAGTACAGAATTGGTTAAAACTTCCGTTGTATGGCATTCCGTTAAGTCCTAAAAGTTCGCATCTCGTTTTAAAAATCAAAGAGATTTCTTTGTAGCTCAGTGAATCATTAAAATAGTTTGACTGCATTAAGCTCATACTGAGTTGTGAGTATAAAATTCTACTTGTGGATTTACGCACATTGACTTTAAATTCATCCCGCACAGAGTTTTCATGTTTTTCAATAATTCGATACAAATTCTCCTTTATATTTTCCACGTATTCTTCATATTCCATATTCTTCCACTTTGCCACCCACCAATCCTCATTTCTTATTTCGTATTGCAGCATTTTTTTCGTCAGTCAGTCGTCCGAAAGATGGGATATTTTGACGACATAATCTGCATGAGACTTCAATGTACTTGTGAAAAGTTTGGGAAGACCTGTTTCTATGTATAAGGCATAGTTTGGCGTATTAAGGGGCAAACTAAACAGTTTTTTTATGAAATTTCTGTGGAATTTTTCAACCACTTCATATTCTTCTATACCCCATACTTGATCTGCGTAACACAGTGTTGTTTTCACGACAGCTTCAAATATTTTGTATTTTGCAGATAGGGCAATGCGCTTGTTTGAAAAAATATTTCTCCAAGAAAGGTTCAACAAAGTTTGAGCTGAATTAGTTTTTTCGATCAAGTGTTTGCTGAAGTCAAGGGTTGTGTTTAATTTGACTCCCAAGTACTTTAGTTCGTTTACAATTTCTATACCATTGAAAGTCCAATTATATCTATTCAGATTTCTAGCAGACCTTGAAAAAACCATAATTTTAGATTTATTTGAGTTAATAGTGAGATCCCATTTGCAACAGTACTCTGTTAGTCGATTTATCATTAATTGGAGGGTTTCGGCTGATTCTGATAGTAAAACCAGATCGTCAGCATACAACAACACATTGATGGACATTCCTGAAATTCGTATTCCTCCAGGAAGGTAGGCTGCCACGTCATTAATGAAGAGTGAAAATAATAATAATAACTCAGTAGACATCCTTGTTTCACACCACTATCCGTCGGAAACCACTTTGAGTAAACTGAGCCGTCCCAGACAGCCGCTTGCGAATCAGTATACATTCTTTGTATTATATGTATAAATTTAGTAGATAGACCTAATTGCGACAGTTTATAGAAAAGAGCACTACGATTTACTAAGTCAAAAGCTGATTTGAAGTCCACGAAGAACGTATATACTTTTTTATTTCTCGCTTGGAACGCTTTAACAATAGAAATGAGTGTAAAAATGTGGTCTATGGTTGAATAGTTTTTCCTAAAACCCGCTTGCAGTTCTGTAAGGGTGTTGTTGACACTTACCCAGGATTCCAACCTGTTTGCCAAAATCCCACAGAATAGTTTTGCCAAGACATTCATAAATGAGATTCCTCTATAATTTTCAACTTCATCCAAAGCTCCTTTTTTGTTAATTGGAAAAATGATCGACTTCTTAAATGAATCAGGAATATCCTCGTCTTGAAACACTTTATTGAAAAAAAGCTTTAGATGGGAGCTAAAGTTTGCCGTTGAATTTTTAAAAAATTCATAAGGGATCCCATCTTCGCCTGGAGCTTTTCCATTTTTTGCCCTGAGAATAACAGCGTGTACTTCAGCAAGGGTGATTTCTTGGTCTAAAATCTCATCAGCGATCAAAGTTTCCGCATAGTAAAATTTCAGATTACATCCACCATAAAGAAGATTTTTGAAGTGTACAGCAAGATCTTCAGCAGTCACTCCTGTTCCGATTTTGTAATTTGATCCATTTATCTCTTTCGTAATCTTCCAAAATTCCTTAGAGTTTTTAGTTTGGCCAAGTATATAGGCTTGATAGGCCTAACTAATATATGCTGATAAAAAAGTATACGCCACAGTGACCCCATTAATGCTTATTTTGTATAATTTATTTTAACGGGTCTGTAATATTATACATAGGAACTAAAAACGGGCAAAGAACAATATAGAGGGGTTTTATTCACCTCTCTCTCTTCTTATATCCACATGTAATAGATTACAAGATCCCAGTGTGTAACACGTTTGGATATATTTTTTTTTAAGGGTCATAACATTTGGTTATTTTCTTCTCTATCTGATGGTAAATGCTCTAGAAGTAGGTAGTCAATTTTTTTGTATTATATATTCCAGTTCGAATTCATAGCTAAGACAGGACAACGTCTGTCGGGTCAGCTAGTTGTTGTTATAATATATTAACTCTATAATTATAGCATCTTAATTCCTGCGGAGACTCCACATAATCATTATTAGTTCATAATTCAGCAATTTCTTGAGGAATTTGTTAACTGCTAGCTTAAATGTTGGTATTCAAGCATATTCGTAAAAAATGTTGCGATGCACCAATAAGCAATATGCATCCATTTATCTTGTCTCATGAGCCCATCCTAACTCTAACTCACCACAAACATTAAACAAACAAATCACTTAAACGTTTCTTTGCCTCACCATCATTATTACGATACGATACACGATGATGGCTAACGCAATATATGGACAATTAACTCTTATTTTATGCTCTGTGTGTGTTTTTTGTGCTCTTCTTTTGCAGATGCGGCGGTTCACTGGTATCACGAAGACATGTCGTCACTGCTGGACACTGCGTGGCTCGTGCCACACCACGTCAAGTGCATGTAACTCTGGGCGATTACGTGATTAATTCAGCGGTTGAGCCGTTGCCAGCTTACACGTTTGGGGTAAGGCGCATCGATGTTCATCCGTACTTCAAATTTACGCCGCAAGCTGATCGCTTCGATGTTTCCGTATTGACACTGGAAAGACCGGTTCACTTCATGCCGCATATTGGTATATTAATTGAGTTTTCTTTTAGTTTTTTCTTTTTTTTACAAAATGTAAAATAATTAATTATCCTTTATACCTCGACTGATGGTTCCTGCTTGATTTCAAATAAACAAATTTTTTGAAAATCTTGAAGCTCCAATATGCTTGCCAGAAAAAAACGAAGACTTCTTGGGAAAGTTCGGATGGGCTGCTGGTTGGGGTGCCCTCAATCCTGGATCAAGGCTCAGGCCCAAAACACTGCAAGCCGTAGATGTTCCAGTCATAGAGAATAGGTTTGTGAGTTTTTAGTTCAAAACTGAATCTAAATCGATTTTCTTCCTAGAATCTGCGAGAGATGGCATCGCCAGAATGGGATAAATGTGGTTATTTATCCTGAGATGTTGTGCGCCGGATATCGAAATGGTGGTAAGGATTCCTGCCAAGGAGACTCCGGTGGACCATTGATGCATGAGAAAAACGGTCGATGGTATCTAATTGGTAAGTTACATAGTTTTATTTTTGAGGGAAAGCTTTAACTTTTGTATGTGTTTGTTGATCAACTTTTTGAATTGACTAACTTTTTGTTGAATTGTGTCCCAGGTGTGGTCTCAGCAGGATACTCTTGTGCATCTCGTGGCCAGCCAGGAATCTATCACCGGGTGCCGTTTACAGTCGATTGGATATCATATGTCGTTGGACTGACAACACAGCTCTAGAGAGCAACTGATGCTTTTGTTGTTATTATTTATTTTGTTAAATGTTTATTATTTAATTTTATATTTATTCCAAAAGTGTCCTTTCTATAGAAAAAAAAAAAAAAAAAAAACAAAATACAAAATACAAAAACTTGATTTTTGATACTAAAATGGTACTTTAAGTTTAAATTATTCTAATAATTTTGTTGTAAATACACTCTCTTCGCAAGACTACACCTACTCAAAGCTAGATTTAAAAATGTTATCCTAATTGTGATTATATTATTATTATTATTTTCTATGTTTATTTTAACGAATCATAATTATTTAAATCAAGATTTAAATTAAGATTTTATTTATGTAAATATAAACAAAATTTGATAATTTTAAAGTTTTTTTGTTTTAAATTAATATATTTTTATCACTGAATTGGTATTCTATTTAAGAGGAAAGAATTTGAAAACGTCACAATCAAGTTGAATCGCGCAATATAGAAAATGGAACGCAATGTGTGCTTTTTTTGTTTTTACATCAAGAAAATACTTTTTTATACAAAAAAATGAAAATTTTTGAACGATATTTTAATGAAGCTTCGGTTTTCACAGCTATAGATTAGATAGCCTCCGAAATATGCCACTAAACTTATCAACTTATCTTTGTCATTAAATCACATATACATCCTAAAAATATTGAAAATAAACCATTTGCCGATTTGAAAATGCGATATGGTGACCACACATGTGGTTTTCCAGTAAACTTAGAAAAGATAAAGATTCGAGTAAATATCTATAGAAATTATAGTATGGAGTTCTATAAAATTTATTTGACTTTTGATGACTTTGATCATTCGGTACGAAAAATTTCAATTATTATTTCAAATCAATTTATCAATCAATATTTGAAGCGAGAGAGTCCATTGAAAGTAATTTTTACTTGCTCTATACATATAAGGCATATTGGTCACGTGTAAAATAAAAAATTCTATGTTGTAATCAAAATTGCCAACGACGATAATGGAGAAATCCGAAAAAGTGGTGCGTCTGTGCGTCTTTGCGTCCGTGCGTCCGTGCGTCCGTGCCACCATGCGTCCGTGCGTACGTGCGTCCATGCGTCCGTGCCACCATACGTCCGTGCCACCATGCGTCCGTGCGTACGTGCGTCCATCATGCGTCCGTGCATCCGTCCGTGCGTCCATGCGTCCGTGCGTATGGTAGGCCGATTTGTTTCAAATTTTGTACAGAGCATTTTAATGTGATTCTCGGCAAATTCGAATATTTCATTTTGCTCATCTAGAACAGGTAGGTTTTTATCAACCTTTGTACTTTTAATGACCAACATATTTTCAAGAACTCTACGTTTCAGGTTTTTGCGAAAAAAAAAATCGCATTGAGGAATTTGAATTTTGATGATTTGAGAAAAAATTGCCTTTTTTGAGTTATTCGCCTATATATTCTGAATCAATAAACCGATTTTGTTAAAATTTTGCAATCTGGTCTTCAGTTTAAACAATATTGCAATTAAAAAATTTTGAAAATAATTTTTTGTAACCACTTTTGACTTTTAAATTTTATTTCGTTAAAAATATCATAACATAATACAACATTAATACCTACGCGTAGCTGCTACATTACGGTAGTATGGTAGTTCATACGATCCACAGTAGTGCATTTTTTTTTTTAGTTTAATTTCCAATAAATTACGCCAAATATGTACAATGTAACAGAAATTAAGGGGAACCGTAAAAATCCAGATAATGGATTTACATGAATGAAAACCTGTCATAATTTTTCTGTCAAAACTCACGACATATTAGCTAAAATCAGTTTAATTTATTTTTATTATGCATCTAGGATAAGGATAAAAGCTAATATTTTGACAGAAAAAGTCATAAATCATCAGGTTAAAAATCCACAATGTACTTTAAATATGCATACATATACCTATATATGTGTGGCATATTTGTACTTAAGCCATAAATTCCGCAAAAATTGAGGCAAAATATTATTTTTTTGTGTGTTACTTTATTTACATTTTTTTTAGAAACTGCAAAACATCATAAATGATTTGTATGAGATGTGCAGTGCATACAATTTTACATCGGGTCAAAAGCCTCTTAAACAGTTTGTTATGCTACAGCTAAATTTTTGGTGTTGAAAATATAGTTGCAAAAGTATTTGACTAGTCAAGAATTTGAATGAAATCCACCCTAATTATCATTTGGAAAAAGAAATGACATATTAGTTGGCACAACCATAAATAAATCATAAAAAATAAAATGTCAATTGACAATAACTAAGGTACATAAGCAAAAATATAAAAGAAAGTACGCATACGCCCCAGTCTATGGTAAAACTCCCCTCCTCGATTTTTACATGCTTTTCAAAATAATTTGATTTCAGTTTCTAAATACTTGGAACTTTAATTTTTACCGAAAAGAAAAACAAGACACATATGTAGTTCCGCAAATCGCTTTGAAAAGTATTTAAAAACATATAAGATTCCGGCGTATACACGAACTTTTTTGAAAATGTAGCTTTAGTACATAGCAGTAGCTAAACATTGGTAGATCCTCGGTTGTAAGAAATAAAGCAAAATTGAATCCAGAAGTTAAAAATTATTATTTTCAACTTGTCAATTATGTGTCTCCATCCGAATCGCACAGATGGATTGTCAGTGATTATATGAACTCAACAAACGTCATTTCCCCATCTTCAAACAAAGGTAAAGCTATGCATAAGAATTCTCTAAGAGAATTTTTCCTTTCCAAAATGTTGTTTTTTGTTTTCGCCAAAATATTCGACAAAGCGTAGGAAAAAACTATGAAATAACGTTCGATCTATTTGCATAAGAAAGTAAACTACCGAAAAATGCCGATTTTCAATGAAAATAAAAAATATAAGAATCATTTTTTTTTTTCAACGTGTTGCAGGGCTTTCACGTTATCTAAAGAATGAACTCGGTTTTTCTAAGAAATATTTGCTAGATTTTATAATTACTTATTACAAAAAAAAAATAGGAAAATCTAAGAGATATGAACTTTACAAAATTCACAATAAATAAGGTTGGTATTTTATGGTAGCAAATTATAAATCATCATCATCATATTATAAAACGGCAAACGTGTTTTTTGTGGTACAATTTACACCGTCTACAAAAGCGGAAGGCATATGAATTATATATCATTGAATAGGTTTTTTTGCCTAGAAGTGCACAATGCAAAAATTTATTAAATAATTGCACCACAAAAGACAAAAAATAATAAAATAAAATTGCATAATAAGTGCGAGCGAGAGCCAGAGCGAGACGGAGCGAACAAATTACTCGCACTTACTATGCAACTTTCTTTTATTGTTTTTTAGTTTTTGTGGTGCAATTTTTTAACAAAAAATTTTCCAATGTGCACTTCTGTGCAATAAAACCGTTTTAACGATATAAAGACCGCGTAAATTGTACCACAAAACTAACTAAAACTTAAAATTAGCTACACGACACACGACCGACAAAATAATAAACACAATATTAAACAAATAATAAACCAACCAGTTTTCCAGCACTACTGGAAAGATTATTGGAATATCAGTTGGCAGCGTTCAGAAAATAATAATAATGAAATATAATGAAATTAAGGGTGGGACACAAGTTTGCCGCAGCACATTGAATTTTCTTGGTATGATCTGTTAGTACCTGTTTATTGGATTTTGCAACCAGTGAGACGTGTTGAGTATGTGTGAAAAATAGAAAAATGTACCAGTTTCAATAAATATTCTCGGATTAAGCATGAAGATTTTTTTGTGTGAGTGAGAGATACATGGATTTTAAGGGTGGACTGTGTGAGATAGTGAAGGGAAGATTGTTATGAAAGGATTTTTTCTTACGTAAACAGGCACTTAAAGTAAAGAACTCCAAATATTTTGAAAACCAAATCGTCGTGTATAACAAAAAAAAACACATTAATGTAGTTGGGTATTGTCGGTTCGGTCAAGGGCTTTTTAAGTTTTAGTTAAGTTTAGTTGGAAAGGTTTTGTGCCACAGAACTGCACAAAATATAAATTAATTAAACTATTAAACCACAAATAAGTTAAATTAACAAAAAAATTCGTATTAAGATGAAGCGAGAAGAGAGCGAGAGAGAACATTTGTAAAAACACAGAATGAAGAAAAAAAAAAAAAACAACTACGAAACAATGCAACATAGTTATTGTGCATGTGTTTGATTTGGATAGTAGATATGTAAAATGGAGAGCGAGATAGAATACAGTCATAGTGGAGTTGGCGGCTTACACGTCGTATAAGTATAAAAATCGTCGTATATAACAAAAACATTTGGTTGGGTATTGTAGGTTCGGTCGCGGTCTTATTATAGGTTTTAATAGGCAAATTTTGTAAGTAGGTACTTTGTAGGCTTTTAACTTCAGTCAAAATGTCTGTCAATTAGAAGATATGTAATTGGCACTCGAATTTCGAGGGCTGTAATTATAATAAGGTAATAGACAAATGTTTTATTTTAGAGGATTTTTGTATGAAGGTTTTTTTTAAATATGAAGGTTTTTTTTCCATATTTTTCCTTCCAACTTCCATATTAAAGTCAATCATGCAATTTAAAATCAAAAAATGTATTTTTCAGTTGTAAGATAAAATTTATTTATCATATCTCTGTACTGATGTGCAATGACTTTTCATATTGTAAAAATGTTAAATCTTTATGGACACAATATATATATATCTATCTATTTATCTAGAGGATTTTTGATTTATACATATACTTAGTTTCTAACATAAAGAATTTTTAAAAAAATGGTTAAGGAAAGAAATTTGAACATTATAAGCGCCACCCTACTACATATACATACATACATTAAACAAGTAAACAAAAGGTAAAATTTAAAATTTTGACTCTTGTATTGCCTTTTTAAACATTATCGTTAGGTAAACACACATCACTTGCTTTAGGTGAGCAAAGTCATTTTGTATCCAATTTTGAATTATGGCGCTTTTAACTTTATTTTCAGAGCCAAAAATCACAAAGTTCTTTAATGAATTTTTGCTACATTTAGTGAAATGATGTTTAGTATTATTACACTTTATATTTTTAGATTAAAATCCATTAACAGTGTATTAAGTGTCTTTTTGCAATAAACCACTTTTCTGCACATAAATAAAGCTCTTCTGATCATATCATAACCTACAAAAAACTAAAAAAACTAGACTAACATACCCCACCTTATAATTTGCAAAACAAAAAAAATATCAAACCAACACAGACAACACCATTGCCCTGAATATTTTTATTTTCCCAATAAGACAATTGTGTCAAACGTGTGAATTTGTATCTGTACAGCAAAAAAAAAAAAATAGATATATTATGCAACTCATTGTTTGCACGAATCATTCATTATCTATGCAATTGCATCAAAAGAAAAAAAATTCAAGTTACCACCAACCAAGGCAACAAGCTGCACCAAAAAATCTCCTTACCAATTAATTCAATTTCTCACAAAATAAAAATCCATAGATCTACCTACCTACATACATATATAAAAAATATAAACAACATGCCATGACCGGACCGGGTCTTTCCATAACAGAGCCCACCAAGGTAAGTTATAGCAAAGCAATACAAAAAGAACACAGTTTCTTTCGATCAAGAAGCATCAACATCAACACAACATCACGACCTTAAAGTCGATCTTACAACACTTCTTTTCTATTTCGATGAAGTCTATCAAACTGATACCGTTGGCGAGTTTCAGAATGCTTCTTCGAGGTCTTTAAGTAGCAAAAAAAAAAAACACCTCTTTGGATTTAACTTTTATTACAGAATTTGTGCGAGAAGATGTTACATCTACCTGTCGCGTGGCAATTACATGGTCAACCAGCAGCGCAGCGCAGAGATGCATTGGGCTAGTTAGTTAGTCTTCGACGACATCTCCACTCGCAACAACCTCATTATCGGCTGCAACAATGTTCTCTTCTATGTCTAACTTAGTAAAGTTGATATGGTTCAGGGATGAATTTGTATTAGCTGAGGCCTCAAATAAAGAAAAAAATCTAGAGGTACTCATAAAATTGTTAAAAATGGAAATGCGATTTTGCAATCTGTTATAAAAGACCAATATTTTTAATAAAGCTTTTTTTCCAGAAGTATTTAGAATATGGGGTCTTTTATTTTTTCATTTCATTTTTCATTTGATTCTATCGACAACCTTATATTTTCATTCCTGAAGAAAAAGCATTAGAAAAAAAAACGTTTTAAAAACGCGATTAAAATTTAAAATTTTTAACGAAAAACGTGGGGCAATACATGCTACTTTCTACGATCGTTCCCATCATCTATTGCATGGGTCCCTCCCACGTCTTTTTGACACAAACTATTTACCATTATCAATATTGCACGCATCCCGCACGCATTTTGTCTTGAATCTATGGGAATATTATGTAGATACTGTTAGTTTAAATGTGGTAGGTGCATACTTTTTTTTTTTTAAATATAAGTAAATTATAATATAGTAATTATAAATTTTGCGATCGATTTACTCGACTTGTCAAGATTTTGACAAAAAAACATTTGACAAGTAGAACAAATTCTTCAAGTAAATAACTTTTCGGTGAGCTAGCTAATAGCTTCAAACTTCAAACATCTCACTAAGATCTCACTGAGATCTCACTAAGCAAGCTCGGTTAGCTCCACTGAGCAGCAGGAGAAACCTTAACAAAATTTCTCCGATAGAAGTCAAAACCAATTTCCATCTCTTTTTTTTTATTAATTCAATCAACTGCGACAACAAATAATTGAGCAAGCGAATCAAAAAAATATCAGTCTCAGATTTTTGACAGCAAAAGTGAGGAATCACACTGAGGAATTACGGTACGGTACCTTTGGCAACCGCTAATTGATATTCGGACCATTTCACCACCGCCGCGCCGATAGAGTGCTGCCATTTGAGAGCTGAAGATTTCGTGTTGGTAAGCATTTAAATTTTATAAAAAATGGTTAGTTCACAACAACATTTCATTTGTATTGATTTCAATAACAAAAATAACAAACCGTGCTATTTTTTTTGCTCATTTAACCATTTCTGTAGGCAGTGTTTAAAGTCTAGTGCTGAAAGAACGGCAGCGAACTACCTAGTGGCGAAACCACTGTAGCGAAATTTCCAAGCGCCAAAAAGGCTGGTAAACAGAAGCTGCTGGTGAAGTGTCCAACGGTGAAAGTTTTAGCACTGAAAAGTCCTGCTTTGGAGGAATTACGTTCAGATTTCTGAGATCTCAGTGAGTTTGAGAAACCAGAACTGGCTAATTGTCTTCGTTTCTGAGACAAGTTTAAATTTTCAAGTCTGTACGTCATCGGAAAGTTAGTTTTAAATCGATTGGAAAATTTGTAGCATTTTAATATCTAAATAATAAACATTATCAAAGGCATGTCAAATCCAACCCTGTTGGCTGCACGGATGCTGAAGCTTGAATCTAAATATGATGTTGCTGTTGTTGACTTTGGGAGAAATATCTTTTCCACCAGTTTGATTCTGCCATCCAAACCGATCACATCATAATATTTCGAGCCAATTCACGAGTAACGTGCGCGTGAAATAAAGTGGCAAACGCGGCAAACAAGAAGAAACTTTTCCACTTCTAAACCACCATCACCATCTTAACCGCCAACCGCCATCAACATCAACTTCACCATCATCACCACCCATCTCTTGTGGCATTTGACAACATAAAACGTGTATACCACTCGACTCTGCCATGGCAGTGGAAAGTAGATTGCTTTTTCAAGCGGAAAACTGTTAAGCTATTCAATTTTGAAAAATTAGACTTTAGCTCGAGAGCGAAATTCGTTGTCGTATTCATATATCTCGTATTTGTATCTTTTTGTCTTGAGCTATAGCTACGCGGAGTTTGATTTGTCTAAATAGTGTTATTAATGTCAGAATAGATGATGAAGCACAAGAGCAATACAGCTCTGGCTCAGGCATCAGCATCAGCAACCTAATTTGTTAAGGAAGAGTGAAATAATAAAATAAAAAAAAAAAAATAAAAAAAAGATTAATTCGCCGCAGACCTAGTGCCCTAGAAATGTGAGCTCCTCTGTTGGTAGCGAGCGTGCGTTCCGATAACGATTCTTGTTGAATTATTTTTTTTTTTAATGTTTTTTGTGAAATTTGTATATTTTTGAAAGGTCTTATAATTGGAGAGAGAAGAGATAAATATTGATGAGTGTAATGTGTTTTTATTTTCTATGAATTTTTTTTTTCTGTTATAAAGTGGTAGATATTGTAGACTAACATGAACGATGCTGTCATGGAAATTTCATCAATCAAATGTTACTTTTGTGTTCCTTTGGATTATTTTGATTCTGCATCTGCAACATTATGCAGCTGACGGAGGTTTGTATACAGATTTAACTTTTTATTCTTAACAAACTTCTTACTGGGTGAATTGTTTTTTGTTTGTTTTTTATATTGATTGATATTTTGTTTTGGATGGAAAGTTTTAGATTCATTTCTATGAAATTCCTATTTTATTTTAAGGTTTTTTATGTTTGATCTTCTTTTTGAAATTTAAAATAGATTATTCATTTATTCGCAAGACCTTGTGAATTTAATTTTATGTTGTTTTCATCCAACAAATTTTACTTTCACAACTTTTTCACTGATTGTCATGGGCAGATACATTACAGTTGTGGAGCTGTGTTAAACATAGCCCATGAACCGTTGGGGATTGCAGTTACCTAGAGTTATACTAAACCTTTTTAAGACAACACTAAAGTGTGCAATCTGATACATTAAAAGAAGTTTAACTGATATGGTTTATAGCTACCTTAATTTAAATATTATTTGGTTTCAATTAATGGTGGATGTTATAATGTGATTGTTTGATGCCTTACTCTACGGCCGGATGCTTTTATTTTATAAAAAAAGAGTGATTGCTGTATTATTCACAAAGCCATATGGAAAATCTGAGGGCGTTACAGAGTGTGTTTCTTTATTCGTTCTGGATGTTCAGAATATTCGGTATACCAGCTATATTCGTTTCTTTATTCGATAGAATATTCCGGATAAGACATTCTGTTGATTTTCTATTCATTCTTTTCATTCATATTCTTTTCATTTCATGTGAAGTGTGGAATAAAAAGAATACTGGGCGCGTTCAGTTTAATTGATGTACCAATTCTCTTTTATGGCAGATTCACATTGGTATTTAGGAGATTTCATAAGCCCTTGACTTTGAGAATACATAAATACCTAAAATAAAAACATATACATATTTATTCAATTGTTTTTACATGTAACCGAACAACTGGATTTCCATTCTTTTCGATTCATTCTATTCCTTATCCGGAGTTAATAAGGAAACATACTCTTTATTTAAGGACAAAGTAATTTTTTTCTGATACCTTTTTAGTACATCAAGTCAAAAAGTTAAAGATATTTGTTTTTATTTTTTCTTCATATTGTGAAATAAGTTAATTTAGGTATAGAGTACTTTTTAGTAAAAGAAAAAAGCTTTAAGCAAATTTTAATTAATGATATCTCTTCCAGAATTATCTATTTTTTCGAAATTGAAAGTATTCTTAGCGAATAGTCGAGTAACAAGGGAAACATACGTTGTTTCCAAAAAACACATTTTCAATCGTACGAATTCCCCATAAAAAATTAATCCAACACGACACAATCCTTGTGGGGACAAGCGCCCAACAAAGTCCCCAATATATATTTTTTGTTGCCACTATCTCAAAATATCAAATAATCTCCAATAATCTCCAACATTTTGTCTTTGCTCCGTTTTCTCTTGGGGATTTTATCTGTGGAGATTGTTTTTTTTGGGATTATATCGTTTTGTTTATCGTCACTAACCCGAGTACCTATATATGTATATCAGAATTTGCGTTCGGTGTTCGAGTTCAAAAACTTGTGTTTTTCATCAAGCCAATTCCATAATTATGTTATTTTTACATTTTTTTATAATTTTGTAATTTTTAAAATTGTATATATAAAAATGAATCCCTTTTTGTGTTTGTACGCGTATAATTCGGCTAAATATCATCCGATTTGATTGGTAATTTTTTTTGTTGGATTTGTATTAAACCAGATTAACACAAAATGGAGCCAAAATTTGATTAAAAAAAATTAAACGAAAATTAGAAAATTCTACCGACAAAATCAGAAAATCGTGAAAAAATGTTAAAAATTCAAATTTTCTGAATTAGTTCTTTTGTTCGTACGTGAACAACTCGGCTAAACATAATCCGACCTGGATGGGGATTTTTTGTTGGATTTGTATTGAACCAGATAAAAACACTACGGAGATAAAAGTTGGAAAATTAGGACGAAAACGTAGAAAAGTCGTGATAACAATAAATTACATACTTTCTGAATTGTTTTTTTGTTCGAACGTTCTTTCTACATTGGCGATTAATATGAAATAGTTGCCTGCTGTAACACCTCTGTACTTACATATAAGTAAAAAAAAATTTGTAGGAAATTTAAATTAATTTAATTCTTTTGTGCAGACTTTTCCACTTAAGCGCTTGGTTTTTAAAATAGTCATGAAAAACTAAAAAAGGGAAGCTTTAACCCCCTCTCTTGGCTTAAGCTCTCGGCCCTGGGCTGGGAACTTTTAGTATGTTGCACCTAAGGGTTACCCCTACCACTTAAAAAAAAATAACGCAGACTAAATGACTTTTTGGATTTATTTTTCATTCGTTGACTGGACTATATTATGGGATAAGAGAGAAGCGTAATATTTTAATTAGAATTGAAATGAGGTAATTTAGCAAATTACAAAAGAAGTGTTCACATTTCAAATTTCCTAATTTTGTTTGACAGTCCAGATTGTCATTCGCTTGTTTTTTTTTTTGTTTTTCTACATTGAATTCTGTCATTTTAAATGGGTTCTACTTTGAATGGATTCATTTGGGTGTGTTCATAAAAGTTTTACGTAATTTCCTACCGAATTTTGTGCTAATTTGGTTGAAATTACATCATTTGAAAATTTGAATTTGTACGGGAAATGAGATGATTTTGACTTAAATTTGGAAATTTTGAACGAAATTATCTCATTTGCTCTAATGAAAACGTAGTATAAAATAAATTTATAAATTAATAATTAAATAATTAAATAATTAAATAATTTTTTTTTGTTACCAAAAGCTCAAAATTTCATAAATGACTAATTAAATTTGTTGACATATGTAAGTAGATATTTGTATTCCACCGAAAATTATTTGCTTGAAGTTGAAAGTAAGCAATCTTACCTCGTAAATAAATAAAGCTTATTTGCTGAAAAGAAAGTAACAGTTTGCGCTGAAGAAAAAGTTGAGCGTTTAAGTTAGACATAAATATTTAAGCTTCCTCTCAGCAAATGATTTTAGTTTTCACGATTTTAGTTTGCGGTTTTTGTAATTGCGATTTTGTAATCCGACATTTTGAAGTGCAAGATTTCAATTTTATAGCCAACCTCTGTCCGGCCATTTTAAATCGTTAGCCAATTTTGATTTCCTTCTCAATAGTCGTAGATAATTGTTTTTAAGTGATTCCCCAAAAGGAAAATTTGAATTTTTCTTTAAGCTCTTTTATGATAAATAAGCTTTCACAAAACGATATTTTTTTATTTTTTTAAAAAATCAAGAAAAGTTAGCAACCAACCATATAATAAATAGGTTTGTTCGCGTACTGCGAATTTTCAGCGAAAATACTTCAAAGTTCATATAAAAAAAATGTGTAGAAATTCGTAGTTTTTTACAGTACGCGAACACACTCAGTGTAAGTAGATATGAACACAAAAAATTAAATGAAAAAGATATCCAATCATTTTATTTGTATAGGGTCTTATGACGATAGCTTATGTATTATTCTTTTAACAATAAATCGGCTTATTACAACACCGGCAAGCCTATAACAATAATAAGACGCCATCCAATAAAGGGAAACTATGTGCGGATACGTTCTAGGTCACAAAGGAATTTCAAAGGGAAATGTAGGTTTTAAAAATTCAAAGAAATTGACACAGCAAAGAGCAAAAACAACAAAAATAAAACGCACGACTCGATCGAACAAACTTGCTCTTGTAGTTAAAGTTTCTTCGAATTTTAAAGATTGAGTGCATTAAAAGTAAATAATTTTTTTATGGGAGCCTTAAGTTTAAACAAGTATTACTAGAGCTTAAATTGAAAAATTATTAAAAATCAACATACATAATTCGAAATAAATTTATTAAAAAAGTCTTTTTAAATTGTTTTTAGAGCTAAAAAAAGTACACCATCTGATTTCTTTAACTAATCTTAGTTTCTGAGAAAAAAATTCAAAATCGTGCGGTTTTTTTTAAATTAGTTTTTTGTATATACAATTTTGTAAACATTTTTAAGAGAAAAAAATTGTACACACTTTTCTTAGTATTTATTTATGTCGACTTAAAAATTAAATTTCAAAAAAAAAATTATCTACCCGTTTTAGAATTATCGAATTTTAAAAAAAAAATTTAATTTTTTTTTTAAATCCAAAATTTGTTTTTTGAAAATTTTGATATGCAGTATGATTTCAACTTTTTAGAAGCTTTTGTATAAAAAATTTAATTTAAATCGGTTAGACACATAATGAGATAGTCTAAAATAAAGAAAATGGTTCTATGAGAGGTACCATTAATAATGGCTAACTGTAAATTTTGTTTTTGGCAGATCGTAGACCATACTAATATTAGTATTCATAACAATTTTAATCAAGATCTTAGGAGTCGTTTTCGAGAAAATTTATATTTCCTGTAACGGTTTTTTAACATTTATATTTAAGGTACCGTTAATTTTGACTATAAGAAAAATTTTTGTATAAAATATTTTAGATAATGTTAAAAAACCGCTTGTTACCAAGTTTCATAAAAATCAACAAAGTCGTTTTCGAAATATTTGGTTTTCAAAAAAAAATTTTGAAACTTTTTGTAAAAATCAAAAAAAACATTTTTTGAAAATTTGGGTTTACAATACTATTCAAATTTTACAGAAGATTCTCCATAAAAAAAATTATCAAAATCAGTTTATTCTTTTTCTAGAAAAACGAAAATAAAGAAAATGGTTCTATGGGAGGTACCATTTAAAACCATTTTTTGGAAATCAAATATTTATGTACAAGAACATAGCACATACCTAATAAAATTTATTGATGTTTTGTTTAGAAAAATCTGTCGAGCCATTTTTGAGAAAAATAAGATTTTCCAAAAATGCGAAAAAAAATTATATGGCAGGTACCGTTATTTTTGGTCCTAAAAATAAAAGGAAAAAAACATGTCGGGTTAATGTCCCGAAAACACTTTGTACCAAGTTTAATTAAAATCGGCCCATGGGTTTAGGCTGTAGGCGAGTCCACAGACAGACAGACAGACGGACGGAATTGCGAGACCCACTTTTTTCGTCTTCCCCATCATCGTAATGTCAAATTTGATCAAAATTTCGAGTTCAGTTTTTCTTACGAATGCAAAACTTGCCATATACTACCTATATATCGCAAGTAAAAAGAGCAAGCAATTAAATTGACAGAAGGTTTATTTTTTTTTCATTCAAGGTATCCTTAACAGTATTCTGGGTGTACCATCGGAGTGTTTCCATCAAAATGGCGTATGGCCGTGCAAGCTGTCATTTTCCTGTTGGATACAAGGTGGCAAACATGCCAAAGGATGTGGCAACAACAAGTGGTTGTTTTCATGTTGCATTTCCGAAAATGAAATAACTCCTGCAAACTACGGATTCAATCTTATGAAAATGAATGATTTATCAAAGAGAGTCATGCTAAAGCGAAGAGATGACAACGAATTATTTCCAATGGTATAAGATTAAAAAAACAACATAATTAAATGATAGTGTTTTAAATTATATTTTCTTTTACAGGTGGAATGTGGATTACCTAGAACTTTTCAAAATACTCTTCAAAAGCGTATCATTGGTGGGCGACCATCAAGATTCGCTGAATACCCTTGGCAAGCTCATATACGCATCGCCGAATTTCAATGTGGTGGAGTTTTAGTTTCAACTAATATGATTGCAACTGCTGCACATTGTATACAACAAGCCCGGTTGCAAGACATATCGGTTTTCTTGGGCGAATTGGACACTCAAAATTCAGGGACAATAATCGAACCAATGCCAGTGGAGAAACATAGAGTAATACAAAAAATCATACATCCGAGATTTAAATTTCGAATGACACAACCAGATCGGTATGATCTAGCTTTGCTGAAGCTCGCTAAACCAACTGGTTATAGGTAAATTTCTATAAGAATCTCTTTAAATTCGGGGTTAACAATAATTTATTATTTAAAGCATTTTTAGCCATGAACTCTTTTCGTCTTGTTCATTAAAAAATTTCATTTTTTAAGCTCAATTTCAGAGTATTTTTAAATCGAAAAAGTTGAACTTTCAACCATGTTATACTTTGAACAGAAAATACAAAAAAATATTATGGGGGCCAATAAATGCAATTATTAAGGACTCACTCATATTTTTTAATATTTTTTCCTAAGGCGGATAAGAAGGCTGTGGGATCTTAGCACCTCATGTATGGGATATTCGCAAAAAAAAGTATGTCATCTAAAAGGTCAGTAATTGATCATAAAAGGTCAGACATTTTCAGAAATTGGTCAGGCTTAGAAAATTTTTAATCCAAGGTTAAAATTTTTCAAGATCCACCCGCGATCTTTGCACCTCATTCATGGGATATGGCGGGAAACTCAGTACTCATTAAAGTTCAACTAGTTTCAAAAGTCTTAGATTTTTTTTAATAAATTTTAAAAATTTTGTTCAAGATCATTACAAGGTCATATGAACTTTTAGCATCAAATTTATGGGAAATTCGAAAAAATATATACTATATCTGAAAGGTTACTTAATTCTTTCTCATAAAAGGTCAGATGCCCAGATGGTTTCAGAAATTGGTCAGGCATAGATTATTTTTTATAATTTTTATAAAAACAAACTCAAGGTAAAGGTCAATGACCTTTCATTTTTTTGTTAAGCTCATAACTAAAAATCTAAAGCTGACCAATTTCTGAAACTTTGAGCCTGATCTTTTATAAGGAATAAGTAACCTTTCAGATGATGTATACTTTTTCGAATATCCCATAAATGAGGTGCTAAAAGTTGATGTGACCTGGCCTTTTATGACCTTTTACTGACCTTTTAAATAGCATACTTTTTTTTTTTTCTAAAATTTCATTATTCAGGTGCTAAAAGTCTTCTAATGTGACCTTGAAAAAAAACTTTAAAACTTAATTTAAAAAAAAAAAAAACCTACGCCTGAACAATTACTGAAATTACCTGACCTTCTATCACTGCCCAGTGCTCCTTTAAGTGGAATTTTTTTTGCGAAAATCCCATATATGGGGTGCTAAGATCCCACAGCCATCCTTATTTTTTGGTTTCGAACAAAAAATCATAAATTTGATGTCATTTAATATAGGGTTAAATTGTTAATCTAGATATTTAAAGTTGTAAATCTAAGGCCGGAATTGTGGTTATATGTCTAGAACTATAAGATATTTAATATTAGGAAATTTATAAATTTGCTTAAATTAAAATTATTTCTTCCAAATTTAAATTTTAGTGACCATATTTTGCCGATATGTCTTCCTGTTGCACCTATTAATCTGACAGGGAGGAAAGGAATTATTGCTGGATGGGGAAAGACCGAAGCCAATATGGGATATTCTGGAACGAATATTCTCCAAGTTGCATCAGTGCCTATAATTGGTTAGTTGTTATTAGAAAAAATAATTCTAAAAATATTTTAATAATTGTATTAAAGATCCACTTGACTGCGTTCGATGGCATGAAATTAAAAAAATCAGCGTCGAGCTATTTGGTGAAATGTTTTGTGCTGGGCACTCCGATGGCCATCAAGATGCCTGTTTGGGTAAGTTTCTATTGAAAATACTATCGTTTACTTAGAATTTCTATATGAGTCCCTTTATTTTGAAAATGATCTGTAAGGGCGAATTCATTCAATCTGACAAAAAAAAAGACTTTTTCTTTCATCTGCCAACAAAACTCTTCTCATAAAACTTTTTTGAAAGCTTCTGTGCTCTATGGAATATATATTGCATACTTTTAGGAAAATAAACATAACTTCTTAAGATCCAAAATTTCTTTACTAATAATAAAATATAACTGCATATTTTCAGGTGATTCGGGTGGTCCGTTAATAATAAAAGACCATGGTCGTTACACATTGGTTGGCATTACAAGTGCTGGATTCGGTTGTGGTGTTGATCATCAACCTGGAATTTATCACAATATACAAAAGACCAGCAAATGGATTCAGGAAGTTATACTAAGGAATTCATGAAATGTGAATTATATTATAATAAATCATTATGTCGTGATATGAACAGAATAAGTTTCAAAAAAAAAAAACTATAATCAGCCCTATTATGTTATCCGTTCGGAGAAATATACGATCGGAGAAAACTTCCGATCGGACGATTTTTTCTTTTCATGGTATACGAATCGTGTCGTATGGTTAAGGGAAATTTTCCACTAATTTTCTGCCAGGGAAATCGCATGAATTCGTGATGCGTTTTTGCCATTTTAACATTTCATCGGCATGTAACGCAATTTGACATTTTCAACACATTTTGACATTTTGAATACACATTAAATTTTTTTTCATAGATCTGTCCGATTGGCTACAATAATACAAAATTCGTACATTTCGTAGAAATCGGAGAAAATTTCATTCCGATCGGGTACGATGATAAGGTTAAATGTATACATATATAATATTTAATTTATTTTCAAATTAACTTTAAGTTAAGTTATAAGATTTAAGTTGAAAAATATAAAATTTATAAAATGTGTGTTAATTAAAACGAACTTCAATTTTAATAAATAAGTTCTTTAGTTTAGTGACTTTTATCAATACTTTTATAGGCATTATAGAAAAAGTAGCTTTTTTTCAAATTCAGATTTTCAAATGAACACAAAATTTGATAAAATAGCAATTAATAAAATAGAAAGTCACAAAATCTGTTAATAATAAAAATTTAATAACCCCGATGTTCCACCATTTAATCCAATTAAACTTTACTCCATAATTTTATTTTAGAAAATACACCTCAAATTTAAAATAATCGTTGGTTATGCCTCTCAAATTTCATATCTTTTATGTGCGAAACCATCAATAAACTTCTGATTGTTAATCATAATTATGGTAGATGTGTTATTTAGCAATAAATCAACATTTCTGTTGCACAAAACTTGCCTAGCACGTAAACAGTGCAATCAATTTTATTATTATTTTTGTTTTCATTCGTGCATCTGCATCAATAATACCATCAGCAATGACACTGCCTGACGCTCTGGCCAATGCCGAAGACAACACAACTTCCACTTCCAATATTATTTGATTTCAAGATTTAACAATAAGAAAAAAGAAAAAGCTTTCACTTTCACTTTTATTTCAAAGATTGTAGTGGTTAAGAAATATACGTTTGTGTGGGTTAGCTTGAATTTTTAAAGATAATAAAACCAATGTAATATCAGATGACAAACAGTACTGCCCCCCTTATAAAAGAGAAACAGAGGCAACTTTGTGACAAACACGATGTCATTACGTAAAATTTTCATTTTTCTTCCATTATGTCTTGTGTTGTTTTTTCTTTTTCCTCCTTCACACGCGGGGGTGTGTACGCACGGAGATCTTCAAAAAAATTAAACTTTGTAATTGAATTAACAACTTTTAAGCGCACGTGCTGACTAATAGGGCGAGTGATGACATCTGATGGATAATTCACACACAACAACTGAAACGCATATATGTATAAGCCCTATTGACTTTGTCATACCTACCAATCCAACGTGTTGTTTTGCTTTTGCCTTCCGTAATCGGTGAACTATTGGAATTGTGATTTGACCAGGTTTTTATGCAATCGATTATGTGTTTTAGCCGGCTGGCTTTAATTTTTTTTTGACACATAATAAAATGTTATTGAATTTTAAGTGCGTTTGCCAACAAACAATGATGATTCACTTTTGATTCAATGCCAAGTGATTTAAATGGGTCATTTCCTATTAAGTATGTGATGAGTGACATTATGAATGCAATAAGCAGTTTTTTGGTTGACATACTCGTAAGTAGGTGAAGACATTGAGTAATTGGCTTATTGCTCAAAGAGATGATTAATCTAAATTGGGTTTTGGTTTTGAGTTTTTAGGCACGATAAAGTTCGTATTAATTTTGCCAAAATAAAAATAGTTAAGTATGATGAAAGATAAATATGTTTTACCATTATTTAAATTAATTGCTCTACAATATTGACATTGACAGTGAAGACTCTAATTAAAACGAGAAGTAAAATTAATGCAAAATATTTTGCAACCCATATATACAATTTGAAGGCTCATGTGAGGAGCATAATTTGATATTATATTTTTAAAAAAAAGTTTGTTTCTCAGCTCTTTCGTTTGTATAACTTTAGAAATTTTCAATCTTTTTAAATAATTTAATGGGGCTATTTGAATTTTTATAAGAATTTAGAACTTAGTCTCACTTGGGTTCTTCGTAAAAATTCTAGTCGGCATTAGTGGGTGTAATTTGATAATGTTGATCACGTGGTTATAACGGTGATCAATTTTCAAATAATATCTTAACATTGTCGTCGACGATTTTTTTTCTATTATGGGATATTTGCATATTTTAAAATGTTTGAATTTGGGCTGATTCTTTTCTAATTTAAGCAACATAAAAATTATGAGAGCTTTTGGAGAAAAACAGAAATATGTTACATGTGTTTATTTTATGCGCCCAATTATTTTTTATATGTTATTAAATATTCTAAATCAAGCTTTTAAGAATATTTAAGAAACATATAACATTCATGTTCAGCATTTTATTTTAAAAACGAGGCTGAAAGTCATGTTTCTTAAACAGAAAAAATAAAATTAATTAAATTAAAAGAAATTACTTGCAACATTTATCAAAGAATTACTTAAATATTAAAATCAACCAAATATTAAATTTTACCAAAAAAAATCGAAACTATTTTTAGAAACGAATTTTAAAAATTAATATCATAAAACTGAGAGCTCGCAGCGCTTAGAAATAGAGGATAAGATATATCTGTTCCAAGGGGTGTTATAGACAAAATGATAAAAGTAACATTTTTTGAAAATAGAACAAGCGATGTAAAGGATTTGGAGTGTCCCTATCGCACCCTCAAATTAAAACCTTTAGAGCTTTAGAAAAGACAATTTATGATTGCAATCCAATCTTATATTTTTTCTAAAGAACATTTCTAAGTGAAAGGTAGTGATGCTGGAGGTTGGGGTTCGATTTCCCAGCCACGTGGGTCGCCTCATAATATTAAGATTAATAATACAAACAAAAAAAACGGCTACTGAGGTTGTGTATCTCTTATCATAGAAAAGTGTAGCTCACATTAGCCGTTCGGATTCAGCAAAAACTGTAGGTTCCTTGCCCCTCCTTTCCACTAGATGTGCACACAGAAATGGTTGAGATTTGTAAACCACTATGGGTCCTTAGTTTTTTATAAGCTGTTGTGCCAACAAATTTATTTATTTTTATTAAGTTTTTGATAATGAAAACGATATATCAAATTTCAAAGAAACTTACTTTCCAAAAAAAAAATTTATTCCGTTGAATTTGTGAACAACAACAACAACTTAAAGGTGCTACCACCATTTGCTTACGAATTAATTTAATTAATTCCATTAAAAAAATTATTTGAAAATTAAAATCGTCATTCAGAAATTTTGAAGAGCCGTGACCTTCAGTAACTTTGGGTTTGAATTTTGTCCAATAGGTACTCAATTTATGTTGAAATTTTTCTTATACTCACGGGGTATTCGTAGGTTAAGTAGGGTTAGGCAAAGACTAACTTAAGATTTTTTGAATAAGGATGAAAGCTTATTTACGGCATGTGACTTTTTAAAAAAACCGGAAAGGCAGTTTTTTTTTTTGCTCCACCAAAGTTGAAAAATTTTCAACGATTGATGTCCAAAGTTTTATAGAAGAAAAAACTTAAAAGTAAAGCACAGAACTCTTGCAGCATTAATCCACTCTTCTCAATGTATGAATTTCGTGAATACACACATAATATTTGCTTGAAAACCTAGCTAACTCAATTTTGCGTTTTTTGCAAGAAAAGTAAAAAAAATGTTCAATATTTGAAATTCAAAAAACGGAAAATTATTTCTTCGAAATAGCTTTTAACGGCCTTTAGTCCATAAAAACTGGCGTTTCGTCCCGGCGATCTCACTTGAACTCATCAGTTCATTAGTGCGAGGACCTTGTCAGTACGCAATTTCTATTAAGTTCAGTTCATCTTACATAGATTTCATGATGAATACCTAATGTGAACTATATCTAACCAGATTAGAATTCCTATAATCATTAAAGCTAGAAGTTTTTTTTGTGCCCGTGGCCTAGCAATTACTTCTTTATACAAATATTATTTCTACGTACAAATTTTTATTAAAAATGTATGCAACAGAATTAGATTGGATGATTTTTTTAAGGTTATATGAAATTTTAAAATAATTTCTATTAATAAAAATAAATATACACTTATCCGATTTTTATTCTAAGCTGATGTTGCATGAAGCACACCCCTCTATTCAAATTTGAAAAAATTTTTTATAAAAATAATCAAAAAATTAAAAATACATATATAATTTTACTCGTGCATATTCAAGTTTGAAGTTTCTTGCTCAGCTCTTTCGTTTTAATTAAAATCAATCAATTCTATTTGCATTGTTCAATCAATTGAGAGGAAATTCATTCACCTTTGATGACGTACTCTATTATTAGTTTACCATTATCAATTTCTGCAAGAAAAAAAAAAAAAACAAACCTGAATTATTGACCATAAAACTTTAAAACAATTCATTGAACTGCAGAAATACACATATTTTCCATTTGATTATAGTTGATCGTAAATAACTAACCTTAAATTAAACACGTTTTGCTTGAATATGGGCGGTCATAGCGCAGTGTATTATTACCAATAACATCTGTGTGTTTATATAAGACGACGACAATTAATCACTTTCCCTGTCGTTAGCCATGACCGTGATCTTGTATGAAATGGAAGTGCAAACCCGGGTTTAAATATCTCTCTCATTGCCAAAGTCGCCATATAGATTATTCGTGCAGAAGTTAGATACACAGTTTACCGCAGCTGATGTGGTATCTTGTAGCAGCGCAATAACACTATCAGACGCAATCGATACACTCTTCTCAGGTTTTTTTTTATCTTTCCATAGACCAAAGCCCCATCAGAAGTAGTCTCCAACTTGAGGTAAAATAAGTCACCAAAAAATTAATTACAAAAAAAGTTGCATTGCGTGTGTAATAAAAGTAACTTGTATAGGAACCTGATGATAATAGCTGGTTTTCACTTTTGTGACTTCAACTTCAAAACAAATATATCTACACTTTTATGAAAAGCCCAAGAAAAAACCCAGAAACAGGAATTTCACGCACTCTGGCTTTTTATCACAAACACCCACCGTATTCACTGAAAAAAAACAACAATTTTAGCAAAAATCGGAAATGCATGTCTATACTGCAGCTTCGACGCCATTTCTGCATTCACAGTTGTCATATAACGGTCTGTTGCTTCTTCATCTTGTATATTTACGTTTTGGTAAAGCTCTTTTCCTCTGGGATTACAAAACAATATTTTTTGTTGTTTTTCAAAATCAGACATCAATATATCATGGTATTGGTTGTGATAGTATAGGACAAGCTTTTGTATGGTAAATGATATGGTAAAATGACACATGCGAGACGCGGGACATAAAAATACTTAAAAAAATGCTTTAACATAAAAATGTATTAGTTATATTTTTGTCAGTTTGGCTTTTTGTACTACGGTGTATCTAGATACATATTTTTACTTTCCATTTCGTTTGGGTTGTTGTCGCGCTGATCGTTTGGCTGCGGTATTTAGCGGTGTAAGCCGTTTCTGAAAAAATCCCATCAGCATAACATTAAAAGCCTTCGGTCACTGTGGGAGCGTAAAATTGTACCTATAGTTTGAGTAAAAAGAGGTGTGTAATTACTTGATTGGCCGTCCAACGTCCATCGTTCGTCATCGTCGGTTATGTCGTTTGAGAAAAATATTACTTTGTTTTATGTTTTCCCCAATAATAATTATAGCTTTCTTTTGAACTCTGTCTTAATTCGCTCTTTGTTACATAATCAATTATTATTTTTAATAAAATGCTAATTTTATAAATTAAATGAAAAAAAATTAAAATTAACACCGAAGATTTATTGCGTTGCGGTGTGTGTATTCATATATTTAGTGGCAAAAGAAAATTACGCTAATTAAAGAAATCGAAAGTTCCCATCAGCAAAAGTTGCAATAAGAAAATGAGAATCAATGATTTTTTAGTGTCCATTGTTGGTTTTGTGGTCTTCAATGAATTAACACATTTATGTGAAGCAGTCAATTATAACTCAGAGTATAATACAGTTGTTGGTCCGGAGTTGAAAAATGCAATACAAAAGGATTTACCAAAGGAGGCAAAGTTTTTTGATGAATTCAATGCGCGTAAGTATTTCAACAGTGTATTTTGTTATACCGAGATTGATTTTTGTGAAATGTTAAGCCGGCTGATTTTAATTATTCTTAAGTTTTACTGGATTAAAAACGCTTTTAGCAAAACAACACAACTAGGTATGCATAAATTATTTTTGCAGAGCTTTAAAATTATGTGATTAAAAGAAATGGAAGAGTGTTTTTGATGAATATGTAAAGTCGAATTTATTTGATGCAAATTTAAAAACTAAGACTACAAAAAGCCATACAATTATTTTAAACATAACAATTGATTAGTAGAACTACTAATAACAAAAAGGATTTTTACGAAGGTTTTTTAATAATACAAATTCCATATACTACTGAAATAAATCAGCCAAGTAGAAGAGTTAAAGCCGTTAAAAGCTATTTTGAATCAATAATTCAACAAGTCCAATTAAATAGGGCTAAGTCTTATACCTTCGTATATATGAAATGGCCTTGTTAAATAAAAATTCAGCATGAAACGCCAAGTTTGGGTAAAGCTATGAAGCAAACCCCCTCCGAAACAAAATGCTGGATGGGCATGAATATAGATGGATATGCTGATTTGTTTGTTTTTTTTTTTAAGGTTTCTCATTATTATTTTTTTTCCCCATAACCGGACACCTCTTATAACCGGACAAATTTTTGGGTACCGTCAATGTTCCTCTTGCGAGGATTTGACAAAACCTCTTGTCATAGAAAAGTGCCGCTCACATTAGGCGTTCGGATTCGGCAATAAACTGTAGGTCTCCTCCATTCCTGCAGACACGCACACAGGGTTGTGAGTTGTAAGTCATTAGACCCTTGTTCCTCACGAGCTTTTTTGCCATCAAATTTATTTATTTTTTTATTTGGAATTTCTATATACTTTTCTCTATATTTTACATAAAATTTCTTAAGGGCCAATTAAACTATAAAATATCAAGTTTTTGCGGTCGGTTAAACAAAAATAAATAAAAATGTACAGATTTTTCTTTTGTTAAATTTATTTTTAAAGTAATATTCTCTACAATATGTTATGAAAACACCTCAAAAGTTTCTCCATACCTGTGTACACTTTATATGGGAAGTAAGGCAAGTTGAAGAATTTTTGCAATTGAAAATAGAAAACCTTCAAAAACTAATTTTTCATAATCATTAAAATTAACAACTAAATTTACACTTACACTTGGGGGTGGCCCCAGCGCAGTGGAAGTAGTGCTTGACTGCTAACCTGGATGTGTGGGTTCGAGCCCCAGTCTAGGCAGCATTCTTTTCTATATTCCCTCATCTGAACGCCACCCCTGGGATTTAATGAGATAATCAAAACCTTATTTCTCAGTCCACTGTGCCAACAAAAATCTATCCTATCCTTCTATTCCTTCTAACATTGCCTAATTTATAAGACCCTAGGTCTTACTGGCAAATATATGTTTGTGGTGTTTTTTTTTTAATATTACCTACGCTTAGGTGTTTTTTATATGACCTTGGCTCAAAGGCTTTCTAAAGCTTTTTCAAAGGTTATATTATTTTCAATTGTAGACATATGAAAAATTGTTTAATTTTCCTATTTTTAAAACATGTCTCAACATTCTTATAATGACCAGACCAATAAATAATTGTTTGAATTTTCTGAATAATACATTTAATTCATTTGGGTAATAATTATATTCTTGTCATATGCATCTCTTAATGCTCCACTGCGCAATAACCACGTTTTACATGAAATTAAAACAAAGATAAACTGATTCATTTAAAATAGTTCGAATTCGGGTAAACAAAAAAAAATTAACATCGTGATGTACATCATTTTTTTTTTTTTTTTTTTTTTTTTGGAAATTACCACTCATTTTTGTTTAACAAAGAACGATATATATGTGCTTATACAAACATACATAAGGGACACTTGCTAAGGTACCAAACACTTTCTTTCTTTCATTAAAAAAAAAAAAATATATGTGCTATAAAAATTAATTTATTGTCCAATTATAAAGGAAAAACAATGTTTGTGCCAAATTGAAGATTTAAAAAAAAATGAAACACAACATTAAAACAAGAGATCCAGTCAAACTAAGAATATCTACTAAAAAAATTATAATTAACTAAAAAGATAAACAAATCATTTGAAAGTACTTTTTCTCATTAAAAATAAAAAGAAATATAAGGTGTCTCAAGTATTTTACATTTGAATTCTTAACTTGAAGTTGTAACAATCTGAATCAGATTTGACCTGATCAGTTATATAGATAAGACGAAGAACTAAATTCTAGTAATTAAAAATGCTGAATCAAAATTGATAAAAATGATACTTACACATGTATATGTAGAATAATTGAAAGCCAACGTCCTTTGAAAATATTATAGAAAGTTTTACTTTTCAATAAAATTAAAACAAGAATGTTTTATTTTTTGATTTTACTTTTTGTAATTCTTAAACCTTGGAGAGTGCAGATGGCTTATTTAGTCGAAATTTCTATGACATGCAAAATAATATGATGAGTGGTTGAACTTAGAATTTTTATAAAAAAAACATAATTTTTGCAAATTTTAAACAGAATAATATTAAATTATTTGGAAGGCCAAAAATGGGCATATCCATGCGTATTTAAAAAAATATCATGATTCTTAGACATTCAGCAGGGGCAGTTATTTCGAGAAAGCATAATGCAACACAAATGTGAAAAATTGGTCGTCATGAAATCTAGATTTACAGAACTTGCCCACCCCAAATTCTTGAATAGCTTTGTACTTATTTACTTACAACCCTTAAGACAAACATTTTTGTCGATTTTCTTATATATTTTACCTTTATTATTGTAAAAGCAGAGAGGAATTTTTTCACTCGATGTCTGAATCAAAAAAGTCTTTAAATCAGAATTTGCGTAATAGATTTTTGAATTTCTCGTGTATAGCTGTCAATAAAAATATTTATGCTGAGCTGAAGGTCCTTTAAGGTTGAAATAAAATTGCATACAGACCTAAAATATTCGAAACAAAAGTTTTTAATTTAAAAAAAAAATATTTTTTAATTAAATTTTTGTTATGAAAATGTAAAATAAATTTTATTTTAAATTATTTTTTGTAATTGTTTTTTTTTTTTTAAGAAAACCGCTCTAACGATTTTTCAAGAATTCATATTGCAGGAATTCTTTATTATTAGCTCAACTTTTTTTCTGAGTTACCTATTTTAAAATTTTAAAGAATGTCTTTAATGCTTCTTTAACATTTTGTCTCATTTTTACTATATGGCAAGTTTTGGATTCATAAAAAAACTGGAACTCGAGCTTTTTATCAAATTCGATATTACGATGATAGGGAAGACGAAAAAAGTGGGTCTCACAATTCGGTCCGTCTGTCTGTCTGTCTGTGGACTCGCCTACAGCCTAAACTGATGGGCCGATTTTAATTAAACTTTGTATAAAGTGTTTTTGGAACATTTTCCCGGCACATTTTTTTCATTTTCTTTTTAGGACCAAAAATAACGGTACCTTCCACATAAATTTTTTTAGCATTTTTGGAAAATCTTGTTTTTTTCAAAAATAGCTCGACAGATTTTTCTAAACAAAAAATCAATAAATTTATTTAGGTATATGCTAGTTTTTTGTGAAAATTAAATTTCCAAAAAGTGGTTTTAAATGGTACCTCCAATTAAATCATTTTCTTTGTTTTCGTTTTTCTCTAAAAGGAATGAGCTGATTTTGATAATTTTTTTTTATGGAGAATCTTCTGGAAAAATTCAAATAGTGTTGTATACCAAAATTTTCAGAAATTTTTTTTAGATTTAAAAAAATGTTTCAAATTTTTTTTTTTTAAAACCAAATATTTCGAAAATGACTCGGTTGGTTTTCATGAAACTTGGTAACAAGCGGTTTTTTAACATTATCTAAAATATTTTGAAGAAACATTTTTCCTATAGTCAAAATTAAAGGTACCTTCCATATAAATGTTAAAAAAACGTTACAGAAAATATAAATTTTCTTCAAAGCGACTCCTACTATTTTGATTAAAATTGTTCTTAATACTAATGCTAGTATGGTCTATGAACTGCCTGAAACAAAATTTACAGTTTACCAAAGATTACCTCTCATATAACCATTTTCCTTATTTTGGACTATCTCATTATGTGTCTAACCGATTTAAATTTAATTTTTTATACAAAAACTTCTCAAAAATTAAAATCATACTGCATACCAAAATTTTCAAAAAACCAAATTTTGGATTTTTAAACAAAAATTTCAAATTTTTTTTTTGAAAATTCGATAATTAAAAAAAAACCAAATTTTGGATTTTTAAACAAATTTTTTTTGGAAAATTCGATATTTCAAAAACGGTTAGGTTATTTTTTGCGAAATTTAATTTTTAAATACTAAAAAATTGTGTAGGTACCAATTTTTTTTCTTAAAATTTTTAACAAAATTTTATATATAAAAATTAATTTGAAAAAAAAACCGCTCCTACGATTTAAAATTTTTTTTTTCTTCAAAACTAAGATTAGTTAAAGAAATCAGATGGTGTACATTTTTCAGCTCTCAAAATAGTTTAAGAAGATTTTTTTTTAATAAATTTATTTCGAATTATGTTGATTTTTAATAATTTTAAACTTAAGGCTCCCATAAAAAATTAAAATGAGTAACATGAAATCTTTAACATTCTTAGCCACTTGAACCGCCTTATTCTACGTGACTAACGAGTTGATAAGACTTCCACGTTTAATACAAACCTCTTTTTCCCCAAAAAGTTTTTTTATGAGGTAACCACACCCTCAAACTTCTAGTGCAGAATATTCGTTGGGTACTCAGCTGTGTGTCTCAAAGGTGGATTTTACATTATACTCGTACCATGAAAAAAAATTAAGAGTCCTTACTGTCTAACTGATATAGAAATACTGCAACTTTTTCCAGACAAATATTTTTTTTTTGTTTAATCAAAGCACCTTTTATTTAATTTTCACTTTTCCTCTTCAAACACAATTTCGGACTTCATTAATAATAATAAAAAAAAAACTAACACATTCCAATCTATTCATTTAATTAACTCAAACAACCTGTGTGGTATGTGTCGGTCATCAGCATCTCTGAATGTAAAATACAAAATTTTACGACCCATGCAAGTTTTCTGCACTTTCCATGTACGGGAAGTTGTATATTCACATAATGCACCCAAAGCTATTCCCATGTTCAGGCTCAAATTAAAAGCAACAACAACAACAAAAAAACCAAATTAAATCCCAAAAAAACCATTAGAGATGAATAAAAGTGAAACACCACTTAAGCAAACTTAACTATAAGCTTAGCGATCCGTTCATTAAATCCAGCTGTTTCTGTTGTTTCTTCAGTTCGCGGGTAACAGTGGGCCAAAGGTAAAGCCAGGGAAGCAAGAAGAAGGCGAGAAGGCAGAAAAAAAGCATTTCTTTTGTGCTTTGGTTTTAACATTTCTTTTCTTGATTTCTTGTCTGTCTTCTGCGGCTTGGTATAATCAGACCATCTCACCGTCACACTGCTGCACGTCTAAGTATATCTGCACCATCATCGTCATCATCATCATCATCATCATCTTCGCCATCATCATCCTCAGCTGTTAGTTGTGAATGATGGCGAATGGTATAGTTAAACTGAAGTTAGGCACTTTTAGTGGCTTTAGTTCTGAGATACTATTCCCCCGAACTGGATGCGCTTTCTTTAGATGCGCTCGTGGTCTTCAATTTGATTTGAATTTTCTTTCTTTTATTCGCTCAGAGACATTGTCGACGTGCGTCGGTAACCGCAAGTTCCACCGCCTTCTCTTCACAGTGGACCAAGTCTTGAAAAAAAATTTAGTTTTCATTTTCCTAACCGCCTCCGTATTTTAACTGCATAACTGCACCGCCATCGTTGACCACTTAAGTTTGATTTTCTTCCCCTCTCCCTTGGCTCATCATTTAAACCACCGAGAAAGAGTGAAACTTAAGTTTATAACTGTTAACGTCTGCGACTGTGGTTAATTGTGTGCGAAGTTTTGAATAAAAAATCCTTTCACTTTGGTGTAATTGTAACAACAAATTGTTTAAGTCATGTAAATGAAGCGAGGTTTTTTACAATTTTTTTTTAAAAAGCTTTTCAACGACGATACAGTAAAAATATAATAAAATATCAAAAAGAGTGTAATTTAAGTTTTCAAAATTAAGATGTGTTTTTGTGGAAGTACTTTTAAGGATACAAGAAATCTATTTGCCGGGAGTATTTTAATAGCATGCATTTTAGCAGCAGCAACAAGTGGCTTTCCAACAGAGCAACAAGAACATGATCTACTGCTATTGGAAGCTTTGTCAAGGAGGAATTCACCCAGCTACTATGGAATGGAGGAATCAGTGATGGATATGCTTGGGAGAAGTAAAATTATTTTTAAATTTTTGTTTAAGGGTTTTTGTTTTTTGTAAATATGACAGGACAAAAGGCTCTCCTTTTTCGTGTTCTGAAGCGAAAAAACTTCTGCAACAACAACTAGCCGTTGAATGGATTTTATACATTTCTAGTATTTTTGCAACAAAAGAGAAATAATAGATAATAGTTATTTGTATTTATTTAAATAATACATAAAGCTTTGGGACTGCACGGTTATTTTTAAATTTATTGAGTGGCTATACAAAATGATATTAATCAATAAGAAGTATAAGCAAGAAATATATTTACGCAGTAAATCTAAAGATTTAAAAAAATATGTTGTAATTAAAGAAGAAAAAGACTAATTTATTGCTTTAAAATATTAATTGTTTAATAAAATTTAAAATTATGCCTAAATTTCTATTCGTAACTCTAAAAAAATAAACATTTTATTAAAAAAATAAGAGTTTAAGCCTTAAAGCTTATGCTTAAGTCAAAGCACCTAAACGTGTGTTAATTTGATACTTTGGCTGTTACGGCTCAAGTGGTTTACATCAATAGATGAAAATATTTTTCTAATTAATTTCTATAGAAACTTTGTAATTTCAAAATTAGATGCATTTAAATAGCTTATACAGGGTGATTCAAATAAGGTGTGACAAAAGCTAGACCATGTAGATTGAGTCGCGACAAGTAAAAAAAATCGTATGGGAGGGGGGCTTATTTCACCCGTTTAGGCAAGAGGGGGAATTTTCTAAAAAAAATAGTTTTTAAACTTACAATACCATGACCTTTTTTTAAAGCCAGAAATATCTTCTTTTATTTTATTTTTAAATAAATATGTTTTAAGGAACGGTTTTTAAATTATATTAATTTTTAAAGTTAAAGTTTTGAAAAAAAAAAATTAGACTGATTTTTTTCAAAAATTTACGTAATTAATTAGTATTAATTTTGTTTTCGAAATTCAATGCCCTTATTAGTTTTTAACCAAAAACAGAAAACTGGATGTCTTTTAGTTTTTACAAAAATTAAGAATAATGGAAGGGGCGATTTTGTAAAAGAATTGACTTAATACAGAAGGAACTGGTAGCCATAAGCCAGAAGCCTTCATGCAATTTGCTATAGGTCAATCTTTTAATATTTTATGAACTATTTATGTGGGGCAGAATTTTACAACTGCATGATTGCCATATTTTGTGTCTTTTAAAGAAAAAATCGATTGCAGTATTACTCTCTATTATTCTCTTGACATGTAACGGTATCTAAGCCCATAAATTGGCTTAAAAAATACAAAGGTTTGATCTATGAAACATACATCTACAAGCAATAAAGTCCGCAATATCCATCTTCTACATTCCGAACCACATAAGAGTGTCCTGCGCGCAAAAACACACAAGTTGCACTCAATTTTGGCATTAAACCAGTAACATTGTTTTGAAATAAGGTCAAAATTTTCTGGAAAAACAATTTGCGTACCTGCAGACATATATGAAAATCAATCTAGGATGTAGAAATTAAATACTCGCGCAAGGGTAATCAAAATAAAATTTAAAATTTATAAAGTAACTTTATAAATTACCAAGATATTTTTAAGATTTTTTTTTTAATTTTCTGAATGTAATTTTTTTAACATCGAAAATGAAAAAATAAGCGAATAAAACTTGGTGGTGCGAAAGCTCGTAGAGCTTGAATAATCCAAACAGTAGGAGGCATTAGGTACCCATTAAAAAATCTGTTTTAGATGGAATATAAAATGGGATGGAATATGGAAATTTAGTTTGTGAAAATATTTTAAATATAACAAATTCAGCAGAACTTTTTAAAATTATTCTTTAAAAAAATTATAATTCCTTAAAAATTATTCCTTGATAAATAGTTATAAAAACAAGATTTATATAATTACATTAGAAATTTATAATACGAGGTAAACATTTTTAAATAAAAAACTCAAAAATCTCTTTGAAAAATCATATTTCCAAAATTATGAGTTTTTAAAAACTGCTTGTTAAAGGTAATTTAAAACAAAAATAAAAACAAAATTCAATTTTTTTATTTATGTAATTTAAATGCCAACTGAAAACAAAAATGTTTTTTCATGGTAACTGCCTTTTGGGAGGAATTAAAAATTCCTCCAAAAGTCTCTTTCCATAAAAAATCAAAAAAAGTTTCACCTTCTTACTTTCTTATTTCAATAAAGTATGAATTTTTAAAAATACTTTGTTGTGATATTTCAACTTAGATTAGGGAATTGTAAACTTTTTTTTAAATAATATTTAAAATTTTCAAAGTTGGTTTTAAAAAATTCATTTATTTTTAAATATCTAAATCTAATTTTAATAAAATAATTTTTTTTTTTTGTAAATATTTCCATAAGAAATTTTGTAAAACTTGATCAAATTAGTATAAATTATTATTTAAGGTTTTACTAAATGGCGATATATATTTTTAACTCAGTAAGAGGAAAAGAAGTTCAAAGATTTTCAAGTTGACCTTCAATAAAATTTAATGACACTTTATGCCACAATGGCTCTTATAGACAGTAATTTATATTTGCTTTAAAAGTAAATTTTTCCTACTTTCAAGGAAACAGTAAATTGGTTAGTTCTTACTCTTGCACTCGTTCTTTGTTAAAATACCTACATTATGGATTTTTTTCAAACAATTCTGTACTTAAGACCGTCTGCTTAACAATTATTATTAGTGCGTTACTTGCTCATAAAGCTAGTATCAGTTTCGATGTTCGAGAAGTGCAAAACAAATGTTCTTGTAAGTTATAGAAATAGATTTTTTAATAGTTTTTTTTTAGTTTGTTTGTGATAAAATTATTTACTAAAATTTAAATAAGAAGTATAAATGTAGCAATTGACGAAATATACAGTTATTAGGAGAATTTACTCTACAAAATAAAATCAAAAACCGTTAAGTAAATTTTTCGGAAATGATGAAAAGCAGTATAGTTTATTTTATGCAAAGTTAATTCGATTTTTTTTTTTAATTTGAAAAACACAGATGAAAAGATGCAAATACTTACAACGAAGGAGTCATAATTAAAAATCATATTTTTAATTTTGTCTAAAATCTTTAGAGCGTTTTTTTAAAGATTTGGGTTTTTAAATTTAATAAATTAATAGTATAAATTAATAAATGCCTGGCTTGAAAAATAGTAACAAAATTTACATAATGCCTTTTAAAAGTATTTTGTTTCTTCCTACATTAAAACTATTATTCCCATATAAAATAATATCTATTATAAAATTTTATTTCCTGTATGATTTTTTTTTTTATCTTGACCCAACTCATGCCCACTATCATTTCTTCGCACCTGAATGTGAATCATTCTGTATATTATAAACAAAAAATCAAAAAAAAATAGTTAACCTGCTATCGCTTAAAGAAAACATGCGGGATAAATATATAAATCTTATCAACTTGGAGAATTACTTTTTTTCTAAATTTGAAACCGATTTAAGTCCAACCAAACTTACATAATATTCTATGCAATGTTTTTAACATAGTGCAGAGGCTAAATCATGTAACGCCGGGTTCATGCATTCTAAAAGCCAACTATGGATTAGGGTGGCGCTTATTTTGGCAATGTTCGAATTTCTTCCGTCCCCCCTCATCTTTCCTCTAAAGGTTATGAGGCTGACTTAAAAAAATTCTTTGCAAAATTTCATTGAAATCCGTTAACGTTAACACGTGCCACGTGAAATTTCTCATACAAATTACAAGTAGATTTTTAGTCTTTTAATAAATAATTCCGAAAAATTGTAATTGTTGATGAATAAAAATGAAACTTGGCAAAAATGTCAAAAAAATGGTCAATTATAAAAAAAAAACGATGAAAAAAAGTAATTTTTCGTTTTTTTGTGGCCAAAAAAAAATATACCCAGAGCATCTTTAATTGGCCACAATCAAACGAAAAATGTAAAAAACGAAAAATCACAGTTTTTCATCGTTATTTTTTAGTGGTTAAAAATTTTTTATAAAATGTTAAAATATGTTTTGTTATACTTTACTATCTTTTAAAAATTTTTGTCAAATTTCATTCTTATTTATCAACAATTACAATTTTGCGAAATTTTTTAGTAAAAGACTAAAAATCTACCTGTAATTTGTATGGGAAATTTCAAGTGTTCGGTGGCATGTGTTGCACAGAAATTCGAACATTGTCAAAATAAGCGCCACCCTACTATGAATGCTTCAAGATTTCCTATACGTGGAGGAACTTTTCCTAGGTTAAGCCTAATCAGCTGTGTGACAATTATGCACTTTAAAATACCATTGGAACTTTTATCGAAGGTGTTCAAAGTGCTTAGAAATGGGTTGGTTTCGTTATTCATATCACATTTTCGATAGCAAATTTCTGGATTCGTATACTATATGGATGCTATTTTTGTTTTCAGAAAAATTACTGCCTTCGACATTTCATACAAATTTTTTTTGTGTGACCACTAAGGTCACATGTCATCATTTTTCTTTTTTATTTTTTTTGCAAAATAAAATTTCTTTAATAAAATTATCGACATGCAAATTATAATAACTAATAATTGAAGTTTTATGCAAGCAATTTTATTACATAATAATAAAACTTTTCCTTATATGATTTTCTTTTCAGTGATCCCACAAACGTGCCGGTTTCGTGGTCACAAATTCGAATGCGGTCTTTCTATATCGTGTGTTCTTGGCGGTGGTAAGCCGGTGGATTTATGTTCCGGTGGCATGATATGGTCATGTTGCGTGGACAGAGAATTAGACTCGGACAAAGATCAAAATGCTGCTGTAGCTCAAAACACAAGTGAGTACATAAAATTAAAATAATTGACTCTATTACCAAAGTCGTCTACACAATTTGACGTAATATTTCATCATACAATTGCATCTTGAGCCAACATAACTTCCCAATAATATAAATTGAATGAGGTATTTTCTTATTTAAGTAAACATCATCCAATTTTAGTTTAATTTGAAAAATTACTTTGCTAAATTGTTAAGGGTGCTCAGTTTTTGTATTCAAGGAAGTATTTTCTCTGTTGGAAAACCCATGGGAATATAGTTATACCAGACAATAAAAAAGAATAATTTTATCGCTCGCAATGGCACATCTTCTTGTATAGTTATACTTGTGTATCGTTTATGCTCTGATAATCAAAAAGATTCGTCGTTGGTTGTCTTCGTCAAAAGCTTTTTTTCGATTCTGAAAGTTAAGCAATTTTATTTGAAGAAATAAAAATATAAAACTTGAATTAAATAAATTTCACTTTCCATTGAAATGCTTTTGTTTTCCATGACCTACGAAAAAATGTTGTGTTTTTGGAGAAAAACTCTTCAGCTTGGTTAGCTTTCAGTTGGTACTCAAGTGTGGAGTTATAGAAGCGTGACGAAGTTTTATACATATTTAGGTATTTTGTTTGTCTTAAAAAGTGAAAACCCTTTCACTTATTTGTCGGCTTCACGTAAGATGATTTTTTTTTTTTTTGTTTTAACCATTTTGCGGTCATCCAAATCTGTGAAGGTGTTTTAATTTATGTATTATACAATTTTATGGGGCTTTTTAATAAAAAAAATATTATTTAATAAAATAAACAATTAAGTTTATTTAATTTTAGAATACATTCTGTTATATTAGTTGATTTAAAAAATTAAGGAAATAAAATAGGAGCAAGTCGAAATTCTACTTTCGAAATTATGCTTTTAAAATTTTTTACTTCTTTTACAAAAATTCAGCTTTTCAAAGTACTGACAATAAAAATTTTATTAAATATAAATAATAAAAAGTTTTTTTTACAGAAAAGAGTTTCAAAATGTTTACAATAGTTTTTTTTTTCTGTCGAATAAAATCTTCGAGAAAAGGGTCGTCGAGATAAATTTCTTAGCAATTAGGGAAAATGATTGAAAATCATTTTGTATTTTTAAAATATAGTTTAAGGTAAATGATACTGCTGAACAAAAAAAAAATGTTATCCTTCACCCGGACCAATAGCGTACAAAAAAAACCTATCAGATTTCTGTATTCTATGTCAGGACACATACACCTACAAATCCTTAAAAAAACTCAATTTTCACATACATACATACATACATATCTGAGAAATGCCCCAAATAACAACACCAACCCACATACAATCTTATTTAAATTTCCTTACATTTTCTATGAACCAAAAATTGTTTCACAGGTGATATCATTCATTTGCATGACATTTATCCAGATCTCGCCAACACCAATAAACCACATCTTCATGTTAATCGACCACATTATCCGAATCTCATAAATGAAAAATACCCATCGACACCTCCAATTTTGTATCCAACCAAACGTCCGACATCCTACCCTTATAAGCCTCTGTCACGGCCACAAACTTGGGAACACGAAACGAATCACATAAGCAGCGTCAGTCATCCAGGCATAACAAATCATCTGGATAATCATTTTGGCATTGACGACACACTTCTGGATCATCCGCAACAACCGCAACAGTTTGGTGTGGGCAATGGAATTGATATTGGTGGCAATTCAGCTGATGGTGGTGATTCTTATCAAGATGGAAGCTATCGTCCTGTGCCGGGTACATTAGCATTTTTGGAACTACTTTTAAGTCTTTTCAATTAATTGCTCTTTGAATTGAATTGAATTGAATTGAATTGAATTGAATTGAATTGAATTGAATTGAATTGAATTGAATTGAATTGAATTGAATTGAATTGAATTGAATTGAATTGAATTGAATTGAATTGAATTGAATTGAATTGAATTGAATTGAATTGAATTGAATTGAATTGAATTGAATTGAATTGAATTGAATTGAATTGAATTGAATTGAATTGAATTGAATTGAATTGAATTGAATTGAATTGAATTGAATTGAATTGAATTGAATTGAATTGAATTGAATTGAATTGAATTGAATTGAATTGAATTGAATTGAATTGAATTGAATTGAATTGAATTGAATTGAATTGAATTGAATTGAATTGAATTGAATTGAATTGAATTGAATTGAATTGAATTGAATTGAATTGAATTGAATTGAATTGAATTGAATTGAATTGAATTGAATTGAATTGAATTGAATTGAATTGAATTGAATTGAATTGAATTGAATTGAATTGAATTGAATTGAATTGAATTGAATTGAATTGAATTGAATTGAATTGAATTGAATTGAATTGAATTGAATTGAATTGAATTGAATTGAATTGAATTGAATTGAATTGAATTGAATTGAATTGAATTGAATTGAATTGAATTGAATTGAATTGAATTGAATTAATTTGAATTGAATTGAATTGAATTGAATTGAATTGAATTGAATTGAATTGAATTGAATTGAATTGAATTGAATTGAATTGAATTGAATTGAATTTAATTGAATTGAATTGAATTGAATTGAATTGAATTGAATTGAATTAAATTGAATTCAAAAACTTTTTTAGCGTTGAAATTCCCTTCACAAATCTTCTCACCCTACGCACATCTTTATCATCTGCTTCTCTTTTGGCTTTGGACCTTTCTTCTTTTCGATATTCTTCAACTTTCAACTTTTGTAAAATTTAAAATTTCTTTTTTCAAATTTTTCTATTATTCAAACAGAATACTTATTTTCAAATTATTTTTATCGTTTTCAGGTTGTGGAGAAGTTTTTACTCGATCGAATCGAATTGTTGGAGGTCACTCAACTGGATTCGGATCTCATCCTTGGCAGGTTGCTCTGATTAAATCTGGATTCCTATCAAGGAAACTCAGTTGTGGGGGAGCCCTGATCTCAAATCGATGGGTTGTTACTGCGGCCCATTGTGTTGCAACGCAAGTTCTATTGAATCTAAATTTAACTTGGAAAAATTATAAACTTTTTTCTTTCAGGACAACGAATTCAAATATGAAGATTCGTCTCGGAGAGTGGGATGTTCGGGGTCAGGAGGAGCGCCTTGGTCATGAGGAATACGGTATTGAGAGGAAAGAGGTGCATCCACAGTACAATCCGGCGGATTTTAAGAACGATCTAGCCCTAGTAAGGTTAGATCGAACGGTTCAGTACAAGCAGCACATAGTTCCAGTTTGCTTACCTCCAGCTACAACAAAGCTGGTTGGAAAGATGGCAACTGTGGCTGGATGGGGTCGCACGAGACATGGTCAGAGCACTGTACCCTCTGTTCTCCAGGTTAGTTCAAAAATGTATATACTCAATCCCCTATTATATGTGTCTCATATAATTCTTCTTCAGGAAGTTGATGTGGAAGTCCTTTCAAACGATCGCTGTCAGCGATGGTTCAGGGCAGCAGGACGTCGAGAAACTATTCACGATGTCTTCCTCTGCGCTGGCTATAAGGAAGGTGGGCGTGATTCTTGCCAAGGTGATTCCGGGGGACCACTTACACTCACACTAGAAGGTAGAAAGACTCTTGTTGGTCTAGTGTCTTGGGGTATTGGGTGTGGGCGAGAGCATCTACCCGGTGTTTATACGAATATTCAAAGATTTGTGCCTTGGATTAATAAAGTGCTGGCCAACGAAAGCACGTAAGATATATGATAATGGTGTCAGGTGGTGCGGTGCGCAAGCGTGTTGGCCAAAGTGATACTTCCTTAACTCGGGTGTTAGTGTTTAAGGATCAGTTATACCTACAAATATTACAATTTTTTAATTTTATAACGCAATTGTTGTAAGCGATTGTTTTTTTTTTAATTTATTCTATTAATACTTATAGCATTAAGGTAAATTAAGTTTTTAAATACTTTTATGTAAGAAAAAGCATTATGTGTTAGCATTAAGTTGAACAACGTAAAATGTTGGCTCTTGTAAATATTAAAAATTAGTAAAAAAAAAAAAACAAAATGCTTTGTTGTGTGTTTTAATTTATTTACATTTTTGTTTTTGTTAATATCTTCTTCCTTTTTGTGTAAGTTCGTATACTGCCAAAAGTGATTCTCTTTGCTATTATACGGTTAAATAAAAACTTGATAGGCACCGCATAGGGGCATAGCACCGATCGACATAACATGAATTGGTTTAGTTTCGATTTCAAAAAGACACATATTCGGCTTTTTACGGTTCAGTTTTGTTGGAAAGTATTAAAAACTTTAAAAAAATAATTTCTTGCAACTCATATTTTTATGTTATCAGAAACTAAATTATGTCAACAACTGTTAAAATAAATTAAATGTGCATTCTGTTTCTAAGTTCAAATAAATAAGTTGTTTTATTTCTTAGAGGAAATAGAAAATATTTTTTCTTAAAGAGAAACTAATATTTCATCAAGTTTCTATACAGGGTGTCTGGAAACTCAACGTCAAGTGGGTACCGGGTGATAGGGGAGGTTGTACCCGATCTGGGAAAACTATACATCCATCTTGCTTGGTTATGGAATAACTAATAATTGCAATATTAAGAAAAATATTAAAAATCGATACAGCTCATATTTTTAGATACAGCGATCACAAATTTTCAAATTTTGCGGTGTTTTCTTTTAATATATATTTCATATATAAACCATCCTATTGATCGCAATCATAAATCCAAAAATTAATATTGTCAGTTTCGTAAGAAAAATAAATTTTGACTGAGTCATGGTTCAACTAAATTTCTTTAAAAATGTACTACACTAACCCTTGGCAAGTTATTAAAAAAAATGGCCGATTTCACCAAGATTTCAAAATGGTACAACACTTGCTACTTACTTATTCGTAAAAAATATGATTGCTTTTTCATTTGCAAAAGGACCTCAGTTCACTTCGACTTCATATCACTTTTACGTAAAAAATGTTTTTTTGTGCTCAAATATCGATTTTACCGAGTTCTATGCAAGATAAACAGAAGCATTTAAATAAAACACAGTTTGCCGTAAATTAGAGTGAGACACATCAACATTGCATACGGTACGCTACGATGAACGTTCGGTACGCTACGTTCTTGCTTTTACTCGCAACTTCTTGTAATTGTGCGCCTTTGTGTTACCCTGGACTGGTACTCAATACGTGTTGTGAAAATTATGTTAGTTATTATCTCATTATGGGTACTGGAAAACCTTTCGCGAATAGCGTATTTGTACACAGCTCAAGAAGATGGGAGGTAGTGTAAAAAAAAAATCTAAAAAGTACTACAAAAAGGTGATTTTTATTATTTTTTTTTTTAATATTTTTAATAGATTATTGTTTAAAAAATTTAAAAGCATTAAAAGGTTGTACGTGAATATCTCATAGACAATTTTCTGAGAAAAGGCATAAATCATCAGCCCTATTCTGCTAAACGTTCGCCTGAAAGTTTGTATTCTGCTATCCGTCGCATCGGAAGGAAACGGTTACTGTTCCAAATTTCGTACATATATAAAGTCGATTAAAATAAAATTTAAACAGTTAGATTTTCTTGAGAATTTTTAAAATAAAGATTGGCACTCGAAATACAGAAGATTTTAAAAAATAATTTAAAACGCAAATTGAAAGAAACATTCACGTGAATCGAAAGATTTGATCGAGAATCGTTTAGCAGAATAGAGCTGCATATTTCTGTAATGCATATTTTTTGGTAAAAAACGGAAGCGTGTTATTTTTTAAAGTATGCGTTAGTCATTACAGGTACAAGGTTTAATCAAAATCGCTGAAGCCGTTTTTAAGAAAATTTGAATAAAACCGAAAACGTTCTGCATGGCAGCTACCTTATTTGGATAAGTTAAAACGAAAATTCGAATTATCCCTCTGAGGGAATCAAATATTTTAAAGCATATCGTTCTGGCAAAAAAAGGCCCCTACTTAAATTATATTAGACGTACGGACGCATAATTGAACGGACGAGACTGATGAACGGTATGACTCAACCCACTTTTTCGAACTCCTTTAGAATAGCGTGTCAATTTTGTATTACAACCTCAAAATTTTGCTAATATTGTAGGTACTGACACAGTTTTGCAAATGACCACAATGAACAAGCTTATTTATGGCAGTATATAATGCCAGATCATGATATTGCCGTTAACATCTTCTAAATGCATGTCGTTAAGGCATTCATTTTTTCCATTTTTTTTTTGTCATTTTTTTTGGCAGAAATTATTGCAATTTTTCACTGGTTTTAAAATCAGGCATTATTGACTTAAATGCAAAAAATAAAATTTTAATTTTCTTAATCTCAGAAGGTAGATTGTGAACATAGATAAGACAGTCGTCTTTAATTTCCGATTAAATTTCCTTAGCACACTCTTTGTCAGTTGTGCAGCTAGCCCACTGTCCGAATATAGTTAGACATCTTCAGTAGTTTTTATAAACACTGCTGTCTAACTTTAGACAGCTTTCCAATCTATAAATAAATATTAATTGTTCTCTAAAGTTATCTTGTATTTTATTTAACTTTAGGCAACGAAATCGATTTTCTAACCCTTAACTAATTTGTATATTTCCGTCTATTTCGAACTATTTAGACACTGTTTGACTAAAGTCAAAAATCTAATTAATTCGACTACTTATTTATAAACGCATTTCAGCAGTTATCTAAATTATATGACCTCATTCACAGACATAGCTGAAATCATTCATTTTCAAATGAATTAATAAATTTTAGTGAACTTTTGGATCCGTTCAAAGAACTTCATTTATTTCATGATAACTTTTTGATTGACAATAAGAAACTAGCCTTCTCTTGTACATTGAACGTTACCACTTTGGAATTGATTTTTGGAAAGCCAATTGCGATGCCTTTAAAGGGTGGCCCAACCATAATGCACGACGTTAATTGTGAGTCACACCTTAACGTCAAGTTTTTTGACCAACTTAATTTGACATTTCTTTTTTTCAGTGTTTGACAAATTCAACCATGGAGAGGTAAGCAATTGAGCAGCGCGTTAAAATTGTTGAAGCCTTTTACGAAAATGGGGGTTCCAATCAAAATGAATTTCAATGAAAATCATCTTCAGTGACTTCTTTTCTGGACCATCGCATAGAGGTAGGCCACCGAAGCCTTGGCGAGCATTTGGCCGATATTTTTTTTTCACACATAATATTCATAGATCCTTCTGTCATAATAAAAAATATTAAAATAATTCTCTGAAAACTTTTTGTTTTATTTACAATAAACATCGTGCGTTTTCGTTGGACCATTCTTTAGTTATAAAGGTTTTGGACTTGGACAGCTGTCTTAAGTTAGACACACTTTAGAATGGGTTTCTTAATACCACAGTGATAAATTCCTTTAAAAAAAAAATAATCTTACCGCAATAACCTTAGCCCCTATAAATGAAAACTTTACAAAAAAAAAAATCTCCTTCAAATATACTATAAATATTAAGCAGCATCCACAAACTATGCAACAAATTTTAAATAAATTTATCAAAGACAAGAACCTATTATTACTGAAAACTTCCATGGCATAAGAGAATTATTATTGATGATTTTTTTTATAATTTTATGAGTTCCAGTTTTTTCTCTTAAATAACTTGACTCATCTTAAAGTCATTTACAGTTGTTGGTGAAGTGTTGAATGGTGGATATTTTAATTATAACTATGACTGGCTGGCCCACAATACTCTTTAAAGAAAAAAAAAATCAAAACAAATTAAGGAGGTCATTCAACTAATATTTTTTGTTTTTGTTGTTGGAAAGAAAATCACGTCACATATAAGCTATCAACATCGCAAATTCGTTATTCTTCCTAAGGATTTAAATGAAAATATAATTCTCTAAGGAGAATTTCAAAAATGAAATGAAATTCCTACTTTTTTCGATAGAAATGGATTTATTTTTATTGCTGTCCGAAAAAAAAACTGCAAATTTTTAATTACCTACATTTGCACAACTAAAAGAAAATAAAAATCAGCAATTTGAGTTGAACATGTTTTTCTAATTTTTTTAATTTGCATAATTTAAAAGAATACAAATATTAAGAGAACCTCAAATACCATACTACGTCATGTCAGTTGAAATGAAATACATTTTTGGTGTTAAAATATTTTTAATGGGGCGATGGCGTTTATTTTTCTGAAATTGTTATATTATTGTTTCTTATCACGTATCAATTGTGGGTGAGTATTTATATATTTTTTTTTCGGTCATTTCCGGTCGATTGTAAGAATAAGGATATTAAGGAACCTGTTCTTACAAAAATGCCGCAGCCTTACGTACATGCCCTGGGTAATGGGTGTATATTTTTAGACTTGCCTTGGTTTATAAATAGGAAAAAATAATAATTTTTTACTTGTTTTGTTTGATAATGTTAAACAATTGAATTGAATAAATTTTAAAGTGATAATAAATGATGAAACGAGTTATTTAAAATTGTGCATCAAATTAATGAATTCTTCATCCCTTCAATATTTTTTTAATATCTTAAGAAAGTCTTATGACCTTTTAACTAATTTGTTTTTAAATATACAAATACATAAACAAATAACCTGAATAATAAGAACTTATTTTAAGGTTATTAAGTGCTTTTACATATTTCTTTATTTTCTAGATAAGTTTAAGGAATGAGAGAAATGAAGTATGTATGGAATGTTTAAATTTATAAATATTACTCTTTCAAAAAAAAATAAAAATAGGGAAAGTTATAATGTATTGCTATAAATCTCTTTAATTTGAAAAATTTGTATAAATATCAAATTAGTATTTCATTAACTTTAATCTAAAATAAAATGTTTTTTTTTTTTTAATATTTCATTCTAACAAAATACAAAAACCAATTAAAAATAAAAACAATCTTTCAATATACTTACTTTTCATTTCATTCATACTTCATCTATTATTTTATAATATTGATGGATTACTTCCGTGATGTAATTTGGTTGTTTATGAATTTTTTTATACAAAAAGCCTTATAAAAGATGAACTCGGAATGACATTGAAGGTTTCAGCTATTTAATGGATTTATCATTATATTCATTTGTTAATTGAAAAGAAGGAATACTAAATAAAGAATACATCTTAGTACTTTGCTTGATTAGACATGCAGAGTGTTAAGCAAATATTGTTTGCAAAATTAAGAATTGAGTAGAAATTTTTAGTTTAAACAAATCTTTAAGAGCTATACCAAAGTCTATCTGATATTTTGAACCATGCACTTAAATGGAATCTTTACTGCATAAAAAGTATTTCATTGTAAATCAACTGCCACATCTTGTTCTATTAACATCAATTTTTTTATTATAAATTTTTTTTTTACGCTCAAAGTAACTACAAAAATTAAGATAACAAAACGAATGGGTTGGAATAGTTGATCTTTTTGTGATATTGAAATAATGATTGTAGCTCAAGAAGCTTAAATATATTTTGATGATTATAAGAAAGGCTCTCCTATGTTTCTCCTTTCTTATGTATGTGATTAAGGTTAGGGTAGTTGCCACTTTGAAAAAATTGAGCAGTAGATCATTTTAAAAAGTGCAGTAGAATGGACCTTTCCGCAGTAAATTTTTTATTTAAAAAAAAAATATTACAAAGTGTAACAATTTTTAACAGTAAAACGGTTTTATAAAAGGCGAGTTCAATTATCATAATTTCATTAAAACTTGAATGCAAAAAATAAGGCACTTTCTTTTAAGTTTACAAAAAACGGAGAGACGAAAATTGTATATGAGTTGAGTAAATTTTTTTAATAGAGCCCCCTATTGCTCGTGTACACGTGCAAATCGTTTTTATGGTGTTTAATCCAGAGATAATTTTTTTTTTTTGTGAAAACGTAAAAATTTAATCTGGGATAGAATTTAATCGACATTTTAATCAATTTCCACACAGTTTTAGTTTTAAGAAATCAGAAAATCGTCTTTATGCTAAATTAACTTGTATTTACAAGTTTGTCGCTTTTATTTTTTGTGAAAATAGTTTTTTGATGAAATACATGACACCCCGATTAGTTTTAAAAAAGAATTATAATTGCACTCGTATTTTTATTTGCACGTGTATTTAGATCCTACACGTGTATATTTTTTTACTACACGTGTACATGTGACTCGAATACACCTGTAACTAAATACATGCTTGAAATCGAGAGCTCTATTTTTTATTTAAAAATTTGGTCAAAATTGAAATCACCATCTTTTAAGACCATGGTCATTTTAAATGCACAAATGCCTTGCTTTATAAAATGTCCAAATTCTTAAGTCTTCTTGAATGTTGTTACAATTTATAGTTTTTTTTTTTTTACCTTGTTGAAAACCTAATTTTCAACTATTGTTTTCTTTTTAATAAATTAATAGAAAATACAAAATTTTGCTTCTTATTTGTTTAATTTTGTTTTAACTATCAAACCATTATATTTTAATCACCTTGATATGCAGTTCTAAAACGAATTTCAATGCGTAACTTTTTATAAAAACTTCCACCCTAAAATCTATCATCTTTTAAAATGAAACATAAAACGATGACCACATTTAGAACCATTTACCTTCTTTATCATGAGAAACATTAATTAAATTTTAAGTTAAATTGGTTCCATTTTATAATATTTTATAAGTTTTCCATTTTATAATATTTTATAAATTTTCCATTTTATAATATTTTATAAATTTTAATTTCTTTTTGCCCATCCATTATAATTTTCTCATATTTTTATTACATATGCTCAATCCTAAGTCTTTAAAAAATCTGACCCATAAATATTTATCACTAGTAACAGTCTCAGATTATTACTAAAAAAAATAATAATGAAAACAAACACGCATGCTTAACGTGAATATCTTAATACACTCGCTAGCTCTGGCTAACCAATCTAGCGGGACTTCAATATTTTATTTTAAATTTAAGCACACAAAAAATTTAATGGGGACATCACATGGGAATATCAGTTAGTAAAATATATCCATTTCTACACCTATGTATATTTCAGCGACAAAATTTGCAATCTTTTTTTTTTAATTCAATGTAAACGAAAGAGCTGAGTTTCGAACTTTTTTTTAAGCAGACATTTTTGTTGTCATTTTCTTGTCACGTTTAGGATGAATTAATTTACAAAAATAGAAACAAAAGAATATTATTTTCAAGAATATAAAAAAAAACATAAAGAATAAAAGTACAAGGAACTCAGTTGACATCACCCCCCAGAAGTGCTTTCAACCCATTTTAATCAGGCGCCTATAGACAACAACGATGATTATTAAAAACAAAAAATAAAACCTGATTTATCACTCTCTAATGAGAATATAATGTTTTCGAAATACCTGATGACAAAGAATGACTTGTTCAACATAATAGCACGTGCTATCACAGAAGCGTATATAAAAAAAATTCCACTTGAGGTCATTATCGCACAAAGGGTAGTTATGTTGCTCGCACTCCTGCTTCTTCCATACAAAATAACAATTACCAAGAATCCAGGAAAATCTGACAAACAAAAATTAGATCCTCTCTATCTCTCTTTCACGTTGGGAACTGCAGAAATCCTCTCTTAAGTGCAATTTCTTTACTCTTTTGATATCGACTAAAATAAAAAGAAAATCCAACCAAAACTCACACAACCCAACGATATTCCAATACTCTTTCTTCTTGTACCTGTTCACCAGTGTTACAACAGGTAAATTAGAAAACGCCGAACAAGAAAAATACCCCTGACAAAGCACAAGCACCAGTACTATCAGCACCAGAGCGAGTGAGCAGCAAAACACAAAACAGAATACCATCAACCCAACCAAAGCAATTTCATCGAATGAAGAATGGAAATGGCCAAGGAACTTGGCTGGTCGTTGCGGTGATTTCAGTTTGTGAAGATCATCTTCACTGTCAAGGTCTCAAGGTTCTGCACCGAAGCAGTTAAAGAGGAAGCAGAAAGAGAGAACAAAAAAAAAAAAAAAACCAAGACCCTTGCTTCGTCGGTTGTGTCTTCCTTTCTCAAAGTCCTTAACAAAAATTAACTTTTGCTGTTGCTAATTAAAGAAGATCAAAGTTCAAACAAAATAATCCTTAAGATCTTCCAATCAGAGAAGATCGTTTTGAAATTTTCAACAAAAAATTATACTCATATATCGGCTCGCTCTTTGTACATGTTCAATGGTGATGTATTTTGAATACTGGCCTTAATCAGAACCGTTATAGTGTGTCCGATAGTCCGTTTTGTATATAAATCCAAGTGGTTGTGTGTAATATTTTCTTTTTCGCCTTTCGCCATACCATCTTGGACTGTTGCTGCCGTGCGCGGGCTCACTCACTCTTGATCGTCGCTTGTGTTAACTTTGTGGTATTCCAGCGAGGAGGTTTTATTATTTTAGTTTATCTTTTTTTATTTTTGGTTTACCATCGCACATTTGCCCCAACTTTCTTTTATATATATATTCTTTCGTTTTTTTTTTTTTAATTTTGGTTCTTTCGTGTGTTCTTTTGCTTTCGAATCTACTCCACATCGCGGCTAGTGGATAAGTCGTATTTGCTTTGTTTTCATCGTTGAATTTATGCATGCGCGCTGTTGCTACTGCTAAATGTGTCCCAATTATTATGGTGATTCTCAACTTGACCAAAGTGTGTCCAAGTGAAGAAGAACTTTCAAACTGCTGCTTGTTATAAAAAAAAAAATGTATCTACAGAGAAATCGTGATTCTTAGAAAAACCGGAAGTAATTATACAACACCGCGCATTCTCAAAGAGATGACCTTTGGGCAAAATCTTTTCTCCATTAATCGGCTGATCTGTACGAAAGCCACAAAATCAACCAAAGGCATTTCGATTGGATAGAAATAATAATACTAAAAAAAAAATAACCATAAACATAAATTGCATGAGGAATTTTTCCAAAGAGGCAAAGAACGGACATCCACATATATTCTATTCAGCATCGCATCTCCTGACCCCCCTTCTTCATGTTCGGTCAATGAAAAATAAAAACGCGTTTCAGTTACTTTTTCCTGACGGTCGGTGGTGCACAAAAGTTGCTGTTTGAACCAGAAATCCCAGCTGGCTTCCTATATCAGATAGCATTAGCGTCATCATCAACAAGAACATAATAATTACCATCATTATAGCCATCATCTCCGGAGAGCAGCGCATCGGATCGGTAGCTTAAGAAACATTAACATCATCCAGCCGAAGAGTATATTCTTTCCTTTATAGTTTATACCAACAACAGACCATCGTCCAACAAGAGACTATATCAGCATCAGCTGCAGCAGAAGAACCAGATCCATCCAAAGGCAAGGTTTGAAGATTTTCTTGTGTTAATCTACATCCAGAGCTTGATAATCTTTTTTTTTTTATTTTTTTATTTTATCAATTATACAAATCATCTCTCTCTGAATTTGATAGTGTTGTATAGAATAAGCTTGCCTCCTTTCTTGTACCAGTTCACTCTGGTCAGTGGTCTCATTCTTGTGGTCAATGAAGCCAGTTTAAATTATATTTTTTTTTTTAGCTTTTTCTTTTGGAAGCGATGGTAGAATGCATGGCAATTAGATTAATTGCAGACCATTTAATTGATTATCCTTTTTTTTTTGTTACATGGAGTAAATCACTTCCGACATTTAGGCGTGCATTTCAATATGTGGTGTTTCTTGCGTTTGTGTGGGTGTTTGGGCCAAAGAGGATGTTTTTGAGAGAAATAGATTGTAGTTAAGTAGGAGGTAGGCAGATGTGATAATAAAATTAATTTCATCCGTCTCGTTGAGAATTATGTCAAAATACATAAATTACTCGCCGTTGGGCATATTATAAAGGATGTTAGAATTTTATAGGTTTTAAGTAAACGGCACTTGAAAAAAATCTATCTACAAACTAGTCGTGCAACAATTTATACAAAAGTGTATTCATAGATCGTTTCTAGTTCCGCTACAACCTATTTAAGGTCACTTTAATGACCTGCTAAGAAAAACATACAAAATTTTCTGAAAAAACTCACAGAAATCATTATAAATTATCAAAAGGAAAGGGTTATATGATTTTTTTGACATTACAGAAATGCAATTAATTTATTTTCAAAAGAATTTATTTTTTTTCTTGAGCTTGTGTGACAAAACCAATGTTCTTTACATATTTGTTTTTATTTGCACATTTTGGGTTTTTGGCTTTTTAAGCGTTCTGACCCTTGTTCTTCCCTCAAAGTATTGGTTTCGTGCAACAAAAAATCTCCGAGGTTTTAATTAAACTGGACATTCCGATGATGTCAAAAAAACAGGTTGTCACTAAACCATCCATGGGTCTATCGGCCGTTCGCCTATACGCTCATGTGTCCACTGTAATTTGAACCAATATATACAAATTTGAGCACATTTGCTTTAAATTTGGTACTAAACATTTGTATGTGATTTAAATTTCCGTTTAAACTCACCTAGATAGGGAAGCTGGAGCCATTTTTGGATCCAGAGATTTCGAAAAAACTTCGTACCTGTAATATTAAATTATTCTAGCAATTGCGTTTGTGTTATCCAATCATTCGTATTTTGTAGCTTTAGCATTTTTATTAAAGTTATATTTTAAATTTTTGAGTGATTTTTGGTTTTGGGCGATTGAACCCACAGTATAGTGCATCTACAGTGATTTAATTTTTAATATTAAGGGAAAAAATACAAGTGGAAGTAGCGAGGTGGTGGATTTGAAAATTAATATCAATGACAGAATGCGTTGAGGAAATGAAGAGCTTCAGCGAGTGGTTATAGACATGGTGATGGTTATAATTTAATCCATTTTTTTTCTCGAAAAGTGAAGGTTAGCTTTAGAAGTTATTATACATTTGAATGTTATATTGATTTGAAATTCAAGGTTCAATATTGAATTAAAATGGAGTTCATGCTATTAACAATTTGTATAAAAGCAAAACATTTAAGCCAGGTTGTTCTAGCCAGGATATTGGTAGGCAATAGTGTGTGGTGTTAAAATATCATGCATGATACATTAATTTAGATGATATAAATTTTTTTAACTTTCTCAACACTGTTTATAATGATGATAATGAGGTTCATAAACATACAGGGTGGGATAAAAGGTATGAACCGGTTTTAAAGGGATGTAAAACAAAAACAATTCAACTTACAGAAATTATGTTTATATTGCTTAATTCAGTACAGAATCTAGTTTTTTACATTAAGTTTTAAAGATGATATTACGTAGGTGGCGGCCGTCAGTTTTCAACCGCTCTTCTGCACATTTCGATGGGTATTGCCGTAACTTCCTCTCTGATTCTGTCCTTAAGTTCTTCCAGGGTATGTGGACAAAGATAAAAAACTTTTTCATTTATGTACCCCCAAAGAAAAAAATCACAAATGATCAAATCTGGTGAGCGCGCAGGCCACTCCACGTCACCCCTCAAAGATTGGAGGCTCTGGGGGAAGGAACACTTGCCTCAATCTCGCCATTGAAATCCTAACAGTGTGGAATGTAGCCCCGTCCTGTTGGAACCAAATGTCTCCCAGATTAGTTGCTTCACTCAATTCTTCCAGCTTGGGTTCAAAAAACTCTTCAAACATTGTCACATAGCGCTTAGCGATGACAGTGACGGCATTTATTGTCAAAATGACATTTTCAGGAGTTATTACAGTTCTGGGTCTTCCAATTGCCGAAGGAGCTGATGCTGTTGAACCAATGTTTTCCAATGATCTAGCGTCTAATTGCATTACCGCCAGGGACGTTTCCCCCAACAAGGATATTGAAGTGCTATCGGAAGGCCCTCTGTGTGGCGATAACAAAACGGCCATTTTCAAAAAAAGTCCTAACAGCAAACCGACGCACGATGCTCTCCCGTCCAAACCATGGTTGCTACTGAAAACTAGACTCTCTCACTGCCACAACGAGATCTCTCAATTTTTTCCACCATAACCACAAGCCGATTAAATCCGATTCAGACCTTTTGCCCCACCCTGTATTAACAATTTTTGTATTTTAAAAACCATTTAACATTATTTTTCGAAAATTCAAATTCAAAAATGGATATATAAATGATTTTTTCTTAAATTAAATTTTTAAGTCCACCAATTTTTTTTTTCTTAAAAATGTTTATAAAATTTTATATACAGGGTGTCCAATAAAATAATGCATAAGCTTTAACCAGTTATAGCAGGCCAAGAACTTTTTTTTTTTTTTTAAAACAACACAAACAATATATGCCTGTAAGACCTAGGGTCTTATAAATTAGGCAATGTTAGAAGGAATAGAAGGATAGGATAGATTTTTGTTGGCACAGTGGATTGAGAAATAAGGTATTGATTATCTCATTAAATCCCAGGGGTGGCGTTCAGTTGAGGGAATATAGAAAAGAATGCTGCCTAGACTGAGGCCGAAACCCACACATCCAGGTTAGCAGTCAAGTACTACTTCCACTGCGCCGGGGCCACCCTCAACTTTCAAAAAAATAGGAACAAAAATATTCGTCATGTGTTCTCCATCTGGTATTGTATTGCTCAAAAATTTTTTTTTTAAATTACAAATTTCCTCAAATACCTTAACACTACGGCCATCAATGATTAATTTTTGTTGTTTCTTATTTTTGTAAATTTTTTGAATAGCTATACTTGTTGTTGCATTTTTTATTATAATTTTTTTTAAATTAATTTTTCAAATAAATATATTAATTACAAAATATTTATATTTCCAAAAGTTTGACCATTTCTGAAAAAAATAAAAATATATGAGAACATGCGTGGCCAATTACATTAGCAAAATTGTTTAATGTATTTTTTAAAATTTTAAAATTATGCAACATGGTTATGCCTATAACAATAACTAATACAATTTGCTGTTAATCAACTTCATTTTCTGACATTTTAATTAGGTTACAGTGAATAGTTAATTTATTAGAGCAAATAAAAAGTGAAAAAATGTGTCACTTAATAAAAAGTTGTATGTAAATTTTTTTTTTGGCGGGAAATGTTCGATATTGCTATAGAAAGGCAAAGTAGAGCAAAATTAGGGTTAGAAAAGCAACTGGGTGTTTATTGGGAAACAGTTTATTAAATAGCGACTAATATAATGAGAAAACAGAAACATATACTTTGACTCAAGGACAAGAAATTGTCAAATATTCTAGCACACAAAAAAAAAAAAAAAAAACCATTTATGTTTCGCTTGAGGTAACATTTTTCTATTTTTTTGTTCTTACCTCTTTTTTCTACCACTGTTTTTCAAGTTTTCTGACCAAAATATTTAATTTCCTAAGATAATTTTTTTAGCCAGCAAAATAATGTTTTAGAAAGATAATTATAATTACTGTCTCATTTAAATAAATTGAACATCATTAAAATTTTAAATGTTTAAATTATTATAATTACATTGGCTCTAATTTCTTAAAAACAGTCTAATGATGTTCGTTAATGTACTTGAGTTCTACTTTAATTGACATGAAAATATGCACCCAAGCCCGTTCCAAAGGGGGTATTTAGAGGAATGGATTACAAAATTAAAGCTTTGTATATCAGTATTTGTTTTCTTACCTTAATTATACATATTTATTTTTCGATAGAAAATATGATTTTTATTTTATTGTTATCTAACGACGAGACATTTTAAAAATGTGTAACAATGCCAATCTTTTTCAAGTCAATTGGAAAACAAGTCCAAAGTGTGATAATTTTATGAAAAACTGACTTTCAAATACTTAACGTCAGTCTTTGTGGTGTCAAATTCAATTTTTATTCTTTAAACAGTTCAAGGTGGTCAATAATGAACCATCTTATATATTCAAACTAATGAAATAATAGGAGAATCACCCAAAAGATTCTGTTCCCGAATTACTCTTTTATTCTTAGCTCAAGATCAGTCGAATTATCTCCATGAGGATCCTTAACATCATCTCCCACACCATCCTCCCATTGTAAGAACTTAATTTGAGTTAATTCAGTTCTTTTCGCTAAAGATGACTGAGATATTGGACAATCCTGTTGTTTGAAATCTACAACTTTCAATTAAACATCCCCTGGTTTGCTATTTTTTTTTTTTTAATCAAAATTTGACAAAAAGCGATTTTTGGTCATTTTGTCGCTCTCCCAGGGAAATGAAATAAATCAATTTAATAAAACAAAAACCATCTGAAAGGGAAAGAAGCCTTAGCAGCGGTAGAATTCTCCCAATTTTGTTTTTATGATTTAGACGTCGAGAAACAATAAAATGAAAAACACTAACCTGTTACAAATATTTGCGATGTCAAACCTTGATTTTCAAAATTAACAAAATCCCACCTGGCCCACCTCTAAACATTTTTTTTTGAAATATATTTTAACCAGGAAAAGAGAACGGTAAAATTCGCAATGGCAAAACTACTCTAACTGCCTGAACAGAATAGAATGCTGGAACTGGAGCCGCAGACGGAACTGGAAGAGCTGTCAAAAAGTGTCGTACGTTATTTTTTTTACGTGCCTACAATGCAGCTGTACAGCTTTGAAATTATTTTGAAGATAAACAAAAGAATATTATAGTGTACAAGCTCAGAATTCACATTTTTTGTTTCCAATAATTTTCCTTTTAATAAATAATTTTTTTCGCGATACAAATAACCACAATATTTTTTTCAAACCCAAAAAGTGTTTTTTTTTTTGTTCACACAAATTGAAACGTCAAAAGTGTCGTACGTGAAAAGTTAAAAGTTGGTGAACTCTTCCATCTGCGGCTGCAGCTCCGTATGCATCTACGTTCCGTTGTATTCGCAACATTGAATTTGCGTGTATTCAATATTTTGACAGCTATTCCAGCTCCGGCTCCAGTTCCGTCTCCGTCACCATTCTGTTCAGCCAGTAAGAGTAGTTTTAAGTCTCCAAACATTTAATTTTGTTATGCAAATAACGCACAGATAAATCTAAATGTCCATTCTCTGTTGGCAACATAGTAACTGTAAATTAAATCTGAAGAATTTTCATCTTAATTCAAAAACTAACAAGATTCTAAAGAACACAAATCTCGGTTCCATGTTTCATTAATTGAATGGACAATCCGCAGAATAGAAAATTTTCTTGGCCAAATAGAATTTTTTTCCAAGATGGGATTTTGTTTCCAGTTTTGAGAGTTAGAAGAATTAAAATGGTACAATTATTGCAGCAATTCCACCATATAAAAACAAAACACATAAATTCTCGGTTGTCGTCGCTTTTTTTTTTTTTTAATATAAAGATAGGTCCAATTAGTCGTTGGGAAAAGTCATTGACCGCATTGGGTATATAGAGTTAAGTGGCAAACAGAAAAAGATCTTAAATGATTCCAACACTCAGTTCTGGCTCAAAGATTGTACACCTTGTTTTTTTGTTGCTTGCTCTTTCACAGATTCTTTAACTGCCATCCAGTTAGTGGTCGTCCTCGTCTTCTGCAGATACAATGCGAAAGATACTTTCGTTTAATTGCGTTCCGTTCACTGCTCGTTGAGTTTATCTCATTTGAGTTGTTAATTTTTTTTATTGTATTTTTTTAAGTAGGTATGAAAGTATATATATATATACCAAATGGGTATTATCCATACCCACATTAGATTTTACTTCCTTAAGAACCGTTATTTTCTGCGAACCATTGCGAACCGACCACCATTTTTAACCATTACATAAATCTAACTGGAAAAAGATTATTTATTCTTCGTGAAGTGCTAAAACGAATAAAAATGAAATTCACAGCTAGTAGTTTAAGCTGTGCTGTGGGTAAGAAGTAAGTGTATTTGCGGTGGTGGTTCTATTAGCGAAACACACACGGTAACTTTGAGATAATTAGTAGTCGTAGTTGAAGGCTTTGCTCTAAGTGTTTTGTTAAAGAAGAACTTAAGCATTTTGATAACTTACAGCCTGTGTCACTTGATTTAAATGCGTTCTATTGCATCCCTTATCTGGCTGCATTTTTTCGTAAAACTAATATCAATTTCTCCCAAAAAATGTTTCCTATTTCGTAATGTTTTATTTATCAAAAATTCAGTTAAAATTTAAAATTTGTCTAACGAAAATTATTTATTTCAATTTTGATCCTGGACCTCAAAATAGGAACACAAAACTTATAATCACTTCATCCTTTATGCACTTATGTATTTTTTGTTTTGCTGTCTTATTTTTTTTTACAGGATTTAAATTCAACAATATTTATGATATTATCTCCATGCATACATTTTTCCTCGTTAACCAATTTTTACCGAATAGCAGTTTAAAAAAAAATACGTAAAAATTCAATCAATTGATTCGGAGTGTACGAAGATAGAAATAACTGCGAATGCATTCGCACCCATAAACATAAAACCATGTTAATTGCGAATTGTCTTCCTAACTTCCGGACAATCAATCACTGTTCTGTGCAGGTTGATTGTGTTTTAATTTTTTATTCAACAAGAAGTTGATCAGAATCAGTGAAAGTTGCAAAAGGAAAATTGTTGTATCCATTGTCATATCTTAAACTTGTCAAATGATCAAGCTTCATATAAAAAATATATAAACCAAAACCAAATCATTCTTATGAAACAAAAGCAAAAAAACGAAATGTAAACACCAAGGTGAGGTGCGGCATACAACATAAAAAATGTCACACCAATAACTTTTGACGATTTTTGACAGCTCATATTCTAAGATTACTTTCAATCACTTTTAATTTACAAAAAAAGAAAAGAACTAGATATTTTCACTTTTTAATTATGGTGTTTGGTAAAATGGAGACATTTCATGTAGGTATGTATGTATAACCTATGACGTCAAGTCTAATAGCTGAGTTTATAATCTTTCCCCCACATTGCAACTTAATGGTGATGACTGATGAATTAACTGTCATAAAACAAAACATTATTTCATTGATTGAAATTTTTAGTGCTTGTTAACGAGATGTTGACCTTTTACGATTATAGCATTTAAAAAAAATTTCATTTCCTCTGATACAGTCTCGTAGGCAAATATTGTGTTTATATTACAACATAAATTTATATACATTTATATTTTCACTATAGTCCAGTAAGCTTGCCGTCTCCTACCTAACTCCGTTAGTTCTGATTTTTTGCTGACGTGTTTATGATATTGGCCTCATGCAAAACCCAAGTTTTCGAACTTGAGTTTTTGAGAAAATTGAAAATAACCTAAAATACTTTACTACTTTTTAGGTGAAAATAAGATCTTTGAAACAACTTAAATAACGTATTGAAATCGAATGAAAGGAAAATACAGGGTGTTCGGTATAATGTAGCGAGGAACAGGAGCGTGTAGGTTATGGTTAAGACAAGAAAAAAATCGTAACGGAGGGGGTCTATTTCCCCCCGTTTAGGCTGGAAGTGCAATTTTCTAAAAAATTGATTTAAAACAAAAAAATTATTTAAAAAAAAACTGTTGGGTCTACACAGATGGTTCTGGGCTCAAATTGAAGTAAATTTTATCATTTTGAAACCGTAGAGTGATATTATAGTCGAATAACTAATACTTTGGGGTTAAAATTGCCAATAACTGAAAAAATATCGAAAATTTCGCGTTTTTTCTTTTTAATTTTGACCATGATGAGTTTGGCGTTTAAGTTCGAAAACTTGGGTTTTTCATGAGGACAATATTATAAACGACTCATCAAAAAATCAGAACTACCGGATCTAACGCAAGCGCTGATGTATAAAGTTACTGGGCTACTATAGTAAGATATAGAAAATTTTACTTTAGTTGTGGTTTAACAATTCAAATATGATTTATTTTTGAAAATCAATATATTTGAGGTAAAACAGCTAATGGAATAAGAGAAACTCAGAGAACTTGATTATAATGTGATGTACGACCGTGAACCTTTAAAGGATTAACACCTTAAAAATGACTTTTGGATTGTGAATCAGATTATTATTTATGAGCTATTCATTGCAATATTTTGATTTATTTAAAAAAGAAAATGATTTGTCGGTTGAATTGTTACATAAACAATAAATTTAATCGAATAACCCACCCAATTTAATTTTTATTGGATTTTTCATTATTAATAAATTTAATATTAAACAATAAGATCATCTTTTTAAGGAGCTATATTTTGCTTTTTTTTAATCTTTTACCCATTAATTTCATAACTGACAATGTACCATATACAAAAGTGATTCTTTTTTTAATTTAGACATCTCTGAAGCTTTTTTTCTCAATATAATACAAAATAAACTAATATGATGATAAATTCTTTTTCATGTTCCCGTAGACAACTACTTGCACCATGACCCCAGAAAACTTCGATAATCTTACAGTTTTGTATTATTTGATGCTTTAGTGAAATTACTTTCATATATGTTTATTTATGTATTTTCAGAATCATTACAAAAAAAAATTGAATATGAGATTTCGATCAAAATTTATATGAAAATGATAGAGCAGATGAAAACGTGGGTCTTTAAATTTTGTTTCTCTACCTGTTTGTTCAACTGCAGATGGGGCGATCGGTGCCTAGCGTTTTTTGGATATTCCTCTAAACGCTTTAATTATTTCTTTTATGACCATAAATAATTGTACATGTCCGTACAAATTAGTAAGTTAAAGACGGTGTGGTATTGTTAATTCTTTGGTTGAAAAAAATAACAAATTTAAGACATATTTTTTTTTTCGAAAACGGTGTAATCTTTTTAAATGTTTTAAGCATATAAAATTACTCGTACTATTATTTTGTTTACAAATATTTACAAACAAAAATATGTATATATATATTTTACTGTAAAACTAAGAAATTTGGAGATTCAAAAATTGATCGGTAAAGGTCCGAAATGACAAGGCATTATTGCCACATGACATAATAACTATTAAAAATGGTCATGCCATTTCTTGAAATTTAAGTTTAACTCAGTCGCTTATATATTCTACTTTTTCCTCAGCGTAATTATCAGATAAGTTCGGATCAAACTTAAATATCTATATAAGTTTTGTTTCAGGGGGTCTATGACGATATCTTGAAAACCAAAATCTCGAAAATTAAAATCTATAGAAAACAAAAATCTATAATTGAAAAAATCTGGAAAAAAATCTCGAATGCAAAAATCCAGAATTAATATATTAGTTTTTAAGACAATGTTAACAATTTTGTGTGTTTTTTACGGCGTAAAAACAGTGAGGTAAGCATGAACCCCCCTGCTTGGCCCACTGTAGGATTTGGGGTAGGTGCGAGGTTGAGTGTATTCAAAGTTTCTTTTGCATTTAAAGAATCTGGATTTAAAAAAAAAAATAATAGGAGCATCGCATATTAAAAACAAAACTATTATTTAATAACGCAAAATTTCGAAAAAAAATAGTTTGAACACAATTTTTTGCATTATTTTTTCAAAATTTTGAGTTTGAAAATTAATTTTTCAAAAACTATTGTGTCAAATAATTTGAATTAAAAAGAACAAGCTTTTGTTCTTAAAAAAAGTATGACATTCATTAGAAATATTGCCGTTGTTTTTTAATAATTTTTTATCTATTTCAAGTCGATTTCTTTAAAAAAAATTACCCCTCCCGCCTAAACGTGGGCAAAGAGACCTCCACTCCCATACGATTTTTTTCTTGTCTTAACCCAACCTGCTCGCTCTAGCCTTTTGGTGCACCTTATATACCGAACACCCAGTATAATGAGTTTTGAGTTTAAACTTCCTAAATAGGTAGAACAAAATCATTCATTCATGTTTTTTTTTTTGAGATATAATTGTTCGTTCTAGATTTTTGTTCATTCGAGATTTTTGCATTCTAGATTAAAAAATTGTTTTTATTTTTTTTTTTGTTGTCATTCGAGATTTTTTTCGTTCGAGATTATGTTATGATCCCGTTTCAGCTAATAAGCTAAATATGTATGAGAAGGAACTCAGTACTGAAACATAATCTCGAACGAAAAAAATCTCGAATGACAAAAAAAAATTAAAACAATTACAGTGTACATATAGCCTCCATGAATGAAATGAATTATCTCAATGAACTATTTTATGTGACATATTTTATGGCATTTTAGAGCCTCTTAAAACAAAATATAAAAATTAGATTTTTTTCTGATTCAAGCTAGAATTTTACCTCACTAAAAAAGTTTCTATCGCAAAGAACAATACATTTCATTTTCTTAAATTTATTCTTATAATTTTTTAAAGATTTCTTTTCCCATCGTTTGACCTACAAAATATTGGAAAACACATTAAAAATTTTCAAATTTCATTTAAAACCAAATTCAAACAAAATATCATGTACATAATTTTTGAACAATAAAAACTACATAATTAGACCAAAACGGTATTCAAACAGCTAACTTCTCAGACAAATTCTATCCACAGAACACAATCGTCATTATTTGGGTCACGTTTTCCAAGGCAAAATGGTTGTAAATATTTTGGGGTGTGTTGTGTATATTTTGTAGGTAAACTGCTTGATAATAAATTCTCTCATCTCACGATTCTAGGTCAGCAAAATTAAACAAAAAAAAAAGCTCTACGAAGTTAAAAAAATATTTGCATATTATTTACCTTTAGCGGTTTCACGAAATAAATTTAGTCGGATAAAAGTGATGCCACCTCCAACAAACAAAATTGGATACATTTCACCAAGCCAAAAAAAAAAAACAAGTTAACCATCTTTTTTATGAAAAGCCATAACTTAGTTTGTAATGGAAGATGATATCTGCCAGTTGACGTGCCTTAACTTTCGGTTAAAAGAAGTCTAACCTACAACAACTCAGTCCATTCATAGAAATCACTCTTAGTTTCAACATCGTTTCCATTTTCATTGTTAATCATCATTACCACCACCGCGTCGTTGTCAGTGTAAGAGTACCCTAATTTTGGGTGACTTTTTGCTGTTGGCCATCGACTACTAACAGCTGACAGGTTAAGGTTTTATTATTTGACAGAATAACTTTCTCCTCGTGCCAAAGTCATGACCACGAGGAAGAATGAGTAGGCGCACGGTATGTTAATATTTTTCTCCGCATGATTCATGTCTGTTTGGAGAGTAAACACACAGCTCGTGGTGACTAGGTCAAATCTGAATTTCTCAAAAAATTATAAATTATTAAAAAAAAATTATAAGATACATTTTTTTCATTTGCAGATGGATACAACAATACGAACAAGACAAAGGCTAGGAAAGGATATTATTGCAACGAGCTGTTTGACAACTCTAGCGTTATTAATCGTCCTCAATGTATGCCAAGTGTCAAGAGGCAATCCGGTTTTTGTGGATAATCCTAGTTTAGCTCAATGTAAGTACACAGATAAATATCAATTTCAATTCAATTCAACTTTAGAGGATTTGGTATTCAGGTAGAGAAGCATGAGTGTCGTTGTGGACATTAAATCTTTTTGTTGTTGTTTTTTCATCTCGCGTAATCAAAGTGGCATCATAGTCAAGTTTACGTGTGAGGAATGAACATTCTCCGACCTACATTTAAAGTTTGTTTTATTTTTTCCAGAACTTTCAAATGCAGGTTATTGTAATCTTTTTTTCGTATTTTGTATTTTTTTTTACTAAATTCTGCTGGTTACAAATTGAATTTTGTTATGTGTTAAGTAAGTGATGTTTGCGTTGAATGTGGTTTTTTGTTAAAACAGCAACTCAACACTTAACACTGGCGGATGTAACTTTCGAAAGCAAATGAGAGTATATTTATGATGGATACTGTGACATCGGTCATTGTTTTGGAAAAATTACAATGACAGTTGTGTGAACTTTGTAGAGCAAAAGATCTAAGAAAAGTGTGAATGAATGAAGCAGACTGTTTTAATTTATTTATTTAAACAAAAGAGTTGAGGTTGAAGCTCGCTCTTGCTTTCTTTTGATACGTTTAAATGTTGTGCATTTATTTGTATTTGTCATGAATTTTCAAACTTCATAAATAAAATATTTTTTGTAATAAAAAATTATGCCCAAACGAAAATATTTTTCTGTATGCACCGCAATATGCCTTTATAGAAATTCAGTGTTACAAGAAAATTAACCTCAATTTTGATATTAATTTCGAGCTTCATTGTAAATTACTTAAATACAAAACTTTTGGCGAAGAATTTATAAAATTACTTTAGATCTTAACTCGCAAAACGCAAACATAAATATTTATATCTGAGCTGGGTCTAAGACTGTTTTGTTTGTGGAAAAAAGTTCTAAGTTGTTAAACTACCGACTTTGAGGATAAAATTTATCAAAATTTGATTTTTAACTCAAAGTGAAATCAGAGTTATAACCCAGACAATTTTCTTTGAAACGAGTTAGAACTAAATCAAGTTGTAATATTTTAAATACACGAATTTTGGGATTTAGGACTTTTTCAAAAAATCTAGCATTAAATTGTGAAATTTTTAATAATAATTTCAATTAAACGTTACACAATATTCATTAATTTTAAATTATCATCTCCCTAAATTTTTTTATATAAAACGTTAGCTGTAATTATTTTCACACCAAGATATATCTCCTTAAATATACCCAATCTATCAAAAATTATAAATAATATAGTAAGAGTCCATGGACATTTTATGGAAAGTTTTTTTAAATCAACAAGCCCATCTCACTTAAGCACTGAAACCAAGCCATGGCAAACAAAAACTACCAAACAAAGAAATTAATTTTTTCACAAAAGTAAATTTATTTTGACATAGTTAAGGCAACTCGGTTCAATGATATGGCCATAGAACATCAGCAAGTAGTCGTTCTCAATTTGTTAGTGTAGACGGATTCAACAGGGTCTTTTGGGCCATCCTCAGCTTCCTCAGCATATTCTGTTTCATTACATTTTTAATAAAAATGAAACACTTAACAGTTACAATAAAAATTCACCTTTCTGTGGTGGTTTTTTGAGAGGTTTCTTGTGAGGATTGTCTGAAAATACCAAAAATTTAATTGAATCACAACCAACTCTTAATACAGTAGTCCCTCGATAATGTGAATTACCGATTATTTGAATTTCTCTAAAATGTGAAACGCTAGAACTTTACATTGTCATCTTTATAATGTGAACTTTTGAAATTTTTTGACTCTAAAATGTGAATTTTAGTTTTGTATTTGTCTTTTTTTAGTTTTGCGTGCGATATTAGATACTTTATTATTATTTGTCGGGACATATTTCAAGGTTTTGAATGCAGCTGTGATCAAGAGAGTGTCTCTTGCCAGTTGTGTAGGTAGATTTTGTTGTTTATAAGCACTGGAAAACCGTTCCAGAAATGTGAATCCCTCTTAAATACGAAAACGCCTTGTTTTAATTAGTTCACATTATCGAGGGACTACTGTAATAAGCAATCAATTCCACAAGAACTTGTGAGCTCTCACAATGGCAGAATAGAGCTCTAAATTCTAAAAAATTCATAAATTTCTATTTGCCTATTTCTATATTTCTATAAATTGTTTTACATTATTTTCATATCGAATTTTTAAAATGAATAAGTACTGCGCATCGATACGTTTTTTTAACAGTCAAGATTTTTCTTAAAGCAAACGTATTATTTCACCTATGAAATTGAATTTTTCTTTTGTCTCATAGATTTCATAACTTCTTTAAATTTTCCAATAATATTATTTGAGTCTAATGACTTGAATTTGAAATAAGTTTTACTTTCACGACACATCATTATTTTTTTTTTTTTGCAAAAATTAACCATGCACACAAATTATTACTAACGCTACCATAATTAATGCAAAAATGACTAATATTTCCCGCATTAAATGAGTATTATAAAATGCATTTACATTTACGACTCACACTACATACATATATAACTGTTTCTTAATCAAATTTATACTTCCGCATAAAGCTCACGCACATTAATTTTTAAATACATATACACCTCCAAACATAAAACACTTTCTTTTAAAATGAAATATGATTTGCAAAACCTCACATTAGTCACTCCAAATATACAATAAAGTAGAAAACCGGTAGTAAACAAAAGAACTGGGGTACGAACTTGTTTTATTGATTATTCTCCATTATACAATGTAAAATCGATCATAAGACAAAATTGGACAAAAAATCATTTAGCTAATCTACATAATAGATAAGAAAAAAATATTCCTAATCGATGATGGTTCCTCGCCAAATACTCGTTGAAATTTAAAAAAAAAAAAAAAAAAACTTTCTTCTCGCCAAATTAGGTCAGCAACTATATGGCCAAACATAATAACACCATCAGAGAGTACCCGTATATATGGACGACCACATTCATATCAAAAAGTGAGCAAAATGTACAAACAAATTATACTTTCAACTATCTGAGCTGTTGGTTGAGTGTTACCACTTTATTTAGTATTCGATTTTCTCGCACGTCGCCGTCGTCGTCGGTCGTCGTCAAGCCAAATGAAAGGGGCTTCGAAGGCTTACAGGCACGAACAACAAGTATCTAACTCTAACATTAGTTTCAATTATCTAGGAATGTTTCACTCCCACTTCATTCGCTCTCTATCATGTAAACATGGCTATTATTTATACCGGTTTCGGAGATATCATATTATTCTCTTTTTTAGTCAAAGAGAGCTGTTGTTGTTGTTGAATATGGGTTCAATGCTTAGAGGGGGAGACGAGAACTTACTGAACTGGTAAGCCACCATACCACATCTATCTTAGTGGATTCAGTGATGAAGAATTATAAAACAAATAGTTCGCTGTTTGGCACGCCGATGACGGCTTGCACGACCTACATTTTTGTCACATGGAAGAATTCTGCACACACATCAGAATTTATCAGGCAATGCAGAAGCTAGAAGTCAGAAACTGACCTAATATTGTCGGTCAGATCGTAAAATGACAAAAAGTCTGCGGGTTATAGTAAAGTCTCCCGTTAGGAAGAGGAGTAAAGCATAGAACAATCTACTTAAGTAGGCGGCTGGCGTATTACGAATTATATGTGAGCTGGGAATGCAAATTGCTTCGTCGTGGTTGTCATTCTTTTAAAATCACACTTTGTGAGGTTGTGGTCTTTAAAGTGACAATCAATGTCGGCTTAAGTGAGTCAAGATGACAACAATGGAAGTGGATTCTTATTGTGTTGGTCATTTTTGGAAATTCTAAAGGTTCCGAAAGGATTTTAAAAATAAAATAAAAAGAAAACGCTAAATTAAAGAAAAGATTCAAATTCTTCAAAATGTTTGATGAACATTTTACTTTGAATTAACCAACATGTGCTTTTAATCTTGATTGCTAATTATATTGAGATTGATGGACAGAGCTTTTTATGCATGTCAATGTCTGGTTAAGGCATTTTTTCCATTTAATTGCTAGGAACTATGTAGTTCATTCAATCAAGAATCTAAGAGAACTCAAAGATTTAAAATGAATTTAAATGGTTTTAGGCTGTAAATTTGCTTTGTTTGTTTTCTTTTCGTAGCTTAGAATGTAATGTGGGTTTTTCTTTTAATCTTAAAAAAATATTCTTGGACTATATTCAATTGAATTTAAATGGCTTCATTTTTATGCAGCACTTTTTTTTCAAGTGTTATTTCTTAAATCAGAAGTTTATGAGCGGGTTTTAAGTTATTTAAATAATGACTTTATAACTCCACATCTGACTTGATTAGTAGCATCAACATTTTGGACACTACGCATAATTGCTATTTTGCTATGGGAGGGGAAGCGGTTTATTTCTGTTTGATTTTACCTATGTATCTTCTAAAAGCCTACGTATACGTATTAAATAAGTAAGAAGTATTAGTTCATTAAAACAATTGCATTTTTAACGGAAAATTAAAATTGTTAGTTTTTTTTTTACTAAAAATCAATGTCACGAGTATAACACTAAATTAAGAAAGCACAATTTCGAATCCGAACACGCATTTGTATAAACATATCCCAAATACCTCACATTCTCTCTAAACTCTTTTCAACAAAGATTGTTAGTAGGGACCTACCGCATTTCCCACGAAAGAAAGTGCCACATCATTTTTACTTAATTGTTGCCTTAGTTTTGCGATCATGTTGATGGCGAGGATTAGTCGGGTTCCCGTAGCTGAAATGATTTATTCTCTCGTGAGCGCTGTTTTTTGAAAAAAAAAAAAACTGCGAACTAATTTTGCTTTCGTAACACTCCTAACTTTGTTTTGTTATTTACATAAACAAAAAATTGCGTTCTCGTTATAAGCAAAATATACTACATTTACGTTGAATGTATGAATGATTTTTGCGGTAAAATATATAAAACTATAACTTCCTCCGGTATACGGTAAGTTTGCAATTTCATTTTTTCTTCCAAATCTATGTATAATAGTCATTAGGCCCAAAAATTTTGACTTCCCTACGCCCTTCTTAAAAAGATAAAAATTAATAACCTTAAAAAATTCAAATAACCCTTACCTGACACTGCACATCTCATGCATTTCCGTTCAGTATTACCGTTAGTTTTTCCCTAGCGTTTTAATATATAGATCTTTTGGCAAAAGAGTAGCGCATAAGCGTTATTGACTTTAAGAGGAAATTTATAAATTGTATCACTTTCATCATGTTTATTCTTTATAGCAGGGAAAAAGCAGGTGAGATGCACAGAGGGGGAAATGGGTAACCTTACCGTACTCAAATTTATTATTCATTTTAATCATTTTTCTCTTCGTTTTGGCATTTTAAAAGGAATGTTTAGGTAAAAGATCTTCGGTGTTGAGAGAATTTTTGTTCGCACCTTTTATTTATTTTGTTTTTTTTTTTAAAGAGTCAATTAGGGTTTGAGCACCTTTGATAAACAAACAAAAGTATATGTTATAAGATGACCTGGTTTTATAAACTTCGTATGTGACACCTGTTTTATTGGGCCTCATCACTTTATCAGTGACCGCAATATTTTGAAGTTTTTTGAGGGTGAGATATCGTTTTACAGAAATGCAATACACTTTTCTATTTGGCTATATTTAAGATCATATACAACTTCAACAACAATAAAATAGTTGCCTGCATAAATAAATTAATCTTAAAATTCAATTTTTCTAGCTTCATTGTTTAGTTAATTACTATGTTTTATACTTTTGCAACTTTAAAGATTTAACAATCTATTGTAAAAGATTTAAAGTACAATAAATGAAATGAAATGAAATGAAACTTCGACCTCTGTCTTGTCCATTCAACAAGGACAACTGAATTGTTTGTAATTTTTTTCGTTAACAAATTAAAAGTAAGGACATCGTGTGATATATTAATAGTTTACTGAAATCTCATCCACTAGGGTATTAGTACCTTCCCTTCATCCTATAGGATAGGGTGAGGTTTGTTTAGTACTTTTCTTAATGTTTTGCTTATAAAAGATAAAAAAATGTTTATAATTTCAACAATTTAAATTATTGTTTATTTCTAAAAAAAATAAAAACAAATACAATTGTACCATTTCACCACTTTAACCCACTCTGAAGAATACAAATTGATAGTTGAAGTGTGTCCAAGGTCTCATCTAAGAATATTTCTTTCACGCTACATGGAGGAAATAGTTGAGAAGCATTAAACTTGTCCTTTAAATTACAAAGAACAGTTCAAAAAGATGAACGATCCCTTCTTTAAATTCTTTTCCTTAATAAATAATTAAAATAATTTAAAATTTATATAACATTAAAAAAAAGTGTAGGTGTGATAATTTTATTTATTTAATAAAACATACCATAAATTTAACAAATCGTTTTAAAAATATTTATTTTTATGAAAATGTTTAATTTTTTTACAATTAATAACATTTCTTGGATGCAACAATAATATAAGCAAAATTCCTATTAAAATTGTTAGAGCCGTTTCCGTTTCATAACTAAAAGAAGTATGCTATTTACACAGCTAAGCCAAATTAGTTTCGATTTCTTGTCCTAAAACCTTAAAATCCTAAATTTGAAAAAATCTCTTTAGTTAAGCTTAATTTGTTTTAATTTAAAAAAAAAAATCCATTTGCTTAATTTGAATTTTTCAACAATTTCCTTTAATTTGCCTTTCCATTAATCTTTAATGCCTTGTCACACGTCATTGCTTTCAACTAAAAGATAAGGCTTATGTGTGATCTGGTCAAGAATTACAAAACAGAAGTCAAATTTTGTTGAATATCTTACACTAAAATAATTTTCTATACCTACGCTTCATATGAATCAATATTAAAAATTCTTACTTCTTATTACTTTTCTAAAAATGAGCTTGAGCCACAATAATGACAACTTCTTGGTCCTAAAAGTCTATACAAAGTTTGCAACTAACACGATTTTTAGTCACCTTTTATCAGTTTAAAAAACGAAAATAAATTCAATAAGCCAGTCTCAAGTCAAGATTATATTTATTTATGATCAACACTTTATTTACAAACAAATTTTGACATTGGAACATCATGGATGACATGTTCCAATATTATTTAACAACAGCTTATAAGTAACGCGATACCAAAATTTATCAAGATTTGAAGTAGACAGTTGGATTCCTTGTCAAGTGGAAAAAAAAGGGCGATGACCTAATATCAGATTACAGCATTCGTTCCGGTTTATTTACGATGATGATTCAAGTTTTGCGTCATTCCATGTCTTGTGTGCATCGATGGGGGGATAAAAATAGCTTAGTGTACCAAATGCTTTTGAGAATTCGTGATTGAATTTTTATTTTTTATTTAAATGACGTTTCTTGTTTATTTTTTTATGCCCTGATTCTTTTGTTTCTTCCATATTGCTAATCTTTTTCAAAAGAATTAATTTATTTTTAAAATATTAATATTATTATTTTCTTTGAATATTTATAAAAAAAATTCTAACTTAACATTTATTCATTTTCAGTTCAATCGGGACGAAATATCCGCCACCTACCATGTATTGTTCGTAAATCCGGTATGTCCGGTGTGTGTATGTTTGCTATAGATTGTATCAAGCAAAATGGAACACATTTGGGAACTTGTATAGATCGATTTTACTTTGGATCATGTTGTCAAATGAAGGTATACACTATCTACATTTATGAATAAATAACACAAACTTTATCTTCTTTTAAACTTTCTCTTTCCTGGCAGGATGAAACACAAATCTTTGCTGAAGAAATCAGTGACAATAGTATAGATCAAAATACGATATCACACTTCTCACATGAATCATCAACACTATCGACAAACTCTCTCTTCAAAATTCCCACAGAAAGTTTGATTGATAGTCTTGGTGTTAGAAATCATTCAACAATTCATCCATATGTTCAAGTTTCAACAATCACTCATATGGCACCCAAGGTGGAAAGTACAACAATGAGATTTATCACTTCGAGAATACCAACCTCAAGTATTACAATGACAACAACAACAACAACATCAACTTCAACAACTACTTCAACAACCACTTCTACACCATCAACAACGATTAAAACACCAACAAGAAGAAGAACAACTACAACAACCGCTCCAATATTAACAATGGCACCTAACACAAGTGTGGAAAATGTTTTTGAACCAACAACAGTTCCAAGTAAATTCACAACTTTCCAAATGGTTGAGACATCATCACCTAATAAACCAACAGAAACGGCTATTGTTGAAGAGGTTCAATTAACCACCACTATGAAAGTTCCGACTTATTCGCAAAGACCATCGACAGATTCTCCAAGGACTAAAAAGCCTATAATAACAAAAATTCCAGCAGCGAACTTCACAACTCCTCAAACAACTGAAAGACCTACTTCAAGAACAACTCCCAAGTATAAACCTACTCTGGTAAAACGTCCAACAACTACAAAGAAACCATTCCAAACAAAGCGTCCAGCATCATCATCAACAACAACGACAACAACAACATCACCAACGACAACAACTCCTAAAACAAAATACACCCGAAGACCGGTAATTCACCATGAAACTCACAATTTCACAGCTTCTTCACCAACAAGAAATGATCCATCAACATCAACTGTCAAAGTGACAACAATTCCACCAGAACCCTCCACAAGAGCTCCTAGGCCTAAACCAAAACCAACTTCAGAAATCTTCAAGATCTCCCTCTCAACTGCATCTACAACTCAAAAGGCTGAACTCACAACCACAACAGCGAAGCCAACAACTTCCACATCTCCTTCAACAACTACAACAACGATATCGATTCCAACAACAAGTACAACAGAAAGAGGGACTACACCATCTTCAATCGCAAGTTCAACAATAACCACAACCACTGAACCCACTTCTTCTACAACTTCAAGTTCACCAACAACTACTCCAAAATCAATAACAGCTGAATACTCTCCCGAACCAACTTCCACTTACAGACCCACCCTTGTCACATGGACTACGGTAGATGATAACAAAAACAACACCCACATTACCATTGAGGAAACTGACTGGCAGCCGAAGCCACCACCAGCCGATTGGGTGCCAGTGCCAACAATCGATCCAGAAGTTGCAGCTAATAAAAACAACACACTTCTTGAGACTCTTTCAGGTTCTCAAGATTCTGCAACGGAAGGCATACAAAAACTGCCTTCTACAGATTCGAATAAAATTCCAGAAATTTCTTTGTCCACAACTGAACCAACTTTGGATTTAGCAACAAGTAGTACAATACCGCAAGCAGCCTCAACTGAGGGTCCTCCACTACTAAGCTCTCCTGTGACTTCGACAATATCCTCGACAACATCTGCACCAGTTTCAACAACAAGTTCGACAACAAGTTCAACAACTGAACGTCCAAGTGAAAGTTTCACAGAAAGTTTAATCCCTGAAATAAATACAGAAACACCAACAGAAGATTTTAATGGTACAACGGCAATGCCTTTTACGACGACCTCTGCAATTCCATCTTTAGAAGGAGTCGACTATAGGCAAAGTAAGTTTTGATTTATCAAATATTGAAAAACTTAGACTTAAGTTTACAATACCGAAATTTACAATTTCATTTATTACTTGAATTTTTTTTTATATTTTACTATCGATATTATTATTAGGTTTATAAGAACGTCTTTGCTTGAAATTCTTTAACTTTTGTTTTTTATACTTCAGAAAAGATGCCTACAGTCCCTAGTAGACTAAGGCCTATTTGCTGAAAAGAAACTTAAATATTTATGTTCAACTTAAATGCTTATGTTTTTACTTTTTCCACAGCCTAAACCGTCACATAAGCTCTTCTGTTGAACTTAAATATTTAAGTTTCGTTTCAGCAAATGACTCTAAGAGATTAAGCAACAAGCTCCTCCAATCAGATCGATATCTAACAAGTTGTTTCCAGTTGTGTAGGTTTACTATTAAGTCACAATTAAGTTGCTGGATATATTTTCAGATTTTAGCGGAGCCGATGCTGACAAATTTCCATATTGTTTCACATTTATTCGATTTTCTGTCCAAGAAGTCGTCGATGCTGCGTGTTCTTTGTTTTCTTTTCTCCATAACTACCATAAAAGTGCCATTGACATCAAGCCCTGATCTACAGAATACAGATCTTTGAAAAATTGTTTTTCCAGTATTGTTGCAAGAATTTTCATCCATTCTTTCAAGAACAGAAATCTTAAAGACATCACATGACAGTGCCACCTTGCCTAAATCGACTTTTGAAATCAAAAGTATTGATGAAGTCTTTGTCAACTTTGATGATGGAGACTGCATTCTCCATCTATCACAAACTGACAAGTTTGGCAGTCAGTGACGCCAGAAATTGACATAGCTCGTGTCTATATGGGTATCGATTGAATTTCGTTCGTTTGTTTTTCCAGTTCCGGAGTAATATGTACATAATATGGTGGACTTACCTGACCTAAGGAAACACTGCTACGATAATGTGGTTGAAGAATTGCTTTAAACGGAAGATCTTGCAGGAGATATGTTTATGAAAATTCACCGAATCTCCTATTTGGAGGATTTGAAGAAAAATTCTGAAATTCCATTTATCGTGCCTTATTTCTTCCGACTATATTTCATATATAGATAATTTCATGCATATATTGGCTATTTAGTTACAGCTTATCGCTTTGAATAGTTCGACAGCAAGAATATTATTCCCAGTTGCTTTATTTGACCCTAGTTCAGATTAAGCTATCTGGACCCATGTTTTGTAACTTCTCGCATTCATAAAATCGGTCGAGAAATGATGGAAACTGAAACAAAATAGATGAGTTGTGTTCCATTTTTCATCTTTTCTCGACTGATTTTAATCGATGTAAGAGTTACAGAACATGAGTCCAGTTTGTGGAAATGGTTTTCCATATCCCCAGTATCAACTGTGATTCTATTAAGATACTGCTTTGATTTGGTTTGGGCATTGTAACGTTGAGAGTTCTCTATTTTGGTAAAATTTTCGAGACTTCTCATGTTACTTTTGTCTCTTGTCTTTCTATGCAGCTTTAAGTATCTTTTATTGAGCTGCATGTGCTTGTTGGATTTATCGCTTAAGCAGGGGCTTTGTAGAAGGTTGAGTTATGACAATATTTCGCCCTGCAGCAAAGTTGATTAATATGAATCTGTTATTACCAAAGGTTCGAAGGTTGTGTCATGCATGCTGTGCCTGTTTTACCTATAAACCCTCATAGAATATGCCTTTAACATTTTCTATAAAATTCCAATAATTTTTTGAAATTTTTTAGCGAAATATTTTTAAAACATTTATAACCAAAATTCCCTCTTTAACCAAGACCTATCTTGATGGTCCTCTTGCTTTTCCATAAAAAAAAAATTATCATGGGATGCAAGACGTCTTAAAGATAAATAGTTATATGCCATTAAATTTTTTATTTACGCTTTTTAATCTTCACCAGTTGAAGATAATTGATTCACAATTCGAAACACTTAAGCCTCCTAAATGACACCTTTTCCGATATTAACACTCCACTCAACGAAGTTATCTACAAAACTGATGGATGAGGAGATTATTTCTCTGTCATTGCCATCCTTCAACAGTACCAAAGAATTGCATACATATATCTTAAAAAAAAAAAAAAAGAAGAAGAAGAAGAATCATCATAACGCATAACTCAAAATCACGCAACAACCTTGGCTTTCAAGTTTATCCTCAACATTTAGCAGTTCTTAGCTGTAGGTTGTATAGGACCATCATAAAACTTATACCAACGAACAAATTTACCGTGAGGATAATGGGAGGGGGGAAATCAGGATAATGCATCACAACCTTATTCTATGTCATAAACCTCTACGTTTTTTTTTTACGTTCTTAACTTCACCAGAAAATCAATCTCAAAAATAAACGAAACGAAAACAATTTTACGACTTGGCACGAAATGAGATGAGCCATCCATTAAATTTGATTAGGTCTGGCCGTTAGCAAAGATGATGGCATACACGTTGCTCCAAAAAAAAAACCTAACCTCGATGAAGAAACTTAAATTCGTTGACCCTATTGCACAGTTTTGTTGGTATAACCCCAATTCCGATTCCGTTTAACAGAACTTTCTATACAACCGAAAGAACACAGGCACAGGATATCGTGGACAACCATGACCACGAACATCCTATAAATAAAGCAACAAAAATCATCGCACATATAGATGCGCTATAACAAACAAAAACGATGCAACATGCTTAACATTGGTAAGTTAACGATGATGACGACCATCAAGATGAAGAAAAAGTCAAGAACTTACACTGAACAAGAGAAGAACAAGGCGAAGAATCAGTGGAAATTGTTACGGACCGCCAACACTGCCACTCTACACCGCACCGCGCCAGCCAACTATGCCACAACTTCCTCAGGATGTGCTACGCGAGGTGCATAGCTGCATGGATGCATGATTATTGCAGTATATTATATAGACCTCGACCAAGGTCGATCGAAGACTTCGAATCTCTTCTGCGGTTGTATGATATTATAAGAATAGATACATAGATGAAGACAAAGATACGTTTGCAAGATGAAAATACCATAAAATTATACTTAGAGATGAAGATGCTGCAGCAGCTGGAGGACTCAGCATGAGGATCGTTTGGTTGTTCTTATATTAGCCTTCTCCCGTGCAGCGTGTGCATGTGAAGACAAGCGAACCACCGATATGGAAAAAAAATATTATCATAGAGGGAACAACTTATTTTTAGGAAAGAAAAAAAAAAGGGGGATTTTGCAAAAACAAAAAGAAAATAACCAAAGACAAACGCACACATACTCACACATACATATTGCATTTATTGAATAAATCTTGAATTTTAATGAAATGCAAAAAGATCTGGTAGAATGCTATTTAACTTTACTGTTAAATTGATGAGTTTGACCAGTTACCACAGCAAATACCATTGCTGAACATCACCAGAGGGGCACACATTTATTTTAATAAGAATGTTTTTCTTTTAAATACAAAAGAAGATGCGAGGAATTGGAAGAATCAATAATTATTTTTTTGTTATTTTGTCTTCTAGAAATAAATTAGACATTACAAATTAAAAATATTAATGTGACAACATCTCTACAAACGTTGTCACATTTTTAGTTACTCTACCTATAAGGCAAGGCGCTCACTGAAGTATGGTGACGAAGTGGAGTGGTAGTGGCTTGGTGACTAAGTGGCAGGTGGCATTGGTTAAACCTATGTAATTCATCAAAGTCGAGTGGCTGTGGCATGATATTTTGCAGGTGGTGTGGTGCCAGTCTTCTGCCACATATCTCGAACATGTTTAATTTTCAAGTGGCAATTAAGTGGTCACAAAGTGGATTTTTGTACTACAGACGAATATGCCTGTGATTATTGACTTATAGACCGAGAGCTGGTGAACGTATTTTGTCACCGCAGTGCGCGTCAAATCACTTTCATATCACTTCACCGCCACTCCACTGCCAAGCCACTTGATCACCACTCATCAACTGCGACTCACTACTCCTTTACCGCTCCACTTCATCAACACTTCAGTGAGCAACTTGCCTAACACTCGAAAAAAAAATGAGTTACCTATTATTAATGCTTATCAGATATACTATATATGTAACTAGCAGACCCGCCCCGGCTTCGCACAATTTCAAGAAACTAAAAGTGAAGAAATTGTTTTGAGCACATTTTTAACTTCTTGCGTACAAAAAATTAAATAAAATCAAAAACATAAATATAAACATATAAAATAATTTGTCAAATTCAGACCACTTTTAGGTTAACCCCAGTTCACCCTATAAATAAATAAATTTTAAAAAAATGTATGCCTTATGCTTGGGAAAACCCCAAGAATAAGATTTAAACACAAAAATAAATCGGACATCACTTTTTGTTTTTTACCCTATGTTACCCTACAAAGAGCAAAAGTAAAATTTTTTTTTAAATTACCACTTTTTTATTACGTAGATACCCCATTTCACCATTTACATTAAAACATAGCGAAATTTTGAAAAAAAATAAATTATTCCTAATACCATAATTTAGAAATTAACTTTCAAGCACAAATAGAATAATTTAAATCGGTAAAAAAAAAAAAAAAAAAAACTATTCCCAAAATCCCACCCGCTAACAAATACATTTCGAACAAAACAGATTTTTTTAAATCGGATAACACTTTTTGTGTTTACCCAATTTCACCCAACCTTTGAAAACATTAAAATTGTTTTTGAATTTTAATGAAAGGTAACGAATATTTTCAAAATACAGTAAAACCCGGATAAGTGTCTCATCATAAATGCCGCTTAAGCACTTATCCCTACATTTCCAAAAAAAAAAAAAAATGACAATAAAATAACGTTTAATGTTATTTAAAAAATAAGAAATAGCATTACATCAAATGACTAGTATCGGTAACCTTTTAAAAAGGAATCGCTAGATGAAAAGAAGCTTTTGTCTTTTTCTGCTGATTTCAATTGTGTACTTAAAAGAATTTTTTTTAGGTAAATTTCAATTAAAGTATTCAACATAAAAGGCAATTAGGCGGGGAGGGCAGTTAAGAGTTTTATACGAACATGTCCTCAAAATTTTGGTTCTAAAAATAAAAGGTACTTAAACGGGTTAGGCACTTATGTGATAGGCACTTATCCGGGTTTCACTGTATATGCAAACTTAAGGATACTTATACATTTCTGTAAAATAAATTTCTTTCTCGAAAAAATTTTTCCTTTTCTTTTCAAGAACTCAAGTAAATGAAAAAAAATTCCAATTATTCTCTTAGAAAATTTTAAACATTATTCTATTTTTGTATTCCTTAGTATGTGGCCGAAGAATGTTCCCCGAACCAAGGATTGTTGGTGGTTCAAATGCAGCTTTTGGCAGATGGCCTTGGCAAATTTCTCTAAGACAATGGAGAACATCGACGTATCTTCACAAATGTGGAGCAGCGTTATTAAATGAAAATTGGGCTATTACTGCTGCGCATTGTGTTGACAAGTAAGTTTAAATTCAAGGCCTTTTTTCTGACACTGGTCTTAATTTATTTCTTATAAATTGTATAGTGTCCCACCTTCTGATCTTTTGCTTCGTCTGGGAGAATATGATTTGGCTGAAGAGGAAGAGCCATATGGTTATCAGGAGAGACGAGTTCAAATTGTTGCATCACATCCTCAATTTGATCCTAGAACATTCGAATATGATTTGGCACTTTTGAGGTAAGTCTTAAAACCCAATACCAAATAAACAATATTTATAGTTTCTTGTCCTTATAGATTCTATGAACCAGTTGTCTTCCAACCAAATATCATACCGGTTTGTGTGCCTGGTTCAGATGAAGACTTCATTGGTCAGACAGCATTTGTCACAGGATGGGGTCGACTCTATGAGGACGGACCATTGCCGAGTGTGCTTCAAGAAGTTGCTGTCCCAATTATCAACAATACTATCTGCGAAACAATGTACAGAGCAGCTGGTTACATTGAACACATTCCACACATCTTCATTTGTGCTGGATGGAAGAAGGGTGGCTATGATTCATGTGAAGGTGACGAAATATAAAATTTTTCATTATTTTCTATAAGAAATTGATTAACTTCTTCCGTTTCTAGGTGATTCTGGTGGTCCGATGGTGCTTCAACGAGAGATGGACAAAAGGTTCATTCTTGGCGGAGTGATTTCTTGGGGTATTGGCTGTGCTGAACCCAATCAACCTGGCGTTTATACAAGAATTTCCGAATTCCGTGACTGGATTAATCAAATTTTACAATTCTAGAATAATTTATAAATTAATATAGTTATACAAGTTATAGTTTTGAACTCTCATATTTCACCAGAGCAGAGGCAAGCGATATGTTGGTTGTCCTCTGATAGAGCTAACAAGTTTTCTCCGTAATTTATTTCTATTAAAACAAAAACAAAAAAACTTAAATAATACAAGTATTCTAGCAAAAATAATGGAAATAATAACTTGTTCTTTGGTTATAAAGTGACAACAACAACAATTTACCAACAAAATATTCTTTATAACCAAAGTAACGACTTAGCGAAAGGAGAAGCAATTTATTTATTTAAACAAATCTTTTACTGTTTACAATAAATTATTCTAGTTAGGTTTTAAACAAAAAAAAACAATAATAAAAAACAAACTCAATGCAATTCAAAGTTGTTGTCCAGTGATGTATAAAAAAAAAAAAACAAAAATCGATTTATGGTTTAGTTAAACTTAATTTTTTTTTATATCATATAAAAACTTATTAATTATTTATTTATATTTAGAAAAATTAGAATTTTTTCTTTGGCATATTAAATTATTTATTATTTTTTAATTTAATTATTTCTTATAATAAATAAACACAACGAATATTTCATTAGGATATATGTTTTTTTAATTTATTTTATCATATCATTTTGTCTGTAAATATTTTAACTTAATTTTAAGTTTTTTTCTTAATATAAAATGTAATATATAAAATATATTAATGGAATAAAAATTGTCTTCCTTAAATAATAATTAATTTTAATTTATTTGAAAAATATGTGTTTGGTGAAAAATTAAAATTAAAAAAGAAATTTTGGAGTATAATATATTTTGTTTTGTACGCGTTTTCTTACCCTCAAAACTTGATTACTCTTATCTTATTGAATACGCAATGATCTAAAAAGCGTCATCTTCAAGTCTTGCATCTTATAGTTTCGTCTATAAATACCCATACAAGCAAATAAAATGAAGTTCAAAGTGAAAAAATTTTTAATCCTAAAAAAAAACTTATTTCCGAAGAGGAAATAAATAAATAAATAATTTTTCATAAAAGTTATCAACTTTTTGTGCCAACTAATTTTGATGATAATTTTAGAATTTCTAAGTTTCAAACAATAATCACATAATATGTCTGCAAATTACGAATAGAAAAATTTTCGATGGATTTATCAAAAAGCTTCTGTGCTTGATTTTCAAAGATTAGGCGTCCTCAACTAGCTAGTGGAAGCCATATTTTGTAAGTAAGGGTTCAAGCTCTGTATATTTGCTATTATTGTTTGGCGTTTTTTGCTCAGTTATTTAAACTCGGTGTAACTTGTTAAGAAAAAAAATAAATAAATGAGGTTTGCGAAAGCTACTCAAAAACATGTGGCTCATACTGCGGCAATCATCCTTATATACGTGTAGTAAGTTGGCAGAAATAGAAAATTTTGTGTCGAGCCCGAATGGTTTGAAGGGCTAGTTGTAAAAAGGTGTAGTTCAGCCAGTTTTTACTTGCCAATTTTGACAAGGTTCAACAATGGTACAAGGTTCAAGTACCTGTCTAATATTAGCTAATTAACTAAATGCCTGAGCCATCATTGAAATCCGTAAATTAAAATTCTTGAACAACGGATCAAAATTTGACCCACGATTGTACAACTGATGGCACTAGATAAAAATGAAATGGATGTTATCGTGAGTAGAGCAACTTTTGGAGGTTTTCTCACTTCCTCGCAAGGGGCAGTCAAGTTTGAAAGTGAGTTGTTTATACAAGTAACAATGACATTACAGCTGTTAAAGTATTGAAGCATAAAAATGTATGCATAATCATTGTAGTTTGTGAAAACAAATTCTAAAAAAAATTTACGAGCTACAGTTATGATAGGTTTAGGTTCCACCAATGTGACGCAACCGCCTATTTTCCTAAACAAAAACACAAGGCTTTTGAAATTTAAGTATTGAGAAAGTTGAAACAAGATAAATGTAATTGAGAATCAGGATTGAAAAGTTAAAGCACTTAAAACATTATATTTAATAAAATAGCTGAATACCTTAGAGGTCCAAGACCTCTACGGTACGGTATTCTGTATGCAAGATCCGTTTAAAAAATAATTTTTTAGTGCATCTTGCATACAGAAGGTCCGCCTTAAGAGGTCTTGGACCCACATATTCATGTCTTATGTATTCAGCTCTTTTATTAAATATAATATTTTAAGTGCTACACCTTTTATATGGGCTTGCGAAAAAAATAGATTTTCAATGCAGGATTTCTAAACGCCTCAACCACGGCTTGCAAGACTTGCATGTTTGCACCATGCCTGATGGATACTATTATATGGATAAATTTATATGTAGCCATGAACTTTTGAATGCTTAAAATTAACAACTAATACCATTTTTGTATTTAATTTTTTTAAAACAAAAGAGCTGACCACCAAACTTAATTTTAAATTTAAATCTTATGGCTTTACACTGGGTGCATCACTACTCCATTTTTCTCCTAAAAATATACTTTATTTAAATACGAATTATTTTTAGGGGCTTTTGACGCTGAAAATAAAATTAACAATACTTAAGCTCCCAAGACTATACGTTAAAAAATATTTATTTGGATGCAACTAAAAGAAGGTAATTTCATTTTTTTTAATGAATAGGCAAAAGCGGTTAAAAATTATTAAAAAATGCTTTTTAAACTTTTTTTTGGTAGTTCTAAGGAAATCCTTGTAAAAAAAAAATAATTTTTCAACAATTTGTTCTTCTTTCTCTTCATCCTTTATAGGTTAAAGTCGTAGGGCGAGGAGTAAAAAAAAACTTACATAAAATAAAAAAAAATATAAAACGGCAACACGAAAATTATCATGATATAGTTTTATTGCAAGTAGTTGCCTGTGGCGAAATTTAAGTGCGTAGGACTAAAACACTAAGGGTCGTGGGAGTCCCAGCCCCCGTCATCTAAAAACAAAAAAATGTATTCACCCTCTTGCGAAGAATTAACAAATCCTCTAAGAGTACCTCTTGACATGAAAAGTGCTTCTCGCACATATAAATGGTTGTAAGTTGCTATTCGCTAAACTCTGGTCCTTCATCAGGAGCCACCAAATTAATTTATTATAGTTTATTTTTTTTCAAAGCCGGAAATACATTCAAATCAAGTTGCTTCAATTAATATTTTTTGAGAAATTAACTGTGGAATTCATAAATTTAAGAAAAAAAAAACGGTACAAAATTACTAGAACTTACTTTTTTTTTAATTTATTTTATTTTTATTTTTAGTCAAATGCTGAAAATAAGATTTTTGTATATTTTAGTTTTTGAGAAAATTGCAAATAACAAAAAAATATTTTTTCTTTAAAAAAAATACGTTTTTGGTTATTTAGTAGGTACAAAGTCATCCGTTATTTTAAATGTTGTTGTTCTTTGAGTATTAAAATCTTAATTTTCGTACCCTCTTCCCCAACCACATCTGTATGTATGTTTGTATATCTGTAATATAATATTGAAGTGTTTGCTGTTTTCTAAATACATATTTGAAAATTACCCCTCTGCCCAAATAACCGTAATAAGACCCCCTCCATTATATTTGTCTGATTTTCATCCAACCTACGCGGTCTACGGTAAATTTATTTAAAGCATTTTACAAAAACTCAAACCAAAACAAATTACTCTTTTTTAGACCCACACAATATTATTTTTGTATTATTAAATGTTTGATTTAAAAATTAACAAAACATCTTTTTAATATTCTGAAATTTCTAAAATAAAAAATTCATATTTTTCCTCAGGTTACCATATAATTTAGGAACAAGTGAAACTTTTCGGTTGGCAGTTTTATGACCATAATCCAACAAATAAACGAAAACTCTGCCAACGCACCCATAATAAAAAACACTTAATACAAATTAATCTTCATCTCTGTTTGCCCTTCACAATAAGAAAAAAATTCACACCAAAAAAAGATGTTAATTACTTTGCATTATGAAAATTTTTGTGTAAAGAATTCTTGGGACATCAACATCAAGTTCGAGAAATTATGCATTTCCTCTGACTTAACAAGACGTACAGTTTGGCCAACTCAATGGAAAGAAAGGGAAAGTTTATGTTGTGTTGTGGTGTCCCATCAAAATATATTGTTGGCACTTAAAGTCTTAAAATTCCTACTAAATCATTTTCAAAAAAAAATAAACAAAAATATGTGAGTACATTATATACCCAAAGAATACCTCTCAAAGAAAGTGCAACTTTACCTGGCTTTTGGGTAATTTTGCACTTCAGTTAAAGAGGCTTTTTGTATGAGCCAACAATACTCAACGATAAAGTGCGTACCTTACCTATAGATTTGGCAAAGGAGATTGCTCCCAAAGGCTTAGACATCGAAATGGAAATCTCACGACATCAAATACACAACTTGATGGTTATTTTTCCTTTCGCTGCGGAAGAAAGTCCATTTTTTTCTTATATACACCGGTGGTGGCTTATGGCTTATTTTGTATTCCACCAGAGTTCCCAAAAAAGGAAAAGTTGATTACTTTCGACAACCAAGTGATGGTGTTGCATGAGTTCATGAATTTTGCATTAAAAAAAAAGTGTAAACACTCAACTATCATCTCAGCGATCAGCAAAAGCTCTACGCGCCATGAATTTTGAAATGGTTTTCGAAAATTGTCGCGGTACTTTGTCAAATGATCCATGGATGGCACTGGCACCTACTGACAAATTCGTTGTCACTTTTGATTTCACATTTAAGACATTAACCTTATGGTCTAGTTTTATGGGGGCGGATGGTGCATGTAAAAACTTACCGGTTCCGGCAATGATCTCTTTTGTTAAAGTTTCAAATACATTGCCTGGGAGGGTATAATTATGAACGATTCTACTTGTTTGAGTCCAGAGATATCAGTCTGCAATCATAATTGTAAGGATTGACTCTATATAGAAATCTGTTTGAAATTGGTTTGTTGAGTTCAAATGAAAGATTTTTTGCGACCTTTAGTCCAATGCGTTTCGCCCAGGCACGACAGTTGGGCTCATCAGTTAGATGCTGTCGTACCCTTCTAAGACGCAATTTTTTGTCGATGAATACCGACTCTTAATAAAATCTACAGCGCATAGGCACTGTAAAAATAATTTTCTTTTATTTTTGTTTATTCTCTTCTTCGTAAATTGTTGAGGTTGAAAGAGTTGATAATTGTGTATAGTATCGATTAAAACTAATTTCTGTTTTCTATGCCTCCATTGAAAATTCTTTAAAATAAACCACTGTCTTATCGAATAAAGTTTTAATAGGTGATATTTATGTAGAGAAGTAATTTATATTTGTTTGAATTGGTTTTGATTTTCATATTTCATGTCATTACATTTTTGTATAATCAGCTAAGAATATTACAAATAATTTGAACTCACCACAAAATGAGAGACAAAATCATGAAAAACTCATACAAGATTGTTGATTTTTAAAATTATTTAAATTAAAAACTAAAAAACAAAGTAAAAAAATTTGTCTTATTACCTAAAAGACAATAAGTAAACCATGTTTAAAAAACAGTCAAAAGTACTAAAAATAATTTTTTTATTTAATTTTTTGTTTGTTTAACGTAAATATTTAAAAAAAATTTTAGATGCAATTTCCAATCCAGGTTACGAAATTGGTTGACCCATTCAGAAGATAATAACTTAAAGAAAGGCGATTTTCACAACAAAAATCATAACAGATTAAAAAAAATTTAAATTAAAAAAAAAAAAAAAAAAATTGAAAAAAAATAAAGAATAAATATAAATTAAAAAAAAATAAAATGCAACTAAAGCAAAAAAATTTTTCGAACTTCGTTGAAGCCCCAGGGCTTTGTTCATTTACTGTAATGGTAGTTACACCCCTGGTTGGGAAATACTGCCAAATTTAGTCGTTGTTATGCATCTGTATGTCTGTGGCTCTTTTTCTAAATGAAAGTTTTCCATTTTGATATATATCCAACATAATATGATGTTGTTGTCCGTCCACGTGTAAGTGGAGTCGACAAGACGAACGCGGTGTAACAATTTTTGACCCCTATGATATAAAAGGTTTCAATGAGTGCAACTACTTTTTGAATAGGCATAACTCTCTATCGTGTGCATCCAGGAAAAGTGTTATAGCTCTTTCACTGCACAAGCCGCACCTTAAATGTTTTAACACATTTTGCCATACATCTTATGAAAGGTCTCAAGGAGTGCAATTTTTGTTTGTATATATGGTATAAAGTCTGTATCTTAAGTTAAAAAGTGTTACAGCAATGGGACGAAATCCATACAATTAAGCCATTCTCCTTTGCTACTTTCTGCCTGGAACCCTTAGATAAAAATCTGCCTTAATAGAAGAGTCTCTTAAACCCTAAATAAAAATCCAATTGGGTTTTCGAATCTGTTCAAGCAGTCGTATCTGCCGATCCATTCTCGCTGCAAATCCAGAGATGTTTTAATTTAACTCAAATATTTTTTTTAGACAAATAATGTTTTCCTATTACAATGCAGTAAACAATAATTTTTATGATGTATTCAAACTATGCAGTATAATAATTATGCCATCAACCGCAAAAATATATCGACTCCCCTTTCGATCCCATTCTATTTCACTTTCAATTTCTTTCTAAAACCAATTTGATTTAATACCAACATCAATGATTAAGTGAATGATTTTTTTTTTTTTTTTTTTTCAGAGAATAAACTTCATTAATTTTTTACCAAAAACTCAATTCCATATGCCAATACCATCGAACAAATAAACTTTTAAACTATAAATATAATATCTTGATGATTATATTTTGCTTTCTAAAAGTAAAGACAAATCACTTTCCAGGCACGCTTAAGCCGTATAGTTGTAGTGGCTATTCACAAAATATGACACGAGAAATTATTGTAAATAAACGATGAATGTGTGTGTAAAGAATTTCAAATACTGATGAGCACATCATCAATAAAGGTAAAGGGTGCGGTCCAGACTCATCAAATTTTAATTTTTTGTACAACATAATAATCAAGACGATGATAGTAAAATCACTTAGCATCCATAGAAAGTCGATATGTGCGGTCAATCATCAATTGATGATTATTTTTAAATATACACACACACACATACACAACACCTGTACCTACAACTCTTCTCTTTCATATATAGAAAGTATCAAAGAATAAACCCTCCGGAATAATTGCTAATATAACTCACTGCTCACTTCTTATTTTTTTATTATTTACGTATTGTTTTTATATTTCTGAAAAAAAAATGCTAACTGAAGTTTGAGTTCGTTTTATAATTTCACTTTCTTTTACAAATTTGCAAAATTAAAAAAAAAAATGGAGAACAACAATAATGTGAATGTGTAACGTTTTGTTATGAAACTTCAAGATATTGGGCTTCATTGTTTTGTTTGTTTTTTGTTCTTATTGTTTAAAGTCGAAGGAATGTTCATTAGATAATCGAAAGTTATTTCTCACAATATTTTTTAAAATGATTCACGCTATGATCTGCTTTAAATTAGCTTTGAGAACCTTTTCGTAAAAATACAGGCGCGTCTCAAAGAAAGGCAAATGGGTGTATTTTCTTGCACTAATATGAGTTTGTACCTACATAGTGTTTTGCATAAAAGTCTAAGGCGTGTAGGGTAGGTTAGATCGAGACAAGAAAAAAAAATCATATGGTAAGGAGGGGTTTATTTCCCCTTGTTAAGGTAGGAGGTGCAATTTCCTACGAAATCGATTTGAAATGAATTCGTGCAGTCCTCGAAATTCGACTGCCAATTACATTTATTTTTAACTTCCCATTGGAAGTTATTGTAATCGGTCCGATTTGTGAAATTGAAAATTTTGACATTTCTCGACATTTCGAGGTATCTGGAGTCGGACTATTTTATTTTTAGAGAGTTATCTGTGTATGTACGTATACGTTCGTACGTTCGGAAGCTTTTTTTCGTTCACGATATCTCGAGAACGCATAGAGATATCGACTTCAAATAGATTTTATTTTACAGATAATAAGGCCATAACGTGCAGAAAGGATTTTCAGAAAAATTCAATTAGCCTTTTTTTTATTACAGTAATTTTTAAAAAAGTTGTAAAATGGCTTGTTTCTCGAATATCTCTAGAACAATAAATGCTATCGACTTCGGTCTGGTTTTTTATTTTTTAATTGACACAAACTTTGACTGAAGTTAAAAATCTTCAAAGTATCTTGTATGAAATTACATCATTTTCCGTTAATTTACGCCTATTAGATAGATAGATAGATAGATAGATTCTTTATTTTTTCATCATAAGGTTTAACAATTTGTATACTTAAGAATAAGGACATGGCAATACTGCCGTCTGCCTTAATTTACGCCTATTAAAACCTATAAAAAGACTTTGACCAAACCGACAATACCCAACCGAATGTACTTTTTTTTGATGAGTGTTAAATTAGCGAAAAAACATTCACCGAATGAAAAATTATTAATTGGGTAAAGAGCCGTTAATTAGTCGTGAATTAGTTCTGAAAATTTTGAATTTGTCGCTCGATGTTTTTTTTTTTTGCAAAATTATCAAATTGGTATCAAATTAGTAAAGAACGCCTCGAAAAGAGGTAACATCTTCTTATATTGAATGGCTTATTGCAATAATTTGCCAATAATCAGTCCTAATTTATGTAGTTGTAGAAATTTCAATTTTGTCGTGCGATGTATATATTTTTTAAATTAAATTCATATAAAGTTTGAGAAGCACTCGTCGAAAAGGCGTTAAAACTTGTGCAATCGAAAAGTTTATTGCTTAGCAATTTTCTGTGTTCGTGCAATGTTTTATATGTTTTTTCCAAAATAAAAAAAACATAGAAGACATCGCAAGACTAAATTGAAATTGTCACAATTAATTCAGGACTGCCGAACGGCAAATTATTAAATACAAGAATTGTTGACCCCTTTTTCAGGAGTTCCTCGCTAACTTGATGCCAACTTTGCAAAGAAAAAACAAAAAAAAAAAAAACATCGAGCGACAAACTCAAAATTGTCACAACTAATTCACGACTAATTTACGGCTAATTAGAGTAGTAAGACATTTACAATAAGAAGTTTTTCTAGAGGCTGTTTCGCTAAGTTAACGCCAATTTTGCAAAAAAAAAAAAAAAAACATAGAAAACATCATGCGACACATTCAAAATTGTCACAACTAATTCACGGCTAATTATAGAGCAGTAAAACATTCACAATAAGAAGTTTTTATACGTATTCCAGAGGCTGCTTCGCTAAGTTGACACAAAGTTAGCAAAGCAGCAAAAAAAAAAAAAACATAGAAAACACGCACGACAAAATTAACATTGTCACAACTAATTCAGATCTGCTGAACGGTTAATTATTAAGCAATAAAATATTCGCTATATGACGTTTCTACCCCTTTTTGAGGTGCGAAGCAGCAAAAAAAAAAAAAACATAGAAAACATCGAATGACAAATTTGAAATTATCAGAACTAATTCACGGCTAATTACGACCCAATCACTGATCTCTATAATACACTGGATAGCGCATCCATACAAGAAAGTTGATGCCATTTGAGAATTGTTATAATGTTGAGTTGCCTATTTTTTTGTATAACGGTATAACTGTATAACATAATGAAATGCAAATTTTTTTTACAAAATTGCAACCAAAATATTTTAAATTCACTTTTACAATTATTTTAAATTACAAAAAATCAAATTTACAAACAAGTGATGGTTCTTTTGCTTTTTTTTTTAGAAATTCCACTTTGGTTTTTGCCCCTCTTCGGTTGTAGTAGAATTTTTGAGATCTCAGCAACTTGAACTGGCCTTCTCAGCCTTACTGAACATACCTAAAGTGTTGAGTTGCCTCACTGAACATACTAAAGTGTTGAGTTGCCTACGTACTTGTCATCTTCAATTGGAAGTAGAAAAACTGTTATACTTAGTAGGGAATCCACTATCCAGAGTATTATAGAGATCAGTGGACCCAATACTAATTTTTCGATCGGTGAATGTCGTTCGCTAAGTTGACACTCATTTTTTTTTTGTTATACACGACGATTTTACCAATGCGACCGCGACGCACCACAGAGCGTATTCTATCTCGCTCCCGCTTTTACCGATCAATCCAAACACATGCACAAGAATTGTGTTGAATTGTTTCTGTTTTGTAGGTATTTCGTGACAATTCTCGCTGAAGCTCATCCGTGAACGATGAACAACCACCCCTTTTTGTTTTTTACAAATATTCTCTCTCTTGCTCGGTCTTAATAGGAAATTTTCTTTTGTGAATTTAACTTATTTGCGATTAAATAATTTAATAAATTTTTATTTTCTGTCGCATAAAACCTTTAAAACTATATAATTTATTATATGCCTTTGGCTTTTGTAGACCACGTATATTGTACAACAAAATTCGTGTTTGCCGTTTTATTATATTAAGATGATATATGCCTTTGAATAGAATATCATGGGGCCCTTCAGATTCCATCCACTACCGAAGCTTTTGTTCGAAGTTTTTGTGTACCCTTTAGAATAGCATTGTGACCGGAATGTGGGCGACTTCGGTACAGAAATTATCTGATTTCGATCAGTAAATCAACCGCGGTACTGAATAGCAAACTCTTAATTGGAAGGCACCATCATGCAACGGAACACTACACTTTTGGTTTTAACACCAAAACACCCAACACTTTCGATATAACCTCAAAAAATTCCTTGAAAGTAAATATTTTGTGCACAATCAAATCAAAATTTTGTTTGAAGAAGTTGTTTTAAATTCAAAGAATCGGTCTTTGGTTTCCACGTTTTTTCTTGTTTTAATATTTTCATTCAAAATTTGTCGTTATTTCTCGCTTGATTTTCCACTGAGACATCTCGATTCAGTCAATTACAATGTAACACATAATCTTTTTTCTACTACAGCTCTGTAGTTATAAACCGGCTTGGCTGACTTTTCATCGTATTCTGGCAAAACCAAGCATTTTGCATCTCGATTAACTTAGTGACTTATCTCATATTCTTTTCTTATTTTTATTCATGAGCGATTCAATTTAAGTGGAAACATTGTACTGTAAAATCGAGTTTTTCCTTAGTTACGTCACAGATATTATAATTCTCACTCACGACATTGGATATCTTTAAATAACGTGTGTAATAATTAGAAGCTTTTAATATAAAATAAGTTGTCTTGAACTGTACACAAGTTTGTTTTCAAAGTAATTGCTAACGTAGCTTGCAAGAAGATTTAAATTGAGTATTTTTAATTTTGTCTGTCATTGGATTACCTACTCTTGTTTGATACACTATAAGCTCTTATAATGTACTGTAAGACATCTTTAGTGTTATTTATTCTTAAAATTCTTTTACTGGCCATCTCTGTTGATAGTCAATCAGTAGTGGGAGGGTACCGAGCATTACATGGAGAATTCCCTTATATGGTAAGTCAAAGAACGAGACTACAGAAATATCAATTTATAACAGAAATAAAAGTTTTTTCGCTAATTAAAATGGGTGTGCATTAATGGGCTTTGCGCGAATTGAAGCAACGTCTCTGGATGCCCGAAGTAAGTATATCCAACAGCGGAGAGCCCTGGCCCTACGGGGCCACAAAAAAGCACTTTTTTCAAACTTATGTTATAAATTGGCATGTCTAAAGTCACTTTCTATCCTATATCTTTGATTGAATTCTTTCTTACACAAGGCAGCCTTAGGATGGAAGGATGAAAATGGAAACATAGAATTCCTCTGTGGTGGTATGGTGGTAGCTCATAGTGGCCGTTGGGTTTTAACGGCAGCACATTGTATCAACAAAAAAGGGTTAGTATAAAAATATGTTATGTCATGGTTTGTAGACTTAAATATGTCTATGTTCGTTTTTCGTTTAACTAAAAATCGTCCTTTACAGTAAACAACCTGATATCGCTTTTTTGGGAGGAGAACCACTTGATGAATATCCAAGATTGGGAAACTTAACTTTTACGGTTAAAAGTGTAGTAGTTCACCCAAAATATGATCCAACACAGGCATATCATGATATAGCATTAGTGGAATTAGATTTCAAATTTACCGATTATACAGGGTGAACAAATATTGATTTATCTATTTCTATATTTTCCAAATTTATGAGATTGAAACTTTGCTACGTCTAGGAGTATTTTGACTATCTTCTTATACCATTTATATTTTCTTTGACTTAGATATAAAGCGATATGCTTATGGCGCCGTAAAAAACTTACCACAAATGACACTATAGCCATTGGATATGGACTTACCGAATTTGGTAAATTGATATAGAATTGTTATGTAATCACACCTTTTGATTTATTAACAAACTTTTGAATTCTTTTTTTTTTTGTTTTTAAGCTGGAAAGAGTTCTAAATATTTATTAAAAGTTGAATTAAAGGTGTTTCCAAATCAAATATGCGCACCTTTTTACAAACGTCAAAAGAGATTCAAATCAGGTCTTGTAAAGGGACATATCTGTGCTGGCGATAAGGATGAAATAAAAGATACATGTCAAGTTAGTATAAGTTATAGAGATTTTAAGCAAATCACTTTTGAAGACCTTATCTTTTTTTTTTTCTCTCCAAAAGGGTGATTCCGGTGGACCACTTATTATAAAACATAATGATGAAAGCTACGCTGTTGGTATCACATCTTCAGGACAAGCCTGCTCTGGTTATCCACCAGCGATCTATACAAAAATCTCTCCATACAGAAAATGGATACTCAAAGTTTTGAGATCGTCACAACAATGGCCGGAAAATTGTTTTAATGAATTTAATAAAAATTAATTAATATTTATATTTTTATTTTTATTAATTTATCTTTAAAATTATCACAATATTAATTATTTTAGATTAGATAATTATCATTATTATTTAAATTATTTATTTTCTAATATATTTTATTTATATATTACAATGTTACACATAATGTTTTTTCTACTACACCGGCTTGGGTGCAAGGGCGTACGCAATATTTCGATTAAGGGGGGCGGGGGCCAATCTCACAATTCATTTTATTTTTTTTAGACAAGATATCGGTCGGTACAAATTATAATAAAAAATTAGTTTCTTAAGAAATTTTATTTGACTTAAGACTTACCGCTTAGGCCTATTTTCTAATTTTTAATTTTCTCTCCATTTTATGGCTCTATCTGCTATCCAGCTTTGAAAATTTTTATGCGACGATAACGAAAAAATAACATTATTTCTATTAATAAATATATAATATAGATAATAAAAAAAAACTCTTTAAAATAAAATAGTTTCAATTTTTTTTATAATTTTTCAAAATATTTTTTTTTTTATTATTCGCAGAATTTTTGAAAAGAAATTTTGAGAGCAAAATTTTGAAAAGCAGAATTTTTTAAGCCGAATTTTTACAAAAGAATTTTGACCCAGACAACCCTCGTAGCGTAGATATAATATTCACCGTTTCATTAGGGGAGAAGGGGGAGACTTGATCGCTTGGGACTTGATTCCCCCCCCCCCCCTCCTAAATGTTCATATCCAAATGAGTTAAGATAGCTCATTTGGGAGAATTAACAAGAGTCATAATTTAACTCACAGAGAGAGAGCACATGACAGTTTTATTATCGAAAACATGTACATAAGTAGGCCGTTAAAAATATACAAAAGCGGGAACATTACTATGGATGAAGATAAAGCTAAAGAAGCCGTATTATGCGTTATAAGAGATAATTGGGCTATTGTCAAATATAATTTATAATTATACTCTATTGTCATGTAGCCCAAGTTATCGAAAAAAAATTAAAAATTTTAAGATCAACTCTTTTCACTTTTTTTTAAAACAGCTAAGTGGTGTTTGGTATCCAAAACAGAAGCTTATAAATGTGTCTTTATTTTAAGACAGGAACGGGTCTTCTAAAAAATATAAGTACAAAGTTATGATACAAAAACTGCAAAAGGGATAAGTCTCCCTCTTCTCCACAATTCTGATTAAAAAGGTATATTCTAACAGCTTGTGCATGCATATAAGGGTGTCCGCTATTTCCCTAACTAATTTTTTATATGGATCAGACATCCCCTCTTCTGTATAAAAGTTTATGCTCTACATTTAATTTATGGACCAAAAAAAAAACTTTCCCAAGCTCATTAACCCATGCCCCTAAAGGCAGTCTTTCCATACAAATTTTTACGGAATTTATGAACATTTTACGTATTATTTTTCCTCCCGAACACCTGCAAATATTCTTAATTTTCTTATTGATTTTAATTATATGATCATCTCTTTAAAAACATCATTCAAAGTTTATGGAAGAAAAAAATCTATAGAAAATATTTTCAAAATTATTTCTTTTTGTATGTAAGAGGCATTAACCTGTGCCTCAACAAAATTTGGTTGTAAATAAATTTTTTATAGGGCATACACTTTTGATTTAGGGGGTGTCTGATCAAAAAATTTGGTTTGGGAAACAACGGACATCCTAGTGTTTGTTTATAATAGATAGTAGCTAGTTAGTACAGATATCTTCCCAAAAATTTGTATTCTTTTTTAATTTTGAAAAAAGTATTGAAACATCAAGGATAGTTTTAAAATTAATATTGTGCATTTCTCAAAACAAAATTATAGAAAAGTAATATTTACCCTGCATACGACCTTGCTGGCTTAGGTGATTTTTTATCGTATTCTGGAAATAATGACATATAATGACATTAGCGATTCAATTTAACTGGAAACATGGAAAAATGAATTGTACTAAAAAATCAAGTTTTTCCTAAGTGACATCACAGATATTCTCACTCACGACACTGTATCTGTTACCTTATAAATAACGTATGTAATAATAAGAAGCTCTTAATATACAATAATTGTTCTTGAACTGTAAACAAGTTTGTGTTCAAAATAATTGCATATACAGCTTGCAGAAAGTATTAAATTGAGTATTGTTATTCTGTCTATGACGATATTTTTCAATAGGGAATCCAAAAAACTATGGAATTAACCATTCACTTTAACCTTCAATAACTTTGGAGTACTGTAATTAAAAAATAAGTCAAGGAAATTTTTAAAGAAAATCTAATGACCTTTAAGAACACGGATCAATTATTTTCGTACGATAACCGGTTGTAATGTTATACAATTTATATAATTTCAGTAAACTCTAAGTAAAAAGTTAGTGGCATCAAAAATCGGAGACATTTTTTTTTTTTTTTTTTTTTGAATCAGTCTAATATACATACGCACCTGAATTATGTAAATGAAGGGCTTTTTATAATTACATGCCTTTTTAATGTGCGAATTTAACTTTTGAAAAGTGGAAAAAAAGAAATTGAAATAAAAAAATTGTAAAAATATGTAAACTAAAATTTTATTCAGAAAAAAAAAATTTATACCTACAGTTTATTTTGTAATTACCTTTACGCACATTTGTATGTTTTGTACTTTCATCTAAAAATTACAACGCTTATTAAATTTAAATACTTAGTTGTTATAGGCCTATTTTTGTTGCCAGGAAAGTCTTCCCCGATTTGTTTCTTTGTCAGTTTGCTTAAGGCATCAGTCTTGAATTTCCTGTTCATTATTTTAATACCTTTAAGTGCCCATATGTAACAATAATTGTACATAATTAAAAATAATTTCTTATTTTCTGCCATTTATTGGGATGCAAAATGAAAGTTTACACACTAACATCAATTTTTGGTGGCTGAAAACAGAAGCACCTAAAGCCAAGGTTATACATCCGTGTTTTAATTTAATTTTTCTTTAAAAAAAAAAAGCGCAGTTTCACTGTTAAATTTATTATCTCATCAATCAAACAAAAGACTAATTAAGTTTGTTTAAGTAATTTCCAATAGCCTAAAGCATCAAATTATTTGAAGAAAAACTTAATATTGTCTATGCATTGCGATTATATAAAAAAAAAAATTAATTCGCATAAAATCGATTGCAGAATATTAATAAGAAGCATTAACTTTCATCTTTCTTTTTTATGTGAATTCGCTATCGTTTGGGGGCAGCGGCGAAAGTGTCAAATTGGCCAAAAACAACTCATTCATTTGGTATATTCGAGAGGGACCAATGAACTGCTTTGAAATTCACATTTGGAGTTAATTACGGTGATTATTCGAATTTTAATGTTATTACCTGAAACTCAGTTGGATCTGTTATATCATCATCACTTCATCACAATATCTCTATTTAGGTTTGAGTTGTTTGAAAGTGAGAGTTCCATTGCTGTAGCATACCTTATGTCTGAGGAATAGTGGTAAAATTTGATGGCAACTTGATCTTCTGATATCAAACAAGATTTATGAGAATGATTTATTTCCATAGTTTGTAGATTCTAATAAAAACAATGAGAATCAGTCTGATCATATCATTTAAGACGTTTAAAGGTTTTGGTATAGTTATGGTGGTTTAATATAGAAAATGATTGACTAAATTTTAAAAGATGTTTGCCGGAAGGTGGGAAATCAATTATACCATTGAATTTTTATTTGTTTATAGTGAAACAGTCAAAATGGAAAGAACAAAATTAAATCACAAAATGATATAAGGTTTATTTATTTAACTCAGCTAAGTACTAGATTTACAAAAAAATTATGTGCAGATTATGTATAATTGGCAAAAAAAGTTGACTTAAATTTACTTGATATCATTGAAATAATTAAATAATTTAAACATTATTTAAAGGAGAAAATTGTTCATAATTAGTCCGATAGTTTGAGATATGTACTTATGCATTCGGTTAAATTCCTAAGGTTTCTTTGGGAAACATTAATGTTTATACGAGACAGAAGGTGCAAAGAGTCTATATTTCCATTTATTAATTTAAAAATGAAGACAAAATATAAATAAGAACGACTGGTCTCAAGGCTCGGCATATCGATGAGCTTAAGTCTGTGGTGGTAAGGTGAAAGGAACTTCTTTTGGACCTTTTCTAGCCTGGCTTTATGGCAGGCATAGTTGGGTGCCCAGACCTGACATGCGTATTCGAGAATGGGTCGAACAAATGTTATGAAAAGTTGCTTCATTACAAAAGGATCGGAAAATTATTTTGACTCTATCTCTCTTAATCCAACCAAGAATTGAATTGACCTTATTAGTTATAGAGTTTATGCGTTGTATGAAATTAGGTTTATAAATAAATTTGGTGGCACAAACGGCTCATGAAGAACCAGGGCCTAGTGACTTACAACTCTCAATCATTCCTGTGTGCGTGTCTGCAGGAATGGAGGGGACCTACCGTTTATTGCCGAATCCGAACGGCTAAGGTGAGCGGCACTTTTCTATGACAAGAGATACTCTTGGAGGATTTGTCACTTCCACGCAAGAGGCAGTAGCCCGGAAAAAAAACTTAAGGTGGAAGCGGCTGGTATTGAACTCCAGACCTCTGGCATGACAGTCCAACGCAATAACTATTACGCCACGGGCTACTACATGAAATTAGGTTTGCCATCGAATTAAACACAAAGGAAAGACATATCGTTGGCACGAGATAATAATACACCATTAAACAAATAATTAAAAGAAATTACAGAAAGCTTTCTCGTAAATATATCAAAGTTTTATATTTATCGACGTTAAGAAGCAAAAGATCACATTGCAACTTTTCACAATCACGAGTATTCGATATAGTTTTGAAGATTGTAACATCATCAGCATAAATGAGGCATTTAGAGTGCTTCAACACAAACGACGGTAAATCATTTATAAATAAAATGAAGAGGGTAGGTCCTAAATGACTACCTTGAGGAATTCCAGAATTCACTCTGAATTTGTTTGATTCACAACAACGGAGTAAGATCTATCGAATAAATAAGATTGGAGCCACTAAATCCCAGCTGTCTTAGTTTCAAAAAGCAAAACTCGATGTGAAAGTTTGTCAAACGCCGCCTTGCTGAAGTCAGTAAAAATACAGTCCAATTGTTTTTTATTTTTAAATGAGTCCATATATTGTTTTCTGCCAGTTCCATTAAAAAAGTTACAGTTGAGTGGCTCTTTGTAAAACCGTGCTGATTTGGAACGATAATAGATTTAACATAAAAACATAGCGATTCACAAATAATAGACTCAAAGAGTTTAGGGATAATAATATAATCTAGCAATAGGCCTGTAATTTTTAACATCGTCTTTTTAACCTTTCTTATGTATAAAAGGACTATAAAGGAACTTTTCCAAATCAATGGAAATAAACAAGAAGACATTGAAAAATTAAAAAGAATGGACAAAGGCAACAATTGATTTACGCAGCTTTTCAAAATAGTAGAGGGTATACGATCATCAGGACCAGGTATACAACTCTCGTCAAGACTAGATATAAACTTAGCAATGCTGTCAGTATTAATATTAAAGTTCATATCAGTCAAGTAAGTAAAAGATTTCAATAGGCTAAAGTCTTGGGCTATTTCGTCAGGTTTATAATAGTTTAAAGTATCACAGTTTAAAGTATCACAGTTCCAAGTATCACAGCTTACAATTAAAGGCACTTTGAAAGAAGTCTGAAAAAAGTTGCGTTATAACCCGCGAATCATGACTTGAAATGTCGTTAGACTTGAGAACCGACACGGGTAAGGAGAAAATTTTCTTTTACTATTTATGAATTTCCAAAAATCCTTCGGATTGATTTTCAGATCCCGTCACAAGTCTACCTACCCTCATCTTTATTCTGACAGAGGGGTATACTTTTTTTTATATTATTTGTGGCCAGGATGTAGGCCTGATTTTATTTTAAGTTAATTTTTTGTTTGTTTATTCAGTTCAGTTAGGTTAGTTTGTGTTTATTTCTTAATATTGATCGATTTTATAATTACAAGAAATGCATAGATTGTGGATAATTTTTTATAGTGGAGTGACTACTACAATCATAGAACAAATGAAGTATAATGTCAGCTTTGAACAGCAGTTGAAGATGCATGAACTAATAGAGAAAACTTTAAAATCCAAGACCTTTATGGGCCATCTTGAAAAATCACGCATCTTTATGAATCAAAACAAATGTATCCATAACCATCTTGCAACTTTAACCTAAACCACATCCCACACAATGATGATGAAGAAAAATACAAAAATATCCAAAAAGAATTTCAAATCTACCAAGTCTAAATTTATTCTTTCCGTTTAAGTAGCAATAAATTTATTACATAATTGAATGATGACTACCGCAATGCTGATTAATTTATGTTAAATATAGAAAGTTTCTAAAAAAAAACAAGCACACCACCTAACCTGTATACGAATTCGAACGGATATTAAATTTATCCCATTCATCTTTGACAGACTCTAGCCAAACCGGATTAAGCAATATACATAATTCTCATAACTCTACTTATCAGTCCCATCATCATAGCAATTGACGGCAGCGATGGATAGATATTGTTATGGTGAGTGAAATTGAACCGAAGGAAGTGATTTGCAAACTGGTAGTAGGTATAAGACATCATCCATTGACCGAATCAGATTTTTTTCATTTTAAAGGTAATTTGTAACATGAACTGAACTTAACAGAAATTACTTGTTGACAAGGACCTCACAACACAAGTCAACTGATATAAGGCCAAGTGAGATCGTCGCCGGGATAGAACTTAATTTTTGTGGACTAAATTGAATGATAATTTGTTTAATTTTTGAGGAACTGATTCTATTTTAACTATGTTCTATGAATATACAAAATATTAGACCGGATTAACTTCATTCACTTCATTTCAGCAAGATGAATCTTTGTCTACAGATATATTTAATAATATCAAATATAAGAACCCCAGTTTTACATTCTGGTTTAGTGAATGATGTCTTCATTTATTTTAAAACTTTAAATCTAATCGACCGCAACGAAGTGTAATAATATTGCTTTGAAATTCTAAGGCCATAAATCTGTCTGTGACCAAAGTTTTATCCTGGCTGAAATGAGCTAAGTAAATTCGTTCCTAGCTCTCCATTTACTATACCTTATGTTTTCAAAAGAAAAACAAATTTCCCACAATACAAGATATAAATTGAAATATCTCCAAAGCGATTCAAAATTACTTTAAATGTATTATCATTCATAGACAAGCAAAGATAAAGAAGATATACCAATAGCCTTTCCAACCAAAGACAAAAAGATTTTTTCTTTATAATTTCACTTTTTAAGGGTCATTGAGGTATAAAGACCTTCGAACATTTGAGGTAAACAAAAGAACACGCACTTGCCGTGATGCATTTATACCAAGCTCTCATCATACATTTTTATCCATAAATGCTGAGTCTGTCATTATTTCAACGTACACAAAATGAATTTCTGATCCCTCTGCAATGAATCTTGTAGGAGGAAGAGGTCAGACTTTATTATTATGGGGCTTTTGATTTTTTTTTTTTCACAGGCAGAATGTTGCATAGGACAACAACCCACGAACCAGCAGTATCTTCATTTCATTTGAGGGTTATGATCATAAAAGTGAAAGACATTATTATCTTCTTGGCTAAAATGAAAGTGGCACTGTTTATGTGTTTATTTTTTCTTCTTCTAAAATGTTCACGATTATTGTAGCCTTTAATGTTGGCTTAAAAATGTGGTAAGTAGACAGCAAACTCACGCTCTTTGAGCTTCAATTGATTTTTAATGCCAAGTTTTTTTTTTGCCATTTTTGTCGAAAAATGAAGTAGAAATAAACTAGAAATGAAGTATAAATGAAGTCTAAATGAAGTAGAAATGAAGTAGATATAAAATATGAAGTAGAAATAAAGCGGTAATGAAGGAGATGTGAAGTAGAAATGACGAAGAAATTGAAGAGAAATGACGTAGAAATGAAATATAAATGAATTAGAAATGAATTATAAATGAAGTAAAAATGAAGTATAAAGTGAAAATTAAGTTGACATGAGGCAGAAATAAAGTACAAATGAAGTAGAATTAAAGTAGAACTGAAGTGAAAATAAAGAAGAAATGAATTAAATTATTGAATAAAATGAATGTATTTTTCTCAAAATTTTGTTTTATTTAATATTTTACATAGAAATCATTCTCTCGAATTTATTAATTTATTTTGTGTATGTATTTTAAAAATGTATTAAATCCAACTAAATAAACAAAAACATTTTTCTTCGTTGAAAAAATATATGGGTCCACAATAAATTATTCTTGTTTACAGTAATTAGACTTTAATCACCTTTTTAATCAGAAAATCGCTATATCGAGTAGGTTTCCCCCCGTTTAGGCGGTAGGGGCACTTTTCTAAAAAATTTAATTAAAACTGAATAAAAAATATTTAAAAACAACGGTAAAACGGAAAGCCAGAAATCTCTTTTTTAATCTGCGTTTTAAATTAAATTGTGTTAGTGCATAGTTTTTGAAAAATTAATTTTCAAAATCAAAATTAAAAAAAAAAAAATAGTTAAAAAAAAATTTCAAACTGATTTTTTTCAAAATTTTACGTAAGTTAGTACTAATTTTGTTTTCAAAATTTAATGCTCTTTTTTAGTTTTAAGTTAAAAACCAGAAAACTGGATGCTAAAATTTAGTAAAGTAGAATTCGTTATTTTCAATTTTCTCAAAAATTAAAGACATTTTAGCATCATGCTTTCTGTTTTTGACTTAAAACTAAGTTTTGAAAACAAAATTAGTACCTTCAATATTAATATGATGGTGCGAAAGCTTTGCAGCCTACACTGCGCGTGTGTTATCACAAAAAAAAAAAAAAAACTCTTAAAATTAGTACTTAATTACGTAAAACTAGCCGACCCGACAGACGTTGTGCTATTTTAGCTATGAGTTCGAACTGGAATATATAATAAAAAAAAATTGAGTACCTACTTCTATAGGGTTTACCATCAGATGAAAAAGAAAATAACCAAATGTTATGACCCTTAAAAAAATATATCCAAACGTGTTATACACTGATAAATTTTTATATTTCCATTTTTATGGGATCTTGTAAATCTATTACATGTGGATATAAGAAGAGAGAGAGGTGAAAAAATCCTCTTTATTATTGTTTGGCTGTTTTTAGCTCCTATATTTAATATTACAGACCCTTTAAAATAAATAATACAAAATAATCATTAATGGGGTCACTGCGGCGTATACGTACTTTTTTATCAGAATATATTAGTTAGACTTAAAAATCTGTACATCACAACTTTACAGCTCATTTTATATAATTAGAGTTAAGTCAGAGTTTGTAGTTTGAAAAAAATTGAAATCGATTGCGAAATTTATCCCATTACTTCCTTTCTTGTATCCCTAACTATCCCTTATTGTTATTACTTCTTTCGGCACATATATTTTTTTTCTTTTAATCACTGAAGAACAGGTCAAATTCGTCGCACAATTTGTATATATTAAGCGTGTCTTAGTATCACAAATACCTATATGAAGAACTACCCTTAATTCTACATCAATAGAAACAAGTAAAACATATAGGTTATACTTTTTTAAAAACACTAATTAAATTATAAATGTCTCTTCCTATAAAAATGGTTGATGTTCAGCCGAATTATGCACGCATAAACAAGAACCCAATCCAGAAAGTATGGTTTTTACGATTTACCGGCCTTTCCGGGAACATTTTCTAACTTTCGGCATCGTAGTGTACTTACCTGTTTTAATACGATACATTGCATACAAAATAAATACTTAATTCAAAATTTTTTCGTTGTGTTGAAATAGAAAAAAAAAACAGCAATAATTTGTGCACTATTGGCCTTATTGTGAGAGTCTATGCGGAGTAAAACAATCAATACACATTTGAAATAATCAAATAGAAAACGAATAATCTATTTTGAATAGACTCTCGCAATAAGCTTCTGTATTGATGCACTACGTATCAATCCCCAATGTAGAAACACGGTTCGAACAAAAAAAAAAAACAATTCACGACTTTCCGACTTTTCTAGCCTGATTTTCCAATGTTTATCTCAGTAGTGTGTGTTTATCTGGTTCAATACAAATGCAAAAAAAAAATCCCCATCCAATTTGGATTATCTTTAGCCGAGTTATGTGCGTCCGAAAAAAAATAACTAACTAAGAAAGTTTGAAATTTCAAGATGTTTTTACGATTTTCTGAATTTGCCGTTCGAATTTTCTAATTTTCGGTCAAATTTTCGGCTCCGTTGTGTCTTAATCTGGTTCTATACAAATCCAACAAAAAAATCCCCATCCAAATGGGATAATATTAAGCCGAGTTATGCGGGTACAAACACAATTTCATTTCACAAATTTTGAAATTTCAGGGTGTTTTCAGGATTATCCTAATTTTTCCGTGGAATTTTCTAATGTTCGGTAAAATTTTCCAATTTTCAGCTCCCTTATGTTTTGATCTGGTTTAATACAAATACAACAAACATTCTCGTCCAAATCGAATGATGTTTAGCCGAGTTATGCGCGTACGAACACACATTTTTATTGATATTGAAAAAAATTAGTTTGAAATTTTTAATTTAAATTTTTTTTTTGTCAAAATTTCGAGTTTAAAAATCTGGGGGCACGGTAGTGCCCCCTGCCAAGACGAGTAAAACGAGCGGCGGGCACTACCTATACTTTCTCGTAACGCTTCGTCGGATTTTCAGGCCCTCATAACTTCGATCTGGATAGAGCTAGAGAGCTCAAATTTTCAGGATTAGGTGTAGTCCGCGGGCTTACAAAATACACCAAATTTCATATTTCTAGCTTTTATACTTTGGGTGTAATTCATACCCAAAAACGTCGATTTTGTCACTGACCACTCACTCATCAAAACCTAAAGGGTACTTCCCGAAGTGCTAGAAAGCTGAAATTTGGAATGTAGGCTAGGATTTGCACACAAACAACAAAAAAATAAAGAAATCTATAACTTTCACCCTCCAACACCCCAAAAATGGGGGTTCATAATAAAACATCTAAGACAACAACAATTTTCACAATGCACACAAGACAATGCGACACAAAGAAATGCATATAACCCACCTATACATGACGTAAGGGTTGTTTTTTTTTATTTTGTACTCACAAACATAAAAAATAACGCACAATGGCACAATATGTCTTTGCTTGAAATAAGGGTTGTTTATGTATTGTATGATCTTCACCACAATTGGTGGAAAAATTGTCGTGCCGGTATCGCTATGACGTATCCTTGGAATTATATGTTATATGTATGTATGCATATGTATCTATATTCAGGGGTGTGCGATAGGAAAAAATTATGAACTTTCAACTCTCTTCGGTCAAAAAAAAATTATAAGAGATTTTTTTATTGACGGCTCATTTTTTTAAGGTTTACCTTAATTATTGCGAAGTTATTTACGGGTTACTTTTAATACTATATATTATATTGCTTAATAATTATGTATAGGTTAAAAGGTATATGATTTTCAAGTACATTACTGGTGTTTTGCTAAGAGACTTAACTCAATATAAAGGTTAGGTTAGGTAGGTTGTAGGTAGTTATTTAATTCCTAGGTTATACATATGCCTATTGTTACAATATAAACTGTGAAGTAGTTTTACTGGAAGCAGGGTTTCACAGTGAAGTATTTATAAGGGAGGTTCAAGTATTTTTCTTACGGATAATAGGTGATCCTACAAAAAGAAATGAAATCCCACCAAAAACATTTCATGTAAAAAAAGGTCGCCAAGACTCACATGCAAATAACGCTTTCGCTGTGAAAAAGTTATGAGATCTCATGAAGAGCCAAGCCCATAACTCTACAAGGCCTAACTCCACAAGACCTAACTCTACCAACCCTACATCGTGGTCAAAAAGTATGGCTTGGCCGTTTCATAAAACTTTTGCATACCAAAAATCTATGGAAGTTTCTGTGTTTCGGTCGCGAAACGGCCAAGCCATACTTTTTGACCACGATGTAGGGTTGGTAGAGTTAGGTCTTGTGGAGTTAGGCCTTGTAGAGTTATGGGCTTGGCTCTTCATGAGATCTCATAACTTTTTCACAGCGAAAGCGTTATTTGCATGTGAGTCTTGGCGACCTTTTTTTACATGAAATGTTTTTGGTGGGATTAATTTTTCAAAAACTATTCACTTACAATACTTAATTTAAAATTAAAAAAGAGATATATGGCTTTCCAAAAAGGTAAAGCATGACATTGTAAATTTTACCGTTGTTTTTGAATAATTTTTTTTTTCTGTTTGAAGTCAATTTTTTAGAAAATTGCCCCTCCCGCCTAAATGGGGGGGAAATAGACCTCCCCCTCCCATACCATTTTTTTGGTGCATCTTATACCGAACACCCTGTATACATCAATTTGAATGCCTAACTGGCTTAAACACTGAATAACCTTAAATCAAAAGAGCTGAGCTAAGAACTTTTACTAAAATACTGTGTGAATAAAAATGTTTTTATGTAATCATTCAATTATTTTTTAACCAACAAAAAACTAATAAAAATCTAGTCACAGTTTAACCACCACTGGTATTGTCTACCAAACCATCAAACAATCAAACATCAAACCATATATAACCATCAAGAAGAGAGTATTAAACAGTCTGCTACCGTCCAACATAACAGAGAAATGTCTTCTTTAACAGTTTACTTTCCGGTATTTTATCTTCGTCGACTTTCTTTCTATACTTGTACCTGTGCCATGCCAGCCACTGCCACTACCAGTAATCAGTAATTTCTCGCTCACTCTCTATACAATGATATTCTTCATTCTTCTGCGTCTGTTGTGGACTTCAAGTTGGACTTCTTTTATACATTTGATCGTGGTGTCGTTCAGCAAAGTGGCAGTCTGTTGTATGGAAAACAGAAGACACATCGCATTAGCACTTCAATATTCTACAACTTACAAGGTGATATAAGAAAAGCACGACAACCAAGTTCCATCGATGGACAGACTCTATGAACAAACGAACCACGAACGTGTCTTCCATAAGAAGAATTCATATATTTGCTTTTTGCTTACGGAAGTCTTAACCACTGCATCGGAGAATTATAACATCTCAGTTGGATTTCGATTGTGATTGCGGATGGATGGTTGATTTTTTCTTTCGATTTCATCTCAAAACTATTCCACATTTGAAATATAAAAAAATTCGCTTTAACAAGAAACGGAACTATCATCTTCTTACTTTCCTTTTGTGCCGCGCCACAATACGACCACACCGCACCATACAATCTTTTCTCGAAAAAAAGAACCTCTAAAGTGAAAGTTTATTTTATTTTTTTATTTTTTTGTATTTATTTATTTTGGTGCGTTACATGTTTTTCGTTATCATCGGAGTATTTTGTGCTTTTTTTTTTGCAAAGTTCAGTATTAATACAAATTTCATAATTTATGACCACTTCAAGGCATCAAAAAAAAAGTCATTATTATCGAAACAGTTAATCGTAAAAGGTGAAAAATCGCGAAACAATAGCACTTCAAGAGCGAGCGAGAGCAAAGGAAAATTGCACGCACAATAAAAGATACGATCGATCTTACATTCTTAAGATACATAAGGAAGAGATATTATTGCTCTGCCAATCAACCGTCGTCATCAGTGAAAAAAAATAAGTTCTGTGTCTTCATTGCGAATTTAAAATCATGTTGAAATAAAATTAAATAAAAACTTCCATTATTATAACGATATTATTTGAGTTAAAAAAGTATCTTTTTCAAAAGGATAACATAAGAAAAAACCAAAAGATACAAAATAACAAGTGTTATGTTATTTGTTAAGTTAAAAACCTTTCACAAAAATAATAATAATATTAATATGGGCAAAAGAAAAATGCCTGCAACTGATGTAAAGTGGGTTAATTTAACGGCATTATGTGTCTTGCTAACAGTTGTGCTTCTGCCATCGCCTGCAAATGGATTTACACCGATTGGTGGTGGTAGTGGCGGCGGAATCCGAAACGGAGGTAAGTTGTTGCAAATTAAAAAAAAAAAAAAAATAGAAAACAAAATAACAAAACACGAATTGCGAGTCTTTAATAGAAAATTTCTGTTTTCTTCTACTTGATCGATGATGATTCTATTTTGTTTTTTTTTTTTTTTTTTTCAATTTTCTTTTGATTTCCAAATGTAGAAAAATTATGTGCATATAAATTTTGTTTTTGTTTTTATTAAGTAACTTTCTAATCAGAGCTAAGCTTTCAATCTATTTATTTTTTCTTTTTTTTTTTTTAATCAAATTCAAAATCAGATGACATTGAAATTTCTTTTTCATACAATGTCACGCAATAAAATGATTTTTTTCCTTTTTTGAATAAAAAGTAAAATTAAAAACACCAATCATCTGAAATTGATTCGGATCGCTATTGTGGTTTTGTGGCTATAGTTTTCACTTCACACGCGTTTTTTATGGCGCTTGCTACTATTCTCATTAATGTATGCCCCTCTTCTTTATATCTTTTCCTGCTGCTGAGTGAAAATAATATTTTAATTCACTTACTAATCCATTCATCCGTCAACTTAAAGTGCAACAGCAGCAGCAGATCATTAGGAGAGGAATATAAGTTACGATTAAATAGACCGCAATAGAGTGTTGTTTTTTGTTTATGATACTTTGCAATAGTTTTGTCATGTTGTTGATTTTTTTTTATTGAATTAATAGTGGAAGAAGAATGAAGGAATATTTATTTGTTTTTTTTTTTGTATTATCTGTGTCAGTAATAGTTGGAGAGAAGAGATTTCATGTTGAGTTTCGTTTTAGTTTTTGATTAATTTTAGTTAGAGGAAAAGTCTGAAATCTGACAGTTAAATTCTCTTGCTTATTTATTGTTTCTGGTCAACTTGTTAAGCAAAGCAGTATGACCTGAAAAGTTAGAATTTGTAAATAATTTTCTTTTTACAGAAAAAAAATTAAAAATTTTACGTAAATAAGTACTAATTTTAGTAATTTTAAAAACAAAAATACTTCTAAGGCCCATTTGCTGAAACGAAACTGAAGTATTTAAGTTTAACATAAGAGCTTATGTGACAGTTTACGCTGAGGAAAAAGTGAAACATAAGCGTTTAAGTTGAACATAAATATTTAAGTTTCGTTTCAGCAAACGGGCTTTAATAACGTAAAATTTTGAACAAAATTAGTTTGAACACAATCTATTATTTTTTTTTTTTAATTTAAGTTTGAAAAATAAGTTTTGAAAAACTTTTCATTAAAAAAAAAACTTTATTTAGAAACAAAAAAAAAAAAACAGAGATTTCTGGGCTTACGAAAATGTACAGCATGTCATTGTGATGGTTAAAATTGTTTTTTAATAATTTTGTTTCTGTTTTAAGTCAATTCTTTTAGAAAATTACACCTCCCATTATTTTTAAATTTCTCAAAAAGTAAAAGACAGTTTAGTATTTAGTTTTCTGTTTTTGACTGAAATCTAATAAGAGCTTTGAATTTTGGAAACAAAATTAGTACTTAATTACGTAAAATTTTGAAAAAAATCAGTTTGAAATTTTTTGTTTTCATTTTATTTTTTTTCAAATTTTTAGTTTGAAAATTAATATTTCAAAAACTATCCCCTAATACAGATTTATTTATCAAATAAAAATAAAAAGAAGAGAGCTCTGGCTTTGTAAAAAGGTATATCATAGCATTTTAAATATAACCGTTGTTTTAATACAGTTTTTTTTTTCTGTTTTTCTCAATTTTAGAAAATTGCTCCTCCCGCTAAATTGGAGGAAATAGACCCCCCTCCTATACGATTTTTTTCTTATCTGAACTCAACATACATGCTTTGGTTTTTTTTTACACCTTAGTTGAATCACCCTGTGGAGTAAAATAGGGTAAAAATTTAAAATTTCATAAATAAAAACTAAAATATATATGTTGTCCGGCTGCAAATACTGCAACACTTTAAATCCAACTGGAGCATAGGGCAGCAACAAGATCTTTCCATCTGTCCCAATTCGCCGCAACTGGCCTTAGCTGTGTCCACGATTGAATGCCTTGAGTCCGGGCCTCCTTCAATACAGATGATCTCCAAGTAGTTGTTGGTCTTCTAACGCGTCTATTACCCGCTGCGGATTCCATTCGAAGGATTGTTTCGTTATATTGTCGTCAGCTTTTCTCTGTGTGTGGCCTATCCAGCGCCACTTCCGTTGCTTGATGTCTGCATCCTATTCCTTCTGATCGGTCCTATTCCATAGTTCAACGTTCGATATGGTTTGCGGCCACCGGATCTTCAGAATGTATCTCAAACACCGATTGACGAAGGCCTAAAGTCTGCTCGAGATGTTGACACAGCATTTCCATGTTTCAAAACATAAAACAGCACAGATTTAACGTTGGATTTGAAGAGTTTCAGCTTGGTGCAAAGCGATATTTTGCTGGAGTTCCACACAGAAGAAAGGATTCCAAATGCACTACGGGCTTTGTTTATTCAATTGTCAACATCCAGGTCTGTTCCACCGCCGAAGGCTATACAACTTCCTAGATAATTAAACTGCGTGACCTTCTCTATGGTCCCTTGCCTTAAAACAATTTGTTGTGTGCTTTGGCCCGTGGTCATTATTTTGGTCTTATTTGCGTTTATCCTTAGGCCAGCTATTTCTCCATTTATTTGCAGCGCCTGACACATTTGATTTAAACCAGCCGTGTTATTTGCCATGAGACATACATATATCGTCAGCATAGTCTATGTGGCTAAGTTTGTCAAATGGACTACTCCATTGGGTAAAATAGCTTTTATATAATAAGCCCTTCTAAATTTCAGTTCAAAATTAATTTGCCTTACGTCTTCCTGGATAGCAAAAAAAAACCAAATAGTTTTGCTCTCGCATTCGATGTGTATGAAAAAACAATTAAAAAGGGTCCTGAGAATCTAAAATACTTATCCTTGAATATGTTTCGTACAATCATATTCAAATCATTAAATTAAAAAAAAAAACCCAAATAATGCGGCTACCTGTTCATAATTGTCAGCAAAAAATCAGCTGCCATTTAAAGGTATTGATCTTCTGATACTTCTTTTCTTATAGCAATTAAAATGTCCCTTTTTAAATTTAATAAAATGAGCAAAGAGGTGAAAGCACTTTGTGAAACAAAAATATGATATTTTAAGGTTTACTTTAAGGCTTAACCACCCTTTTATGAAATAGCCATAAGTTTTAGTACACAATTTCTCGTAGAAGTCATTTGACTTTTTGCACATTTGTTTTAATTTAAATATAAATTGAAGCCTTATTAAATTAATTATGAATCCTTTGGTAATATTATACATTCCTATGTAATTTTTTTTAAATAAACCAGGGTCTTGCACTCTTTAGCTAAATTGACACACTCATAGTCCTTCTTGCATGACTATAATGCTTCATTATATGCATTTATTTACTTACCTGCTTACTTAGCAATAGTTTTAAAACATATTACATTTGCCCTAGTAAATTAAAAAAAAAATCTCAAAATAAAATAAACAAAAGAGCTGATGTCCGAACTTTATTCAAATTTTAATTTCGTTGGTAAGCTTTTGTTTCTATAGAAAGTATGAAATGAGATTTTTGAAGTGACTGTTATCTATATAACTATACATAATACAGAAATAAAATTTGAGCCTCTTTAGTTTTGAAATAATTGAATTTATGGATATTTGCATGCTGTCAGACATTATTCCACTTTCTTTGAATTTTGAACATTTGTGTATCCGTCCTTTTATCTGATTATTCTACAAAACCATTTAACTGACTTTCATGGAACCTTACAGATAGATGGAAGGCTCCAACCCATAATATATGTATATTAATATTATATTATCCTTTACTTCAAGGATTTTATTTAGTTTAACAAATGTCAAGGAATCCTTGGGAAGAAAAATCTAATAACTAAAATTTTTTTTTATTCACGTTTGTATTAAGTACATTTATTCTACAGTCCATTCATAGATTAAATATATATAAATAAAACTTTATTGTTCTTAAAGTATGGCCTAGTGAATAATCGTCCTCTAAATATGGATTATTATAGTTTTTTTTTTTTGTATTGCAAGGAGTAAGAGAGGGTAGCCGCTAGTTTAAAAAATATAAATTTAATAAAAAATTATATTACTTATTAATAAAAAGAATAGATAATAATTTTGATGATTTTTCCTGCCCAATAAATAAAATTGTTTGTTTCTTTCATAAAAATAAAATTTTAATATTTTTAATAATTTAAAATATTTAATTTTATTATTTTATTATTATTTTTTCTCTTTACAAATTTTCAATTTTAAGCGACTATATGTATATATAAAAACAATACAAAATATTTGAGTGTTTTTTTTTTCAATTTTTCAATTTTTCACTTTTTTTAACTGCACTAAGACTCCGTATGTTCTATTTTTTCTGAAAATTTCAACTAAAAATACAAAAATGAGAATAATGTCATATCAAAGATATCAAAAACGCAGTACAGTATGTATCTATACATCTCCTTGAGTCTTTATGACAAGTATATAAAAATAAAATTTATGGATACAACTTATAATAATCAGGCCATCTCTTCTCAACCTAACTGTATATCACTTCGATTGAATTGAATGAACGACACACAACATGCAAATATGTTCAAACAAACACACAGATAAATATTCGATGTTTAACATTGATTAACAACAATATTCTTCGTGCCAATGTTTGCTTTGCCGGCTTCTGACACGATCCCGTCCCCCTACATTGCGCCGACCTGCCCATACCTATCTTCACATGTTTACATCGAGATCTTTGATTTTGAACCAATTCCTGATCACATGCTATCTGCAGCAAAATCCACATCACCTGAAATTGAGTTCATCTCCACACGCCGACTTTGAAATCGAAAAAAAAAAAATATACATCAAGTATATTGATTTGGAGTATGTGGAGCATGCAATTCGTCACAGATTTATGGAAAAAAGAAAATTACGCAAATTCTTTGAAGTGCATCTTTCCAATTTTATGCACCCATCAGGGCCCACAAGACCTCATGCTTATATAATGTGAAAATGCATCTAAACGAAAAGTTTTAAACACAATAAATTTAATGGTTAAAGGAACTTCAGTAACCAACTTACGAAATAGACTACAAATGAGTACCACGATCAATTAGACACCACCGCCGCCGCCGCTAGCTGCTCGTTGGAAATGACTCTGTGAGATATTTATCTATTCGCTGTGCTCTATGCAAAAATTTGTTTGTTATGATATGAGGGATGGTCGATGCGAAAACTCAAGCGTTAACCAAAGAAATAACTCTCTCGACTCGGTCCGGCCTGGTCTGGCACTGAATCTAAATTGAATAGATAATTTGGGTCACTGTTACGACGGACGGACTAGTCTCATACATTGCCAATAGAAGCCACAAGTGATCTCGTTGGCAAATGGACAACAAAATAGTTTAGCTTTGGCCAGTGCAGCGCACCACACACTTAAAATTGTTAGCATTTTATGCTATAGTTAAACTGGCTAACTGGACGACAGGTCCGGAACGTAACACTTTTTCACTTGATTTGGCTCTGATTTTTCAGGTTTTCCAGTTCATGATATGTGGTAATAAGAATATGTGTACTTGTATATTAACTGCTGCTGCTGTATACACCTTTGAGTAGTTGGAGAAGTGAGAACACTTTGCCAGCATACATCAGTTTATCTGCTATGACGAACGTGAAGGAAGAGTTGTGAAATTTTCGCTTGTTTGCTTCCCGTTCCTCAGCACCACCTCCTATTTCGTCTTCTTTTTCCATCCAAATTATAGAGCATAGTGAATTTTCTGCTGAATGATTGTACCAACTGCAATGAAGACGCCAAAACGGTTGCATACACGAATGCATCGGTAATCAGTTTGAGTATATTTAATGAGTTTTATGTGTTAATTGATGCTGATTTTAAACGAACTTAAGAATTCAGGTCAAAAGAGTTTTTTGTTTGACGTAAATTAATAATAATTTTTTTTTAATTAAATGGCAATTTGAAAGCAAGGATGAAAAAAAACTTGGTAACAATTTAGTGTATTAGGATGGGTCAGATTTATTCAACTTATTTCTTTCTTGAAACCATGAAGAATTTTAAATGAAGATCCAAAAAGAGGCTGGGTTTGACCCAAACTGATAACTTCCCATTGGTTCCCTTTGAAACTCCACACCCGATGTTAGTTTTTATAAGAAAATCACTAATTAAAAATCTTCGAAAAACTTGTCAGTTGTGAAATCAAAGGAAGGATGTTTGCTCAAATATGTGCGACACGAAAAATTTCAACAATTATTAGCAATTTCTTTTGCAGTTTTTTACAAACCATACCAATTAGTAATTTAATCATGGTATTGTGTGTATATTAAAATTATTTTGGAGTTGATATCATTGGTTGTTCTCAACATCATTCGAGCCAAAAAACATTTTTTAACAATTTCTAGCATTTTTTTGCAGTTTTTTTTTACTTTACTTACTTTACTTTAGATGGCGCTCACAGCCCAGGATTGACTACGGCCTCAACCAACAAGCCCCTCCAGCCAGCTCGGTCCCTAGCTAGCTGCCTCCAGTTACGCACTCCAAGTTGGTTGAGGTCGTTCTCCACTTGTGTGCGCCACCTAAGGTGGGGTCTTCCTCTGCTGCGCAGACCGTCAGGGGTAGATTCGAAGACTCGTCGGGCTGGTGCGTTGGTGTCCATACGCTCCACGTGTCCCAGCCATCTCAGCCGCTGAATTTTCAGCTTCTTGACCAGGTCGACGTCGCTGTAAAGCCCGTAAAGCTCGTTATTAAATCTTCTCCTCCATACTCCATCGATACAGACTGGACCGAAGATCACCCGAAGAATCTTCCTTTCAAAGCACCCAAGCAGATTCTCATCCGTTTTTGACAGGGTCCATGCCTCTGCCCCATATAGCAGGACCGGGATGATTAGGGTCTTATATAAGGTCTCCTTGGTTCTCTGAGAGAGGGCTTTATTACTTAGATGCCTTCTTAGCCCGAAGAAACAGCGATTGGCAAGAGTAATTCTTCGTTTGATCTCTGCGCTGATGTCATTTTGCGATGTTACAGTGGAGCCCAGGTAGACAAAGTCCTTGACGACTTCGAAGTTGTATCTATCCATCGTGACGTTTTGCCCGAGCCGACGATGTTGAGATTCCTTTCTCGATGATAGCATATACTTCGTCTTGTCCTCATTAACAGCCAAACCCATTTTCGCCGCCTCCGATTCAATACTTGCAAACGCGCTGGTAACAGCTCGCTTCGTTCTCCCAATGATGTCAATATCATCTGCATAAGCAAGTAGTTGAACGGACTTTTGAAAAATTGTATCGCAGTTTTTTTGGTCTAGAAAAAAAACTGTCAATTGGGTTTTTTTTAAAACCTTACCTGTTACTAATCATGGTATTGTATGTATACTAAAATTATCTGGGAGTTGATATCTTTGCTTTTTTCTCCCGATATTTTTTGGCCTAGAAAAAAAAAACGTTAATTGACTTTTTTTACAAACTCTACCGATTATTAACTATAACTTTGTGTGTTAAATAAAATTAACCCCAAGTTAATATCTTTGTGTGTTCTCAAGATATTCCATATTTTTTTTAACAATTTTTAATGTTTTTTTTAATTAAAAAAAAAACTGTAGGATGTAGGAAAACTTACTTTTATTATTTTCAATTTTCTCAAAAACTAGAAGACATCTTGAATACAATTAATTACGTAAATTTTTGGACAAAATTAGTTTGAACACATTTTTTTAAGTTTTTTTTTAATTTTGAGTTTGAAAATTTACTTTTCAAAAAACCTTCACTAAAATAAACAGGTTCCAAAATAACCTTATAAATAGGACAGATATGAAAAATTTGGTCATAATCTATTTTGCAGAGAATTTTCTAAGCTATTATTTTGTCTCAGATTATTTTTTGGAAGAACAAACAGTTTCTATAAGATAAACACGAAAAACCGAAAAGACCACATGTTACACTTTCCTGCCGCTAGAGCTCGCCTCTTATTCATGGGGACTTTTGTACATTTCATCTTTAGGCCTCTCTTAATAAGTGTGCCAAGTTTCAAAACTGTTGGATTTTTTTCCTTTATTGAATGGAATAAAAATGAAACCAGGCCGAGGTCGATAGCATTATTTGTTCTTGAGATATTCGAGAAACAAGCCATTTTACAACTTTACAACTTGAGACCTCGAAACGTCGAGAAATGTCAAAATTTTCAATTTCACAAATCGGACCGATTACAATAAGTTCCAATGGGAAGTTACAAAAGTCTCCTAAATATGAGCTCTTATTATTAAAAATAAATAAATATAGTGGCAGAACAGGTCATGAAGAACTAGGGCCTAGTGACTTACAACTCTAAACCATTCCTGTATGCGTTTCTGCAGTTTATTGCCTAATCCGAACGGCTAATTTGAGCGGCACTTTTCTATGACAGAAGATAATCTTGGAGGATTTGTCACTTCCTTGCAGGAGGCAGTAGCCTGGGAATCGAACCCAGACCTCTGCGGTGACTGTCCAACACACTAACCATTACTCCACGGGCTACTACAGCTTTTATTATTATCATTACATAAATTGTTTAGCAAAACTCTGAGGGGCCTATTTCACCAAACACTTTTCACTTTGCAACTTTGCAAAAAAAAATAATTTTCTGCGAAGTAAGAGTGCGATGTGTTTTACAAAATTTGCAAAGTGAAAAGACTTTTCACTTTTCAATTTTTCAGACTATTTTTGAAAAGTGAAAAGTAAAAGTGTTTCACCAACTTAAAAAAAAACTTTGCATTTAAATTCGTATTTTGCAAAGTTGCAAAGTAAAACTTGATCCAAATTTATACATTTGGATCTCTGTTCCACTGGATCTGTTATAAATATGTGAATTAGGGAATGGTCGATATCCTGCATTAACCTCGACTTTTTACTGCACCAGCTACACTGAAGATGATACTTTTAAACATGCGACTTTAGCAAACTGCAATGCACGCTACCTGGCCAGCTAACGTTTACAGCATAGAAAGACAGATTTGGGCCACAAACCATCATTATATTTAAAGCATTCTGCCCATGCCTGCTGACAAAATATGCTATGATTTCATTGGATGAATATTGGACACTTGATGAACTACTCTTCAGAAAAATGCTTTTCTTATTCCGTGCATAGATGCAACACCGTGATATAGGGCTCGAATCCCGAGGCAAAAAATTCACCAAAAGAAAAAAATCATTTTTTTTTCATTTTTAACAATATCATCATCATCTTTCCTTTTCATTACATATTCATCGTCCAAATAATACAACTTCTAAAAATTCTTAGTGGTGTAGGTTAAGAAATTTTCTTCATTCTATCGAAATGAATTATAAAAGCTTTCTGTATTTGTTGAATAAAATATATTTTTGTGTATATTCGTATGTCATAGTTTATTGTCATTTTAAATACAATCTCCACTCACTAAATAACAATAGATGGCGCATCAATTATAAGTTACTGTTGTTTTAATAAAATTTATTATCACCACCTGAGCTGTGTTCCAATTCAAACAGGTGTACCATAGCGATATTAAAGTTGTTATAACTATTTGTTCTTCGTTAACCGTCACATTGATTGTCATGCATTATTCATTTTGTCCACCATACATCGCGTCGCATTGGTTGTCGTTGGTCTTCGTTGTCGTGCAGACAATCAAAAATCTTGAAAAATTCCCAATCGAAAAAGGAAAAAGTTGTACAACCAGTGAAAGTTCTATACAATACGACAAAATACAAATAAAACTTCGTGAAAGAAGTACGAATTGAAAGAAAAGAAATGTCAAATTTTATAAAAAGGATGGGAAATAAAACTCATGGATTTGTTTTTGTTAGTTGTCAAAAATGTTGGATGACTTTCAAACATGATTGCTTAAATTAAATTAAAATTAAAAGACGCCTGGTGTACAGGATAACACGCATTGACACAAGCGACTCCATCTTCTTTCATATATTTGCATCGTATAAATAAATGTAGGTAGGTACGGTACATATATAGCTGACACAATTTTGCCAATATGTAATGACAATATAAAAATTAGAATGTCCATTCTTGCCAGTATGATCCCATAGAGCAACATAGGTTAGGGCCAGCGTTGCCGAAGTGACACGATCGTGCTTTTTGACACGATAATTTCCTCATAGCATGGTGGCACGAAAAAGTTCAAGATGGCACGTTTTTTATTTCCATTATTTTATTTAAAATGAGGCAAGTTTCAAAAAAAAAAAAAATTTATGAAATTTGGAAAATTACGTAAAAAAAGAACAGAAACATATATTTTTTGGCAATGCACGAATAGAGCAAATGATTTTCTTTGATTTTTCTTGTTGTATTACAACCCGTTATAAAATTCATTAGTTTTTTCAACAAAATAAAAGAATTTGTGTTTTTTCTATGTGGCAAGAAAATTGGCACGTTAGTTTTATTTCGGGCGCGGCAACCCTGGACTCAGGGCATTTACGAACAGAAGGTTTATCGTTTATGCAAGTCAATGAAACCAGACTGATAGGAAAACTTCCTATCTTTCCTTTTCTGAAATTTGTTGATAAACAGTTTATAATCATTGTCATTGCTATTATATAAAGTCGAACAAATATTTAGTTTGTCCGCGGTAATCTCAGAAATTATTCATTCGATTTAATTGAAACAAATTTTATAATTTTCCTTATTCTTTTAAGAATGTGATAGGATATTTTTTGTTTGTTAGGTTATTAACTTTTAAAAATTTTTCGTACACTTTTTTGTCGAGGTTGACCAACATATTCAATTATGCCTTTAAACCTGCTTGATATTTAAAAGAAAATGAGATTTTTTTTATAAAGTCTATAGTTTTATGCAAATTTTAAGCCTTAAATCATTTCTTAACTGTACTTTCAAGCAGAGAAATAAATTTATGTGAAAATTATAAATTTATCAACTTTTGTATTTTTGCATCTATGAACTCGATTCAATCGCAATGGCTGGGTTGCTGATTTGTTCCATTTCATTATCGTTCCCGTGTTTGTGCATTTTCTTTTATTTATTTGCTTCCGAATATCTGTCGACTCAATTGTTCGCTCTTCCACTCAATTGTTAAGCGTTTTACTTGCGTGCGTTGAATATGAGTTGGATCTATATAAGATGGGTAATTTTTGTAAAAAAATTCAGATTCGGATTCGTAAAAAAATTAAGCTCGAGAAAATCATACACAAAATATAAAAAAGTGGGTGGCTTTGGTTCAGTCTGTCAGCCACTTTAAAATAACAAAAAAAAATATTTAACATTTGTGTAATGATTCATACATAATTTTATGTAAATTTAGTGCAAGTAAATTAATGGAACCAAATCCTCCAATCATTTTATTAGATTGCCGACCCCACTCAATTCTTGACTTTTTTATAACATGTGCACAGTAGTTAAATAAGTACGGATATTGTTTCTTCCTTCCTTTGCGTTGGTTTTTAGGAATTTTAAAGAAATTCATGTATTTGTAAAACAAAAATGAACGAATAATATCAATTGAATCATTAATAAATGAAAACGAAAAAGGGGTGCTAAGATTCTGTTTGTGTGCAAAAAGCTTTCCATTTTTAAGAAGATCACATTTATCTTTGCTCAAAACTTAAGCATTTAGTAAAATGTTTGGCAATAATATGCCAGAAATTGGAATCAGCCCTTTTAAGCACTGTTTTGATACGATATTATTTTAGTAAAACAAATTATTTCATAAACTTTGCGAAGCAACGCAAGCGCGGGTCTGCTAGAACTCTATATTTTAATGCTTGGCCTTGGAACACAAGAGCAAGATTGTCGATTGTTGATCGTAAATTTTATTTTTCTACACACATATTTGATTAACTCGTCAAAGTATGCCAGATAAATAATTCTGGAACTTATAACATAAACCCTATCCGTTGCCGTTGTGTTTCTTATTCTTCACTAGTTCCCTTTTAAATGGACTATTCAACGGGTCCTAAATTCAAAATTCTTCAGCAAAGAATAAATGCCAAAAAAAAGGCAGGCACATAATACTCTTAAAATCTTTATTTTTCATCTGCAATTAAACCAATCCTCCTTTCGAATAGCTTATTTTGAAGCTATTGATTTGTATTCAGCTTTCAGATAACAAATTTCTTCTCCATTACAAGTTTGTATCCAAAACTCCAAAGCTGATGACTTTATTTAAATTCTTGAAATCTTAATAAATTGTCCAATAGCTATAAAGTGTAATAACTAACGGTCACTAAAGTTAACCTTTCACATGTTCAATAAGATAAATTCTACAAATAATATAAATTAATATTTCAACAAAGGTGATTCATTTAGTATGCCAATTGGGAATTGAATGCATTATCCGTTCAAATTCGAGATTGTCGGATAACTTATATTTTACCATCTGGTGTCTAACCGGCTACAAAATGCAAAATATTTTAAAGCATGGCTGAAATTATTATGTGAATTTAATTTCTGAGGAAGAATTGCAAATCTCGTAAAGTAACCAAACAACATTCATATAATTTATGCAAACTGACTAAACCATAAGAAATTCAATGTATAGAATCAAACAAACAAGTGTAAACGACGACGACGCACGCCGACATAACGACAAACACTTGTTGTAAAACATCCGAATCAGATATGAAGTGGCAGTGATGATGGCGACGAACAAAGCGACAAACACATGCATTGGGGAATGTGACACACTTTCCTTTTGATGTCATGCCGTTTTAGAGATCTAATACGCACCAGCTGATAGCGATGTAGCATAAGAATATAAATTAATGATTGTCCGATGCACTGCACAGTGCACCTGTTGCTAATTCAAATTGAATAAAATATTGATTAATCGATGGCGGGTATCACTCAATCAAACAAGCAAAATCAACAGGCATAATAGCGCGAATTATTAAATACTTTTAAATCAGCATCTGTGTGAAAAGCGCTATGCTGGTGAATTTTTTGAACTGAGGAGATTTTAACGGTGGCTATGGGATGTAGTAACTCCACACAGATAAAACGAACGGCAATACCTACTATTACAGAAGTTAATTTCGACATTTAAAATTATCTTCATAGATGAAAGAGACCATTATTTATTTATTTATCTAAAAACTATCGACCTGGTTGCCCTACAAAGCCTATAACTTCACTTAAAATTAGCTGATCTTCAATGTTAAGGTCTTCAAATGAAGATAAAATGCAATGTCAAAAAAATATTATACTGTAGGGGCATTTAAAGTGACAATCAATTTCACATTTCAAAATACAAAATTAATTTTGAAAAATTTATAAAAATCTATTTATAAAAAATTTTGTTCATAACATATCGTCGATTCCAAAGAAAAACGACACAACTCAACAAATCTCATTTTTTAAAATAAGCAGCATAAATATGAATGAATATTTGAATTTTAATTAATCTGGTAAAATACCATAGTCACACAATAGCTCATTAAGTTCCAAATATTGTAGTAGAGTCTGATATTTTTCCTAATTAATACTTTTTCTTTTATTCACAAAATGCAATGTAAGCTCAAAAATTTAAATTATTGAGTTGTGTCGTTTTTCTTCTGAACTTCCGAACGAATTATCTTAAGTCGTCAAAAGTCGGTTTCATTTTCTTTATACCGTCTCTGGGTGAGTTCATATATTTGTGTGTCTGTGCGTCCCTGCAACAATGCGTCCAGTGTAATTTGAACTTCAGCTTCAACGAAACATTGTATGTGGAAATTCGTATTTTTGTTTAAGATCTTTCAAAATGAGCAGCCAAACCACAGAACAATAATTTTATGGTATTTTTCAATTTTGTCCAACGTTTTTGCTAAAAAATTTGCATTTCCGGAAAAGGATTTGAGTTTATTCAAATATACTTAATCGATTCTTTTGTAGTTTTAAAATTTCTAAAATTACAATTTCTAAAATTACAATACTGCATTTAAAAATTGTGAAAATATATTTTTTAAACAAAAAAATTATTTTAAGTAGTTTTTCTCTTTAATTTTTTTTTCAATAAAATGAAGCTAAACACTATAGGTTTTATGACATTATGCCAAAACCCCCATAAACATAAGTTTTTGACGTCTTTGTTTTCCAACATTTTTTGAAAGAAATCTTGCCAAATGGCCTATATGTGAAAAATTGAATATTGAGAAAAATTTTGGGAAATATCTATCACACTTTGAAAGATCGCCCAAAATTGAAAAAATATAAAATAAAACCAAAATGAAAATAGACTTTTTTCAGAACAGTATATTCTAAAAATTCCACTTGTATATGACAAATCAACCAATTTTTTTTTTCGTTTTTCTTTTTTATTTTTTCTTGGTGATAAAAAAAATATTATGAAATGTGTTGCTAGTGGTAAGTAGCGATAATTTTTTTTTTAAATATTTCAAGTACAGGGCATATTTTTTATTTGTCCAAAAAATGACTTTTGGAACTTAATAAAAAAAATCGTGCTTTTTTGTTTCATAAAGGAAAAGTTTGACTTCTGGGCATTGCTGAGCAATGAAATTAAGTCCCCTTTCACACAGGGCAACTGAGTTGCCGGCAACAATTAGTTCATAGGCGAGAAGGGCAGGAAGAAAGAGGGGGAAATGAAATCTCCCCGGTTAACAAATTCAGGAGATTTTTTTGACGTTTCTCTTCACACTACGTTTGTGTGCGTTCAACCAAGGTAGTTTAAAAGGAAAATAAAGAAAATCTCCGGGTTTTAGTTGCTTGCGAGTGAAAGGTACAAGAGATTGTTAAGGAGATTTAAAGAAAACGTCAAAAAAATCACCAGCAACTAGTATCTACGTGTGAAAGGGGACTAAGCTTTACTTTACCTTGAAGTATTTAGATTAAGAATCAATCAAAAACCATTGCGAATTTTTGCGACTTTTTATGAAAATGGAAATTCAAGATTAGGAATACTGAAAATAAAAGTGTGTCCCATAGACTTTTAACATTTTTTCTAAAAAAATTTTTGATAAAAAGTACTATTTTGATTTTAAGTATTAAATTCTTTATAATGCTTTATTATTTTTTAATCGGAGGCTAAATATTAGATGGTCCTATGCCTTCTAGTTTTTGAGAAATTTGAAAAAAAAACTAAGACTATACTTTTAAAAATATTAAACTTTTTTTTTATTTGAATTTCCTTTTTTTTGTAGCAATTTTCGACGAATTTATGCAATAGCAGTGTAGTAGCCGTGGCGTGATGGTTAGTGCGATGGACTGTCATGCCGGAGGTCTAAGGTTCGATACCCAGCCTCGCCACCTATTTATTTAAAAGAAAAAAAACGGCTACTGCCTCTTGCGAGGAATTGACAAATTCTCCAAGAGTATCTCCTGTCACAGAAAAGTGCCGCTCGTTAGCCGTTCGGATTCGGCAATAAACTGTAGGTCCCCTCCATTCCTGCAGACACGCACACAGGAATGGTTGAGAGTTGTAAGTCCGCGCTATATTTTTTAAAAATGTCTTGTCTCAACTTTATGTTTGTTTTATAAATTATACGAGAAAATTTGTTAGTATGGGAGGTCTCCACTAAGTATTCATTTTTTGTTTTTTTTTGTTGCTGGCACCTTTTTAGGATTCAGCATTCTCACAAGTTTAATCACAGGCACTTAATTTCAGGTGAAGGTAAAAAAAAGCTCTTGGTTTTCGATAGTTAAATCGACTCAAAGGTTTTTGTCCTACGTACTCACTTAGAAAAAAAAAATATTTAGATCAAATAAGAATACATCATTTTATTCAAATTACTACCCATTAAAATAAATAAATACCTACAAAGATATTTAAAATTAAATTTAAGAAAATAAGCCTATCAGTCAACCTTTATAAATATGTAGGTATATGTATAAAAAAAAAAAATTATAAACCAATTTTCCTTTGAGGCAAAAACAAGTCAATAATTCAACAGATAGCTGGGGCAACGTGCATTAAAAATGATCTTTTCGTTCTTTTTACTTTTTATATTGACATCAACAAGCTTACAAGTATAGCTTACATATACTTATCAACAAAAACATCTTCAACGGTTCACCAACCTCTCGCTCTTTCTCCCAAACTATACCAGTCAAACAACGCATTATACGCGAAAAATGTGTCAAGCCCATCACGACTATAACATGGCAAACAGAAACAAGTTAAAATTTCCAATTTCCAACACATAAAATATTGTTGTTCACTAAACGAAAACCAGTTATGCGTTTGCTTCCGGAAAAACGATTATCACAAATGCTTTATAAGCCCTTAACCTAACCAAAAAATATGTATTATGACCATAAATCTCAACGACTCATATGGGTACTATTACTATACCTTTCCTACATGTCACGAGTTGATATATTATGTGTTTCATAATTTTGCGTTTTATTTCGATCCAAAGACATCTCTCCCATAATAGTTGGCCTAGAAGCCCCATTTCAAAGGGTACATAAGACTGATCTATTAATTAGCGAACGTTTAAACAGATTCCCAAATCAATTAGCTATCCGTGTCGCACCGGTCGGTCGTGGTATGCCGTGAGAACCCTCTATACCGTTATGTAAATATCTGTCAATATTTGCTAAGAACATGCTTTATCGCTGTGCTGCATAAAATGACAGTTCAGGAGAAATCGCGCATATCAATCATCTATCAGTTCAATTATCATTCATATAGCTTCATATAATGATGGCCAACTGCAAAAAAAAAAGAAATAAAGTTTGTCCCAAAAGAAAGCGAAAAAAAGGTCTCGAATCTTGTCCATCTACACCATACTGGTATATGTATGTACGTGTTTACACGTATCGATGGTTTGTCTCGAAAGTGAGACGGACTTTCGATCACGCAGAGGTAGTTTGCGTTTTTGGTAGTGAAGATTATCATTCACTTTTTTTTTCGAATTCCGCGGAAACGATCATTGTCGCTATTTCAACCTGCTATACAAAGCCATTTCCGCCAATTGGCTTCCATTATTCAGTTGTGTTTGTGTTTCATTGGAATTCAACTAGATGTTTATGTATGTACTTATGTTGTAGTGAAAAAGAAATGAATTGCAAAACACAGAAAAACAGGGCTAACTTTCACGTTCGCTTGGAAAACGACGACCACAACACGACGAGGACGACGCGACACGATGTCACGTTACGTCCGACTGTCATATAAGAAAGTGAAAATCGAATTGTCAAAATTGATTATTAAGTTCAAATGCGCCTTATTTCTTTCACGTCTTCTTTAACAGAACTCTCAAAGGGAAGAAGAATACCTATTTGCGGCTCTAAAACAGGTAATTTAGATCTTAATGTGCGGTCGATTTGAGGTAGTTGATTGATAATAGTAATTGATTCTGCTACCATTCTTCAGTTAGTATTAGATATCTTGTTTACTAAGACTGGCTTATGAGTCAGTAGGTCAAAGGCACGCACACATGCGCATCACATGCTGCACCATGTTAAGCTTCAAAAACGAATGAAAAGTGTGACACAGGCGGACATAGCTAAGTTGTTGGATGATTGGTTAGAGTTGTTATAACTTAATAGTCTGGGAAATAATATTGCACATTTGAAAGAAATATATTTATTTTCATTACTTGGTGAATAGAAGAGTAATGCCTCATTTACACGAGTGACACAATGTCATTAATTTTATCATTTTATACCAATAAATTGTCCGGTTTTATTAATTAATGGTATTTTGTCACTCGTGCAAATGAGACATAAGTTTATGGAGGCACTGATGCTTAATGGCATAGCATGCTAACAAATAGTTTCTCAGACCAATATCCTCCTCTTGGCTCTACTTAAGGGGTTCTTTATTAGACGATTTTATGCCAGTCAGCGTATTTATAAACTAAAATGTGTGTAAATATTAGCTATCTAACAGATCAATTTATTTTAATCAAAGTACAGCTGTACAATCATGGGTTAAAAGTCAATCCGTGGTTCAGGATTTTTTATTCACCGATTTCGACGGATTAACTGAGGTTTAGCGATGGTTCAGGTCGAAATCGGCGAATTAAATTTCATAAACCACGGGTTAAATATTGAATTACATTTGTACAACTGGCCCTAAGTCAATAGGCTGTCCACTAGATCAGCAAAAATATGTGTAATGTTTTTTTATGAGCAGTAGACCACTTTTTCATACCAGCGAACATATGGATTTTGTAAAATACATAGGTATATCTACTAATCGCTTTGTACGTAACATCATTTTTGTACCAATCACCGAGGAGTAAGCAAAACAGCTATCCAACCAAACAAGCTGTATGGTAAATCATTTACCTTCATCCTCGACCAAGAAAGTTTGATAACATCTGCGGAAAGAAGAGCTGGCCAAACAATCAGGGTAGTGGAACTTGCTTGTTTTTTTATTTTTGTTTTTCTTTTTTTTTTAATTGCTTACGAACTCAAAGAAAGTTATTGATGTACGATATAAGCTGAATTTTACCATCTCTTGGGGATCAATGTACTTTCTCTGAATGAAGTCTAATCAAATTTTGATCTTTCAAACATGTTGACCCGGTGAACTTGGTTCTGCCCAGAAAATATGCAATTTCGGGTTATCGCGATTTTTCGATCCAATTTTCGGCTCTGTCCGTAATTTGTTTATTGGGTTAATAAAAATCTCCATGTACCAACAAAAGCCCTATGAGTGTGATAACAAGAAAAACCAAAAATTCAAAAGACATCGAAGGCATACAATACAGGTACAGAGGGGTGGGCAGTTGCACCCGATGTATGGTGTCAGGTGTGTGTGTGACTGACTGAATGAATAATACAATTATTGTAGGTTTCCTTTTTGTTTTGGAAGTATGAAGTTTTGTGATTTAAAAAAAAAAGAAAACGATGGCGTGGCAGCTCGAGGAGCACGCACTATTAGCGAGAATGGAGGGGACCTACAATTTCCTGCCGAATTTCAACGGCTAAGATGAGAGGCAGTTTTTATGACAAGAAATACTACTGGTGGATTTGTCTCTTTCTCGCAAGAGGTAGCAATTAAATACTTAAGGCACTATAGGGATTCGAACCCAACACCTGAGGCAAGCAAGACAGTCTAACCGACTAGCCATTACGTCACGAGAATTTACATTACTGTTATGTTTTCTTACACATTAAAATTCACATAATATGGAATTGTGACTGTGAGTTACGACATTTTTAAAACAATAGAATCCCGCGTCTCCCTTATAGTGCAGCTCATACAAATTTTAAGAAATGTCACATAGCTTTAAAATATAAAATCAATAATATTTATTCAAAGAAGTTTCTTTCGTCTTGGAATTTTTGACATTTCATAAATAGTATATTTAAATTCACACGTCACAACTTTAACTCCTGAACTATTAGTTATTTTATAAGCCATTGGCCAGAAACACGAAGCAAGTCGCATGAGTGTTGAATGAATTTTTCTATCGTACGTAGGCTTAAGGGGCATCTAATGCCATCTTCTAAAAAAATGTCGTATTGTACAATGATGGGAGTGGGAATTAGGGGAAAATAATTTTCATCGCAAATGTGTGCTTGAAAATGTTTTCTCTCTTATTTAGTGCGCGGTCAGAGGCAAGTAAAGAACGTGGTATGTAAAAATTAAATTTCACTGACATTGATTGCGTTTAGTCTTTTTATGATCGTTATTTTCTTGGTACTTTTTGTTGTTTCTTTTTTTTTTGGATTTCTTTGAATGACCACTATGCTTCTATTACTGAAATTGAGTATAATCTCTCGAGATTAAAGCAAAAGCTAGGTTGTAAATAATATGCTAATAATGATAATATGGCATATAATAGCTGCATTTGAAACAATGTGCATAATTGAGTAATTTATTTCATGCATAGCTAATGTATCTTCAAGTAGGTAAACAGTGGCTGGAAAGTTGAATATGATTTGCCTATGATATAGGTAATCAATTTTTTCATTTCTGGGAAGCTTAAGCCTTCAAAAAAATCGTTTTTTTTTTTTAAATTTAACAACATCGTGACTAATGGAGTTGTCACGAAATTTTGACATTTTGTTTCTGTTAAATATGTGTGCGAATTGAAATTTTTGTTTGTATGCAGATGCACTAGCTATTTAACATACTCCCCCGCCTCCCGTAATCGAAATCCTGCGTACATCTTTGTCCCCTATTATGCCTGAGAATTATTGGACATAGCCAGACCGTAAAACCGTCTAAATATTTCCATATTTTCAATTTTCTTAATGTCTTAATTTCAGAAAACAAAACAAAACAGTATTTTGTTCAGATCCAATTAAATTCACTTTATTCCATGATCAATCCATTCACCCAGAACGAAAACGAAAACCATATGTGCTTAAAATAATGGCAGTTACTTGAAGATAACTATATCTACAAGATATTTTTGTGTCTCGTTTTTTTTTTCTGTGCCACCAAACCTTTACACGATCTTTGCCTTAAGTGCCGGAGGCGGCGCGGCCGCGATAATAATGCTATTCTTACTATTTTCCTATGTCTTAGAGTAAGGTATAACAGTGGGATCATTTACATTCTAGAATAGGAAAAAACTGAAAACATTATTTGGAAGATGATTTTATTATGATTTTTAGAGTAGGTAACTTTACCAAAACATTCTTCTTTTATCTTGAAACCTGAGTCCTATTTCACCAATCACTTTTAACTTTGCAACTTTGCAAAAAAAATAATTTCCTGCAAAGTTTCACAAAATTTGCAAAGTGAATTTTTCAGACTATTTTTGAAAAGTGAAATGTAAAAGTGTTTCACACCAATTTAAAAAATAAATTTGTATTTAAATTCGTTTTTTGCAAAGTTGCAAAGTAAAACTTGATCCAAATTGACATTTGGATCAATGATACATTGCAAAAAAAAATCATTTACATTGAGCCCTGTCAAATCTCTCTTCCACTTGGATCTGCCTTAGTGGCGTTATTAACACTGCATTGGGGAATGGTCGATATCCTTCCTCATTGAAACTTTAAAAATCGACACGCATCGGATAAATTTGAGACGCTTCGGTCTGTTTCATAACCTCGATTTTTTTTTACTGCACCACAGCTGCACTGCAGATGATATTTTCAAACATACGGCTTTAGTTTAAATAAAACATTTTTCAAAAAAAAAAACTTTGTGGTCTTCAATATGATGCAAAAATTTATGTTTTTTTTTACGACTTTAGAATTGCACGCTTCCTGGCCAGCTTACGCTTACACAAATCATCATTGTATTTAAAGCATGCTTTCTATGCCTGCTCTCAAAATGTTCTAGGTTTTCATTGGGTGAATTGTACCGTAAACACATCCCGCTACACAAGGAAATCCTCCAAGGGAATATTTTGTCCAGCAAATGGTGTTTGAGAGAAATTCGTCAGTGATTACATTCGACACTTGATGAACTAATCTGCGGACGAATGCTTTTCTTATTCCGTACAAAGATGCAACACCGTGATATTGGGCTCCATTCCCGACCCAATATTATGCACACAAAAGTTGTTAAACCCATATTCCTGTGACTGTCAAATTATGGCTTATTTCCAATATTAGAAAAAACCAATTCGACGTTGTTTTTGTTAAACGAAAACTCTCTTTTGTCAAAAAAAAACTATTTCCGTTATCAAAGATAATTTTGAACTTAACTACTCTTTGATCATTATTATTTACTTCTTCGTTTTCAAAACGGTTAATTCTTTTTTATTATCATTTTCCGTAAACTTTTACCAACAAGCGCTTAATTTCTTTTTGCATATTACTGAAAAGCTTTTGAAAAATTCTAAATATAGTTTTCAAAGTTTATTTTTTTGGTGAAACGAAAATTACAATACTTTTCAAACAACAAAGCTTTTCAAATTGCAGAAAAAAACTTTTCACTTTGCAAATTTGCGTAATTTGCAAAGAGGAAAACTTTTCAACTTTTTATTTAAATATAATTTTCTCTTTGCAAATTTGCGTTTGGTGAAACGAAATTTGCAAAGTAAAAGTAAAAAGTTGCAAAGTAAAAAGTGTTTGGTGAAACAGGTCCCTACTCTGTAAAAAAAAAAAAAAAAAACCAATAAGGACTTTTTAATAAATCAGTAAAATGTTATTTGGTGGGAATTCAAATGGAAAACCGAAATAAACAATACGAGGGCGACTTATAAATTTCATAATCAGCTATGTATTGATTTAAGGCTTAACTACATTAAAAAAAAATTGCAAAAAGTACATAAGTGAAAAACTAAAACGTGCGGTAGAAGTGCCTGCGTGCGAAAAAGCGTACGAAAAATGTGTTTGATAAGTCATTTCAGATTGATATCTCAAGCATATTTTTGTTTATCACTTTTTCACTTTTTGCCATACTTTTTACAAAAAGTCTTGAATGTAGTTAAGCCTTTAGGAAGAAAAACAAAAATTGAAAAAAGTTGTATTTGTTCGTGTAGTATTTCACGGGCGAGTAATTTTAAGAATTTGCAAATTTGTATACCCATGTATGTACATTTTACATATAAAAACAAAATATAATTTTTGTTTTATAAAAAAAGAAGAAGACATATTTAATTAAATGGCGTTTGTGATGACTTATTTGGAAAAGAATTGTGGAATATATTTGTTATTTTTTTCCAATCTTTAATATATTGTTTTCTACTGTGTTTGTCCCATCGTGAGGGAGTATTAGGTTTCTATTCGGTAGGTTGCCTTGCTTAGTCATGTTCTTTTGCAAGTGAAAGTTATATACACGTTCCTTCTGTAGGAATTTTTTTTTTTTTAAGTTTTAAATTGAGATGGACGTCTGCGTCTGTGGTCCGTCGCTTTTTTTGTTTTCTTCAAGATAACTTTCAGTTTCATTAACGTTATTATGCAAATTTGTATGTTGTGTCTATTTTTTGTAAATTTAGAAGAAAAAAAAAATCAAAACGATAAAGTTGTCAGAAAAAAAGGTCTTCTGTTCGATTTACAAAAAAAAAAAAAACTTGCTTTTAATTTGGTCATAAACGATATCGAATACATTAATTATCCACAAAGTACTTAGCCATGGAATTCACATGTTGAGTTCCTATGCATGATTTTAAAGTGAAAGCATTTTTTTTTCTCTTTGAAGACCTATAGCCAAATTCCAAAAATATTAGTCAAATAATTGAGGACAAGTAATTCTCGAAGAATTGCACCTTTTCTGCGGTGCGGACTTTTGGGGAGAAATGGAAAGTTTTAAGTTCGAATATGTTGTGGTGCTGACTGCCTGTTAAAGGTAAAGAATGTGGTACGAGATATGCATAACAATAAAGAGGGAAATGAAAGTGCATTATATAGGCGGGGAACTTAAGAATTTAAATCACGGTTAGGTTAGTGATGATGATTTAAAAAGTAGAGAGATACTCGTTATTGACACTGTAAGGTTATATGTAGGTGTATTGTTTCTGAATCTGATGAGCATAAACAAACCTTCACAAAAAACACACTTTTTGTCGATTCTATACTTTTTATTTGCCTATAGAGTAGTTTTTAGATATTGAAATAAATATCTCGACCAACATTATTGGCCTAAGTCTGAATTTTTTCGATGTTTCGACCTTTTTTTTGTCAAAGTTTCTTGAGGCTCCTACACTTGCGAGCAAAAAAATGGAATCACTCTCTTGCTTCACGTAAAAACAATAATTGCTCTCAATGTAATGGACATGCATGAATGTTTATGGTATCGTTAAAATGGTGAAATCATAAGCTTTAAATCAAGGTTAAAAACATATCAATCACTTCGGGATTTCAAGAGATAATCGTCATAATTTAAGCATGTAAGAAGAAATAAAGTGAAATTAAAACGGGTAATAGCTCAAAAATTTAACATTTGCGACAAAGTTAAGCGAAATTTATTGTTTGAGTATCTTATACTACCCCGCCTAAGCTCTAATTACAGCTTTTAAATGATTTTTCATTGACCTGACGGGTTTCTTGAATGTCTCTTGCGGTATTATTTCCCATTTGTCTACCAGTGCCGTTTTTAATTATCTTAGAAACTGGATTTCTGGCCTTTTGACCCTTCGTTTAAGCTCATCTCACAAAAGCCCGATAGGGTTTAAGTCTGGGCTTAGCGCCAGTCAGTCCTACGTGGCAATACCAAGTTCCCTATAAGGAATCCGACTTTTCCCCGCGCAGTGTGGCATCGAGCGTTTTCATGGATTAGTACGAAATATTTGGCAATACATCCAGCGTAAGGAACGACGTGATTCAGGAGAATATCGGAGATATACCGATCCGCAGTTAAACCTCCCCTCCACGTTGGGTTATTCCTTGTCTGCAGGTGTGGCATCCATTTATTTCCAAGATAAGAAGCCCTATTAAATCGATATTATATAACAGTTCACTTTGAACATCACACCGGTTACCGGTAGATAAAAGCCAATAATGGCCGCGTATATTGTGTATCAATGTTTCCTAATCGTGCTCCCTTTTTTAGTATAATTTGTTATTTTCGTTGTTTTGGTGAATAACGCCAAAACTATCCATTGAATTTTTATGATTTTACCTCCAATTTAAAGTTTAAAGTTCAAGCTTTAAAATTTGACCATTAGCATTAGCATTTAAGCATAAATATTGCATCCATAAAGATTGTTGCTTTTAAAAGGCGAAACGGAGTGATTCCATTTTTTTGCTTGCAAGTGTAGGTAGAGATTTAATTTAACCGAAACTCTACTTCTTTTTCGTTAGTGCGTCTATCTACTATACATATTTACTTTGTTTTTGTTTTTTTATTCAGAAGGTCGAAAACTCTTCGGTGGCTATCGGATAACACCAAAACACTGCAGAGGAACAAAAACACTCCCAGCCTCCGATCCACGCTCCAATGGACCAACGATATGTATGTTCAATCATGAGTGTGCTCAGCGGAATGGTGAAGTTGTTGGAGCTTGTATGGATGGGTTTCTCTTTGGAGCCTGTTGTCAGGTGCCATTGTCAAATGCCAATCAAAATACCCTCATCAAAGATGCACAAAATCCAAACTACCAAATGGTAACTCATTCGACAAATGGTTACGATTCAGAACTTTATGGAGACAATCAGAAGTTCGAAAGTGATGAGTTCCAAGAGATTCAAAGCTCATCTAGTAAGCTGCATGATGTCTCTCCGACTGAACCTTCTTATGTGGCAGAATTGGTTAGCCAGAAAATTCACAAAATCAATACGACTTCTTCGGGTAACAAAATCTTCTATGTTAATAAAGGTTCCGTGATGGTTTCATCACCATCATCTATGTCGAATAGTGATGATTACATAATGTTGTCGTCAAGTCAATCGCCGTATGGTAGCGGAAACAGCGGAGTAAGCTTCACAACTGAACTTCCAACGAAAATTTCTACCGATTTAATGGACAACGAAGACTCTACACAAGTTCCGATGATAATGAGCGAAACAGTTCAAATCAAAAAGAACTATTCTAGTGGGCCCTTGGATCTAGATATGGGAGAATTCACACATAGTGATATCACTCATCCGGGGGCAGAGTCTGTCCTTATCGATAGCGACTTACAGTTTTCGACGGGTTATGGTGGACCACAGTCTGTGTACGTTCCGCCACCAGCCCATGCTGAGATCATTCCTCCAAGACGAAAGCCCAGCATAGGCAGTCAAACTGCAGGCAATCAAAGTAAGAAACCATCAAATGATAAATATGTGCTTATTCAAACACTTGAAGCCTCGAAAAAGCCTTCCCAGGGAACTGGCACAACTTCAACAGGAATCTCGACGAATATCGACTCAATTGAGTCCATTATTTTGATGTTGAATGGAACAAATCACGGACCTCCCTACAATGTTGCTAACACTAGCCCTTCTTACAACCAGCCTTCCTATGGCCAAAATCCAAGCTATGGAATAAGCCATAGACCATACGTTCCAGTTACAACGGCACGGCCTATTGTTTCAGTGACAACAGGCTCTGGGGTTGTGTTAAGTGATCATGTATCAACTTCAACAGCTGAACCGTTGTACTATGAAGAAGCTGATCCAACAACATCAACCAATTTCGAAAGTTCTGATGAAACCAATAACAAATATCACTCCATAGAAATGTCCGACGAAAATCCTAGTTTCGTTGAGATTTCTTCGGCTCCTCAAAAACAGACCACCAACAAAATCGAACCAAGACCTCCCGTAGGACCACCACAAAACTCTTACAACACAAATTCTCAGGAAGTAGATAACTCCGGCATTAGTGATAATTCTCACAAAGATTCAACTAATCCGAATTATGGTTACACCAGTCCAGAACAGCCAACGTCAGATTTTAATAAAATGCCAGCCGTAGGTGAAGCTTATCCGGTTATGGATGACGAAACGTCTGCTTATTTTGAATCGAGTATGCTGTCACAAGAGCAAGCTATGAATCAAAATGAGAACAAATTTCAAGCTCAACCTAATAAGCCACCCCAAGAAATTATTGTTCAATCTCAAGGAGGTTACTATGGCGATAGCAACTTGAGTAAAAAACCTTTACCCCAATCAGGAGTTCAATCACAGTACACATCGCAGTCAAATATGCCAACACACCATAGACCCTCATCGCAAATTCCGAACGAGCAACACTTGCACCAGCAACCTTTACCACCTCAAGCTCTAATACAGAACTACCAGGAAGTAACGCACAGTCGACCATCATCGTACCAGCCATCAACTCAAAGCTACGAACAAACTTCAACCCAGGTTCCTTCAAGAAGTCCACCTCAAATCTTTGAACAAATCACACAGAACGGACCATCTTCGCAGAGACCAATCCAAGACTACGAGAAAATATCCCAAACAGGTTATATTTCACATTCAACCTCTTCCAATAATCACATAAGGCCGACTACTCAAATCCTCACTACGAAGTACGAGATTCAGTCAACCACTCATCGCCCATCTTCAACAGTTCGACCAACAGAAAAAGTTGTGGTCACCCAGCCTTATGAAGTTGTGGAGCAAAACTCTCATAGTACTTCAAGACCTTCTCAGCAGTTCATTGATGATGCTGATGCTAATCAAAACGGATACGGTCAAGTAAGACCAACACAAAACTATGAAGCACCACAGCAGAGTCAGTCTCCCCAAGCCGAGAAAGAGGTGACACCGACCCCAGAATCACAGCTCATTGCACAACTTACTGATCGCATCAAGAACGGTTACCTGGCGAACTCCCGACCGACTAATCAAAACATAGCACAGGATCAATACCTTCCTCGACCGACACCACAGAGCGGTAGTGCTCAAGCTGGTTATCTAGATCATCAATCTACTGCTCGGCCAGTTGCTATAGCCCTAGATCAAAATGGAAATACTCAAGCTCAGGTTGGTTACTTTTCACAAGCTCCAACCTTCGAAAAAATCGAATTACCTTCAAGGCCAACTCAGGCTCCAGTGCGGCCTAAGCCTGAGGAAGTCACCTACTCAGACATTGAAACTAACTATCCAAGTTCTTCACAAACTACAATTTCCTCCACGTCCAGACCGGTCAAGGTGACTGCATCAAAGCGTCCAACAAAACGCGTTACCAAGCGTCCAACAACACCAAAGAAGCCACCACAACCAACACCAACACATTCATCTCAAAGTGGACTTCCTCCAAGCCAGGACAAAAACCACGAGGCAACAAAGCCTCCAAACCAAAAGCAACCGCTATCAACTAGTTATGTCACAGGTCCAACAACTCCACGACCGGATTTAGATTTATCTTTAGTTCAAAGCTCTCCGTCACCAAACAATCAACTAGCTGACAAAGTTGATTCGTACATAAGTTCTACCCAAGGTCCAGTTTATAGTTCGATATACTTGTCTAGCCCAACAGACGAGATCATCATTCAAAATGGGCCAGTCGGTTCAATCAACCAAAACTATAATAAACCTCTGTTCGTTAAAATTCCCTCGGCTACCCAAAAGACTCCTTCGCCTACGATTGTCATAACGCCCAAACCAACCGTAGTAAATCTCATAGCGGCAAGCTCTTCCCCTTATCGTCCAAACACCACGCCAGTTCCAAGCAATTCATACATCTATAGTCCTCTTGTAACGCGTCGTCCTGAATACTCTTCCAGCACTCAGGAGTACATCAATATTCCACAGGTCACTTCAAACGAATTCGATGACCCGGGTTACTCGGGTCTCCACACTCCAACAACGCCGGGTTCAAACAAAATCCCCACTGATGACAGACCATCATTCCCAGGTTACTACGGACCAACTCCCTCTTATCCCACCTTCGAACTGCCAAGCGATAAGTACGGAAATATCAACGAAGAAGAAGAGGAAACTTACACTTCACCCAACGACTTTGTTAATTTCCCCCCGGTGAGAAATCCTAATCTTAATATGTCTGCCACTTCCAGTTCCGTGACTAATGATTTGGAACTGTCTACCCCTGCATTCGTGGAGGACACTATTTTGAAAGACAAAATGAATACACTCGTACACAAAATCGTTGAATCACTCCAAGATAATTTCGAGGCGCTAGCTGATATGATCGACGACAACAACAACACAATCTCGGGGTTTTCTGAAACCACTTCCGCTCCAACAACACTAGTGACGCGGCGTCCCGCCAGCAAGGCACCAACACGGAAGCCAACAGCTAAGCCCAGTAGTTCTTCAGGACCAACGAGGGTGTCAACTAAGCGACCACCAACCAGGATAAGTACAGCAGCGCCATCTACCACAAGAAAACCAGCCGCAGCGACAACAAAGAAACCTGTGGCTACCACTCGTAAGCCAACAACGAAAAAACCGGTGACAAGGAAACCAACCCGAAAAGTGACAGCCCCTCCAACAACTGCTCAACCTATTCAAGATACATTGATTGAAGAAGAAGATGAAGTATTAACCAATGAAGTCGATGATAACATCGGTGAAGAGATCGGCGGCGGAGGTAGTGGCAGAAAGTTTCGTAAGTAATTTTCAAGTAAACTTTTTTTCTTTGTCTGTTTGTCAAACTTTAACAGGATTTCTTTCCAGAGTGTGGAGTCCGTCCACATATAAAATCGGGAAGAATTGTCGGCGGTAAAGGAGCTACTTTCGGAGAATTCCCATGGCAAGTACTGGTCAGGGAATCTACTTGGTTGGGTCTGTTTACCAAAAACAAATGTGGTGGAGTTCTTATCTCGAATAAGTACGTTGTGACTGCAGCACATTGTCAACCAGGGTTAGTCCAATAAAGAAAAAGCTATATCTTCCTCTCAAAACCATTAAATCATGTTGTATACTTTTAGATTCCTTGCTTCTTTGGTAGCCGTAATGGGAGAACATGATATTTCTGGTGACTTAGAATCTAAACGTTCAGTAACGAAAAATGTGAAACGTGTTATTGTTCATCGGCAATATGATGCAGCAACATTTGAAAATGATTTGGCTTTGCTAGAATTGGAAAGCCCAGTTAATTATGATACTCATATTGGTAAGAAGTCTATTTTAAGGGAAATATTTATTGTTTAATTTCTGTGAACTGTGACTGTTAACTCAGACAACACAAACAAACAAAAAATTAAATGGCGCCCGGTATGAGGCCTTTAATTGATAAATAAATCAACACAGTAGTAGGGTTGCACGTACTTACTATGGTTTTACTGGCTAAACAGAATAGAATGACGGAACTGAAGACGCAGACGGAACTGGAAGAGCTGTCAAAAAGTGTCGTACGTTATTTTTTTTTACATGCCCACAATGCAGCTGTACAGCTTTGAAAGTATTTTGAAGAAAAACAAAAGAATATTCTTGTCAACAAGCTCAGAATTCACATTTTTTGTTTCCAATAATTTTCCTTTTAATAAATAATTTTTTTCGCGATACAAATAACCACAATATTTTTTTCCGACCCAAAAAGTTGTTTTTTTTCTTCATACAAATTGAAACGTCAAAAGTGCCGTACGTGAAAAGTTAAAAGTTGGTGAACTCTTCCGTCTGCGTCTGTAGTTCCGTGTGCGTCTACGTTCCGTTGTGTTCGCAACATTGAATTTGCGTGTATTCAATATTTTGACAGCTATTCCAGCTCCGGCTCCGTCTCCGTCTGCGTCACCATTCTGTTCAGCCAGTTAGGCTATAAAGTGGTTTGGTATTGGAAGATGACAAGCATGGGTTTGTTGACATATAATCGCATAGAAAAAGTACAGTCTATCTGCAAAAAAAATATAAAATTAAGGAAACATTCTGTGTATTTTTTTTTTGTATCCTTAAGACATTAACTTAAGGATACAAAAAAAAACTGGGATTTTCCCCAGTTGCGTTCATTATAGAAGTTTTTACTAAACAGCAAGCTTAGAAGTCTAGGTTTATCTTATCTCAGGCGACAAAGACTTGAAGTCAGAAAATTATTGCTCATTCAGGTCACAACTCAACAAAACCAGTGTGGGCAGAATATTTCTGTCGAATGAACTCTCTGACATTTTTCAATTAAAATCAATAAATAACCAAACAAACCACACGATAATTGTAGTAGTTGAAAATCCTTAAGACTTTTACGCGGATTCAAAAAGAATAGATACATGTATTTAAAAGTAAAACGGTTTTAAAGAGTCCTTTTCTTCCTTGCCCAAGTGTATGTACAGGCTAACTGGCTGAATGAAAGGTATACAAATTGTATATAGTGGTACATCACTATGAAACTTTAGGTATTTCCCTTCCCTTTGCCTTTCAACTTACGCAATGCTACAAACTACACCACAGGCAGTGTTTTGATTTTTATGTATTCATTCACAAATATTTAATTTTAAACACATTTTTCTCATATATCACAGTGCCAATTTGCATGCCAGCGGACTCAGCTGATTTTACTGGTCGTATGGCAACAGTAACTGGTTGGGGTCGACTGAAGTATGGAGGTGGTGTTCCATCGGTTTTACAGGAAGTTCAGGTAAGCTTTTCTCGACGTTAATCTCAAGTCAAGTTATTCATATTTTATTTTCCCATACATTATTTAAGGTGCCAATAATTGAAAACAGTGTGTGTCAAGAAATGTTCAACACAGCTGGACATGAAAAGAAAATCCTCAAATCATTCTTATGCGCTGGATACGCCAATGGTCAAAAGGATTCGTGTGAGGTAAGTTAATCAAATCCAAAAGTCTAAAAACTCTTTATCCTTCTTTGCTTATTATTTCATTTTTTTTTTGTTTGTTTGACAGGGTGACAGTGGTGGTCCACTAGTCCTTCAACGCTCTGATGGTCGATATGAGTTAGCCGGAACTGTGTCGCATGGTATTAGATGCGCAAACCCTTACCTGCCAGGTGTCTACATGAGAACAACTTACTACAAACCCTGGCTGAGGAGCATTACCGGAGTAAAATAATCACAATCACTAAGATTTCCATAGTCTTACCTAAAATATTGTGCTCTAGTTTTAAGTTAGATAAAATTTAAGTTAATTTATTTAGCTAAAGAAAATAGTTTTGTTGTTGCTACAAAAATGTTGTGCTCTCTTTGAGAAATAAAACCCAAATGATTGGCCTGTAAATCCAATGGAAAAACATTATTTTCAAAATTGTAGTCCTATTGAATGTGTTGTGCGTATGAGTGTTATGAAAATATATATTATTTTCCCTACTTGAAAAAGGAAATTTAATTTATGTCTGATTGTGAATTTTTATGAAATGCCAATTTTTAATTTTAACTGTTAATATTAGTGCAAATATTTATTTATTATATAACTTATTTATGAAACTATTTATTTATGAATTATTTTTTTTTTGATAAAGCTATCTAATAATGTTTGAATATGAAAGTCAAAAGTGGGAAATAATTTTTATTGTGAATACAATATTTTTTTTTCTTTTTTTAATGCTTAGTTTAATTACCTAGTAATAAAAAATAAATAAATAAAAATTTTTATCATTTAAACGAATAAAATATTATTTAAATTAAAAGTGTAATAATTTCTAATATTATTTATGTATTTATTTGTTTATTTTATATATTTTTTTAATTTTAATTTGACAAATAAAATTTTAAGAATTATTATAAGACATTTTAATGCTAACGTGTTTCTTATTAAAAAGATAAATTAGGAGGAGACGGAGCAGCAAGCAACTGGAACCGTTCAATGTTTGCGAACACAACGCAAGGTAGCCGCATACGAAGCTGCAGTCGCAGCCGGAAGAGTTCGCCAACTTTTAACTTTTCACGTATGTACAGCACTTTTGACGTTTCAAATTGTAACAAGAAACAAAAACAACTGTTTGCGTCGGAAAAAATATTATGGTTATTTGAGTCGCGAAAAAATTATTAATTAAAATGAAAAATATTGGAAATAGAAAATGCGAATTCTGAGCTTGTACACAAGAATATTGTTTTGTTTTTCTTCAAAATACTTTCAAAGCTGTATAGCTGCATTTGTGGGCACATTAAAAAAATAACGTACGAGATTTTTGGACGGCTCTTCCAGTTCCAGCTGCGGCTCCAGTTGCAGCATTCTATTCTGTTCAGGCATTAAAGCTAAGGCTACGTCCAACGCTAGTAAGCGAGTCCGCTAGTTGGCGCTAGTAGGCAAGAAAGTCTAAGACCTTGTTTAGATTGGGAAGATTGAAGCCGGTATCACGGCAGTTTGTGGGTAAGAGAAGTATTTCGTAAAGGCGCAAAGAAAACATAAAAACCGAACTAATGAGTTTTATTTGATGTTGTTTCACTGTGCGAAATTTCGAAATTATTGTTGTATCAATGTATTTTGAGGCGCCTAAAAGTTTATAATGTTGACACTACGACCCTCGCCACTCCGGACTCAATTTTCCCAATCTAAACAGGGTCTAATGTATAGATAATCAATAATGTGGATATAAATCAAGCTAGTTGCTTTCGCGTTAGTAAGAGAGTGCGCACTTGTTCACGCTACTAAGCTAGCAGATCAAAACACAATTAATTTTCAAGCTTACTAGCGCGAACAGTTCTCTTTTTAAATGCCAAATGTTCTCTCAAAACAAACTTCAGCAGCAAATACCAAGAAATTTGAATTGAACGAGTGTGAACAATCATCCACAATTTTCTTACTAGAGCACTAGAGCGAAACAGCGTTGCCGAAGTGGCACGATTGTGCTTTTTTGACACGATAATTTCCTCATGGCACGGTGGCACGAAAAAGTTCAATGTGGCACGTTTTTATTATTTGCATTTGTTTACTTAAAATAAAGCAAATTTCAACAAAATTTAATGAAAATCGGTGCAAATTCCATTAAAAGTGGGCAGAAACACATAATTTTTGAAAATGAACGAATAGAGCAAATGATTTCCATTGATTTTTGTTATTGTTTTACACAAAATTGATTACAGGTTTTTCAAGAAAATAGAAGAATTTATGGTTTTTTCCAGTGGCACGAAAATTGGCACGTTTTTTTTTCAGAAAATATGGCACGTTAATTTTATTTCGGGCGACAACGCTGGAGCGAACTAGTATCACCGCGCGCTCGCTTACAAAAGCTTACAAAAAAAAAAAACGGTAGTGAATTAAAACTATGGAAGTTGTTACAAGAACACTAAAACGATGTTTCCGCTAGCTATTTTATAACAATGGATTTAAATAATTAATAAGAATCGAGAGTCGCTTTGATAAAATTTCGTCCGATATTTTTACAAACTCAAGCACCTGAACATCATCCACAACACACCAAATTGGAAACCCTCAAAAAAATACAATCACCGACCAAATCTATTTGGCTATCATAGTCGGTGATAGTATTTGTATGGCTTGCAAAAGGAATTCACCAATCATTATCCAAAACAATAGCAAGAGTAAAACAATAATAAAAATAAAATTTGCGTGGCATGGAGCATGGAGTGTTAATTTCTTATTGATTCCAAAAGATGCTTCCTGACCTAGAGAAAGAAATGAAAGGCAGAAAACCAAATACGATCGCTAAACAATATACTAAAACAACAGAGGAAAGACTTTCAAGCATTGATCAAACTCAATTTTTTGTTAATGTTAGTAACGCATCTCATTAATTTATTGCAATTACATTTCTCGTTGATACATGTCCATAAAAACTGAGAAAGTTTAAAGTACTATTTACTCTTAAAATAAAATATTTTTGTTCAAACTAATTTAAAAAAAGTCAAAGTGGTTAATTTCTACTTGCAAATTTATTCTTTAAAAAAAATCACATTTTTTCCTTTCGATAACTTATTTAAAAACTATAGTTTTTTTTTGTTTTTATTTCTTAATATAAAAGAGAATCTTAATGTACTTAAAAAACAAACAAAAATGCAGAAGCTACAATAAAGATAATGGACTTAATCAACAACAAAAAAAATATACCTTAATTATAGCATAATTTTATTTATTATACACGACTAATAGGTATTGAATCTCATTAAATTTTTAAATATGTATGCATTTATTTTCGTTTATCACTTAAATTAATTTAAAGAAATACTTATCACTGGAAAATTATTTTAAAAAAAATACACTTGCATGCTGAAAATGTTCTTTTTTTTAATTTATTTTTAACATATTAAATATGTATGACATAATTTATGTATTTTAATGCATATTTATTATAATAATAATATTTGCAATTATTATGAGTTAATAGGAAAATAGGAGGTGTGTCCAGACAAAACTCCAAACATTATACATTTTTTTTTTTTTTTTAATTTTGTTTATAAATTCTTTTTTCTTTATAATATGTAATTTTGTTAAACTTTTTGTTTTGTTTCAATAACACTTACATTATAATCTATGTAGGCATATAAATATTTTTTTGTTTGTTTTCTCTGTGTAATTATTATCCTTGGAAACAATAGGATTCTTAATTTTTTTATATATATATTTTACAATAAAATAAATAAATCACACTTAATTCATACATATTTTTTCTTTTTTTTTTGCAATTTTATAGGATTTTAAAGTTACCCTTAATTTTCAAAGTGATATATATTGTGTTAATATTTAAGACCTAATAAGGAAATATTTAAATGCAAATGATATTTAACCAGGGAAGTGGCTTATTGACATTATTTCAAAACAAAAAAGAAAACGTTGATCGTATTGTATCACACGTTTAATATAAAACTTTTCAATAAAACATCAAACTCAGTTTTATAGAATGCAAGGTTTCTCAAGGAATTCGCCTAGTGGAAGTTCTGATAGTTTCAGTTCTTATTCTAATATTGAGTCGAAGGGCTTTAACAGTATTTTTTCCCATAGATTTGCGGAGAATGGGTATTTTCTCATCGAAAGAACTTTTGATTTATTTTTATATTTGTTTAAAAAAAATAAAAAATCGGAACGCTGTCCAACGTTAGATTTATAAGTTATAAAAAAGCGATTGACAAAAATCGTAATCAAAATAATTACATGTGTAATTAAAAAAAAATTAACTATACTCTTATAACAAAATTAAAACAAAAACAAAAAAAAACAGTCGAAAAAGGATAAATGTTAGATGGGAAAGCACAATGAATGAATGAATATATGATTGCGAGCATGTTTAAGATGAGGTAATAGGATGTTTATCTTAAATCTAAGAGAACAAATTTTAGTATAAACGAAAAAATTTGGCTAAAAAAAACAACATAATAGTTCAAACTAAAAACAAAAAAAAGGAATAGTTTGAATTGTTAATAGAAATAGAAATCAGAAACAAAACTTAAAGAGGAGTTGATCAGTCTTTTATTGAAAGGAAGTCTTAAAAAAAAAGTTTATCCAGTTTGTTGGGCTTACTTCGTCTTTTTTTATTATTTTATTGTTTTAAGTCAGGCAAGACTATACGATGTTGATCGATGGCAGTATTTTTCTATTTATGATTTAAAATAAAATGTAGGTAAAATAAATGAAATAACGTGAATATTTTATTTCTTTTTTATATTTGAAGTTATTTTTTGGGAGATATACATCTCATTGAAGCTAGTTAAGATGCATTTAACATTTGAATTATAGCCTAATGTAACATCCCTTGATTGATTATGAGAGTTTTCACTTCTTCGCGAGGGGCAGTTCGCGAGAAAGTTTGTATTCTATTATCCGTCGGAGAAAAACTATGGCTCCTAATTATTATAAATTTCGATTAAAATAAAATTTTAAACAGTTATATTTTCTCGAGAACCTCGAAAATAAGAAAATTCCATAAAATATGTAAAGGCAAATTGAATAAAACATTTACGTCAATTTAAAGCTTAGATTGAATCGGTTAGCAGAATACAGCTAAATATTTCATTTAGGTGAGAAAGTGCGCGTGCAAAAACTTCACATTTGGTTAGAATGTGTATGTGCAGACTAATAATACTCTTTGGTGACAGAAGAGTTCTTTTTGATTTTAATAAATTTTACAAAGAAATTACTTTAAAAAAATAAATTTTGCTCGACTAGAATGTTAATTAATGAATTTTAATATATTTAAGCATTTTGTATTCGGCCCTATCGAGGTAACCGTCGGAGCGGAATTCTCTCCGACGGTTACCTCGATAGGGCCGATTAATTTCAGGGTTCTATAATCTCAGAAATGTTCGTATTTTAAAAAGATCTGAATTTTGTTATTGTTCTAAGTGTACTTTACTTAATGTGAAACAAAAAGGTGTAATTAATTTTTAATTGACTATAAAAAAGGGGAATTCTTTTACCGTTCCACTTATTGTAAATTCATGGTAAAAGTTAATTTTATTTTCAACTTCAATCAAAATTTATAATGGTTGTAGGAATTTTAATGCGATCTTCTTGAGAGTTATTTGTAACTAGCTGCTTTAAAGCAGCAAGTTGCTTCTCAAAAGCTTTACTCAGATCTTTGAAATTCTTAATTAATCAAAATGTTGCAGCTGAATAAGGATTTTTTTTTTTGAAACTGGTTAACATCAACTTAGGCAGAGGTAGTGGCATCGCTGAGACACTAAGTAAAAAGCATTACATGTGACATAAGTATATATTTATATATTTGCAATTATCGTAGTAAAAAAGAAGTTTTCATATACAAAGTCTTTCAAGTAAACACTAGATCTTTTGCTAAGACCCATCCATAAACGGTGAAGACGTTTACCACAGACAACTCTGCACACCATCTGGTCGGACCTTTTGTGGTAAATATTTTGATTTCGGACTTAGCGTGTTTATTTATAAATTCAAATAAATTTAAATGTATTCGCTCGATGTTTCGACAGGGTTCCACTTGTCGTGGTCACGGGTTGACTAATGGCTTGTGGGTGGTATTTACAAAATCTTGTTTTATTCTCTCCAGCGGATATTGTACTTATACTTAAACTTATAAAAGATTGTGAATAGGCATAGCTTAAGGCATCAGCTGGACTTTTTGTGGTTAAAGTCTACGCAATGAATTGAAACTCAATTTGCTAATATTTTGTGCATTTGCATGATACCTACTCAAGATAATGTGAATTTTATAACACAATAAAGCGAAATGTTTCCTTTCTTTTTATAGTAATTTTTAAAAAATATGATTATTCTTTAACTTGCACTTACACGAAATGACATCACATAACTTTAGAAGCAAAAAAAAACAATTATGGAACCGAAGCTACTAAACTCCTTACATATTTTTTTATAAAGTTTTACATAGGAAAATTTTAACAGAAAGCAAAACATAAAAAAAATTGCTATACAACTATAATTGGATTGTAGTTCGAACACTGTGTGATGAAAAACAGAAGAAATAACATTAAAACTCCAACCGTTGAGGGGTGAAAAAGAAATTAAATTTCCTACCTATTGTTTTAGGTCAAAACAATAAAAAAAAATCAAGAAAAACAAACAACTAAAAAATGGATCGGTCCGAAATGTCTCAACAAAAATAGATTGTAGAAGCAAAGTGAGATAGCAATTAAAAATGCATGCCCATGATGCGTTGCTATTAAAACCAATATTATTGCCAAATTCTTCATTCAGAATTTTTGATATAGTAAGATATTCTTGTAAAGTAAAAAAATTATTTTCGGTTGTTGGTTCAGTGCGACCGATAATTCTTCGCATATACTGCAATCCTCGTATGACCTAACTTCTATGGTAAGCTTGGAAGTTAACGAAGTTCATTCAAACTCAAAGGAATGATGAGCAAAAAAAAGGCTCTAACGCAAGCAAATTTCAGTTCAAAATGTCAAATGTTAAAAAAAAAAAACATTAAGAAAACACAAAAACAAACAATAGGTCCTCTTTCCATAAATCTTAATTTGAGTACAGCGAAATAATGTGAATTTTGGAGTTAATAAATTTTGGAGGGAATTTCATCCTCCTTGCTCTTCAAAATTTTACAGTCTGTGTTATTTTTTGGTTGGTTTGTTAAATGAAGAGGAATGAAAATTTGCATCCGATTCTAAAGCATTAAAAAACCACTACCGCTAAAAATGCCCTTTTTTGCTGCTTAAAGTATTTACCGGCTTGAATTCAATTTGAAGACTTTAAGGGACGTGGTTGGTTTGAGAGTATTTCAATTTTTAGACTTTTATTCGTTGGAATAGGTTAATCTCAAAAAAAGGCGACATTTTTAGAAGATGACTAAAGAATTGAAATGATTTCATTCTTTTACATTATGTAGTACATATTACATTAGACAAGTGTTTTAACCTTTAAACTGAAAAACCAGTCGGCTCTAATTCTGAAATATATTTAGAACCAGTTTCAGTTGTTTTTAGCTTTGCGCCTATGTGACTTGTTTCAGCTCAACTGACATATTGTCATAACTATGGTAATTGTTAATAATTGTCCTTCATAGTTTTTAGTAACATATACATTATTCACATTTTATAAACTTAAAAATAAACAACTGTGCTTGCGTTTTTTTTTGTTTAATTTTGAATTGCCATATCTGCCATACTTGATCAATTGTTTAGCATGATGCGCACCACACAAAGCTAGTTATGATTGCAATATAAACTCTTAGAACAAGTAAAATCAACAATACCTATAAAAAGGGTTGTTATGTTTTTAATTCTATTATAAGACCTGAGTGGGAAGTTCAATTTCTGTTTAAAAAATTTAAAATATACATAAAATTAGTAATTCAAAGGTTAGATACGGAAGAATTATTAATATGCTTAAAAGAAATTCAAATGATTTTACATAGGATAAAAGATATTTTTTGTTTAAAATCGATTGGTATTAAATAAAATTTAAAACAAAACTTACAATCTACTTAAAAGTCAAATAGTTCAGGATGCTATGAATACTCTGCTTAAGTAACTAAAAACTATGTATGTATATATATTATAAATTTTTGCATATTTTTGTGTATATAAATATTTTTTTGTTTTTTAAATCTTTAAGATCTAAATAAATTAAATTTTTAACACTACACTTGTGTATAATATAAATGTGTGTAGATTTATGCACAATTATATCTCTTTTCTTTTTTTTTTTTTTCCTTCTTTCATAATGCTCTCTCGATTTTATCTTAATAATATATAATTTTATGGTTTTAATTTTAATATTTACAATACATTTACATTTATAATTTTATACCTGAATGATAAAGTTTTAAACTTTCTCTTCGGCACTTATGTTTGCCAATGTTTTTTTAATTCGTAACGCTGTAAGACGTGCCGCTGGATTTGGATACCAACATTCTTTCATTACTTTTGCCATGCTATGTAGCACTTCGGATGCATGCCATCGGTTTGGTATGTTTGGGCGCATTTTATCCGTACAAACAACCTGAAAAAATAATTGTATGTTTTAAATTATTAAATAGTCATTAAAAACTTGCTTTTACTTACCTTTTTCATTTCGTCGATGCTGGGATCTGGTTGCACAACATCATAGTACGGCAATTGATACTCATCGTATATCATACCGATATTACATCGCCTCCCTACTTCCCATAGTATCAGTCCAAAGGCATATACATCGGCACGTTTGAACGAGTCGAAATGTTGCGAATTAATACTATCGTCTAGCACTTCTGGTGCCATATATCGTTTTGTGCCGACTCGATGATTCGAGGGAATGTCAACCGAATCATCTTTGTCAACATGTCGAACGGCCAATCCCAAATCTCCAATAGCACAAGTCAAATTTGTCTTGACCAAAATATTCTTGGATTTTAAATCACGATGAGCGATAGCAGGCTTGCCACGTGTACCAACAATATCCATGTGCAAGTGAGCCAAACCTGTGGCTATGGATAATGCCATACCAAGCATTGTTTTTGTGTCAACAGTGTGTGATGTTAGATAGTCAAAGAGGGAACCATTCTCATGGTAATCCGTTACCAACCATAGTTGAGTCCATGTACCATTATCTGCAATAAAATATTTACTCAAATTGAAAACACTTAAAACAAAAAAGAATTCACCTTTATTATCTGCTGCAATAAATCCTAAAATATTTTTATGTCTTAACATAACAGTCTGATAGATTTCTGCTTCTCGAAACCATGAGCATTCTTCTCGGCTAGAGAATATCTTTACAGCAACATTCTCACCACGCCAACGACCACGCCACACCTCACCAAAACGACCCTTCCCTATCACACAATGCAGTTGAATTTGTCTAGCTATGGAACGCTGTACCAGCAGCGGAAGACCGGCTATAAACAAACAATATAATTGATTTGGTGCTTCTTAAAAAAAAAAAAAAAAAAAAAAAACAAATAAAAAACTTACCAGACCCAGACCCTGATGTTGTCATCTCAATAATATCCTGAATTGTATTTCCATTTAAAATCGGATCATAGACAGAATCTTCAACTGCAAATGGTCTTCGACTGGCAGATCGCTTTCGCTTTTGATAAAAGCACCAAGTCAGGAAAATCGATAGGCAAGCTAATAGTGTAGCTCCAAAAATAACAAACACTAATTGCCATGTACTTATGCTTGGTTCAGGTATGACTTCTAAACAAAACGAATTATAATATAAGTACATTTTATAATATTTTGTATGTTTTTAAATATAAAGGTAGGTATTAAAAATAATGAAAAACAAAATTTAGTGTTAAGGAGAAACAAATACGAGCATGCGTTTGCAGAAAACGAAAACAAAAAATAACACTAAAGCTTTAATGTAAGTTGTTATGATTATGATAACTATTTTAACCATGATGCGTATTAATAAAAGCGTGATTTTTTTTTTACTAAAAGCAGTATTAAACACTTAAAATAACATTTACATTCAATTTTACAAAAGAAATAATTTTTTTTAGTTTAAATCATAAAGGAGAATTATTAGAATTATTGTTAAGATTTTATTGCGCAAGATTTTTAATTTTTTTATAAACCTACGGCTAAAAAAAAATAAATTTAATGGCATAACAACTCATGAAGAACTAGGGCCTAGTGACTTACAACTCTCCAGCATTCCTGTGTGCGTGTCTGCAGGAATGGGGGGGACCTACAGTTTATTGCCGAATCCGAACGGCTAACGAGCGACACTTTTCTGTGACAGGAGATACTCTTGGAGGATTTGTTAATTCCTCGCAAGAGGCAGTAGCCATTTTTTCTTTTTAAATAAATAGGTGGCGAGGCTGGGGATCGAACCTTAGACCTCCGGCATGACAGTCCATCGCACTAACCATCACGCCACGGCTACGGCTGGCCATTATTAATTTCCTGAGCACTTTTTTAATGTAAAAAAGATGGTTTCAAGATTTTATTCTGGAACGAATTTAGATGCTTTAGAAAACGTATCACTCCCAAGTTGCTGCATCCATAAATCGGCTACGATGGGCGCAATTGGGGATACCATCATTCATCTATTTTTAAATAAAATTAACCATTGTAAAGGAAATATCCCAACGTCAATTATCAAATTTAGTTACGACTTAAATATTTCAGTAAAATCGACCATAATGTAATAGGCTCTTAATAATAAACCGTGCATGGTATTACCTAAATATTTACGTTGACTATAAATTATTAAATTATATCGAAATGACTCCAAGAACTTGAGAATATAATGTATAATTAATAATTAATTTAGGATCATAACGTTTTGGTTAATTTCACTGCAATAAGTCATAACTAAATTTTGTTATTGGTAAGGCCCAAGATGTTCTAAACGTTTTGAGTCAACATCAGAAGAAAAAAAAATTAGTTTTTATGACCTATAGATACGACTCGTTCGTAAATAAAGAAGTGACGTCAAAACATAATTCTTATTTACTACTAATTAAATATAAATATTTGAATGTGATAAAAGTATTAAACTACAATGAAAATGTATTTGTTTTTTTATTTTGAAAATATAGGACAGAAATACAAAGAAAATAACTTTTAAAAATTCCCATCCTGCTTAACTTAGTTTGCCATGATAATGAAAGTCAATACAGTGAAAGCTCCCTTAGCCGGACAGCGACGTCTAAGGGAGTTGTCCGTCCAAGGGAAAAAATAAAAAATAGTTATGCAAGGAAATGTATAGTATAAAGTGGCATAATGAAACATTTTTGTACCTACAAGCTATGAAATTCATTCAAACTAAAAATGAAACATGAAGATACAAGAAACAAGATACAAAAACAGACTACAGCTGCAGAAATAAAATCCGTTATGCATTTTATCACAGACAGTGATTTGGTGACATAGTATCTATTGCCGCTGTGAACCAGGGGGAACATTTGTAATGCAAACAAAAATATATGTAAAAGTATTTCTGAAAATAAGGCTTGAAATTTACGTACTAAAAAAAATTTTTTTGTCCGCCTAAAGGAATTAAATTTAACAAATCACGACCGGGTAAGAGAATGTTCGCTTAAGGGATCATAAAATGTATGGAATTTAGATCCACGGTCGTGAGAATTTGTCTGCCTAAAGGGATTGTCCGTTTAAGGGAGCTGTCCGCAATAGGATGTTTCACTGTAATACATTCTATATTTCGTTGATGAAAGATTTGTTTTAATGTTTGATTTGAATCGACAAAAACAATAATATTTTATTTAAATTTCCAATACAGCATTTAGTTTTTTCACCCGGAAAGATCAGGGGTGGAATCGGCTAAGATGATAGTTGATTGTTAATTTTTTGATTGTTGCTGTCTCTTATACTTTATGTTGAAAAAGATAGAGAGTGCAATTGTCAAAACGACAAACCGGACGTTATACTCTTGATTAGTATTTACATCTAATGCAAGCTATTTGTAAGCCCCAACACCAACACCGAAGCCGTATAAAGACCCGACAGACTTTTAACTTCGATGTTACGATGCATCCACCTATAAAATAAACCACATACTAATATTTTGGTTCTATGTACATCTACTTCCAAAATTTCCTGTCAATCCATAATCTCTTAAAAGGACCTAATTTTTCGATGAAATTTACTAAACAAGTTGAGATGCTTTGAAAATACTCAAAAATTATTGAAATCTTTTTAGCTTTTTTTTTTTAACCAAATTTACACCAAAGTTCATCTATGTATTAGATAAATTTCATATTCTGCAAGTTTCAGCTGGTTAGGATGGTTAATTTTTTAATTTAAGCTAATTTCGATATTTTGGTTCTCGGCGCCATCTATCGGGAAACTTGAACATTTTCGAATTAATAGTTTCTTTCTCAGCTCAATCGATCGGTTTATTTTTATTTGTTTTGAGCGCCATCTACCGCAAAACTTGGGAACTTTTTATCAGCGCTGTACACAAGAAATATTAGTTTTGATCTAATTATTTTCTTTATATAAATTTGTTTTCCCTTTCAACTTGGATCTGATGTAGCTTAGCTACACCATAATATTTGTTTGAATGTCTTAATGTGCCGTTGCTGCCATTTGAGCTTCAATGAAAGTCTTGCGGATTCCCAAAACTCACCCTTAATATTTATTTATTATATTATTTCTTTTATAGCCTCCCAGAAACCCTACTAGGTCAATTTTTTGAACACTCATTTCTATCACATTGATATGAAAAGAGAAAAAATTGCAATGTCTTTCGACCTAAATAACAAAACAAATAACAACCTGTTTCCAGACAAATTTATTGATTTTTAAAAATGGAAGAAGATAACAAACAAGTGAAACTTTGTGTTCAAAGAATAAAAAAAAAACTTGAAAGGAGGAAGTCATCCTTTGAAAAAATAAAAAAACATCTTCAAAACCCCTTTGGTTGGCAATTTTATCAAATATGCGCGCCTATAAATCCTTAAAGTTATAAAATATTTATAAATTAAATTTCCACCATTAAAAAATTGCAACATTCAACAAAAAAAAAGTAGGTATGTATGTTTGTATAAAATTTATTTTTATAAAGTACATACATACATACAGTAAAATATAATGTCGAAAGGTTAACGCGCGTTTGAGTAAAAAAAAAAAAAAAAACAGTACGGGTATCTTATAGGAACATTCAAATGAAACACAAACATGTACAAATATTATTATATAGATGAACCTGCTCCTTTATATATCCACACAGGAGAATAACCGCATGAGAAAAAAAACATACGATACCATAGAAGGACAAATGATAAAATAGACTAGACAACACGGCGACGGAGATGAAGTTTTGTATCTTTTGATATATTCCCTGTGATGTTTGTTTTTTTCTGGTGTGAAAAAGGCCAATGATGCAAAATCTGTTTATGTTTTGTATTTAAACAGTTTATTTTTTGTTTGGGATGTACACTCTGCGTCATTTGATTGAGATTGCATTTTTTTTTTAAATTTTTATTGCAATATAAAATAATTGGAATATTAAACCTTAATACAGTCATCATGTAAAATAGGTTTTCCTGAAAAAAAATACCTTTATTGAAAATTAAAATTTATTAGTAATATTTTGTATTTCATTTTAAATAATTCGCAGAACTAAAACTGAACATAGTTCAAGGTACAAATGAAAAAAGTAATTACGACAAAATCATTGTTGGACTGAAAAATTGTTTTTTCAAGTTGAAATCTTCAGTTCAGTATGTTAGTTTCAAAGCAAAAAACAATAGATAATTTTCTTTTTAGTCATTGAATTTTCGTATTTCATTTAATTTGTCTGTTATAAGGAAGTTAACGTTTACTTCAAAAATATATGTCAAATAGTAGATTCAATTAAGAGATGTCAGCTGAAATTGTGGCTAAATAAACTCTTAATTTGTCCGATTAAACTGATATTGAAATTATTATAACTAAGTTTTGTCTCGGGTGGATAAATATTTTAAAATTTTTTTTACCATGCATGGGTAATCTGAAAAAATCTTTAAATATCTGTGTATAATCCGTCCTCAGACGAAATGAACTAAGCTTCAGGTTATTCTTTTGTTGATTTCAATCAAGTGATGCAGAGTGTATAAATTTTGAAAGACAATTAATGTAAAACATTTAACATAAATTATGTTTTAATATTTTTTTATCGGATACATCCAGTGCTCACCTGGTACTTCTCCCTCAAAATTTTCTCTCGTATTACAATAATCACTATCACAACATTTGATTGAAAAGGCCGAGTTGCTTTCTTGGCACCACCTCGGGTTTAAGAGGTTTTCTGAGGGTAGACATCTATTTTTATGTAGAAGAGTATTTTTGTTTTCTATTTTAATTCAATTTATTTAGGGTATGGAATATATGTAAGTATTTAATACAATTTGTTATTTTATATAACGAGATTTTTTTTTTTGGATTCAAAACTTATTAATTAGCCACACAAAAATAAGTTATTTTTTATTTTGTAAGTTTTGTCAAGGAAAATATAAAAATTTGGTTAGTTAAATTAAATTACACTTAAACAACAACGAACTTAAGGATTATTTCATTTGCTTCTTCGTGGGCTTTACGTCTTTTTTTTTTTTTTTAATATTTTGAATTCAAATTTAATTTATTAAAAAAAACTTAAGACTTAGCTTACGAACCAGGAACCGTGATTCCTGGAACAATTGTCTTTTTTTAAGCTTCAAACTTTTTTTTTTTATAATAAGAAAAATAAATTAGCAAATAACTTACGAATCTTCCCGCCTGGAAATATTGCAAGTTTTTGTAAAGTTTAGTCAAAGCCCTTAAATGTCTTCAGTAGGGAAAATCTAGACGAGAAATACTAGTAAATACTCGTAAGGCCCTTGGTAGTAAAAACTTGTTGGGCAAGTTTTGCTATCCCATTGGAAATACCGCCGAATGGTATGAAAAAGTAAAGTATAAAATTAATTATTTTAACCATTTTACTTTTGTATTTCAGTTATTAACTTAACGAACTGGGATTCGTAAGCGGAAGGTTCCAAAAACGAATCTCAAACAGAAACATTATTTTTTATCTCTTAAGGCAACGAGGAGAGTTTTTTATTTCACAACTTGAGCTTGGGCCAGTTGTGGGTATCGATTTTGCACTGCATCGTGCATTTTGGTTGTCATTCCAAAAACTGGATCGCACGAACGATTCAAGGCTTTAAAATGGCCAAGTTTTTGCCACGTTTAGGCAAGTCCCTGGACTTCATCACATTTGAAAGACATAATATCATGTGTTTTTTTACACCTTTTTAATATCTCAAGATCTATGAATGGTACCTAAAAAAGTTGTCTAAAGTGAGGTAGATATTATTTGGCAACACATAACGTGTATAACTGCACGTTTAACTTTATGCCTTTGTTGATGTTGGTTTCTAATGAATGTATTTACAAACGAACCCTGATGTTTACACATTGTACCCAGAAGATTCTACACTCACAATTCCATTACATTATATTAATAATAAATATTCTAAGCTTTTTAGTTTTAAAATTTGAAAAATTTAACTCAGAACTACAAATGAAAAATAAAATTTAGCTTTCAAAATACATTTCACCACAAACTACACCAAATTCAAAAAGTTATAAAAATGCTTGGCAAAATTGGTTTTAACAAAATGAAAAATGCTACAAATTTTCAGGCAAATCTAAACTAATAAAAAAAAAATTTATAAATATAAATATTATAATGCCAAAACCACATGGGAGGAAATAGATAGTAAAATATAATATAAAAGCTCATGCAGCTTTTCTGTATTACTTAGACCCAGTTGTACAAACGTCGTCCAATGATCCGTGGTTCAGCAATTTTAAGTCACCGCTTTTGGCGGATTAACTGAGGTTCAACGATATGGTTCAAAGTTCCAACCATCGTTGAATCTCAATTAAACAACCGAAATGGGTGAGTTAAAATTGCTGAACCACAGATTAATATTTTAACCAGGATTGTACAACTGGCACTTAATTTTAAAAAGTCAAATTCAGTGCCTTAAGATGTTTAAAAGCTTAAAAATCGTTCCAAGGAAATATATATAGAAAAGTGAAAGAAAAATATTATTGTGTTAAAAAATAATAAAAATTGTGCACCAACAAGTGTACAGGTAAAATTAAAAAAAAAAAAAAAAATGTTTTATAAAAGTTGTGTGTGCACTAGTGTCGCAGGGAAATTATCTAAAAACAAATGTGTGTGTATAAAAATTGATTTTTTAGTAGCAATAGTGGTAGTAAATGTAATTGCCAACCTATACCTCTGCCGATTTCCTTCATTCTTTCATTCTGATTGCAGAAGTCTGTATCACAACACTCGATCCTATACACGTTTTGTTTCTCCCTATTGGACAGGCATTCAAGGGGTGCTCTTTCTAGATCATATTTTTTAGGGAGGCACCTGGTTGATAGAATTTTGATTTTCGTTTTTAATATTATTTTCATTACTTAAGTTTAGATAAAAAAAAAAAATCAAATAATCATCCTTGTTTTTGTACAATAAGCTACGGATGATGATTGCAGAATCGCATGCAGACAATCATGCCATTCTGCGATTCTACCCTTCATCTTCCGTAAAATAAATTCCACGTTACTTAAATTTAATGTTAGTGTCATATTTTTTTTAAATGGAGGCAAAAACTTCTTTTTTTTTTCTTTAAATCTTAATGGGATCACACCAAAATCTTGGTTATTTAAACAAAAGGCAAGGAAAAAAAAACTCAAACGCGCCAACTGGGAGGAAAAGCTTGGTGCAAACAGTTTTTGTTTTAATCGATTATATTTTTATTTTTATTTTTATGTATGTGTTTGTGTTTATTTTAGTAGGGAATTTTGGCAGTGGTCAGTCAATGATCATCTTGAAAAACAAACGTAGTTAGGAGGCGATAGACGAGATTAAAGTCTCTTTCTGCGTATTTTATTTTTGTTTTGTGTGTGTTGGACCCACCTTCATCGATACCTTGTTGAGGATTTTCAGGGTAATATTTTATAGCTGGCTTTAAATCTATATTACAAAAATCTCTGTTGACACAACAGGCATGGCCGCCTCTTCTGGCAGCAGGTCGTGCTGTTGGGCCACCATTTTTACCATCGTTGCACCATATGAAACGACCGGGTGGAAAACTATTTGACATATCTAGGCACCTGAGTGGTGTTGTTTATTTTTTTTTATTTGAATATCATTTCATTTATTTGTTTTTTTTTTTTTGAAGCAATAAAGATTAAAGTAAAGAAATTTGTTAAACTAGAAAGCATATTTATTTACCTGTAACTAAATGTGACTATGTCTTTACTGAGCTCAACAGATGTAAAACAGAGCCCATCAGTTTCACAGATATTGTTGCTCTCCTTACAGATGTCGCAGTGGCATTTCAAGATTCCTGAAATGAACAAAGAAGATTAGTTATTTAGCAAAATAAATACATATTAAGAAATAATAACAGTTTTTTAAAAGCTCTTCACCTAAACAACATAAATAAAAAAATATATATATATTTAAAAAAAAGCTGTCGCATATCATAAGTGTGTATCGGTATCGGAACTATAGTGTGAATCAAGCTTTTTAAGCGCTTAAACATTCGAATTATGCGAAAAAGAGGAATAACAAAAACAGGAGAAAACCTATTATTGCTGCTTTTGTTTTGTAGACTATATTAAATAAAATTCAAATGGCAGTTCTTTGCAACCTTTAGTCCAATAACCATCGACTAAAATTATGCGTCCTTAGAAGGGTACGACAGCATCTAACTGATGAGCTCAACTGTCATGCCACGCGAAATACTATATGAACCTAAAAATCATATAAATTAATGAAGTATCTATTTTCATTTAACACGGCAGAAGGGCCATCTAGACAATAATTGTTTTTAGACAGAAACCGCAAATAAAAATTTCAAGTACATAGGTACGCGAGAGCGTAAAGAACATGGTTCAATTGGGTGTCCGGAAAAATCTTTAAATAGTTTTCCTATATTGGTAGGTATTGGCAGTGTTTTATTAAAACCATGCGCTCATAATAAAATCCGTTTAAAAAACATTACCTACCTAATTGGATATGAAATTAGGTTTTATGTGCATTTTTTTTAATCTTATTGATTTTGAAATTAATTTGATGTTTTTTCTCTTTTCATCAAAAAGTTAGTATTTTTTCATATTATTTGAAGAGTTCGATGTTTAAGGCCCACTTGCACAAAAGTTTTCTGTCACCAGTAACCTCTGGTTTATAAATAATTGAGAGCTATCTGATTTGATTCAAATCACGTTGTAGCTAAACATTTTTTTTCTTTATTCACGTTTAAAAAGTTATCTTCTTCTCATACTCTGGATAAATATTAAAACTCTGAATAGCTCTGACGTCAAATTTTAGAATTTCTTACGAGAAAGCAAATCACAGCATTAGAATTTGTTTGTTTTTTAATGTGTTTTGTGTTTGTTGTTTTGGTTATTCTGAAAAAATATTCAAATTTTTGTAGCTAATATATAATATTTCAACAAAGCATCAAGTTTGCGTTGCTGATGCGTGTGAAAAATTTATTACTACCGCATCAAAACACCGAAACTCAGCCTTTCTGTTCGTGCAATCAAAAAAGAAAAAAGTTTATTTATTTATCTAAACATGTATTGTATAGTTGTCCTCAGTTTTGTGTGATTATCCATTTGTTTTGTGCAAGAGGCCCTTAGATTGTTATTTTGATGATTATTATTATCATTATCAAGTTGCTAGAGCTCTTTTTTGATAAATTATGCTTATTGTTTAGAAGATAGCTATTCTTTAGATGTGTAAGAAATGAAATTACAAAACTGGGTTGTTTCCAACTGCAAATAATAATATGTAATCTTGTATATTACACCTTGTAATATGTCTCCACCCATTCACCTATCTGTGCACCTGTTATCAGACAAATTAATTTACTAATAAACTACTGAGTAAACAATACAAATCCAAATCGTTTGCAAAAACAAATTTTCTTATCATGAATAATTGTTTTTGTTTGTTCAATTTTTAACACAAACAACTAACAATTTTATATTCACGATCAACACTACGATGACGGCGCGGGCAGGCTGGTTGGCGGGGGAGCCTCCAACTTTTCTATTCATCCAACTAGGAGGTGTGTTACAAGATAAATAAACAGAAATTCAAACTTACTATCTTTCTTCTTGCCATAACTGGATAGCATTGGCAGCGTTTGTATTGGATTTTCACTGCTATTACTGCTATCAGCGTTGTATCTGGATCTCTGTGTTGCTGTTTCGACTGCAGTTGTTATTGCAGCTGATCTTTCACGGACACCACTGGCTCTAGTCGATATAACCAAATCTGTGAGGGGGGTATTTGTTGTTGTGGTTGCTGACGATACATTTTTGTTACCACTGCCGATAGTGAAGTTCCTGTTGTTTTTGTTGTTGCTGCTGATAGTGTCACTAACTTGAGACATATGAATGGACACTTCACTGGAATTGGATGTCGCGGTAGCGGCTGTTGTTGTAGCTCTCGGAAAGCCTGCATTAGGAATGGGAAGAAGTTAGTAAAGGCAATTTCGGCAGGGATTCTTTGCGTTAACCCACCGAAAACAGTCAAGGGCTGTTGCAGTGCAACTGCAGCAACACAAAGACGAAGCAGGGTATTGACCACCGCAAATGTTGATGGTTTTTCTTTTGATATTCTTTTAGAATACATTTTTTTCGTAATAATTAAAAGCGATGGAGGGAGGCAACCGCGGCGTTGAGGCACAACGAACGAAGAAAATAAACCCAATTCAGGTTTCCCTTCCCGTGACTTTTAATCAATCAATAATCTTTGTATTTTCACATTTAATTCAATCACTCTGGGATAAATAACCATTTTATTCACTAAACAAATAAATAGTTGATTCGTCGGATTTTAATTAAAACTACGAAGTAAGCCAATGTGAGAGCAGAAAAACAGAAAAATTAAAGGAGCTCTCAAAAGTAAATTCGGCCAGTAAGGATTTTTTTATTGTTTAGCGATTTTACACACAAGATTTTATTTAGATTGAAGCCAAGCAAGGCATTTTGAATACTCGATTAATGAATTCAAACAGGAAATTGTTAATTTCGTAAGATTTTTGAATTGAAATTTGATTTTTTAATCACATAAATCGGAAAAAAACACTTTTTAAAAGTACGTAAAGAACAACCTTCCATCAGCAATCTAATAATTCGCCATTTTCTTTTTTTTGACACTGACGAAAGAGACAGAAAAGTGACGTTTCGTTTTTTTGGCGTTGGTGTGTTGGTGAATTCATGAAGGCGAGACTACATCGCTCTTTTATTTGTCTGCAAGAAATCGCTTCAAATGGCCACGTTCAGAATTCATTGACGGTGTTCACATTGGGCTCAAATGTACGATTTTTTTTGGCATAAAGACCAAAATAAAACATAATTTTTTACTCGCCGGAGAATTAAATTAGGTTCGTTCGCGTACTCCCCAAATCTACGAATTTTTACGAATTTCTACAAATTTAACGCAAATTGTGTTCGTTTACGCAAAAAATGTGTAGTTTTTCGCAGAAGAGAGCGCTTTCGAGAGAGTAAATTATTTCCCCTTTCTGCTAATTTCAGCCCAAAGAAATTCTTCGGGCAGAAATATGAGTTCAGTCAAAAGTCACTTTGATATTTGCCAGAACATCTCTTTTCTTATACTCCTCTGTTTTATTTAATTTAATGTAATAAATTAAATTTTGCTTACTTTTTTATTTTATTTTGAAAATCTTTTCAAAGAAATGATGACGATATTTATTTTTTTTTGTTTTCAAATATTTGACGTTAAAAAACCGGTAAAAATTATTTGTTCAAAGCGTTCGTGTACTATTTCGCAGTTTTACTTTTCTCTGAGAGAATTTCATCCCCACTCCTCAATATTTGATTGACTGTGAATTTTAGTGCAGAAAGTACACGAACGAAGCTATTATAAATTTTTCAATCACAAAATTAATATTTCACTAAAAAAATAGTTCTCCAATTGAAAAAACTTGGATTCTGTAGTATTTAAGTGCCAAACAAAATACTAACAAAAGGAAACGTCAAAAAAAATCCAAAAATTTTTAAAAAATTAAAAAAATCCTGCCTCACTTGCCCGTCTCTTTCTCACTAGAAAGTGGGAACGAGAAAAAGTACATAGACGCCAAAAAAAAATCCGATGAGTAAGTCCAATATGTGAACACCGTCATTAGGATATAGCCTATCTTGGATACTCGAGTATCGTTTCTGAACGACTAAGATCGGATAGGTTAAATTTTGTATCAAAAATCAGCTGCTCTTGATATTTATCATAGGATAGGAGTATACCAAAATTTTTAGGATAGCTGAATAAGATCTCATTTTTGCAAACTGCTGTTTTATTGTAATCAGCTGTGTTTTTACTAGGGATTACAACAACAGAAAGCTATCCAGATCGCATTGGATACAATCCTGAACGTGGCCAATTATAAACGTTAATAAAAGACGGTTTTCACATTTTTGCATCAGGAACTCATTTTGAGGTCTCTTTGTTTTATCTCACTCAACCTCATGGCGAAAAGAAATAGTCTAGAGAGGCCGAATTTTTTAACTTGTTTTGAGGAATCCTGCCTGATTGGCTATGTCTTTCTCACAAGAGATAGGAGTAAAAAAAATAACAAAGAGACGTTAAAAATGAGTCGCCTGAAGTGAGGCCAATGTGCAATCAATACAAATCCAACAAAAAAAAATAACTTGAGGCCATACGAGCAAGTACTGGCAAGAAAGTTGCAATACACTTTCAATTTTTTACAAACACATAAAACGAAACAATTTTGCTCGTCTACTCGCTTGCTTTTTTCCTATCCAGTTGAGAAGCAAGTATTACGTTCTTTTTCTCAATTGAGTTAACTCAGTGAACTTTCGTCAATCTTTGTATTGAATATTCTTTCCAAATGGATTTAATTTGTTTGTTCAACCTATTTCGTATGGTAGATCGGTCACATTTTTAATTTTTATTGTTCCTCAATCATAATAGTATGGCATGCCCACAAATTTGTAGCGGTATGTATGAAAAGCTTTGAGCAAATCGTTCAACACATCTCGCAGTAATAGTAGAGAAAAAGACAGAAGAAGCAAATTACTCGGTAAGTTACGTGCCGCCTACGTCACAGCAAGTACACAGATACGAATTTGGCAGGCTAGTGTATGTACCCAACTTTCTTGCCAGTACTGGCCTGTGTGGCCTCGGGGTTAACTTAATTGAATGATGTTTATAGCCCTTTCCCACACTGTCACATCGAGTATTAATACATAGATAGTGTAGAAGGCCCTTACACACCGACTCCACAGGACATAGATTCCCAACATCCAAACCACAATCCAATTAACAATCAACTTTTTTCGCACTAGGGCACTTTATGTCATGTAGTTAGTTTAGTAGATAAATTCCACTAATAACTCAGAGGAGGAAAAACACGCAAAAATTCCATTCAGCACTACTTCTACCACCTCACACATATGAAACGTCAAATCTCATGGCCAAGCTTTGAATAGCGTTCATGTCTTGTTCAAAAAGTAGTTTTCTTCAACATATTCATGACATGGAAAATAAACATACAAAACTTCCAGTCAACTATACTTCTTACCTCTGTCACCCATATGAAACGACAAACTTTATTGCCAAGCTTTGCACAACGCTCATTACTACAAATTTTGATAAGTGGATATTTTCTTAACACAGACTTTAGTTTTGTTTTTTTTTTTTTTATGGGAAACTGCGCTCAAAACAAAAAAGGATTCGTTCGCGTACTCCCTAAATCTTAGAATTTTTACGAATTTCTACAAATTTAACGCAAATTGTGTTCGTTTACTCAATAAATGTGTAGTTTTTCGCAGAAGAGAGCGCTCTCGAGAGAGTAAATTATTTCCCCTTTCTGCTAATTTCAGCCCAAAGAAATTCTTCGGGCAGAAATATGAGTTCAGTCAAAAGTCACTTTGATATTTGCCAGAACATCTCTTTTCTTATACTCCTCTGTTTTATTTAATTTAATGTAATAAATTAACTTTTTCTTACTTTTTTATTTTATTTTGAAAATCTTTTCAAAGAAATGATAACGATATTTATTTTTTTTGTTTTCAAATATTTGACGTTAGAAAACCGGTAAAAATTATTTGTTCAAAGCGTTCGTGTACTATTTCGCAGTTTTACTTCTCTCTGAGAGAATTTCATCCCCACTCGTCAATATTTGATAGACTGTGAATTTTAGTGACGAACGAAGCTATTATGTATTTATTATTTATTTATTTAGTATGGCATTTATATGGTTTTTGTTTTATAATTCTCGTGGTTTGCTGTTCTCTGCATTTTGCTCTTCGTTATTGACTTCTTCTATGGTTGCTTTTCTCTCGTGATGTTTATATAACATAAATGTATAAGCTCCCTAAACATTAAATGGTTCATTAAATTAATGTATTAGTTTCTTATAAAAATTTGTACTTACGAAATAATATTTTTTGTGGTGTTTTCTCCAGAAATCCGACCGAAATCTTTCGACTTCGGATTTTTTAGCCTGAAATTCAGTACATTCTTTGTTCTTTGGTTTTTCAAATTCTGTACTTTTTTCAACAGATTTCGTGGATGCCAACCGAATTCCATTTAACTAAATATATGGAATTAATATAAAACATTAATTTATTAGCAATTAAAATAATATTTTTTCTTACACTTCTCTTATAGCGAATTCCCATAAAATTAATAATAATCTTCATTGACCTAATCATCATGCATCCGTTTTCAAAAATTTTGTTTTCAAATAGTTTTTATTTTAGCTCACGATTTCCCTTTTATCTTCTTAGTAGGTATATGTTAATTTATTTTATTTTTCTTTCCTTAATTGTTTTAATTCAGTTTCTTTCCTTAAAGGCTTAACTACATTCAAGGCTTTTTGCAAATAGTAGGGCCAAAAGTGAAAATGTGATGAGCAAAAACATACTTAGAGATATGCCTGTATTTTGTATTTTGTCCGTAGTATCAATCTGAAATATTAAACACTGTTTTCGCAGGCTTTTTCGCACACAGGCATTTCCAGCGCATGTTTTAGTTCTTCACTTTTGTACATTTTGCAAAAAGTTTTATATTGTAGTCTTGAATGTAGCTAAGCCTTCATTTATTATCTTTCATTCCGTAATTGCCTTTTAATTTTTCTAATTACTTTTTTGATAAGATGTGCCTCTACCTGGTCTTTGTGGGCTCGAGGTAATTGCTTTTTCAGAGAATCGTCAAAAATCACAGTATTCCCTATCTGCATTATAAAATATGCCACTCAGGTATCACGGAACGTTTGTAGATATGCCTTCTGTATACGAAGTGCGTGTGCCTCATAGATGGCGTACATAATGTTGATTATGTTTTTCTTTCTATGAACACTTTGTGGGCATACAAATACACAGAGGATTCGTTGGGAAAACAGTTGCACAAAAATCCATGTCCATATGTCATCAACATTTTGAAGAAAACTACTTTTTGAACAGGACATATGAGCGCTGTTTAAAGCTTTTTGCTCAATTATTTTTTGTCGCAGTAATCAAATAAGAAAGAAAGCAAAAGAAAGTGTTTTAGAGGAGTCTTGTTTATATTTAATGCTCCTACTCATTCAAAGTGACGTACGAAAATTATTGAGCGCTCTAAAATATGAACTGAACAATTTTTGATTGGATTGTAGTCTGGATGTTGAACATATTATCGGTATGTCCTGTAGAGTCGTCGTGCACGTGCTAAATGCAACAACAACAAAAATTCCTGTTTTTCACTCATGCGTTTTTTCCTGGGTTTTGACAGCAAAATTTGAATTGAATTGAATTGAATTTTTATTGAGACTTTAGATAATTTACAGTGAGTTACAATTCATTTGTTTAGTTAAGCGAATATCTGCGGCTATATAGTATTGCCTGCTTTGTCTGTGATTTTCTGTATTTGACCAAGGAGTCTTTACCCCTCTTAACGGGAGGCTCTCCCAAACCAACGCGAATATTCGGCGTGACGAACGAAAACAATAATAACAACGTGTTGTTTTGTTTGACAACCACGTGTTGTTATTGTTGTTTTCGTTTGTCGCGCCGAATTTTCGCGTTGGTTTAGGAAATCTTAAAATCAGTTCCACCGTGTGAAATAGGAAAATGGCATTTTTCCTGGAAGAAAAAGCCATACTCTGGCAACTCCTCTATTTTTTGGAAATGTAAAAAATGGCTGCGTAAAAAGAGAACACTATACCGGCATTACTCCGATAAACAAAATGCAACTGAAGAAGACAACACTATATTCATAAAATCTGTCAACTAAAAAAAAAAACGCACCAGCAAGCAGCACAAAATTTTCCAACTTCCGAAAAAAGTAAATTTTTCTAAAAAAACACAAAAATTTTTCAATGAATATAAACAAATTACTTGGACTTTTTATTTTTACAGTATTATCAACACTTTAACACAAAAATGGCAGACTTGGACGATGCCGCCGAGTTGCTATTTTTCGATACATTTTCCCACGAAGTTAGCTCGGTAAAATATTCTTCAATTTTATTTGTAAACGTTGTTTAAAATGATATAATTTATTTAAGGATATCAATCTGGACTTGGTGCAGTTTCCCAAACCAGTGTATATTACTCAGGTACGCATAATCCCCTTAGGTGCCCGAGTACAGGCAGATTTTCCAGGAGGTGTTCGTTTGGGCGCAACTAACCCTTCAAAATTCGGAATCGAATTTTTCGTCAATGATTTGGGCATGCCAGGAGCTTCGACATTCGAAAACCTTGGAAGTTTGGAATATAACCAAAATGATTGCATACACTTAGAGTGCCACCTGGAGAAGATACCCACTGATGGCTTGGTCTTGAGGGGGTGGTATAGTACCATCACTTTGGCAGTTTATGGAACACTCACAAATGCCACCGTGGCTGATCAGATTGCAAGTCCGCCCAGAGAACCAAGTGAACCACCCGCTTCCGAGGAAGTTCTGCTCATGCCCGAGGAGGAACCGATCAAGGTCGAGAAACCCGATTGGCGTCCAGAGAATCTTCCCTTCGAAACGGCTTCCATGGAAGTCGAACAGTTCGATGTCGTTCAGAGTCCATCCGTGGGCAGTTTCCAAGAACCGGATGAAACTGGAGTCTACAAGGCCGATGTTCGTCTGCGGAAAACTTCTCATTCTTCTGACAGAAGTGGAACATCGAGAACGCGCACCCACTCAGAAAGTCACGAACGAGATAACTACTCCCGCCAAAAACCACGAGAATGGTCCAGAAGTCCAGAATACAGACAACCTGGAAGACGCACAAGATCCAGTGGAGGAGATGCATCTCACAAATGGCCACGAACTCCACCACTTGATTCCCCTATTCGTCCCAGGTCTCCTGATGTCGTGGAAAGTGACGAATATAAAGCAAAGTTGCCGGCTGATCCACAACCAGTTGTAGAAGAGGAAGAAGAGCAGTTCGAACCGATTCTCAGCGATGATGAGATACTTGGTGACGATGACGATGCTCAGGAAATCGAAGATGAAATAGATCTTGAAGCTGCCACATTCGAAAGAGCAATTAAAATTCACAATCCCTTCAAAACCCCCCTCGATAAATTCAAGGTAAATCTTCATGACTTGTACTGTAAGGATCTGGAAAATTTTGGCATATCGCTGAATAAGCTCAAAGCCCAGACCAAGATGGATGACTTTCACCTTTCCAGTGTCGACGAAAAGGAGAGCCTAGTCCTTATATCTGAACAATTGATCAACCAATTGACACACTTCCATCAAACTTTTCGTCGCAAGACCTTCATTCTGAATGCATTCTTCCATGACAAGCCAGAAAATCTGCAGTTGATTGGCCAGCTCATCAAAATTGCTCTAAGTTTCGAGTGTGCCTGCCTTCAACCGCAACCTGCATTCAAAATACGACACATAAAAACTGGAGTTCGTCTGATCGAGCTCCTATCTCCAAGCAAAGACATCCTCAACCACCTGCTGCTGGTACAGAATCTAGATCCTTTTGCCCAACTCTTTGCTCTATATCAGCAGGAATATATGGCTCTTTCAATCAAGCTTATGGTCCTTAAGGCAACCTATGCTTTGTTGGACACAAAGGAGGGTCTCCAGCTGTTCATAAACAATGGTAAAATTAATGGATATCAGCATTTATTGACTAACCTTCTTCAAACGCCGCTAACTCGAACTAAATTCGCTCTCAAATCGATTGTCAAGAAAATGAACCTTTACGAGGCTCTTCAAACCATCCGGGAAGATGTCACCAAGCAATTTGTTCTGGCTGATACTTTTGACAAGGAGCTTTACATTGACATTGAGTTCGCAATGAGTGAAGTCATAGCAGCTTTAAATTCTGATGTCCTAAGCTATCACCAGCCTAAGAGATTTCTGCCGGTTTCAAAGAAATTCGAAATTGTTTACGATATTGCAGCAATGAAGAGCTACGCCAGCATGATTGAGTCGTATTTTAGCACCCATTCCCTGTGTGAATCGATTTTGTTAATTTTCAGCAATAAAAGTATGGTGCCCCCATCACTGGTCACAAAGACGATGGATTTGTTGAATGCGATGATGAAGACTCAAGTTGGAATTGATTATTTCGTTGATGATTGCTTCGAAGTAAGTCAGGCTCTGGTAAGTTGTTTATTGGAGGATCCGCAATTTCTTGATTCAGAGGAGACGGTTCCCGAGGAAGAAGACATGGATGAAGATGAGTCGAAAAAAAGTGAACTAAACCATTTCCAGAAACTTGGTTTGGCTCTAGCTTTTAGAATACAAACTCGATACCATATTGATGCTATTATATACACACCTCTGGTTCCAGAAGAAGCCAATTTTTTGGCAACTCATCTCCACGAGCTCTATAGTCAAACTTGTTCGAATCAATCACGAGTTCATACTGTTGAGATAATTGCTTTGAACAACTACTTGGAGCCGATTATAAAGCTGATTGAGAAAGAACGTCGTCAGCAAAATTCTCCAGGTATTAAGTATAAATCTCCGGTGCTGAGTTATGCAGTGGATATGGTGGACTGTTGTGTGCGACACTGCGATAACTTAGATTATCTAGTCGAGCATGGAACAACTATCTTAGAATTGGCCAAAAACCACGAGAACTTTGAACCATCTGTGTCGGCGGTGCTGCAAGAGATGTATGTCTATTTGAAACCCCTTGAGACCGTTAATATCTTCGCCTATGACGACATAACTCCCTTGGTCGAGGTTATATCCCGTAGTTTGGAATACATTACCACATTCCCTGGGGATCTAATCATGGGCTTGAGGATTCTGCGGCATCAATGCATCGGAGGGGGAAAAACTGCAGCTAGTGCGGAAACCACCGAGCTCAAGCATCGTTTTATGGCGTTGCAGTTTTATTCGGCTGATGGTGTGATGACTTTGTTGCATATTCTCGAAAAGTTGTGTCAATATTTTGAACAGCCAGGGCTTCATGCTCCGGCGTTGATGACTATCCAGGGAGTTCACTGCTGTCAGATAGTTTTGCCAACGTTGCAGGTGTTGAGGGAGATGTTGACATTTGGTATTCAATGCAGAGATGTCCAGTATAAGGACCTCACTTCGATTGAACATCTGATGAAAACCTATTTCCTGATGCATTACATACCGGGCACAAGTCAGGCTTTTGAAGAATCCCTAAAGATCAAGGCAGAGATAATAAAAATTCTCCTGGCATACACCCAGCCAAATGAAGAAGATGAAGATTTGTTACATAAGAGCTTGTGGACACAAATGATTCGAGAGGTTGTCAAAGCTATTCTCTCTGGGCCGTCGACATATATTCCTGGACTTCAAGTGCTGGCTGAGTTGTTACCATTGCCTCTGCCATTGCCAATTATTGGACAACTACAGGAATCACAAATGCAGAGAATGCTAACGGAACGAAAACTCTGGTCGGCTCATTTGCATCCCGAGAGTGATCGTCTGGCCTTGATGATCGAAACTATTAGTCCAACATCGTTTCCTCAGTTGTCTGATTTGCTGACGAGAGTGTGTTTGCAATTGGCTGACCTTGCACCCAACATGACGCTGTTGGTTTCAAAAACTTTGACCGAGATGTTATGCACGGAAGGACCAAACGGAGCTGGCTTAGCCAGAATACTCAATTTCTTTGCTCAGCTAACATCATATGCTTCAATCAAAAGCTCAGCTCTGTCCATTTTATCTGGAAAATTATGGGAACTTTTCCAAGGAGTTCTGATAAATCCTGAAAGTGGTGTTACTGAACTGAGTACTAAATGTCAAGTTGCGGTTCATAGAATTCTTGAGAATTTCTTTGACTCGGAGATTTCTTTGATTTCACCGTATTCGACTTCATTGCTGGAATTGAATTTGGCATCGGCTCTGCCACCGAGAGAACTTATTCCCAAAATTATCGAAGCAATTTTGAATAATTTACTAAACGCCGAAGTAACTGGAACTGTGACAGTTGCTGCTTCGAGGAATCTGATTATTCTGACCGAGCATGAGTAAGTAGAAGAGCTTATATTTATGAGTTATTTTATTTCATATCCTCAAAAAAAAAGAAGAGAATTAAATTCAGAAAATTTTGATATGCGCTTTTTGATCCACATAGTAGATTTTATGCTATTTGTATAGCCCAATCAAATTTTAGTAATGCTTGTTACCTTCTGAAATCTCTTTTTAATTGTGGTTGTTTATTTGTTTTAGCATTACGTTCTATCATCTCCGTCAAGCTTTAATGTCTAAACGTGAAGAATTCCAAGCTTGGCTGAAGAAAATCGTCGAAATCAACGAAAGTGCAACGTTTCATGGTCTCCTTGAGACCGTTGTTCTACTAGTTCGTGGGCTCACACAGATTGACAATACCACCACCGATGCAACAATACCCAATCGAACTTTAAAGATGACAACACCAGAATTGATAAGCTTGCTCGGTTACAAAAAGGACAGTGAGGAGCAACATATCCTCAAACAAATCAAAGGAATTCTGGAAAAAGTAGAAGCACCGAGTAAGTCTCTGATGGCTGATATTGAGAAAAATATTGTTGAGTTGGAAAGTTACGAGCCAACTGAAAGCGATGCTTCTTCGCCAGAATCTATAAACGAACCACATCTTCCACAAACTGAAGGTATTGTCACGCAGTATGCTGCACGACCGATTTTCACTATCTACGAGACTACCGACGATACCCAACTTTGTGTCCAGTATTGGTTAGATCCTTTGCGAATTGACACTCTGACAAAGGAAGATCTTGCTCTTTGCGAGAGAGTGACATCTGATTTGGCAGAACTAGTAACCACATGTCTACCATCAGAGACTAATCTATCATCGGATTGCAAGCGCGTGCTCCATTTGTCTGCTTCGCCACAATCGAATCGTGAACGAACACCAACAGCTCCATGTTTCCGCACTCGTCGTGTTGAAGTTGAACCAACTACTGGGCGACCTGAGAAAAAAATTTACATAACTCCAGTTCGTGGAAGAGGTTTTTCCAGAGCACCACCTTCCAGGGGTGATTTGTTCCGTTCTCGGCCACCAAATACCTCGCGACCACCATCCTTGCACGTTGACGACTTTTTAGCACTTGAAACTTGTGGTGCACAACCTACCGGCCCTACGGGCTACAATAAAATTCCATCTAATATGCGGGGATCTCGCGTAGGACGTAATAGAGGCTCACGCATTTCCAACGCTGGCAGCGGACCATACAGGTGAGAATAATCTTGAATTTAGAATTCAATTCCTTCTTCTAAAGAAAATCAAAACCCCACAGAACCGCTTCACCATCGCCATGGGATGCTTCATTAGCTCCACCACCGCCACAGCACTTCCGCACGGCCACTTCGGAGCCAGTGGTGTCACCACACTTTAGCAGCGATCCCCACTATTCGCAGTCGCATTTCGGAGGACAGCGCTCTCGAGGACGTGGAAGAATAAGAACCTACTTGCGATAGAAAAGTTTTTAAAACGTTTTTTTTTTCTTCTCTTGTTTTTTTTTAAATAAAAGTTTTATTTTGAGGAAAAAATTGCATCTTCCGTTACAACAAAGTCTAATATCACATCGTGTTCTGCCAATGGTAACTCATTTTCAGGCACTATTTGCTCCTTGAAAGCAATTGCCATAAGAATTGACTTCTTCTCTGGATATATCTCGGAATGTCTTTTGAAATATTTGTCATAGAATCCCATTCCGTGACCCAAACGTCCACCTTTTTTCGAAAACGCAACACCAGGAACTAGAAAAAGATCAATACCGCCAGAGGTGAGAGCGTTTTCACGTCCATCACTGATCTTGGGTTGTTTGATGTTCCATTTCGTAAGAGGAAGAGATTCGTAATCCAACATATTTTCCAATTTAACCATTTCCATAACATTTTTATTGTAAGTCGGAACAAAGACCTTGGATGGGAGTTTTAATTTTGTTTACAATTGGTATATAAAAAATATAAAATTACCTTCTTTCCTTGTAGAAACATCTCCGCCAGCAAGTTATTTGTATCAACTTCCGTTGATGTGCTGAGATAAATGCTTATCGTTTTAGCTTTCTTAAATTCATCAGTGGCGATTACCTTTAACCCCAAAGTCAAATACATAAGAAGACTTTGATAAACTTAAAGAACAATCTTACCCTTTGAGTAATTGCATCTGACTGGTTTTTCCTGGACTCAGGTGTTATTGTTGGAAGTATTTTTTCCTTCATGTTCGTGCGAAGGATTTTTTTAATTGATCCACAAAGCGTTGTCATGTTTGGTGGATTAAAATGTACAGGATAATTTTTTCTGTTTTGGTGAAACAAATCGAAGTGAACTCAGCTAAGTCTAAAAAACGTCTAGGTTGTTTGTTTTTCAAATAAATGAATGCTTTGGTGTATATTTTAGTTCTCTTATCTATTGCCGGTCAAATAATTTTTTTATTTGCAAAACTTAAAAAAAAAGTTATTATTTTGCGATAAGAAATTTGTTGGTATCTGTTAGAGGTGAAGTATAGTAGAGAATTTGTTTAAAGTTTAATATAAAAATGTATAGAATAAAGTATGTTGATTAATTGGAAAACAGCACTTTTAGACAAGAGTGGACAGATTGTTACCTTTTCCACAATAAACAACTAAATTTTTGATGACCAATGTGCAAAGCAAGGATTCATGGGTTCGAAGAAGCACCAAACTTTTTTTCATGGTATTGTTAATGGGATGTTATTAGGATTTCCATTTCATGCACTGAAATATTGACTAGGAATTTCTTTCGATTATAATAAAAAATAATTGAAAATAATGTTTTTCGAAAACCGCTAAATCTAAGCTTGGATTAAGTCACAAATGTTAACAAAGAAAATTAATAAACAAATGAACAAGGTAGGTATTTAAATAATTTGTTAAAAATTCCTGAATTGTCCTGAAAGATAACTTGAGTTAAGTACCTATTCTCGCTTTTAAAATGAATCAATTGAAGTTATTTGGGCTGCAATATACAGGACAAGTTTAAAAGATAAGCCCTGAGAATTGTTTATAGCAGTCCGCGAAATAAAAGATACTTATCATTAAATGTAGGATATTATTTAATACTGGGAGGCAAGGTAATATGTTAGCCTACGTCAAACCACCAAATCCTACGGTTAAACGTAGGTCGTTAGTGGAAAAGTTGGCTAGTATGGGAAACAACAGGAACCTAATAGATTATGATAAAAAAAAAGTGCAATATGTAATAAACATAATTTAGATCAAAACAGTCTTTAATGAGCCAAAATTGGAAAAACAACTAAGTAGGTACAAAATATATAATATAAAAAAAAAACATAAACCGCTGCAGCATCCTATGATTGGATATGATTTATTGTTCTTTTTTTGGAGTAGTTTCAGGTGCTGGCTTATTCTTAAGATTCTTCAACTGTTCTTTTTGCTGCAATTCAAAGAAAACTATCCGTTATAATTACAACAATGGAAAACAAAGAACAAAAATCTTAACCTTTTTGTAAAAAAATTCTTCCTCTCTAGCGGCTTCCATTTTGCCAAATGATCCGCCAGCTTCACGAATGCTACCACCACCGCCACCACCTTTGCCGGCACCACTACCCAACTCGCCTATTTGTGAAGACATTTTAACAAAACTACAAGAAAATCCACACATGAATTGCTTGATTACAATGAAAACTTGTGAAATAATTTCGAGAATATGGAAATATGTAATTGCATAACTTAACATGATAAAACAAAAATCTAAAATAACTTACCGAATGTTTTTGGGATTTAAGTTCAAAATAACTCGACGAGCAATGAACATTTTTGAGAGTTCAAAAGGATTAGAAAATGTTACTTTGAATTCGATAACTAAAACAGCACAAGCGATTGGCTATTCTGAGGAAATTAAAATAAATGTGCTATTTTATCTTCTTAAAAAAAGATGAAAAAGCGCAGTTTTTTCTTCTTCTCAAAATAGACAAAAATTTGTAAGTTTTTTTTTTTTAATTTTTGTTTTTCTTTTTCTTGACAGTTTATCAGCTGTTAAAACATGGCTCTTGGTTATGGATGACAGCTGGTTCCGGTTAAAACAAAATTTCCGTTACTGAAAATTTGTCGTTATAATTTAAAAATTACGAATTATTTAAGATTCATTTTCTTTGTTGTTCTTTGATTTAGAAATTTTTATGCAATGACAGTGCTATAATGTAATTTAAATTTAAAAAACAAACAAATTTTAATTTTAAAATTTAACTTACTTCGTTTAAAAAATAGGCTTCTTCAAGAATATTTTTGTGTTTTATTGAACATTTATAGCCAAATGGTTGAAGTTTCGGAATTTCTTTTGAATATTTTTCACAGGAATTACATGGAAAATTGTTCAATTGTGAGTTTTTTAAGTTATCTTTGATGTTTTTCAATATTTTGTGGTCCTTACGAATGAGTAAAAAAATATATGTATAATAGTTGTTAAATTGAAAATTACGATGTGAAATAAATTTTGTTTATTTTAAAGCTCTTTTTTATTTAAATTCCATATTTCCGATTTTCGCATCTTTTATTTCTTTCCTCCTGAAAAATTTGGGGATGCGCGGTAGAATATGTAATTACTAAACGTGCCCGGAACATACTTATAACAAAACATAAATCTGGCTTACACCTCCGCGCAGTGTAAACAAAAGAAAAATATAATATATTTTATTTAATTATTTATTAAAAATCAACACAAGTGGAGACGCGAAACCCAAAAATATGTAAAATTAAAAAGATCAAAAAATTTTGCCTTGGCATAAGCAACAATAATACTGCGTTATTATTTGAGCAAAAGATATAGGTAATTTTGTTTTTAAATTTTAAAATTAAAAAAATTAGAACTATACTTTATCTAACAAAAATAGGCAGTGTTGGCAAGATAGGACGTTTACCTCTCTTTCTGGCTACAGTGGATTGCATAAATAATTTCTGTTCTTCATTAAAGCTCTCACAGGGTTTTGTCGTAGTGTTTATTTTAAATGGACCCAAATATGAAAAAAATAGTATGTAGGGTTACCGCCCCTTTTTTTTAGATTCATATTTTCATTTAATTGTTTTATTTATAAAAACTACTAAAGCACATTTATCTTTTTCCACACCAACGGTGAGGTAAGATAAAGTTAGATACAAATTGCACAATGTTTTAAAAATACAATTTACATAAAAATACTTTACTTCACATTAATTGACAGCGCGCTTCGAAAATCTACTCAAATAATATTCTTCTTCAAAGAAAACAGCTTAAAATTTTGTAACTGCATTTTAACGTATTTTCCACACATTAAAAGAAATGCAAAAGATGAAAACCAAAAATACTGAATATAAAGATATGAATCTTTTTCGTACGTTTCACCCTCCAAAACCCATTTGTTTACGTTGTTGTATTTGTAATTCAATTGTCGATGAATAGATGTGAAATCCAACAACAACATAGCAGGGTGGTGTGAGTATAAATACTGTGAATGTGTGAGTTGTGAAGATAAAATATCAGTCTCAGTTTTTTGACATCAAAAGTGAGGAATCTCACTGAGGAATTACGTTCAGATTTCCAAGATTTTTGTGAAACCTGAACTGGCTACTTGGGGGTTTGAGGTTATGGTGAAATTGATGAAAATAAAAAAAAAAAATGAACTGGATAATTCAAAAAGGATAGTCATACAAAAAAACATTACCCTTCAAAAACCCTAGGAACGATATAAAGCACAAAAGTACCTATATGTATATGGCCTTGTTGTGTGTTTCACCCGAACAACATTCCACCCGTAAAATTTTTCGCCTTTGTGAGTTTCATCCGAAAAATATTTCATGTTCCGAAAATTAATTTCATGCAGAATAAAATGCCATCGACAGCTTAAATTTTCACCTATTTTTAGTAGGCGAACAAGAAAGCAATAAGGCGGAAAACGTTAATTTAATTCGGGTGAAACTCATAATAGCTTTTAAAATTCCGGGCGAACAGAAAATTTTAAGGTATGAAATATTATTCGGGTGAAACTCACGATAAGGCTGAGTTTACCGTGTATTCATACATTGATGTACTTAAATTTATAACTGGATTTACCCTTTTTGAGAAATAATCTTCTTCTTTGATTCCCTGAAGTTTTCTTAATCCACCTCCGGGAATAATACCTTTAACTTCAAATTTAATACCGCGGTTAAAGATTCTGTTGAAAATATTCTTTAAACATTTTTATGGATAGGTGTACTTTAAAAAACTTACCCAACTAATATGAGAAAATTATTCTTTTTTAAACAATTTGGTGAGATTAAACGAAACATAATAAACAGTAAAACCAATGGAATGGGTTACTAAAAGAAGTTTAAAGCAAAATAAAAGTAAACTTCAATATAATTCTTAAAAGACAGAAAAATAAATGAGAAATATTCAAACAAAATAGAGTTTTCTTTTAAGTGTTAAATCAATAAATACACAAATATTTTAAAACTGAAATTCTATTAATTAAAAAAAAAATTAACGGTTTTTATTAGGCCTCAAATGTTTTGAATAAAATCAAGTGGTTTTTCTTATATTTAAATTCCAAAAAGATTCACTCAGTTGTAGTTTTTTTTATTAATTACATAAGAAACTTCGTTCAATTTTATTCAAAGATTTGTATATTTAAATTATCTTGTACAATTTCTAATTGTTTTGTTAAGAAGATGGTCAGTGATTTAAACCGTTCCAAAAATTTTAGGTAAAAAATTTTGCAATAAAAAAAAAAAGAATTATTACCCCAAAATTGATACTTTATTAACTTTTTTCGTTGGATAATTTATAGTAAAATGAAGTCACCAAAATCGAATGGCAGATCGAGGCGAAATAAGCTCTCCTTGTCTAAGGACCAACAAGCAAAAAGTCCCAAAAAAGTTTTAAAATAAATCATTTGGAATTTCTCTATTCATCAGTGGTTTATATTTCTAGGAACAACAAAATCAGAACAATGACAGGGACTTAACGAATAGGAAAATCAAATCAGGAAGTTGGAAAAGAACAATAAGCTCTCAGTGGGATTTACCATGCAGTTCAAAGCTTAATATCAATGAATCTACATTTCCATCCTTACCTAGTAAATCTGAACCGGCTATTTTATATTCGGACGTTCTTTTTAGTGGAGAAAAACTTAAAACTCCAGTTAAAATAAAAAATCTAACACCAAGACATTCAGTAAAAATAAATTCCAGAAGTCGAAAACGATTAATTTCTGTTGAACGGACAACACAAAACAAAAACAAAGAAAACTGTAATTTAAGGCGGTTGACTACCGTTAAAGTTTCTGATACTTCTGAAAGTAAAAATATCCCAAAGTCTACAACTGAGTTAGAAGAATGCGTTAATAAATTGATGAAACGACTTAATATCGATATCCTCCCTTGGAACTTTGAAGACTACGGAAAAATCAACGACAGTCCAGAATTCATGTGTCGTTTTGATGACTACAACTACCTGGCTTGTGAGAATGTAGCTCTTGTTGGTTTAAGACTAGCTTCTGATGGTAAATTTAGATTTTAATTTTTGTTGAAGAAATAAAAATAATTTTGAAAAAAAAGAGATGAGTCTTTTAGTGGTTTGGTCTTTGGCGTCACATGAGTGCAATGGCCAATCATATGTGTTTATAGCTCTCGCTTATTAAAGCTATGCGGAGTACAGTTTTCAAATAATGTTACCAAATATAGACTTTGAATCCCAAAAACCTAGTTTTAGGATGATAAAAGCTTATTAAAGCTATGCGGAGTACAGTTTTCAAATAATGTTACCAAATATAGACTTTGAATCCCAAAAACCTAGTTTTAGGATGATAAAAGCCAAGCAAAAACTGAATCTGTTCACCTATGTAACTCTTATCCGCCAAAAATCCTCCCAAAATTCATTCATTTAAACGTCAAAGTGAAACAAAACAATTAAAAATATAATTTGAGGTGCAGAATTTTTTATATTTTAACGTTATGTTAAGTTCAAGAAATCGTGGAAGTTGTAGCAAAAAAAAATCCACCAGCCTGTAAGCGCTCTCTGTCAGCTTTTTCAATTTGTTATGTTTATGTGTCTTTTGAACGTTTTTTTAGGTATTAGTTTTGAGTTGTTAATGGCTCTTGATTTTGTGTATTGATTGGAGATATAAAAAGTCATTTTGTTAAAAAAGAAATTAAGCCTTGAACAGGTTCGAATATTTAAAAAAGTAAAATATGTAGTTAATTTTGGAAAAATAACCTCAGAAACGGTGTTTAATTTAATATTAAATTTAATATTATATTTTTTTTCGGTTTATCAAAATAAAAAAATAAGTTATATTGTTGAGATTTGGCCAGTTTTATTGTTCGATTTCACAAATATTTTACAACATTTTAAATTTTTAAATGACATTAATGCCATTAATTAATCGAGTTTATGGAACAAACATCAAGCCTTTTAATTATTGCTCAACAGACCTTATTATATCATGTGTATTAACTTCCATGTAAAATAAAAAAAATCTCAACAAATTTATTATAAAGTTTACTCCTTCAACTCAGGAAAGTAGAGAAAATGGGCTGAGTTTCCGAAATGTAAAAAATGTTTTGATGCGGAATTAGTAGGTAATACCTACCTACATTTTTCATACGCATCAGCAACCCAGACTTGATGCTTTGTAGAAATATTTAGCCAGTTCAGGTTTCTCAAGCTCACTGAGATCTCAGCAATCTCAGAAATCTGAACGTAATTCCTCAGTGAGATTCCTCACTTTTGCTGTCAAAAAACTGAGACTGATATTTTTTTGGATTCGCTTGCTCAATTATTTTTTGTCGCAGTTGATTAATTAATAAAAAAGAGATGGAAATTGGTTTTGACTTCTAGCGGAGAAATTTTGTTCAGGTTTCTCCTTTTGCTCAGTCGAGCTGACGGAGCTTGCTCAGTGAGATCTCAGTGAGATCTTAGAAACGTGAACTGGCTAATTACATTGCATGAGTTTGACGTTTCAGAACTCAAAAAAAAATATTTTAAATCGAAGCATTCTATTTAAGGCCGATTAAATTTGATCCCACATTAAATTTTGACGTTTCTTCAGGGGTGAATACAATTTCATCTTTTTGCTGTGTGAATTCAATTAAATTGAATTTTTTTTATTTCTAATATTTTTCTTCCGTCCGCGAGTTTTGGAAAAAAGTAGAACGCATTTGTTTGTAATAAATTTCGCGAGTTAAAAAAATAAACGTCCATTCTAATTAGTTCAAAGAGAGTGCTCTTACACTGGGCCTGTTATAAAGAACGCTTATGGTTCGCATTCTGTTGCAAGCAGCTGAAGATAAAAAACACAAGACGAAAAAACTCTGGCCGCTTGTAATGGTCACGATGAGCTGGCAACTTTATTTAATTATTTAATGCTTGTTATCATTGCAGCAAATGTTGTTCTTCAGATGAATAAAGGGGATCATATCCATTCATCTTTCAGATGTAATGACCTTTTGTATGGAGACTTTTCATTCAGAACGATGTGTTTTTCTAAGAATTTAATTTTAACCACCAGATCCAGGGTTCTATTTTTCGTCAATTCAAAGTGGTAGCGCAAAGGAAGCTTTATCCAAGAGAACAAACAATGTTCTACTTCTACTTCTATTTCTCTGCAAGCAGGGATCCAGTAGTCTTCATTGTGGCTCAAGAAACAAGATTATACAAATTGGCGTTGAACTTTTTCTTAATATTTTAGAGTGAAATCATTTGATTATATTTTGACTTATCTATTAATGCATCTTAATTAAATATGTTCCTTTTATACCCATGAAAACAAACAAAACCTTTCGTGGGTGCTGGTAAACGTCAAAATTTAATCTAGCAGCATTAATTTAACGTGCCCCCGGACCATGTTAAATGTTGACGTCTGATATTCACCTCAATAGTGTCAAAATTTAATTTTTGGATCAAATTTAATCCAATTCACACACGGCCTTAATTAAAAATCACATTGCACATCTCTGACTTATTACAGGGTTGTCATTTAAACTCAATTTACCTGTCTGCAATTTTTTTCACTCATCCACCATTTGTTTTTTCCAATAAAATCAACGCATGCTCACTCGATGTCAAACGACGGGAAATAATTCAACTCATTTCCAATTCAATTACACTCACACAATCAAATCGAGTTTCCACAAGCAGTTAACTAGCATCGACTATCTTCCATTCGAGTAGAAGTCTTGAGTGCCTGCGACATAGTGGACATCTACATCACATTGCTTAGCGTTTTGTCGCTGATTTTAAAGATTTTTCGCGTTCCGTGGTGCGTTTGTGGTTTTCCCATTGTTTTTTTCTTTATTCAATCGGTGTATAATTTGAAATTTACATAATTCAATTGTGAAGTTTTCAGTTTCACTACACCGCGGAAAATAACAGGAATAGGATCCCGTGCGAAAAAGAGATAGTTGTGCTAGAACAATAACAAGTGATTATTTTTTTCAACTCCCAATAATAACGTGCGTGTTGGAGCTAAAAAATCCCCAAATTCGGGATTAACCCGGCATTTTTAATAGTGTAACAGTTTTGCATGCAAATCGAATCCTTCCTCTCGGTTTATTCGTGTCTGTTTTTCAATTCCCTACCTACGGTCACCCGCATATCGTCGCTTCGTATTTTTTGTCAGTAGTTTTTGTTTTTTTTTGTCATCGTTGCTATAGTGGAGTCTGGGGTGTAACAGCATTAATTACGGTGTCGTGTATACGTGAATCCAGCCAACTGAGGCCAAAAAAGATAAAAAGTGAGTGAAAAAGCAAAAAAATCGAGTTCATAGAGTGAAATCGGGGAAAAAAGTTTGTTATTTGAAATTGTGTGCAAATTGGAATTCAGGAATTTAGGAAGCAACTGCATTGAAATGCCACCACCAAATAAAAGGATTACCAGCAACATGAATGGAGTTCCCAGACGACGAGGAGGAGCAGCAACACCAGCAACAGCAACAATGACTAAATGGATGTTGACATTTGTCTTGCTTGGTGTGTTCGTTGCCACCGCCAGGGCAGTTGATGAGGTAAGTTGTTAAGAAATTATTTTTTTGTTTCTTATGTTTTTTCTTTTAAAATTCAGGCTGATTTAATTTGAGAAAACTTATTATTGATAAAGTGACTTCCTTTTCCACAAATTGAGGCTGTATGTGTTAATACTTTCTTAACCTTGTTAATACGCATTTTCCAGTACTATAGGTTGTTGGTTGTTCAGTCGAACGCATTTTGTTTGGCAATGTGTGTGCTCATTCATTCTCATGTATTTTTTTATAAGAAAGATGTGTGTATTGTATAGAATAGGTTTAAAAAGGTGTGAAGTAATTAGTCAGGGATGATGTTGAGTGTAATGATGATGAAGTGGGAACATTTTAAAGCGTGGTACACATTATCGAAATCGAACACGGCAGAGTTTTGTATGAAGTTAAGGCTCTCCCAAACCAACGCGATTAATCGCTGCGACAAAAGAAAACAACAATAACAACACGTGGTTGTCAAGCAAAACTACACGTTGTTGTTATTGTTTTCTATTGTCGCAGCGATTAATCGCGTTGGTTTGGGAGAGCCTTTATGCGTGAAAAGTTACGCGTACCTACATATTATATATCAGTTCTCATCTCAGATCAAAATTAAAGTATCCATATTATGAAAAACTTATTAAAACAAGCCAAATTGAACTAAATGACAGCTCACTAATGAATGATTTTATTATCGATCAAATACACGCTCAGTCCGCTGACTGTCCATCAATATCAAAAAAAATTTGTGACCATCAAACAGTGTACACATTAGCCGTGTTTTATTAGGAACTTACATAATATATAGTACAGTGAGAAATTTCCAAAAAAAAAAACATCCGCAGTAGCCTACTTTATAATTTCACATTTGGTACAGCTATCAGAAAAAATACAAATAAAAGAAAGTTTACTACAAATAAAAAGCAAACAAAAATGAAAATAATAACTTGAACCAAAAATTAATGATAGATGCATAAAATGGACAATATTGATTATGGTCAAAGTTCACACGTAGAAACAAGTCTTTCGAGATGTTTTTGGCGTTTTTTTTTTAATTTTCTTAAAAATCTCTTGATAGTTTCACACAAAAAAAAATCGTAGGAGATTTTTTGTGTTTTCCTTTTAAACTAACTTGGTTGTTGAGTGGGGAGAATTTGTTTACCCCTCATACTTTCTGAACTTTTCACCCATACCAAAAGTAACTGAAAACAGCTGTGTTTCATCGTGTGAAATGGGACTAAGATGTCGTTTATGTATCATGTAGTAGATGACATCTTGGCCGATAAATTTGTTGGATGATAAACATGATTTGTTAACTGAATCGTATGTGGTTTTTCATGTAAAAGTTGATCAAAATCTAGAATTTAAGCAAAAACCACCAAATCTAATCAAATTAACAAGATTTCCAAATTTTGTTTCCCAATGGAAAAACACACCATGAAAAACGCACAACTACTCAATGAACACAACCATCGAGATTAAAAGGAAATTATCAATCGCACCAACATCTCAAAACAAAACCACTAAATTCCATTCGATACTCGAATAAACGTCACAAACCCAATGTCCCTCAAGCTAGCAGAGCAAGGTCAGCAGAACAAAGTTTTTATGATGTCATCATTAGGTGCTTAATAGGTTTTGCTAATTTCGAGAAAAGTTTGCAGAGCGGGTTTTATATGGGAAATTGAATTATTTATATTTTTTTGCCTCAGATTTTGGAAAATCTTTCGGAAAATGGGGCACTTAATTAAAACTAGATAAAATCTTTATTATTCAAGTATTTATGGCGAAAAAATTAGAAAAAAATTTATTTTTTTTTTTCAAAATTTTTAAAATATATATTTTTTTTTGTGTAAAAAACAGTTTTTTTCAATTTTGTTTGATTCTTAAAGCACTTAAGTAGCACCCAAATATGAGACCAAAGCAATTTTTTTTCCAGTTTTCGAAAATTGCTCTGCTAAACTTGAAATCAAGGTAGCAGAACATAAATTTTTCCCAAAAGTACTGGAGCACTCAATTTTCATAAAAACTTTGTTCTCCTGACCTTGCTCTGCTAACTTGGGGGACATAAATAAAAGTATGTCTCCTTTTTTTCAAACAATGTTTGATATAAGTAGTAGGTAAGTAGGTACCTACTATTTCGGCTTTAAGTATTAAATGCATTGCTCTTCCATTGAATGCTACATACTTTTGGCTTTTGAGAAAATTGAATACAACTAAAACAATTTCCAAAAATGTACCTATTAATTTTTTTATTTGAATTTACTATTTTTGTATATAACCATTTTAATAAAAATTATATAAAAATAAAAAAAATATTGAATTAAAAATAAAATATAATTTAATTCTCAATGCCCTCCCTGGATTCTACTTGTTTATTTGCAAACACACACCTTAACTAAATTTGTTACTTTTTTCTTTTTTTTGTGTAATGAAATCCATAATTCCATTTCCAAACATACTCTCAGAAAAATAAAAAAATATCGAATTAAAAATAAAATGTAATTTAATTCTCAATGCCCTCCCTGGATTCTACTTGTTTATTTGCAAACACACACCTTAACTAAATTTGTTACTTTTTTCTTCTTTTTGTGTAATGAAATCCATAATTCCATTTCCAAACATACTCTCACGTCCATGATTCCAGTTTCCGTCTTTCAAATAATGTATGAATATACAAACTGTGTGAAATATGTAATGCAATTTATTAGAAATACCTACCTTCCTACTAACTCTAATTTAACTCGATTACTCCCTCGGCCTCACTGATTTAATAAATTTCACAAACAAAGAACTCTTATTAAATAATGCTTGTACCTACATAGGTACCTATTCACTTTATATTATATAGGTACCTACCTAAAAGACATGCATTTTTGTATAATTCCTTAGAAAATTTCATCTTTTTTTACACCTGCAATTTGATTTGCTTTGATCTAAATGATCCAAACAATTTAGAATTTCTATGAAAAATTAAATTCATATTTACATCTGTGCGGTCTTATTTATGTATGTATGCTCATACTACCTATATATCCATACATCCAAAATTAGTGGTTTTACTAGTATTCTTCCAGCAATATTGGAATAAATCTACCAAAATGAAACTCACTCATATTCTCACTCAATCACACACTAATCCATTCCATTCCAAAGAAAATAGGCATAGTTGCCAGATTTCCCTTGTAGGGTAACTTTTTTCTTTAGGAATGTTTTATGTGTTTTGTCGATGCTGTCAAAAAGATGATTTTGTGGTAGAAGCCAAAAATCATAACTAAACAAAAAAGAAAATTAATAAATAGGTATGTATGTAGGTATGTACACAAGTAGGTAAACAATCACATGAAACAAATACATGCCTAAATTTTTTGTTGGATTGGTAGGTACCTATGTACCTGCCCACCTTCCTCTGCCTATACAATAAAGTTTAAACAAAATTTTGATTTAGGCACATGCATGCAATTAATTCACAACAAAACGGTGAATACCGAAAATAGGCATAAAAATAACGAAAGAAACCACAAAAATAGTCACATAAACGTGGGTGTCTTTCTTTTCTCTTCTCTTCCCCACGTTGATGGTAGATAGTGATGTGCACTGTACAGTACAGGTTTATTTTGTTGATTTTGATTCACAGAAAATATCTAATGAATGGAGCGCGCGCATTAAAGATAAGGTTTTTTTCTTATGATGGCCTGTTTACATTCTGGGCATTTTATTTTATTGGCTATAAATCTGATTTAAAAACAAGTTTTTTACTTAATTTTTATCCAAAAAAAAAAAGAAGAAGTTAGGTATAAAATTTCTTTGACACACATTTTTGTCTTTAATTAATAAGATGATAACTATATAGGCTTGGATATTGCATGTCAACATTAATTAACTTGTGCCTATAGGTCTCTAGCTATGCATAAATACCTATTTAAAGATATTTCTATTGCTCATTTTGAAAGTTAAAAACGCCTTTGCCTTTTACGTCACCCATGTCGTCGGACGGCTTGACAATACCCGACCGGTGCAGACCAATATGGCAAGCGAGGCGACACAAATAACTTCAGGGACTGGAATTTCCTTAGAGAAAATGCATTTTCCATGTCAGTGACCTCCGCGCAGCCCGAAGTGAATTTTATGTCTGCGATCTGATTTTGTTTAGTTTTTTGGTTTTGCCTCGTGTACCTACATATGTACATACCTACTCTCAACTCATAGTTGTTGGTAGGGATTGGTTTTGAATTTATTTGTTGTTGTCGTTGGTGGAAATATGAAATTCAATTTGTGGCTGCGACAGCTTGGCATAGTTGAGTAGGTGCAGTGTGCAGAAGGAGTTCGGTTAACATTTACAACTTGCGGAGGCGCTCCTGTTTTATTCTTTTTATTTGGGTCTTTTGCATCGTTGGTTATAATTTTTTGAACGTGTGGTCTACCACAAATATTTTATAGGGGAATGTCATTTGACAGCACCGCGGTTTTTTTTTTTTTTGTAATATTTTTTATTTTGCTATGTCTGCAGTTAATTGACGCGAAATGCAGGTGACAACCAAAGGAAAATCGCTTATATTCGCTTACCTACGTACCGGCAGAGTGTTGTTGGCTTTTTTGTCCGAAATGATTCTTTCGATCTTGTGCCGTTTGTGGGAATAATGAACGCGCTTCTGTAGTGTGGATTGTAACCGTGTGTCGTTTTCACCCCTGTACCTATATTTTGTCTTTATGCAATGTACCGTTGTTGGTTTCGGTTATCAGTCAATTTAAACAAAGATTGGTAAGGCAAACTGAAGACTTCTTCTGGCGAGGCAATTGAGCTTTTAAAAAGTTTTTTTTTTTTTGCCGATGGAAGACAAAAGTCAAAAGCCATGCCAATCTTACAAATAGAACGCGTCCTCCAAAAATTGTAACTTCAGTCCATAGACTTGCCAGACCTCGTTTACCATCATTTAAATGGTTTTCTCTATACACAAAAATTTCTTTTGTTCTTACAGAAATTGTTACTTTCTCGCAAGAGACAGTGCCCTCGAATTTGGATTCGATCCCAGACCTTCAGCATGACAGTCCAACAAGGGATACTACAACGTCGGTTATTAGATGAAAGAATTTTTAACTAATGAGAGTCTGCCATCAAAAACGTTGTTGCCCAATTTTTCATAAAACTAAATGAAAATTGAAAATCATATATCAGAATGTTTGTTTGATTCAAGCTGAAAACTTGAATTAGTTCATCTTCAGTGCACAGCAGAGTTCTAGCGCTCTTTGAATGATCCCATCCAATTATCAAAAATATATACATACATACCCTTTTCAAAGCTCTCTAATGCAAACTAATTTCTCAGCCACAAACAAGCAATAAATATATTTTTGAACGCCATCCATTTATTTGAAAAATAACTTCAATCTTGGCATCTAAAATTTTTGATTCGTTTATTTCGTTTTATAAATTAAGTCATCTAGTATAGCGCCTTCATCATTCTCTAACGCCCACCACCGCTGCTGCAGGCCTGTTGTCTATCAGGCAGGTACAACAACTTCAATCACCTGTATATTTCCCAATTTAAAATCAAAAAATATGAAAACACTCAATCAATTTAACCCTGACATCAATTTCTTCCTCAATGAACCCCCACAACATTGACTGCGCTACTCCTTCAACAAACCATCTAGATTTCTGCTTCCTCCCGCATCAAGGGGTGATTTTTTTTTGTGACAATGGCGTGGATGGTGATTCTTTTACTTGACAACAAATCAAAAAGGCCATTATTATTTTGTACAAAATGATTTCATTTTTAAATTTTTCCATACGCACATACCTACATATATATTGGCATTCAACGTTTAACAATTTGAAATTTTAATATTTAGCCCCTAATGAGGGTGTTTCACGAGCATTTTTTGTTGCAGACATGTTTTATAATTGCTACAAACACAATTTAAAATGAAAAATGAAAATGCACGCTCCCTAAACGTTTATAAGCTAAATTAAGAGTAAAAGAGGAAAATTACAAATCAAAACTAAATCGCGAACTGTAAAATGTATAAATTTTAAATTAATTCCGAGTTGCATAAATTTAATTTTACCTTGCATCAGATTTTAAAATAACATTAGCAATAAAATAAACAAAAATAAGGAGTTAAAGAGAAATATAAAGTTCCTTCCGGCGCAAAGGCCGGCGGGCGGCGGCGATGGGCGGTTGTGATACAATGACCTTTATGTTTAGTTTTTAATACATACCTACTTATGTATACGTGCTGGTTTGCTGTTTTATTAGCATTGAGTTTTTAACATTAAAGGAAATGTGTATTACGTACTCTTTTCTATTGTTCCTTTTTTCGTTCGAGATTTGCTGAGTGCTCTGATCGCTAAAAATACTTTTCAGCACGTTCCAAATATGGAGTACCTACATAAGCTTGTTTTTCCGAGAGCTCACCATGCATTTAACCCTCAAGGCCAAAAGCACAGCATGTATAAAAAAGCCACGTGATTTGGGATTTCTGGAAAAAAAAAGAAGACGTAATTTCATTACAGAATTATTGTAAAAGAAATAGATGCAGATTGTTTGTTAAAACGATTTGTGGTTATGAATTTCTACCTACCTTTAGAAGTAGAGAGGTGAGAACATCGAATGATGTCGAAAGTTTCCAAGAAATAGAAGTACCTACCTAAATTTCTAAAATTATTTTTTGTTTAATCTTTTTTTTACTTGTTTGAGGGAAATAAGTAAAAAAAAAAAGATATGTACCAGAATAATATTCTAGAAATATAGGTACAAAATCTATATAAATAAAAATGGGTACGTTTTTGTGTTCTTACGCGCTTAACTCGGCCGACCATCATCCGATTTGCATAGGAATTTTTTGGTTGAATAAACTCCGAAACTTGGAAAATTCGACCGAAAATGTCGGGAAACCATGAAAAACACTTGAAATTACATACTATCTGAATTAATTTTTTTTTTCGTACGCGCATAACTCGACTGAAAATCTTCCGATTTGCATGAGTATTTTTTTGTTGGATTTGTATTGAAATAGTTAAACACACCATGGAACCGAAAATTGGCAAATTCAACCTAAAATGTTGGAAAATCGTGAAAACTCTTGAAATGACGAAAATAAATACATAATTCGGTTAAACATTATCCGATTTACATAGAATTTTTTTATTTGTATCTTATTGAAACAGGTGAGCAGACTTCAGAGCCGAAAATTGTAAAATTTCATGCGGCCAATTGCATCTAAAAAAGGCAATTTCTAGCTAGTCTTAAATAAACCAACTTTTTTTTTTAAATGTTTTTATCTCTCCAGGTATCGAAAGTATCCCTTTGTATAGTCCTTATGATCTATGTAAAACTTTCTAGAGCCTCATTGAATAGGTACTAGATTCTTTTTCCAGGTGGGGGTAACAACCTAAACCTCTATTAGCTTTCATATGACATAAGTTTCATTACTGTTGAGCAATGTTGAAAAATGGTCCCAAAATGCCCATGGTCCTTTGAATGGATCCACCTGGTTCTAGATGGGCTAAATCAAAAATTCGAATTTTCCCTATTAGCCCAGTAACTTTATACATCAGCGCTTGCGTTAGCTCCGGTAGTTCTGATTTTTAGCTGAGTCGCTTATGATATTTGCCTCATGAATACCCCAAGTTTTCGAACTCGAAGCGCCGAACGCATCATGGTCAAAAATAAAAAAAAACGCGAAATTTTCACGTTTTTTTCAGTCATTGGCAATTTTAACCCCAAAGGATTAGTTTTTCGACTATAAATTCGCTCTATGATTTCAAAATAATTAAATTTTCTTTAATTTGAGCCTAGAACCATCTGTGTAGACCCAACAGTTTCGAAAATACAGATATTCAAAATTTAGCATAAATAAATTTAAAACAACAAAGTAGTATAATTTTAAGTATAATAAAAAAAAATGGTTCTTGGTAACAAGATGCATAAAAATGCTAGAGGATATAAGTTGGGTCAAAAGAAGAAAAACATCCTTTGAATGGGGGTAGTCTATATCCCCCCGTTTAATTGGGGTCAAAAAATTGACTTGAAATAGAAAAAGACTCATAAAAATCCAACGAAAAATTTTGGAATGAAATCCTATGCCTTTCGTGAAAGCCAGGAAACCATTTTTTAATTTTCTTTTTAAATAAAATTTTTTCAAGTGATAATCTTTGCAAAATTTATTTCCAAACTCAAAATTTTGAAAAAAATCAATATATTTTATAAAAACTATTTTTTTAAAAAAATTTTACGTTATTGAGCACTTGTTTTGTTTTCAAAATTCAATGTTATTATAAATTCTAAGTCAAACACCAATATATGGGGAATCCCAAAAAAAAGCTCTGTACAAAATTTGATTGGCTATGGGCGAGTTTGAGAAGAAATAAATAAAAAAATAACAGCAATTTATTACACAAAATTCGCTTGGTTGAACCTAAATGATTATTATTATATAAAAAAAAAACCCACGTTCTTCAAGGAACAAAAAAAATATATAAACAAATATATAAATGTCCTTTTTTAAAAGTACGCCTTACTGCTTTTGAGATATATTTTTTTTTTTTTAGATTTTAATATTTGCTATAAATTAGTTCAAATGGGTACAGCAAAATATTTCTCGCACCATAAACTCGCAAAATCAAAGGCAATTTTGGCAATAAATTTATTGTAAATTATATGATTGAGGGGTGCGGGGACATCAGAGTTTATATTTCTATAGAGATTTAAATAGAAGTTAAAAGAAGGTGTTGGTGTGGGGATTTTGTGTATTGAAAGATATTTACTCTTGCGTATAATTGCACATCAAGAGTAACTCCGGGGGATAATAAGTTCCCTTTACTCCAACAAGCACCAACCGACTCCCAACTTATATCTGCCACCAAACTCTAAACAGAATTTGCATTATATAAAAAAGCGGATACAAATATATATGTGTATGTAGATACATACATATATATCTTTCTCCGTGGCACATGTATGTAATAAACGTTTATAGCAAACTATAAAATTAAATTGTCTACAAGAATGTAAGGATCAATGTATTTTTTCTGCCTTCTCCCACGCACACACACACTTTCAGAGATCTGTATTTTATGGGCACGCAAATACATTTCACGGTTTTTGGCCATGTATTTCGACATAAGGATAACGTGAAGTTTAGCACCAAGGTCAAGTAAGTCAACGAATGAGATAGGGGAAGGACGGGAGGGAGTTGTTAGTCTTGTTTTGACAAAATTGATAGGGAAGGGGATGCAAATAATAATAAAAAAAAAAAAAAGAATTTATGTTAGCAACAAATAAAAAGTCGTCGTATCCAGTTTAAAAATCTCTTGGTATTCATTTTGGTTTGCGGTTATTGCTTTACAGTTATTTTCCCTTATTTTTTATTTTTTTTTCCAAGTAAGTAAATGGCATCAGGCATGTCCCATAGTATACCTACACCCCCCAATTTCTTGTTAAACATTTCAGAGCAATTGAATTGATTGTTTGGGTTATGCAATGTCCATTATCAAAATGAAACGAGTATGAATGAAAGTGCCTACCAGCACCAACAACACACGTATCAGGCTCTGGGAGATCCTGGCAGTGAATTTATGGACGTTTTTGTGGAGTTTCCGCTGGGTGATGACATCAATATTAAATCCAGTGTTGGGAAAACTTTATTATACAATCCATTGGGGTTATTTCTTTTTTATTGGACATGTTAATAAAATTTTCTCTTAAAGTCTTAAATGACTCTGTATTTTTTTTCTTTTATTTTTGATTGTAATTTTAAGTTGTTAAATTAAGTCTTTAAAATTATTGTAGAGCCAGCAGAGCATAGCATGGACAGAGCATATAGAGCATAGATAACGAATTCAAAAAAAAAAAATTACTGTATGGTATATGGATGGTAATTGCACAGTGTTGGTTCGGAACCCACTTAAGACATTATTCTTTTCTGTACACCGGGATGGATAATGTCCCTCAAGTTACCAGAGCAAGGTTAGCAGAACAAAGTTTTTATGGTGTCATCATTAGGTGCTTAATATGTGCAAATTAATTACCCAATAAACTAAATTTAGTGCTCCAGTACTTTTGGGAAAAATTAATTGATAAATCAAGTAAGCTGAACAATTTTCAAAAAATAGTTAAAACGCAGCAAAACAAAAAAATGTTTGTCTAATATTTACAAGCTTCGTAAGTGCTCTAAGACAAAAAAAAAATTTTTAAAGTTTTTTTCAAGGTCACATTAATGAACTTTTAGCACCTCATTTATGGGATATTCGAAAAAAATTATACACCATCTGAAAGGTTACTTATTCCTTATAAAAAGTCATCCAGTTTCAGAAATTGGTCAGCTGTAGGTTTTAAGTTATAAGTTTAACGAAAAAAAAAAAAAAAATTAAAAGTCATTGACGTTTACCGTGAATTTTTCTTATAAAAATTATAAAAAATAATCTATGCCTGATCAATTTCTGAAACTAGCTGACCTTTTATGGGGATTAAGTAACCTTTCAGGTGGTATATATTTTTTTTGCAAATATCCCATAAATGATGTGCCAAAAATCGCGGGTGACCTTGAAAAACTTCAACCCTGGATTAAAAATTTTCTAAGCCTAACCAATTTCTTAAACTACCTGCCCTTTTATGACCAATTACTGACCTTTTTGACTGCATACTTTTTTTTGCGAATATCCCATATATCGGGTGCTGCTAAGATCCCACAGCCAGACACTACTGGGGTGAAAAAATCTACAACGACAGCAAAAAGGCCAGACAAGAGTCATAACGATCAGTACCTCTTTGATAAGTTTTCTGTCCGGCTCACGAAACTTCTTTGTCCGCTGAAGGCATGTTCAATCGCCAGGCAGGCGCCAATCACAAAGTGATTGTTTCAATTGGCACATAAATCCGATAAAGGATATTCAAGAAACGTCAGATAAGAGAATTTTTTTAGTTTCAATTAAAATACATAAATAAAATTTAGTAGCTCAACAGCTCGTGAAGAACGAGAGCCTAGTGACTTACAACTCTCAACCAATGCTGTGTGCAGGAATGGAGATGACCTACAAATTCGATTCCGAATGGCAGTTTCCCTGAAAAAAAAAAACACTTTTTATACCATCCCGAAATTTCCTAGAAAACCCGATGGGCCGATGGGTGTTGAAAACACCATATTCTTAAATTAACCACTACACCCTTGTTAAAAAATTATTATCTCAGACTTAAATCACTCAATTGCCTTTTACTACTAAAAACTGTAATAGTAGGGGAAAACCCAAATTATATACCTACATAATTTTCACCTTAAGAATTCAAAGAATCAGTTTCTCAATAAGCCAGCAATTTCCCGGGAATGAATGCAAAGTATTTATTTGGTATTACAGATACTTTTAAGTTAATCGTTTTTTCCTTAGAACGTTTTTTTTTTAATTTCTATTATTCTAAATATTTGAGTCTTGAGCAAAAGATAAAAGTGAAGAAAAATGTAAAAAAGTGAACCAAAGCATGACGAAAAATTTGCATACAAAGTGTGCAAAAAAGTGGAAACATCAAAGATATCAAAGAGGACAACGACTGCTGCCACTATACAAACGCATCGTTTGCTGTGTTGGATGTATGTAAATGCAGATTGCAGAAATGCAGAATGTTTATACTCAGATAGTTTTCGTATGCGTATAGAGAGGCAAGGAGATGCAGTCGAGTCGAGACCGGCTCGTGGCTTTTATATCCAAAGTAGAGAGTCATTAGTCGTGTGGTTTGACGGCCCACTGCCGACGCCATCGCCATTGCTGCCGCCGCCGCCGTTGGCCGTGTCGGGCTCCTGTGTTATGTTCTTTTCTGCATATTGCTTATAGTGATGATGACGATGTTGATGCTGATGGGGCTTCCTAGAGAAAGAGTATAATGAAGGACTCAGTGCAGCGGCGACGTCCAATAGGGAGGTTGTGGCAAAACTGTGGTTTGTGCTTGTTCAGTTGGTTTCTTACACGCGCCTATAGTCGTTGTACATATTCCTTGTTTAAAGCAGCCCACCATACCAACCAGTCGATACCTTCTCTATACACGATGTGGGTAGCCGCAGTGCCACTCTGACGGCCTCCAGGTGGAACGTGCAAATATGCTGCCTGCTCTTTTGGACAAATGCGTTCTGGCTTCTGGTGTTGAAAGAGCATAATATCAGAATTTGAAAAATAAAAGTTGCATTTTGCTATTCCATATCATATGCAATATGGTTTGACTGTGGTTTGAGTGTTATTTATGCGTAATGTGCTTGCATAACAGAAAAAAAAAATAAATTCTCAATTTTTTCCAACAAGAAGCAGCAGCGATAAATGTGGGTTAAGTTTCTATATTTTATGCATTTTTGAGTTACTACTTAGTGCCTTTAAACAATTTGACGAAGTGCTGAAAAAGTGAAAGATGATTTTATTTTGCAATTTTTCAATGTTGAATCACATTTTACTACTTAAAGGCCTTCCACACTATCCCACTTAGTATTAACACATGTCAAAAAAGTGGGAAGTAAATTTTTGAAATAAAATATGAAATTTCATCCCACACGACTTCAGTAGCCCATCTCACACAATTTGACATGTGTTAGTAAACGAAATTTTTTAGGATTGGTTCTAAAACCATCACACATTCTATCCCACTTGGTTTGAGGTTATGGTGAATTGTTTTGTTTGGACGCATATGTGGAAGCAAAATATGAAAACATTTTCTTCACACAAATTTGGCAGTCGTAAGTAATTCTATCACACTTTTTTTTGACATGTATTAATACTCGATGGGATAGTGTGGAAGGGCTATTAGCAATTTTCTTATATTAGCAAATATCGAGTGAGCTACTGCATCCACAGTAGTAGCCCGTGGCGAAATGGTAAGTGCGTTTGACTGTAACGCCAGAGATCTGAGTTCGATTCCCAGCCTCTGCCACCTAGAAAACAAAAAAAATGTTTTTCAGGGCTACTACCTCTTGCGAGGAAGTGACAAAAAGTGCCGCTCTCCTTAGCCGTTCGGATTCGGCAGTAAACTGTAGGTCCCCTCCATTCCTGCAGACACGCACACAGAAATGGTTGAGAGTTGTAAGTCACTAGGCCCTGATTCTTCATGAGAGTGCGTGCCACCAAATTTATGTATTTATTTACTGCATCCACACAAATTGAGAGCTTGGCAGCTTTATCTGGTGAAGCTAAGTTGGAGGATAGAGAAGAGGAAGAATCAGTACACCCGAAGGGGAATCTAGGCCATTCTATCTATTGATGGACATTCCTAAAGGTGTGAGTATTAAGGTGGAATTATTTTCGAGGAGAAATGAAACTATTACCTTGTTTGTAAGGCTAGGCACGCACTTGAGATTTAAAATCATTGCGATAAAAAAATCGCGATTGCAACAATTTTTTGCTGTGCACGCACTTGCGATTTGTAGTCGCGTAATTTTTAATCGCTATCGAATTCAACATACATCTTTTAATGGCTGTGCACGAACTTGCGATTTAAAGTCGTTGCGACTAAAAAGTCGCTCTAAAAATGGAACCTGTTTAATTTTTTTTAAGCACCGCGCTTTTTCAGTCGCATGTGCGTTCACTCCCATTAAAAACCATGTGTTTCATTTCTTGCGACTGAAAAATCACGTGACTGACAATCGCAAGTGCGTGCATGTTTATTTCTTTCCGCGACTACGATTTTTAAATCGCAGAAATTTCATTCGCAAGTGCGGTTACAAATATGTAAATGCATTTGTTTCATTTTATTTTGCGACAATCGTGTCGCTCTAAAAATGGAACAAATTTCAGTCGCAGTTTCTCGGTCGCAAGTGCGGTCACTTAAATTGAAACTCATTTGTTCTATTTCATGCGACTAAATAGTCGCGCGATCGAAATCGAAAGTGCGTGCTTAGCCTAAAGGCTACCAGGGTCCTTTTTCACCAACAACTTATAACTAATCAAAATCTCTTATTGACTTGTCATAATTCTTTCTTATGTCGACGGACATAGATTTTCTGCAAATCCAAACATAAAGTTCCTCATAGGTACCTCATTCTTTCGAACACTAATTTTCAACTTTAGTCGAAATAGCTTTATTTGAATTTTTTGAAAATCAAAAATGCTCTCAGTTAATAAACATCAAACAATATTTAAGTTGGTTGCCATGTGGTTTCTTATAAAATACCATATTTCTCGTAACATATTCAACTCTGCACTATAGAAATTCTTAAAAAAACTGTCACACTTTTTCTAACCTAATCCAAACAATCCATCGCATTGCTTACAAATTGCCTCTTTGCCTTGAATAACATTGTGCTCTCTCTCTCGCTCTCTCTATCTCTCTCTTTGGTTAAATTCACCTTTTTCTAGCAAATAAACTCCAAATCTAAGGACGTGGTCTCGACTAATTTATTCTAATATACACAATAAAAATTCAAATCACAGAAAAACGAGAAATATCACAGTAAGGACTGCATAGGGATTGTAAACCAAAAGACAAAAAAAAAATTGAAACGTAAGACAAGTGAAATCCCTTAGCTAAGCAAATGGATTTCAACTACTGATTTCGAGACTTGTACATTTTTATAAAAATGATAAAAGGAAGAAAAAAAAAAAAAAAAAAAAAACCTTCCTGCCGTCACCCCATTTGAAATATGAACCCTCGATTGTTTATCATTTTATTTCCTTCGTATATTCCTTTTGTTTTTTCATTTTTTTTGTTAGTTTGTCTTTTTGGCAGGACGAAGACCAGAAAAACTAACAAAAAAAATTACATATAAAACTTGTCATCTGAATTTTTTGGGTCAAAGTCATAAGAAACTGTGATTTGTTTTTTTAATTTTTTTTTTGTCTTGATTCACCTTACCAGTCCCGTGTTTGACGTATGATGAACACTAAAACTTTTAGGAAGACACTAAAAATAACTCCCAGTTGTCATAAGTCTCTTTTTCCCCTGTTGTGTTTTGTTACCTTTTTCCTGTTGTCTGCAAGATTGAAAGGAAGACAAAAAAAATGTTAAAGACACCGATGAAAGATTTTATATACCTTTTTTTTTAGCAAAGCAGCAAAATAAAATATTATTCCATGTTTTGTTTTTGGATCTGAATAAAGATGGGTAGGATTCATTTCAAAATTTCTGCCTACTTGAAGAAGTGGAGTGTGTTGGTGTCATATGTGATTCTAAAAACTTTTTGCCCTCAAACATTTTTTCAGGATAACGAATTAGTGTAATACAGTGCTGTGAAAAAAAAAAATATTTGGCGGAAGAACACTGAAATGTAACTGTCCAAATCTACCTATTTTGCGTATTAAGCTATATGTGTTATAGAGTTTTGCAGGCTTTATAACCACACTGTTTTTTTTTTGTTTTTCTTTTTAATCGGGTGAAGCTCCTAACATGATTTCTGTGTAGGTTTATCAGAAATTGAAATCTGTATTTTTTATCTTAACTCTAAAATAAAAGAAAATATTAAACAAAAACAAACGCCAAGTGTAAGAATTATTCACAGTCACAGTTATTGCAAATTGTTTAAAGTTCACAATAATAGCTATAAGACTACCTACTCCAACACAGGTTTTGAAAAATAGATATAATTATTATAATTTATTAACTCGTTGATCATTGATATCAAATTGATAATGTATATTGTTCATTCTGTTATCGCTTTTGTTATCGATTAATAACTGTGATTTATTAAATTATATGTAGAAGAGTTTATCAAAAGTGTGAAATCTTACTTTTGTGTAATAATAATTGTTGTAATAATTGTTTCTAGGTAAAAAATCATTTCTCAAGAAAGAACCTACATTCTTTGAGAGCATCGAAGTGATTTTTTAATAGATTTAAGCAGTCAAAATGGGTATATCTGCCGAGAAAGGCGGTTAAATCGTCAGTTGCAGTGCCATGTTTGCTGTAAATATTCTCTCGATTCAATATAGTGGTCCGTTTGTTTAATTTTAGTGACAAAATTCATTTCTATACTCATTTCTTGGCGAACATGAATTAAAATTGGTGTACTGATTCGAATGTGATGAATTTCACAATTTAGGTCAGAATATTATGCGATGAAATGATGCATTACATCTCTTTCCTGAAGCCCTAGTTAATACGTGTCAACACTTCCTACATCCCTCTGTTGTCCGTGCCATCGCTGGTGAAGTGCATTAAAATATTAATTGTAGTTCTTCTGTGAAATTATAGTTCACACTCAGTTTGAACAGAAATATATGTGAAAAACAGTGGACGAACACAAGATAATTGAGCTCTACAATAGTAGGAATAGTATCAATCCAGAGTACTTGGTGAGTCTCCATTTCGAAAGACTTAAAATAAAAAGAATAAATCACTTTCATATCACTTCGCTGCCACTCCATCGGCTAGCCACTTATTCACCACTCCACTGCCACTCGCTACTCCTTTACCACTCCACTTCGTCAACTATTCAGTGAGCCCCTTGCCTAAGAATTTGTCATGTGTAGAATTTCAAAAGCTCAAATTTTTGTATTTTACAATTCTCCGGAGAAAAAAACTGATAGTTTTCGAAATTTTTTCACAAAAATCATAATTTTGTACCTTTCATCCAACATAATCCAAAGCTATGTCTCAAATTTAGTGTAGGTATACTTCTCAGGATTTAAGACGTCAAAACAAAACTCTCCACCGAAATTCCACTTTGTTAAAAGTTTTTCGAAATGTTGGCGTTTTTTGTCCAATATTCTTGAACTACCACTAATACCCATTAAAGTATACCTATCCTTTTAAATCTTTTAAGGGTCACAGACGGAAAATTCTCAACGCGCACTGCGATGGCAAAATACGTTCACCAGCTCTTGGTGTATAAGTCAATAATCACAAGCATACTCGTATAAAGTAAAAAAATCCACTTCGTCGCCACTCACTTGCCACTTGAAAATTAAACATGTTCGAGATATGTGGCAGCAGACTGGTATCACACCACTTGCAAAATATCAGGCCTCCGCCATTCCACTTTAATGAGTGCGTCTTCATTTAATTACATAGGTTTTACCAATTTCACTTGCTACTTAGTCACCACGCCACTACCACTCCACTTCGTCACCACTTTAGTGAGCACATTGCCAAAAGCTCATTAAAAAAATTAAATTTGGTGGCGCGACAGCTCGCGTAGAACCAGGACCTAGTGACTTACAACTCTTAACCATATATGTGCGCATGCTATTTTCAAGAACGGTAGGGACCTACAGTTTTCTTCTGAATCTGAACGGTTAAGATGAGAGACACTTATTCATGACAAGAGTTACTCTTGGAGGATTTGTCACTTCGTCGCAAGATGAAGTATCCGTTTTTTTATTTTTAGGTGGACGAGGCTGGGAGTCAATTCCAGATCTCCGGCTACTATACAAAAAGCTCATAAAGAGTGATTCTCAAAAAAAAAGTCAAATTATTTTTAACTAAAAAGAGAAATAGGTAACTTCAAACCACAAAGTGATATTATTTCCCACTTAACAAACAAAGAAAATTCTCTGTGTCGGTAACAGCACTGTAAGAATTTTTGATGAACAAAATTTAAAATTTCCACCGTATAAACCCAACATGAAGTCAAATTCTTTGTTTCATTTTAATTTTGTTGTTGTTGTTTGTATTTTCCATGATAACAAGGAAACGAACATAAAAGGAAGTTTCATCGTTGAAGGTAGATTTGGGGGTGTAGTTTTTATTACATTCTTTATTCCAAAAATGTACATATCTTTCAAGTTTTTTTTTGTTTTTTTTGTTCACTATTTGGAAGATATACCTACGTTTAACTGGGTTTCGGGGGGAGGTTAAAATGGAACAAAATGAGATTTCGTAGTGTTATATTTTTACTACTTGTATCAAACACCCACATCGTCTTGCATTTGTGTATATAATATACTTTGCTGTGTAGCATAGCGATTGAAGAAGCACCAGCAAAAAGGTTAAAGAGTGTTGAGGAAGATATTTTCATTTTGGAAACTAATATTGCTGTGCTACAGGAAATGTGTTGTGTGTATGCTTACACCTTTGGTATAGCTCACAGTGAAAACGCGTGCAGTTATTTTTTTATTTTAAGACAGGAAGTGTTGCCTTTTGAGATCTTTTTTTTCTTTTTTTTGCAAAAAAACCATATGGGTGCTTCTTTTCAAATAAATAGGGTAGTAATAGAAAACAGGATATTAATTTCTAGACTATGACTTAACTAGAAATATAAAGTGCTCCGTTCGTATAATGTATTTAATATCCTATTGAATCTCTTAACGTCTTAAACAGTTTTTGTTGTTTTAAAAGGTATTGAATCATTGGGGTATTTGAATTTTATTGTTTTCCGGATATTAAGTTTGATAGTCCCCAACTAAGAGTTGTGTAGAACTAATATATTGGAATGTAATAGACAGTTTTTCATCAAAATTAAATTAACTTTATTTTTTAAAAACAAAACCTAGTCAAATATTTGGTGCAGTATTTCCAGGGCACACAACAAGGAACTTGTGTCTCACTTCAGTGAGCGTGTAATATACTGGCTTCTGGTACTCGCTGCTATAAGCTCAAGCTTGTATGTCGGATAAAGGTTTCAATACAAAGTTTTCAATACAAATTAACATAATGAACCAGTCCCATTAAAAAAAGGTAGCGATCGGATGGTACTGAACTCTGCTAATCTATTACTGAACTTTGCTAATCTAGTACTTGACTCTGCTAATCTAGTACTGGACTTCTACCAAACCGGTATTGGACTAGTAGTGGATTGGTATTAGACTGTTACTGGACTGGTAATGGACTGGTATACTAGACTTGTACTGGACTGGTACTGGAGTTGTACTGGACTCGTATTACACTGTACTGGACTGGTATTACACTGTACTGGACTGGTGCTGGGCTCTTAGAGGAATGGTACTGGACTAGTACTAGTCTGGTGCTAGTGGGTTACTGAACTGGTAAAGGAGTGGTTACAGGTACCGGGCGCATACTGTACTGGTACTGCACTAGTAGGTTTTGATCTGGTAATGGACTGGTACTGTACTCGCACTGGGCTGATTCTGGACTAGTACTAGACTGGTACTGAACTGGTAATAGGCTGGTACTGGAGTGCTACTGGACTGGTACTGGACTGGTGCTGGGCTGTTAAAGTAATGGTACTGGACTAGTACTAGACTGGTACTGGGCAGGTACTGAACTTGTACTAGACTGGAACTTGACTGGTACTGGACTGGTATTTGACTGATAATAGACAACTGGCGTTGTACTGGACTGGTACTAGACTGTGCTGTACTGGTGTTGGGCTGTTAGAAGAATGGTACTGGACTAGTACTAGACGGGTACTGGACAAGTACTGAACTGGTAAAGGACTGGAACTCGACTCGTACTGTACTGGTACTATAATAGTAGATACTGATCTGGTACTTCAAACACTGCATATCTATAGAATACAGCCTTTAGATATTTCCTTCATAAAATGTTTTGATGTAGTTGACAAGGCTTGAACGCCCACATTTCATATTGTCTTAGAAACTACTAATGCAAGCCATCCAAATTTTACCATTTTAAGCTTTTTCTCCTTCTACATATATCTTCTATCAATCAGTTTTGATTTTCGTAAATAAAATCTTGAGTAACCGCTTTGATCACAAAATTGTCAAATGGAAACTATTCACTGCCACAGAGACTTCATAATCTAACTAAACTTATCAAAAACATCAACTATGTAGTCCAGCTAATATTTAAAATTAAACTTATGTTTGAACTACCACAATGGCAACACTTTTATCCCAAGGAAATAAGGTTTATCAAATTTAAAGGATTTATTTTTGCACAGAGATTACATTTTAATTCGTTGGTAAAATATGCAAATAGTTTTGCGTATACACGTACGACTATGAAGGAGCGAATATCTTTTACAAAATCGCAATGTAAAACCTTTGGGGAATTACGGATTCGCTTGAAATACTCAAGCCCAAAACGACACAACGCCAACGTTTAGCATCTCTTATCTATTGCTCTGGCACAGACTTTGTTTGCAACAAAAATCTATTTTTATGTTTTTTTTTTTTGTTTTGTTCATTCACCGAACTCTACTACTTTTACCATACACACAGCACACACATGATTCAAATGCAACAAGGGAACGCTATCTATACATGAAAGAGTTTTTCGCTCTTAAACCCCATTCGAATAGGTGGATGTAGATGTACCTGAATCTTTCACTCGTAAATATGTCATAAAAGCACACATCTGAACCCAAAAACTACCCCCGGTTGAACCAAAAATAAAAAAGAAAGCTCTTAAACTTCCTATCGGTTTAAAGGTACCTAGATATTATATGAAGATACGGAAGGCGGCTGTAACAAACATAAGCCAGGCCAAGCCAGGGAAGGGCTTGTTTTTTTTTGTAATCCCCTTGCACTCTTCCAAGTCTGGTGCTATGCGGTGTGTATGCTGCTTACGAGAAGTCGGCCGGGTCGGAAGGTATTAAAATTTTGTAATATTTGTACCTTTTGTGGTTGGGATTCGGAGCGAAAATAAAAGACAACTCATCATGTTCCATTTACCCATTCCCATTGGGAAAATTAAAAACTAACCTCACAATCAGGTCGATTGTTGCTTGCACGTATACATCGATGAGATACGTTTATAGGGCGCAAAGGTATAGTGACAGGGAGTTTGCAACTTGCAACAGAAAAGGGCATAACAAAATATCTTAATATATAGGAAAATAATCAGATCACCTGTCTCATTGAATTTTTCATTAAAAAACAATCAAGGCAAGAGAGGACATTGTTTTTGGCCTCATTTCAAACACACACACATCTACACTCGACACCACCAAACATTGGCGTCGTCGTCGGTCTTATGTGCTAACCCACTTTAAATTCCAATAGTTCTGCATCAGCCTCGTGTGCTCCCTACTTGAGTTTTGAATTAAAAAGCGATTAAGTTACATTGAACCGGGAATCGCAATGCGTTTGATAAGACACATAATGCTGGTTTGGCGCTATTCATTCTTCAATTTCAATTAACCCGATGCGGCATTTTTTTTTTTGTTCAGGTTTAATGGCCGATTTATTTTATGTTCTCCTCATTCGATTGACTGAACTGCATGTTCAGCAGGTAAACGCCAATCAATCCGAAAAAAGGGAGAAGGTATTACCTTCGCTATAATTGAATTAAAAGCAAACCAAAAAAAAAAAAATAAGAAAAAAAAAAAAACACATGGTTCAAGTGGTAGGTAAATAGAGTAAAAAAAAAAACTGAGATATGTTCATCAATTAGCTTTGAAACCGCATGTGATTGCAACTCCATTCAGCTGAGGAAATGAAATATTTTTTTTTTGCTTTGTTTTCGATTCTTTACATTTCAATTCGATGTGCCATGTGTTATTAGGATGTGTTCACACTGCGATTGAAGTGTTTTGTTCATTTTTGTATAGGTATGGCAGGTTATGCTTTAGTAAACAAAAATCAAACTCCAAATTCCAATCAATTTTGATAAGATTGGTCGATTATTCTGCTTGTCTGTTTGGCTACAGCCTAAGCGGATAATTCAAATTTCTCTAAATTTTGTAAACCCGGTTTGTGCTTCAAAGAAAAAAAAAAAATTATAAATTTGATGGCACAACAGCTTATGAAGCTGTGACTTAAAACTCTCAACCATTCCTGCGTGCGTGTCTGCAGGTTTATGGCCTAATCCGAACTGCTTAGGTGAGCGACACTTTTCTTTGACAGAAGATACTCTTGGAGGATTTTTCACTTCCTCGCAACAGGCAGTAGCCATGAAAAACGCTTTTGTGTTTAGGTGGCAGTGGCGGTGAATCAAATCCAGACCTCTGGCGGCGGCGTGACATTCCAACGCACCAACCATTATGCCACGGACTAATATTTGTGCTTGAATGAACATAAAAATATTGGACTCAGATCGCGAAAGAGAATTGCTCTCTCTACTTTCGATGTGATAGAGATAGGTATTGCCAAACCGATGATCGTTCTTCAATGAACAGATCGTTTTAATTGCCGCCTCCGTGTTATAATTAAGCATTTTAGCATGCGTCTTATGTTTTACTGAACTTTGATGCCATCATGTCTGCATCTTAGATTATTAAAAAAAATTTAGGAAAATATTGTTTTTTACATATAATTTTTATTGCGACGAAACTATAAAAATCAACATATTTAATCGCTTATTTTCTTCAGGAGAATCGTAAAATTAATTCTTTCTGAGCTTATCTCACAGCATGACTAAATCTCTTTTCAACAAAAATACCAAATTAAAAATCACATCAGACAAACAATGTAATTATTGAAAAAAAAAAAAAAATATGTATATACATCGCCGTCAATAATATATTTATTATGGTCATGAGTTCAAAATCCATTAAAGAAAGTATAACTTTTTTTAAAGTGATAACATTGATAAGACCTTAAGATGATATGCGTCAAATTTGAGAAGGTTATCAATGAAAAAAAAAAAACAAATCTAATTGAGGTATTTTTTTTGTAAATTCTTTTTTTTTTTTTTAATATCTAGAAAAGAAGACACAATCAGAATTTTCTAGTTTGTCTATTTTGGGGCGTGATGTTCGAAATCTCTATTTATTTTGTTAAAAATTAATTCTATTCTCAGTTGAGTTTAATTTGGACACAAAAAGAACTATTATCAATTTTAACACTATGTAAATTGAAAATTATAAAGAGTTGTTGACTTGAAAAAAATACATAAAATTATTTTAATTGGTTGGGTACATTTTACAGCAATATCATGAAATGTCTTTTGAATTTTTAATGAGATTATTAATTCCACATCAATTTATATTGTTCTTCAAATTATAAAAATTAAAAATATGCAATACAAAATTGTTAATTATTCAATTAAAGTAAATATATTTAATAACATAGTTTTAATCGGTTCGTCGAATTTGTTTCTATGAATATAATTCTGTTAAGTATCGGAAATGGACTTCAAAAATGATATCTCAGAAATATTCCCATGCTTCTGATTATTTGAACATGAACATGCTGATGAGAAGACCATAATTGGCTAGCGTATTGAATTTAAAAGTAGTAGAAATGTTTCACAGGGAGATTTCGTAACGTAAGGATCTAAGAGTTATTAAAATCAACGCTTGACGATTCTAAAGGCTGATTTCTAATGGCGCGTTCGCGTTGGAGACGCTTACGTTACGTTTACAACCTTTGCGAACATGACGTCGACATGACAGACGACTTAAAGAGAATCAGCTTATTAAAAACAGTCAAAGTGTCATTCTGAAAATCAAAATGAACCTACAAATGTAACTGTAATGTCGAATTCCTTTCAACAAACAATTCGATTTTTTTTTCTAAACAAATTCGATTTTTTTTTCTTTACAAAGGAGGAATTTGTCTAGAAAAATCGATTTTTTCTTCTGAACAAATTGATTTTTTTGTTGAAAGGAATTTGACATAAGTTGAAATGTCAAAACGCGCGCTGAAATTGAATTTTTTTTTAACTTCAACTTTGAGGTAGCTTATGTTACGTTGGTTTGTGTACATGCTAATAATCGTAACGTTAATGCCCAACGCGTCATTGTAAACACTTTGCATAAATTGCTATGTGTGAACTTTCGCGTTGACAGAAAAATCTGTCAAAGCAACTCCCAACGCGCCATTGGAAATTAGCCGTAAGAGCTGAATTGGCCTTAGCTACTATGTTGTCTTGATGGAATGTGAAGTTGAGCCTGTTATCACACAAAACTGATGCTTAAATCCCAAATTTTCGTTACTCTAGGAAGGAGACTATCGTTTTTTTAAATAATAGTCACATGGTGTTGGACGGAAACGGATAAATTGTTTGTTTTTTGTCACAAGAGAAAATATTTTTATATAAATAACTATAAAAATGTTTATGTTATCCAAAATTATGGGTTCCACGTCATAAATTGACAAGATAATAAGTATAGGGCCCAGGTGACTACCTTGTGGAATGCCAGAATTTGTAATCAATGAAATTGATAGGTACTGAAGATCTAAATAATTATTATAAAAAAAAATTATGTATACCAATAAATTTTTCACCGGCTCCGAGGTTTAATCACTTTAAAATGTAACTATGTGGGATATTCAAGAAAAAGTGTTGCCACGTGCGTATATGTAGGAAGGTATGTTAAAAAGAGATCCAAACTCTTCCTTATACAAAAAAGGAAAAGTTAGGAGATCTTAAGTACGCCAAGTTTTAAGTAAACAAATCCAAAATATGAGAGAAATTTGTAAAGTTTAGTTAAATTTAAAACTTTTACAATTAAAAAAAATATATGGCTGACCAATTACTGACACTAGTTGACCTTGGGTGCCTCGTGGGAAGGGAAATCTCAAGTTCTCAATTTTTAACTATCTATTTTCATATTTCTACGGCAGTCAAAAGTCTTCCGTATTTTGCTTTATATAGAAAAAAACATGCTTTTCTTCATACAATAATCTAATAAGGATGGGAATATTGTTGCACACTAAAAAAGTTAGAGTCTACAAATTTTTTTATGGCAAATGAAATTCCCTCGATTAGTTTCAGTGATATAGAGTAGATTAGCAGTTTCCTGTAAATCTTTACCACCCATGTAGAATTTTTCAATCGCAATTTTTCGCTGGAATGTCAACTCAATGACTTCGCCAATTTATTTAAATAATATATTTTAATGGAAATATTTAGTTGGAGATTATACAGGTTATCACCATTATAAATTATTAAAAAAAAAAACTAATAAAACATGCTTTTAAAACTGCTTTGTTCTTGTTTCACAGTCATAGACCTGTTGTTTTGTTTGAGTTAAGTTTCTGGTATTTTTGCGCAGAGTTTAAAATTATGCCTAGTCATTCACATAATTTTACCCACCTACTTTTCTTAGCGAAATAACGCCTTTTTCTTCTTTGGTAAAGTGAAGTTCATTAAATATGATTTCTCACTAAAATTGTATATTTAAAAAAAATATCAATTTCGTTGGAAAATAAGCACTAAAGTGAAAAGATCACTTCCTGCTAACAAAGATTGCTTTTTCTACTTGTTGACTATCAGCATGTTTTATGTCATTAAAATGAATTGCAAAATTATTGTAAATATTTCAAAATTAAATTCTTATGAAAGAGAATCACCCAGGTTATCGGCAAATAAGATGACAACTAATAAATCGTTCAATTAAAATATCTATAACTCAAATCATTATGTATAGTTTTTGCGGCACTTTCTATAAAGAATTTTATAATGTAACCAGAATTACAGTTTCGTAAAAACCAAACCTTTAACTTTTGACTCAATATGAATAAATTGTATATTGTATAACGTAACGACTATGATGCATCTTTGAAACAAATTTTGAGGTTATATTTTTTTTTTCTTGCTTTAGCTCTATTTTGCATGTTAATATGATTTATGTGATTTCACAAAATCATATTTCTTTTTCGTAGTTAAATTGTCTGGTGGTTTACTGGTGTGTGGCTGGCTTGTTGTTTTGGACAAAAGGTTTATGTATGTAGGTGGGTTATTTTTGGTTTTTTTTTTTAGGGTGGATGAGGCTGGCAAGGAGATTTCTTTTAATTTTATTTTGTATGCCCTTAGTGGTTTGGAACAATCTGTGTGCAAAAATTCAATGGTTCAGGGGTTTTTATGGCAATTCATATTTCATTCGTTCGGATAGAGCAAAATGACCAGTCATGCTCTAAAAACTTTGGTGGGAATTTTTTTCTTAGAGGTATTTTCATATACATACCTGCGTATGTATGTATGTGTGTAGGTTCGAGATTGTAGACATGAATGAAGTCCTAGAATTTTTCATGTGAAAACTACAAATGAGATATGAGAATAGGTTACGAAGGTGGGAATGTCGTAAAACAACTTTGGCACTAGACTTTCAAAAAAAAAAAAAAAAACAACTACTGAATATTATTATTCTATAAAAAAAATTATTTGAAAAGAGAGGAAACGTGTTATGAGACATGGTGTATTGTTAATTTAAATTTTGCTACTTTTCTTTTTTTTAACTGAATCTGGCAAAGAGTATGAAATGAGCATGTATTAATTTGGTTTTGTCGGAGCCAAGAGCAAACAACTTCTTCAGCTGAGTCAAAGTGAGGTTGCGGGACGAAACGCCAATTAAAGCACCTACGTAAGTAGCTCCTGAGCAATTTTTTAAATCTTATTTCTTAGTTTGTATTTTATTTTAATTGTTTATTTATTATTTTTTTTTTATTATTTATTATTTTTTTTTATTATTTATAATTTTTGTTTATTATTTATTATTTTTTTTTATTATTTCTTATTTATTATTTCTTTTCTTATTTTTATTTTTTTTTAATTTTTAAATATATTTTGTTTTTATTTTTTAAATATTTTTTTTTTATTTTTTTAAATATTTTTTTTATCTTTTAAAATTGTTTTTTTATTTTAATTTTTTTTTAATTTATTTTTATTTATTTTATATGGGTACATTTAAAAAAATTTTGTTTAATTTTTATTTGTCAGGGTTATCAACGGAGGTATCTTCGATGGCCAACCCGTAACAATGGCGCCCAACAACATCCTTGAGGTTAAGTGTCTTATGCTCTACCGATTCAGATAGCCAGGCTAAATGCAAGCATGCCAAGCCACTTTTCCAGTTTCCAAATTTACTCCTCTGTGGAACCCAGACTTCCAACACTTTTTATTTTTTGTTTTTATTTTTTTCCTTTTTTTAAATTTTTGTTTTTTTTTTTAATTTTGTCTACTTTAAATTTTTTCGATTTTTTTTTATTATTTATTTCTTTTATTTAATTATTCTATTTTTTTTTGTATTATATTTCATTGCTCTTCCCCTAAGGGTTAGAGGTATCCCGTTTCCTCTCCTATTCTCCCTCTTTACTTCCTCTCTCTTTCTATCCCTATCCCTTCTCACCTCCTCCAGTTATTTTATCCACTCTTCTTGTCTCTCTTCCTCGTTCATTATTTCACTCATTTTTTCCCCTATCGATTTTCCTTCATCTCCGCCTGATCTGCATCTTTCTATCACTTTCTGCACATTCCCTTTTCTTCTCGTTTCCAGTACCATCTTTCTCTCACCTCATTTCCTAGCCTAACTCTATTGCTATTCTCCTTGTTCTTTCTGTCTTCCATCCTGCTTCCAAATATTTCGATACCCATCTGTCATTACTTCCTTATACCACCAGTTGTATCTGGATTCCTTTATTGGTTCCCGTCTTTCTCTCTCCTGCACTCTTCTGGCTTCGCTTTCCACTCCCTCGTATTCAGTAGTTGCACTGTCCTCTCTTCCCTCCCTTCCCTTCATTTCTTTTCTCCCTTGCTCCCGTCTTGATCCTCTCTCTCGTCTATCGCTCTCTCTCTTTCATCTCTAAACATTTGCTATTTCGCTTCCCTTTCGAGCTGTTAATTTCTCTTCTTTTTTTTTTCTATTTGTTAATTTATTTCTTTATTTTTTGTTTCTTTTATTTTATATTTTTGTTAGGTATTTTTAGTTTTTATTTCCTTATTAATTTTCATTTGTTTTTCCATTTAATTAATTTATTTAAATTTTTAAACTTTGGCATACAAGCTATTATTCTGTTTAGATCTCCTGAATTATTTTTTATAAAATCAATTCGATGTAATATAATCTTACACTCAAATTAATTCCCAAACTTAAATCCTTTGTTAAACATGCGTTTTCCAAGAATAACATAATCACTACCTTTTCTAACAAAAAGAAAATCGAAAAAAACCTTTATCCCTTGGATATGCGTGTTTATATGCTTCCACAAAATACCCAGAAAGATTGTTTGACACTTAAAACGTAATAATGCCAACTTTTATTATAGGCTTAACTTATAATCCGAACCCTTAAAAGCTATGTTAAAATGTACAAAGCTATCAAAGCTGCGTGACATAAAACAAAATCAGGAAACCCACAAAAGCGGAAAATCCGCCGCCCGTCAGTATGCCTCCTTTGATGTGCGCATATTCATTATCGTGTAATCGTAACGCATGTTATGTCAAGGGAATTCTTATTTCTTTTATTGTCATTTCATTCAAAGTTCAAAAAATCCCACCCCTTTTTCTGAGGATGATATCGTTTATACGGCAATTAATTTTGTCCTTCGCATGGTAGACAACCTAACATACAAACAAGCATGTATAGGTATACCTATGTCAAATCGATGATGGTTGGGTAGGTTCCTTTTTGTTAAATTCTGTCAAACTTTGAATATAATCAAACTAAATATATATATACGGAGATTACATATCTTGCCATTATATTTTACATATACAACGAGCATTTGAGCAAACATCAAAATCCTTCAATGAATTGCTTGCTGGTTTTATAAATTCGAATTATATCCAATTCGGGCATCGGACATGGTTTACAAACAAACGCATTCGATGTTCACAAAAGCACTTAAATGTGTGTTCGTGTGGAGGATATATGATGGTGGCCGGTCTGTGTGTCTGGGCCTGTATTTGACTTTATTTCAGTCGTTAGTTAGTGATGTTATAGCTGTTTGTTATTGTTGCATGAAAATGACCATTTCGTAGGAGGACGAATATTTATTATGGCTGTTCAATGTTCATGTCCTTTTTGTTGCAATGTTTACATTATCTACATGCACTGCACAATACCCCCTTGTCGTATCCTATATTGACAATTGTTTTATCAATTAAATTTGAACATAAACCATTTATAAAGGACGATTGGTTTAATGCGTCTGTTTTCATACAAATTGACCTTGGGTCTATAAATTAATGGCGTTTACATTCTAGAGGGAGGTTCATAGTTGTCGAAGGCAAGAATATAAAATGTCGATTGTTGTAGATTGACGCTGGAAAAAATAAGTTTTCATTTCGAAATGAAGAAACTATTTCATACGTCGTAAGAGCTATGAGACATTGGTAAATCTTTTTTCCCCTAAGCACTCCCTTCGCACACTAGAATACAAATTATTCAACAATCAGCATATATTCATATGTATGTGTGTGTGTACCCAGCCATATATAAATTTACATACCTAATTGTTTTGTTTTGATCTTATTTGAGACCTATTAAATTAATAAGACTCTTTAAAGTAACTCGTTATTTAAAAATAACGGTGTTAGTTAAAAAAAATTTCCCTTAAATTTGTTTTGATGGAAACAGTAAAAAAAAATCATAGAAGTCTTCACTTCAACGTAAATAATCAAAGCATTTGGTCTAACAATCTGTTTATAAAATAAAACGCACGACTGGATTGCACAAACTTGCTCTTGTAGTAAAAGTTTCTTCGAATTTTAAAGATTGAGTGTTATAATAAGTAAATAATTTTTTTATAGGAGCCTTAAGTTTAAACTAGTATTATACTTGTAACTTAGAGCTTAAATTAAAAAAATTATTAAAAATTAACATAATTCGAAATAAATTTATTAAAAAATCAGCTTAAATTGTTTTGAGAGCTAAAAAAAGTACACCATCTGATTTCTTTAACTAATCGTAGTTTTGGAGAAAAAAAATTTAAAAACGTAGAATTTATTTTTTGTATATATAAAATTTTGTAATTTTTAAGAATTGGTACACAATTTTTTAGTATTTATTTATGTTGAATTAAAAATTAAATTTCGAAAAAAATTATCTACCCATTTTTGAATTATCGAATTTTCAAAATAAAAAAATTGAAATTTTTTTAAAAAATCCAAAATTTGTTTTTTTTTTGAAAATTTTGATATGCAGCATTATTTAAATTTTTGAGAAGCTTTTGTATAAAAAAATTAATTTAAATCGGTTACACAAATAATTAGATAGTCCAAAATAAAGAAAATGGTTATATGAGAGGTACTCTTAATACTGGGTAACTGTACATTTTGTTTTTGGCAGATCGTAGACCATGCTAATATTAGTATTTATAACAATTTTAATCAAAATCGTGGGAGTCGTTTTCGAGAAAATTTATATTTTCTGTAAACGTTTTTTAACATTTATATGGAAGGACCGTTAATTTCGACTATAAGAAAAATGTTTGTTCAAAATATTTTAAATAATGTTAAAAAAACCGATTGTTACCAAGTTTCATGAAAATCAACCAAGCTGTTTCGAAATATTTGGTTTTCAAAAAAAAAAAAAAATTTTAAACTTTTTTTAAAAATAAAAAAAAAATTTTGGTATACAATACTATTTGTTTAATTTTTTAGAATATTCTTCATAAAAAAAAATATCAAAATCAGTCTATTCCTTAAAAACGAAAACAAAAAAAAATGGTTCTATGGGAGGTACCATTTAAAATCACTTTTTGGAAATTTAATTTTCACAAAAAAGGTAGCATATGCCTAATAAATTTTTTTTTTTTTTTTTAGAAAAATCTGTCGAACCATTTTCGACAAAAATACGATTTTCCAAAAATGCCAAAATAAATATATGGCAGGTACCGATATTGTTGGTCCTAAAAAGGAAATGAAAAAAAAAAACGTTTCGGGGGAATGTTCCAAAAACACTTTATACGAAGGTAAATTAAAATCGGCCCATGGGCTTAGGCTGTAGGGGAGTCCACAGACAGACGGATAGAATTGCGAGACCCACTTTTTTCGTCTTGCCTATCATCGTAATGTCAAGTTTGATCAAAATCTTGAGTTCAATTTTTTTATCGCAAGTAAAAAGTAAGATTATTTTCCCGCTAATTGTGTGGTTGTACCTAGTCGTCAATATCGCCGCTGATAATGCTGTCGCTGCCAAATCATCTATAGCCAAAACTTAAATGTTAAAAAGATGTGGGTAGAGCTTAAGCGAATAAGTTGTGAGTTGGCTTAATTAGCTTAGCAATAAATTAAAAAAAAAAAATACCCTCCCATTTTTTTATAATGTCTCACTCAAGGTCAAAAACATACTATATATTAACATTTCATCAACATACACATTAAATTATTTTGGAGTCAAAAAAAAAGAACACGAATTTACTTAATTTTTTGTTTCATCACATAATTTTTGTTGATTAAATTTTTTTAAGTTTTATAATTTTTCAGGATCTTGACATGAATCACCACTCCAAAAAATGTATTTTTTTAAATCTACACTCTTAGTTCCTTTAAGATCGAATTTTTAAAATTAATTTAATTAAGTCATCCATATATGGCTTTTAACAATGAATTGTACCTATTTTTAATTCCATCAATTTAAATCGAATTTCATAATTCACTAAATAACTACTTTAAAAAAATACCCTCACGCAAAATAAGGAGGTTAATTCCCTGCACAATTCCTTCTATGTTATACAACCTATCGTCTCGCGTGTCTCATCTAACAATTTCTATAGTCTTGTTGTAACACCTTATGCGAATCACGCAAGGTACACAGATAGCACAGATAGGTATTCATTTCAGAACTTTTCTGAATTTTAAAGGAAAGTTACCCGTATAAGTCAGCCGTTGTGTATTTTGTTCATAGTAGAAAGTGAATCAGGAAAAATTTTCCTTTATTGATTTTTCCCCTTTTTCATGTTTTGTTCATTCATATATGTACTTATGCGGCTGCAATGGGCTTCCTTCAAAGGAAAAACTTAATACTTCCTAAGCCCCCTTCTGATGGTGGATCAAACACGAAAGAGGATGTAACTTTTTTCCAACGGTTTGCCAACCAGCCAGCCCCCCAAATATATGTACAAACATATATGTTATATCTGTACTATTGTTACATATAAGGCTTCTGGGGGTTTTCCTTTTCATGTTACAAGTATCTACATATATAGCTTTGCATAATAAAGGATCTTCGTGCATATAAACGCCTCGAAATAAATTATTCAAAATTAAAAAAAAAACTATCCTTTGTCTGCATGCTTTTTGTGTACAATACATACATTCTATCTGTGTTTGTTTGTAAACCGATCGATTAAAAGTCATTGAATTGTTTTCTATACCATTGCTAGCGAACAACGAACTCTTCCTCTATGATTTATGTCCAAGAACTTGGTGTGCTATTGTGGGTTGGCGCGACTAAGAAGTACTAAACAATGTCACTGCACTTTTTCGATTCGGTCTACTGACTTCATGAACTTAACTTATAATATTGCGCAATGTTTTTTTTTTGTAGTTATTGTGAAGGATTTGGTCTGGTTGAGTGCATTTTGATTAAAGAATAAAAGTGAAATACTAAAAAAAAAAGATAAAGTGGATGATTGGGTTGCACGAAGAGGTTGTTATGTTTGTGAGACTAAAGTTATTCAAAAATGAACTGAAGGATAAATTGTAAGCTTTGTTTTTTTTTTTTTCAAATCTAAATTTTCTTAAATTAATTTAAAGCTATTGCTAGGAACTGTCAGAAAAAAGATTCGTTAAAATAAAAAAAAAATCGTCCACGAGATTGAGATCTACCGTAGCCAAAAAGAATTTTTTAAAAATAAAAATGGTGTTAAGTTTGTAAAATACTAAAACTTCAAAATAATCTGGCTGATTGGGTCAATGTAACCAGCGGCGGCGTCCTGAGTTATAGATGACATGACAGATCGATAACAGACCACCAGAAAAATGGCGACGTTCCAATGACACATATAGGTAGAAGACAAAGAAATTGCAAACCAATAGCTGTGTTCCTTTGGGGTGGCGAACTACTCATGAGTAGATGAAAACTATAATCTAGTACTCTCATGTCTTATCTACTCAAGCTCTCATGCATAGAGTACCTATATTATCTAGAGAACCGACTTAAGGTGTTCGTTCTCTTTCACCCTACAAGCTGTAGTGAGAGAATGGGACCATTTTGTCGACTATTCGTTGAGCACGTATTAGTGATCCCGTGCATTTTAAATGGAACCCCATCCACCACTGCTGTAACAAATAGTATACACGTTTTTGCTCAATTATGATGGGTTCTTGCGCTGAGATATTTGAAATAAATTCAAAAATTGAAATTTAAAAACAAAATTTCAATAAAATTACTTTAAATAACTGTTTAATGGACCGAAACAAATTTGTTTAGTGTTGTCTTGCTTTTAGCATTCAAATCTAGTAATATTAATGTATATTTATGTTGAAAACGCGACTCTATAAAAAAATAACTGAGCTAATGGCGCCATTTTGTGTTTGAATCCACGATTCACACTGATTCACGAATAGGAAAAAAATAGTAAAATAAGAGAATTTTCTCTTACTCATCTCAAATAAATTTCGCGGGTGTTTTAGGCAAGAGGGGTACGAGCCGGTTCTCTAGATAATATAGGTACTCTATGCTCTCATGCGCGAGTAGATGAGCAGAATAGTTACGCATCTAAAATCCCCCAGAGGGCATCTGGCTAAATTAAGAGATTTTTCATGTGGATGACATTTCATTTCAATTTGTTTACCATTTTTACGTTTAGCATTCACAAACAACAACAATAAACAAAATAAAGCAATGAATAAGTAGATGAGAGTCTTTAAAAGAGAACTTTCCATAGGCTATTTTACACACATCACTTTCTCATTTTATGTGAATTTTTATATAATACGCCGAAAAATCATATAAACTGAGAAAGAAAATCGCACACTTTTTGATGGACGGATTGCATAGATTATAATTAATGGACAATCACTTAAAATTGTAGTAGATTGCTACTAGAGAAGTGAATTTTATTCGTTCCATTTAAAATTTCTTTTTTAGTTCAGAGTTGCTTCAGAGCAGAGCACTGAGCAGAGCCTGAGCGAGCAAAGTAACCTCTGAGAAAAGTTTTCAGAGCACTCCGATTTAATTATGAAACATTCCTGAGCACTGAATTGTCATATCTGTCAAATTGCATAAAAACTATCTGAAATTGGCTGCGATCAGCTTTTTACTCCGTTTGCTCGGTTATTTTATTCTGAGCTCATGGAGCACGCTCCAAGCTAGCTCTGATCCCTGAGCGCTCTAAATTGAAAAAGAAATACAAAATTTCTGTTTGACAGTTCGGGCTCAGCTCTGAAATTGCTCTGAACTGAATTAAAAAAGAAAATCGCCTATTTTATATTTTTAAGAGCCCATAACATCCCCTTAAAGTTTAAAGAAGAAATTTATTTTAATATCGCAAACAAACAAAAAAATGGGTCGTACGTAATGCATGACGGTGATTAAGTGGCTTAATTTGTGGTCAGCTAATGGCGGCTACTTCACATACACGCGTCATACTTGGCTAGAGAAATAAAGAGAGAGAGAGTGTGTGAGAGAGGGAGAGTGGATCGAAGCAAGATGCACCAACACATTGTGTTGTAACTTTAATTTATTTGAATTAAATTGTTGAGAATGAATTTCACGGTCACTAGTTTGGGAAGTTTCGTTTTTGAATTACAATTTTCTTATTTTCTTTGCTTCTTGTGTCTTCGGTTTTTCTTTGCGTGTCTTCAATTACATATTTTTTGTAATGCTAATGATTATGATAATGACAATGATGATGGCGGCGCTGTGATAGCCGGTGCATCAATAGGGAGTGTTGTTTAATCACCACACCACAGGAAGTTATTATATACGCTATTACAATGCAAGTAAAGGTTATATCATGAGAAAAAAATGAAGACGATTGCATGTTGTTAGAGTGAGCCCGATCAATGTGGTAATGTATTTTAGAAGTTTTTCTTGGTTATTTATTTCTTTGAATATTTATTGTTATTTTTGTTTTTTTATTCTTGCTTTCTAATTGGTTTTTATCTTAAATGTTAAGAAGGAGAATTATTCATTAATTGTCTGGAAGAGAGAATTGCATTTCATGTTCGTATATATTTTCTGTCTTTGGGTGGTAGTTTTTTTTTTTTTTTTTTCTAACAACAACAAAATGTTTATTTCCAGAGATGTGCAAAAACCACTTTGGTTTGGTATGTTAGGTATTTTTTTTTTTTTTTTTTTTATAAATTTTCTATTTTGGGGTGTTTGTTTTAAATTAAACCAGTAGATGCATTTATTTTTGACCATTGGAATGTGGGAGTTTTTTTTATAAATTAAAATTCTTATAATTACCAAGGGGTCTTTTTTGAGGCCAAATAGCTTGTCCCTTTGTTAGGTGGTTTTTTGATATCTCCATGATAATTTTTGGTTTTAGATTTTGAGTAAAATAAAAACCATGTATGACGTAAGGTACTTAGGGTACGTATTTGTTTCCAGTCAAAGAGACAGTTGAGACACTACTTCATGAGGCCCCGCATGGAAAAATGGCAAGTTTTTGGCAAGTTTAGGCGAGGCCCTGGAAAGTTTTCGGTAAGGAAAACATGGACGAGGAAAACATGACAGTGCCTCGCTGAGAACATTTATTTAATTCAGTATTGGTGAGGCTCTTGATGGTAACTAACTATGTGAAATCATTTTACGAAAATTAATAAAAGCAGGATCTTATTACATCTTAATAAAAATCTGAAATAAGTGAGCTTTAATCACCTTTAACAAGAAAAAATGTGTTTTTGAATTCCTCTTAATCTCCCAATATAAGCAACGCACTGCCACAGAAGTACAAACGATGACACTACCGAGCGCTGCACGCTTTTAAACGGACGTAAATGCACACAAACGGCATGAATATAGGGACTATCAGAACTATGTTGACAGGACCAACCAATATGACCATCAGTTCATCGGCAAGCTGAGACGTTGTAAGTACACTGAAGTCTTCGAAGCAACATTCTTCCATGGCGATAGACTGGCCACGAAAACGATCATTTAGAGAGTGTATAACCAGGGTGGTGACTAGTGAGAAAAAAAATCAAGGAAAACAAAATATGTGGAACAAATCTAGTTTTAACTAGTCAGGGCTTTGGCAGAATTTAACTGACGAGGCAAAAAGGTTCATAACTGGCGAGGGCCTAGCGAATGCCTCTAGTAACCCTTACTAGACCCTTGTTAGTAACTATGAAAAACTTGCCAGGGCCCTTTTGAAAACTAGATTCTTTTTCCAGGCGGGGCGTTGATGTAATTTGGTTCGTTTCTGTCGATATCATTCAATTGATAAAAAAAGTTAATTCCTTCAATATTTAGCAGGCTCGTGTTGTACACATTTAAAAAAGCGTATTCCCAAAAGTTTTAGTTTGTTTAACTCATGCTTAGGACAGCATAGTAAATTTAAACAAATTACTCAATATGTTAACAATTTATTAGTTTTTTAATCAAAAATTCACAACGCAACCATTTTTGTATTTTACATAAAAAAAAATATTTAAGTGAGAATGCAATCATACAATATTGATTCCAGTTTTGCGCACCATACAAATTGGTGAGTCCACCGACCCTCACTAGCTATGTACCTTCTTAGGTAAGGTATATGCATAACAATTACTGACAAGACAAATTTTAGTTTAAATTTAGAGAAACATTTTATACGTTTTGTTTTAAATAAAGAACAAGTTTTAGTACTTTTATTTATATATATTTTAAAATTCAAATTATTTCATTTATTTGCTCTTGTCAGAAAGTAAACACAAACAGCTACCGTTTTAATTGTTTGTTGTTGTTATTAAGATAAAAAAATGATAACATTAAATGATTATGACTATCTAATGATCGGTTTGAATAAAATCATAAAGAACTTGAGTGCCAAATTTTATTATTGACTATGTTCTGTCATATATATATTTTATTTAGAAATAAAAATGAAAAACTGGAGACATTTTGTTGTGTGTTGAATTATATTTAGGGTTTTATTGCACTGCGACCTCAAGATCTGTTGTGCCCCCTTTAAGAGCCAGATGAGGTTGCTCATTTGCAGCTTTTCCTCCAAATTTATTTCTTCGACCCAGATATCTATGTCTTTGTTGCACAACTGCTTCACAACTACCTAAAATGTGGTCCGGTGTCTCTTCCTCAGTGTTGCAAATTCTGCACGTGGCACTGCTTACTAATCCAAGGATCCTGAGGTGTCTCCTTAGCTTGCAGTGGCCGGTGAGGATACCCGTAACTATTCTCAGGTTATTTCTACTTAAACTAATACAGGATATGAAACGTTCTTGGTTGTAGTTCCCAAGTAGTAGTTTTGCCTGTCTTAGCTTAGGGAGTTCTTTCCAGATTTGTAGTCTTTTGGCCTCCTCTTGTTTTTTGATTTCATTTTTAATCACGTTTTCTCCTATTCCGCAATAGGGTTCTGGACCCAGAAGGGGTGTTTTTGCATACATTTTTGCTAAGGAGTCTGCCTTTTCATTGCCTTGGACACCAACATGGCCTGGTACCCAATGAAGTGTTACATTGTTGTTTTTGCTCAGTGCTTTAAGTGCAGCCTGGCTGTCTAACATAATGGCAATATTTAGGTTATGGTAGTTCCTTTCGAAATTTCCTATGGCATTGACTTCCGCTTGGAAAATGCTACAAGACTGCCCCATCGGTAAGGAAAGTTTGGTTCTAGGCCCAAAGATTCCTGCGCCAGTCCCTACAGTTGTTCTCGATCAGTGTACCACTTGAGTGTACCACTTGATGGCATTAGCTTCTCTTTTTTGCAACTTAACTCCGTTTGGAAGTTTTTCTCGAAATTATATTTCTTAATCATGCTATCTCTTGGAATGTCAAGAAGGTTTGTTACTGTGGACTTACAGGTCGAAATTCTTTCCATATGACCTATACATTTTCCCGTCCCAGTACCCTCTTTAGCGAATTTAAAGATGGCTCCCATAGCAGCACTTTCTATGACCACATGTAATGGGGTCAAGTGAAGGATTACCTCCATTGCTGCTGTAGGGCATGTCCTCATTGCTTCAGTAATGCATAAACGTGCGAGCCTTTTTACTTTTTCTAGGGATTTCCTAGTTGTGATTAGTTCGGTTTTCGTTGTGTGTTAGATTCAAAAGATTTTCCCCCGTTCAGATAATAACCTTCTAGTTTCTCAAAAAAATGAAAATTATGAAAGATAATTTTCCTTAGAAAAATTGCACCTCCCGCATCAAAGTGGTAAAATTGATCCCTCCATACGGTTTTTTTCTTTTCTATGTCAAATGTACATATCTTATATTCTTAGTTCTTCGATTCAAAACTTACATAATTTTTACAATAAAGAAAAAAAAAATCATACTTTTCTTCTTTTTTCGGATTGATTAATTTTTTAAAATTATTTCTTTTCTCTTTCAGGTACGTTTTAAGACTGAACAAAATACATACATAGATCATAGGTTTGTATATGACATCATAGGATAAAGAATGGTTTTGGTTTGCAGGTTAAAAGCGTCTTGACAACAATACTATTTTTTTTTTAACAAAATTCAAACTTTAAAGCCAGCGGAGAATGTTTCCTTGCAAGGTTTGGATTTTTTTTTAGCGTTAATTAGACATGTATATAAAATTATAAAATTGATTTTTGACATTGGCAACTTATTTTAGTTTGAACACAATTTTTTTATTTTTTTTTCGAAAATTTAAGTTTGAAAATTAATTTTTAAAAAACTGTTAAATCTAGTAACTCGAATTATAAACAAAATAAAGGAATGCATTTCTGGCTTTAAAAAAAAAGTACCTATAATATTACATTGTAGGTGTTACCGTTGTTTTTTAATATTTTTTTTTTCTATTTCAAGTCAATTTGTTTAGAAAATTTTCCCTCCCTTTTAAAACGGGAGAAATAGACACCCCCTCCCATACGATTTTTTCTCGTCTTAACCCAAACTACTAGCTCTAACCTTTTGGTGCACCTTATACCGAACACCCTGTATATAATTATTTATTATATTTACTTATATAACACTCAATCTTATAAAAATACGAAGAAACTTTTACTACAAGAGCAATTCTATTCGGAAACCCTAAATTTAGCCAGCTCCTTTAGACTCCCGGACAGCAGCAGTGTTTTCCAAGCTGAAATTCTGGCAGTAACCAAAGCTGCGGAACGGCTGTAAATGCTCTCGATATCGCCAACTGATATTACTTCTTCATTGACAGCCAAGCAACCATTAAAGCACTATCTTCCATCGAAATTAAATCAAAACTCGTTTCCTGCTGCCGCGAATAGCTCAATGTTCTTGGCTCGCAGCACAAGATACGGCTTTGTTGGGTTCCTGGCCATATAGGAATTCCAGTTAACGAGAAAGCAGACGAGTTGGCACGAATTGGATCATCAATTGATCCAAATCAAGCTGAACTAAACATATTTGCACCAATCTGCTCGTTCAAACAGATTGTGGAAAAGAAAACTCTTGAGAAAACAAATGTAAGGTAAATTCTACTCGACTCCTGCACGAATACCAAAAAACTTTGGCCGTGTTTCAACAAGGGGAAGACATCAGATAGGATCTTGGCGCTAAATAAGAAATCACTATACTCTCTCGTAGGTACAGTTACTGGACACAATCTGCCACCACATGAAAAAACTGAGGCTTAGCATGGATGATCTATGCAAAGGTTGCGGCGACGAAGAAGCACATGAAGACTCTTCTCACTTCCTATGTCACTGCCCAGCACTCTCGCAACTAAGAAATAAACACCTAGGAAGCTACTTCTTCAATAACTTAGAAGAGCTCTCCAACTTATCTGGTGTGCAACTGTCGAAATTCATCAATGCCTCTAGATGGCTAGATGGTCCATGAAAACTTATAGGTTAAATTAGTAATATTATTAGAAGCGTCCAATCCTCCAGGGTATCACAAGGGATCTACATTGATCTAAGTGTGATAGATACAAGATCCTCTATCAGCCCAACAACCTAACCTAACCTACTACAAGAGCAAGTTCTTGCGACCCAGTCGTGCATTTAATTTTTTTTTTTTTTCATTCTCGAAATTAGACCTCCAATTTGTATGGCTGAAGAATGATTTCGCTCAACGAATTTACTTTTTATATCAATTAAAATTGTTTTCTCTCTTCTGAAGATGACATATCTTAACTATAATACAAGACATCAACAAAGCAATACAAAAATAGCTTACTCACCATAAAACTTCTTCTATAAACTTTCAGCTCTTAATTTACATCTTCAATCTCATACACCATGTGTGTATTTTTTTATATAAGAAAACAAAACTAATGGCCAACTAAACAAAAATAATTACATTATTTTTTCAAATTATTTCACATGAATAACTTTGGCCATTAGATATACATTATAAAGAAATGGAAAAAATAAAACTTTCTCCATTTAACATAGTAGTCCTATAAACTCAATATGAATAAATCCCAAACAAAGGAAAATCAATCCCGTTTCGCATTTCAAATAAACAAAACACAAAGTCTGCAAATTTTATTGCCCTTTAGATATTGTCAACATGTTGTCTTTAGGTCCATTTCTTTTCCACCTATATACACATATTAAATGTGTGTTTGTCTTTTATATAAAACTCAACTCACGTTGAAAGAATAGAAGGCGAGAAAAAAGGATGTATTGTTTGTTCCTTAAAGTTTCTGTTTTATTTTATTTTCACGCTTTGACACATGCGAGGATGTAAGTTTATTCAATGTATAATAAAATATGGGAATGGAGGTTCATACATATGTATAACATTTTCAATTTCGTTAGACACTTAAATACATACGTAACAACCAACAAATACGAATGTATGTAGTATATAATTCCTGGACGTATATATTTATTATGAACGAAGCATATATCCTTCAAAGGAACAACTTGGAGCAAAAGCTTATACATTTTTCTCATATTGCAGCAAACCTAATTCCCTTCTTATGATCTTTATCGTTGTCATCACCATAAATATCCTTTTTCGCTCATATCCTGTAATTCTGTAGTTTTTGTTTTTACTTGGAAAGGACATACATAATGGGTCATAAGGGGGAAAGGTGATATTTTTATTGTCAACTCAACAAAGTCCGCCCAGTAAAACCAACAACAACAACAACAACAACAACAACACCCAAGAAAAGATGGTGACAAAAACAGGATAACTGCGATTGTTTCTTAATGAATTCTTGAAATAGAACATCATAAATTATCCTTTTTTTTCGGTCGAAGAAATATAAGAAAAAATCTTTTATGTTTGAAAAATTCTCTGCTTCCGATTGTGATCCTTTCAAAACATGACTCTTACGCTTCATTGAATGATGAACACAACACACACACACACACAAACACACACACACACACCTATGACACAACACATATCCGATTTTAAATGAAATCTCTTCCATACTTAAGCTTGACTTGAGAATTAAGGATCCTATTGCGGTTCATTGGGTATCCATTTGTTGATGGAACCACAAAAGTATTTTGTATTATTGCACCGGCAAAAGTATCATCTCCAAGAGTACTGCAATCGTATCAACACAACGATTTGGATGCATGTTGGTTGGTCGAAGGAATGCTATTTCAGAGATTGAAAAAAGGATGTAAGTTTCTTCAGATAACTTGAATCCTTTTGAAAATTAATGCTGGTATTCTTTTTCAACACTAAAACCAACAGAATTGGAGTCTGGAGCGGGTCAACGACACCTTGCCGCCTTGTATGAGAATTTTCGGGCGCCATAACTCCTTTTGAATTTGTCTTGTTGCACGTCCATCGCTTCCAGACCGGATTCCCAACTTCCTGTTCCAACAAAATAGTCTTTAATTTGACGTTATTAAATTAATTGCGACAGTTTTAATTTCAAAAACAAGTTTGACTTTTGGGGCCCCCTATCAATATGCGCCCCATTCAGTTGAATCATTCGAACTACCCTAAAGCAAGCACTGTTGCATTGCATTACAGTCAGTTGTCGTATCTCGAATTAAAAAAAAAAAAAAAAAAAAAGATATAAGAAAAGGATGTGTAAAGTCCTCATGAATGGGAAGCTTTTTAAGCAGATACAATCAACCGGAAATAACTTGAACAACCCCCTGTTGTGGCGAAACCTTTTGCCAAAGCCCCCCCACCTCCATCTGTCTATTCAGTGCACGAGCACGTGGTACACCTTCAATACATTGATGCCATTACAGGGGTGGTTAATGAACTTTCACATTTCTTTTCATTCTGATGAGAAAGAGAGGCAAACAGAGATTCTTGGTTTGGTTCAGATGATTGTTTTTTTTTTTCATATCACCTTACATATTCTGTTCTCAATGTTTTAATGTTCGGAAATGTTTTTTTTTTTTATTTTATTATGAAAGTTTTTTCTCGAAAAATTTGTTTCCTTATAAAAATACTTAAAATTATTGCTGTGTGTCCATTTTAAAAGTTGCGGTTAATGAACGCATTTAAATTGGAAAAGTTTAATGTTCTCAATGATGATGGAGAATGGTTATATAAAAAAAAAAAAAAAAAAACTGAGAAATTTAGGGAGTGGAAAATCGTATGAAAGGAAACTTCTTTATATAGTCATTTATTATAGATTTTCATTTAGCGAATTTATAAACCGAAGAAGGCAAAACAAAAAAAAATGAGAAATGGGTCGAGCATTAAATGACAGGAAGGAAGTCTACAAAATTTGTCAGAAAAATGTTCATTCTTTTGTTCCTGGGAAAGAAAAATAAATGAAAGTTGGTTTTTTTTTTTTTTTTTTTTTTTTTTGACAAAAGAACACCCAGAGAAAAATACTGTGTAATATTACCTTAAACGTCTTAGGTAAATATTTTTCTATGGAATTTGTTTGACAAGCATAATTCTACCTAAGAACTAAGACAGTTTATGTACGACTTAGGTAGTGCAATTTAGGTTAATTTACCTTAAAATTCATAGGTGTTTTATTTTCCTTAGAATTGTCAAAAGCTCTGTAACTTTACCTCAGAACTAAGGTAATTCTGCCTTAAATATAACGTGATGTTCCCTTCAATTATATAAATCTGGTGCGTACAGGGAGAGAATTAGTAAATCACTGATTACAAATTTCTCGGGATCAATTCACGAACTTTACTTTTTTATAATTACCTATATAACAGATTTAGGTATCAGACAGGCAAAATTGTAAGGTATAGGTAAAGTGATGAAGTTTCAACATTGCCTCTCCGTATTGCGAAATGGCCCAATGGAAGCGCATTCGGCTGGCATGTGGAAGGTCTCAGGTTCAAACCTCCAGGTAAGCAAAAGTTCTTTTTCAAATAAAATAAAATTGTATACATTTCAGAATAAAAAGAAGCAGCTCGCTTGGTAGGATACCTTAGATACTCAGGTAGCTTTACACCTTCCTAGGGTAAAAACTGCCCTAGTGTAGGGTAAAATTTCCCAAGGGAACTGACATAAATTACCCTAGGGTTAAGGCAAACATTTCGTAGACTACCTTAGATACTAGGGCAGTTTAACAACTTGCTAGGATAAAAAATTGGTAAAAAGTGCCCTAGTGTAGGGTAAAATTACCTTAGGTATCTGACACAAATTAATTTTTGTTTAGGTCAAACATAATTCTACCATACCACACACTATAAGGTAATTTTACGCTGTTGTAAGGTAAATGGATTGGTTAAAACTACCCTAGTAAAAGGTAAAATTACCCAAGGAAATATTACACAAAATAACATATTTTTAAGGCAATTATACACATTCAGACTATCTCTAAATTTACGTAAGCAATTAAGGTTGGATTACCTTAAAACTAAGTAAGCTCAAACGGGCCTAAGAGCATAGGTAATCTAACACGCGATTTTGGTTAATTTTACACCAGTTTTTCTTTGGGTGAACGTATCAGAAGTTTCTTTTAAGATAAATTTTGTTTTAAAATTGTGGTTAATGGTCTGAAGATCTAATGGAGAGTAAGTTTTAGGACAGTTTCCTGAAATGACATATTTTTTTTTTGTTCCGCAAAAAATGGCACACTCTATTTTTATATAAATGTACATGTGTAATTTAAATCGCTATTTTTAAGCAAAGTTATAATGCGAAGTTTTAATGAGTGTCTAAGTTGACGACATTCTCTAATCAAAAATTTGTTAATCATCATTCATGGTTACAGGATTCTGGGATTTCAGGATTTCGGGTTTTCTGGATTTCGGAATTCTATCCGTTTTACAAATAAAAATATAAAAAAAAAAAAGAAATTTAAAAAAAAAATAATAAAAAAAAAGAATTAGGGAAAAAAATTTAAAAACTTAAAAAAAATAAAAAAAAAAAATTATGTAGTAAAAAAAATTAAAATAAAATTTAAAACAAAAAATTAAAAAAAAAAATAATTTAAAAATAAATAAAAAAAAGTACAACAAAATTAAAATTTTTTTTTTTAAATTTAAAAAAAATTAACAAAAAATTAAAAAAAATGTTTAAAAATTAAAAAAAAAACAAGCTAAAAAACATTTAAAAAATTTTAAAAATACATATTTAAAAGAAAAACATAATCAAAAAAAAGATACCTACATATTTAAAAAAAAAAATTAAAAAAAAAATTATGTAAAATAAAAAAAAAAATTGAAATAAATAAAAAACAATTAAAAGAAAAAATGTATTCTTGGTTTGCTAAATCTTGAAAGCTCGTTGTTCAATTTTCGAATCTTCAATGCACAAATTTAGGTAGGTACACATGTGCCTATGTACATATTTTTTTCCTACCTACATAATGTATGTACCTACATACATACATGCATTTTTATTGTTCAGATTGTAACGCTGTTAAATTGCATTCAATTTCATTAAGGTTCAATTAATTTCTTGTTTCACATAATTTTGTGAAAATTTGCTCTAAATTATTTCATTTCGAAAAATTATTGTGTAAGTTAACCTATTTATAGAATTTTGATATAACGAACTGATCCTAAAAAATTCTCAAAATACATAGATAATCTTAAAACATTTAAGAAATAAATCATAAAGTGCTTAGCCGCTTTATAGCCTTGAACAAGTACCAAAAAGAAGCAAGAACAATTACGTTTAAATAACATAGCAAATGTTTCTAATTTTTCGTCTTCGTAAATCTTAAAATACCCCGTTATTTTTGTTACATAAAAATTGTGCGTCTGTTTCAAGTAGAAGATATATGGCTTGGATACTTAAATATAAAATGAGAAATGCCATATTTAAATGTAATAATTCAAATAGCCATAAAAATAAACAAGAAGTCATAATGGCTCAATCCCTATCTGGGTCGATAGAATTATCTTCATCACAGCCAGAAGAAACGGCATTAAAATAACATCACAAATTCTACCTTATAGTCAAATTTTATTATCACCCAGGAACAACAAGAATATTCTCATATTGATTTTCAATCAAAAGTTTTATTTATTACCTGTATACTTTTCCTGCTTCTAAAACCAAAACCATAATCAAAAAAGTTATAGTCATAATAATTATATAGATACCAACCCGACAACCGACGCCAGTGTTGACTTTGGTTAAATTGGCCTCTGTCTTTTTGTGATGGCACCTGCTTTAGATTTCATTATCCATTATGCACTACCTTACTATAAATATTGAGATATTTCCACTTTCACAAAATTATTTCGATAGGTATAGAGAGAGGTATCTTATCTATTTTTGTGTGATATCAAATTCAGATCAATCGATTCTTCTACTCAAAAAGTCCAAAACAAACTAAAAATTCTGATAAGTGGAAAGCGATTCGGATCAGAGGGAAAGTTGCCGTAGAGGAAGATAGGTTTTCTGTCCGTGTCAAAGTCACAGTTCTTCCTCACAACGAAAAAGAAATAAAAATAATATACATATATAAATTATTCAGTTGCAGTTGAAGGATAAATATGTACAAAACGAATCACAATTTAAATAACAAAATTTAACTTTTAAAAACGTCATCGTCGACAGGAAATATTCGCAAACAACTCAAAACTCATGATGATCCTGCTTTCTTCTTCCAGGGCAGGATACCAGTTGTGATGAGAGATACTAAAAAAAATAAAAAAAAAAAATAGTATACGAGTAGGGTATAGGTAGTTATGGCAAAGCAAAGAAAACTTTTTAAACTTAAATTTTCCAGCATAAGCAAAGTCAGCTCAGCCATCAGGAACACTATCAACGCAACAGTCTATATTTCTTCCCCTTTTGCTCACTGTTTAAGCTATATATGTAAGATTTATTTTCTACATAATCTTCTTCATCTTTTAGATACCGTTAGTCAAGTCAGTCACTCACTCAGCAGCAGCAAAAAAGATTTGTATCTTTGTGCCGCCAGCACAAGTTCTACAAGTTACTGGGTAAAAGCAATTTCAAAGACAAAACTCTGTACTGATAACTTACCATGACTACCGGTGATAACAATTTACACAGTCAACATAGAGTCAGCAATTAAAATAAGTTGCAAAGGAAAAAGTTCCCTTGAATTCGTGTTCTTTAATTGACTGGAGGGAGGGTTTGAGATTGTTTCATATTTGAATGGTGTTCTTTCTAACTTCGTTCATAAAAAAACGGGAAAATACATTGTATAAGTACACCAGTTATAGAAATCAGTGAACGTATTCGAACCTGAAGAATCTTCCTTTCAAAGCACCCAAGCCTCTGCGCCATATAGCAGGACTGGGATGATTAGGGTCTTATATAAGGTCTCCTTGGTTCTTTGAGAGAGGGCTTAACTCAAATGCCTTCTTAGCCCGAAGAAACAGCGATTGGCAAGAATAATTCTTCGTTTGATCTCTGCGCTGATGTCATTTTGCGATGTTACAGTGGAGCCCAGGTAGACAAAGTCCTTGACGACTTCGAAGTTGTATCTATCCATCGTGACGTTTTGCCCGAGCCGACGATGTTGAAATTCCTTTCTCGATGATAGCATATACTTCGTCTTGTCCTCATTAACAGCCAAACCCATTTTCGCCGCCTCCGATTCAATACTTGCAAACGCGCCGGTAACAGCTTGCTTCGTTCTCCCAATGATGTCAATATCATCTGCATAAGCAAGTAGTTGAACAGACTTTTGAAAAATTGTACCTCTGTTGTTGACTTGCGAGTTGCGTACAATTGCTTCAAGTACGATGTTAAAGAGGTTGCATGATAACGCGTCGCCTTGCCTCAAACCTTTCTCGACATCAAAGGGTTCGGTGGTGTTCTTGCCGACTTTGACGGAGCAGCGAGATTTCTCCATCGTCATCCTGTCTACGCTATCATATGCGACTTTAAAATCGATAAAGAGGTGGTGTGTATCGATTTTAAACTCCTGGGTTTTTTCCAAAATCTGTCGGAGTGTGAACATTTGATCGACGGTTGATTTGCCGGGCCTAAAACCACACTGATAGGGGCCAATCAGATCGTTGACAAACGGTTTTAAGCGATCACACAGTACAGATGACAAGATTTTGTATGCGACGTTGAGGAGACTTATACCTCTGTAGTTGGAACAGGTCAGAGCATCTCCTTTCTTGTGGATGGGGCACACTATACCGAGGTTCCATTCATCGGGCATACTTTCCTCCGACCAAATTTTGGAGATAAGCTGGTGTATACTCCCTACCAAGTCATCTCCCCCTGCTTTGAATAGCTCGGCTGGCAGGCCATCCGCACCAGCAGCCTTGTACGTTTTAAGCTTGGCTATCGCTAACCGCACTTCATTTAGGTCGGGTGGACGGAAATTTTGACCATCATCGTTCAGGTTGAATGGAGTGTTCTGTCTTACAGCGGAATTTTGGCCAACTTCGCCGTTTAGCAGTCTAGAAAAGTGTTGTTTCCAGATCCTCAACACCGGCTGTGTGTCTACCACCATATTCCCATACTCTCATCTCGGCAGGCTTCCGTTCTGGCCTTGTAACCCTGGGTAGTTTGCCTCACCATTCAGTAGAACTTCCGAACATCCCCCGCTACAGTCCTCAATAGACTCGACCGCCCGCTTTGCATGCTCTCTCTTTTTCCTCCTAAGAAGTCGGCGTTCGTCCCTTCATTTTGCCCCTAGAGCTCTGGTTCTAGTCTGCAGCATTGCTTGGTAGGCCTCGTTCTTTGCTTGCGCCAGTCTGCAATATGTTCTGCAACGTCAAAAGAATTCCGATAAAGTTGAAAGTAGTAGCTGTGACGTGATTTTTAGTGCGATGGAGGTCTAGGTTCGATCCCCAGCCTAGCCACCGTTCCAAGAGTATCTCTTGCTATAGACAAATGCCACTCACATTAGCCGCTCGGATTCGGCAATAAACTTAACTTTTAGGAAAAACTAAAGACGTCAAAAAAAAGCTCTATCCGTTTTTTTTTTTTTTGTTTTTGGAAGTTTGACATTTCTTTTTGTTAAATTTTCTTGGATTATAATAGTTCGCTGTTTGATTCCTCAGTATCTTCTTCTTTTTCAAGTTCATTTACAATTTTATCTGCAATGTTGTTAAAATTGATTTCATTAATTTTTTCATCTTTCGTATAAATGTTCTCATTTGGTTTAAAGGTTCTGATTATTCTAGCTCTAATTCAGTTAAAATATTCTTATTTTTCCTAAAAATCCGGCTTTTATGAAAATAATTACTTATCTGATAAATCCTTTACCGTCTTAATTTTAATCGATTTCGTTTTCTTTGAAACTTCAATAGCTAGACATTTACAAGTTCTACAAACAACAACAACAAAAAACTCAATTTAATTTTCTTAAATTCTCTCCTCTTCTTCTCCAATTGTTTACAAAACAAAAATTCTTGTAATAAATTTCTAATATCAACTATATAAATTCCTTTTTGTAAATACATAGATACCTAAACTTAATTCAAAAAGCCGTAAAATCTAATTAATGTAAACTTGCTCTAAAAATCCTCATAAACTTCATTGTGATCCGTAATTTAATTTCTAAAATTCCTAAATTTTCCTGAATTTATTAACAAAATTTCCAATTACCACAAAAAAAAAAAAAAAAAAAAAAGAACTGTGTAATTTTTCCTTTGTTCTTATATTTATCAGAATTTACAAAAACACCAACAACTATCACCTTTTTACATACCCAAATTCTATGACAAGTACATCGATACACTCCATGTCACTTGACTAATAACATGTTCGTTTGAAGAAATTTTTGTTTAGGAGGCTGATTAAGTCAAGGGCGTCATTTCTGCGATTTTATTTTTTACAATGTTTTCAAATATCGAAATATTAATTTACGGAAATATTCAAGACATGAGTTAGAAGCTACTGTCTCCTTATGGTGTAAAAGCCCCTTTTACCTTCTTCATACATACAACACAAGTGTGTGCCAAATAACTTTATAACTATGACAGATATGAAAAATTTGGTCATGATCATTTTTGTAGAGAATTTTATAAGCTATATTTTTGTCACAGGTTATTTTTTGAAAGAACAAACAATTTGTGAGATAAACACGAAAAACCGAAAAAGACGACATGTTACACCTTCCTGCCGCTAGAGCTCGCCGCCTCAGATTCATGATGACTTTTATACACTTAATCATCAGGCCTCTCTTAATACGTGTGCCAAGTTTCAAAACTGTTGGATTCATTTCCAGGTGAAGGCATATTTTTTCCTTTGTTGACTGGACTAATTAAGTTCCAGCGCGACTGATTCTAAAAGCTTTTATAATGTGACAAAAAAAAACAATTTTTAAAAATTCAGCCTTAATTATGTGACTCGAAGTGTATTTTAATATGAAGGGTGGTTGTCGCCCACACGACGACGATAACGACGCAAACAACAACGCCTTCTAGCTCCTCGGTTCAAGTTTATATACAACTCGAGCCTTGAACGTGTATAAATAGAACATAAAAAATAAATAAATAACGGGGAGGTAAAACCAACACACAACTAAAACAACGTTCTTGTTTATTCGTTACTTTTGTGGAAGAAATTCAAACAAATGCTTTGGTTTGCAAAGTTTATGTGAATTTTTTTTTTCTTTTTTTTGGAAGGACAAATAATGAAAATATCCTTTTAGTAAATATACGAATGGCAATATTTAAACGAGTTGAATTATTTCTTAGAAATCGTTTCCTGTACCAATGAATGTGCATAACGGTGAAATCGTTTTGTAAAATTTTGAACAGGAACACTTACATTTTGTTCGTCCTTTTTTTCTGCATCCGTCTATTTCGTTTAACCAATGCAATTCTCACTCGTCTCTTTTTAGTTGAAGACACAAAAAAAAATTGTTATTATAAGGACACCGCATTGGTTTGGTATACCTTACCTACATCGTTTATGAATTGCATAAGCTTATGTATATAGGTTTTGAAGCAACATTTAATTTAAGTGCAAAGATATATTTCGGGAAAACTTTTTGCGGCAGTATCTAGTGTTAGTTAATTCTTAAAAGTTGACTGTCGTCATGGTTTTAATGCAAATAGAAATTTTTGTGGTTGCAAAGCTAGATTAAATATATAAAATAAAATTTTGTCGTTTTCAGTTAATAGCAAAAAGGAAGACAAGGATAATGAAATCAAAATATTTTTTTTTTACTGGAAGGATTCTTTTATCAAAAAAAAGTTCTTTTTTTTTTCTGTTGAATAATTTCAGAGAGTGCTTTTAATGGCTACACGAAAAACCTCTATTAATTATGTCAAAGCGATTTAAAGTTTTAATCAAACATAAAAGAAAACGTTTATAATAATTAAATAGAAGTTAAAAAAAAAATTAGTCCACTGCATCTGTATTGCTGTTTTTGCATTTCTTAAAAACTGGAACTAATCTAAATCAACCGTTTTCTTAGTATTTAACTTAAATAAAACTTATAAAAGAATTTATGGCGAGTTAACACATCCGACTGGACCACTTGCATTTTTCTTTAATTAAGAAACTCAATCCCATCGCACCATTCAGAATTAGTGAAAAATAAACAAACCCAATTCTGCACCACAAAATGAAACCACAGTGATAGATAAACAATCGATGACTGCAAAATTGCAACATATATGCAGGAAAACATTCAACGCATGGAGACTAAAGGTAGAACTATAATTGTTGGAACGCAGCGTACGCAGTCGTACGAAACCACACGAATACAAGTAATTCAATAGACGCACACATAATTGCGTTTTGTTACGTTTCGTTCATTTTCGTTCATTTTTGCTTTCGGAGGGGAAGGCGCTTCTCGAGCGCACCTTACGGAAGAAAATTGACAGCTACATGCTACATGTAAATTGTTGTAGTAAACTAGTCTCGAATCTCTCGTGCATTATGGTTTACGTGTGCATTTGAAGTTTCGGAAAGAAATTTTTCGTTCGTTTATGACATTAGTTTCCGACAGCGTCCACCTATTATAGTTCGACCTTAAGGCCAGGCGCGCACATGCAACTAAACAGTTTGGTTTTAATTTTGAGTACTATAGGATTATAGTAAACCGGCGCGCACTCCCATATAAGCCCATTGTGCTTAAAATCGAAACCAAACTGTTTTGTTACTAAAAAGCAACTCCCATAGACACATTGTAGGTATGCTGTAATATGAACCAAAAATAAAAAACAAGTATTTTTTTTTTATTTAAAAAAAAATTAAAAATTTTTGAAAATTCAATATTTCGAAAACGACTTGGTCGATTTTTAAAATTGTTGTTAGCGAATAGGTTTTTTAACAAAATCTTAAAGTTAAAAAAATAAATTAAAAATTTTATTATAACGGTACTTACCTACCTACCTTACCAAAAAAACTGTTCAAATTCTGTTCAGGAAAATCTTTTTTGCTTGAAAATGATGATTTTCTTTCAAAGCTATCTGTGGGCTTAAATTAGTATGACGAACCTTTTAGCAGAAATATTAGTTTTACCAAAAGTCGTTATTATGAGTGGGTCCATCCCATAGAATTGTTTATTTTTTCGACCATTATCATTATCGCTATCGGCCGGCGGCGACTAAATCGATTTAAAATGTATTCCATTTGTACAAATACTTCTTAAAAGTCTTAATGATATTGAATATAAAAATTTTCAAAAAATCATCATGGATTTAAAAATAATCAAAATTCATCATTATTTTTGTTCGATAAATATTTCAAAAACAGCTTCATTTTTTTTAGGCTAGGCGCATATTGAGACGCGACCGGCGCGTGTGACGTGATACAGCACAGCACGAATTTTTGTAAACAGTATAAATCAATTGAACAGTGCATATTGATGAAGCGATGCGACATGACCTGACACTCGTTTTACAAAACACACGTGACACAGTGATTGAAACACAGTTTTTCTTGCGACTTGCGAGACTTTGCGTGTGCACGTTTTTTATTTATTTCCTGTCAAAAAAAAAAAAAAATACAAACTGTCGGCTTGAATTGCAAAATAAAAAAAAATTGTTTGCTTATTACGAAAGCAAAAAATATAGTTTTTTGTAAGTTTTTTTTTTATTTTTGAATTAAAGATGACATAAGAAAAATTTGAATTTTCAATAGAAATAATGTTTTCAATAAAATATTGACAAGAGACTCGTGATTCAATATGCGGATAACGACATGACACGTTTCTATTAAGCCGGAATCACACATATCTCGTGTGGTGTGTTGTGGAGTGTTGTGTCGCTATCGCTCCTATGTATTTCATATGCTTAGAAACATATTTGTCTCGTGTGGTGTGTTGCTGTGTGGTGTGTTGTGGCGAAATCGCTTCTGTTCCGATTGCGCCATACCACGACGTGGAGTATGTGAAATGAAACAAATACCCAAATGTCTAAAACGATATTTGACTGTTTGTTTGAAAGACAAAAGTATATATTTAGAAAAATAACTCATGTGGACGGAAATTTACTTACATATTTTAAATTAGAACGCAAAAATGGCAGATAAGTTGTCATAAGTCATAAGTTGTGAGCGCTGGGTGGCCCTAAAAGTTTTTGTCGGCAAAAATATTTGTTAAAAAAAAACAACTGGCCTGTCAAAAATGAAAAATCAAGATGAAACAAACAAAAAAGACATATCCATCTGTACTTTTCTTTTCCACCTTTCAACATCTCAACACACAAGTGTGCACATTCAGCGACACGACACACCACTCCACAACACACCACACGAGATATGTGTGGTTCCGGCTTTAATCAGGTCATGTCGCACGCGTCAGGTCACGTCACACGCACCGGTCGCGTCTCAATATGCGCCTAGCCTTAAAGCTGTTTTTGTTTGTTACATTTTTAAATAAAACAACAATTGAAGTATGCTACATATTACTAAGTTAAAATAAGTGTTTCGGAATTTTTGTTTTAAGTTTAATTTTTGCACTTTAAAATTAAAAAAAAATTAAATTTAATTAATCTTTTTAAATTAAGAATTATGCATAGCTGCAAGACATCTTAAAATTATTAATCAACTAGGTTTCGTCATTTTTGGTAGGTAGGTAGGTATGTATATACCTATTTCAAAGAAAGTTTGAAAAAAAATTATAGGTACACATAGATATTAGTTTATGTACCTACATACCTACCTACCTAAGCATTTCATTGAATTTAGAGTAACTACATGCACCAAAATTTTGAATAATTAATTAAAAATAGAAACTTAATCAATTTTAAAATATTAATACCATGCAAAATTATCATAAAAAATGTACAAACGATTGCATATTTTTCGAAATTTGTACAGAAGTTTTTTAAAAAAATTTTATGTGTAAAATCTAATTGGGAAGTGTACAAACGAAAATATTTTTTAGTACAAACGTGTACAAACGATTATCCATCGAACTGTATTTTCAGATTTTTCGAAATGTAAAAAAAAAATAGAAATAGGGACAACTACATGTCCCAAAATTTTGAATAATTAATTAAAAATAGAAAAAAAAAACTAAATTCAAAAAATTAATACGATGAAAAATCATCATAAAAAATGTACAAACGATTGCATACTTTTCAAAATTTCGAGACACATTTATAAAAAAAAAAATTTTGTAAAAACAATTTGGGACGTGTACAAACGAAAATATTTTTTGTACAAACGTGTACAAACGATTATCTATCGAATTGCATTTCAAAATTTTTCAAAACATTAAAAAAAAATTTTTTTGGGGCCAACTAACGTCCCTTTATTTAAATTGCCTGTAAAAAAAAAACGGTGCGTGTACAAATTATTCTAAAAGTTGTACAAACGTGTACAAACGATGTACAAACGATTGCCATTAACAGTTTTGCCCAACTTGAAAGTCGGAGGGCCAACTACATGCAAGCCTGGTTGTGCCTTAATTTCAGAAACTTTTTTTTTTTTTTTATTTGATATTTAAAAATATGTAACTGCATAGTAGTTTTTCCAAAATGCAACGAAAGCATTTTTGGCTAAATTCTTAATCAAAATTTTCAACAGAGGTAGAATAGCTATCCACCTCATAAACCGTTAAAAAGAGCTTTTCGAAAAATTCAATCTTAATTTTTTTTTGTCATTTAGAGCTCCCTTCATTCCAAATACTCTTGAATGAAATTGATCGGTCAAAAACTCTCATGACATATCGTAATTATATTACCTTTCTCGAATTTTCGCTTCTACTTTGAACGAAAAGCTCCTTTAGAGTAGGTACTACAAAACCATTGTTCAACTCAAAGCAAATCCAATTGATGGTAATTTTGTTGAAAAACATCCTTTGTTTTACATCCTTCCCATATAGTTTCCCTTATATGTACCAAATACCACAAAACTTTTATTTCGCAAAACCTTAATGACAATCATGTTCTTCCTCTATCTCTCTCTATGCACTTCTATATCTCTGCATCAGCTCAATAAACTGTATATTCTTCTTATCCTTTGCCTCTTATCATCAGGCTGTCAATTACTTTTCAAAATTGGCTCATAATTGATACTATGATTGTCTGAGGTATTGTAGTATACAGAGAGTTTTCCAAGCCAAATGCCATATCATACCCGAATCGATACGAATTTAAGTCTTTTCAAGTCTTAACTTCCGTCTTTCCTTTCCTTCTTTTTTGATTCCCCCTACACCATGGCACCCTCCCGAAAAAAATCATGAATGGAAAGTTTTCTCAGGGTCTTCCCCTTAATATGTGTCTATGAAATTGCATACATTCATTGCGGATGGAAGAGAATATTTTCCAATTTCGAACTTTTGCAAATTACATTTTTGCATGCAACCAACAACTTAGTTCTGTGAAATCCCAAGCCCTCAACAAACCTCTTCCTTACGGAAAGATATGATTGGCATTTTAGAATGACTATAATCCACACAATCTTTGTGTGTGTGTGTATGTGTGTGTTAATAACGCCTAATCCACAAAACTTAGTTGTACTCGAGAAAGTGGGCTTTTACGTCTTGGAATCATTTTCTTTTTACGCTTACATTGGATTAAGGATTAGTTTTGAAAAAAAAAAACTGAGAGGATAATGTTCAGTGCATATACACGTGCAAGACGAAATTGAAATCCATTTATGGAAGAGACAGAAGTCTGGGAACGGCATCACACAGAAAACTCTTTAACACTCTGTATATGGAGTACGAATTATATCCAGCTGACAATGAATCGATAATCTTACAGTGGATCGTAGTAAGCTTAATATTGATATGAAATAAAAAAATGATAAAATATAAAATATAATGTTAAGCCTATTTATTTCTTGAATGCAGAACATTTTAAATAGCTGTTAATTTTATCTATACATATAGCGCACAAATATAGGCAACAATTTGAGTACTTTTACACGGGCTGAAGATCATTTATAAATAATATAAAAAATATCGGTCCCAAATAACTACCTTTAGGAACTCCAGAATTTTTTGCCATTGAGTTGGTTAATTAAGTCTGATGATATGAATATCGACCTCTTTCCGCCAGCGTAAGCGACATTTTCATATTGTCACATAACGTTAATTATTTCAATTTTTCCTGTGCATTAAAAGCAATCGGACTTTTTGTTATCTGCCAGTAACAGTACTGCTAATAATGTCGCTTACGATACTTTAATTTTTAGTCGTTTAGGATAATTTGGCGAAAATTTGGGATACACTGACAATGACTTCAAACAAACCTATAACCTTCATTTTAAACTAAAAAGAAATTTAAATTTTTTAACGTTAATCAGTCAAGTGTTTTTCGGAATTTCCCACTGACAATGTAAAGACAAACTTTAAAATAATTCATATTTAGCGGATAGTTCCTCCGACTTAAATGATGTTGTACACGCTTAATTTGAAAGCCCCACTTATTAATGTAGGGCTGTTTCCAGGCATGGAAAAAATCTTTAACTACCGTTAGAAGGCTTAAAACCAAACACAAAAAAGTTGTGTTTAATACCATTATGCGTTTAATTTTGGCCGAAATGTAAAAAATGTTTTGATGCGGAAGTAATACCTAAACTTTTTCATACGCATTCCGCAAAAAAAAAATTTTAAATTTTTTAGGCCGTGGGCTATAAAACAGAAAAGTTGAATAATTTTTGAACTAAGGGTGGACAAACGAAAATTTTTGGTGGACAATAAGGAGCCGGTGGACAAACAATTGCAATTGGTCCGGACCACCTAAGTTAAAAATTGGTGATTTTGTTTTTGGGGGTGTTGCTATAAAAAAGAATAACTTTTGAACTAACATGGACTAACATGGACAATCGGTGGACAAACGAGTGCAATTGGTTCTATTCCGCAAAAAAAAAAAATTAATTTTTTATGTTGGTGCTATAAAAAAGAAAAGTTGAATAATTTTTGAACTAAGGGTGGACAAACGAAAATTTTTGGTGGACAATGATAAGGAGCCGGTGGACAAACGATTGCAATTGGTCCGGATCTCCTAATTGTGGGCAGTAGAGGCATTTTTTAATTTTGGGGTACTTGCTATAAAAAAGAAAAGTTTAATAACTTTTTTCCTGAGGGTGGACAAACGATTTTTTTGCCTGGACAAACGTGGACAAACGATGGACAAACGAATGCGACATGTTTCGTCAAAAAATTTTGAAGTCGGGGTTCTGGCGTCACACAGCTCGCATCTGATGCATTTTTAGACTGAGCCTTTTTCTCGTTTCATGTTCTACCCTTGCTCCTTCTTCCAAAAACCAATTGCAAAAAAAAAAAAAGGAAATAGTGATGGTAGGTAATGGGCCACTGTGCCATTTTATCGTCATGATGTGTGCCATGAAGTATACCTCTCCTAAAATCAAATTAAGGACATTTTTTTAGTGTATGTTTTTTTTTTTTTTCGTACTTCTTCCTGTTTCTACTGATTTTTATTGCTACTCTTTCTGGTTATGAGTGTTTCCATTTTTGTTTGCTGTTCCCCTTCTTCGTTTATTAGGTCTTCGATCGCCCTGTAAGGCACTCCAGAATGTCTGGGTACTTGCCGACTTACCTAGCAAGAGTTGTTACCATGGTTCTCTGTTATGATTTTATGGATTAATTTGTATGCCAAATTGATTTCTACTTGGAAAGTTATGCGTTTATGACTTGAAATTTGGCAAAGTTACTCTTCCAAAACAATCCTATACAATTATTTTTCTTCCACTGATATGATTCCCAAATGGCTTGTTGTTGTCGTTGTTTTCCATCATCATAGATTCTGAAAGTCAATAAATGAAAATTCTCATAAATTCAGAAATTGACAGCTAGGCCAAGAAATAAAACAAAAAAAAAAAAAAACATACATAATAGCCAAGGATGAAAGTTCAATACACTCCCATGAGTGGAAGTGTGTGTTGACGTTGGCAACGACACGAACGACGACGTCCTTTTGACCTCATAAATATGTTGGATATGGATTAATACATAGTATAGTGTTTGACATTATTTTGTTGGAATGTGCAATGAAGTTTTTTTTTTTTTTTTTTTTTTGTGATGTAGAAGACGTAGGCAATAAAAGAAGAAAAGTTATGACTACCCCAATGTAGTTTATTTTTTCATAGAAGAATTTACAATATTTGTATGTTGTATTCGTTGAGTAACCCACAGAATAAGTGTTTGATTTTTTTTTTGTAATTGGTGATACTTTCAATGGGTATTTTTTAGTTTTGGTTTTCGAAAGCATTTTGCTGTTGTGTTGAAGATCAACCAAAAATTCGGTTTCGTTTCTAGGCTTTAAAAAAAAAAATTCGTAAACTTAAAATTATTGCGAGTTCAGACAGTTTACCGAGCAACCTTTTAAGATGAGATGAAAAAAAATATCAAACATTTAAAGTAATAATCGTAAAATGGTTGCAATCAGGTTGCTATAATAATACATCAAAATTAAATTTATTTTTAAAGTTTTCCTTTTTGTGACATTGTTATAAATAACATATTTTTTTTTTCTTTTTTTTGCAGGTATGTTTGATCTGACAAAATATTGTTAAAGGTTTGAGATTAACTTTTTTGTTGAATATAAGCACCAAAATAAAAAACAACTCTGTTCAAATGAAACAGCTGGGCATTAAGCGGAGTTCTTCAGCATTGAAAGCGATTTTGGATAGCTGAAATTAGTTTCATTTAACCGAAATTATTTTAAAATAAAGAATCAGTTTCTGATCGTCGTCATTTAATGGAGCCATATTTTATTATAATTTCTGTTTATCCTATTTCAAAATTTTATACTAATTAAATCCAAACATTTTCCATTTCTTGTCAGAGAAGATCCTTCAAGTAGAAATACCTAGAGTTTTATGTATTTTATTATAACCTTCCAAATGTCAGTGATAGGTTCTGGGAACTGCGATCACTATTTCATCATCAGAGCGGTTTTTAAAAGTTTAAAAATTAATCAACATCAAACTACAATTTTCTTTTGGATTATTTTATGTCTTATCATACGATTTGAAATATAAAAAGGATACGAATCGATGATAAATTACTTGAAGTATTTTTTTCATTAGCAAAATTTTCTTTGGAGGAAATATTCATTGTAAAAGAATAGTTTATTAATTTTTCTGATGAAAATTTGGTTTCCGTACAGAATTTCTGTCAGTAAAAATAAAAGATGCTTTTTCCTGATGCGTTTTCCTGATCGCTATAACCGGCCCTCTTAAATTCTTAGATTCTAAAAACTTAATTTTATTATTATTTTTTTTTTTAAATCAGTTGTATATGTCTTTTGGAACGATATCTCATTTTTGACTTACGAGCTAGGTAGGTAGGTAGGTAGGTAGAAATGGCGGCCAACGAACAACTAGCTCGTTGACCCAATTAGCGCAGAAAAGCACCGTTTTGATACCATAAACTCGTTGGAACCTATTAATGGAAGAGTTTAGTAGAAGCTGGCGGGAGGCCATCCGCTCAGTGTCAGACATTTTAGTGTCAAACTAGTCACTACGTCCTACAAACTTACGGTTACCCTGCCCGTTTCCCCTCAAGACTCGAAGTCTGCATACTAGCAGTCTAGCGGATCAGAAGGGGGTCGATGCAAAGGCTACCGTTTCTTCGTCTCAAAGCCATTTTGTTGCATTAAGAAAAGAGATCAAGTCTTTGATCTTTATTTCGGAAAGTTCGTTAAGGTCGTCATAAAAGGCATGTCCAAAGGATTTTACTCTATACCGGGCTAGAGCAGGGCATTTACAGAGGAAGTGAACTATTGTTTCCTTTTCCTTCTGATCCGCTTACTTACGAGCTAAACTATAAACTAAAATGACTATACTATTTTGAATTTTTTCATCAACTTTTGAATTTATAAATAAAAAATTGTCAAGAATCGAATTGATATTTAACACAATCACCTGATACAATTTTTGTTTGTCACACCGCAATTATTTTTCAGCCAACCCAATTCATATTTTAGTTCTACCGCCTCCAATATTAAGCCCTATGAAACTATTGACATGTTTTTAGAAGAGGACTATGAATATTTTATTTTTCAAAATTCTGAAATATCTTATTTGGGGATTTTAAAAAGCCTGTTAGTGTGAAATTTTTGAAACTCCCAAAAGTAGCCTGATAATTCGCCTTAACTTTGAAATTCCTTCTATTAAAGCTCAATTTATATGGCCTTTGTATAGCAACGATATAGGAGATTGGGCCTGCATTAAAAAAGCTTCACTTCAAACAATTCTCTTTTACATAGAACTGTCTCTGGCATTTTTATAAAAAGAAAAAAAAACGTAAACTGACTACGAATAAAAAATGTAGATATAGAAATCTATCACAGTGGTAACCATGACCTCTTACCAATAAATCAGCAAACAAAAAATTATCTAAATTGTATTATTTCATAAGTAAATTGACCTTGATCCTCTTTTAAATTAATTTAATCTCGCTTCAATGCAATTTCAAATACATACTGACTGCATACAACACTCAATCCTGTTTGTATGCCTTTTTATACTCATTTCTTCCCTATATACGTTCTTCATTCAAACTTAAATTACTTCCAATTCCAACGCACTATGAAATTTTGTATTTCTTCTTTTTATTGTGTTTGATTCAATGGGCTTCATCTGCTGTGTCCTCCTCTGAAGATGCGCAACAATTGGATGCATCATGCACCCCAAAAGTCAACATCATCATAGAAAGGTACATCTACTAATATATAGTTGCCCCTTCCAGCTATATGACCTCTCCCTCACCCTGTGTATTCCAAAGACATTTTTTTCTGAATTGTTTGTTTGAAAATAACTTAAATCAAACTCGACTTAGTTGACAATCTGTACAGGGCTGTGCAAAAAAAAAATATGCTCGAATTCTATCAGACTTTTAAACTCCTCTCTTTATTTAGACTTTCAATTTAAATATTCGGATTGATGCTTAACTTCATATCATAACGTTTGCTGGTTTATGGAGTCGACCCACACCGGAAAAACAAAACTGGTTGAAAAGGTAGTAGCCCTTAGCGTAATGGTTAGTACGTTGGACTGTCATGCCAGAGGTCTAGGTTCAATACCAGCTGCTTCCACCTTAAGTTTTTTTCGGAGCTACTACCTCTTGCGAGGAAGTGGCAAATCGTCAAAGAGTATCTCTTGTCATAGAAAAGTTCCGCTAACCTTAGTCGTTCGGATTCGGCAACAAACTGTAGGTCCCCTCCAGTCCTGCAGAAACGAACACAGGAATGGTTGAGAGTTGTATGTCGCTAGGCCCTGTTTTTGTTTGTGCCACCAAATTTATTTTTTTATTTGAAAAGAACAAAACTGTTAATAGTCTAGCCCACACTGAATAAAGCAAATAAAAGCAGCAAACAAAATCTTTTTATAGAAGTTCGAAAACAATTTCTTTATTTATTCACAACGCTGTATCTTCCTATTTAGCCTCATTTGCTTATACCGCCCAAAGTAGTCCACTTCAGTGGACACCATTTAAGGAAGGGGCATAGCTTTTAGATTTCTCCTTCACTCTACATTCTAATACATACTTAGTTTAAATCTCATAGAGCTATATATTGCGATTTCTCTGCGTTGCATTTGACTTTAAGTTGACCCAATTACATATTCGCTCGATGGAAGATGAACATGAACAACACCGACGACAAATCACAACAGGGATGGAATTACTTTTTTATTTTTTTTGGTTATGAGGCCGCATAAAATTGTGTTCGCAAATATTTTTGGAGGCTTTTTTGACATTAAAATTTTGTTTCTATACAATTATAATATTTAATATTACAAAATATAAAAAAAAAAATAAATTTGATGGCACAACAGCTCATGAAGAACTTTTTTTTTCTTATACCGATTTACAAAACGTTAACTAAAATATACAAAAAAAGTTATGTAAATGAAAAAGTTTTTAACGAATGTGAAGCAAGGAGAGCACGGGTTTGCTAGTTATTTATAACTTTACGGTATAAATTTGAAATATTACTTTTTCAAATTTTTTTTTTAATACATTTTAAGCAATTGCAACTTCAGAAACATTTTTTGCGAGTAGGTAGTGTTTTAAAAGTTTCGAACATTTTTGCGAATTATTTTCGAAACATAATTTCAACTAACCTAGCTAAAGCATTGAATCAAAAAACGTTAGGTATATCAAAAAAATAATTTTTCATTTTTGCCAGATTCAGGCACAGGAAGTAAACATTTTTGCGAAATTATTTTTTTTTACGTATTCCGAACATAAAAATTTATTCAATGACGCAATCACTTATTTGTGCTTCATAAAAAATAGAACTGGAGCTTTTAATAAAACTTAACTTTGCGAAGGTTGAGAAGACGCTGTGTGCAGTCTAATTGCGAAACCAATAAATCAACAAATTTTATACCAATTGATTAAAAATAAATCAATAACTTAATGAAAAAAAAAAAAAATCTATAACTTAATGAAAATTTGCCAGATATTTTTTGCGAGGGGAACCAGCGTTTGCGAAATTATTGGATTTTGTAAACTTGAAAAGCTTTCTTTACCTTAATTATTGTAATGGCACCTTTTATAATAAAAGTTCATCCATTTTTTCGAATTAAATTTTTTAAACTAATTCATTGTGGGTCTAGTACGGCCCTGACTGTGACACGTCAACATGTGTGTAATACTTATTATGTATACAAACATTTGTAGAGAAGTAACCTCGGTTGACATGGGGCTGGTTTAAGTAATACTTCACTTATACCACCCAACTAACCAAACGATTTTGCTACTTTCCTCCCTTGAGATTGAAAGGCAGCAAAGTGACATTAGTTTAGCAAGCAACAAAATGGCGTCTCGTTTATAAACAGGCTATCCCCATCCATCCATTCATCCACCCATCCATCCATCCATCCATATACTCATACATATTTACGGAAGAAACTCGTATATATATCTAGCTCACTCCTGATGTGGTTGAATTAGGTACACGAGGATGGTTGCATTTTCTCATAATAACTACGCAAAAGCAATCTAGGTAAATATTTTTAACAAAAAAAAAAAAAATAAATAAATAAATAAAATAATATACCTACGTGATAAAAACTACCTGAAACAAAGAGAACAAAACAAAAATTAACAACTGCTGCGTAAAATAGTTTTTTTTTTTTTTTTTTTTTTTTTCAAACCATGAGAATTCGAAGTCCGTAGCTCTGGTTTTATGTGCCATCGTTTTCTTTTTTTTTTTTGTTAGAATTTATTCTCTAATCGGAATTGGAATGTTTTTAGTTTTTTAATTCAATATGTCTGTACGGTATAAGTGATTCTGAGTGTCTATGCAAAAAAAAAACAAATCCACCATAGAGTACGGGTTTTTGGGGTTGCTGTCATCCCACCACTAAATACCATCAAGGCTTTGATAAGAGGATTGTTCATACATAAAAAAAAAATAAAATAGAAGTGGCTTGCTGAGATTTACCCAGAGTGTTTGTTTTTTATTTATTTTTGTTTTGTTTATTTTTTGCTTTTTTACTTTTTGCTTTTTTTTTTGTAAGTAAAACAAATTTTGGGAATGGAATTAGGATCATGGTCGGATGGTTGATGTGGATCCAAAGAATTCTATACAACCACATAGGTCGAGGTAAAATTGATGTTAAGCTCAAATGGTTTTTCATTCGTTCGAGGAGGAGGTTGCCGATGTATATGTGTTTGTGTATGTTTTTTTTTTTTTTTTCGAAACGAAATTTTAATCGCTTTCTCTGATTTGTTAAATTATACATGCAAAAAAATTAAATACAACTAAAGTTGAAGGTTAACTTTATCATTAGGGATCTTAGGATATGAAAGGTATACTTTTTGGGCCTTCGAGATGAGAAGGCATTGATTTAAAATATGAAAAGAAATAAGTAGAGCTTTGAGAATTCTAATTAAGGTTGACTATAGTTTTAATTCATAGGACTATGTAAGGACAAAGAATTTCAATCCTTTATTTTGTATGCTCATTAAAAAGAAAATATAATACCAACTTAATAAACCGAAGAAGGTATGTATTTTGATAAGTCTTGGAGTTAAATCATATCGAATAAAAAAACTGTGATAATAAGGCAGATCCTAATAGGCAAGGATTCTCGTATATGTTTATGTGTTATACTTGTAAACTGTAAATCGAATTTCTCCACGTAAAAATTCAGATTAAAAGCCTAGTATGCTGCTGATGAAAAAAAAAAAAAAAAACACAAAAAAATAGCAAAGAAAATATTTCGTTCTGCAGATTAAAATCAAGAAACCTATCTGGATGAAATTCGAAAAGTTCAAAATTTGACTTCGACTTCGAAAAAACAGACAGAGCCATATTTCGGTGTCGAGTTTTGTTTTAGCGTCATAGACGATAAGCATATCCTAAAAATGTCCTTAATAGGTATTGAGTAAAAAGGGACAAATCTCAGTTTTTTTTTTGAAAGAATGTGGGACCTTTAGTTGAAGCTTAAAATTGGGAATTTGACAGAATTCCGAAACCAAAATCCAGAAAACCTAAAATCCTGAAAAACACAAAAATCAGGAAACCCAAAATTATTTAGAACCCATTTTTCCGAAAACTCACAATAAAGAAAGCTCAAAATCTAGAAAACCCAGTCCTGAAGAAATTACGTAATTAAAATTGAAAAAATATTATTAAAATTTCAAAATAAATAGTTTTCAAAACCATCTTTGTTTTGTGGAACTTTTATTAAATACAAAAAATTTCTGGATAATACGTGTTTTTCGGTTTTTTTGGATTCTGTTTTTTTTTTGGATTTTGGGTTTAAGGGATTCTGAGTTATTGCGATTTTAAGTTTTTTAAGATCTTGGGTTTCTGGAATTTCGTTTTTTCTGGATTTTGTGTTTTTTTTCTGGATTTTGGGTTTTCTGAATTTTCTGGTTTTTGGGTTTTCGGATTTTGGGTTTTCTGGATTTTGGTTTTCAGAATTTTAGTTTTTCTTGATTTTGGGTTTTCTTGATTTTGGGTTTCCTGGATTTTGGGTTTTCTGGATTTTGGGTTTCCGGATTTTGGGTTTTTTGGATTTGGGGTTTTCTAGATTTTAAGTTTATAGGATTTTGGATTTTCGAAATTCGGACCTGATCCTATCAAATGATCACAAAAAATATTGTAAACTATTTTTTTCTTAAGAGCTGTAATAGAACTTGAGAAAAAAGGGCACAAGTGCGCGCAGTATTTTTGGTGTTGTAGCTAGCCTTTTTTTAAAATCTATTGCTCTTAGGAAAAAAGTGTTAAAATCTTTTCGTGCATAAAATTTCATTAGCTACATATGTACATATCTACAATTTTTACCTAAAAGTTATTTTTTCGAAAAAAGTGAGTTTTCAAAATACAAACAGCTCCCCTGAAAACTTTATCCTTGGTTGTTTATGAATTAATGTGACAAATGTTATTTGACGAAATTTCCAAAGCTTGATTTTTGTTAGCAAACATTGCAGTTATCAAAATAATGATTTTAAAAAGCTTTTAATGTTCTTACAGTCCATATGACCTTCATAGTCCGATCAGTTTGACTGTTCAGGACTTTGTCAATACCCAATTTTTTGTTAAAATCATGAATATCCATTTTTAAAATGTATGGCTGATTCGAAAATGTCAGAAGAATCTGTATAACCAAACCAAATTTATCATTTAAAAGCCTTCCGGGGGCCTATCCCATCAATCGACAATCAAAATTGATAGGTTCTACTGTATAAATTAATTTTTCTAACTATCACGTAATTTCTATTGTTGTGGAGGGTTAATGCCAAATGCATGTATTCGCGAGAAAATTTGTGTCCCCCTAATTTTTAGAAAGAAATTTTTGTCCAAAAATGAAATCCGGCCTCGTTTTTTAAATTGAATGTAACGAATGACATTCACTAGATCAAACTTTAATAACGGTCACGTGATCTCTATTTTCAATATTAACATAAATGAACAACACTGAACATATCATCCGGAATTTATTTATTCTTGATCAAAGGTTGAACAAAAAATTTCCGACTCTTTATGATTTTTTTTTCTTTCTAAAGAAATACCTTTCTGTCTAAACCCGGATTACTCATGAAATGTGAGATAGTCATTAAACAAAATCAATATTGATTCATCACAAAAGAATTGAAAGCACATTAATGAACGAACAAGCAAAAAAACGCTCGCTGATTAAAAAAGCTGACACAATTCCCCCAGTTGGCAATACACATAACTATTTTCATATGATACTTCGATTCCATAATATCAATGATTTTAAATGCATTTTTTTTTTTTTTTTTTGGTTTCCCTCTTATTCCTCCTTCGGCCCACATTATAAGTCAGAACAAATCTGCGTCATAAAAAAAAATAGTTGTATCAATTGTCAATATGCCCCTAGAGAATTAAACTTGTGGGGGCGTTCTAGGTGATATCGTTGGCGTTTCATCTCAATAAATGATACAGCAGATAAATTAAATGCGAGATCGTGACCGAATTTCTTTTATTCAAAACAAATCAGGAATTCGTGTGATATATGGGGAAGAAAGAAAACGAAATATTGGGATGAACATCTTGCAGGGAAAATTAAAAAAAAAAAAAAAAAACAAAACAAACAATCGTGCTCAAGATACTGACATTAAGGCTTTGTCTTCTTTTGTGAAACAATTATCAGGATTAGTTTATCATTCCCAAAATGATCGTATTTGAAAGTTTTCCTAATCCAACAAATTGGGATTAGGGATCGACTTTAAAAATATATTTTAAGGAAACGATGTGTCCGTGACAAATGCAAAATTATACTAAAAATATATATTTCTTCTTCATTTCAATCAAAAAGTATTTCATGTGCAATAATTTTCATATACTGCGAATGCAATGTAAATAAATGAAAAACAATAGAATTTTTCAAGGTTATTTCGAAGTTTACATTAAAACTATTCTATTTTAATTTAGTTTCATGGTGAATATGGTGAGTAGTTGGCGATTTTGTTTAAAATTCATTTAAATTAATTTTTGATGTGATTTGCGTCATTCTTGGAATGATTTTCCGCGTTAATTTGAAAATTAAAAATAATAATTTACTAAGGAGAGGAAATTTTTGTTTATTTAAAATTTTACACTTTGTATGTATTTTAATGGGATTTTTTAAATTTTTCAATGTTTCAAAATTGTACAAAGTAATACATTTAAAAGTGGGATGTTGTTTGGAATGCAAAACATTTTATATGGCCAGGCCAGGTCATTAACAACTTTGAGTCAAAGAATTTTATGAATTTATTGTAAGCCTTCGGCGTCATGCATTGAATGATATTTGTATTAAATTATTAATTTGATAAAATAAATTAAATTTGGTGAAGCAAGAGGCGAAAAATAAATAGAAATTTTTCCTCACGTAGCGTAGCATGATCCTTTTCCAGACCTCCGGCACTACAGTCACACCTTAAACCCTTTACCAATATGCCATAAAAGAGATACTTAAATTTACTATTATTCATACAATATTTTAAAATAAAATAGTATTTATTCATAAAATAAAATAAAAAAAATATGGAAAAAAAACATGAAACACGTCCATCTTAATTCTAAGAAAATATGTATTTATGCAGAAAAAAAAACAAACAAAAATCGTTTTCATACGAAGATTTTTTTAATAATACAAATTCTATATACTACTGAAATAAAGCAGCCAATTAAAAGACTTCGCACTATTTAATTGGACTTGTTGAATTATTGATTTAAAATAGCTTTGAACGTCCCGGCGATCTCAGTCAGTCTCAGATTAGTTGACTAGTGAGGGCCTTGTCAAAAAAAACTTCCAGCTTCAATGATTAGGAATTCTAATCTGGGACCAAATCATCGCATCAGTGAGCTCTTTAGGAGCAGTAATGCCAATAAAAAAATATTTCAGTGACGTTTGTATGGCCCACTCGCCGATGCGGGAATTCGGCCCCTGGTTGGGTATAGTTCACACTAGGTAGTCGTCGTGAAATCTATGTAAGATGAACTGAACTATAGTCAACTGATGAGTCCGAGTGAGATTGCCGGGAAGAAACGACCCAATGTTTATGAACTAAAGGCTGTTAAAAAGCTGTTTTGAATCAAAAAAATAATTTTTTATATAATTTCTTGAGTTTTTTAGGAAAAAAAATTTGGATGCCATTCAAAGAGTTGAATAATATTACAAGTAAAACTAAAATTTCCAAAAAAAAAAATTACTAACCCAAAAGCGATTTTTCAAAAAAAAAAAAAAAAAAAAAAATCTAAACTCTTAAAAAATCAAAAAAAAATTTTTTTTGAAAAAAATCGTATGCAGTATTATTCATACTTGAAAGGACTTCAAGAATATTGGTCAAAATCGGTTCAGCCGTTAACAAGAAATTTGTTAATAACGGTTAATCGCATTAGTAGACACAAAAATTTTAATCGAAATCGTTAGAAGCCGGTTTTTGAGTTAAATAACCTTTTTAAAAACGGTTTCTCGATTTCCCCCTCTAGGGAATCTCCTTAAAATCTTTTGCTTCAAGTTTAAAAAAAATCGCTTTAGTCGTTTAGGCTGTAGGTACAGACAGACAATTCCGGGACCCACTTTTGTTCGTCTTCTTTATCATCGTAATATCAAGTTTAATTGAAATTTCGAGTTCAATGTTTTTTGAGAATCCAAAACTTGCCCTATAGTACCTATAGCAAGTAAAAAATTGAAAAAAAAAACCGAAACATTTGTATTACAGCACTTGTTCTAGATGGCCTAAATTAAAAGTTCGAATTTTTTCTATAGGAATAACATAAAAATTGCCTTGTATATGAAATTTGATGCATATTCACCTACCTGTTTAAACAGTTGATGAATTTTTAGTTGGCGTATAGATGAATAGGACCTATAAGTTGTAAGTTGCAAGAAGAAATAGTTTTTATGATTTTACTTTTTAAGCCTAGTACGCTGCTGATACAAAACGAAATTTGTAGTTGGTCTCCAACATGACAATGAAAACCACAACGAAAAATTACCCCTTGAATGTGTCGCCGTTTGCAAAAACAAAAAACAAACACGAACGCATAAAAATCACAGAAAGCCGTATGTTGTGATGAAAGAAACAAAAAAATCCAAACACGAATAGAGACCAAATGTCACTTTTCCGCACAAAATTAATGGTACAGGCAATTAATTATGTGCGGAAACAGAGGGGAGATCTCTCCAAATAATCTGCTACAATTATCGATTTCGCTCATCGAACAGCGTACCGCAGAACGAAAAGCAGAACGAAAATCTTCGTTTATGATTTCGTTGTGTCATTTTTGTATGTGATTTTTCGTTTCGCATCAGCAGTATACTAGGCTTTACAAAGAGAAAAAAGAGTTCTTGGTCGCACTTCAAGGGTAGATCCTACCAAATTAGTCCTTGATCAACATTTCTGCGTACATCTTATTATATTCAGTTGTTTCACAAAAAAAAAATAAAAACAACAAATTTTAAGGCTTTCACCAAAGAAAATCAATTATGCCCCAATGAGAGCTCCCATGAAAAAAAGCATATACAGATGAAAATTATATATTCCGAATATATTTTCTACATTTACCATAAAACAAAACTGATATAATCACAATCACAATATACAAAAAAAAAAAAAAAAGGAATTTAAATAAAATATGTTAAAAACTCGCACACAGATGAAGAACAAAATCCTGAAAAATGAAAGTATATTATTAAAGCTATTCTTTTTGTTTTAAAACCTCTTAATTCCAGTCCTTTTTATATATTCCTTTTTAATCCTTGAAAACAGCTTTATAATATTAAAAATGAAGCCTTACTCGTTTATTCTTTCTTTAACTCAATTACGAGATTCAAAATACTTTATTGGAATTTAATTTCACCTACCTTACCTCTTTCATAGTTTTCCTTTTTCTGTATTCCTTTTGTTCGAAATATGAAAAAAGGAAAATAATAAATTCCTTTTGGAGTTAATTCTGAAAAAAAGTTCTGATCCAAATGGAGATTTTCATTTAGGTATACAAAAAATCTGCACACGGAATATTATTCCCTTGCCTTTTTGTTTCAACGTTAATATTATTAATACAGTAGCGCGACCAACATAAATATATTTCTTTTACTTAAATCCAAAATATTTATCATGCAGCTGTCCGGCATCCAAACCAAACCAAACCCATCCCAATCTGGCATCGCACCATTAAAACGTGGAAATAATGAAAAAAAGGTATAAAAATAAGCGAAAAAAATCCACTTTCGGTTGAATTATTGGAAATTGAGAATTAACTATAGACCCCTTAGTTTACGATTTCTGTGAGAACGCGAAAATACGTAGGTTATACTGGGGGTAGGTACTTTAAGGGGATATGATATAGACTCTGGACTGTGTATGTAGAAGAGCTATGTTGTATAGCTGACCACTGGGGTATGTGGAAGTTCGAGAGCTTCTGGTCATATTATTCGCTGTTACATAGTTTCTGATATTTTTCTGCCAAACCGTTTTTACGGTTTGGTAATTTCCATTGTTCACGTGAAAATTGGATTACAGGTGATTAAAGCCATTGTTAGCGTAGCATAATTGACTTTTTGCCTGGCGTAGGTGTGTGGTTGTGCAGGATGGGTATCGTGAAATATATGTACTGGTGTTCCTCCCTAGAGCATTCGACTGGACAGAGAATTCTATACTATTGAATGTCCCATTGGAAACGAATGTTAAATGTAGAAAGACTGTGATGCAATTAACATTATATACATATGCATAATAAAAATAGGATATAGCTAGTGTGACCTTCTGTTATCAATATTAACAAAAGTCTTACTTTTTTGCAATTTTTGTGTTTGGTTTTTTTTTTTTTGTTTTCTTGTGAAAAAATTAATATTTTTTTTGTATATTCCTTTGCGTATTTTTATTGAATGTATTTTTTTAAGGAACACCATCTCAGGGTCAGAATGAAATTTTTGTTGAAAAAGTGAAGTTATTCGAAACAAATTGGGTCCCTTAGTTTCTAGTTTATAGTAGCCGTGGCGTGATGGTTAGTGCGATGGACTGTCATGCCGGAGGGCTAAGGTTCGATCCCCAGCCTCGCCACCTATTTACTTAAAAGAAAAAACGGCTACTGCCTCTTGCGAGGAATTGACAAATCCTCCAAGAGTATCTCCTGTCACAGAAAAGTGCCGCTCGTTCTGATTCGGCAATAAACTGTAGGTCCCCTCCATTCCTGCAGACACGCACACAGGAATGGTTGAGAGTTGTAAGTCACTAGGCCCTAGTTCTTCATGAGCTGTTGTGCCATCAAATTTATTTTTATTTATTTATAGAAACAGATACAAAAATACCTAACAAATAATAAAATGTCCGATTTCCGACCACAGTGCAGCCAATCCATTTTATTCTATTAAAAAAACTGCCCAATTGCTTTATGTTTTCTTTAAAGTTCAGTAAAATAAATCTTTCGTATCTAAACGGAAGGCAACAATGTGCGATGGCCAACAGACACTCGTCTATCTCCCTCAATGTCTTATCTGGAAGGCCACAGAATCCTTAGACCTATTCTTTACTCACTCTAAATATAAATGAGTTGCCATAGGTTGTTAAACATTCTCTGATTCATTCATACACTGACGATGGGTGAAGAATTATGAGCGAAGAATTATCCATCCAATCAACAGCCCTTCCCATTTATCAGAAAATCTTTGATCTATCTGACTTTTTAAACCATTGAAGCTTGAAGACGAAAATATAGCAGTGCTAGAAACCTAGGAATAGTTTTTAATCATACCCTCACATAGAACAAACACCTAATTAGTGCTATTGGAAAAGTGTATGGTGGTCTTCGTGTTCTCCAAGCCACTCGAAGTTTCTTTCCTACAAAAAATAAAATGCTTCTTGCCAAAACGCTATTACTTAGATACTGCCTTTCTATTGTGTTCTATGGATTTTTTGCGAGGTGGACTTTGCATATAGCAACATTGCCCGCTATGTTTTTAATCTACGACGTTATGACCACCTATCGTCTTTTGCAGTTTGTATTTCTGGTTGTAGCCTAGACAAATTATTCAACTTTCCCTTGATAAGCTATCTTCATGAAATTATTAAAACATAACGATTATCTACACCATAAGCTGAATTTCCCTCGTTCCACACGGTCTTTTGCTTTTATACTGCATCGGTTTAATTTTCTTATTACTAACCGCCATATTATTCACACGATACATACAAATTTAAACTTAAATCCAGATGAATTTACATTGAATTTGTATGATTTGCATCCAGATTTAAGTTTTAATCTAGATGTATTGAGTGAATAATATGGCCGTAAGCGTCAATTTTTTTCGATCACCTATAAAAGCCTACACGAGGTATTAACATTTAAATAAAGAGATATGTTTTTAGTAAATAAAAAATTTGTAATAAATTACGTAATTTTTAGGAAACATAAATTATTTTTTAGAAAAAATATGGTCTGGTCACCATAACAACGTGATATAGCAGGCCATTTTGCTTATAGGGTTGAACTATTACCGCATAAAGGCTCTAACCTCACACCTTTTGTGTACGTTGAACTAAACGTTAGTATGCTAATGCTTATCCTCTGAGATGTAGGTACATTAATTTGTTGTTTAACTTTATTTATTATGTAAATGTTTATACGAGTAGATAAAATGATTGCTGTTTTAGTTTGGGTGCTATACTGACTCGTGTGACGGGAAAGTGAATTAAATTTAAAGTACAATTTATCTGTAGTTTTGGTAAAATTAAATGTTGGGGCCATCAAGTCCAGTTGCCAAAAGTAAGTTGTGTATTAAGTACAAAATTAAAAAAAAATCTGAGTGTTTTTTTTAATGCTATACATAAGTTTGGGTTATAGGGTCCAGTTTTTCAGTAGTGAGTAGCTCAGGAAATGTGTACTTTTACTGCAAAAAAAAAAAAAAAAACAAGTGAATATCTTCTGGCTTACCGTTTAAAAAAAATGGCCATTTCAAAAAACGTAAAATGACGAAAATGTCAGTTTTTCTTACAATACTTCTAAACGATGTGTGTTTTTGAAAACATATTCATACAAAGTTTGTTCATTATGCGACCATCTACAAGAAATCATAATTTGTTCAAAATTCAAAAATACTGCTTTTTTTGTCGAAGTTTTTCAAAAAAAATTAATGCTTATTTTATAGAATACTAGCGGACCCGTGCTCGCCTTGCTTTGCGTGCTAACGTTTTTTTTTTTTTTTTTAATATGACAGAATCGTCTTATTTTCTTTATGAATTGTGTTAATTGCATTGACGTCAGTAACTTCTTGCTGACAAAATAGCACGTGTGCAAAACTATTGGTGGTTACAATTTGTGGGATTTGTGGGAAAAATTTCTGAATGATCAATGGTTTTTAAAATATAACTGGTCTATTGTGAATTTTTGCTTATATCTCCAAATATACTTGCTTTGAGCATGCGTTAAGTTCACCATCAGTACCTACGTTCTGTAATTCTCACATGCATAAAATTGGTCGAGAAACGATGAAAACTGAAACAAAATACATGAGTTTTGTTCCATTTTTCAGAGTTTCACGACTGACTTTTTCTATGTAAGAGTTACAGAACGTAGGCACTGATTGTATTAATTAAAGTAAAGCCTTTAGAGTCTACTAGAAGTCACAGACAAAGGTACCGTCCGTTCAAGTACTTCAAATAGTTTTTTTATGCGCCATTTTGTGCAGTATGCACTAATCTCAAACAATCAGATTCCAAAGTTCAGCACTTCACTTTTCCTATACCTGAACTTTTAGAAATGTAGCATGTTTGAGATTTAGCTAAATAAATTATTATCAATGGCAATTCGAGCATCCACCCTAGATTTAATAGTATTGCCACAATATCTGACGATGTAGCAGTCAATTTGAGAGTAAATCTAAGTTAACAAAAAACTGATTAAAGTGCCCTCAAACTATCTCACAGAGTATTAACTCATTTTTAAAAAAGTTACAAAAGACGACCAAATTTGTGTGTGTAAAAATAATGTTTATATTTTGCTTCCACTTGATCCAAACAAATAAATTTCACCATAACCTCAAATGCCCATTGTATAAAATGTGCGATGGTTTTAACACTGATCCGAAAAATTGTCATATTAACACATGTCAACTTGTGTGAGATGGACAGTCAAGTCGAGTGAGGTGAAATTTAACAAAAAAATGTTATGATATTTTTTGTCCATTATATCCATCAACTATCAAGATATTGGTCCTTCGGAAATTCATGTGTCAAAAATATGGTTTTTTCGTATTCAATCAACAGATTTATAAGATTTTATTATTTAAAATTTATTTCAAAAGTCAAAAATACCGGTTTTTTCGGACGAAATTTTTGAAAAATATTTTATGCTAAAATCGAAGATCTACTATTTAGTCAATGAGCGCTGCTAATAATTTTATGGGGGTTAAAGGCCCCCAAAATGATTTGTCAGGTATATCTCCCTAGCAGTTATTTGTACAGAAAAAATGTTGATGACGAATTTGTAGCCTAGAAAATTTGCTACAAAAAACATTATTACACTTTTCTTCATAAAAATAACGATTTTTCAAATAACTCAATCGGTAGAGTTAAGGTTTTTAGTTTTCTATACAAATAGAGAGTGAACAAAAATATACGGGTCGATTCGCATAATGTGTGACAAAAATATAAAGCATACGTCTATTTGTTTTTAATATTCGAAAAAGCGCTATATGTGCTGATTTTATCACCCCTTAATATAATCTAATATGCTCAAAAAAAAAAAAAAAAAAAAAAACAAGTATATAAGATTCACATGACATATTCAGGATAATAAAGTGTCCCAGGGGTAATAACTTCATTATTTTTCACGTCACATCAATAATGTTTCCCTTTCAAAACTGCTAAACGGATTTATTAAAAAAAATAAAATAAAATAAAAATCAGCACCTGGTGCTGGAAGGCTTTGGTGGAAGCACAAGGAATGCTTCATTGAACAATATTTTTTTGTCATTTTTTTTTTAATAAATCAGTAGCAGGGACACTTTTCCTGTCTACCATCATATTATTTTCCGCAATCAAACGAAAAATAAAATGTCAAGGATCACAAAATAATTTTTTCAGTTTATTTTTCTTTTCCACTCACCTGCCTGAAGTGCCTGACCGACTTGACTGGAAAATAGTTGACTCAAACTCCACAGGTCACACAAGCAAAAAAAAAAAAAATAAATTCATTATAATAAAAAAATAATAAAAATAAAATAAACAACCCCATACTCATTCATATAATATTGTGCACACTTTAGTCAGCGCCAAAGGACCTTGTTTTTTTTATTTTTTTGTTGTGTCCAAGTAGCGCAGACTTGAACAGGGTGGGGGTGCCGCCGCAGACAATAAAAAAAATGAATCATTTGCCATAAAAAAGTGCCAATGGCATGCCGACTTTGTGCCGGTGTGGTGGTCGGTGTTTATGTTGGTCGACACGAAAGGACATTGCAAAAGAAATAATACACAAAGCGCACACATTTCTTTTTCTGTGGATAACAAAAGTTCAACCCTTATAAGTCTTGTCCTTGAAGTTCATTCAATTGGGGTGGGGGTAGGAGAGGGAGGTTGTGATCAGGATTGAATAGGACTGCAAGGATGTTTGATTTAATGTCAAATATTGTCCTCTGTGTATGTCTACGTAGCCAAAGGACAACTAGTCGTTTTGCATGCAACTGCTTGTGGTCACATTTTTGCATTCATCAGCCTTAAGCTGATGGGGCTCTTGAGCGCTGTCGTTTGACACAATGAACTTGAAAGGATCATTCGAGTAATCACATCAGGACTTTTTGTACACAGAGACAGGCACTCTTTATTAGGACACAATTTATGGCACCAAATGAAATTTAGTATCCGTACCATACAAGGAGCATCAACAGACAGCCAGGGCCATAAAATACCGACTTAAAGATTTATTGCTCCTTTGTTCATATTTTCTTTTTTCGCTTCTAATGATATGCCCATGAAATTCATGAGGGTTTTAAATAAATCGTAATCCCTCTCAGGTGTGGTGTGGGTGTGGGTGTGGGGGGTTGGATTAGAACGAAACGTGTATGCATGTGGGCGTAATACGCATCTCTTTTCCTTTTTTTTTGTTTTTTTTTTATTTGAATTAAGAAATCCTCCTTGAATAGACTCTTTAAAAATATATTAGCCAAGGATAAACAAACAAAAGGGGGAAGCACTCGTTACACAGAAGTACCCCACGCCAGGATCTCTCACATGGAAATAAATTTGAATCCCAAATTGAAAAACTTCAAACAACACAAGGATGAGTATAGGTGTGTGTGTGGGTAAGGGGGGGGGGGGGGTAGGGGCTGGGAATTGGGGTTGGTGGTTGATGCTCACGGAAAAATAAATTAGTATGGAACCACAGAGGTGCACAGCGGCGACAGAGGTGTTTCGCTTTTGTTTGGGATCCGGATCCTTTGTTTGTTTGTGTTGCTGGTGTATCCTGTTGAGTTCACCTCTTGTCTTGTTTTTTTTCCTCTGGTTCTTGTTAAATGTTGTTGTTCTTTTTTTTTCTGCCCTTATGCTTCTGTATGTATACAAGTATAGGTAGGTAGGGTTGTGATGCTGATTTTTTATGGAGCTGAGATCTCGCTTATGGGATCTCATTTATTTTATTTATATTATATCGTTGGATTTTTTCCATCTTATATTATTTTACAAGGAATGTTTTTCCCTTCGAAAATAAATATAAAAAAAAAACATGTGCAAAAAGCAGATGTAGGTATACCTTCCTATTGGGAGCGATTGACATAAATTAATTTGAAGCCCATCACTTATTTAGGAGCTGATAAAGATTTCACTCTTTAATTATATCGGAGTCTTCTTTATCACTTACAGTTTTATAGCTGTAATGTCAAAGGGATAATGTTGGGATTATTTGAAAATTTGTAGGCATAGAATGTCGGTTAAATTAGAAATCAGTGTTTTGCCAAAGCTTTCGATTAGATGAGTTTTTTTTTCGATTATGGAATTGGAACATTTGTAAATACAGTAGTCCCTCGATAATGTGAACTAATTAAAACAAGGTGTTTTCGAATTTTAGACGGATTCACATTACTGGAATTTTGTTTCGGTGTTTAGAAACTTATTGAAACAACAAAATGTACTTACACAACTGGAAGGAGACACTCTCTTGACCGCAGCTGTTGAAATATGTCTAGACAAATAACAGTAAATAAAGTCCCTAATACCGATCGCAGGAATTTCTTAGCTTTGCCGTCAAAATAAGGAGTACAAAATTTGTTAATCGTTTAAAATGAAAAAAAAGAAACAATCGAAAATATTTTTAAATATGAAAAGATTTCTCAGAAACACAATTTATATTTCGATAAACGTATCAGGTACGCTACAAATGTCATCCGCGTAGCTTGGTATAAAACTAAATAATTAGATCATAACATTGTTTTTAGGTCATTGATTCGCATTACCTGTAGGCACGAATGCAAGTAGGTACAAACAACAATAGGAGTGTTTTGTTGAGATTACGGCACAGTGAAGTAAAAACTTTTCGCAAAAACGATCCACAGCAAATTTGTTTTTTGCTTGTTTTAGTATTCAAATATTGGTATCTCTGCTTGATGGCGGTTTGACATTAGGTTTGTTCGAAGGTTTTAAGTTGGTGCATTCCGGAGATTGAAATTATTAAGGTTTTAAACCTAGACCACACTTATAAAATATATATAATAGGAACAAAAATGTATATTAAAGGTATAGATGGGTTGACTATTGGCGGCCCAATTTTTAATGAATGTAATCGTTTGGAAACCTTTCAATATTTTCACTAATCCTGAAATATTTGACACTCCTTTTTCTAGATTTATATTTTCTTTTCATTTAAAACTGCAATTGACACAAAATCAGTCAAACTTTTATGCTGAATTACGCTGAAAGCTACACGAAACATTAATTTTGACAGGCGAAAGTTTCGTTGTCGTTTCGAATCTTTTCAATTAAATTAGGTGACGTAAACAAACAAGCTACATATTTGCGGCTAGGCACGCACTTTCGATTTCGATCGCGCGACTATTTAGTCGCAAGAAATAGAAAAAACGAGTTTCAATGTGTGACCGACACGCGATCGAGAAATCGCGATGCTTATTAAAAGAAAGACTAATGTCGAATTAAAAGGAATTCTACATAAAATTTGTTTCACTTTTCGGGTGACATGACAGTCACAAATTCTCTTGCGATTTCGAAAAACGTAGGTGAGGCACGTATGTGGTGGCCGGGGTAGACGAAATTGCAGAGGTTGAACAAATTGCAGCGTTATCGCCCTTTTTTCTTTGGTGTTTTTCGTTATTTTTGTAGTATGATTTATTTCATTTTGTATTCTAATCTGTGAACTTCACTTACGCAAAGTATACGAGACTGAAATGAAAAGGAAAAATAAAAAAAACGCAGAGATAAATTGCTGTGTGTAAAAGCGTCTTTGCAATCAGAAGCAGACCAAAAGAGAATTTCGCAATGTCTAAAAGCAGTCTAATAATTGTAAGTGCGTTCCAAGCCTTAAGAGAAAAAACCAAACAGATCCACCAAGTGTCAAAAATGTTCAAATGGAAAACAAAATTATTTTTTTGACAGAAAAGAAAGGGGAGAACAAAAAAGTAGAAGGCTTACCAAATTAAAAAAAAATACATAAAGCGCCCTCTGAATTTGAGTAGGTTAAACCACTTCTGCCAAGTAATTATCACTGGGGAAAAAAGGTAAAGTAAAACCCAGTAGATTTTTGTTGTTGTTTCTCTTGGTGGATTTTTACTGACTGGGTTCCAACTTCTGAACAAAACACGCCTAATATTTTTTCAAGCTGTGATTTTTGCGAAATCAAGTTTATTTCAATTTCCAATACTTTATGTGATCGATGCACACTTATTGTTAGTCTAAAATAATACCTCCTATACAAATATATATATGTGTAGTGTGTAGTCAATTTTTATGAAATAATGTAGGTATCTATTAAAAGACAAACTACTACTCAAATCTTGACTATTTCTTCGAATAAAACCAAAAATTCATGTAGTGCATGTATTGTATGGTGACCATATGTACAGTACAGTACCTATTAAAAAGTATTCACCTATTTGCTTAAGTTTTAAGCTGGTTTTACATTAAAAACCTTCTCCAGAATATAATTATATATTTCTAAGGCAAAATGCGAGATCCTATGTAGCTGCTAGTTTACATGCTTCCTAATAATAATAACTTTTCTAAAACCACCAATAATTCGTATAAAATTGAAGCATATAATATATTGCATAGTTAATTATTTAGGATCCATAATATTATGGTTAATTTCACTGCAATATTTAAATCATAACTTAATTTAATTATTAGTAAGGCCCAATAATTTAAAAGCTCTATAAAAGAACAATATCGATAGTTTTCAGATTAATGGAACTATCTCAATATGCGTCGCAAACCTGGCAGTTTTGATTATTTTATTTCACATGGTTTTAAATAGAGTGTCGGTTAAATGGATGCCGAAGTTATTTGTACGCTCTTTCGAGAATTTTGACCTGAATTCGAGTATCGAAAAAATTTAGGCGATAGTTTGCCGTTAGTTAGTATGTTTGTTTTTTGGTTGCTGATGCTTTGCTAAGTTGATATAAAGTTGGCGAAGCACCCCTTGAAAAAGATGATTGAACGAATTCTTGGCTTAATAATTTGGCCATTAGTTGTTAGTCCACAATTAATTTTGACAATTTGAATTTTTTATGTTTTCTTTTTTTTTTTTTTCAAAATTTATATAATGTTGGAAAAACGTCTCGAGATAATCCGAAATGTTTTTTGCAAAAACTTGCTAAAAAAAAATTAAAATTGTCACAACTAATAAAAAAAGAAACAGTAAAACGATAAACCCTCTTAAATATTGCAGGTGCAAGAAAAATAATTTCAGTGCCCTAATTTTGTATCCTCACAAATTTCCCAATAAAATTATTAAGAATATGTATCAATTCGTATTTTAAAAATAGAGAATTAAAAAAAAAAAATTAAAAAAAAAAAAAAAAAAAACACGAATGGTCACCTTAGATCGACGGCAACCCTTTTCAATCGCAAGTTCTATCAACTTTTCTTACCTCCCATAAATTCTCAACAATCATGCTCAGTGATCTTCAAAATGATTGACGTTTGTCTCTATCAACTTGAAAGTCTATCAACGATGCGTGGAATTTTATTTTCTTATGCTTTTGCAATCGCTTGTTTATTTATGAGATACACACATACATATACATATACTCGCAAGAAAAACTTGTATATACCAGCATGTTGAAAATGGAAATTTTGTTTACAAACTTGGATATATACGAGTACATTTTTACATTACAATTCTTGTTTACATTAAGAATAGATGCGTAAATGGAGGAAGACATGAAAAACTAAGTTATGTGTAGGGTTGCCATCTGTGAATTAATTTTATTAATAAAAAATAATGATTATTATTATTTTTTTTTTTTAATAAAAATAAATTTGTCTTAGCAACTAACTTACAAGCTTTTAGAAAGTGGGAAATAAGTGCAATTTAAGAAAACAAATGTGGCGTAAAGCATTTTTTCGGACTTCCACCTAACCTTTGTATCAATTTCATACAGGTACATTTCCGATTTTATTTTACACGAAGCCAATACTTGCCTTTTAGATAAAAAAAAACAGAAAACTATCACATGTAAAGGATTGTATCTATACATAGAATTTGTAATATTTTTCATTCGAACTTTTCTTCGAAATTCGAATTTCGAATTAAACTTTTATACTTAACTTTTAAATTAACTCATAAATTTAAAAACAAAGGAACATACAAACGTTATGTTGAACTTACAAACTATAAAAAAAAAAACATTTCTTTATTTAAAACATTCCAGTTTTTTTTTTTTTTAATAAGTTTTGTACAGGTAATTAATTTTTTTGTAATAAAAAAAAAAGATAATTGGCAACCATGCGCTGTTTATCAATATCTTCTTTTAAAACCATTGCCCTCAACCGCAATGCGATGAATGAAATAAAATGCTTTGTGGCGGCGTATTGCCTATGCGTATGCCTTGTAAAAAAAAGCGACTTAAGATAGAAAAAAAACTTAAGCAATCGAAGCGGCAAAGTCGTCACCACAAGCCCCAGCAGCATCGTCAAATTATGTTTTGATTGCAAATTAGCTTGAAGACATTTATTTGATGGAATTTGAAAGTTTAATGGAATGGATTTTTATTTTCTTACACCCGTTTCCCCTCCTCTTCGTCCTCCAAAAAAAAAAAGAAAATAAATTTGACGAGAGCACTTCGAATCGGACATCAAAGCACAAAGATGATTCCTTAAGAAAACTCCATTAACGTTGACAAACAATTGACAGCACAGTTAGAGGGATGACAAAGGGAAAAGAAACAAAATAGAAAAAAAAAAATAACTCTTACGAAAATCAACACAAATAAGAATCCCTACACCGATCCTCGTCAAATTGCGATGTCATCCATTTGAGACAAAGACTTCTTCAGGCGTTTTGCTCATAACTTTCCATAAAAAAAAAGAAAATATAAATATTAGGTAAAGTTCAACAAGGACATTGAAAATGAAATAAAATTTATTATAAATATCCTCAAAGCCTTTGAAATTGCTATTTTATGTGCTTCTACAGTATATAACTTCATTCATCCAGAACCTTTACCAAAAAAAGACCAAAAGTTATATAGATGGATGGATAGCTATTTAAGGCATCCTTGTCATCTAATACTTTTCCAATCTCTCCAACCGAATTATGGAAATATGGACAACATCTTTCCCTGATGTCGTTTCAATTATATAGAAAAACCATCAGAGAACAACATTTGCTTGCTTCAGGATTGAATTATAGTATTTCTGGGAGAATGAGAAACAGCATTTCTCCGCATCTCAGTTGTTGTGTTTTTGTTGGCTTCGAAATATATATTATGACAAACAGAGCGACCAGTCTGTCACCCAAGGCAATAGACATAGACATCAGTAATTAAAAGAATAATAATTTTCCAAGTTCGAATTTTCCAAATAAAATGTAGCATGTTGCAAGGCGTGTTTTATTTCTAGAAAATATTCATTTAAAAATTAAGAAAAACAAAAAAAAATCTTTTTTTTTTAATTAAAGAGTCTCTTGGCATTTAATGAAATCGGACAGTTTAAATTAAAAGCGCTTGACATTGAGATAATAAAAAAATTATTTTAATTGGGTTGAATTGGAGGTATAGACGACAGCTCTGGACTGTCGATTAAGCTAGGAGACTAGAATATTAATTGAAAATACATTTAAGTTGAATTAAAATAAAATAAATAAAAAAAAAAAACAATTGATCTTGGATTTTGTTTGTATTTAATGAAGGAGTAACACAAATAATAATAATCGTTCTAATAAAAATTAAATTAATGACAATGGACGGACGAATGTTGCAAAGGCGTGGAAAATTGTAGTAGAATTTAATTCTTAAATAAGCAATTAAATTAATGGGGTGACAGCTCAAGGAAACCAAGGCCAATTGGCTTACATTTGACAACATTCTCCTGTACATCTTGTAATTTGGGAGAAATCGGTCCCTTCCAAACACATTTTCTGGCTAACCCGAAACGCTTAGATGAGAAGCACACTACCATGACAATAAGGATTTGTCACTTCTTCTATTCTGTCAAAGATCTTGAAGAAAATTCTGGCTTAAGGCAATCTGTTAAAAAATGTGTATGTGATTGTGATATCAAATTAAAGTTTAACTGTGCTATAGAAACTACATACATTTAATAAAATTTTAGTAAAAAATGTGTCTTGTGAATAAAAAAAAAAAGTAAAATCTGTTTTTGAAAGAAAAAGTCAAAACTTTGACTAGCAGCTAGATCTAGACAGTCCTAGCTTAAGCTTTCTTTTATGTGAATAAAAAACAAGAGCACACTTTTTAGCTTAAGCTAGAAAATTTTAGTTTAAGCTTCATGTTTTAAGCTTTAGTTTATTTATTCACATGTGTCGGTTTAGGTAGTTTTTGGCTTAAACTGTAGTTTTAAGATAGAAAAGTCCAAAAATATTTTTATCAGTTACATCGTCGGTGCGTCTGTATACGCTTTTAAACATGGATTCAAGAATCTTGAAATTTTTTTAGCTTTTACTATAATATTCTAGTTAAAGCTATTTTTAATCAAACGAATTGAAGTTTAAGCTAAAAAAACAAGCTAAAGGTAATAAAAACTAGCGTAAAATATTTAAAAATAGCTGTTACTAAATAAATAAATGTTATTCACCTAGCTTTTACCTAAAAATCCAAGTTTTAGCTTTACCTTTTTTTTTATTCACAAGACCCAATAGCTAGACATTGAATTTTCATGAAAAAACTTTGAACCATGTTCTCTCAGAAATTAAAGTGTTTCTTCTATTTTTAGCTAAATACATAGCTTCTCATTTTTTTCTTTTATCATTTAAGCGATTATTATTTTCCCTTACGTACGTAGTCGGGAGTCCTTTAATATCCAGGCCAGTACATTATCAAAATGTGTTCAATATTAAATGTCATTTCCAGTTGCGTGCTCACTTAGTTTAATTACATAAAAATTCATAAGACCTCCCCACACAAAGCCGTCAAGAAAATATTCCCCAAATAACAATATATATATGTATATCAGACAAAATTTGACTTATTTTCATTCTGAACTTAATTAATTACATCAATTTTGCTCTCATAGTATTGTCTGGAAGTTAAGGTTGCAAATAATAAGGTCAGTATACTAAATATATTTTTGGAAGGTGCTACTCTTACACATTTCAAAATAAACCGTAAAAGAAAGTTGTTCTCTTTTTTATACAGGGTGATCGGTATAAGTTGCGTCAAACTGTTGGAGCGAGTAGGTTGGGCTAAGACAAGAAAAAAATCGTATGGGAGGGGAGGTCTATTTCCCCCCGTTAATAACAGTGTTTTTTTTATTAAAAAAAATACTGTTTATGCAGCCCCGTAGGGAGATGACCCTCCCTTAATGGTTATACTAGGGCACGCAGAGTCTATTTTTTCCTTGACGCGTTAAGACATCCCCTCTTTTCACAGAGATTAACTGTTATAAGTTGGCATTTCTCTAATCTCTCGTCCTTAGAATAAATGATTTGTTGACATGACAGCTCGTTTAGAACCAGGGCCTAGTGACTTCCAAATCTTAATCAATCCTGTGAACGTGTTATTGGAAGGAATGGAGTTGACCTACAGTTTACTGCTGAATCCGAACAGCTAACGTGAGAAGCACTTATTCCTAACAAGTATTACTCTTGGAAGGTTTGTCATTTCCTCGCAAGAGCCAGTAGAAGGGACAAAAAAACATTTTGTGTTGATTAAAACAAAAAAATCCCTGCTAAATTCAACATCTCCATTAGCAGCATTATCCCTCAGACTATATAAAGTCATCATAATATACAAACTTCAAAGATAAACGAAAATCAAAAGAAGAAAGACAAAGTAAAACACACCAAGAGAATGGTAAATCTTTAAATCAATTTAAAAAGCTTTTAATAGAAAAACAACCCTTGTTGGTTCTGATGGGTCATAAAGAGGGTTGAGAGTTATGGCTATGGTAGGTAGGTAGGTATGTTTGAGTACACTATGAATGAAAATTATTATAATTTTATTTAACCTTCGTCGCATATCTTAGATCTCAATTTTTTTGATCGAAAAAAATCGCAAGTTATTTAAAAAGTGGGGAAGGACTAAATTGTGAATTTGCTTTATGCTCCTTTTAGCTCCAAGAAATTTTAATCGAAAGGGAGAAAAAAGAAGAAAGCACAAACATACACTTTTTTTATGGAATGAAAAAGTTTCTTTTTTAAGTTTTGAGGCAAAAAAAAAAAAAGAAAAGAAATTGGCATCTTGAAACTCATACCACCCTATAACGTTCAATTTCCATTACCATTACTCGAGGCTGCATGCAGACTCCTTTGGGGCTAAATATATACATATTAAAAAAAAAAAAAATGGAGAACGTACCACCAAGCTGCCACCGGGAAAGACGAAGAATAACGACGAAGATGACGATGTTGAAAATCTTTATTAAACTTTATGACACTATAGAAGTTGATTTTTGTTCGGCAAATTCATGGCGTGGGACGCCATTTTGCCATTCCGGATACGAATAGAATCCTTTGGTTCTCATCCTATACGAATAGTTCTTTGCAGCCTCCAACGCCAACGCTAACTCAACTCAAAAGACGCCGCCGCCGCCGCCGACCACATTGTCTAATCTCCGACAGACTAACGTGCGCCACATGGCGGTGATTGTGTGTGTGGTGGTAGAGTTGGTGGGCTTTAGAAATAAACGAGGTGTGGTTTTGTTGTTCCAGCGGCTGTACTATTACAGAGTGTTTCAGTTCATAATAAGATTTTCAAAAAAGGGTAAATGAAGTACATATAATTAGTACTTGTGCACAAAATTATATCGGTTCCTTAAAAAAATGTATTTTATTGATAAATGCAGATCCATGCTTTTGCTTGGCTTTAATATATTTGTTGTAAGCTAGTGCAAGACGTTGACACACATTGTTCTTTAAAAAAATAAGGTTTTTGTTTAAATTCAAAGAAGGGCGTTGATGCTTTGCAACAAAAATTTGGTGCTACCATTAAGGTTCTAGCTCGATGTATAGTGGACGTAAGGTTCAAAAACAATAAAATTCGATTTGTTATCTTGGGAAATATTCAAAAGAGATATTAATTTTTTTTCGACAACGAATTTTACTTTATTTGGTTCCTTTAAAAAAAAATTAATATTCACGAAAAATACTATTTGTTCGCAAACTATATTGAAGAATCATTGCCGAACGAATAATTGATTTTTTTCTTTTTTGTATCGTTGGGTCACGATCTGTATTCTAACCTAAATTGTCATTTTGTCTTTGCTTAAAGATGAGAAATACAGGACCAAGTTTGTTTGTTCATTCCAAAAATGTCATAAAAATCGGTTTAGTCATTTAGATTGTTAAGAGATTAGACTAAAACTTAAAACGAAGAAGATAATTGAATTGTAATAAACCCATTACAAGTGGGCGTGGCAAATACTTTGCATCACGTCAAGATTAAATTATTTCTTTTTTTTTAAGTAAGCGTGTTAGTGTTTGAAAATTTATTGTGGTAATTTTATTTTAAAAATATTAAAGATTTATCAAAATAAACGGAGATTATTTAGTTGGGAGATCTTCCCAATGTTAGTAGTCCAGTCACCGAAGACCCAAAGTCATAAAATAAATGCAAAAAAACATGTCTGGGTTAGTTTACATATCCCCCCCCCCCCCCCCCCCTCACGTTTATAAAGGAGAGATTGTTCACAAAAACATTGGCATTAAATGGATACATAATTATTTGAAAACAACGGTAAATCCTATAAGACAATAGTACAGCTTTTCGAAAACCCAAAAACATATTCTTTTATTTTGTTTCCTAAAACAAAACAGTTTAAATAAAAATTAATTTGAATTAAAAAATTGATTTAAATTTTTTTTTTTTAAATACATATAATTGTGCTGTTTTTATTTTTTAGTCGAATGCTAAAAACCAGACGGTACAAAAGTGTTGCGACCGTCGCTGTCCGGCTAAGGGAGCTTTCACTGTATTACTTTCTTAGGATATTAAGTCCAGGTTCTACAGTATGTTGTGGGATCTTAGTACCTCATATATGGGATATTTACAAAAAAGTATGTCATATAAAAGGTCAATCATTTGTCATAAAAGTTCAGCTAAGATTTTTGTGCAGCTCCTTCATGCGGGATATTCGCAAAAAAAAAAGTATACCATTGGAATGGCCACCAGATAGTGATAAAAGCTGAGGTAGGTTCAGAACTTAACTAAAATTATAAAAACTAGAAAATGAAATAAAAATGAGAAAGCAGTGAGGGGGGGGGGGGGGCTAATTTTTTGAGGTAAGTACCCATTCTAAATTTACTGTATGAAATCCAAAGTCTTGCACTCAACGTCTCCTGCGCTTATTACTTAAAAAATTGTCCGAAATGGAAAAATCTTGCCGATTTAAAACACTTTTTCAACTTTGTCTTGTGATTTCCTATTTAAAGAATAAGCTGTGTAACGCCAGAACCCCGACCTCAAATTTTTTTTTTAACGAAACAAGTCGCATTCGTTTGTCCACATTTGTCCAGGCAAAAAAATCACTTTTCTTTTTTATAGCAAGTACTCCAAAACTAAAAAGACGCCTCTACTGCCCACAATTTTGAACTTAGGAGGTCCGGACCAATTGCAATCGTTTGTCCATCGACTCCTTATGGTTGTCCACCAAAAATTTTCGTTTGTCCACCCTTAGTTCAAAAATTATTCAACTTTTCTTTTTTATAGCACACGACATAAAAAATTTAAGTTTTTTTTTTTTATCGGAATGGAACCTATCCCAATCGTTTGTCCACCGATTGTCATTGTTACTCTAAAAAGAAAAAAAAATTGCGATCCGTAGTTCAAAAGTTATTCAACATTTTTTTTTTATACGAGCTTAAAATTAATTCGAATATATTTATTATTATTTTCCAATAGTTACAGATTATAAAAGACTAAAAGCCCCTAATCTCATTTAAATACCAAGAAATGAAAATAAACTTATCTCAGAATTTTTCAAGTTACAAAATAAATTTGGAAGAAAATGACTCCCTTAACAGAAATTTGTCAAAAAATACCTTTGGTTTCAAGATTTAAACTGTGCACAGTAAAATTGTAAGCTTCAAGCCGAATCTGTTATTTTTAACCGGACTGAATATGATGGTATGTATGTACTTGGCTCTAAGGATGTACCTACCTATGAGCGCAGAGAATGAATTTTTAATACAAAATTCAGATGAAGTTAAACAGTATGTGTGTCACTGGAGAAAGCATAAAAAGATTAAAAAAAAAAAAACAAAAGGTTTCTGCTCAATTCCATTGGGATAAGTTTGCAAGGAAAACTATAAAATAAAATAAAAGACTTGCATGTCTTCAGATAAGCCTTCTGCGAAAATATTTCACATTTCTTTCTTGAGTAGAAATGTATATGTAGTATTCAGGAAGGCTTTCTACAAAAAAAAAAAAAAAAAAAAATAAATCACAGAGAACTATACGAAAAGAGGATTTCCTGCTGACATACGAATTGAAAATCAGCATCCATTTAGTTTTTTTTTTTTTTGTTGTTGGCTTCTTGTCATTGTCAATCAGAAAAATCTTTCCTTCCTTCTATACCTACCTACATATTTGCCAGCACCTTCAAAGCGAACTTTTGAGAAATCCTTTCAATCTGAGACTTCAATCCGAGACACCTTGTTCAATCTGGTTATATTGCTGACAGGATTTTTAATTTAATACCACTCCTAGCGGAAGGATGAGGTTAAAAACGGAAATAGACAAGGCGAAGGAAAAGTCATTTTCCTCTCGCACAGGCATTCTCCAATGCGTGTGTATCGAATTTTTCTTCCCTCGAGGTGCTAAAAAAGAAAACACAAAACAGATACTTATACAAAGAAAAAAAAAAAAAAAAAAACGCGAAGAAGAATAACAAGAAGCAGAAGAAGAAGGAAACTCGGCAAGTTAAATGTAAAACAAGATAAGGAAAAAAGTTATGGCCTATCATTATGGGTGGTGTGGGGTTGATTGTGAAGTTAGTGAGGTTGGTAAGGTTGGTGGTGGAGTGAAAGTGGAGACTGAGGGTTCGTTGTGACTATGTACTTAATGATTATACGTGCATGCACGACACAGTAGCTGCTGGGGTTGATTGATGCGGAAAACATTTAAAATTCCCCGCACATACCGAGCTCAAACTATTCGATAGATGTAGCAATCTTCATCTTCATCAACATCCTCATCATCATCATCAACCAACCTCAATCTACCATCCCTTTGTTATCCTTTGTCGAAAGTGATACCCTGGAAATAATAATAATAATAATAATTCGACGGCTTTCGCTTTTAATTAAACATTTAACCAAAGAGATTTACCTCCATAAACTCACATATGTCCATGTATGTGTGTTTTTTCGTTAGTATTTGTATATCCATTAAATCGCTTGATGGATAACACGAGCTAGATTTACAGCTCCATGTAAGTATGTCATGTGTATGTGACGCTGACACAACACACAATGGAACCATAGCTACACGATTTTCCTTTTTTCATCAACACGTAGATTTTGAGAAAAGCGTTTAAAGAACGGGAATGATATCCTTACCATTGCCAGTAGGTAGGTAGCTGTAGCCCACCAGATCGAGGATTGCTGAATGTGAGAGGAAATTTCGGTGTGTGTACTTTGTGGCCTGCCAAGCAATATATTCTGTCACAAAACGATTTTTTATAGCGCGACTTTATGGCAGATGATACTTTAGGTAAAAAAAAAATGTGTACGCCACAGGCCATATGTTAATGAGTTCCGTTTTCGTTAAACGAAAAAGCTTGCTCAACTCGAATTAAAAAAAAAAAACAAAAAAAAAAACGAATTCAAAATAACGTCCTATATCAACCATCAACCGAAATTGATTCAAGCTTAACGGGGAAAGGTTAATTTCACATCTCATTATCCTAGAAATGTATAAATTGCAGGCGTGATGGGCTGAAATGATTTTCCCAAACATATAAAAAAAAAAAAAAAAAAAAAAAAAAAAAGTGAGAAGAGTCGAATGGTAGGATTTTTTGTTGTTGTTGGTGTTCCTATATACCAAGCCAAGGACGACTGTTTTATCACGTTTGGTTTTTCTCGTTCTGATGTTTTTTTTTTTTTAATACATAAGTAAGGATTTTCATTGTTGCCCCCAACCCCCTCCCCCCATTTTTTTAAGTGTTTCATCTTTAGCAGCTTTGCCCTATTAAGCTGTTTGATGAGAAATATGACAATGACAAGGAGTAGCTTTTTACATCATCGACCCTAACAACCAGCTATAACAAGAAATACGTTTTGGCATCATTTAAGGTTCTGAAAATGACTTTTTGGAAAATGTCAATACTCCACGTTCTTCATTGCACATTTATTATTAATCTGGTTTCGTTAAGCTGACAAGTTTGGGCAATAAGCATATTGTTGTCAGTTTTATTGTTGGGTGGGAGATCTGGTAGGTTAGGTATAGGATGGGGGACATTGAGGGTATGATCAAATATGCATGTGGACAGATTTAGCTTGAATGAGTCTTTACGGACCAATTGTGCCTCAAGGGAGGTTTAGAGTTTATGTAAGTGTTGTGTTTGTTACCTGCTTATGTCCTGTTACACATGTTTTGTCCTGATATTACAGCAGGAAGTCATTAAGGAGTTACAGATGAACACTCTCTAGTGTAATTCCCTATACTCGTAGGTTAAAGATTTTTGTTAATTGTAAAGTTTATAGAATCCCATGATATAGAAAGCTCATAAGGGTTTTGATGGGTTAAAGGTAAAAACTCCAATGTACATATTTGTTTGATATTGAAAATTGACAGTGGTCAACTAGTTTATCGAAGAATATGCAACTAGTGTTCGGAAATTATACAGTTTGTTGATTTAGATCAAAAAGTTTCTTGGGTAAATTATTAAGTACTATTTTTTAATTTGAGGAAAATAGATTAAAGAATGGTAGACTCAGGGAAAAATTGCGACTTACAGCTATATTCTGCCGTTGTGAGGGCTCACAAGTCCAAGTGTGAGGTTGATTCCTTGTGAGGTTTGCTGTGATTTCATAACTTTATTAATATTCTAAGATAATCCTCACAAGAAACCTTACAAAAAACTCACCACAGCAAGGTGAATTTCTATTGTGATTTTGAAGTTCTGAATATTTGTTAAACTGTCACATTGTTTGTCCTTAGTCAACTTGTGATAACAATTTTCTATTCCAAACAAAGAAAAATACTCTAAAGAAGTCCAAGATGCAGAGAAGACGAGGATGATCGTAAAGATCACGTTGAACCCGACGAACTACTCGATGATAGACGACTATTATTGTTAGCAACTGCTTAGTTACTGTTCTATGTTCATCCCTTTAAACCAAGTTATGTTCTAGTTCTTACCATTAATTTTCTAGATTTTTTTCTTTTGGTTTGCGACCAAAGATTGATTTTTTCATTTATTTCCTTTTAATTATATTTTTTCTGACAAGAAAGAATAAAATTTGTTAAAAATTATATTTCAAATGACAAATATTGAAATTTGTGAGTTATGAGGTGCTCAATAGGAGATCACAAGTTCTTGTGAGGCTCACAAGTTGTGAGGGTGATCCCAGAATAAAAAAATGAATTTTACATCATTGTGAGGTTGTCGGGACTTGTGAGGCATCAGTGAGATTTGCCAGATTAGGGCTGTTAAATTTAAATACTGAAGTATTGAAATTTTAGTTGCTATAGCATCTTTAAAAATAAAGTCCTTTGATTCAAATAGGTTTCTTAAATTTTAACATATCACCGGCATCCATTTATACACCCTTGGCTTATCAACCAGGAATCGATCTTCACACGCAAATCTCTTCATCTATTCCGATCAAGAGCCGATCTCTTATAATTGTGAACTCAAATGCGTTAAAAATAAGTTTTCAGTTAAACCTCGCTCTTGTCGAATTTTAAAGAGTTAAGTTGGGTCATGATCGAGACTTATGTCACTGCACCGAAATCGTCCGAGATCTAAAAATTATTTTTTTTTTACTAAGAAGTTATCAACCTGTCATCAACCTTTCAAAGAAGTCGACAAACCTGAACTTTTAAATCAATATTCTCTCTGCAATAAGTAAGTTGCGCTAGCATAATGTGTACTGTAATTCCGGAGGTCTTGATTCGATTTTCAGCCTCTTCCAACTTAAATAATTTTTTTTTCTCAGAGCAACTGTCTCTTGCAAAAAAGTGACAAATCCTCCAATAGTAAGAAGGAAGAATAAGAAAGCTGAAGGTCCCCTCCATTCCTGCCAATAACACGCACATAGGATAAAGTTGAGAATTGTAAGTCACATGTTTCTGGTTCTACACAAGCTGTCACGCTAATAAGTTTATTTTTTTTTCATATTCGAGTTGTTAGAACTTAATAGTTTTGTATGAGTCTCCAATGAAGATTAAATACACCATGTTGTTTGTTTGCCACAATTAAGGAGTGTTGCCAACCTTCCTGGTGGGAGATATTGGACCGCCTCTAAAGGATGATCACAGTTCTTCCACAATTTTGTAGTTTTGAATAGATCGATTTTTCTCGTTTTTTCTTTGGAATAGTGGTAGAACTTAAAACAATTTAATTTATAAAAAAGTTTTCAAAAACTGCATTTACCAACCTTGCCAGCTAATCATCACTTTCGATGAGTATGTACGGCCACTCAAGTTTCTTTGAATATTTTAGTGTTCTATTAAGCTTCTTTTCTTATCTCAATTTTAAATCCTTTAAGATCCAACCATTACAACTCAAATATTAACGTCAAAAAGTAAATTTTATTAAAACACTATATTAATAAAAACTTGAATTGCAAATATGTAGAATTTTATTTTTCGCGCGTAAAATTTAGACTATAACCTTAAACTTACAGCCCTATTCTGCTATTCGATCCGATCGAAACTTTCGATTCACGTGAAAATCTCATTCAATTTGCCTTAAATTATTTTTTGGAATCTTCAATATTTAGAGTGCAATTCTTAACTGATATTTAGTTTTGAAATTTTTAAACGAATCTAATTGTTGAAATCCTATTTTATTCGAAACTTATACAAATTTTGGAGCAATTCTTTACCTCCGACGGATAGCAGAATACAAACTTTCACGCGAATATTTAGCAGAATAGGGCTGTTAAACTTTTTATTTATAAGCAAAAAACGGTTATTTCAGCCCTTGTGTTCAGGGTAACTACACCATAGAATAAGAATTTTCCGGACACAATCTAAAGGCAATTGATGCTTGCTTATTGCATTTTTTGTTTTTAAATAAAGCAGAAATTGTTCAAGAGTAATTTAACATACACATAATCAACTTTAATATCATCTATCTCATTGTATCTATTATAACTATCAAAGAGATTTCACATCCAGCACAACATTAAAATTATTATTTGTCCTAATAAGCGATAAATATAGCATGCAAAATAAAATCTGCATATTATAGTTATTGCTTTTCTAACTCGAACTAAAAACATAAAATTAAATTTGCATTGCATTATTTTATGCTAATTCAGCGACAAACTTTTATTGCCTCTCTGGTGTTTTTGTGCGTGGAACTTTAAACGCTCATTAGCTTGAAAAAAAAAAATCAAATTAAAATCAGGGACATTTTGAAAAAAAAAATTCACAAAAAAACCAAACAAATCGGATTTAAAATCAACACGAATGTCAATTAAACATAAAATTCTAATTTTCAACAAAGAATGATTTTTAAAAAGGATTCAATAATAATCTCACTTTACCCTGTGTATAGGAAATGGATATAGATAGTGAAAATAAATGCAGAAGGCATACAAAACCACAGAAAACCACGAAATGTAGTAAAAAAAAATTATACATATATATAACACCATTACAAAAAAAAAACAGTCTTTCCCACATCCATTTATGGGCTATTAGCAAAGCTAATACCATTTCCAATAAACCGCCTTGTTTCATATATGGAAAAGCAATTTATTTTACTAAAATTTAAACATGCATATATGAAAAATTTTCATAAAAAAACCAATGTTTACTATCAAAAGCCATATGCCAGGGTTTAGGTTAGGGAGATTATCGTTCTTATTTTCAGTAAACATAATAAAAAATTCTAACATTCAACTATCTTCGACCCCAAAACTCCTAACCTCCCTCCATGTGTCCCATCAAACTCATCGACTAAAATTAAATAAAATATGAATTTTCTGTTACCACCTATAAAAAGTCGACACCCCGAAATAAAAATCACTAAAACAAAATTCACAAAATAACAAAATATCAAAAAAAAAAAAAAAAAAAAAAAAAAATGAGAATGAAAATAAAATAAAAAAAACAGCCACATAACAAATTGGTTGCCTCTAAGCATATACAACACTAAACTCTAACGCCACCATTTTTGTTTTTGTTATTTTATTTATTTTTTGTCGGGATCGGGAGTACCCACCTATAGCTTCAACAAAACAATGTTACCTTCAGTGTTCTATTTCTCTTTAGATCCGGGCCCCGGATGCCCCCTCAAAACGTTTTCAATTTTAATATTATACGAAATCGACACACCTATGTATGTATGTGTGTTTAGGTACATCTACGTGTTTTATATTTCTGTCAGTTTGCACGCACACAAAAAAGGATACCAAAACAATTATTTCGTCCTTTTTTCATGTAGTTGTTGCAAAAATGATCTAATTCCATTGTTTCGATGAAAAAGAACGATTCCTGGTGTGAAAGAAATGATTTCGCATGCAAAACTGTGTCTGTCCTATAATGGCAATGTTATAATAGTGCAATGTTAAGTGATCTGTATCTGTATCAATGTCCAGTGCACAGGGGTGGATTCCAAATTTTGACCTTTAGGGCCATTTTTTTAGTCGTGAGTTAAACCTAAGTTAGTTAACTCTGGATATAAATGCATGTACAGTTAACTCCCGAAGCACTTTTTCAGTAGAGAATGCATGCGGATCAACGTAAAAAACTGGGAGGTAGAAACATCAAACGAATCTGCTAGGTAAATCTAGAGTTTAAGCACAAAATGAGGTGAGTTAGGTTAGGTAAAGGTAGCGTGGCTGTCAGCACAAGTGCTTGACACACTTAGACCATGAGTTGGCCCATTGTGATACCACATGAATCAAGTATAGAAGTTATTCCTACTCATTGAACCACTTAGAGCGTGCAAGACGACTGATGTCTATATTTGCCAAATCGCTAGAATCATTATAGTAGAACTCTCCTAGATTAGATGGAGCCCACGTCTTTGAGAGAGAGCATGACATGTACAGAAAAGATGAGGGATGTATTCTTCCTCTTCTTCGTCCATACAGCTTCTGCAGAAATCGTTCGAGTATATAGCCCGAGCCTCATCGCATGTTTGCCTACTCGGGTTTAACTTTAAGCTCGCACTAAAAAACTTGCCTTTAATCGATTTCTTTTCATATAGGGGATATTTCTGATGGGCTAGCAAATCTTTCCCGATAAGTTTTTTTTTTACTAACAAGGCCCTTACTAGTATTTGATAAGTTTTCCTCGTCTAGATTTTGCCTACTGATAACTTTACAGAGTCTTGAGTAAACTTATAAATTTTGGAGGTGAGTTATTAACCCCTGAGGTGCCTGGATGATTTAGAGGAAGAGACTCTCAGCATAGAAAAAGTAAGAAAATCTAATTGATTTTAACTCAAAATTCAGTAAGTAGTTACAAATACATGACGACCTCTTATAATGTTAAGACTAGAATTTAATTTGTTATTTTATTTGGATTTTAAAGCCTTAGCCCTTGAAGATTCTTAATTAAAACTCAAGTTTTAAGATTTTTTACTGGAACAAAAAAAAACTATTTTGATTTAAAGAAACTGTAGGCTTTAAACAACAGCGAAAAAAGTTACTTAAAATATTTTGTAGGAAATTATATTTGCTACAAGTTTGTAGTAAAAATTTTTTTCTGGAATCAAAAATACGCCTGTTACTTTGGAAAATGAAAATAATCTTTAAAAACAAAATGGCGGCCAAACAACACCAGGTGCAATTGTGAAAAATGTGTTTTTCGGCTTGTAAGCTGATACTCTTTAAAATATCAAAGGAAAAATGCGTCTTTGACTTATTTCGCAAAGCATCATATAATGAAATTTAAATACTTCATACTAAATTGTATGATCAAGGTGATCTTGCAAAATACATAACTTCAACAAATGTGTTCCGATTTTAAAGAACGATAGCTTGTTTGACTTAATATAAAAAGTACTTGAAATATAAGTACCAAAGAAAAAATAAATATTGCAAACTGTTGCCAAAAACGGTCTTCAAACTTTAAAAAACGTGAAAAATTAGTGTTAGTTTCAGACAGCCTCTAAGAAATCTACAGATATTATTGTCCTTACTACACATGTATATACATCGTTGGAAAGGTCTATTACTCCTCTTTTTAAAACCGTAAATAAATTATAAATCGAACAAAATATGGCCGAGTTAAAAATCGTTGAGTGTGGGAGATCACTCGAAAAAGGTTTTTTAACAATAAATTGAGATTTTGAGGGTATAGGAAAGATTTCAAGTATAAGTTCGTGATGTACTCAAACAGGCCCTCTCAGTTCAGAAGTTCAAAATCACTGTAGCACAGTGTTATCGACAGGTCTTAAAATTATGATATTTTTTTTCTGGTTGTTCGTTTCGAAATTTTTGAAAACTTGTCCAAAAAGAAAAGAATTGTTATTAATTTAGAGTGGTCAGGTCATGTCCGCTTATCAAACTTATGGGTATTTAATTTATTAGTTTCTAATACATGTGCATATATAAAAACTAGCCTCATTTTCTGAACAAAACAAGAGGCCCCGTACAAGTTTTTTTACCCAACACAGGATTGATTTGCATATTTATTAATCCGCCTATGTCTGTCATTGTACTTGTACATAAATGTGTGTCTATATCCTGGCTTACACTAATAAATATGCACGAGATAAAATGTTTAAGCATTTTCAAGGATATACATATATGTATACATATAAATGGCGAGCCAGACAGACAGACCATTTTGGGTGTCATAACAACGAAAGCTTTCAAACGCTACCCTTGAGGTTGGTTGTAGTAAACTATGAAAACTTTATTCACTCACCCTCCATCCACCCTCCATCCACCCTCCATCTACCCTCCATCCACCCTCCATCCACCCTCCATCCACCCTCCTTCCCTACCATACGTATGGAAAAGAGAAAATTTAACCAAATGAACACTGCAGTGGCATCAGGACTGTGGAAACCCATCAAGAATGCAAAGGACTATACGTTGTCCACCTCCGCACCATCATCGCGTTCACATCGCCATCGCCATCACCACCGGCACCGGCTGCCGACACGGATGCGCCATTTTTATTTTTATTTAAATTTTCCATATAATACTCGTAAATATATTTTTCATGCATTTTATGTGAACCATTGTCATCGTCGTCGTTCTCGGGGGGAGCATAAAAAAAATTGAGGAGGAGGATAAAAAGGACATGTTGTGACTAACTGCCTTATCCACTGGCACAGTAGGCACTCCACTGCCACTTTGATTCAGAAAATATACAGACATTTATAAAAGAAAGAAAAAAATGAATAACTGTATGAAGTCGTATAGTAAAGTTATATAGCACAGGAAAAATACAAAAATTAAAGTTTTTTTTTTTTTGAAGTTTCTTTCGGAAATTAATGGAATTGTCTACACGCTGCAGTGTCTGCAGTTCTACATGTGTATGTGTGTAAGGATATCAATAAAATATTGAATAAATTTTTAACATTTTTTGTAAATACGATTTATTATTTATTTTACTTTTTTTTTCTTCTTCATCCAATTTATGTTTGTTTGCTTTTATTTGCTTAAAAAATATATACATATTTATATATGTATGTATATTGAGCGATTAAAAATGCGTATAGATTTTTGTTTTGTTTCATTTTTACATGCAAAACCAACAAGGGACTACAATGTGTATCTTGTGGTATTCCATCGAGTATTGTATTTTCAGATTATAATCTGATTTCGAAAATTGAATTTGTGGTTAAAGTAATTTTTGAGTGTAAACATTGAATTATCATTACATATCACCTGAGAGAATTGGGTATTGCAAAAAGGATGTTTATTTTTGTCCTCGAATTTTTGGGATTTACGTAATACGTATGTGTATACTTACTTGGAATGAAATTCACTTACATTAATTTATGTATAAACGTACATATTTTGAAGGTGTCGAAGGGATTAGATAATACGTGTGATTTGATAACCATGTATTCAATTGAGACATCCTAAGTGATTTTTAATGAATAAACAATACGTGATTCTTATTTTTGTTTTGGAGGAAATGTACTTATCGGGTCATAGGGGTATATTATTATTTTTTTTTTTTAATTTAAACAGTCACGTTTAAATCCTCCTAATTTGCTGACAGTTAAAACAATATTTCATTATACGAAATAATGGTTTTCGAAGGCAGTGATTTCTGCAATAAAATTTTTTTTATACTTTAGTGATGCCAGAATTGTGTTATTTAATGAAAAAGTTTTGTCGTATTTTAACCGACCAGTTTCACAGTGCATACTGACTGCGATAAGTGGCACTTAAGTATCCCAAGTTGGTAATTTAGGTGCAGTTCCAAACCTCAGTAAGTGGCACTTAATTAACCAACGTGGGGGACTTAAGAACCACTCATTAAAGTGAGATATTGAGCCTTTATGTTCCATGTTGCCCACTTAAGTGCCACTTCCTTCCACTGTGAAACTTGGCCTTGGAATTTTAAACTTAACTCATAGAATTTTAGGTGGGTTGCAAAGTCTGAAGTTAAAAAGTATAAGGTAAGATTTTTTTTGCTTTCGCTGCCTTACACAATTATTGTGTAATATATACGGGTGTTTAACACACAACATTCTCAATTGATGTCTGTCAAGTTAGCATTGCCACTTTCAAAATTTTAAAAGTCAAATAAATTGGATTAATTGCCACGAATTTTTCGTGAAAAAAAAAATGTATCGCAATTTTTTCTTTAAATACCTGCTAGTTATGCTAACTTGGCAGTCAAGTTGGCATTACCACACCCGAAAATAAATTAAAAAAAAATTAAGCTGAAGTTATTGAAATTTACAATTTTAAGTTTAGTGATTTTTATTTCCAAAAAAAAAATGTCTACATTTTTATTACATTTTTTTTTTTAAGTGGATGACGTGGATGAAATTCTCACATGGAGGAAATCTTCCAAAAAAAATGTCTTCATTTTTTTTCACAACAAATTTACAAGAAATTCACGATAATTAATCTTATTATTGGACTTTCAAAATTTTGAAGTGGTAATGCTAACTTGACAGTTATTCTCAATTGATAAAAGACATTGTTAGGGACTGATACAAAATTTTGATTTGAAAATTATTTATCTACATATTTTGTATTAGGCAGAACTGGACACAATTTTAGTCTGGAAATTGTTACTGTTATGACAAGATTATGTTACGAGTTTGACAAGTTTGTTTTTACACATGAACTGAAAATAAAAAAGCAAAACTTCAATGGAACATTACTGTCATAAGAATTGTAATCGTTTCTCACAGAAAATGCAAAACATCTTCCTGTTGAAAGTGAAATTTTTCTCACTTAGAAATGAAATTATTTTTAAATTCAATGGTAATTTATTACATTTTTTTTTAAGTGGATGACGTGGATGAAATTCTCACATAGAGGAAATCTTTCAAAATTTCCTTATACTGTTAATTTCATGTCTAGAAAAACATAAAAACTACATTTTACGAATAAGACAAAAAAATGTATATTAAATATTCTGACTAAAAATAAAATCTGTTTAATTTATTTATTGAAAACTTTTTAATAATTCTTATTTTCTTTTTATTTCAGGTAAGCTTCAGTAAAAATTTCAACTTTATAGTGAATTGTGTGCATTTTTTTTCAAAGTAAGTCTTCTTTAAATATTTCTAACCAATGGTCAATAAAAATACGGTGTAAGATGAACGGAAATAAAAAAAAAAAAAATATTTTCTCAGTTAAAAAAAAGGGGAATGCACAGCCCCTGCACTATTTTTTTTTTTTCGATTTTAATTATTATTCATTAGTTATATTTCATTCCCAATAGTACCTAATACTTAACTTATCGGCAAGACATTTTCTTATCGAAGGATTTAAATTACTCAATTTTTCTAAATTAAGTTTTTTTTTCTGTTTTTCATTCAAAAGCCTCTTTGTTTTTACAAAATTTGTTCAAAAGTTGCCTCCATCAAGGCACTAATTTTCCTTTCATGTGAACGGCCCATACATTTTCTATCCATTTAATGTACAAGCAAATAAAAAAACAAAACTCAGAAAAATGGCGCCCAGGCAAAGATTCAATATATAGTTTTTTTTTTTTAAGTAAAGAATACATAAATGTTAGTAGTAAGTTAATGAATCTTTAATTAAATGCATATAAATTCTTATAATTATGTGTTCAATCTTAAGGTTAAATTGTTTGGACAAAGGCCGTCCATACCAGATTCATAAGTGTTAGTATTATTACCTAACCTAAGGTGGTCAAAAAAGCTTTCTTACCAAAAATGATTTAATTATAAATCATTTTAACAAAGGTGTTTGAACTATTAACCAAAAAAAATTGAATTTCATCATATAGCTTCCTTTTAAAATAAATTCTGCTCTAACCAACCAACCAACCAACCAACCAAAAAAAAAACACCAACCCTCCCCTAGTCTGATTGCTTTGAAATCAATTTACCAGATTTATACCCCCGAACCCTATAACTAAGCATAACAATATTTAGGAATGGTTTTTTCAAAAATCTCAATCTTATCATATTCGCATGTTCAAAAAAAAAAAAAAAAAAATACATACATAATAATAAAGAAGAAAAATATAAAAAAATTCATTTCATCCCTTGCCAACCGGTTCCTAATGGTTTTGACTTTCTTAGCCAAAACACCTTATCTACCAAGTACAACACGAAAAAAAGGAACTGTCCTTTTTCACGGCTAACCAATCTAATTTCCTTATTTTGTCCTTGTAAGTCCACCCAGCACAGACCAAAAAAAAAAAAATATTATAAAAAATGAAGAATTTAAAGGAAGGAACTTGCTTTAAAAAGGAGACATAAAGTAGACGATTGGGTTGGATGCATTGGCTTTTGAAGCAAATAAAAACAAATATGGGGAATAAAAGCTTATGGGTTGGTATGTATAACACCAGCAGCCAGACAAAATTCTTTGAACTGTTTTTGATTTAAATTTTTTTTTTTTTTTTATATTGGAATTCTTCATAAATTGACTGATTATAAATTTTTCAGAGATATTTTTTTCACAAACCCACAACTTCTCCTTTATGCTTATCCTAAGTTTACAAGAAAAAGAGAAATGAATTGTGACTAAGTCTTGATTATTTTATCAAAGCCTTATAATCAGGATTTTGTTTGTTTCCATAGATTTCTCCTACCTCGTGGAGGTGTAGTTTGCCTTAGAAAATCACCATACAACGTTTAAATGGGTGTTGTGAAAAATATAATAACAGATAAGAAAAGTTTTTTTTCGAATTTTTTGTTAGTAATACAACACGCACAGATTTTGCGTGTGCTCCAGTCAAATTCATAAAAAGGCTTTTGCCTTTATTGTTTTACAGAAATGCTGTTCATGGAAAACATTCAATATTATAACAGACTTTGCTCAATCCGGCCTTGATGAGAATTGACCATCTAGCTTTTTCTGTAAATAATATAATTTCTTCAGTATTTGACTAAGAATTGATAAGAGCATACCTATAGAATATTAAAAAATAAAACCGTGACATTTAATCATACAACATTTGAAAAAAAAAAAAAAAATTTGTTTCAAAAGTTTCTCAAAAACTATTCACTTAAACAACTTGATTTAAAAAACGAATTAAAGAATGGAATATTAGCTTTCAAAATAGCTACATGACATCATTGTATGTGCTTTGGTTGATTTTGAATATTTTTGTTTACCATTTTAAGTCGATTTTCCAGAAATTGCCCTCAAGTCACAGGTGGGAAGAAGGGTAGATAGAATGTTTCCCCTATACAATTTAATTCTAAGAATGATCCCAGAAATCATACCCCAAAATATAGTGCACGAATTAGGGTACACCCTGTAATGTAGCCCACTTAACTTAACCAAAACTGTGAGAAACTACCATCATCAGGAATCAACATAAATCCCATTTACTTCGACCTCATAGATTCTTGTTGGTTTGATTTTTCCTTTTTTTTACAAAAATTTACATTTGCAAAATAGGGATATTTCGGTTAAATTAAGGATGCTCTTGATCTAGAATTAAATTATCAAAATTGAAAAAAAAAAAAAATGTTAACCGCTTAAATTCCGACAAATTTCAGGACCTATGCGGGCAACATTCCCCATACACATACATACATATAGAAAATTCCTCGGGATTTCATCTGGCAAATTATTTCCCGAACACAAAACTTTTCACCAAAATTTATGTTGCTGTTGTTGTAGTTGTAGTTGTTGTTGCTAAAATATGCGTAAGTTTGGCAAATTTATCAGGACATAATTAGATAGGATTTTTCGGCTACAACTGGTCGAAATGGGAATTCTATATGCGCTGTGGCTCTGATGCTCTCCGACAAGCAGTGGTTTTGAAATGGATGATGGTGGATGATGTGGTGGAGAAATATCCAAAGGAACGTACATAATGTTGTGTATATTTTCATTTACTGCCTGATGGTGGTATATACTGATGGGGTTTTCGTCCTTTTTTGGAAACTTTTGTGTTGTGTGTTAGAAAATCCTTTTTCTCTCTCATCAACCCGCCAACCAACCGGACTGATATTCGATAATGATAACGATGATAATGTTGAGAAGAGATTCCCCCCCCCCCCTTTGCCTTCGGGCATAACTTAAAACCCCCCTGCCAACAAGAATTGGTAATTATTCAGATCATTTGAAATTGATTGACTTTAATGAAATAGAAAAAGTTAAGATTAAGGAGAATTAGAAAGGATTTACTTTAAAGTAATGTCAGCCTCAGCATCGAGACAAAGAGTGTTGTTGATCAGAAGGTCCGATGGTGATGATATTAACTTTAAAGCTTTTTGTCTTTTGTCAGATTGTGATGTTGTGGTTAGTCCTTATTTTAATTTTTGTTTTTTTTTTGTTTTTAGTTTTGCAAGGATATTATGTCCATGTTTTCAACAAAATAATTGAGCACTTGCGGTTGTTTTGTTTTAATTAAAGAAGAATAATAGAGTTGTTGGGTTTATACCAAAGGAAATAATTTTAAATTTGAAAAGGGCTTTGGGCTCCGTGGGGTTGACTGGTAATTTGAATGAAATTTATTTTAATGATGTTGTAACACAAGTTAGTGGGTAGCTACATACATATACAAGCAAACAAACCAAAAACTCGAAAACATGATTTTTGATTTTATTTCTGTAATTTCATTTTAATTTGGATATAAACTGTTGGTTGGTTTGAAGGTTTAATAGGACATAATAGGCAGCAGTTTCTAAGAAAACATCTGTGTTTTATTGGTTAAAATTGTTAAACGATTTTTTTTTATTAATGAATGTATTCACACAGAACCGCTTTCAGAAATACAACTAGGGTTTCTATGTGGTGTAAGGAAAGAAAGGATAATTAAATAAAGTGAAAATTAATGATTTTAAAAGTCACCTAAAGTAGGTCCAATTTATTGATGCAAGTAAATTTTAATATTTGAAATTATTAGATATAAAAAGATTTAATTTTAATTTTCGATTGAAATTATTTAAACTTTTATGCTTTTTAAGTTATATCAGCAGCTTTAATTCTTCTAATAAATCATCTCGAAGACAGGGTCGTCTGTACTTCAACATGCGGGAACAGAGAGAGGGAGAGGGGTTGGGATCAATAGAAATCTAAATTTTTTTAGAAAGTACCTTCAAATGCAATAAAAAAAAATCGTAAAAGTATTTTTATTAATTTTTCCAAGAAGAAGCGTTTTTTTTTTCTTCAAATACATTTTTTTCATAAACATTTTTAAGAAAAATTGATACGCCATTTTTTTTTATATTTGAAAAAAAAAAAAAAAAAATATCATGCATACCTCTTTTCAATTTTGTTTTTTTTTTTTGTTTAATCCTAAATTTGTTGTTTTTTTTTTTGTTTGTTTATTTGTTTTTTTGTTTGTTTATTTGTTGTTTTTTATTTGTTTAATTGTTTGTTTGTTTTGTTTTTTTGTTTATTTTTTATTTTTTGTTTTTTTAATTTGTTTGTTGTTTTTTTTTTTTTTGTTTTCTTTGTTTTTTTTTTATTTATTTTTAGTTTTTATTTTTATTTTTTTTTTTTTTACTGTTATTGTATTTTTTGCTTTATTTATTTTTTTTTTTTTGTTATTTATTGTTTATTTTGTTATTTTTTTGTTTTTTTTTTGTTTTTTTTTTTTTTTTTTATTTGTTTTTTTACTTTTTGTTTTAGCACTTAAAAAGCTTTAGTTTACGAAGTAGTGGCTGTGAGCACTTTTATTTTTGCTCATCCTCACGAGTGCTCAATCTATAAAGGCTCTCGCCCCCGCAGTAAAAGGGGAAAAAAGGGCAATCTGCAGAATAATTGCAAATTAAGCTTTTTAAACGCTTTTATTTATTCTGGCAAAAGTAATATCACTGTCGAAACAGACTTCCATACTCACCGTTTAGAAGAATTTATGGCCTTTTGAAAAATAATAAAATGACAAAAATGTCGGCTTTTCGCATTTATGTATGTAACTTCTAAAAATCATCATCATTTTTCCCCATACGAGTTATCGGTTACAACATACATATAGCAAAGTGGTAAAAATATATACGTATTATGCATACTTTGAGAGGTAATTTATATATATTTTTTATTGTACAGAATGTACCCTATACAAAAAAGATGCTTTTTTGTATAGGGTAAACAATTTTTTTTTGACTCATCTAACATTATTAAAAAATGGTAAAAAGTCAAAAATACCGTTTTTATGGGAAGTCTCTAAAAAATAGATACCTAGTTCAAAATCAAATTATAGGTAATAATATTTTCATTGGCAAATATCATAACCTTTGTTTCCATACGAGAGACCATTCCCAAGATATTGCCGCTTCAAAAATGTCGAATTTCGGAAATATAAATTTTAAACATGGAAAAATGCTTCTTTTTAAATAAAACAATAAAAAAATGTGCATACAATTTCAAAAAAATAGATTTTTCGCAATATTTTTGACATGCAGTTCTGAAAAACTTTTTCTGCAAAAAAAAATTGGCAATTTCCTTTTAGACAGTAGTATTTCGTATACCAAAACAAAAATCATATCGTATAAAAATCTTCACTTGAATTTTGTCCACAGTAAAAGTACATTTTGCCTTGGTTATAATGCTTGATAATGAAACTAAGTGCTTAGTAGTTCGTGAGCGTGAGACGAGATCGGGTCGATTTTCTGCAATTAGCATTTTAAAATATTTTTTTTTTTTCGTAGGTAATAATTTATTATTTCCATGCCTGACCAATTAAATCTCGCTGACCTTGTGTGACCTTTTTGACAGGTTTACACGATTACGACTAGGTATACATTTACTCACTACGATGATAGTTAAAAAGTTCAAAACTAAATTTGTTATTTAAAACACACAAAACAAAAATGATTCAGAGCAAGCATATTTGCGTTATTTAAATTCCAAAACTCCTGTATACTTCTGTCGGAATGTTTTCACAAAACAAAAGTTCAAACATAATTTCAGTAATAATAATAATAGTCAAAGGAATTGTGTGGTTAACCATCCAATGAAAAGTGAACTAAGTTCCACGGGGTTGGAATTTCACTTTTTGGTCTCGCAATTCATCAAAAAATATGCTTATAATTTTCTCTCATTAAATTCCTGACTTATTTCCTCTGCTGCATAGTTTTAATTAAAATACAATTTTAGACAAAATATCCGTCTAATCGATATAAGAAGAATAGTAATTTTTTGTTGTGTATTTGTTTGTGTGTGTATTGCTCAATTTATTGTGGTTGTGCGGGTTTTTGATTTGGTTGTCTCTGTTGCTGCAGCAAAAGCTATACCCTATAGGTATGTGCGATTGGTTTTGCGGGAAAATGAGGTTAAACCACTCGGATTTCATTTCGTTGCCATTTATGGGTTTGACACCTTTTTCTATGCGACACAGCGAAGCGACAGCACAGAGTCAAGTCAATGTGAATGTGGTGCATGAAGTGAACTCTTTCTGCCAACAACGGTATCACTCAATCAGACAGCCACAAAACGAAGACCTAAAGCATTCCACTCAGCCACTATGGCAGTAGCTCAACGGTACATAAGGAAGGGGATACGTGTACGTAGCGTATAGGTACATACATGTATCCATCCATCTTGGTTGCAGCTATACTATTTGTGATAAGATTAATTAAAGCAATCACAAATCGGACGTGAATTGATGCGGCTCATCACATTGACGCTGCCGGTGATAAAAGTGGCGATGATGACAATTATCTCGATAATGATGTTTTCAACTGGCTGATGAGGCTTGGTTTTCGTTTTTGTGTGTTGTTCACTGTTCACTGTTCACCTTACCCAACCCCTTCCCTTCATCACTCAGAGCGAACAATACACACGAAGCTACATATCTTTTACTTGTGTGCTGATGTATTGCGCGAGCTTGAGAGGCATATCGGATTGTTGATGAAGGCTTTTCTTTGACAGCACAGCTGGAACCAGTTGACAATCGGGTTTCCCATCCCATCAAGTAGAATACCATCAACTGCAGTCAACAACATGATGGCGAATACAGTGTGTATTCTTTCAGTGACGTGCCTCCTAATTCGGAATGTGAATTTCGTGCGAAATAAAGAAATGGGGAAAAAGAAAAAAAAAAACCTGAAATGAAATATTTAAACGCGTGTGGGGCGTGATGTGTATCCGAAGGACGGAAAAGTTTACTTTAACACGATGATAAAATATATAGTAGAGAGAAGTTGGAGAGCTAAAAAGGAAGTTGAGAGGGAAAAAATTAAGTTTGATTTCGCCAGAAGCGGATAAATTAAAATGATGATTTATGACATTGAATATGTTGCTATTCCAACTTTTTGAAGTTTCGAACTTAAAATGAAAGTTGAAATGTTTTTTTTTAAGGCATAGTTGTCACTTTAAGCCTCTCTTCGCTTCCACTTAAGTTCCATAAAATTTCTGTCGGTTAAGCTAGACAAGATTTAAGTAGCATCACCAATTTCTTCCGTGGCCAACAAAACAATTATTATTAAAGGAAACAGTGGGATTGTCGATTATAGACTCAGAGCTCTAGAAAATATATTAAAGTATCTCATCCAGCAACTTGCTACCAACGATTTAGGTACCAACACAAAACTTGTAACATTTGCAATCTCAATTGCAAGAACTTTAATTCCGTTATTAAAATATGTATACAGAATGGCCATCCTTCAAAAAAAAATTTTAAGTTGTACCAACATTTTTTTTTAATATACAGTGGAAGTAGTTTTAATATGCAGTGGAAGTAGTGCTTGATTGCTAACCTGGATGTGTGGGTTCGAGCCCCAGTCTGGGCAGCATTCTTTTCTATATTCCATCAACTGAACGCCACCCCTGGGATTTAATGAGATAATCAAAACCTTATTTCTCAGTCCACTGTGCCAACAAAAAATCTATCCTATCCTTCTATTCCTTCTAACATTGCCTAATTTATAAAACCCTTGGTCTTACTGGCGAATATATGTTTGTGTTGTTTTTTTTTACCTACACGATTTATTGGATCGCACTAGCTTACTTTTGCTATGTAAAGCCAGGTACGCAGCTCAAGCTAAACTAAATATTATCTCTTCAATTCTTATTTCTACAAACGTTTGCTAAAAGCAGAAATGTCAAAATTTATCTGTGAAAGAATGTATTGAGCATTATTTCGCTTGTTAAATAAAGTGGAGACTTTTTAAATTTAGCGCGGTAACTGCGTACTGCCTTGCTAAAAATCTTCGCTAAAATTTATCTTTGAGGGAAATTTGAGTGGAAGATAAATTTTAGCGTAATCTGCGTACTAGGATTAAACATTAAACGTAGCTAAGCATTGAAGATGTTGAGTAAGGTCATGACCTAATTCCTTACTTACTGTTAATCTGCCTTACTAAACCGTATTTTTTTTTTTAACTTTCAGTACATGGTATTTTACTGTTTAAAGACATACCTATATCTACTGAATAAAATTGTAATAGTTTATTTATTAAACTTGATCAAACGGAACCTATTACACTTGAGTCCTACTCCAAAAAAAAAAATTTGATTTGAACTAAAAATATTTAAAAAAACGCGACTCTCTTATTTATCAATTTTGGGATTTTTTTTTTACTTTTTTAAAAAATTTAGCGTGTCCGTAGACCAGGGTTGCCAGTTTAGGGATTTTACTCCCAGATTTAAGGTTTTTTTTTATCGTCAGGGGGAAATCTGGAGGGACAAGATGTTTGGGGTGAAATTTGGGGGGATTCATTTTAAATTATTAAATTATTCCATTACCTGAATTTCCCTCTCAAATTGAATCTATATTCAAAGAATATCCAATAAATTTTAAATAAAATCAATTTTTGTTTGCAAAAGTACCTACTTGTAGACAGAGTATTTAGCTGTGAATAAAAAATAAAAACGAAACAGTTGAAAAAAAAATTAAGGGGTTTTTTTAATTGAAATGTGGTAATCTGGGGGGTATTTAAATTTTTTTGGGGGGAGATTTTTTTTCGTCTGGCAACACTGCCGTAGACCAATTACCAATAGTGAAGATATTTTACGCCATCTCTTACGAACTCCGAAAATGTCATCCAATTCTTTATGGTTAAGTAGTTAAGATTTTAACAATTTACGACCGACCCCTCTCCATACAATATGAACCACTGTGCACTGTGCTCGTGTTTTTTTTAAATATTTATTTTACAAAAAAAAAATGACAGGACATCTTCTCATGCATGTTTTTATCGTAAAGTAAGACGATGTGTGAAAAATTTTTTTTGGATGTAATTTTTTAATTTTTTAAAATTCCCAGACAATGAATTTTTTTTATGGTTGCCATTTTTTTTTGTATATCACGTCTTAATTGGGAAAACTAGAGCCTACCTCTGAATCCGGAGCATAATGTTGTTCTTTTTAGAAATTTCCATTAGAAGGACTATCGGCAAATGCAAATAATACAAAAATCACTGAAAAAAGCAAGAATTTTTGACGAAATCACAAAATAAATACAAACAAGACGGGGACTAAGTCTATAGCCTTATTTCAAAATGGCGGAGGAAAAAAGTCTGTAGGGAATCAGTTATCACTTAATAATCCATTTTTGAAGAACTTACTACACATTCAGAAGTATGAAAATGGAAAAAAGTTTCAACTTGCAAAAGAAAAACTTTTCACTAAAGTTTTATGTTGCATGTTGTATGCGCAATTCGACTTTGATTGAATATTTCGTGTGTTTATGTGCTTTCTGTTATTCTCTTTAACACAAAAACTGCGCGATTTTAACTTATTTTTTTTTTTTTTTTAGAATTTCTAAAAATCATTATTTTTTTTCTCTTCTTAGGCTATTCACTTTTTAAGACTGATGATAATATTTAGAGCAATATCACGCGATTTTAAAAAGAAGTAAAATAGTTCTCCTCCGGAAAGCAGCTTTCCTTGGGGTTAAAATCACAATATCTACGAAAAGAAAAGTTTTACCAAAGATTTTGGTTTAAAAAACTACAAATAGATTTCGAAGTAAAATAAATGTTCATAAAAGCCATACAATTACGGTGAAAACCTCATAAAAAGGACGATTTTCGAAATTTCAATCGCAATGTCCTTCAATGATAATAATAAAAAAAAAAATGTCCTTGTGAAATTCCTAAAAATATGTATACATAAGTCTCTCGTATGTTTACTTAGAGTCCAGCTCCAGCTGTGTATGCTAAAAAAGAAATTGGTCCTAAGAAAACACATCCTTCGTTGTCGTCGTCGTTTCTATCAATACGTGTCTTCGTCACCATTACCCTCGATGTCGTCTTCGTCGCCATCACCCATCATCTACATAAAACTCCTCAATCTTCGTTCGCAGTTTAAACATTCAAGCGTCACAATACAGATGGTGACATCTTTGTTGGCTCCTTTCGTCGTCGAATCCAAGCCATTAGGGTAAAAGAAAATTTACTTTAAATTGCACAAATCCAACCAAGAAATAACGTACAAGGAAACGAAGATGTCTGCTCCGTATCCGTCCGTCATCTTTTGCCATTTCTTTTTTTTTTATTTTATTTTTTTGTTGTATTTTTATTTTGCTCATACCACGAAATAATATATAAGATGATGATGTCTGATGATGATAAATGAAAGACAGGTTGAGGGTGTCTTTATCCCTCCTCCGCCCCCCCGAGGGGCTCTTATTTCCCTTTCAATTTCTGTAAGTAGGATGTGTATCCAGATTTTGTGTGAATTTATATGTAAGTATGTGTGTTATCAGTGATGTAGACGTGGTGGTGCCATCCTTCGGTTGTCATCATTGTCATCGGGCGTCGTCGTCGTAGTCGTCGGCTTCGTTGAGGTTGCCATCTTTCCAGCTCTCATAGTTCGTCTTCATGGTTGTAGTCTTCGGTCTCACCTGTTTTGATTTTAAATATTTGCTTTCAATTTGTATTTTGAAATGTGTCCTTGTTCGGTGATGATCAGAGAGTCCCAGGGAGAGACACGGTAAGAGGTAGTTGGTATCTTTAATATATGTATTCCATTATGGAAGATGGAAATTAAACGTCAGACTGTGGTGATACTATGAGACTAGGGGGTAGTTTTGAAGTAATTTCCATATTGTGACAAGCATAGAGACCACAGACAAAATATAGTTTGTTTAGCTATAGGTAAATGCTCGTACGTACATATATTTGAATTTATATGCTTGATAAAATAGTTAGATATTTTTTTTTTTTTTTGGAGAAAGATGGTTTTCAATTCACAGTTTACATCTTCAGTTTTAAATGATTTTAAATTTTAGAAAAAGAATACAATATTTAATCAAATGAAATTTTGAAATTAATTATAAAAAAAAACAAACAAAATGAAAACTAAGGCCCAGTTTTTCCATGCGAGATTAAAGTTAAATCGAGATTTACTGATATTTTATCCTGTGAGTTTTTTTTAGGCCGATTTGCATGAAATCTGTATTGATGAAATACTGCTTCTTCAGTTAACTGTTAGTAAATTTATGTCCAGTCCAAAGTAAACTAACTCTTGTTTGACACGTAACTGAAAAACTGAATGAAATTTAACTTTTTCTATTTGCCGCGAATTTTTTTCAGGACAAAACATATAATAATAAAAAAAAATGTTTAAAAGAAATTGGTAAAATTATTATTTACTACCTGACCCGACAAACGTTGCCCCGTCTTAGCAAAAAAAAAATAATAAAAAAATGTGTTCAAAAACATAATGCTTATTTTAACGCTTTTTGATACACAACATGTTTAGTTAGTTTGCTTTTCTGGCTCATATATAAATGATGCTGATAGTATTCCAACACGGGTACAGTCGAAATACAAATTTTTTTTTTTTTTTTTTTTTCAAAAATGTAAGTTTTAAAATTAATTTTTGAAAAACTGTTCATTAAAAAACAAAATAAAAGCAGAGATCTCTGGCTTTACAAAAAGATATAGCATGCCGGTTACAGTTGTTTTTTAATAATTTTTTTTTTTCTGTTTAAGTCAATTCTTTTAGAAAATTGCCCCTCCCGCTATTTTTAATTTTAATAGAATCTAAGAGACATTTTAGCATTTGGTTTTCTGTTTTGAATTTTTAAAACAAAATTAGTTCTTACTTACGTAAAATTTTGAAGAAAATCAATCTGAATTTTTCTTTTCATTTTTTTTAATTCAAAATTTTGAGTTTGAAAATTAATTTTTCAAAAACTATTCCCTAAAACACATTTATTTAAAAATAAAATAAGAGAAGAGATTTCTGTCTTTACAAAAAGGTATTTCATTGCTTTGTAACCGTTGTTTTTTAATACTTTTTGTTTCTGTTTCAAGTTAATTCTTTTAGAAAATTGCCCCTCCCGGCTGAACAAAGGGGAAATAAACCCCCTCTCATACGATTTGTTTCATATCTCGATCCAACCTACACGTTCTAGTTTTTTTTCACACCTTCGGTGAATCACCCTGTATACATGTAGATTAAAAAAAAATCCTGCATTCAGTATTAATCCTTAAAGGATTTTTAAAAAGCTTATTATTATAACTTTTCCAAAAAGGAGACAAAATATATTTAAATAAATTTTTTGTCTGTTTAAGACAGCCGCACTCTCCGAAGGAAATCATTATTCCAACTTGGGACCGACGTATGTAATATGGATACAAAAAACGCAAATATGCCTTTCCAATTTATTGCCTAAAATTAGAATACATTTTGTAAAGGGACTTTATTTTTGTGTTTGTATTTCAAAAAAAAAAAAAGAAAAAAAATAAAATTTCTTATTCAAAAATTTTTTATGACGGTCATTTAAAATTCAAAACAACATAATCTCATCTCAAAGGTAAACAAATTCACTTGAGTGTGATCTACAGATTAAAATATCCTTGGCCATAAGAAGGACCCAGACGACCGACCGACCGACCGACCGACGATGCCGACAACCAACCAAACCAAAAGAGAAGGTGAACATTAATTTTATCCCCAAATGTCGCCACTTGATTCCTCCTGGCTCAGAGGCCATTTTGTGTGGAGCCCATCAACCACACTAATGTTCATCTCTTTCAACACACAGAGTTTTTTTTTTCTTTTTTTGTTATTATAATCTTTACCTGTTTAACTTGACGATAACACAGAAATAATCATCCTACCTAGGATACTTTACCTCCTGTTGGCCCCCGCAGGGCGGATATCTAATGTTCCCACCTGTTTTCTATTGAAATTTATTTTTTTAACAAAACAAAAAATCCCAAGGGGGTTGATGAGTGTAGGTTTTTTAATGTCTACATGGTTTATTATACCCTTAGGGTGGGTTGTTTATCCGAAGATACATTTTGTTGCATGACATGATGACAAAGAAAAAGTCTTTCAAAAAATATGCAAATTTTTTTCGGTGACGAAGGAAGATAAAAAAAATTCCTTATAAATTCACACAACTGGAAGCAAATCAGTCAATGACACCCTGAGCTTAAGGGATCATCAATGATGTAAAATATTCCTATTTCTTTTCAAAAAAAAAAATAAAAAAAAAACGAAACAAAGAAAAAACAAAAAGCAGACGAACAATTGGCTTTTGAAACAATGAGACGAGGAAAATCTTGAGTATCTGCTCCTCTTCGAGCAAGTGCCTTCAACTTTGTCCACCAAAAAAAAAAACGACGCAATCCTTGAAAAAGAAAAATTTGACAAAAAAAAAATACAAGGAGAATACAAACGAAAAACCTCCAAAAAATAAAGCAGCAGTTTGATGCGTTTTGTTAAATGATGCCGAAAGTTGCAAATGTCCTGAAACAATAAAACCAAGTAAGCCTGTAGCCAAAGGCAGGTGGGGGGCCGCACTATGTAAGAACACTATTGAGTGGTAACCTCTCCAAAAAGAATGGTGGGTTGGTTCGAGGCACAGTCAGTGGTGTTGATAGGGGTGAGGGCGAAAACATAGACTCCTGAGAACTCAACTCTGTGCTGTGAATGAAGTGAAGGAGGCTCTTGTATGAATTGTTTGATTGTTCATATACAACAAGATACAATGGGAAATTTTTGAGAATGCAACTCATCAGGTTGTTGAAACCAACGACTATTATAACATGATGAGGGTGACGACGCGAAAGGATACGAAGGATGTTAGTTGCGTTACTTAAAAATTGTTTGTTAAAAAAAAAAAAAAAAACACACAATGGTAAAACAAAAGTTTGTCTGACTTAATGAGGCCAGCAAACTCAAGAGTTTTAAATTGGCTGGTTAAAATAATCCTTTAAATAAGAGTCTTTTTTTCAATGAGAATTAATCAGTTTTAATTTATTTAATGAAAAGAATGCTTTTTAGAACAAGAGTACTTTGATTATACCAAGAGTTCTTTTGGTTTTGGTATCATGTTTTACAAAATCATAATAAATTTAAAAAATGATTATTTTTTGTTAAATATTTAATTAATTTAATAATATATTTCAGCTTTTGTATCCCTTTAATCCAAATAAATTATTTAACAAAAAATAATTCTACCTTTATCTCGAGAAAATTTATAAAAACTAAAATAATAATTCTATGGCAGTTGTACCCGTATACCTGTACAGCTTTATTTACTAACTCGTTTTAGAGACGGAGCAAGGTAACTCCGACTTTACGACACCTCTAATCCTGAAAAAATGTATTTATAAACAAAATACACGCGGAATAGAGGCGGTACAAAATTTGAATTTTGTACCAATCGGCCCACCCTAACCACACAGATAGACGGATGCTATGATTTTGTCGGACTTATTCATTATTGTAGTGTCAATTTAGATTACAATCTTGACTTTTTTTTACACGAAACTTACGGAAATTTCATTGACTAGCTTCAGAGCTAGTTTAATGGCAAAACTATAGTTTATCCAATATAAATAGGCAGTACACGTCTTATGGGAAAGCTTTTTCGAAATCAGTAGTTAAAGTTTCGTGCAATTTGTGTTTTTAAGACGGGTATTTTTTTAAGAATCGTTTATAAAGTTTTTTGAAAAAGGTTATTTTTTTTAAGGCTTTGTGAAATTTTGTATTTTTAGCTCGTGTATTTTTGAAGAGGTGGTGTGGAAAAAGATAAATGTGTTTTAATTTTTATAAATAAAACAATTAAATGAAAATTTCTATCTAAAAAAATGGTGGTGAGAGCTTTAATTAGGACAGACTTATGCAATCCACTTTATCCAGAATGAGAGGCAAACGTCCTTTCTTGCCTACACTGCCTATTTTTGTTTGATAAAGTATAGTTCTGTACTATTCAAACATATGTTCTTTGACATCTAAATCAAAACATGTTTAAATAATAATTATATTTGAAAAACTTAAAACTAGAAACTCCTATAGAACTAGTTTTGCCGTAAAACTAGCTTTGAAAGAATTAAATAATATGGCCATAAGATTAGATTATTTTTTAAATATTTTATGAAGCTTTGAACCTTATTTTAAAAATAATTTATTTTTGTTTTACCTTCGGTTGGAAAAATAAATTAGGCCAGTGGTCAAAATAAATCGTCCTTAACTCTAGGATTTATTTCAAGGTGAGGTGCAAACGATTAACTTCCATTGAGCCAAAAATGAGCCTCATCGCTGCGAATGCAGCCAATGGTAGTTGATTTTGGGCCCAGAACCATAATATTTGGAACATAAGTTTCTAAAATTTGGTAACGTTGTTGAAACGTGCGTGTAAGTTAACAGTTCTTTCGATAAAAATCCAAAGACTTCTGAACAAAAATGACACTGACAGTTCGAAATCTGACAGTTAGTTTGACAGATAAATATAATTGCTTGAAGATGGTACTGAGTTAAACAAAATACCTATTCATTATATCTCAAAAATTGTAGGTTATCTGCAAGCATACGACACATAGATTTTGACGATAACATCAGGTAATTCGTTTATAAATAAAAATAAGCAATATAGGACCTAAATGGTTTCCTTGATGTGGTTCACCTTCCATGAGACTTTTATAAATAATAAGTATTTAAATATGTATGCTTTAGGACCTAAAGCCCACTTAGGATTAAAAGAATATGATGATACTATTACTTTTATTAAATACTTATAGGTTACAAATCTAATAGTGCAGTAAAACTGTCAAACATTGTAGCAGGCTGCATTTTTGATTTCCTTGTAGAGAGAAAATGTTCCGCTCAAAGTTTCGAACATTATTACTATCACGGTTTAAATACACTATTTTCCAAAAATAAATAAATTTTTTTTTTTTTTATTTTTGCATGATTTTATTTTTATAAAAAAAAGAAAATCCTCAAACGTAAAGTTGATATCTACATAGATCTGAAAAATCCAAATATTAACCTAAATCGTTTCCATATTTAAATGGTTCACTGTCAAAAACATAAAATTTTGTATTTGATCTCTAAACCGACATTTTACAGCTTATTTTAGAAAATGAATAAAACTTCTTTGTACATAATATTCTTATTCATTATTTGGTATTATGAAACTATATAGAAAATATACATATATGGATTTAGAAAAAAAAATATATACTATTCACAACAGCCTTTGATGTTTTTGAAATCAAATATAAATCAAATCTCCAAACCTATTCCACAAAATCCACATTTGTTTTCTCTAAGGGATTTTTTCGTAAGTTACATACGTCCATCAAATAATCCCAGAAGTCAAGAAAGTAAGAAAAAAGTCAAGATTATATTTTCTTTTTGTGTAGCTATGCATAATTCCTAAGGTATGTTTAGATTTGGGGTGACCATCTGTTCTGTTTTTTTTTTTTTGTATAATCAGAAAATTTTTATTTAAAGAAAGTGAAAATTAGGAATGAACTTGAAGCTGCCTTAACTCTGAAAGTATAAGTCCTACAAAAAAAATGTTCTATAAAAAAAAAAAAAGTTTCCTATAAAAAAGTGCTAACAAATTTTGTGTGCTATGAGCCGTTTTCGTGATATATCAAAATGACAGATGACGCTTAACACTTACACCCGCGCCAGTTTTCTGGTGTACTTAGAAATGACTGTAAACTCTTTTACTGGACGTAGGGAGTTTTGGCTGGCAAAGTTATGCTGTTTTTCGTTTAAAGTAATTTCTTTGTAATATACTAAGTCATATTAAAATCGTGTTGAAACATTAAATGAACGGATTAACCAATTGCAAAATTTTGTTGTCAGTAATTACGCAAGGCTTCATGTATATTTTAAGCCCAAGATCGTAACAGTTAAAGGTTTTTAACGGATATTTCCGATTTCAAATGCAATATCAAAAATGAACCCATATAGAACGTGGACGATGTTTCGCTTTTAAAATTGACTATGAAGCTTTGACAAACTCGCTCGAAGGCTATGAGTCGCGAATCAGTAAAAAAGAAAAAAACAGTTTTTTAACCCTTCTATTTGAATATATATATTTTTTTTTTGCAGAAATATGGTCACACTAAATGTTAAATATCCGATTCCAATGCAAATGCTCAAAGTCAATATAGATTCCAAAAGCAATACGGAGTGTAAAGGTTCAATGTTGTTTTATGATGGAAAAGTAGCAAAAAAATAAAATAAAAAAAAAAAACAAACAAACGAACCAAATAGCCTTCTCTGCATCCATTTCTGGAGAAAATCTCATCATCCACCTTCAAACCACGATGGATATGGAGTAGAATATGTGCTGTGATGAAGTAGCAAACATACTCAAAGTATCCATATCTCTGACGACTCATATTTATTCGGTTGAAATGGATCAAGGATCGTAATAAATTCGTCTGATGTCCTTGGATTTTTTTTTTTTTTTATTTTCTATAAGCAAGTGGAGAATTTCAAAAGTCATAAAATCCATCTTTGGTTTTTTTTTTATATATTTTTCTTTTAACTCAGGAATTCTCATACATTGAATATGAATAGTAAATTATCGTTTAAATGGAAGGATCTACAAAGAAATTTATTATAAGTCAGATATTTAGCCCTCTGCCGGGCAATAAAACAATCAATCGACCATCACAAATTTATCCCCTTTCTATATTATATTGAAAGCCATTTAGATGGAAGAACCCATTTAGATGGTTTTGGTTTTGATGGTTTTCTATTGACTAAAGGGGATGATTTATATCTGATTTCATATCAAATCCAATTACCTCATCGCACTTTTACAAATACATGCGACAATGTTTGATAGTGAAACATTTTGTGCTTTGAAGACGCCACATCACGAAGTCAGAGAGTTAGGTTTCAGTTCAACCCTCACATTTCAATCTATGTATATGTATTTATTTGCACAGTTATTGACAACGATTGAAGGATGTGCGATGAAGTGATGAGTAATATCATTCAAGTTGTGAAAAAAATCAACTTCATTGAGTGAAAAAGTATCGCATTTTTATATTTTGCAAAATAATTATTTACTGGGCATATTAATTGAAAAAACAAAAACAAATATGAATGTTCAATTTTTGAGGCTACTTCAATCTCAATGGAGTCGAAGGAGAAGCATCTTTTGGCATATAAAATATTTTTTTTTTTTTACAGCCGATAAATTTACTGAAATGAAACAAAAATTTAGTGGTTTATAAAATTGCAAAATTCAAAAATTCGCATTTATTCAGTAAACTAACATTTTTATCAGACAAATTTAATAACAACGTAGATATTTTTATTGTGCAGTCCTGCACGCATTTTTTATTTTATTTCTTGGACAAAATTCGCATTGTGCTTCAAATAGACCTTTTATTGATTAATAAAAATATACTGTGAAAAGATCTCATTGATCCGACATGAGCAAAAAAAATAGTTATTCAAAGTTAAATGTCGAAAATATCGATTTTTCGTCTATAACTGTTACGGTGGCAATTGAAAAATGATTTCCTTAAAATTTTCAGTTTATGTTCCCCAATCATTCCTTAGAAGGGGTTCTATTAAAGGGGGTCTAAAAACGAAAAACAAAATTAACAAAAATAAAAACAAAAAATTTGTTTTTTTAAATTAATAAAAAAAAATTAAAAAAATGATAAAATAAAACAAATTTTAAAAAAATAAACCATACAAAATAAATATAAAATATAAAAATAACAAAAAAAATGAATGAAAAATAAAAAAAGCTCAATCTGAATAATGTAACGTTTTCTTTTTTTACTTGTACCTAATGACGTAAAAAATTGTTGAATATTTAATACTTAGTGCTTAATAATAATTTTGTATCGAATACTATAAAAAAAATAAAAAAAGTCTGTGCCGCAATTAAATCTGATTGCCTGTGTGTCTGTCTGTACCTCAACCTATAGCCTAAACTGCTGAAGCGATTTCCTTCAAACTTGGATCTCAGATTTTTTAGCTCCAAAAATATCGGTATATGCCATACAACGATTTTGCAAAAAATGTTTTTTTTTTTATCTCAGAAACGGCTCTAACGATTTGATTAAAATTTATCGATATCGATATTTTAAAAATGGACCATTGAAATCTTTTGAAATAACGGTTTGAGGTGCACATACCATACATATATTATTTTATATATTACTTAAAAATTGCATAAATTTTATTTTTATTACCTATTTAAGAAATTTTAACCGCTTCAAGGATTTTTGAATTTTTTTTCCTGCATAAATTTATATTTTTTCACAAATAAAAACGAAATATCCATTTTTTCATAATATTTCCTGCCAGAAATTATTTTGAATAAACTTCTTGCAATTTTTGCTAGTCTGGAAAGGCTTACGGCCATATACTTGACTTTCTTCAAAGCTAGTTGTACCGAGAAACTAGATCTATAGCGGTTTCGAGTTTTAAGTTTTTCACAATTTTTATTACTTTGACATCTAAATCAAAATATTCATACACAGTTTGACATCTAAATCAAATCAATAATTTTTTTTGAGAAACTTAAAACTCAAAACCCCTATAGAACTAGTTTTTCCGTAAAACTAGCATTGAAGAAAGTCAATAATACGGCCGTTAATATTAAAATTATGAAAAAATATGTACAAACGTACTAGAACAAAAAAAGATGATAATGGTGTATGTGGAACTAATGACAACTCGAATCTTTCAACATATCCAAAACTCATCCATCTGACAATGTTAAGGTAATTAGGAATTACAAAATTCTTATTTACCTTTCCTTATATAAAATAATAAGAACGAAACTGCCAATTTGTGTGCTCTTCCTCTTCCTAATCAGATGTTAAATTATAAGTCACATATTTAGGTATTCATGTAAAGTACAGAGCTTCCCTTGTTTATTCTGCTAAATGCACAATGATGAAATCTTTTGCCGAATTAAGGATTAACACTCACTTTTCAGATACAATCAACATCAAAACGGGAATTCCTGATGTGAATAGTTAATTTTTGTTGGGGTTTTATTCCCCCGTCTACCCCCAGAGACAGAGAAATGAGACAATAAATATAAAATGATATTTAGGGACAATATATACCGACTGACCAAGAGACAAATGGAGGAGACTTGTGGACTTGACGGTCTGCTTGGTTAGTGCTGATGATGGCGAGAATTCAATTCTTCAAAGAATCGCCGCCACTTTTTCATTCAAGAACAAAAATAGAAAGAAGGAATAAAAGATTAAAAAAAAAATATTCGATTATAATCGCAATCTACTCTGGCTGAGGCAGCTTTTGTTCATGCGGTTGTGTTGAGTTTAACGAGTTTCCACATTGTTCGCGAAAAAATTAAATTTGAGAAATAAAAAAATAAAAAATAAATGTATAACGGAAGAAGGAGGAGCTGATATCTACAAGGACCCTATCTAGTTATGCATTCATTCAGCGAATTCGCTCGCATTTTTATATTATAAACTCTTTCTCTCACAAGGGTCTCAGTGATGGTGTTCTCAGCTGCAGAAATAAATGATAAGAACGGAATCAAAGGACGTTGGTTTCGTTAGAGTGGAGCTCACATTTTCTTTTATTTCGTTTTGTCGTTTCCTAGAATTGATTTTCTGAAAATAAAAAAAAAAAAAACATCTCCTATAGTCCTTGTGGAAAGATAACAAGAAATGAAATGACCATACACACAAGTTTTTTTTTTTTATCTTCTCATGATACACATTTTTTTTTAGTTCCTCTTTTGCATTCAAGATGCTGCCATGCATATCCTTGTTGCATGGAATGGAAACTATTCCCACTTATTCTAAGATGACTTTCAATTTTGCTTATTCAAGTGAGTGCATTTCTAGCTGTTGATTTTGGTAGAATTTTTTGTAGTGGTTTATTTTTTTTTTCTTTCGGGGGGACATTGACACTGATACCGAATTTTGTTTAATAAAGATGCCAGAAAAATGTATCCATGCAGAGACACTCGATTCTAAAATGTTTTTCTCTATTTTTTTTTTGTTTTTTTTTTAATGCATGAAAAATTAAAAGCCTTTTGACAAACAAATGAAAATTATTAACAAGACAGACTTTTTCTTTGATTAGCATTCATTCTAATGCATGTGTAAATCAGCTAGGTATTTTATATGCGAATGAGTTTTGGTGTTCAACAATTCATACGGAGGTGAATAATAATAATTCAGATCAAGTTTAAATAATAAAACGATAGGAATTAATTTTTTGTTCACTCTGGGAATTGAGATGTTATTATATATTTATTATCTCATGAAATCGCCTTGGTGGCATTCATGTGAAATTGGAGGTTTATTAAACCCACACATCTTAGCCACACAAAAAAAAATGTCCATAATTATAATTCCGAGAATTATTTTTAAAAGAGAAATGTGTCGGTTGGTTTTGGGTGGAATCCATTTTGTAAAAATAAAGCTTCGGGAGCCGGACAGAATTCTGAAACCCACAATAAAAAAAAAAAAAAAAAACAAACTGCAAAACCTAAAATCAAGAAAATTCTAAACCCTGAAAACCCATTATCCCGAAAAATAAAAAATTCCGATAGCCAAAAATTAAGAAAACCCAAAATCCCGAAAACTCATTACCTATCCGGATATCCAAATTTCAGAAAATCCAAAATTCGAAAACCCCATTATCCGGAAAAATAAAAACCCCGATAACCAAAAACTTAGAAAACCGAAAATCCCGAAAATTTAAAATCAAAAACACCAAAATCTCGAAAATCAAAAACACCAAAATCCCGAAGACCCATTATCCAGAAACCCCATTACCCGGAAAAATGAAAGCCCCGATAACCATAAATGAAGAAAACCCAAAATCCCGAAAATTAAAAATTAAAAAAAAAAAAAAAAAAAAAACTAAATCCCGAAAACCCATTAAATGTCCGGAAATACACCATTCAGAAAACCCAAAAACCTGTTTATAGCTAAAAATTAAGAAAAACCCAAAACCCCGAAATATTAGGTTTTCCGGGTTTTCTCAATTTTTTTTTTTTTTCAAAATATATAAGGATTTTGTGTTCTCGGGATTTTGGCATTCTGAACGTAAGGTTTTCGAGGTTTTTTGGGTTTTTGGGATTCTTACCCCAACACAAAATATTTCTGTGTCACTAGATGCCTAATTACTCACTAAAAGTAATAGTCCAAGTTGGACTTGGCCCACAACAAGCTTCTCCAGTCAGTTCGACCGCTAGCTAGCTTTTTTTCAGTTTCAAACGCTAAGTTTATTGAGTTCACCAGAGCAACCACTTGAGTTGTAGTCTTAATTGACTGCGTCGTATCTCGTGGGTCTATTCAAGATCTTCCGAGCTGGGACATCAGTGTTTTTTTTTTGTGGATTAATAGCGATGGTATCGTTGTATAAGTTTATACAGCGGAGCCTAGGTACCAATTCCTTAACTACCTCAAAGCCATGGAGTCAAACAAGTTGTCGCTTGATGACTTTTCTTTCTTCCCTTGTCTTAGTTTAGTTTAGAAGGTTTTCTTTCTTAGGCATGGGGCAAACAAAACTGAAGTTCCATTTTCGGAGACAAATATCGAAAAATCGGTTTTTAGCACATTTAGGTAATATCTTAATATCGGACCTAATGGAACAATTTTGAGGAAGGATTTGAATTCAATGTTTCAGAAACTTTCGGATTAGTATTTTTTCTGTGCCCATCACCAATATTTTACTCAAATCACCAATATTTTATATCCGGGGAAAAAGATTTGATATATACAAAAATGGAAATAGTTTCTATCCCTTACTTTCAAATTAACTCTGAAGAATTTATAATTCTAATGGTAGCTACTTAAAACTTATTTTCATTTTACTTTATTTATACCTATTGAAATTCTTAAATTCTTTGAATAATGCAAAATCACAAGAGAAAACATTATTTATTTCAATATTAATTCATTCTGTTCGAAAAGTACTTAAAGAACTCAATTAACAATTCTCCTTAATCCTTCGTGATTCTTAACGCACTCATAAACACCCCTAACTACGCCAAGCCGATCCAACCTAATGGTTAACCAAGAGCATTCTTGAAAGTGAAACCCAAGAAAGGACGTGATTCCCATTGCAAGTTACTGGGAAACACATTAATGGGATAACGAATGAATTTATGAAAAGCTCGCTCAATCGATTACTCGCACTTCGTCGGACACATAAACATAACTTGGTATAAGTATTAAGTAAAGTATACAAGACTTTTGCTTGTTTTTCTCGCACACTGACTATTTCTCCCGACTCCGACTCACGACTATAGTGTTCTTCTTGCCTCCAAAGAATTTACCAGAACTTTCATAATACTATTAAACTAGTCAGTAGCAATATAACTAGGGCGGTTGAAGGGTGATAGTTTTGAGATACTGAAATAAAAAATAAAAAAAAAAAAACAGAAAATTCAAACTGATTGCTATAACGTTAGAGCCAATTTCAGGTTTCCATAGTTTTCCTGGAATGATTTATGTAGACACAAAACCCTACCTTAAACTTGCAATTTGTGTCAGAAAAATCGAATTCCAGGTGTGCATGGAGGGTTGTTTGTTGGTTGCGATGGAAGTTTGTTGCAGTTCATAATATTCAATATTCGTGTTTGTTTTTCTTCTTCTACGAGAGATGGTGGAAAAAAATATTAAACTGCAATCGATAATTGATTAGAATTTTATTTAAAAAAATAAAAATTGAATGAAAATGAATTGTGACACAGCGACTGTAAAGAAAAATGCTTTCCGATAAATAAAAATAAATATTTGCAGTACTGGCAATTATGGATTCGACTGTTGTTAGTCGCACACGTACGTTTCTCCATCAAGTTTCACACTCTTCGTCTACAATACCAGGTATTGTTGACACAAGAAACGGTTTTTATATTTTTTTTCCAAGGTATTTCTATGTACCGTATTGCTGCTCTTTATGTTTCCAAGAAGAAAGAGTGACAGTTCTATAAGAAATTAAAAAAAAAACAAAGTTTTGCATGCGAAAGTACATCAATAAAAGTTTTGAATTTTTTTAGTATAATAAAAATGAAATATTTCCATTACTGAATCAATATAAAATGTTGTTTATTTAGCAGACTGCTTAAAAACAGTTTATTTGAGGAAAAGAACGTTTCCCGTTTTAAAGCAGAGGACGAAAAAAATCTGTTTAAGGAATAAACTAATTGGAATTTCTTCTGAAAAAAACAAAGCACTTAGCAAAATCAATCATTTAACGATATTTAAATAAGCGAATTACATGTCTTGCCAAACAAATACCCAATAAATAAGGTGATGAAGAGAGTGAAAAGTAGGAAATCAAAGTAAACACACTCAAAATTTTGAACTCTTTTGATTGAAAATATTCAGAAGTTGACATGTTTCTGGGAGTTAATGATACATTGGTACACACTTTTGAAACTGTTAAGTAATAGCATACCGTTTAAAGACTGCGGCAGGTCCCTTCCATTCCTGCAGACACGCACATAGGAAAAGTAGGGAGTTGTTAGTCACTAGGCCCTGGTTCTTCATGAGCTGTTGTGCCACCAAATCTATACATAAATGTATTGTATATGAGTATTAAAAACAATTTAAAGAGTCTAAAACTTGTTATTATCAATTATATTTAAAAGCTTATAGAAATAAAAAAAAAAATGCTTGGTTTTTTAAAAGTCTTTTTTCGTTTTAGAATCTTTAGTGAAAGTTAGAAGCAGCTGGATAGATATGGTGTGTAACAATTAAAGAAAATGTGCCGAGTCTAAATCTCATCAATTAAAAAAAATATGTTTTTTGAATTTACAATATTATTATGTTGCTTTGTTTGTCCGGGCTTATCTCAGAAACCACATATCCGATTTCAAAAATTTTTGTGTTTGAAAGGGTATTCTTAGGGTATGGCTTTGGGGCATTGTTTTTTTTTCAAAATTTTGCTATTTCTATGTTGAACTTGGGTGAAAACAAAAAGTGGTAATTCAAAAAAAAATTTTGCATCGACAATGGAAGCTCAACACTTTCACACAGCCTTTCTGGCCACGTCGAGTATGTAGTCATTTCACAGTAGGTATCTACAGTAATAAAAATACTGGCAAACTGGAAAACTGTTCAGTTTCTTTAATTCAAGATAGTGGCATAGGCAAGGGGTATGTTTAGCTTTAATGACAGTAATGACACTGAGTTTCGAGGCGTTCAATTCTAACTGATTTTTGATTTTACATTGGAATCCATTTTTTCACATAAAACAATGCATCTAAAGAAAAATATCAACAAATCGCCAAGATCGATGATCAATTGTCGTCTTACGCGATCTCGGCCCAGAATCTTATTAGCTTATCATACGTTTCCGTTGAAGTTCTACATACGAAGAACAAGAATTTGAATCGTTTAAGGAATCTTAAAAGCTGAGGGTACTGTCGCCTGAAAAAAAATAGTATATAATAAGTTCCAGATAAGAGATCGTTGATAAATATGAGAAAGAGAGTCGGAGACATAACAGAGCCTTGAGGTTCTCCTGATTGAGAACCGTAGATATAAAACAAGGTTGTTAGTGTTAACTTGTATGAATATTTAGTATGAAAACCCATTTGGCCATTTTTGGGAGGAACGATGGCGCTGCAATAAATTGGCATATTTACGGCAACTGTACGGCAATTTCTAGGGCAGTTAAAAGTTACTTTTACAAAAATTGTAATCCTAACGCTTTATACGGCTAAGTATTTCCAATGTCCTTAGCATTTTAAGTCAACGTTTCAGGGTCCTTGCAGTGAAGTGTTGGTTCCCATTTGGTCCTTCATTCGTGCGGCTACAAATTATGTGATACCTTTTTGGCGTTAAACGACGCTAATAAGGCGAAATAAATTGGTAGAGCTTAATTGGAGTACAGACAGACGTTTTAATTAAAATTGCACAAACAATATTCGTTTTTCATTATGTATTTCACTTAATATTTCCATTTATCATCATTCACTTAATGCTTCTGGAATTCTGGATTTAAAAACTGAAAAAAAAAATCAAAATTAAAAGTTGGTTCTTTTCCGACCTTCCTCCTTCCCTTAACTAGGCCGCAATTTGTTCTGATAACCGCACAAAATTGTAATTACAATTTAATTAAATGCATTTTTCAATATAATTACTTTAACAACAAATAACATTACGCTAATTCCCTTTCGAACACACTCTCGAGGAGAGAACACTTATACATACCAACAACAACAAAAAATATAAACTAATGATGATACCCGTAGTGAGTGTCCATTATACCCCCAACTCATTTACTACAGCAGCTGATGATGAGGGTGTGAAAACTGCAGTTTATTTTCTAGTGTGCTAATTAATGTGAAGCGATAATAAGTCGCTATTACCACCACCGTCACCAATCCCACCTCCACTCCCACTTCCACAATGATATGTTCTTTAAAAATGCTACAATAATACTCTCACCATTGCATCACTTCGTTAAAATGAACTCACGTCTGCAAATTTGTTCAAACAACAACATCCTGTTTGTCCTGACCCGTCGCGTCGTCATCGCGTCGGTGGGTTGCACATGGAAAACCCTGCCGCTCAATCGCATTCATTTGTTCACCCAGCAATGTTATTATATTATCCTTTCAGCAAAAGTTGCACTCCAGGAGGTTCAAAAATGCTCGCATTAACTATGTATAGAACCAACTTTCCATACTACAACACTATACTCATACATAATATGAAAGGACTTTCCTATTAAATTGAAATTCCCGTAAAATTTGTTATTCAGAACTTCAAAAACACACTTTCGTTCGCATCCAGAGTGACGAAAAATGTAAAACGAAAAACTCATTAGCGACAAGCTCCATTCATATAGATAAGGTCGACAGTGCTGCACATGATGTGGTGTATAGTGAGGTGTGGGAGTTATGAAGTAGCAAAGTTCAACTTAAATCGATTTATTTAAACAATAAGTAGGTAGGTATATTGCAGTCTCTTGCGGTGGTCCTTTGCGAGAAATTCACAGAAAATTTAATTTTTAGTACTATAAAACTGAATTACATACATTCATATCTGATGCATGGCAACCCCAACCAACCATTTTGGAACGACATAGTCTGCGCTGGACATGAACAAACGAGAACAACACACCACACGCATTAAGTCTCGAGCGTTCCGTTTTGTTTTTGAAAAATGGTTAAAAAATGGTTTTACCGCAATACACCATTAGAGAGGAGTTTTAGGCACTGTATAGAGCAGGACTTGGCTTGGGTGTTTGATATTGTATGAGGTTTGATAGCCAACAGTGTTGTTATACACGAATTTCTTGCGATTTTTCGCAAAAGTTTCGAAAATTATTTGACGATGTTTTCGGCTAATTGCTAAAATTTATAAAAAAAAAATATGTAAGACTGGGTCGCCCGAACTTGCTCTTGTAGTTCTATGTATAAACAAATTTGAAAAAAAGTCAAAACTATGCTTAAGAAACACATTTTATCTTCTTCTTCTTTATTTGTTAAAAAAAAAACAAAAAAATATTTTCAAAATTTTGTAATGCAATTTTGTTTATGAAGCTGCAAGGAGTCTTGCCACATTCGAACTAGTAACCAAAAATATCGGCGTCTTTATTGACAGTCAGGCGGCGGCGGTGGCGATCAAAGCTATCTCCTTCATCGTCACTAAGTCTAAACTGGTAAATCGTTGTCGTAACGAGCTAAGATTACTCGGTGCAACAAATACAGTCACCTATCTATGGGTCTCAGGAAATCATGACATACATGGGAAAGAAATGGCTTGAGAATTGGCCAATAACGGGTCCTATCTTGAGCCGAGCCAAAAAGATAAATTTGTATTTAAGCCACTAGAACAGGAAAAAAATAGAATTCACCAGAGTTTCCACAAAGCCGCAAACGACAGCTACTTGTCGGGTTTCGAGGAATCTATGGGTGGACATCTCAGAAAAAAACAGATTACCTTCTCGAGCTGAGCAGACAACAACTGTCCCTCTTGGTTGGAATCCTTATAGTTCACAACTCAATGGGAACTCACATGAGCAGAACGGGTATCATCACATCTGACTTATGCAGGGGCTGTCAGAATGAAGAGGCTTTCTCTGTGAGTGCCCCAGCTTAGCAAGAGCCAGAAAGACAGCCCTCGGATAATACTTTTTTGACGAATTTGGCGACATTCTCATATTTGCCACTAAGACATCATAAAATTCATCCAGAATTAAAAATGATTCAGGGAGGACCCCCATACCTAATCCTAAGCTTTCAACGAAGTTACACTATTTTCGCTACCCCTATCCGACAAACTACCAAAAGAATACCGAAATACAAAAACACACATCACCACCACATACTTTAAGGCGCCCACGAAGATTGTGACGAGGTTCTACAACAACAACATACGAACACTACACAACATCACATTAACAGAAGCAATGATCGAGGCTGCACACAAGAAGACAATGAAATGAGTTGTTCTGCATTTATACAGCTCACACCTAGTTGTCACCGCAGAGTTCATAAGGGACCGTAAGAATTATCCATTAAATCAGAGGATATTCTCCTCTGGTGCTTCTAGGTCAATTATCGTGACGCATAGTAAGATCCTTGAAGCAAGCTGCTGGGTGTATATTACACCAGTAAGAAGTTTCTAAACCATTTTTTGGCTTTTTGCCGTAAAATCTCCGCTCCTCTCCCCTGTTTTGCCTTGAATTGTATTTAAGGTGAGGGACTCAATCCCAAACAACTATATTCGCACCCTGCTAGTACTAAGGCCCATTACTTGTCTTAGAGTCTACTCTACAGGGTCCAGTGAACAATCCTACCTTTCGTACCCAGACTTGAATTCGGTCATCCAAGGGAGTCAATCCCAAATTCTGTACCCAGGCTTAACTTAGGTCAGCCAAGGAAGTCAATCCCAAATTTCTGTACCCAGACTTGACCGGTCAGCCAAGAGAGTCAATCCCAAATTCTGTACCCAGGCTTGACTTAGGTCAGCCAAGGGAGTCAATCCCAAATTTCTGTACCCAGACTTGACCGGTCAGCCAAGAGAGTCAATCCCAAATTCTGTACCCAGACTTGACTTCGGTCAACCAAGGGAGTCAATCCCACTTTCTACTCTGTTATGTATTTTTAGGTAAGATATTAAAATTATTGTAAAACTTATTAAAATGAATTGTTAGAACTAGTTGTAAGAAATATTTAATAAAGAACTAATTTTTGTAACCGGAGTTCCAAACTTTCAGACACACCGAGGTTTATTTTGCTTTCTACGGTACGAACCTTGGATCCGCTGATGCTACCTCAGCTGAGAAATAAAAAAGAATCACAAGCTCCAACAACTCCTCTCCTTACCTTTTACCTACCTTGCCTTTGTCCTGGGGAGCACAATGGATACACTGAGATTCGAGTGGGATGATGCGTCTTGCCGTATCATAACCCCTTCAAACCTAACCTAACCTAACCTTGAACCACTCAGAAGCACAAGAGTGCAAAATTAAAACAAAATCGATAGACCGTATAGAAGATATACGCCAATTACTTCAAAAAACAACAAGGCTTTATTTCTTCAATACGAATTTTTTTTTGCCAAAACCTTAAAGCAGTTTTTTTAAAACTACTTTGGTCATTATAGGTAAAAAGTTTAATGAAAATCGTTAAAGCCGTTTTTGAGAAAATTTGAAAAAAACCAAACATTTGTATGGCAGCTACCTGTTCTAGATGAACTAAATCAAAAATTTAGAATTTTCCACTAGGAAATCGCATAAAATTGCCTTGTACCAAATTTGAATCTAATCCGTTTAGGCTCTAGCTCAAATTACAATAGACGCAAAGTCTAACAGAAGCACAGACACACAGTTCGACGGACGATATAGCGAAAACTACTTTTTCAGACTTATCTTTAATAGTAGTGTCAATTTTGATAACAACCCCGAAAATGAATAACAACGCTGGTTAATGACTATTTGCTTAAAAGGCTTGCGGAAGAAGACGAAGAAGTTGGAATAACATTCCACATTTGTGTTCGCACTCAACTTTTCTTCGACAATGTCCAAATGTACGAGTAGGTAATATCTAATGTATGTAAAAGTACAGGAGCCCCTATACAAACCGAAGCAGTTACGAATGAGAAGTATTCAAGCTATTCTGTAAGTTTAATTATTTCTGCTCCATTTATCGACAAATCGATTTTCCTTAAATATCCTTTTTCTGCTGCATCCTGAATTAATATCATGCGATGGGGCTAGGGGGTTTAATATTGCAAATAAACACTCGGAAATTATGTTCCCATGAATGGTTTGCATATTAAATAAATCGATGAAAAATATCATTCTGGGCGGGGTGGTGGTAGGCAGATAGACTGGTTTGCTAGGACGCACTCATGAAAAAGCTGACTTTTCCTGGGGCTGGCTGCTTGGTTTTCTTATCATTGCAATACAGAGATTGTTTACTAGGATATCATCAGACCGGGTTTTAAGACCACGACGACTACGAGTGACATAAGGAAAAGAAGCATAGTTCGATCAAGTCTTCCCCACATATAGAGATAAAGATAACAGATGGATGTTTTCGCATATACAAATGTGACAGGGAATCGAGGCGATATACCAGTTATCGGATAAAATGTCAAATGTTATTATCCTCCTTTGTAATTGTATAGATTATTCAAAAACGACCTTCCAATATTTGTATTGGTTTATGTCTGTGTGATTATTTGAATTGTCAAATGGGTCCATATTATATTGATTTTGTACTTTTCCACTTGTGTTGGTATGATTGTATGTGTGTGTTTAATTTTTATTGTTGTTGTGTTGTTTTCATAAAGTTTCTGATTTAATCGAAGGACTCCCAGTCACTGTCTGGGTGGATGTAGTGCTGGAGTACTTTTATACTTTGATCGAATGATAAACTTTGAAACTGAAAATCCTTTAATTGAGTTTCCTATGACACTTGAAGGAATATTATGTTTGTAATATATGTGTATTTTGTCAGACGTACAGTACATACATATGATGAAATTTGAAAGGAATATCAGATACACCAAAGAGATAAGCTTATATAGGAAACAAGACAATAGAGACAAGACTTTAAGAAATATCTATGACAGACGTAAATGTTCTATCGAATCAAATCAAGGATGAGTGGCTTATATGTGTTTGTATCATAAAGCTTGATGCTCTGGATTAATTGAAAATGTTTCCCATTTATTAATAACACATTATAGAACATTTATTTGAGCGAAGGATTTCCAACACTTGAGAAATACGAGTAATTTAGAATTGAATTATATTTTGTCAAACTTAAGTTTAAGTTATATTAGGGTATACATTTGAGTTCAAAGCAAATGAAGGAATTTATAAAAAGATTTATGTTGAATGATATTATTATGTTCAATACCAAATCGAACTAATTATTTTCAAAACAATAATTTACTATCGAATACAATTTAGAGATTAAAATATAATAAAATTAACTTTTATCGTTAATATAGCTTGAACCAAATTAGTTGGCCATTCTACTATGCAGGTATCTTCAAATTTCTCTGCTTATCTCTTTAATTTTGAAAGATACACAAAAATCACTAAAAAAAAGATGTACATGCTGGCGTTGTTGTCAATATCGCTGATGCGAACATACTGAAGGACTGAAGCACTAAAGCCCAAAACAGATGTGCAGCTTTTTGCCATGCAGCGAAATTAGAAATAGAGATATCGTGCAGCAAAGGCTGCATACAGAGCCTGGAATATGTCAGCTCTCATAAGAACCTGTGTAAATTTATTTTCGCTGCATTGGAAAAAGCTGCACATCTGTTTTCGGCTTAAGGTGGGAGAGTTTTGTGTAAGCTTCGCTCACAGTAAAAAAAAAAAAACATTTTTGTTCTCTTAAATCCTCTCTGCGCAACCGACCGTTAGCCAAGTGAATTGGTTCGAGTTCGAGCTATACAACACACAAGAGATCAGTTAGGTCAGGAAGTTAAAGTTTCTAGTATCGCTTAGGGCCAATTGTACAAACGTGGTTCAATATTTAAGTAACCTTTGGTTCAGCAATTATAGTTTTTTCGGCAGATTAACTGAAATTCAACGATGGTTCAAGGTTCAAGGTTCAAGGTTCAAGGTTCAAGGACAGCCAATTACTTGTCTAAACTATCGGTGAACATCAGTTAATCCGCCGAAATCGGTGAATTAAGATTCCTGAACAACTGATAAAATATTGAACCACAGTTATGCAACTACCACTTAATTGTTTTAGGAGGAGTGACTTTTCATAAAAGGTACTCTTGATAATTTTTCGGGGGAGTTCAGTTTTTTGCAAATGTCTGGAAAACTATCATATAGTCGTTTGCTAAACTCATGTTTTACTAAACTGCAGTTTAAAACCGCCTTAATCCATGAATATCGGTCCTATCTACACCAAAGTTTATTTCGTGATTACCAAATAAGGAGTTTACTAAATTATTCGACATAAAATGTTGGAATATTTAACCAGAAAAATTACAATAAATGTCTTAAAATTAAATTAAACTTAGCAAAGGCTTAAAAATGACAATGAATTCCACAAACGAGCTGCATGAAACCCGTTGAATAATGATTTGGTTTGATCGTCTTAAGAGCGAGAACTGGAATGTATTATACAGGTACACCGTTGACGCCTACTGATGATGTTAAAGAGCATGACAGTTCGAAGTTCAAACAAATTGTCAAATCCACAAATCCTTCTGAAAAACTATGAGATTTGATCGTAGCGTCTGAGACAAAAAATGGAGCGTGCGACGACATTCTTGAATATAAAATTCATCTTCCTTTGACTGACACTATAAAGCTTACAAAAAATTTCACAGCCGTACGTTAGAATAGGTACCACAAGTGCTTTCCCGATCATTTTTCTTGTATCTGGAAAGACGATACATCTTGTTGGCCACAATAAACGAAGAGCCTCATAAGGTTTCATAATAATTTGATTGATATGGTCATTTCATCTCAAGGTTCTGTTAAAGCAAATGCCCAGATTCTTGGCTGTATCCATGAATTCTATTTTCGAGTCACCAAGAAGAATATCTAGAAAACCGGACAAATCTACGGAGAGATAATGAGGCACTTGCTTTTTAGAGGATTTAAAGTAAGACCTATTTGACTGACTGAATCGCCTCAATACAATTCTCAACCATACCAACATGGCAACTTTTCATTAGGTGGAGGTCATCTGCAAAAAGGTGTTCGTCGCAGTGGCGTAAAAGTTTTGGTACTTCATTCACATAAATGGAGAAAAGGGATGAACCTTAAATGGAACCCTGTGGAACTTCACTAGAAATTGATAATAAATCAGAAGTTTTATTTCCCAGAACAACTGCTTGACGTCTCCCGGAGAGGTAGGAAGAAATAAGTCTCACTGCATCCGGTAGAGAATTGTAATAGTTTTTTGCATAAGTGGTGGTTTATAGTAGTGCTCTTGATTTCGACCGGGAAATACCCACAGTACCCGGATACTCGGGTACCCGGGTACCCGACTTCTACGCGTATTACCCGGGTACCCGTGCATTTTGGATACTACATGTGTATACGGGTACCCGGTTATACGAGGCACTTACCGGGTACCCGAAAATACCGGGTATTGGTTGGTCATTATGTATTAGATAATATAAAGTAATAAGATAAGATGTATTATGTACGTAAAATGACGAAAAAGTTATGGTTTTAATTTGCTATTATGATTCAAACGAGTTAGTGGTTCATTGAGAACACAATTAAGAAAAATATCCGGGTACCCGACACAAGAGCTCTAGTTTATAGTGGCAAACGCCTTGGAGTAATCTAGGAGAACCAAAAATAAAACTTTTTTGTCATCTAAGGCTTTGTCCGCCCGTTCTAGAACTTCCAAGAGTGCGGTAGTGCTGCTGTGGTCTGGACGAAAACCTGATTGTTTCGGAGCTAGAAGACCGTTATGTAGTAGAAAGCCAGCTAATTTGTTTGTGCATTATTTTTTCGAGGATTTTGGACAGGAAAAGAAGGATAGAGATCGGTCAGTTCAGAAGTTAAAAATTACTTTTTGTTTGTGTTTGTTGAGTTTTGAACACCCCGTTCCCCTTACCCACAAAGAATATTTTTCATAATTTTATCTACTTTTTAAATCAAGTTGCTTAGGTGACTAGTTTTTTTGAGAAATCAAACTTCAAAGTCAAATTTTTTGAAAAAAAAAGTAGATTTCAAATTTTATTGTAATTTTCAATGCTCTTATCAATACTTAGTCAAATTTATTCCCGAAAACATTTTGTCTTCTTTTTTCTAAGAGAGGCTTAATGTCCAATTAATTTAAACCTAAAATTTAACAAAATGTTGATACACAATTCACCCGAAACACTCGAAATAGTTTAAATCCATTTTGATTATATTGTTTCAAGTGTCAAATTAAATTGTATTTCCTCTTTGTTCTTATTTCTCAACTCATTTAATTGAAAGTACCAAAACAACACTGTGGTACACTTTAGATTAAAGTCTCAAAAAAAAAAAAGTGTTCAAACCAAAATCTGTCTATGTGTCTATATAAAGATATTCTCAACTATAAATAAAAAACACAACAAATAGAAAAATCTCTGCAAACCACTTTAATTCGCCTGGTGTTCCACTTAAGTGTTTAACCCCTTCAATGTGAACAAATGAATTGTATTTTTAGAAAATAAAAATAAAAACTAAATTTTCTCCCTCCGAAATGCAAATGATATAAACAAAAAAATATATACCGTCTGTCCGCGCCAGCTAACCAGCCATTCTACGAGTATGTATAGCTTGAATTTGCGCCACGCCACGTTCACAATATTAAATTGTCGTCCACTTGAAGGCCAAAGAGACAAAATCCAGTCATTGTGTTGTTGGCCGACAATTTCAATTTCAATTAAAAAATAATCCAATTTTAAAATTGTTTTTTTTTTTTTAGTTGCAGTTCTGTTTTTGTTTTTTATTTGATTCTCTTAATTTTTTTGTATTTTTTTCAAACTAAAGTGATGGGTGAGTATTTTGATTTAATAACAATTTTTTAGAGAAATATGACCATTTGCTGCGCTATCTGTGCGATCAGTGTCCTTAGTATTAATATTGGTCAGGTCATATCATTTTGTAAATTGATATCTCTTAGGAAAGAAAAACTAAAAATTAAATTAAAAAAAAAAATGAAATCAAAGTAATATCATTGTTCGCTTAGTTTACTTTGAGTTGTTTGTCTCCATGATTGTCTTTTCCAGTTTATCGAATTTCCATCCCGGACCGGATCTGCTTTCTAGGGCACGCCAACTCTTTTTTCAAATAGCGCCCACAAAATCAAAGACAACCGCCATCACCGCCGCCGTCGCCGGCCGTACGTCATCGTCGTGTGTCGATCGGTCGGTTAAGTTGTCATCGCCACAACGAGTCTACTTCACAGTTGAATAGATTGCTTTTTGTGGTATATACCCATTTACAGTAAAACCTCTCTAAATGTTTGTACAATTTTTTTTTATATATACATATTTTATGTTTCATTGGATTTCTCGTAAATTCATTCCATTTTGTGCTAAGTACTTCTGAAAATTGAATACTTAAAATAAAAATAAAACTTAAAAACGTTAATAAAAAAAAATGGTTAAATTCAAAAAACTATGTTTTTTTTCCTAATTTTTTAGTTTGAAATGGAATTGTTTAAAAACTGTTGACTAAAACAATTTTATTTAAAAAGAAAATTTAAGAATGGACTCCTGGCTTTGACAAAAGTTATAAGATTTTATTCTAAAAATTTTCGTTGGATTTTTATGAGCCGTTTTCTATTTCAAGTCAATTTTTTGAAAAATTTCCCCTCCCAATTAAACGTAGGGAAATAGACTACCCCCTCCAAAGGATTTTTTTTCTCTTTTGACTCAACTTATACTTATGCCAAGAACCATCTTTTTTTATTATACTAAAAATTGGGTTTTCATGAGGCCAATATCATAAGCGACTCAGCAAAAAATCAAAACTATCGGATCTAACGCAAACGATGAAGCTTAAAGTTACTGGACTAATATAACTCTTAAAAAAAATTAAACAGTTTTCGAAATTTTCCGAAAAAAAATTGTATTGATTTGAATATGCAATACTCCTAAAACTTTTAAGGATCTTCTGAACTGCTAAATATATTTGTGTGGGTAGGAAGCCATCGACTAAAATTTTCCTTCTGAGAACAGTACGACTGCATCTAATTGATGAGCTCAATGCATTGGTGCCTTCCTTTTTTCTAGTCGAAAAAATAAATTAAAACTTATAATCGAAATATTTAAATGTTAAAAAAAATATTGGTTTCAAATTCAAGAAATATATTTTTTGCTGAATTAATTTTAACAATATTATATATTTTAAATTTTTTCGAAGTTTTTGAACCCTTTTTCAAAAATTCGAAAAAAAAACTTTTTGTGAGAAAATAGCTTTATACCTAAAGTGTTTAAATAGAAAAATAAAAGACCATTAATAAAAACCCAATTTTTTCATTAATATCGTTGGAATGATGTACGAAAAAAAAAATTAATTTTTCCTCAAAAGTGGATGCAAAATTTGAATTGGCAGAGGCACTTTTATAACTGTGATGAGAGATTTTACTGTATTCATCTGAATTCGTTTCTATGAGTTCGTGTTTTGATGCGATTAAATTTTAAAGTAAACTCGTAGACATGAATGAACAGAGCCCACACATAAACTAAATGGTTTCTGATGATTTTTGAAACGAAAGCGGCTTTATATATGTATGTATGTAATTTGTCTACCTTTAGTATTAGTTGTTGATTCATAAAATTATAAATTCCTCGGAAAAGCCCACGACACGTGTGTGTGTGTGTGTGTGTGTGTTGTTTTTAAGATGTTTAGTGTATTTATAATTTATAATTTTACAAAACAAAATAGCTCGTAAATTGTATCTATCTTTTCTTATGAATGAAATAATATTCTGCCTCTTTTTTAAATAATAACAATTTTCTTTTTTCTTTTTTTTTTTTTTTTAGATACAATCAACAGAAACGGTAAGTGTTTTGTTTTTTTGAAATACCTGCCTTAATAGATAAGATATACAGGAACGATTAAGGTTTCTGGGAAAATCTGTTTAAATAAAATTTTCTAGAATTATTTTTTAAATAATAAGCTGTTTATTGGAATTCTCTATGACTTGTCTTTTTAAATAAAAGAAGGCTGAGATCTTTTCATATACAATCTGACAATCAACAAACTATTGCCATCGATTTCCACAATGGAAGAAGTTCCGCCATACTTTCAATATTAAGTTTTTCTCTTTCGGAGAGAATTTAAAGGAATTTAATTTACAACACCAAAAATACATACCGAGTCGATTAAAAAGCTTAAATGTTGAAATTCTAGGATTTTTTAGTACAACTTTTCTGATGAAAATAATAATGATGAAAATAATAGGATCATTACCTAAATATTAAAAATAAATCATACTATTTAATAATGTCAAGCTTTGAAAAAAATAGTTTAAGCACAATTTTTAATTTTTTTCTTCAAAAATTTAAGTTTCAAAATTAATTTTTAACAAACTGTTCACTTTGACAACTTAATTTAAAAATAAAATAAAAGAAGAAATTTTTGGCTTTACAAAAAAATATAGCACGCCATTTTGACGGTTACAGTTGTTTTTTTTTTTTAATATTTTTTTTGTTTGTGTTTTAATATTAAATCTTTTGGAAAATTGCTTCTCTCGTTATTTTAAATTTTCTCAAAAACTAACATTTTAGCATCCGATTTTCTGTTGTTGACTAATTTTTTATTTTTTCAAAATTTTCAATTTGAAAATAATTTTTAGAAACCTGTTCATTAGAACAATCTGAATTAAAAAAAAAAAGATAAAATAATGGATCTGGCTGAAAAAAATTACTAACATAGCATTGTCGGCGCTGCCGTTTTTTTAAATTTTTTTTTGGATTTCAAGTTGGCCCTCAGGCCTAAATGGTGGAAAACAGACATCCCCCGCCCTCCTGTATAAGATTTTTTTCTTGTCTCGACTCAACCTACAAGTTCTGGCCCTTTGTTGCATCTTATATGTATGTTTTGCACTCTTAAAACTCAAAAACTAACGATCAGACAGATTGGGCCGGTGTATATTTCTTATGAAGTGAGAAGTTTATGCCAAAAAAAGTTTGAAAGTTTTTCGATAGATGACGCTCAAAGCAAACAAACAAAAAAATTTGAAAAAATAACAATCCGATAGAAATAAAAATTGCAAAATATAAATTTAAGAGAAATGCAAAGTACACCTGAATCGAAAGTTTCCAAGTTTTGCCATAGATGGCGCAAAAAAAAAAACGATACAAAATTGATTCATCTGAAAATGAAAAGAAATGTACCCGCTATAAAGTACAGAAGTACACCTAAACAGAAAATGATCAAGTTTTCCGATAGATGGCGATGAACACCAAAATATCAAAATTCTTCAAAATACCTGAAGGGTGAAAAACTAATGATTCCCATCGAGTGTTACAACTTATTTTAATTAAGTTTTGCGATAGTTTGTGTGCAGCGGAGTGCACGGGGTAAAGGCTAGTTATTAATATTTATCTATGTATATTTATGTACAAATGTTGATTATAAGGACATAACGATTGTGAATAATTTCTTCTTTAAACAATAGAATTTCTTTGTAATTTTTTTTTAAAGATTTCTTTTTTTTTTATTCTATGAGAGTCCTTTGAAGAATTAATTTTTTTTTTCTTTTTTGTTTCTGCGAATTGAAACTGCACACCGGAGGAAAAGTTATCTCAAAGAAGGACTAGTTTTTATTTCTTCTATGTTATAGTAAATTTCATTGCTAGACGAAATGCATGGATGGGATAGTTTTACTTCCAACTTCTCGATTTCGATGCTTATAATTTTGTTAATAGAACGGAAAGTGAGTTGAAAAAAGCTCAAGAGTGGAACTACTTTTGCAACTCGTTATGTAGTCCAAACAACGAAAAAAAAAAAAAACGAAGGAAGCATGGTTGTTCTAGAATGTAATGTTGAGATTGTGGTAATGTCAATTGGCCTATTCTGGTTTAACTTAAAAAAAAATAATAAAAATAAATTGTAGGTATATTTTAGTTATATATAATTTTTGTTTAAAGTTTTTAAGCGATCAGTGACGGGGAATAAGTTGTCAAGTGAGGTTAAAAAAATGTGAATTATAGATATTTCCTTCAAAACGACCTGTTCGCAGTCGAAAATTAATTTTTTATGAGAATGGTTCAAGTATTGTAGTCTTCAAAAGGGTCTTCCATCTGTAACTTTTCTATTACTTACTATTTTTTTTTTTTTTCAAATATCTTTCTAAGGAACTACTCATTATAATGTTAAATAGGTTTTTGCAATTTAATTTATTTGAAGAGTAGGTACTTGGTCATGAAAGTATAGACTTTTTTAAAAATGTTTTATATTATTATTATTATTTTTTTTTCTGTTCAGTTTTAGACAAAAATATGTTAAGACGTACATTTTGTTTAGGAAAAGGGAGTAATTTTTTAGAGCCTTAATATGGAGTCCGAAACAATTAGTATTTGAATATTATGGATTCACTTTTATTCTGCTTTAAGGTAAAAGTTAATTCGATGTAAAATTTGGCATCTACATATAATTAAGTCTCTTGACTGCAGATATTTGGAAAGTGTATTTGGCAGTTTGAGAGCTTTGTAGAGTGTGTATTCGAAAACCTTACATTATTGAAAGATTTGAATAATTAGATTTTTTTGAAAAGTGAGGTTTTTAAAAAATATTCATTTTCTCTGAATCGTTTTTTTTTTCCTCCGAACTGTCGTTTTTGTTAAATCGTCGTTTTATCATCTGGCTTTTTTCAAGAACATGTTTTCTCAAAATTGTCATTTTTTTGAATTATCAATTTATCAGAACTAATATTGTATTCTCCAAGTTCTTTTTTTTTTTTAGAAATGTTGATGATTTTAGTGTTATTTTCAAAACTAAGGTTTTCTAAGAAATATAGTTTTCTCAAAATTGTAATACTTTTGCCGATTTTTTTTAAAATAAAATAATATTAATTAAAAAATCGTCAATTTAGAATAAATCGATTACGTACATATTTAAAAAATTGACAATATCGAAATTGTCGATGAATTTCGACCAACGTATGATTGAAAAAAATCAAGCGCACAATCATTTAATTTGAAACATTTAATACAAGCAAGAAATATTTCTTCGTTCGTAAATTATGATTTTTTTAAAATTCACCTTGTTTTCTTCTGTATCTACATACATAATATTCATCACAAAATTCATTGTTTCCAATATTTTTCATAGTTATTAGGGCAATTTTATACCCAGTTTCCGTTTTTATATCTTAACTAGAGGGATATAGAATAATATACAAGTATGTAGTATCTATGTAAATTTTATATTTTCGCGGGGAACAGACAACAGACAAATTATACAGACACACCTTCTTCTTCCGCCCTGCAGTCAGTCAAGCCATGCAAACCCTTGAGGGACATGACAGCGACGACGACTATGACGATGAGTAAGAAATCATATACCCTCGAGAGCATAATGAGATCTTGGCCCTGTAACCTGTAAGAAGTAGAAGACTTACAGTTAAAAGATAGAGAAAACGAGAGAGAGCAACGAAGAGTCCTTGTTGGTGGTCTAAAACTGTATTTAATATGGCTAAAGAATTTTCGCAGATTTTTTTCTTCTCTCAACAAAAACTGAAGTTCTTCACTCTAACTCAAGCTATACAGAAAAAAAAAACCAAAAGACACAAGAAATTGCACAACAAAACAAAGCAGATGGGAGAAGAAAACGAAAGTGGAAAAAAAGGATTTTCTCGAATTGAGGCCAAAGTAAGGACAATTCAAAGGATGAAAAGTGCAACTCTGCGTTGCAACAAGGTTGTTATGGAAGTTCAAGCTAGTAACGAGGAATCCAAATAGTTCGTGGGGCAATATTTTTCATCTAGAGTTGCTCCTTTTTTTCTTTTTACTAAAGCTTTTTTTTTTTTTTTTTTTTTAGTTTTTAGGGCATTATGATGGTTTCCTTGGTGTTAAATTAAAAACACCTGAGGAGCATCATTTTTCTTGTAATGTGGTGTTTTTTTCATTTTGTTTTTCTAATTATTTTCTTTTGCTTATGTGTAATGATGAATATAGACAAAAGTATGCTGTGTCATGTCATTACTGTCTTTTCTATAAAAAAAAAACCTGAACAACATTTAATGAGAAAAATTAATAACGGTGATAAAAATGAAGGTTTTAACTCAAGTGATTTGTGTCCAGTTGTTCAGTACATACTGAGTTGACTCTCAGTTAATTATTATTAGTTATTTAAATAAATGATTTGATTTGATTTGGCTATTATCAGTTGCCTAATTTAAATCAAATTCAGGGATTAACTCAAGAATTATTTTGTGATTTAAATTGTCTTAAAACATAACTTAGGGCTAGTGTGCCGAGTTAACTTTGCATTAAATCAAAGCTAGTTAATCTGGCGAAAAAATTGAATTCAGTTTAAGATTAGCTTTAACTTTCCGTTGTCAAAAATCTATCGAAATCTATTAAATCTATCGAAATAAATGGCAATTGCGCATATACTATCAAGGTGGAAAGTACTGTCAAAAACATTAATTGCGAAATCGTGTTAACGTAAAAGTTTTCTGAGATCCCACAAGGCAGTCATCAGGGACCCCTTTTCTTTAAATTCTTTAATAATTGATTTGTTGTTTGCTGTCAAATGAAGATCTTAGAAACTAGAATTTAATGTTGGTAAAAACCAAGCAATCAAATATTCCCGAAAATGTTTTTGTCGAAAAGACTTTTCTTTTTTTAATTTAAAAAAAATAAAAATAGTTTTTTTAACCTTAAAACTAATTGAAATTATCGAAAAAAAAATTAAAAGAGAGCAAATCAAAAATATCGGTTTTTTTCTTTCAATTCTTAATTAGTAAAATTTTCAAAAAATAATGTATCCTCCACTTTTTGGATTATAATATTTTTACTAAAAAATATTCTACCTAACCGTTTTTTCGATAGAAGGCTTCAGTTACATTCCGGCTTCAGAAATGGTCTAGTTATATGATTTAAGCTTCACTTATTAGTGTTTCAACATTCACGTTAATCAGAGTGTAGGTCTGAATGAATAAGAGACAGCAACGTAGTCAACATGTTTAAGGTGTTAGATGGGGGAGCAATAAAATACCCGTAAGATCAAAACTCAAATACTTGTGTCTAGTATTTCATATATGTGTGTATATGTACTAGGTCTCCAAATTTGTCAATAGCTTATAAGCACAAATTTTAACTTATTTCATGATGTAGCTCAAAAAGAGGCTTTAAGCAAAATATTACCGATAGCAGAAATTATAGCTCAGAATATCCATCACAATCACTTCAGTATTTTAGTACTTGTCTTCAGTATTTTAGTACTTTGGAATACAAGTATTTAATTCTGGAATTTGCCTTGAAAATAAACTATTCCCAGTTGAGTTAACAAGGATTTATATATTTGGGGGATAAAGAAAAAAAAAATGATGGTGTTCCGCAAGCAAGTATTGTTGGTCCTATGCTTTTTTTTTTTTTGCAAAAGTATGGTAAAAATGCACTGTAGCTTCATTTTTGGATCACTCCACTTCTTGGAACATTTTTACAGTTTTTTTTTTTCTGGATATGTGCAAAGCTTATTCAATTAAAGCTGATCAAATCAATTCTTCCAACCATTTTTCACTATTTCAGCAAAACAAACATAAAATCCACACCCATTCAACGTGTATCTAGATATTGTTTCATCGTCAAAAGTTCAATGTTATTAATCTAAATCGTTTCTCATTTCTCCAATAACTCTCGCAAGTAATCTGCCTCGAAATTACAGTGCTGACATGAATATTTGCTAAAATATCCGTCATCCTTATCGTCTGACCTTCTCCTCTCGATGGCAAAGTGTATAGTATAGTAGTTGGCACATACACACCCGCCTCCTCTATTCTGTCATCGCCCACAAATTCAATGCAATATATGCAATATAACTGTACGATGCCGCATGAATCTCCCTGTTGCTCATTTAATCGATTGATGGCTTTTCCTTCTACACAGAAATATACACGCTGGCATACAAAAAATAAAACTACAGTTAAACTGGGATAAAGTAGTGTGCTATACCACTATAGCAACTACCCATCTTCTCTTGCACCTCCACTCTGATGGGTACTTATTCCCATACAATGCCAATATTCAATCCTTTTAAGTGTCTTCGTATCTTATATGTTCGATTACACATGACGTGCTTACATCCTTTGAAACAATGAAAAAAAGATTACCCAGGTCCAAGGACCAAAAACAAAAAAAAAAAAAAAAAACGAGAGAAGAAAAATTGCAAACGTTGCTGTTAGATTTTTTTTGTCTCGAAATCTTACAAGATACCTACTATGGGATAAGGGTTATCCTTGATGGGGTAACTTTAATTTTTGTTTTGTATCCTTTTTATAGCTTCTCAGTGTTTTCCTTTTGCGAAACAAAGAAGGAAGTTCATCTCATTTGATTCAAAAGTAAAAGAAAACTTATCCTTTTTGCCTTTGTGAAAGTCCCTCTCATGAGATTGATCCTTCCTCATCCTGTTTTTTGAAGTTATCAGACTTCATTGAAGGATTTTTTTTTTTCTTTTTCTTCTCTTCTTCGCATATAGAATAATTTTTTTTTTTTTTTATTTTGTATGTGTGAGTTCTTGATAAGGATTCATCACGAATTTGCAGTTTGAATAAATTTTCATCAATAAAAATGTAGATTTTTCTGTGATAGAGATAATCTTAGTTATAGCACAAGTAGGAACCAGACTATCTGCTTAAAATAGTAAGTCCTGTTATTTTTTTTTTTTTTTCGTTAGGTTGTTTGAGTGCTACGCTTCTCATTCATGATGGGAAATGAAATTCCTATATAAAAAGTACGAAAGGGATTTTTTCATGATTATTTAAGTAACCATAGAAAAAATACATATTTCAAGCACTATTCTCGAAGTGCGCGCACATGCCTCAAGTGGAAAAGAACGAAAAATAAATCTTGACTCTATGGCAAGAAAAAAATCCCAAAAAAAAAAAAAAAAAGACAAGAAACGAGTGTAAATTTTTAATAGGAGAACGTCCGAAAGGAGCAATCTTTCATTAGGCGCCGAAGGAAAAGCTCTTCAGATGATAAATCTCCCCGAGGAGCCAAAAAAAGAGGGATGAGCGATCCTTTTGTATAAGCATAGATCTGTGTGAATACATTTTTTTTTTTGTCGTCAGTTTTTTTTTTCTCTAGATATTCTTATCTTTTGCCTGCTAGCACTTGAAATTGATTTAAATCAATATTCATCGGCATTTAGGGTTTGCCCTTCCTTCCTTATTCTATGTAGAATATTATTATTATTTGCAAAGGCTCCTTTCGAACTAAAAGTCAAAAATTGAATTAATGAATTTCAAATTTTATTTTTCGTCTGTTGCTATTGGAGATGATTTAGCAGTTTTTTCTTTCTTTTGTGCAACTTATGCTGATATTAAAGTCTGTAGATTGTAGATTTAAGATTTAAGCAGGGAATCGTCCTTGTTATTTTGTGTGTGCGTCCAGTTCGGCGTTCTATGAAATAGGTAGGTATATCAAAAGAAAATCCCTTTTACGTGATCTTATTTTCTCTCTATGAGGATGGTAATTGCTATTTCCACATAGGGTGATGGGGAAAACGAATGAAGTTGTGTGTGTTTTTTTTTTCGTTTTATTTTTCGTGTCAGGACATGCTAGAATTTCATATCTACTTTATCAGCATCAAAATCGTGTTTGGTGGTGTTTTAATGTGTGCCATATTGTTTTATTGACCACACATACAGCACCTATTTATTATCTTCGTTATAGATTCCTCCCTGTGCTTTGGTGGCGGAAAGGACATGTAAGAAGAGAGAAAAGAAAAATAATAAAGAATGAAGGGAACCTTATAGTCAAATGATTCCCAGTTGGACTTAGGCCAAGGATGTGCCAATAAAAGCATTACGATATGGGTAAACCAAAGCAATTAGTCTCCTTAAAAAGAACATCCTTGTTATTTGTGTGATACACAGAAGAAAAAGAAAAAAAGAAATGAGAAAAAGAAAATATTAGAAGAAAAGGGAACATCTAATGGGATTTATTTTTTAACTCTGTGTTGGTGTGTTGGTCGACTCCATCAGGATCAAGGGTAGTTACATATATAGTATAGTCCAAAAGGACGTGATGTGAATTTTTTTTTTTATTTCTCAATAAAGGATGTTAAGGTTTTTGTTTTTTTTTTTTTTATTTTGTTTGTATACTCTAAATACCATATTCGATTTTATGTAGAAGATTTTTTTTTTTGCGTCGAAAACTATGCCTGAAAGGATGCAACAAAATTAATGTAAATGGCAAAATGTCAAAGGATTTGGTGTCTTTTTCTGTCAAATTTTTAAAAAACTAATAATTCAAATGGATTTTATTTTCTCTGATGAGATTATTATTGATATGATGGATGAAGTTTTTATATATAAATAGGATAGCAAAAGGAAAAATCCTTTTGGGAATTCATATTGATATGCCATGCCAATGTCACTTGAGTTTGTTGTTGCTGTTGTTGTTACTTGAATGAATGAGGAATTCCTATATTGCAAATACAATTATTTTCAAATTACATAATTTGATCATAGGAAAATAAAATCGTTTGAATTTTTTGTAAGCACATGAGTTTTATTTATCCTCTTGAGACCTTTTTTTCTTTGAGTTTTCCCAAGGCTTAGTCTATATAGAATGGAATAATGTAGTTTTTTTGTGAAAGAATATTTTGCGCTCCTAAATTTTGTATAGACTTAAAAACATTTGGTTTTTATTTTTTTGAAGAACAATTTTGTTGGAACAGCTTGATAAGAAAAACTGAAATATATCTATTATTTCAACTAAGTTTTTTTTTAATTTTAACCTCACACCCCCCGCCTTGAAGTACAGAGTGATTCACCTTTAGGTGTGACAAAATACTAGAGCGTGTAGGTCGATAGGAAAAAAAATCTTGAAGGAGGGGGGGTCTATTTCCCCGCGTTTAGGCTATGCTATGCTTTTTTCTTAAAGCCAGTCATCCATTTGTGTATTTTATTTTGTTTTTGACTCAAGTTATTTGAGAGAATAGTTTTTGAAAAATTTATTTTGAAACTCAAAATTTTGAAAAAAAAAATGATAAAAAAATGATTTTAAAATAATTATTTTCAAAATTGTACGTTGTAATAGTTTTGTTTTAAATATTCAATGCTCCTATCAATATCTGGGTCAAACTATGAAGATTAAATGCTCAAGTGTTTTTTTTTTTTGTTTTTGAGCAAATTACAAATGATGGGAGGGGAAATTTTCTAAAAAAAATTACTTAAAAGAGAAAAAAAATTTTTAAAAAAAATTTATACTGGAATGCTATATCTTTTTGTAAAGCCAAAAACCTCTTTTTATATTTTTTTTAAATAAGTTGTTTTAGAAAACCGTTTTTCAAAAATTATTTTTCAAACTTAAATTTTTGAAAAAAACAAAAAAAAAATTGTGTTCAAGCTGTGTTTTTTTTTTCAAAATTTTATGTTAATGTTAATTTTTCAAAAACTGTTCTCGCATATAATTTTAATTGAAAACAATAAAAAAAAAGTAAAGCATGACATTGTTAGTGTTTCCGTTGTTTTTTAATGATTTTATTTCAATTTTAAGTCGATTTTTTAGGAAATTTCCCCCTGCTGCCTATACGGGGGGAATTGACCCCCCTCCCATATGATTTTTTCTTGTCTCGACTCATCCTACACGCTCTAGCTTTTTGTCACACCTTAGGTGAATCACCCTGTATAAGAAGAGTGGGCGTGGCAGATTGAGTAAAATAGGACCGGACATACATATAACAACTTAAGTTTTTAAAGAGGGCATAAATAAAATAAAAAAGATTTTTTTTAATAGATTGTGCCGAACAATTTTAATATTCGAAATTTCGGCGTTCCAATTTTATCAAAACTACTTTCTAAACCTTCGCACTTCCTATAGACATAAACTCTGAAAATGTCAGCAAAAGCCGGTACCGAATTGATTCTAAAGATGAAAACAGGTACCCCGGCGACTGTTGGTGGACCAAAAAAAATGCATGTTCTCTTACCTACTGAAAATGCACTTTCGAGCAAATTCCCTAAATAATGTTTTGGAGTTTATAGCTGTTTCCTTTGTTTTCAAATTTGATCCTTACTTCTTTTTTCTAGTAAATTGTTCATCTTTTTTTTAGGAACCAAACACTTATGAGCTAGCTTAAGATACATATGTGTAAATATTTACTTATTTTTATCCTTTAAGTTTGACCTATGAAAATGAAAAAAAAAAAAAAAAAATATTTTTATAAAATCGTGCACTTAATTTTTTTTTTTACCCATTTCACCCCATAAGTAACTTGATTTGGATAAATATTCATTCATCCTGTAAATGTAACCTTTCAAACACAAGAGAGATTTTTAATATTGTATCAAATTTCTTTTTCTTACCCCATTTCACCCTAATAATCTGCAAGTGAAATTGCAGGTAGTTCTTGACTTCTAACTTAAAGGCGTGGATTCAAGCCTTACTATCAAGCCTTACTATATACCCCAGTAGCCTGTTTCAACTGGACGACACACCGGTGTCGGAGTTTACGATATAATTTACGCCTTACTTCGCGGTCCACTGTACCAACAAAAATTCTTTTCTATTCTTCTGTTCCTTCCATGCAATACATATGTTGCATTTAAAAGATTTTAAGTCATACAGGCTCATATAGTTAAAATTATCTATATGTAAATAGCCTTAAATAAATTTTGTGGTACCATTTTTTCAAAAAGTGTTTGACCGATTTCGATAAATTTTATATGGTTGGAAAGCTACAATTGCAGAGGTGTGTAGAATTTACCTAAGACACGCATTTATACACTGTGGGTCATTTTTTTTTGTACTGTCGAACACTGTGCATATTACATATTAAAAAAAATAAACTTAAAAAAAAATGTTTTTTTCCTTCAATGTTTTTAAACAAATTTTTTGCGGAATTTAAAGTTTTCTCCTTCCTAGAGTGTGTCAGTTTTTGTTGGCCGAGTTTCGGCCATAGGACGATACTAGTTATTATTAAAAACAGTTTACTTTTGAGAACTCTTTAGTCTTAAAGCCATGCTCCAAGTGGATTACCTTTCAAACACAAAAATAATTTTTAAAATAGGATCTATGGTGGTTTCAGATAATTATCTTGAACATACATAATGTACATCACAATCAAAAAAAAACTTTTTGAGTAATCAAAGTGCCTTGGTGTCAGTCAAAGAATACCGAAAATAGATTCTGAATCTAATATTTCATTATTTAATTATATTTTTAAATTTTTGACTGATTGCAATTATATTAAAATATTGCTTCAACTTTCTTTCTGAAGACTTAAGCCTTAACTACATAAGCCAAAAAAGTGAAAAAGTACAAAAGTGAAAATTTTCAAACTCATTTTGGGATAGTTTTTCTCACTGGAAAACTTATAAAAATGATGCAGAAAGCTTAAATTTTGGTTTAAAAAGAATTGTATACATTGTTTTTCACAAAACAACTGCGCTAGCGCGAAAAAAAATATTTTTACTTTTGTAATTTTGCAAAAAGTGGCCAATGTAGTTAAGACTTTAATCAATATTCCTAAAGTTATATGACCTTTTTAAAATTTTCAGTCAATAACTAAATAAAAGAAATTAATTACTTATGAAAAATATTCTTAAATATCAAAATTTAATAGCTTGACCTTCTTTGTTGCGAATCTACTCATATTACTTTCTTTTCTTTTTAATAATTTAAACCTAACTTCGAACTTTCCTTGTCTTCTCCAGATAGATACAATTATTGTATGTATTAATTTTCTCAATTTTCACTGACACAGATCCCATCCAATTAAACGTACATAAAAACAAAACTTTTTTCTTTGCACAACGCTAGGATGGAAAGGAAAAAGTATTTCTTCTCGAACCAATATCCTTTACCGCAATCAAATTAATTCTAGGTGTGTACCTTTGATTCATTAACAATTTGATTAATCCTTTAACCTCATATAAAACTAACTGCTAACTTAAATTACCACTAATATTATAACTGTATAGGAGCTATCTAACAATAAACACACGTATACCTACCTTCTACACAAAATTTCATCTAAACACCGACAAAGTTTAAATTGAAAACATCACAGCAGAGAACTTGCCAAAGGTATCTTGTTGCAGAAATAATGGGGAAAACTTTGTTTGCTGTATATTTTGTTAAAACTCATAACCACTTTCTTAAACAATACACACACTTTCACCATCTACCCACACACACAAAGTGACGTGGAGGTGGAAAAATAACTTGGTGAAATGTTTTGCTCAATTTTCATCCTTCAATCTATATCCACCTGTCAAGCAAACACTATTAAATTTCTCATCATTATCTTTAGATCCCTTCCACACCGCCATAACTACATCAACCCCTCAAAATATTTGGTTATCATTCTAGGAGAAGATAGCATTCATTTCAACACCATCCAAGTCTTCCCCTCTTAACTGAATTCCCTTCGAAATAGTTGAAATTGATTAGTTGTTGTCACCACTTGATTACTTTGTCTTTATTGCTCTAGATGTCGCTGTTTAAGGGTGAAAAGGTGCACAGTTTATTCTCAAAATCTCATTAGTCACAGAGACAAAGCAGGAGGGAGTGGTAAACAATTCTACAAGAACAAGAAGAACCTCCTCGGAAATATTTGCATTCTGAACTAAACCTCGAGTTCCTGCTGATTGTCATTGTTTCAAGACATCAAGAAGTTCTTGTTTTCATCTTACTACAAACACAACTCACACAACTAAGACTTTCTGAATTTTAATTAAAACAAAAATATTTAATAGGAACGCGTTAGCTCATGAGAATGCATCAGCTGATGATGGTATAGTGCGCGATATTCACAGCACTAACTTGGATAATGAGATCGAGTTTGTTGTAGTAGAGTTAAGTGTAACACGTAAAATAATGTGAGTTAATATGAAACTGTTAACACTTTTTTCATTATTTCATTAGCACTTTTCAGTTTTGTCTGTTTTTGTAATTCTGAATTTTTGGTATATCATCAGAGACTTACAAAGTAATGATAATGAATAATTTTGATATTGTAATGGCATTATAAGTTGCTGAATAGCTTTTAGTTAAAAACCCAACACAAACTTTAATGAATAATTTTTTTATTCTTCATTAAATTTAACCCATTTCCGGCATAGCGTTGCGAAAACGCAACGTGATACCTAAGAACTTCTGGAACTTAACTGATGATAAATTTTGATAAAGTTAGTAATAAATTTGAGAGTTAATTAAATTATCTAATCGACCTGTTTTTGGATTTTTTCAAAAAAAAGTTTTTTTTTCGAAATATGAAATTTTCGAAATTTTAAGGTAGCATTTTTGAATTATTTTAAAATTTCATCAGAATTAAATTTTTTCAAAATAATGTTAACTACAGGTAAATAAAAGTTCAAATTATATTCTGAAATAATGTTGAATAATGTCTGACAGGTGAGATGAAAGCACTACGTTGCGTTTTTGAAAAAAAAAATATTTTGAAATTTTTTTTTGATTTTTTATTAATTATTGAAAAAAAAATATATTTTTTTTGTCAATTTTTTCTTTTACTTTTGATAATTTTATTAATTTTCAATAATCTTTTCATTGACAAGTGTATAGGTATATTTAATTATTTTTTAAAAAAAGTATTCATATAAAATTCACGTATTCCATGTAAGAATGCAATTTGGGCTCCGTGAAATAACTCCCCAATGAAATAACCACCCAATCCAAAAATTAAATAACTCCCTAAAATGTGTTTTTTTTAAGTCCTTAAATTCTAAGATGAAATAAATACCCAAAAGCGCATGAAATAAGATAAACAAAAAATGTAATAAGTCCCCAAAGAAAATAACAAAAGTACGGCCCCCCTGCAACCCCATGCATGGCCCATTATAGATTTGGGGTACCCCAAATGCTATAGTGGCCAAGCAGGGGGGTTGCAGGGGGCAGCATGCCCTCCCCCCATACATACTTCACTGTTCATACGCCGTAGTTTTGTTATTTCTTCAAAGAAATAGGTACCCAAATTTAGGGACTTATTAGTTGAATTTGGGGATTTATTTCATATTTCAATTTAAAACTGACATAAATCCCCAAAAATCGATGGGCCAATTTTGGGGAGTTTTTTTTATATGAAAAAACTTTTGATTTTAATATAAATTTTGGGGATTTATTTAATTTTTTTTGGGAGCTATTTCACGGAGCCTAAAATTTTATTTCAATAATTTTGATACTGCTTTCGGCGAGCGTTGCTAAAACGCAACACGAATTTTCTGGGAAACCAAAAGCTTTTCCAAAAAAACTTTTTTTTAATATTTCCTCTAATTCCCCAAAAATATCCAGTATGTGAAATTTCAAGTTTCTAAGTCAACTGGAACTGGCAGCCTCCGGAAATGGGTTAGTCTCCATTGAATGTTTAAATTACACCTCTAATGTGACAGTCCAACGTACTAATCATTGTTACGCCACATTGTTTTGATCAAGGGACTCCTCTAAATCAGCTTAAAAACCGCCTACCTTGGGACCACATTTTCTACACCAAACATCTCATAACTTTTCGATATCATCCCATGCCAAACGGGTTATGATAACAAAAAGGAGCCACTCACTAAAATGCTTCCACAATTTGGAACCACAATTTCCATCTCCATATAAAAATGATATTCCTATACGAATCAAATAAAAGTGTTTTGACAAATTCCAAACAGCATGGAAACAGCAAAAACTAAATTTTCACATCAAACAGGGTAAAGTTTCGAAGAGTTGTTATGTCGGCTTGATTCAGGATGGAGAAAATGTATTGCAGCAGGTGTAAGGGTTATGAATTTCGGAAACTTTTGCATTTATGGCAGAAAACAATACATTAAACTTTCTATATGAAACAAAGCTAAAAATGAAAATATACAGAAAAAAAAAAAAAAAAAAACTTTTCGCGGAACAAAGAATAATCTAGTCCTATAGAATCTGCTAAACATCTAAAGCAACATAACAACCAAAGCAACGTCTCGCCGCACCGCACGAAACAAAGCTTCAAAGCTTCAAGCTACAAGCTAAGTGGTTACTCGGTTACTCTTAATGGAAATGATTATTCCTTATCCTTCCGTTTTCTCATATATCCGAATAGATTCGCTGCATCATAACACAAAAAGTTGACGTGTGTGCAATAAAAAAAAGAATTGTTCGCACAATATACACAACTCCCACTTATAGTTTTGTAGTTTTGTGATTTTGTGAAGAAAAGAAGGATCTATTCACTGCAGGATGTATTTGAGTGAAAAGTTTTATGTTTCTTTGGATTTTGCTTTAGATTAGTGAGATCAGAAAGTAGAGTGAAATGGAGAAAGACTAACCAAAAAAAATAAATTAAATAACAACGAGGAACAATAAAATCCGTTCAAAGAGTTTTTTTTTTAAAGGAAGGAGTAACTCTTAGGTATACTCATCATGAATGCAACCTATCGGGTGTCAGTGTTTGAGTTTTGAAGAATAACTTTGTTCCTTTGTTTGATTGTGTGTAAAGAAACCATGTTAAAAAGTTAAAGTTATTTTTCTCCCATGTAATTTTCTCGCATGATATACGTATTTCTCGCATAAAAGTATTTTCGCATGATATATTTCTCCTAATATATTTTCCTGGCATTGTATACATATTTATGTAGTTTTCGCATGATATGACTGTCATGGTATATTTCTTCAATAACAGTTTTTTGGCATGATATATTTCCTCCATGACAAATTTATCCCAGAGGTAATGTCATTGTAACTCACGTTGGATTTGGGATAGTTTTACTCGGTTCCTAACTCACACGTTATAGTTACTCATTTCACACGTTTTTATTTAACAATTTAAAACAAAGACTTTCTTAATTCAATTTTATTTTCAACAATATTGCATAACTTATTTGGAAATTAAGGAAAATTATACAATGGAAAAGATAAATTTTGGATTTTTATAACTTCATTTTTACTTTTTCATGAATTACCCCCATGATATATTTCTCCCATAATAAATTTCCATAACATAATTCTCGCATTATATTTTTCTCTTTTGATATATTTCCCGGATGATATTTTTCTCTTATAGTTTGTGCATGCTTTTTTTCTGCATAGATGATATTTCTCGAATGATATCTTTTTTTCTCGCATGACATATTTTTTCTCTTATAATATGTTAGTCACATGATATTTTTTTAACATGATGTATATTTCTTGCAAATTTTTTTTCCATGATATTTTTCCCGCATAGCGAATTTCTCGCATGAAATTTTACTCAGAATTTTTTTTTTTAATTTTTTTTTTAAAACAATAAGAAGTTTTTTTTTCCACTGCCTAAGAAAATTATTTTTAAAAGCATTTAATAAGCACTTCATCATTAGATAGAGCGCCAATCGTTTGCTAAAAATTAAATTTCTCTTCTAATTTTTATTCAGGCTAGCAAAATATTCATTTTAATGGAAAACACTGAAGAACTATGGTCCAATTTATTCAGTGTTCATTTAACTTAAAGTCGCCATTAAAAAAAAAAGGAATTTATGAAGTTTAAAAAACCTTTTTTTTTTGTATAATTCCTGTGAAATGAAGTATTTATTTTAGTTATTTTATATTATTAAAAAAAAATCATATAAAATATAAAATCCAATATTTGTCTACATTTTTGAAATTATTAAAATATTCTGAACAATTTTTGTTTTTGACGACGTTATGTCGTGAAAAAGTGCCATCTTAGCCGTTTGAATTCGGAAGTTCCCCTCCATTTCTGCCGCCTAACCACATTCACTTAGGAATGGTTGAGAGTAGAAGTCAATCAGCCCCAGTTCTCAAGAAGCTATCGTCCAACTATTTTATTTATTTTTATAATAGGATCCTTCACCTCACTTTGCTTAGATGATGTGAGTAAAACTTGTTGTGTGGGTGGTTTTTCATGGGATTAGGCTTTTTTTTCCCTTCGAGTGGGAAATTTTTATTTAGTATAGTTAGAAACCTTACATCAAGATCAGATTGCGTAATTTCACGCAACTTAAAAATTGGCATCATTGCAAAATAAACGTTTTCTTCGAAAGTATTATAAAATGTCATAAAACTATGACGAAGAAAACAAACAACATAATCATTTATGTCATTCCCTTTAGCCTTTATGGTTGGTACTTAAGTTTAACAGTTCATCGTTTGTGTCATTGAATTTGCGGACTTCTATATAATGTTGTTCTTTTAAAGATAAAATCTATTTTAACAAGCCCTTTTCCTTTCCTCCTAATTTTTCACATTGGTTAAGTCAAAACAAGCTAAATATTTTAAATTCTCACTCTCTGTCATAGCCTTTCTTCCAATCCTCGAACAGAACACTCAGAAATGATTTGATAAGGTTCAACCAACAGTGACAATCTACCTACCATTTCTTCCGTCGTTACAAATTTTCTCGCTGACAGATCCATAATATTTAGACATTAAGCGCTATGCGATGGCATTAATTTTTATGACGGTAATTAGTCTTTGAATCGATTCAAATATTTGACAGTAAATGTAGTCAAATGTAGGCGGTAATTTATTATTACCGCCATCTATCGTCACCGACTATATACACACATAGTTAGACATTGGACGGATATGTCTTTGTCATGCATATTAAAACTAAAATTTTGTCAGAAAATTAGACAACTTGTCATCGCTGGTGTCAGCCAGTCATGCTAGGTCTTCTGATATCAAAACCTTTGGATAGTCATTGCCGGGTTTGTTTGGAGGTTAGAGGCTTGATAATAATTGAATAACCTCAAAAACTTTCAATCTCATAAAGGGGATGGCTATGTTGTTAAGTCAGGGGAGAGTATTTTGAATGATTTGTGAATAAATAAATAGTGGTGATGCGATGACAATTTAAATTTGACGATGTGATGGGAATGAAATAATAATAATCATCTAGCCCGCGAAAGTCCTTCAATAACTGACCTACTTACATATATTATGTATACAGTCTAACTATTTATGAATATTACTTGTTTAATAGTATGTGTATTCGTTGAATTTTTTCATTTTCTCTATGAAGAATATAGACAGTAGGGTTTTAAATTTTGTGGCAAAATGTTCTTTTTTTATTATTGTCTAGATGAATGGGTTTGCTCGAAACCACATGGAAACTTTGAGTACAGTTTGTCTTTTAAAAAATATACAGGGTGATTTGAATATGGTGTGATAAAAAGCTATAGGGGTATAAGTTGGACTTAGGTAAGAAAAAATCGTATGAGAGAGGCCGGATAAGCGGGAGGGGGAATTTTAAAAAAAATCACTTAAAATATAAAAAAAAAAAATTATTAAAAAAATTATTAAATATCTACAGAGTCATGCTATAGCATTTTGAAAAGCCAGAAATTTATTCTATTTATTTATTTTTAAATAAAGTTGTTCGAGTGAATGGTTTTTGAAAAATTAATTTTCAAAGTCAAAATTTTGAAAAAATTTTTATAAACATTTTTTTTTTTTCAAAATTTTACGTAATTAAGTATTATTTTTTGTTCCAAATATTCAATGCTCTTATTAATTTTTGATCAAACACAAAAAACCGAATGTCGAAATGTTTTACTGTAGTTTTTGATAAAATTAAAAAGAACAAAGACTACTTTTTCTAAGAAAAAACTTTTATTTCCGTTTTTACGTTATTGGATTTTTAGGTGAATTTACGAAAGAAAGGATTAACTTTCTTTTTACAATTTTTTTTATTATCAGTCTTATAAGCGTACAATATAGTGACAAAGTGCTGGATTAACGATATTTCACACATTTTTTTCATTGAGAGCACCTGCGTGAGAGCATTGGTTTTAGGTTCCTTTAATGATTAATATGGAGGTATGTATGTACCTTATTGATGAAGTGCGGAAGTTTTCATCAATTTTGTAAAAAATCGACTTTATTTCAGTCTTGATGGATGGAAAAGTTTTTGAAAATAATTACCCAAATATCTTATCAGTTAAGTATCTTGTAAAGAAAAAGAACGCAGATTTTATTTGTTGTGGGATTTCAGCACTCCGTATGTGGGATATTTGCAAAAGTTTATAAACCATTTGAAAGGTTACTCCTTTTTCCAGTCATATATTTTTTTTTATGAATTTTCGAAGTTTATTTATGTTTATGATAAATGGTGACCATCTTTACGACCTTGAAAAAAAACTTTAAAGATTCATAAAAAAAATCTATGACTGACAAACTACTGGAATTAGTTGACCTTTCCCACAAATGAAGTTCTAAAAATCTCCAATGACGTTGAAAAATTGTAACAATTGATTAAAAATTTAATAAACAATTTAATAAAAACAATTTTTGAAAATGTAATTGAACTTTTAGATTTTTTTTTTGCACCCTACTATATTTTATTATTCTATACCTACCTCTCGTGTTTCTATTATATTTTCTTTCATTACAAACTTTTGCCGCCCGGAAGTGGTGTTTGCTGTTGTCATTTTTGCTAAATTGTAATCTACCGGAAGTGAATGTGTGTGCGTGTCTATCTATATTTTACAGCTAAAACATTTAGTAAGCAATTAAAAATATGTTGACGTTCGTTCGCGTTCAATAGACTATTGTTATTGGTGTATAGCTAAATATTTATATTTATTTTTGCCGATTCACTAGAAACAAGAATTTATTTTATTTTCTTTTTTTTTATTTCAATTTTCGATTTGAGTAACGGATATTGAATAATATTTGTATCGAGTGGCTTTTTGTCGAGTGCGTAAGTTTTTAATGGATGGCCATTAGAGATTTATTTAGTATCATTAATATTTCATAGTACATTAAACTGAGATATTATACATTAATAATGCAAAGCGTTTTGAGAATTAGAATTAATTTTGTATTAAATAATGTATTTTTGCACTCATACTATTTTAATTTGTGTTTTTGTTTAAAACTAAAATCATGTTATTTCATTTTTTATTTCAGGTATGTTAAATGATGGATGTTCTTTTGCGACAATTGTATGTATTTGAAATTCAAATAAATTAAACATGTTTTGTTAATTAAATTATGTAGTTCAGGAGAAGATTTATTGATAAAGTATGTACCTACCCAAAAGTAATAAGAGTTGGAATTACGCCTCGATTTCAACCGTCCGACTCCTCTCCAGCTGCTATTGTTTAAAATACCAAGTTCGTTGAGCAGCAAAATTATACCTGGTTACACTAAATTGAAAGTCAAAAACGGGTAAAATTGATGGTAAAATAAAATCCCCCGTAGGCTTAATCGGCTTAATCGTCTTCTTATGATAAAAATAAAATAAATAAGTTTGATGCCACAACAGTTCATGAAGAACTAGGGCCTAGTGACTTACAACACTCACCCATTCCTGTGTGCGCGTCTACGGGAATGGAGGGGACCTACAGTTTATTTCCGAATCAGAACGGCTAATGTTAACGGCACTTTTCTATGACAAGGGATACTCTTGGAGGTTTTGTCAATTCCTCGCAAGAGGCAGTAGCCGTTTTTTTTTTTTTTTTTTAGTTATTAGTTGGCGAAGTTGGAGATCGAACCCAGACCTCCGGCATTACAATTCATTCCACTTACCACCACGCCACGGCTACGGCTTGTTATAATATGAATTCGTAAAAATTTATTATGTAGTAGCTCGTAGCGTAGGTAGGTTGGTAGGTAGAAATGGCGGCCCCGAGCAAAACCTAGCTCAGAGACCTAATTAGCGCTTAAGTGTGCCATTTTAATACAATAACTCGCGTGACCTGTAAAGAAAACGATTTATATGTGTAAATTGCCAGACAAAATGCCAGGCTAGGCATTTTGTAGGCTTCGGTAATGTATAGCCAACTGCTCGTGGTCTCAGGAGACTGACTAAGAAGACGGTTTAGACGCGACGGAGCTTGGCTCAGAGCCACTTTGTTGCGTTGAGAAAGGAGATTAAGTCTCTGATCTTCAGTTCGGAAAGTTCGTCGTGATAATTGAAAAATGCTTTTCCTAATGATTGTGATCTCGTTTTGGCCAAAGCGGGACATTTGCAGAGGAAATGGATGACTGTTTCCTTTTTCTGCTTGTCCCCACAGCTACGACAGTGAGTATTGTGAGGAATGCTTAGCCTCGCCGCACGTTCTCCGATATTGGAAAGTGACCGGAAAAACTTGCAATGACCCTGGCCTGGGTTTGCCTATCAAGTCAGTTGGTCGAGCTTTATTGTAGGTGGGCCAAATCTTTCTAGGTATGACGCAGTTTGTAAGACTGTGCCACCTGCGATTTGATTCAGTGAGGAATATTGAGAAAATATTGCCCTTAATAACTCCGTGGGGAATGCTGACTCTTTCCGCAAGTGAGCTATGAAGGGCTGATCCTTGCCTGGCCAATTCGTCTTCCCGCTCGTTTAACTCAATGCCACTGTGACCCGGAATTCAGATCAGAGTGACTTTGAGGAGAATAATATTTAGGTTTGAAAGATCATCCCGGCATTGCCAAACTATAATTTAGGAGATGATAAAGGCGAGACAATTGCTTTAAAGTCTGCCTGACTGTCTGTCAGGATGGCAGTATTAGAGTTTTGGTTAGGGTCTTGTTTGAGTAATTTGCATGCTTCCCTAATAGCCAGTAATTCGGCCTGAAAAACACCAGCAAAGTTGGGTAGCCGATTAAAGATCTAGAGATATTCAGAGATTCGGAAAAGCTTTCTGAACCGACATCGCACTCCATATTTGAACCGTCAGTGAAAACAGTTGTTTCGAAGGCTCTCAGCACGGAGTCATCCTTCCAATCTGGTCTGGGTGGAAAAACAACATTAAAATTCCCACTGAGGTCCAGAGTAAGAGTGCAGTAGTCTGTAGGTGTTGAAAACATATCGGCAGGGATCAAATTCGTGATATTTCCGTGACTGTTATGTTTTAGAAACCAACAATTCGATTCTTTAAATCTTATCGCGCTGCAAGTTACTAAATATTTGCAAATCAAGTGATAAAAGGTGCAGAAAAACGCTTAAGGCATCCGTCGGGCATGATCGCAAGGCCCCTGTGGTACCAACGCTAGCTGCTCTTTGAATCTTCTTAAGTTTAACGATGTTCTACGCTCTGTGGCATAATCGTTAGTGCTTTGGACTGTCACGCCAGAGGTCTGGGTTCTATTCCCAGCCTCTGCCATCTAACAAAAATGTTTTTTAGGGCTACTGCCTCCTGTGAGAATGTTACACATCCTCCAAGAGTAGAAAAGTGCCGCTCATCTTAGCCGTTTGGGTTGGCCAGTAAAATGAGGGTCCCCTCCATTCCGCACATACAAATGGTTGAGAGTTGTAAGTCGCTATTATTATTTTAAAAATTTTTAAAAACTCTTACAAATTTTTTAACAAGACTCATTCGAAAATTTACTAAAACTGTCGAAAATACTCTACCTTCCATTTATTTTTTGGTTTGTGATTTTTTCTAGATTTACATATCCCTCACTATCTGTGACCTATAAATTGGCTTGTTATCAACAACAGTTAAACTTGTTCTTTGCTTTCGAACTTTTAATGTCGGAGTTTTACCCATTGCCCGGTTTATAAATGGGTTAAAACTTTTACGAGCTTTAAATGTCTGCTAAATTCTTTAAATTAACCATGGATAACATTATCTAGTAAATCTCATCAACTAATGAAGACAGTGCAATGTAGGGTAAAAAAATAAATATAAATTATCCTCTAATCCCGAATGGAATCCTCTTTTTCATAATATTATCTCACTCTTAAAAAAAAAACATTACAACCAAAGACAGAGAGAGAGAGGAAGAGAGGCCATCACAAACTAAGTGAAATACTATATAACTAAGCCCTAAGTCCTTATAATGCAAAACTATGCTCCTACGACAGAATGTCCTTTTCATTCTTCTCCAAAAGCTGCAACAAAGCATTTACTTTTGCCACACACTCTGCACCACAACATATTTTGTAACAATAAATTATTTTATACACTTCATGCCCCAGCAACATACATCTTGCCGCCTGTCTGGCCATTGCAAAGTTATGCATGATGTATGTACATGCTTAAGTATATATCTAATGGCTAAAATATTAATGTATAGGTACTTCTATGCATCATACAAGCAAAGAGAATAATAGTGGCTTTCTATGGAACATAGATTCTCATCTCATCTCCTTCGACAAAACCTTCCGCAAGGATTACTTCATAAAGAAAACACATTGCATTATGTATTTTCGAAAACACAAAAATAATCAACGACAAGTATGATAGTCGATTTCAAGACAAGAATCTAGGGATGGCTTGGTATATATATATAGACAACTTGAGGTTGATCATATCGTACAAGCATCATAGTCTATTAATCCTGAAGCTGTTGGTTGCGTGGTTTAGCTTTATAAGGATATGTGGTTTTTAGTCTTAGTTTTCTGAGAAAGTAAGAAACTTTCAAAAGAGTATTCTTTCTGTCTTGGAATAAAACTTATGCAGATATTTCTTGAAGTTATGGAATATTGGTTTTGTTATAGATTTTCAAAACTGAAGTTTCTCCAAAAACCAAAATAGTTTTAACAATGTGAGGTAACACCATGAGGATCGTTTGTATTTTGTAACAAGCACTTTAAGAAAACGTCTCGAACTCGTATAGAGAGCAATATAAAGATGTGAATGGAATTTGAAACGTCTATAACATTGTTTTTTTTATTAAAAATATGACTTGGTGTCAGAAGTGGGATATAACCATATAGCTAATGTCTAACCACGTTATAGCTTTGACCCACAGCCAAAACACGAAGTTCGTGTGTATGGGCCTCATGTTGGTACCCAGTAGGAAATTTCTAAAAATTCAGTGTTGAATAAGCTGCTTCTTCCTTGAGGAAAAGAAGCTGCACCCGCCACTTTTGTGCTCTTTTCTTTGATGAATTTAACATGGGCATGTCATTGGCGGTAGGCACATGCCACTTTCTCGATGAAAATTCAACAATGAAATCACTGGTTCATTGGAAGTTGCTTTTTCACCAGTTTGGAATATGATGAAAAATATGATGAATATTAAATAGTGAAATCACTGCATAAATGTAACATGCTGATTCATCTGCTTATTTTCATCAATGAATAATGTGATGAAAATTCAATAGTGAAGTCATAGGTAACTGGGAGTTGCTTATTCACGGACTTATTATTGCCCGAGGAAAAATGTGAGGAATATTCAGTAGTGAAATCACCAATTACAAACGAATTGGTTTTTCACCACCTTTTTCGATAGTAGAATGTACTTCCCTTATTAAAATAAAAACTGATTTAATTTATGTGGTACCTATGTACCTAATTATTATCTTTTTATTGCACTATTATTTACATTATATAAATTAAAATAATCGCGAATTACAACAAATAATGAATTATTACAAAATTATTTATTGTGGCTCCTCGAGTAACCTAGGAATAGAAAAAATGTTCAGTTTTCAATAATAATTCAATCATATGTAGCTATAAAGAGTTACTAACCTTGGCATTATTTTCCACATAAATGTAACACCCGCTTCCATAGAAAAAGAACAACTAGCTTGAAATGAAAATATTAAACAAAAGAAGATTTCCAAAATGTTAAAAAAGCCAGCAAATAAAGCACGCGCCACAAAAGAAATACAGAATAGAAGAACAAAATTCAAACGATCACGTGATCATGGCATGTTGAATTGAAATGTTACATATTTTTGCACTACAGAAATCATCACATTGTTCGTACCAGGAAAGAAAGAAAGGGCAATTTTCAGATTATCGTTACTTTTTCTCGAGAAGAAGGTTGTATAAAGCAGACGGCGCGATTAAGAATTAAAACTGAAAGAGAATGAGAACTGACTACTTTTCATTTGAAAACGTCGAATTTAATTCAGCATCAATTTCATATTTGTGGCCAAAGTAAGCCAGAGTAGCCTATACAAAGCAGACGAGTGGATTTAGAGAATGAACTGATGAACTTATGCATGACTTTTCGTCAATTGAATCATCGCTTAATTTTTCCTCTTTAGCAACTTTTAATTCGGTATTGAAATCAGTTGGATTTTTTGAAACAAGTAAAAGAAGGGGTTGTTTGGAAATGGTTTCCAAGTGCAAAGCAGGTAATGTGATGAAAATCAAGAGCTGCTGAAACAATGCATTACTTTTTACTGATGTAATCAGTGCACAATGTTTCGCCTATGAAGTGGTACTTGAATTCAATGATGAATTCAGCTTAATTTTTCATTGAAGACGATATTTCCTGCTGGGTAATTCCATGGTAACTCACGCCACATTTACAAGAGTTTTACTGTTGTTTTTGACATGGATTACATGTCTTTCTCGGACGGTTGGGTGTGATGTAGCGAAAAGAAGACCGTCATGAAAACATGTACCGCTCGCGCCCTTCTGCTAAGTGACTGTTTGCATTACAGACATCGTAAATATACCAATCGATAGGTAAAGATTGCGCAAAGATTAGAGAGGAATTGTTGTATAGCTATCGCCTCATAGTTTCAGGTGATGAGTCATCGCGTTTGGGGTAAATTGCAGCAAAATTAGGAGTACTCAAATTAATTTGAGCTCAATTTCTTCGGATATATAAGTGCCACTGACGTCATTGATATCTCATTCGAAAGGGTTTGAAAAAGGGCATCCCTACGCGTATTTCCCATATCGTTAATTCACGTTATAGCACATAAGACATGTAATCCATGTTTGGTAGGTGCCACAAGGGCAATCTACCAAGGGTATTTTTTTAAATTAAAATTTTAATATTTATATAAACATACCAAAGTGTACATTTTTTTTTTCATTTCGCCTGCTAAAATTAAATAAAATATTTTGCGAAAATTGTTTATTACTCAGACAAAAAAATAAAATAAATTGGTAGGTTAATATTTTCGGACACTCATGGCAGTTAGGGAATATTTTCAAAATTAAATTAATCATAAAATTTCACCACTTTCTTGAATTAAAATCAAGAATACATTGACCTTTTCAAAATTGTACCGGATTTTTGCATTACTAAAACTATTATGAAAGCATATACAAAATTAATATAAAACATGGTAACGTTACGTTACTGACGTTTATCCTGAATTTCCCTGAAATTTCTGCGGTAAAAGCTTCGAGAAGTTTTTACTTCGGCAAACATTCTCTTCAGAAGTCATATTTTGTATAATGTTTCTAACTAAAAGCTTTATAGAAAAAATCATTTTAAAATATATACAAATGAATCTCTTTTTGTGTTCTTGCGCGCATAACTCGGCTCAACATCATTCGACTTCCATTTGGATTTTTTTGTTGTTTTTGTATTAAACCAGATTAACACATAATGGAGCCGAAAATTGAAAAATTCGAACGAAAATTAGAAGATTCGATCGACTAAGTCAGAAAATCGTAAAAAAAATCCTGAAATTTCAAACTTTCTGAATTAATTTTTTGTTCGTACGCCTATAACTCGGATGAACATCATCCAAATTGGATTGGAATTTTTTTGTTGGATTTGTATTGAATCAGATAAACACACTACGGAGATAAAAATTAGAAAATTAGGCTGGAAAGTCCTGATAACGTCTTGATCACTTACCTCAATGTTAACGATTTTTATTTGAAACATTAAAATGCACTATTTTATTGATACAGCCCATCCATAATCATCTGCAGGGGAGGAATACTGCCTAATGCCCAAAACAGATGTGCAGCTTTTTCCAATGCGCGAAAATAAATTTACACAGGTTCTTATGAGAGCTGACATATTCCAGGCTCTGCTGCACGATATCTCTATTTCTAAATTTGCTGCATGGGGAAAAAGCTGCACATCTGTTTTCGGCTTAAACCAGAAAATTTCTCCACCCAGCCCGGTCAAAAGCTATTAACTCTCACACAATTTGGTATAGAGGTTCTTTTCTACTTGTGTGTGAGGTTTTTCTCTGCTGAAAAGTCCATCAGAGGTATGCAAATTGCTAGACTCGTCAGATATTGGACAAAAGATGAGCATTCCTATCAAAGCAACCAAGAATTTCACCTGATATTGACATGGTATATGCTTTTGTCTCATATAGCAAGATTAGGCTGGTGAGAAACTCTTAACGTCATTGAAAATTAAGAAGACGCTTCTTGAATCTTGACGCTTAACCTCTCCAGTAATACCCAGAAAGACATAGTCCTTGACTACTTCGAATTTTTTTCCTATCCATTCCGCGAGTCAAAGACCCCATGAGACTTCTTTCTTCATATTAACTTAGCATACATTAAAATAAAATATGTATCATCCCATCAAACAAACATTCTAAATTAAATCCTGGTGGAACTTCAAAATTCAGTTAGAAATAAATGACTTCATTTCACCATCTCTTCGATGGTCACTTAAAACTTAAAGACTTCATCTTCATTCACTTGAACCACATAAATACGGTTTAAGATCAAAATCTCATCTCCATAAATTAAAATATAATACCTATCTCCCATTTCTGATCCTTCACCATTATCATTTGGACCATAACCAATTCCGACCAACTCTCTACTTCACTCGCTCTATACAAACTCCAAAGAACCACTCTTATATGTCAGAACTATTTGAAAAACTTTAGATTTAAATCTTTAGCATCCATTTCTCGTACAACAAGCAGAAGGGTTGGATTCCCTCCCGTAAAGTAATCAAAACTCTTTATCTAGATAAAAGAATCCTAAAAGTAAATCAAATTTCTCTACCGTACACCACCGGAGAAAACATATGACCAACTTACCCCATCTGAGTCTTTGCACATAGTCCTTGCTCAAATTTTGTTTAATTAAAGAAAATGCTGGTTTGGATAGAAAGTGAGGATGACAATGGTGGCGGCGGCGGCGGCGGCGGCGACGAACGGAAAGGAGGAAGGAAGGAAGGAAAAAAAGTGTAAAGAATAGTTTCTTGCAAAGTGATTGTGGTTATCCAGGAATGGAGTGATATAGAAACTCAAGGCACATCATATAAAGCGAGTGCCGAGTCTCTAAGAGTGTAGAGTGAAAGAGTGTTGGCTACTTCTCAGTTGCAAGCAATTACTAATGGTGTGGTGGTCTAATTTTTTTTTTTATTTTTTGAAAAAAAAAAAGAAAAGTTTTTGTTCTTCCTCCTTTCTGAAGTCAGGTTTCCTTTTGCGGTCTTTTCTTCTCTTTCTTTCTCTATCTCTCACTCTCAATCCCCAACCGCAATCTATGAGGGCGGGTAACGACACTGCAGGAAGTTTATACCTCCCTTTAAGGAAAACAATTCCATTAAAGTGGTGATCCAGGATTGTTCTCGATTTTTGCCTTCTTTACCTCCTGTGTTCCTTCCGACGACACGACGCGACGCCCGCCGAGCTCTAAGACTACTTATGTGATGTAGAAATAAGGAACTACTCGTTTTATTTATTTGTCGTTGTCGAAGTCACTGACTGAAATGGGTCGAGTGGAAAAGGAGGGCAGGAGTAACACCATCAAAAAAAAAAAAAAAAAAAAAGAGAGAGTCTTTTCCGAGATTTCAGCGGGAAACCCCATCTACAACCGAGTTAAAGATCTTAATGCAGAACTTTATGTTCCACTTTTTAGTTTTCGTTTAATTTTTTTTTTTTATTTGAAAAAAGAAACAATTTTTTTTTTTTTTTTTTTTTTAAGTAAAAGTTGAGCTAACTAAAGTGCATTGTTCCTTCTGGTCTGATTGGTGTTTGCTTGAATGTTTTTCCTAATGAAAAATGAACGTTGACTTTGTTAAAAGAGTATAGACTCGAATCTATTCAATTCTGTGGGCGATCGGACTTGGAATTGAAGAGAAAACAATGGGAATTTTTCTTTTTAATTGGCAGTGATTTTCATTGAAGGATATATACCTACAATCATTTCTATACACCTCCAACCATAACCCTTTCTTCTTCCTGAATTCATCGTTTCACAATAACTTTATAGAGTTTGGTATTATGTATACGAATGAGAACAGAAATATTAAGCAAAGAGAAGAGGATGGGATGGAGATGGTAGAAATGAGAGAGAAGTGTGTTAAAGCATTCTCAATTAAGGTCACATTTCTTTGTTTGTGACAACTTAATTATGTTAGATTGGCATTTATGTTATTGGTTCGTGTGGTTGGAATTGTATGTGGTCATAACAACAAAGGTTCCTTGTTGAATAAACAAAATTGGCAGTGATTTTATTGATCATTTTTTATAATGAAAAAAAAAAAAAAAAAAAACATGAAGACTTTCAGGCTAATTAGTAATAGAATTAAGTAAATTGAACAGGAATTTTTTTTTTTATTATTTTCTTAGAGGAAGTTCATAATCCATCAAGGAACTGTGAACAACAAGGATTCACCTCTTTAAAGTTATTTGGATTATTTTGGATTAGTTTCAAGGTTCTTCTCTATTTAGATAATATAAAAACGTATTCAAATGAAGGAAGCAAACCAATTTTTAAAGAAATGCGACCACGCCCTTCTTTGGCGACTGACGCTTATTCACGGTTTTAAAGGACTGCTACTCAGAGTATGTTTATGTTTAATTATGTAAGAAAGAGAGTTTTTTAAGCCCTTTCCAATGAAATTTCAATCACGTCAGTGGCACTTGCCTATCCGAAGGAATGGCGCTTGAAAGAATTTTAATTATTTCAAAAAGTGCTTCAGTAGGATGAGAGCGGTACATATTTTTGTGACGGCGATCTTTCCGCGCATTACTTCCCAATCCTCATGGAAAGACATATAATATAAGTCAAAAGAATCTTAAGGTTTCTAAGAATTCGTATAGGTGAAAGTTGGTAAACCAAATTTTAACGGCTAGTAATTTTCGTTAGAATAAAAAAATCCAAAATAAAAATAAATTTAACAGTCCAGTCAAATTAGTCAAAAAAGGGCATGAAATTGCATTTTTCGATAGAAAAATAAATAAATTTGATGGCACAACAGCTCATGAAGAACTAGGGCCTAGTGACTTACAACTCTCAACCATTCCTGTGTGCGTGTTTGCAGGAATAGAGGGGACCTACAGTTTATTACCGAATCCGAACGGCTAACGAGCGGCACTTTTCTGTGACAGGAGATACTCTTGGAGGATTTGTCAATTCCTAGCAAGAGGCAGTAGCCGTTTTTTCTTTTAAATAAATAGGTGGCGAGGCTGGGGATCGAACCTTAGACCTCCGGCATGACAGTCCATCGCACTAACCATCACGCCACGGCTACTACATTTTTCGATAGACAAAATTTTATTTATGGGATCTCGAAAAATATACTATAGCTACTTTGCTCCCGAAGTGAAAATTTCCAAAAGAAAAAAATGCGAATCCAAAAGAAATTATTGCAGAAGGGGAAAATTTTTACAAAGCACTCTATGGTGGAGAAAAAAATGAAATCGGTTTCGTGACCTGCATGCGGGGACGTTCGGTGTGGCGTAGCGGATGCAACTCAACGGATTATATTTTTATTTAATTAATATTGCTGTTGTAAACAAAAATTGTTGGTGAAAGCTTTTTTAACAATTAATCAGAAAACATTTTAGAAAAAAAAAAACTTTATTTATTTTTCGCTTCTAACTCATGCAGTGTTTGGCTCTGGATTGAACACACAATAGTTACTTGGCGGATAATATTGATTGAGGGCTCATTTAATAGGTAATAAAAAGTACTACAAATGACCCTATAAGGATTATCCCGAAAAAATCAAAGGTAAGCGAGCTATCTCAAGTAAAGTCGCACCACCCCCAAAACGTGATGCATAGGTGAACTTTGACCCGCTATAACTTAAAGCGGAAGCAACGGACAATAGACATCAATATCTTATTTTGTAGATAATTTAATTCTCTATGAGGTTTTAGTTAGACATTTTATTGTTAAATAAAAGGGGAACGAGTTATACGATAAAAATCAAACTAATTTCTTTTTCAAGATGGTGGCTCTCCCCTAACCCCAAAAATCCCAAAAACTCGGTTTTATACTTAAGAGGTGTACACAAATAGATACCATAAATAAAATTTGGTCAATCGAAAAATGCAGCTTGATTTCCTAATTTTACTGGTAGTTCAGTAGATTTCATTTTTTTTTTAATTTTCTCAAAAACTAGAAAGTGATAGAAGCATGGAAAGTTAAAAACAAAAACATTATTTAATAACGTAAAATTTTAAACAAAATTAGTTTGCACATATTTTTGTTTTCACTTTTTTTTTTTTTTAATTTGAGTGTTAAAATTATTTTTTCAAAACTATTCTCTCAAATAATTTGAATTAAAAACAAAATAAGAGAACAGACTTCTGGCTTTAAAAAAAAAGTAAAGCATGACACTGTAAGTGTTGCCGTTGTTTTTTAATGATTTTTTTCTATTTCAAGTCGATTTTCTAAGAAAATAGCCCCTCCTGCATAAACGGATTGAAATAGACCCCCGCCGCCCATGCGATGTTTTCTTGTGTCGACTCAGCCTACACGCTCTATCTTTTTGTCACATATAGTAAAATGCGAATCACCCTGTACAAATGAATCAATTTTTATTACAATTTTTATTATGATACCCACTAACAATTCATTCAGAATCCTGTCGTAATGACACCCTTCTTCCCTAAAATCTTTTTTTTTTTATCAAATTTCAAACGCTAAGCGATCTTTCAACATCCATCACAAAAATCACTGTACCCTCAAACTACAACGATATTATTCACGAAACTTTATATCCAACAAACACACAAACACGACATACACATTTCGTTCTGCTATCAAAACATCGCAATCAAGCGAGACGATATTGTTGCAATAAATCAACAACACTGTGTGCCGTCTCCACAATTTAACTGTCAGTTCATCAAATCAAAAAAAAAAAATCATTCATGTAGATGTAATAAAATACACAAACTCAAAGTGAATTTTGCCAAAAATATATTTTACAGGACAAAAAGTATATAAGCGACATTAAATGATGCGACAAGAAATATGGTTAGCAGGCATCAGGGAGTAGTATATATCCTTGTAAAATATTTGTTATCCTACATCTCGTTTGGCAGGCAAAAATACATGCATGTTTATTAATAAAAACAAAAATAAATATGCACAATATAAATAAATTCAACCATGCTGGATTTTATATGTTTTTACATACATTATAACATGAAAGCACAAAACCGTAATTTGGACACATTTTCTTTACTTGTATAGCATTGTGTTTGTGTCCTGTCCAGCAAGGCTCACACCCAGCACTCCCCCACCCTGCCCAACATTTCATCTTTGTGACAGTTGACTCGAAAATATGGATTGGGTTGGTTGCACTCTGAACACAGCCATCAGTATGACAACAACTTCCGAAAACATTGCATAGTAATTCCTTGTTCACGTAACAAACACCATGGGCGGCAGCATTCTTGTCTGCATTCTTGTCATTCCGATGGAAGAATATAAAAGACGAAAAATAAAGAATTCTTCACAACTCATCCTTGATTACTTATCCTTTGTTGTGGTCGCTCAACTATTTGGACATTAATAACAAAATTTTCTGAATATTTTGACGACACAATAAAAACGTGCAAATAATTAAGTATCATCTCATATCCTCCAAAAAATATATGATTTTTTTCTTAAACACTAGCCGAGATAAGGACGATTAGGACCTTCAAAAAAAATATCTGCAAAACCTTTGATGTATAAATATTGTGATAACAGAAAAAGGAAAACATGTCAACTCTCACCGATATAATTATTTTAAGGTGTTTTTCTCACACCATGATTTTAACACGAAATAAAAGATTTGATGTGGAAATGGTTCATTTTCCCTGAATCCAGTTAATGTATCTAATTAAATTTTCTAACAAACTGTATAGGTATGACTTCTGAAAGCGAAATTTTGTCGTAAAACACCAATCCTTGGTTCCGTAGAAAAACTCTTCGATACTGGTGTTCTTAGTATCTCTTGTTGTTAAAATTTTAAATCGCTCTTTGACACGAACAAAATCATACCCCAGTATCCTTTCGAACTCAATATAGATACATAGAAGGAGAAGGGCACTTCTTGGAATACTCGTACCTCTCGTTTTCGAAGTTTGCTCTTGATTCCATTGAATCGTATACTTTATAGAAAACAAAAACCATAAAGCTCAACAAACCGGAAAAGGGTTGTTGTGTAGGATATCATTGCACAGCAGAAAATGGTATAGGTAAGATGTGTGTTCTACATCCAATAGGAAAATTGAATGAAAAAACCATTGAATTTTCCCCTGCATTCCACATCACTGGATATTTTGGTTGCCGTGTCGTCGTCGTCTAGATGGTAAGGAAGGAGTCTAAGGTAGGTGGTATCCACCATACGGTTTTTTGTCTTTGTGTTTTACAACAACGACACGCCGACGACGATGACAAAAAAAAAAAAAAAAAAAAGATTGAAATAATCTGATTCAAATTTCCTCTTAGGCTGCGACTGCCAGCCAACTTATAATGAAAGCGCACCTAAATGCTGAAGTTTGCTTATTTTTCTCAATTTTTTTTTTTTATTGATTTCTTTTCCTGTAACAGTAACATGCCATTAATCGATAAGAACTCTATAAAGGAGCGCATCAGGAAGCAATATGCCCAGAGAATGCCTCGACTCAATTTGAATGGGCAACGTTCGTTGTTGAAAGTCAATTGGAATTTCGTCGAAATAGAAATTGCTGTAGCTGGCAAAGTGATAATGGTTTTCCACTATACGACTGTACCGTTCCCAATCTGCTGGATTTCAAGTTAAAAGTTCAGTTTGAAGTTTTCATCGGTAAATGGATGAAAGAATCGTACCTATCTACAGTTCTCAATTGAAAGACATGAATTTTGAATTTTTGGAAATTTTTTTAATCTCAATATGCGTTGGGTGGAAAGTGATGGGTATCAGAAAATGTTTGAACAAAGAAGTAAAGCTTTATGACACATAAAGTGTGACAAAAAGCTTGAGCGTGTTGATTGAGTCGAGACACGTAATTTTCTAAAAAAAATCTCCTTAAAATAAAAAAAAAATCATTTAAAAACAACGGCAATACTTATATTGTCGTGCTTTACTTTTTTTAAAGCCAGAAGTTCGATCTTTTATTATGTTTTCGTAAAAAATAATTTGAGAAATTTGTAAAGAAAATAACGAAACAAAATTGTGTTCAAACTAGTTTTTTTTTTTCAAAATTTTACGTGATTAAGTTGTAATTTTGTTTTTAATATTCGATGCTTTTATTAATTTTTAGTAAAACACTGAATTGTAGATGCTCCAGTGTTTTTTTTAGTTTTTAAGAAAATTTAAATTAACGGGAGAAGCAATTTACCAAAAAAATTGACTTAAAAAATTAAAAAAATATTTAAAAAACAACGGTAACAGTAGCATACTATGTCTTTTTGCAAAGCCATAAATCTCTTCTTTTAATTTCATTAAGTTGTTTTAGTGAACAGTTTTTCAAAAACTAATTTTTAAACTTAAATTTTTGAAAAAAAAAAAAAATTAAAAAAAAAAACTGTGTTCAAACTGCTTTTGTTTAAAATTTCCTATATCTACGATTTTTTTCTTGTCACCTCAAGTGAATCACCCTGTTTCTCTCTTCTGACTCTATGTAATGCTTGAAAATTGATATTATTACAGTAGGCCCTCGGTATAGTTCGAACACTCGGTAATTCGAACGCTCCACTAATTCGAACCGCAATTTTTTTTTTACATTAAGTAAGTATCTTGTAATTTGAACACTTGCCAAAATTGGTAGTCTGTAATTTGAATTTGTAGGTCAACAGCTTCGTGAAAAGGACGCAGGAAATTAATATATTTTCAATGAAGAAATTTGAAACTGGATAGAGGATACAGCGAAAGAAAATGTTTCAACAGATTCTGATAGCGATAGACATAAAAAAAATTCTTGAACCCCAAAAATCAATAGCGGCGAAGCTCTTCGAAATGTGAATCAACTACTGGTCTTTATTGTAGAAAAAGAATTTCGGACAATGCATTTCGAGTAGCTAAGCATTTAAGAACATAAAATCAATAAAAAAAGTGTTAAAAAAAATTTTGCAAACCACAATGTAAAATTTCTTTAAACAACTTTAAACAATCTTAAACTTTATTTGATCTTTTGTCAGATTTTTTAAAGCAATAAATATTTTCATTCTTGCTTCGACAAAAAAAAAAATATTTAATTATACTAAAAACCATTTTACACTGCTTTCTGAGCCGAAATATTGACTACGAAAAAAGTGTCCAGTAATTCGACCACCTCGTTCCATATTCCAAATAATTTTAACCACAAAAGCAAGTTCGAACGATCCAGTAGTGCATTTTATTTAATTTTTTTTGCAGTTAAAATTCGCAAACCTACAAAAAATGTTTCTAAAAAAAATCTTTAAAAAAAAATTAGAAACAAAATACATATTTTTTTCTTAACAACACATTTTCAAAGATTGTTAAATTTATTTTCCTCTTAAATTTATATTTTTTAATGTATTTAAATAAATCGTCTTGGTATCCAAGCGACTACAGAATTTATTGTATTAATTAATTTTTAGTAAGTTTGATTGTATTTATAATTTTTTCATTTTAACCAAAAAAAGAAAGAAAGAATAATTTGCAAAAGCTTTATTTTATTTTTTTTTTCGAAATACAAATGGTTTAGAAAATTTAGTTTTAAAAATTAATTTTTCACTTGCTTTTCTGTTTTATGATGTAATTTGAAAAATCAACTTCAAAGTATTTTTACTTCCTTTATGATTTCTTACAAGAGAATTAAAAATTAGATATAAAGCCCTGAAATAACAGTTAATTCTTATTTTTGCCCTATTTTTCCTCTGATTAAATGAAATACAAAACAAAACACTAAGGGCCTGTTGTACAAACGTGATTCAATACCTAACCCGTGGTTCAGGACATTTAACTTACTAAATTTTGCGAATTACTGTGGCTCAACAATGGCTCAGGCATGCAATTGGCTATTAGTGCATATTTGAACCTTGAATCATCGTTAAACCTCAGTTAATTCACCGAAATTGCTGTACCGGATTAAATTTTGAACCACGTTTGTACAACTGGCCCTAAGGGTGTGTTGTGGTAACTTCTAGGCCCACCCAACCCCCTAAATTATCGACAGCCATAAATAGCTTCAGTACTTAACGCCATTTGTTTTTTTTTTTTTGTTTTGTTATCGTGGTGAATTTTAACATTTCTTGAATTTTTTTTTTGGAATTGTACAACGCACTGCTTCCTGCGATTACACGATGTCCCTATGCCGAAAACAGATGTGCAGCTTTTTCCAATGTAGCGAAAATAAATTTACACAGGTTCTTATGCGGGTTGACATATTCCAGGCTCTGCATGCAGCTTTCGCTGCACGATATCTCTATTTCTAATTTCGCTGCATGGGAAAAAGCTGCTCATCTGTTTTCGGCTTTACTGTGAAGTATTTACAAGGAAGGACGATCCCCTTGTTCTGAATTTAAATTTGGTCGTTATTGATTGGATGCGTTCCGTTTTTGTAAGTAAAGTGGTTTTTAAATCAGAGTTGCGGCCTCATTATTTAAATATCTCTTTTTAATCATTAAAATAAAAATAAAAAAACCAAAAGCAAAATAAATATTTAAACCGATACACAAAACAAAAGAAATATTTTAATTATTTTTGGTTAACTGAATATTACGTTTAATAATAATAATAAAAAAAAATAAGAATAATAAATATTTAACTTTGAAAGCGATTGATTTATTTCCACCACATCAATCGTCAAACCAAATAATAAAAATTAAAAAAAAAAGAATAAACAAAGCTGTCCCGTCTGTCAACAAACAAAGAACAAACAAAAAACGAAAATAATTATTAAAAATGAATTCCTATATATGTAAAGGAATTAAGACGATGTATATGTGTATCGTGTATTTAGTTATTTATAATTGATAATAATTATTCTCATTTGTCAATCAAAAATCGTCGTTGCTTTGTACGCATTTTTATTGCTGACTCCTCTCGTGCGTTGTGCATCGTGCGTGTGAAAGGGATGTTTTTGTTTAATCCATTTATTTTTTTGCCGTCAGCAATATCAATGGAAAAATTATGATTAAAATTTTAATAATGCAAAGCATAAAAGTATAAATTAAAAAACAAAAATACAAAATAAATTCCTGTTAACCGTCACTTTTATGTGTCTAAATTGAAAACATGAAAATTTGAAACGATTTTTCAATATCAAATATTGAAAAATATTTACACATGTAGGTACCTGCCTTTCAATTCGGTGAGCAGCACGCCGCCGTGGGTGTTAAAGTTTTATTTTTTTTCCAATAAAACTCAAACAAGCAAAAAAAAAAAAAAAAAAGAAAAACATCATAAAAACTGAAAAAAATCCAATTAAACAAAAGTTATTAATGCTTTTTGATCGATCTACCTCCCACACCAGGACGGTGATAGACACCTGACTGACATTCGTTTAAGTTGTGTTTTTATTTTCCTTTTATTTATTTTTTTTGTTCTGCTGATATGTTGTGATGTTAAAGCAATTATTGAACATTAATGACAGTAATTTAATATTTAATTTTAAATCATAATTTTCTTCTTATAAAGAGAAATATTTTGCAATTCATTATTCATATTTAACAAATATTAAAGAAAATCTTCTCAAAACCACTAAATAAATGGGATATAAAAAGTAATAAATTAAACATTTGTACTTAATGCACATATTTTATCATTTCATAAGAAATAACTTTTTTTATGAGGTTTTTCACAAGCGTAATTAAAAGGAACAGGATTCTGTCAGCTTTTAAACTCGATAAAACAAAAATTAAAATAACTATTATTTCAGAAAAAGATTAATAAAATAAATATGGAATTTCAAATTCCAAGTTTTTAAAATTATACGGACGACTGGATGGCACTCACTTGCTCTTCCTCTTGAAATTAACAACTATAACGAAGCTACATATGAAAGATGTTTTTAAATAGTTCCACAATGAATGATATCATTAACGAAAAAATGTAAAAAAAAAAAAATCAAAAGTTGTGTAGTAATAAAATAATATTAAGTGTTACTTAAAAATTTAAATAAAATTTGAAAAGTAGGAGAAATTAATTGTAAATTAAGTTTTCGTTCTTCCAGTAAATTTATTTGAATTCGTAGCTATTTATTTTGAATTCGCTTAAATAGCAAAAAAATGTTTGCAATACAACTATAGATTTTTATGTGGTTCCATAGTGTAGCGGTTATCACGTCTGCTTTACACGCAGAAGGTCTCCAGTTCGATCCTGGATGGAACCAGTTGTTTTTTTTTTTTTTTTTTAAATTCCCTATAAAGCAATTTAAATGCTTGTTAAATGGGCATGTGAAATGTAAAGTTAATTCCATAGTGGAACAAGGATAATCCAAAAAGAATTTAAAGGGTTATACAATTTTAAGCAAAGCAAAAAGCCCATGGGCATTTTGGGCCTATTTTTCAACTTTGCTCAACAGTAATTAAACTAATGTCATATGAAAGCTTGTGGAGAGTACTTTATTTTATTACATGGCGGCTTAATTGAAATCGAGCTCGAAAACGGTGTTTTTGGGAATCTTATAAAAAAAAATTTATAAAAAATTGGCAACTTTTACAAAGTGTTTTGGCTTTTTTTCCTCATTTAAATCAACTTATTTCTGTTCTTAGTTTTCGAAAAAATTACTTCCAACTTAAAAATGTTAAAAAGCAAAAAATTGAATACAGATTTTTTCACAATTTTAAATACAAAGTACTGAGGGCCACTTGCACAAAAGTTTTCTGACAGTAGTAACCAATGGTTTTTAAATAATTGAGATCTATCTGACTAATTGGATTCATATCACTTCGTAGCAAAACACATTTTTCTCTGGTTAGATGTTTAAACTCTGAATAGCTCTCACGTCAAATGTGTAGAAATTCTTACGAGAAAGCAAGTCAAAGCATTAGAGTTTGTTTATATTTCAATGTGTTTTGTGTTTGTTGTGTTGGTGATTTTGAAAAAATATTCTTATCTGCTTGTTATTTATTTTGCGTTCGTGCAATTCAAAAATGAGAGAATTTTATTTATTTACTTAAACTGGGATAGTTATCCTCAGTTTTATGTATTTATCCGTTAGTTTGGTGCAAGTGGCCCTAAGAGGTTATTAAAACAAAAGCCAGAACCTAGTATTTAAAATTATTAAAAAGTAGTTAATATTCAATTTTTTGTTTTTCAACATTTCAACGGAACATAGCCGCAGACGGAAGAGTTCACCAACTTTTAACTTTTCACGTACGGCACTTTTGACACTTTATTAAAACGAAGAGACAAAAAATGTGAATTTTGAGCTTGTACACAAGAAAATTGTTTTGTTTTTCTTCAAAATACTTTCCAAACTGTACAGCTGCATTGTGGGCACGAAAAACAAATAACGTACGACACTTTTTGACAGCTCTTCCAGTTCCGTCTGTGACTTCATTTCCAGCATTCTATTCTGTTCAGGCAGTAAGCCGCCATATGTAATAAAATAAAGAACTCACCATAGCTTTCATATGACATAAGTTTCATCACTGTTGAGCAATGTTAAAAGTGGACCCAAAGTCCATACAAAAATGCCCATGGTCCTTTGTTTGACATAGCTAATATTATGTATTTTAAACCGTTTTCTGATTCAAATTAACTGAACGACACAGAGTGTAATTTTGTTTAAATTTGGTTATCATCCAATTTTTATCGACTAATTCCTGAAGTTAAAAAAACGTTAAAAAATTACAAATTATCTACTAATTTTTCACAATTGGTGTTCTCTGTACTATTGCGATTGCAAGCCGTATTTCCATGTTAAATATAGAAAAGGGAAACCTCCATACGTCAAAGCACAGAAATAATCTGCAATACAAAAGCTACCCAAGAAACAAAGGATTTTAATCGAGTTACAGTATTTATTCAACCTTGTAAATCCGGCTCGAAGGACCAAATGTCTGTAAATGTAGTAAATTCACAACAGCATTCTGATATCCCTGACAAACTATCATCAGTCAAACATGCCAATACTAGATTTTGACTACATACATATATCCAAAGCATGCAAGGACCTCTGAAATTCAAATCAACTTTATAATGCGGTGTAGATATGCATCCAACTTCCGTAAAAAAAAAAAAAAAAAAAAAACCGTGGGAAGAGCTATATAACTCTTAACATCGCATAACTGGTGTCCTTTGTTTTGCAGGTTGTCACTGCGATGGCAACAGAAAAAATTTGGTTTTCAAGTTTTGCTTCAACAGCACAGGCTCCATCCTTGAATATGTGTCTCTCCTCCAAAACAAAGGCTGGTAGCTGTTTTTTATCATTATTTTGTTCCTTCTTTTTGTTTCAAATGTCAGGATATACGGGCCCATTGGTATAATATGCTATCATCCTCAATTTTCTGCGACATTCTTCGCTGAAGCGACTCTCCCGTTGATAGCATTTAGTTCCATTTGGGACTAGTTTTCTTCTTTTTTTTTTGTCTTTGCCCCTGTGAGTTGGAACTTTGCATGTTTGAAAAATAAAAAGGAACTGAGTCAAAAAACCTATTTCACCGTAACACAGATGACATAAATGAATAGACCGCCGCGCTCTACATACATATAGATAGAGTCCTTGTTTTATTTTCTCTCGACGAACATTTCTTTTTGGAAATGTCGCGACTAATACTCCTTTCTAGCGGTATGTGTCCTCTACTCAGTCATGTTTGGGGCTTTCCATATATGTTCAAAACGAAATGCAAAAAAACACGGAGGGCGAAGTGAGCATGGGAGCTCTTATATGAAGTACTGCTGGGGGAGTTGGTTTTTTTTTTTTTTTTTTTTTTTGGAGTAGCAACTCGTTTCTGCTTCGCATTGTTGCATTTTGACAATGTAATCGTAGAAAACTGGTGGAACAGCCAACTGGTGGAACAGCCAACAGCTGCTTCTCTGACTGAAGCTTATCAACTTGAAAAAAAAAAAAAAAAAAAAAAATGTTTTGGGCCAAGAGAAAGGTAGAAGAACCCTTTTCAGCTTTTTTCTTTATATAAGTATATTAAATCCTTTTATATTGAGGGTTGGCATGACTCGAGGTGGTGGGTTGAAATGGAATATCATAAGTTGAGCAGTGGAGTAGGTAGTCAATTCCTTTGTTCAGTTGGTGCTTTCGCGAGTATCACTTCGCCGATAGAAGCTCTCTAATTAACTATACCAACATCGTCGACATCAAATGAGCTACAGTGGTGATGGTGATGACGGAGCGTTTGTTTAGTCCTTTTTGCTTCTGTTTGTACTCTTGTGATGATAATTTCATCCGTTTTGTATAAGTGTGTATGTGTTTTTCTACTATCCATGCTGACAGATTCCTAATTAGAAACTAACTGGAGAAAAAGAAAGTCCCTCTATTTGAATAAATGTCCTTGGTTCCTTGTTTTCTTTATTATTTTTGGGTATTTGCTACCCTCAACAACTATACTACAACCGAGAGTTTTTGCTCTGAGGAAACGAGACGAGAGGACTGAAAGATAGCAAACTTAATCCCCAATTTGAAGCATATACACTCCAGAGATATGTAATCATTGCAAAGTCTTTAGGGGATTCTCATTCATTTATTTCGACTTTGCAACAGGTTTGAGTTTTGTATATTGTCCTGTCTTGATGTGTTTGTTGGGGGCGGGCAAGGACATGTATCTATTATACGAATATCTAGGTATCTATTTCCATATACTGGAAAATATCTTTGAAAGTTAGGTTGCTTTAGGAGCTTTATTGCAGAAGTTTATCACTTGCTTTTCTCTTTCAGCTGTGGGATTAAGGAATTTCGACTGTAGTTTGCAGTTTTTTTTATTTTTTTTGTTCTTTCATTTTTGGTCATGGAAAATATTTAAGTGGACATGCGTTATATAAAACTCTATGGTTGATATGTGTTTTTATAAACATTATTTATTTATTTATTTATTTTTATTTTGAGGATTATTATTGGACGAACTCAAGAATCTCAATCCCCTGGATAAGCAAGAGAACGATGAAGTTTTTTTTACACTCTTGAAAAAAACGTTTGATTTTTTGTTGCATAGTTGCATGCGTTATTTAAAGCCTAGAGGGATTACATAATTTTTGATGGTAAATTTTCAACATTTTAAGCTGATTATGATTTAAGTTTCAGAAGTTTTAAAAAAGCAGCTGAATAAACTAAAACTTAGGTATGTAATTTTTGGGAATATATCGATCAATATCTCAATTCAGAATTTATCCTGTTATAAGATGTCAATGTAAAATCCCTAAATATGAAATTTTAAAAATGAATTATGAAGAAAAGACTTTTGTCAAAATTGCTAAATAATTTAGTACAGTGAAAGCTCCCTTAACCGGACAGCGACGGTCGCAACACTTTTGTCCGTCTAAGGGAGTTGTTCGTCCAAGGGAAAAAATAAAAAATAGTTATGTAAGGAAATGTATAATATACATCAGCATCATGAAACATTTTTGCACCTAAAAGCCATGAAATTCATTCAAACTAAAAATGAATATGAAGATACAAGATAAAATCCGTTATGAATTTGATGACAGACAGTAATTTGGTGAAATGGCATCTATGTCGCTGTGAACCAGGAAGACCGTTTTAAATGCAGAATAAATGTATGTAAAAGTATTACTAAAAATAATGCTTGAAATTTACATACTAAAAAAAAAGTTTTTGTACGTCTAAGGGAATTTAATTTAACAAATCGCGGCTAATATTCTTGTCCGCGTCCGGGTAAGGGAGTGTCCGCTTAAGGGATCATAAAATGTATGGAATTTACATCCAAGATCCACGGTCGTGAGAATTTGTCCGCCTAAAGGGATTATCCGGTTAAGGGAGTTGTCCGCATAATAGGAGCTTTCACTGTAGCAACAAATTATAATTGTACTTGCACTTGCTTAATAGTAAATGAAGTGCTAAATTGGATTTTTGTGGTCAATGCGTATAAAAATTCTACATCGAACACAAAAAACCGTATGGTTTTATGTATATTAGTTTTTGAGAAAGTCGGAGATTACTAAAACTACTTTTTTGAGATTTTCAAAATTTTGATTTGATTTAATTAAATTATAAGATTAAAGAACAGATTTCCGGTATAGTACTTCATTTTAAGTGTTGCCGTTGTTTTTTAATAATTTGTTTTCCTATACGGGGCGAAATAGACCCCCCCCCCCCCTCCTATAGTAAAAAATGATTATTTTTGATCCCTTTACGAAAAACCGTTATTAATTTTTGGCGCCAAATTTTTGATTTACATTAATTTCAAAAAGCATGTAGACAGATCATACAAAATTTAAAAACCCACAATTCTGACTCCACTTTCTCTTGTTCAGTCCGAAATATAAAAATAAATAGACAAATTCGAAATTTAAACTGCGTACAGTGGTCCATTTGATGAATTTTGACGACAAAAATAATTTTCCATGTCAATCCTCGATGAAAATTAATGAAACATATACTTAAGAAGGGCCCTGAAATTAGAAAAAAATTCTATTTTGAAGTGCATACATATTTCAAGTGGAGGCTTAAAAATTCAGATCAGAATATTGTAAGAAATTTAAAAAAAGGTCTGCAAGTCAGGAATTTAAAGAAATTTATGTTTGAAGTGTCTTAATATTAATTTTTGGAATGTGTACTGTCATATGAAATTGTTGCTAATTCAGATATGTACCAAATTAAGAAAAGAAGTCCAAAATATTGTGTAACATTCCCAAGGGATTAGAAGTATCGCTGTGATATTATTTTATTGAAAATGGTTTTAAAACAAAAACTGGTTGATTGTGATAGAAATTTGACAATTTTGACAGTTGAAAATTGCAAACTAAATTTCAGGTCGTTGTATTTAAATTTGTAACAATCTCATAACTCAATAATTCTGTGGGCACTGAATTCAGCTGTACACCGAAATCTTAAATCTTATATATAATTTGAATGATGACGTCACATTTAAATTGAATTTAAGAAAAAAATATATAAAAAAACTGTTCATTTGGGATTTAAGTCGCTGACCTAAAAATTTTATTCATCTATCAAAATAGTCAAATTTCTTCTTTTTTTTATAAAAATCATTTTCAATAGAATAAAAACTAAAATAAAAAAAAATTCGTTCTAATCCTTTGGGAAAATTGCTTGAAATTTTGGACTTGCTTTCTTAATTTAGTGCACATACGAATTGGCATCAATTTCAAATTAGACACAAGCACAAATTATAATTAAGTTCAAACATTAATTTAACTACAATGCTTATGCATTTTTTAAGTTTGAATTTTTCTGCCAAATCCGATCTCTGCTTGTCTAGAATGTCGCGAACTTTCATTGGTTGGATGAGGTTGGGAAGGGAGCAATTAGTAACAAAAAAACTACCCTCATTGCTCTAGATTTCTAGAAGAATAGAACAGTAATAAAAATACTGCTCCCATTGCTCCAAATTTTAAAGATGATTTGATGAATTGCAAGAAAAATTACAAAAATTTGACTTTTGGTACTTGCATTTTTCAGGGCTTTCTATTACTATGCCAAAGGGGCCTAAAAAGAAAACAAAACTAGTGGACTAGTACTCGCGTTGCTTCGTAAAGTTCTTTTTTTTATTGATTTTACATTTCAAATCGTTGCTCAATAAGGCTAAGTGATATTTTTACCATATTATTATTGTTTTAAACAAAGGTAAATACACTGGCGCAAATTTTTAGACAATTTAGTATGATGTTAAAGCATTTTTAGTATGATACTAGGTTAAAAACAGGCTTTTCCAAAATTTAAACAAGTTAGAATCGTATTATCTTTTTAACATTTTACTAAAGTTAAAATCGCCAAATGACTATTTTATCTTTTAAGTATCATACTAAATCCAAGCGTCACTTTGGCAGCTACCATTTCAAAAATGGGTTGAACTGTCACTGTTTTAGGCGTGTTCAGCTAGAAAAAATAGGTTTACTATGATACTAGTTAGAAAATGTTTAAAACTAAGAATATTTTACTAAAGAGTTTTAAATTTATAAACTTGTTAAGTAGTATCATGCAATACCTTAACATCAGGCTGTTTAAAATTTTGCGCCACTGTCTTTAAAAATAAAAATCTTTTTCTATTTTTAATTTTTAGAGTAAAATAAAATTATATTATGACCTAGCAAAGAAACTAAACAAACACAAAATAGAATTAAAAATTCTTATAAAAGAAAAAAAAATGTAGTAATCCGTGGCTTAATGGTTAGTGTGTTGGAGTGTCATGCCACAGGTCTGGGGTTCAATACCAGCCGCTTCCATCTTAAGTTGTTTTTCGGAGCTCTTGCGAGGAAGTGACAAATCCTCCAAAGAGTATCTCTTGTCATAGAAAAGTGCCGCTCACCTTAGCCGTTCGGATTCGCACACGCACACAGAATTGGTTGAGAGTTGTAAGTAGCTAGGCCCCGGTTCTTCATGAGCCGTTTATGCCACCAAATCTATTTTTTTAGTTTTTATAAAAGAAAAATTAAAAAAATTTCAAATAATTAGTTAAATACTTTTAGAGATTATTCGTGACGAACTAAATAATTGTTTCGTAATGATTTTTAAAAAATTTTATGGTCCACAACTACTTTTGCAGTAATTTTTCGAGTCCGAATTATGACAACCCCTGGATTTTAATTTGTTGGCACTTTTTGGTACATCTTAAATGACTCCCAAAATTTTTAAAAATTCTTAGGTACCTCTTTTTTTTCAGAAGTCTCGGGCAATTTCTTTCTACTTTTGAATCACAGTACCGCTTTTACCTTGAAATAAAATTCTTCTTTTCTTTGTGAGGTACATACATATATAAGGTAAATCATTTATGATAAAAAACAAAATTTTTCAACCTTTCATTGATCAATTAATGAATGAAACTCATTTTTTTTAAACCTATATAAAGAAAAAAGCTTTTACAATGCTTAGATTTCTCAATTTTAATTTAAATGAAGGCACCTAAATCTTTTTTAATAAAATTAATTCTCAGCTATACCTACTATGTATGTATGTTTGAAAAATGTTGATTTGCAAAACCATTTCGCCGTGCAAAGTCAAAAAATGTACATCTAAATTTGTTCGCCTCTCGAGCAATTTATCAAAACCGAACTAACTAACTGCAAACACCTGTAAAACCCCATGTTCCATGTTTATATACAAAATGTAATTCTAATACTCACGTTACAATTCGTTTTTCGTCTACCACTTGTTAAACTTGAAAAATGACTTTCGACACTTCCATCTTTGAGAGTGTATATCTATCTTTTAAAATATTACCTCGAGCGTTGCTAACATTTATTAATTGCAGAGCATTTCAAATACCTACTACATATACAGTAGACACCTAACCCATTTACGTACCCAGTAAACTGGCCAAAACCACTAACGCTGATGCTCCTTCTCACATAGCCCAACGTGTTGGCCACTTCATGTGCATGAAGAATACTTCACATCATGTGCCCACAGAACTTAGCTCTTTGAAAGAGCAGGAGTAGTAGGAGCATCAGCAAGCAAATGAAGACTTGTGATAGGGGATTTGATATATTGAGTTAGGTTTTAATGCTTCTGCTACCAGCTACTGCTACTATGTTGTATGTATGCAGATCACAACAATGTCAGAAACCTAGTAATTCATTATGCATTCGCTTCATCATATGGTGAAGGAGGTGGTGCTGCTCCGGTTTCTGAATCCGTGTGGTGAGGTTCCTCTTGGTCGTTTTTATTGAAGGTAAGCTTTTATTTACTTTATTTTCATTTTTTTAGAGCAAGAATTTTGTATTCTTCATACTTTTCTGGACATCACATCGCCCCAAAATTTTCTACACATTCGAGTCGTTAAAATAAATTTGTTGTTGCTTTGTAATAAATTTAATTTCGCGCGCAGTATGACCGCTTTGACGGCAGAATAAACTGAATCCAAAAATAAAGAAGCAAAAGAGTTGTGAAAACTGACTGACTATGATGGACTGTCAGACCCAACTGCGAACTCATAAATGTTGTTTCTAACGACATGGATATGTATAATGTTTATGTTTGGTTGCGGATCCCATCAAGCGATGTTGTCCCTTAAATAAAAAGTATAAAATAAAGGAGTAAATATATTTATTTTTTTATTCATTTTGAGAATTTTTTTTTCATGTGGCCAAACTTTTATGGGTAGAATGATTTTTAATGGTCATTATCATGAAACACTCTTGATGGATGGCGATATAAATTTTTCTATTAAAAGATCTACATAACCTACATACATATAATCGTATAATTTTGTTTGATTGTTTCTGTCCATTTTGAATGATTTGATAAATAGGTAACTAACTTAATTACATAATTGCCCCAGTAAGTAAAAGTATAGGCCCTACCAACTAACTCTCACTACCCGAAATGAACTAACTCCCACCAAATTTGTCAGTGGGACTTAGTTCATAATGTTGGGAGCTAGTTCAGTTGGGACTTAGTTCATTATGAACTAAGCGCGTGGCACCCCGCGTCCGAATACGTGTCCGCAGACGTGCTTGCGCGCCTTTTCGCGTCCATGCGCTTCCCGCGTTTACGCACCAATTCGCGCGCGGGCGCCACTACGCGGATGCGGGTAGATGCGCCGGCGCATCTGCGGGCACATGTTTGCCACGCGCTCCACGCCTTTTAACCAATATATTGATGAGAGTAGGCCAATTGACCCACAAAAATCATCTACATCTTAAAAGTAGCTTAGATAAAAAATTAATACAAGTTTGATTCAGTTAGAAGTCCTGAGAGTAAGTATATATTTTATTATGCCCGAAGACTTCCCATCAGAGGTAAGGGGTCTCGTTTTAAATGGGCATAATATATTGTTGTTTAAGAGCCATTGATAAGCCGGTTAAAAGCCGTTTATTTGCCGGTTAGGTGCCGTTTATAAGCGGGTTAAGTATGCCATTGAGAAGGAGAAGCCGGTTAAAAGCAGTTGATAGGCCGGTTAAAAAACGTTGATAAGCTAGTTAAATGCCGTTGATAAGCGTGTCAATAGCCGTTGATAAGCCGGTTAATAGTTGATTATAAGCCTTGATGAGGCGTTTAAGAGCCGTTTAAAGCCTCTGAAAAGCAATTGATAAGGCGGTTAATATCTGTTAATAAGCCGGTTAATACATGTTTAAAGCCGTTGATAAGACGGTTAAGAGCCGTTGATAAGTCGGTTATTACCTGTTAATAAGTCGGCTTAGAGCCGTTGATGAGCCGAATAAGGTCTGTTGACAAGCCGGTTATTAGTTGTTTATAAACCGGTTCAAACCCTTAGAAAAAGTTTTCTAAGCCGTAGAAGATGACCAGAGAACCAGGAGCGAAGCCACAAGACGTAGAGGACCAAACCAAAACCAGAAATGAAGACAAGCTGTTCTTCCTCATTAACTAAGCCGTCCGAAAAGTAATCATCAAAGCTAATATTGTTAAATATAAATAAAAATTTATACACTTATAGTAATAAAGTGTCAATAAAGGAAACCCTCTTCATACTAAAGTTTTAGTCTAGCTCCTTTAGTTTGTACCCTGGATCTGTCGAGTATCTGGCTTATTGCGAGTCTATTTGGAAAAAATCTATTCGACAAAAGTCGATCAAAATTCTCGATAGAATTGAAATTTCTTTCAAATAAAAAAAAATATAAAATATTCAGTACAAATATTAAAAGTCAAATAAAAAAATATTAACAAATATAATTTTTAAATAACGATATTAGACTTTAATTCTATTTGACTTTGATTCTATGGTTTCGTAATAAGCCCCTATATTTCGGCTTAAAAACCCATAAGGTACATTACGGTAAAGAGAATACTATAGTTACTGTATTGTTAAATAATCTCTTTATTTACTTTACTCATTCCTCAATACTCTTTTAAGTAAGTGCAATGTTTGCCACATTTTGAATATAAATAGCTTCGTTCTAGCTTCCTTGATAATATTAAAAAAGTTGACATAAAAATGTCACAGTTAACGAATCAAATTACTGCATGTTTTCATCTATTCTGTTACTATGCTAAAACTTGAAATAAAGTTTCATGTTTCTGATACAATTTTAAAGAGCTTCTATCTTATTTGTGGGTGTGTGTGTAATACCCGCACTTTCTTCAACTATCCCCCCACCCCCCCCTTTCACCAAAAAAAAAACTAAAATAAAAACAATTAATAGGTAGGAAGACATCTGATTCTTCTGATTGAAGAAACTTTAAAAACAGCTTTAAATTGTGCAAACAATAAAATACTCAAAATATTACACTTTAATCTAACTACAGTTTTTCAGAATACTTAATCCCATAAATTATCCTTGGGGATAGTTTATCCTTTCCCACCTTTATTTCTCTCTCTTAATTTCCTTGTCTTTCTTAACAAATTACAGTCAAACCCGCTTAAGTGAAACCCGCTTAACTAAAAAACCCGCAACTAAAAAATCCCGCTTAACTGAAAAACCCGCTAAAGTAAACAACATAGCTAAGCACCGTGCATTTTTCGACAAATTTCCCGCAAATAACTCGGCTTTACTGAAACCCGCTTGAGTAAAAAACCCCTAAATCTGAAAAAAAATATTTCCTTGAAATTTTATATTTTTATAGTAAAAGACTCGGTCAAGTGAAAAAAAATGGACAAATTTACAAAAAAACAAACAAAAAAAATTAATGAGCAGGCTTTAACCAGGCCATTTCTTCGTTATTGTTTTGTTGCTAACTTATTCTTCACATTTAGGTTCAAAATCCTCTTAAGTAAAACTTTTTTTTTCAGTTATAAGAGGTTTGCTTAAGTGAATCATTTTTTCAGTTATCCGAAGCCCGCTTAAGTGAAAAACCCGCTTAAGTGAAATAATAATTAGGAGTTTTTGTCGTTTCACTTAAGCGGGTTTGACTGTACATACAAAGTAAAAGTATAAGTATAGAAAACAAACATGATTTTATGTACATATATGTATGTAATGTATACAATTTTCCACTTTACGCTTTTACGACTTTGGCTAATGTTAACTTCAATATTCACCTCTTCACCTCATCGTGCGTCGTTCATCTCAGTTAAGTAAATGCACATTATAATAAAAAGTCCCTCGCACGAGTACAACATCATTATCATCATATCGGCACGAATATCGATTTCATACTCAAGTATTCATACGTGCATTTTATATCCCTAATCTTCACTTAGGTAATGCACATTGTATATACACTTTAGTTCATAGTTGCTGTTATTATTACTATTATTATTATATCCTCTGTAAGGATAATACCTTTTAATAGGTAACAAGATTCAATTGGAAGTAGGTACCAAGGAGCACACAGACCGAGACCCTGGATGCCTGGATACATCATATACCTACGCCCTACATATCCCATGGCGGCAGACATGTTTGTAGAACGTCTTACCGTTGTTATCCAATAACATTTTTTTTTAAAGGCACTTCACTTAGTAATTCGATTAAATTGTGCATCGCAAAGAAGGAAGCAAGAAAAAACAAAACAAAAAAAAAGGACTTTCTCTTGGGCTTTGTAGTGTGTACGTGCGCAAGGATCATCACTTAGTTTGCATATAAATACCTACCTCGTCCCCATTGTATTTTGCTTGCATATTTATTGCGTTTTAGCTCCTTGTGATGTTGTCACCTCAATTTGTGTCCTTCGCAGCAGAAGAATGCCGAAGAAAATATCCTTACTTTCTTTTAAATAAAAAAAAATATATAGGAGCTCTATAAAGGATCTCAAAATAAGTGAAGAAGAACTGCTACAACATACACCCGTACCTATATACCCCAGGCATATATTTTTATATTGAAAAAGAAAATTCCTATTTTAGCAAAAGGATCACACTTCTCTTTTGTGTGGGACGGGACGGTTGTGTTGGTAGGGAGGTGGTATATGGTTATGGTTGGGTGTTGGTGGTAAAATGGTGGTAGGAAAGCAATATTTTAAATTGCATGAAATGCCGAAATGAAAACTCCTAAAGTGTGCATACGAGCATCAGATTTGAAAATTCAATTGAAGTCCTTGTGTAATGTATTGCCACCTGAATGTGGCAGCATGAAGGACCTGCTGCTGCTCGAGAGTGAGAGATTCTTCTATATACACATTGTTACCATTACAGCTTTTTTCTATTATTTTTTTTTTGTTGTTCAACTTTCTCTTTCTCTCTCTCTCTTTATCTTTCTATTTTCCTAACTGCAAGTCCTTTGGTTAGAGGTTTCTTTTCAGTTTTCCGTTGTCGTTGTCGTCCTTTATCACTTGAGGCGTGAACAATCCACCAACGTCGTAATTCAATATCTTTTGCTGCCTTCCTTCACTTGGTTTTGTGTATGAAAAGCAAAAGCATTTTTATTCCTTAAAAAATTTTATTTTTTTCAGGATGCCACCTATTTTTCCGTCAGTTGCATGCAGAGTGGTGATGAATACTATTTTGTTCCATTTTTTTTTTTATTTTCTTTTTTTTTTTTTACTAAATTTCTATGAGTGTGTGTAGAGCGATTGTGTGGTGCAACCAAAAATCAAATAAGTTAAATTGAAATCGTGAAATGGATTTTTTTGTTCACTTTTGCTTGTCGAATTTTATGCTACCCGGAGAGGTTATTCTTCCTTTTTTTTTCATTTCAAAAGGAAGATCTGTATTTATTGTTATTCTACTTTTTTTTGCGAGGATTTAAAATTGAAATTTATTCATTCACTTTACTTTTTTTATATACAATATTTTTTTTTTTAAGAAATAAATAAAGAGGCTTTAAATTAATATTTATTTTTTTTTTATTTTTCATTTCAGGTAAGCAGTAAAATTGACACGGAGTCAGAGGGGACTATTAAATTCAGGTTATGTTGTATTTTGAATAAAAACGAGTAAATTCTTGTAGAAAAGGACCTTATTGTAAGTTATTGATAAATTTAAAAGATGTAGCTTTTACAGGCCTTTCTTAATGATGGGATTTTGAATTTTGGAAAGAGTTCAGGGCGCAAAAATGAGCCTTTACATTGGATTTATTTTGAAATTCTTTATCTTGTAGGCTTGTGTGCGCAACATAGAACTTTATCTAATATCAAATATAGCAAAGCTTACTTTTTGGAATAACTCTTTTGATAAAACTTGAAATTATAAATGTTAACCGATATACCTGTATGTAACTCTTTGAATAACATATTCATAATTTCGTGGTTTTTAAATGGTAAAAAAATAACTTTAGGTTTATAGGTAGGTATAATTTTATATGACTTGGTTGAGTACAGCTGTGAGCCTTTCAATTGATAAGCGCATTGAATATTTAAAAAACTAAATTTCTCAAAAACTATTTACTTAAGCAATAAGAAATAATGTATGTCTGTATTGTCTGTCTGTACCTCGGCCTACAGCCTAAACCACTAGAGCTATTTTCTTGAAACTTGGAGCAGAAGATTTTTGGCTGATTCCCTAGAGGGGAAATCGAGATTTTTTTCTTAGCTCAAATAATAACGGTATTTGCCATACAACCGTCTTAAAAAATGTTTTTATCTCACAAACGACTCTAACGATTTTTTTTTTTGTTTTTAATTAATTTTTGTGTGTACTAGTGGTAGTATGGACTGCACTTTGGTGAAAAAAAATTACCAAAAACCCTTATTAACGGTACATGCCATAGAACCGTTTTTTGATTTTTGATTTTCTCGTTAACCGCTCAACAATACTGCGTTAACAGTACTGCGTGAACAATACTGTATAAACAAATATTAAAAAAAAATTTTTTTTTTGATTTTTAAAAAAAGTTCAATTTTTTTTTGAAAAATCAGTTTTTTGAAAACGGTGGATGAATTTTTTTGAAATTATGGTTTTAGTTGTTGCTTATTATATTCTTAAAAATGGCATACAAAATTTTTTTCTAAAAAAATGTTAAGAAATTTTATACAGGGTGATCGGTATAAGATGCACCAAACTGCTGGAGCGAGTAGGTTGAGTTAAGACAAGAAAAAAATCGTATGGGAGGGGTGGTCTATTTTTCCCCGTTTAGGCAGGAGGGGCAATTTTCTAAAAAATTGACTTAAAACAGAAAAAAAATATTTGAAACCAACGGTACAATTTAAAATGCCATGCTATACCTTTTTGGAAAGCCAGAAATCTCTTCTTTGATTTTCATTTTAAATTAAGTTGTGCTAGTGAATAGTTTTTGAAAAATTTATTTCCAAACTCGAAATTTGGAAAAAAAAAATGAAAAAAAAAGTTTCAAACTATTTTTTTTCAAAATTTTATGTAATTAAGTATAATATTTATTTTCAAAATTCAATGCTCTTTTAATTAATTTTCAATAAAAAACGGAAAACCGGATGCTAAAATGTCTTTTAGTTTTTGAGAAAATTGAAAATTAAACGTTACTGTTACTGTGCAAAATAATGATAGAATTGAGTAAACATTTAATAATACATACATAAAATAATGATAGTTTTCAGTTGATATACATTTGTGCAAAAAAGGAAAATAATGTAAATTATCAATGTTTGGCAAAATTAAAAATAAATGATACAAAATTTATGTTATATTGAAAATTAAAGAATTCATTAAATTTATTCGTTTGATATAATTTTGAATTGTGAAAAAAAGTGACACAAATGATTTCAAACCACCTGATAATTTATAAGCCTTCAGATGAGTCTCAAGAAAGCTGAAATAAGAAATACAAAGCAATTTAGAATCCACCACTGACCACTTCAAAAGTTTTCCCGATTATCAACAAATTGAAATGCTTTCGTAATGATCATGCATGGTATTGGGTGACCCAATTTAAATAAATTTGCTAAATCTCATCTTCATTTTTCGCAGTTTTTGCTGCTTTTCCACACAAAGTGCACCATACTGTGCGGGTGGCGTCTTTTACAAACCACATGTCTTCCATAATTTATGTCAATACAAACTTTAATTTGGCTGTCATTAATCTTACAGTTGGTTGTCATATTAATAGGGATATGATTTTTTTTAGTGATTTTTAATTTTAAGTGAATTTAAGAGTTTAAGATAAAATGTTGATTTTTTTTTTCTTCAGGAATGCAGTCACACTCTGGGCATTGCGACAAGATGCCGATTCACGCATACAAATATAGGGTTCTCCATTTTGAAAAAAAAAAGTCTTGAGTCTGGGGTTAAAGCCGACTTTCCAGTAATTGCTTGTTCTGGTCCCAACTCAACCATGTGAAGGCGTCTAAAATTATTGGCAACAATATGGCGGACAACACCATTATAGGTCAAAGCCCTTATATTGTCAAGAAATCATGGGAAATTACCAGAAAACCGAGAACTTTAAATTCGACTTCTACCCCAGGCCACTGAATTTTTCCAAATTGGCGAACGCTATATTTTTATGCGTAAATCGGAAGCCTATTACAAAGCCAAGAGTCTGGCTGCATTCCTGAAGGATGAATCCATCAAAGTTATCTAAAACTCTTGAATTCATAATCTTCAAAATTATGAAGAAATAATGATGTCCCTATTAATTTGGCATTCCACTGTAGATAAGCTTTCTTCGTTACGACCTTATTGACAGTATAGGTACTTACTTTTAAAACAACTTTTTTTTTGTTTGCTGCTTAGACTTGAGAACTTATTCTTTTCTGGAAAGACGGTTATACTTCCAACACTCAAAATTCAATAAAAAAATCAATTATGTATATAAATTAATTTTTCGTAGTTGCTAAACCCTAAAATATCCTCTAGAAACAAAAAATTTATACGCGATTTAAATAAAAATAAAATTTTAGACACGGCTTCAGAAACGAAGCCCCTTTAAACTTGTTGCTTTGTTTTGTGAATTCGTATCCCTAAAGCATCTTCCACAACTTTTCATTAACATACTTTTTAATTATAAATTTTTTGAAAGTATGTAGGTATGTACTTGAATTTTTATTTTTAATTAACATCCTCCGAGAACCACCATTGAAGGAGTCCTTAAAATTAAAAACAAAAATCAAATGGCGCACATAAAAAATATTATAATGTACTTAATTTAATTACACTCCAAACAATTAAATAAATGAAATATGCAAAATGTCGAAACAACACAACAAACCCGATTCCTTCCCTAGCCATCCCCCTTAAGACACAACTATACAAATTATATGTGTGTAGTTTTAGAACTAAACACACACCAGTGGCCATTAAACTACTTTAGTCGCTCTCTTCGAGGAATAAAAGTCATTGTTTTGTTAAGGGGGGGAGTTGGGAAAGGGGTTTTTCAACAGCTGAACCTGGTGCTGGTATACTGCTCTCTTGGTGCTTCGGCTATGGGCTAGGGGGCTGTATGCCTTAGCCTGCTGATGTGCGCTGTGCTGGGCTGCATGTCTAGAACTTTTAATTATCCTTTGGTGAATTGTTTGTGTCAACACTTAATTGGCTTTAAAGTTAGCACGAGCACGAGAACAAAAACAAGAGTGTGTGCGTTGCGGTCTGCTATATAGGATCTCGAAAGGAATAATATAGTAAGTGACTGATGTGAGTGAGAATTATGATTTTCGTATAGCGTTTACACAGCACATATAGCATATAGGCTCTTTCAAGAGTTGAGCCTAACAAGTTGGTTATGAGATTTATTCGACTTTATATCTTGATGTTTAGACTCGTTAAGCCGAGTGGAATTTACCGCATAACCATCAAGCTATTACAGAAATTATAAATATTGTTATTTTTTTTTTTGTTAGGATTATGCTTATAAGTGGAGCATGAGTGCTTTGAGGCCCCAATTTTCTTTAACATGATTATGTGTAAAATGTTGTAATGGGTTTTGTTAAAACGATATAGTGGCTAAGATGGTTTGGGTGAGATTTAGCAACGAGGATAGGCATTGTTATGTGTAACGTCAAGACTGCATTAGATAACAGACTATAAATAGTTGGATCTTTTTTAGGATTGACAGCTTATGATTGGGAAGTAGGGAATGTGACATAACTTCTTATAAGCGCAAAGGTTTGAAGAAACTTTTGTTGGCTTTGTTTTGAAAGAAATAAATTTATTAAATAGTAGGTGTGTTTTATTGGGAAATTCATAACAAGCGCAGTAAAATTTACCTTCGGAAAACAATAACAAAAACCAAAAGTGCCGTTAAATAAGCCAGTAAATTATTTTTTTTATGGGAAAAAACAAGTGTTTATTTTAATCAAAAAATTAAAAAAAAAAAAAAATGTCTAAGATTAATTTCCACCAAGTGTTAAACCCTCAATCTATTGATTATATAAAAACCAGTAAATTAGAAAACATAAAAGTGAAAAAAGAGTATGGACTTGAACCTTAAAGCCCATCGTCCACTAGGCAACTATTTGTTGCTCCGATCTATGTATGTAATTACATTATTTTATATGGGATAGCGCCCACTAGGCAACTTGTAGTTGCGCAACTTTTTTCCCGGCAACTCTCGGCAACTTTTTGTTGTTTACCCTCGCCCACTAGGCAATTTCCGAGCAACTTTCAGCAACTTTTGGGAATTTTCCAAGATTTTGGGCAAATGATACGCTTTTAACCCAAAAACCAAGTTTTGTTTTCACACTGAAAAAGTTTTGTATCGTCGCTAATCCAAAATACAAGGTCAATTTAACATTTCAATTAAAAATACTCAACCCAAAAGTTGCTCGGAAATTGCCTAGTGAGCGAGGGCAAGTAACTCCGTGCAACTTTTAGTTGCGCCACAAAAAGTTTCCTAGTGCGGGCGATGGACCTAAATGTCGGTAAAGTATATCGTGAAGTGCCGAACGAGTTCCTAAAAATATTCGCATATTTGCAGCTTTTAAAGCCAAAAATTAATTTTGCGAAGCGTGAAGTTAGCACCACCAATTTCGATTTCCAAAAAAATAAAGGCCGCTTTAAAAGCCGCAAATATGTGAACCTTTTTTTTTTATCTCTTCGGCATTTACCAGCAAAAACTGAGCACAAAACAGGACAAGTTTAAATTTTTTGGCAAATCGTATAGTTTAGCAAAAAATGTTCTCCGTAAAATTTGCAAATATGCGAAATTTTCTAAAAACGTTAAGATTTCAGAAAAAATTATTAAAAAAATAAAAGATTCATCCGCAAAATCTGCGAATTTGCGATTTTGAAAAAAATATTTACGGCATATTTTTTAAATCGAAAATGGCGGTGCTAACTTCACGTTGAATAATGGGTAGCCTCTAAAAATCATTATTTTAAGTACGATTTTTTTTTTAATACGGCACATGGCAGCAAAAGTCGGGCACATCGAAGTACAACCATTTTTTTACGAAAATCCAAAATGTTGGTACTAACATAACGCACATAGAAAATCCTCTGCATTTATAGAGGTGTCCCCCAACTCGTATAGGACATTTTCCCAGAAAAAAAATGTATATGGGGTAAAAATTCAAACTCCCTTACTTAAATTCCTTAAAATTTACTCAACATTAAACAAAAAAATTATTAAAAATCAACCAAAGTACATAAAATGATGTGCTGTAGCTTTTTTGAAAGCTAATATTCCATTCTTAAATTTTTAAAATCAAGTCAAATACTGAAAACCAGATGTAAAAAAAAAAAACAAAGAAAAAAGTATCTCTCGTCTTTTTTTGTATTTCTCAAAAACTAAAAAAGATGTTACATTTGGTATTCAGTATTTGAATAAGAATTTATAAAAGCATAGAATATAAGAAAGAGCAGTGGCACTTAATTACGCAAAATTTTGTAAAAAAAAAAAAAAAATAATTTTTAAATAAAATTTCTCACTTTTTCCTTAAAAAATGTTTACTTTGATATTTCTCAAAAAGTATTCACTTAACTAAACAATTTGATTTGAACAACAAATAAAAGAATTGAATATAAGCTTTAAAATAAGCTATAACATTATTATTTTTGGATATTATTACATTTCAGAATTGGAAAGTATTGCTTTTTGAGAATGCAGAAAAGTTCAAAATGGTTACATAATTGCACTGGATTTTCATTAAATTTTTACTTATCATTTTATATTTTGTTCGGGAACAGTGTAGACTTATCTGACAAAAGGGTATTCTACTATATAATTAGTTTTCTAAAAGACCTTATGTATATTTACTAAGTTCCTAGCAACGATTTTATGATAAGTTCCTTCTTTATCGATGCGGTTTACCATCAAAACTAATCCCAGATAGCTATCTAACATAATATCTAATTAGTGTCCCAAACAGTGCATCGTTAAGTTCGTTTTGCAAAATGTTTAACTCACTCTAGTGCCATGGAACCTTTTCAGCACATATACTATACACACCGTGTACCGTAATCAGCATAATAGTGAAATAGGAAAACTACACACCAAACCAAGGCCATTAAATGACAAACAAAATAAGGCCAAGTCTAAACGCGGCGAGCTATTATACACCCGTTGACTTTGGTGCTTGTCCTATACATATGACGGGTTGGCAATATGGCCGGAACTCACAGTTATATTCCAGTTATGTTCGAAGGGATCAGTACCACAACGAACAGCAGTATACCGAACCCAGCAGCATGTGTGTGGTGGCCAGGCGCGGCGGATGTGAAGCCATTTGGAAAAATCCTCTTCATCCAATCTTCTCATTTGGGAGTTTGAACGATGGCTGGGGCTGGGTATTGCCACCAATCGTGCCTAGTCTTTATGGTTTTTTCAGTGTGTCAGCAAAAAGGATGGGCTGTGGCTCAGAAAGGATAAAAATAAAGCAGATCGAGAGAACACGATGAAAAATGAAGAAATGGGAATAATCCCGGTCGACCGTTGCGTCTCGTTTCGTTTCGATACAAGGATAAATATTGATAGCTTACATCATAGAAAGGATATTACTAAGGACTTGCGATGACTTTATTATAAGCACCCAACATTCTCGCCACAAAATTGCTCAAACATGGCACGACGAGAACGATGGGGCTTATAAGGTAGGTATAGTGCTGAACATCATCACTGACTCCAAATCCGTTTGCTTCTCGGTTGACTGAATTCAGCAGCAACTTTACTACTGACACTGATGTTGTTGCAAACTATATAAGAAAATAAGGGGGGAGGAGTATGGTATTGCCACACCATGGTTTTATAAATATGTATATTTGTACAGCTCGACTCTGTGAAACGCATTAGCTCTTGAATGGACTATTGAAGTAAATCCTTTGGTTGGTTTCGACGGTCGGTCGTTTGGATTGTGGATAATGTGTCGGCTTTAATTTTAGGACGAACAACGACAATGACGATGGAAATGGCTATTCTATGCCCATAGAATGGACAGATAGAAATGACGATGAAACAGATATGTAATATTTAGGTGTTCCCACTTTTGCATTAATTTAATTTGAAACAATTTTTTTTGCTTACTTACATTAACTTCTTTAGCTAATGATTTTAAGACAAGAGGTTTTTTTCTTATGTCTTAGAAATCATCTTAAGTGCAAAAATATTTTTCTACTGTACCTAGCTAAGTGATTTCTGGGCATCATCGCAACTCATCATGCCGCAGCTGAATATGACCCAACTCATCACAACCCAACTCATCATAGGGACAACTCTTCATGGGACATCTCATCATGGGAATAAGTCATCATGGTAATAAGATCCATTTTCAGAATGAATTTTGTTTGAAGGCATATTATTTGTTTGTTTTCCGTAGCGTGAGGCTGGTTGAGGGTTGGTACTTTTACCAACCCTCAACCGCTCAGTATAAGGGGTCAAAAGTCATAAAAATGAGTTTTTTGCAAATATCTCAGAAACGGTTTGTGCTAGAGAAAAATTTTATTCCACAATCTTGAAGCTGAGGCAATTTCCCACAAAAATGGGCGATATTATTTTTTCGTAGCATTAACCGTTAAAAAGTTACAGCAAACCGAAAAGTCAAAAAAATCTCTGAAAAGGGGCCAAATGTTATGAAAATGTGAAATGGGTTGGGTATAACTCATCATGGTCGGCTACCAACGGACCAAAAATGACTCAACGTGCCGGCGGCGCGGCGGCGATCTCACTTGGACTCATCAGTTGCCTAGGAGGGCATTGTCATCGGGGACGAAACCTAAATTTGGACTGAAGGCCGTTATAAGCTATTATGAATCAATAAGTCAACAAATTAAATTAAGTTGTGCTAAGTCTTCTACCTGCTTGGCTGGCGCTCGGCCTGTGGTTGTGGTGGGAAAAGGGGAATGGTTCTCGTTGTGGCAGTGAGAGAGTCTAGTTTTCAGTAGCCACCATGGTTTGGACTGGAGAGCATCGTGGGTTTGCTGTTTGGATTTTTTTTTTTAAATGGCCGTTCTGTTATCGCCACGCAGAGCGCCTTCCGACGGCACTTCAATATCCCTGTTGTGGGAAACGTCTCTGACGGTAAGGCAATTAGACGTTGGGCTAGGACATTGGAAAACACTTGTTCAACAGCAACTCCTTCGGCAATTAGAAGAGTTCTTTCAAAGGGGTGATTATAGAATAAAAATAAAAAAAATAGGATAACGGCTTTATTGTGAGAAAAAACGTATAAAACGTAAAAAGTGGAAAAATGACATAAAAAATAATTGTATGGGAAGAGTATGACCTACCTTAGGCAAGGCGCTCACTAAAGTGATGATAAAGTGGAGTGGCGGTGGCATGATACTTTGCAAGTGATGTAGTGCCAGTCTGCTGCCACATATTTTGAACTTGTTTAATTTTTAAGTGGCAAGTGAGTAGTGGCGAAGTGGATTTTTGTACTACATACGAGTATGCTTGATTTATAGACCCAGAGCTGGTGAAGGAGTTTCGCAACTGCAGTGCGCGTTAAATCACTTTCATATCACTTCGACGCCACTCCATCGCCATGCCACTTGTACACCACTCCACTGCCACTCGCTACTCCTTTGCCACTCCACTTCATCAACACTTTAGAGAGCGCCTTGCCCGCAAATTCTTGTTCAACTATTTTCTTAGGGCATAAACTTTTGGTAAGAAAATGCCTGACAAAAAAAAATTACTTGAAAACTAACGGAAACTTTTAGGTTTATATTATAAATATTTCTTTTTTTGTTTTGTTTTATTCAATCAATGTGGGAACACTTATTCTGATGTTTTCAAAAGACAGAAGTTCCTGTGATAGAGAGATGAAAATCTCTTAATCGAAACGGATTCAAGTGATGAGCAGACGATCCATTGAATCGCATTAAATGTAAAGGGACCACGATGACTACGACGACGACGCTAGCTGACTACAGCAACGACAATGACAAAGTCTACTATATACTCCAAGTGGAATGAACTACAAATGTTGCCTGAATGACGCTTAGAACAATGATGATGATGATGATGATGATGACGAAGATATGATAAGGAGACCGGGAATACGACTATGACATGAATGTATAGAATGATGATTGCTTATGACGATGAAGACGTGGCATATCCTTTGTTCAGCAGAAACCCCTATTTTATTCTCTTTCCTTAAGTTCCATTCATTCTGATCGAAAAAGCTGGGTTTCATTTCGAATTACACCCCCGAGGAGATAACCGACAGCTCATAGCTCCCTCCCCCCCCCCCCCTCCAACAAAAACTCCCCTGTGTTGCCCAACATTGAAGGCATCATAGTCTCATAGCCAAGCCAAAACTCTGCATATCTAGAACAGATGTTTTCTTTAGAGGGCTTACACTGGTGGTGGTGTAGTATTTGCACCATGATGACCGCATGTTCATTCTGGCCAAACTCCGAAAATCTTTTGAAAATTTGAATATCCACAGAGGATTTTTGCCAAAACTAATGGCTGGTTTAGTTTCTGCCCACACTTTGCATTGCAATGTTGGAAGCAAAACGTATACATAGTATGTATGTAGGTACAACACAACACGGCACACATTTTGAATTTAATTTTCGTTTCGATTCGTTTGGCATGTTCATATCCGAATACCACCTGTGGACATCCGGAATTGCACTTTTTGTAGTTTGTAAATAACATTTAAGGATGTTGCTGGAAATTTGACTTGAGATTGGAATGAATAAATACTAATAAAGCGGAGATCTGCTAGGAGCAGACTTTTTTAAAAAGTAACTCAACGTGATAGTTCTAGTTCTGATTATTCGATAGATAAATGATGGGTTTTGAACGTTGGTGGTGAAGAGAAGACACAAAAGTTCCTGAAACAAATATAAAAATTATAAGTAGACGTCTGTTGGGTTAAATTGGGATCACTGTGATTAGATAATAAATATTAGGTACCTGTGTATATGTGGGTATTCATTAAAATTTTTGCAAAATAGAATACATATATTTTGATTGATACCTATTTTTCTTTTAAAGAGAGTGACAAAAACTTTTTAGAAAAGGTTTTCATTTCATTTTTTTTTTGTCAGTTCTGAAAAATTTCGAGTAAATTGTGATATGGTATATCTACTGAGAAAAACTTGAGACTTGGAGAGCTTTTGCATTGTAAATCGCATTGATAGATCTGTAGATTAGCTAAAGTTTATGAAGAAATGGACATAACGCCATCTCAATTCTGGAATTTATGCAGAAAAATTTTTTAAAATCGTTTTTAAATAAAAATCATTTTTTATATATAAAATTTCTTGAAATTTTTTAGAAAAAAGAATTGGTAGGTATGACATTTTTAAGAATATAATATACAATTAAAACCAAAATTTCAAAAAAATTCATCAACCCGTTTTCAAAAAAATGATTTTTCACAAAAAAAATGATTTTTCACAAAAAAAAATTTGAACTTTTTTTAAAAAATCCAAAAATTATATTTTTTGAAAATATATTTATGCAGTATTATTCTACCTTGATAGGACCTCCTACACAAAAATTTTGATCAAAATCGGTTAAGCGGTTAAGAGAAAATGGAAAACAAAAAAACGGTTCTATGGCAGGTACCGTTAATAACGGTTTTTGGTAATTTTTTTTTTCACCAAAATATAGACCATGCCACTACTAGTACACACAAAAAATAAAACAAATCGTTAGAGTCGTTTTTGAGATAAATAACTTTCTTAAAATGGTCCTATGGCAAGTACCGTTATTTACCGAGATAAAAAAAAATCTCGATTTCCCCTCTAATTAGTAAAACAATTTTATTTTGAAATAGTTTTAAAAAATGGATTTCTGGCTTCAAAAAGGTGTAGCATTACATTATAAGTGTTGCCGTTGTTTGTTTTTTAATGATTTTTTTTATTTCAAAATGATTTTTCAAAAAATTGCCGCTCCTGCCTCAACAAGGGAAAATAGATTCCCTTACCATAGGAATTTTTCTTGTCCCGACCCAACCTACAAGCCTTAGCATTTTTTGCATCTTATGCAAAAAAACCCATGTTTATTATTAAGTTTAAAGAAAGCAGACCAAATTTTTGAAATATTGAGTATATAGGTAGAAAAAAAACCCACTTATTGTTTTTTTTTAAATATTTGTTAGGAAGATCTACAAGAAAAAAAAAAAAACTTGTATCAAACTCTTAAGGCCCTAATCGAATTTCAAATAAACCTTTTTTTCGTTATTTAGTCCCTCGAGATTTATGGTATGTAATAGTTAGGGCCTTGCTAATGCGGTTAAGCTCTCTGATGGCTTTCTTTCAATTTCTAACAAAAAGAAAGTTCGCGCCCTGACCACTAAGTAGCCACCCCCTTTGATTTTTTTAAAAATTGACCCCTGGAAATGTTAACTTGACAGTCGAGTTAGTATTACTGCATTGGGTTCAAAAAACATTTTAAGTACAAAAAACCTTAAAATTTAATTTTTCAACGAATCTAGCATTGCGAAAAGTTCCTCTTTTTTGATTGGCGCCTCAGATAAAAAAGTACTTGCAAAATTTAACTCTTTTATAAACAGCAAACTCAAATCCACACGAAATCAATAACAACAACAACAAACCAAAAAAAAAATACCCAACCATTCAGCTCTCTGATTGCTTCTCTGATCCAAATAATCCACTTGAAGCTCCTATTGCATCTTCTATTTATTAAAACGAATCACGATTCGTTGCAACGCTTCACACTCTCTCCAGTTTTTTTTTTGTGCTAGAATTTCACTCTGGAATCAATAAATAGCCACACACTACTTTATTTGATGGTCAATAAAGATATACACTTTAACGGTTTTTTGTTGTTTTTGTTGCACGTGTGTTGCAGAATTCAAACACGATCCATCTAACTGAATTATTGTATATAGATGCACAGGAAATTCACTCTAACAAGGCTTGAATGCAACAACAAACGTCAACAAATTTTTCTACGTCAATAGTGACGTATGCATATAAAGCAAGTTTAGATGGCAGTTGGGGTGTTTTGTCAACTTTTCGCGCACTACACTATAAATAATTAGGAAAAATTGCGTCGAATTTGTATGCACATTAATCAAGCCTCTGATAGGAACTGGAATCAACCACTACACCCCTTCCCCTTTGAGTTCGTAAAATATTTGCCATTGACGAAACAACATATTGTTCAAATTTTGACCAGGACCTTAAATAACAACATCCTGCCTTCTCCGTGACATCAGTATGTAGGTACATATGTTAGCTTGGATTGCGTGTTTTGAAAAATTGAGATATTGTGGCCAAAAAGGCATAAAGCATATCCGCGCGCCAGAAATCAACAAGATGGAAACATCGTGCTTCCCTTTCCTGGCGCTTTCTATGTATATCTTTATTCATGATTGCTGTGGCTGTGGTAGCAACTTTTGCTGCCTGTTTAAGCTGAAAATAGGTCGTAAATGGGAATTATCCTCTCTCACTCTTATGGCAGATTTATGATATCCTTTATTTTTTAAGGGTAAAAATGTTGTTATTTTGTTTGGGTGTGTGTGTGTGTAAAAGTCACAAATCTATTTGGGTTTAATAATGACAAATAGATTCCTTTATACCAAAAAAAAAAAAAAATAAGGATGTGTACCATGGTATAAGATTTATCAATTCTAAACACACATCTGTTGCGTTGTGCCTCTGTGTGTTGAGAAGGATAAAGGATAATTATATAATATATCGGTTAATTGGGTAATTTAGACACACGAAAATAGGCAAACTTTGACTTTCCGGTTAGAGAATCAATTTGTTATGCTACTTTCATAAATCCCAAGCATACTTTGTGAAAGGTTCTTCTTATTAGTTTTGGCCGTCATCGTCATCGCCATCGTCGTTGTAGTTTTCGTTACCGTCGAAAGTTAAAGGTTAAATAAATTGATATCCCCATGTCATGAAAGAAGAGTTTAACCACACGTGTAACCGACGAAGGATTATCCATATGTATATAATTTTGGTACATAAATTATTCATACGTTTGTTACGACTAAGACCTTTTTGTCGCCATGTGTTTTTGTGTAAGCCCAGAAATATGCATGTAGCATTGGAAGAAAGAGGTAATTTGTTAAGCTTTTTTTTTTTGTGGAACAAATTAAAACATGGTATACTATAAATCCTTTTTTTCAATCTTTTTGGGAACAGAATTAAATTACAACACACAACTAGTGAACCATGCAGGACTCGAGACTAGTCGGTTGAGGGGTACCAACAAACTTACATTAATATTTGACTAAATAAACAGGCTCTTGTCACAAAAAGTGTACCTATTCTTAATATTTACAGTTATGTATGTATAAAGTGTGCTATACCATAAATTCATCAGCCGTATAAAGTTAGCATGATGAATTTTGTAAATGAAAAGTTTACTTGGCAAGCTTTTTTGTCCATTATTGGAAGAGCCAATAGTACTTTTTGTTTTCACAGCACATTTGCGATATTAATTCGGCAATTTCTGGACGAGTCAAAAGTAACTTGTTCGAAAATTGTCATGCTAACTTAATACGGCAAAAATGATTTTAAGTGGACAGCAAAATGACATTCCCGCTTGGCTTCTTGTTCTAATGATTACCTTCGGAAGAGCTAAAAGTTTTTTGAGAGAAATTCGGAAGCATTTCACACCCAAAGTACACATATTGAAGGTATTACATTGCGCATCTTCGAAAATTACAGTAACCTGCCTGTCAGAATTTACAAAAACAAAACACAAGTGTTTCCGAATCGCAGTTACCCTTGCCCAATTTACAAAAACAAAATACAAGATATGCGCAGAACTGAATAAAAATGAAAACTCGGAAGATATTACCTTCTATATGTCAAGCCTTTTCCGCCAATTTATCGTAAGCGACATTTTGTTTTTTGTTTGCTCAGCAACAAAACCAATAAAGCTAAATTTCAGCATTGAACATTATTAACAATACTGTTATTGATAGATAACAAAAGGTCCGATTGCTTTAGGTGCAAAGGAAAAAATGAAATAATTAACTTTATGTGACAGTATAAAATGTCGCTAATTTGGCGGAAAGGGGTCGATGTGTACTGTGTTTCACACCAATCTCCTTGTACTAAGGTTTGTTAAATGAAACAGAAAAAAGTTAACAACTCAGATATTTAGGACATTTTAGGTTCTTACAGGTACCTTCTACAAAATCTCCAATTTGTCCAAAATATTTATATTCCACTTCGGACCGGACATACGTAAATAGCGGGTAGGTACACCACACACACACACTGCACTCCACTGTGCCAGTACCTTCGAAAACAAGAAGAGGATGCATTTTATTCTGATACAGAGTACCAAGGCCCTTTTTCATACAAATTGATAGGTTAAAAAAAATTATATACAAATTTGGAGTAATACTGTCAGATAACTTTTTGAAACACCCAATCATCGCCATTATTATTTAATTTAATTGTCAACTTGTCACTTTTCAAATTTTTATCTGTCACACTTCTCAATTTTTATTAAACAGCGTTAAGAACGTGAACGTCCACCGCCTTATGCGTAAAACAGATTAAACCAGCAACAGCATTAGCACCGTCAAGAGCAAACAGAACGCTGGCCAGCAAAAATTTCTCAAACACATTGCCGCCAGTAACAGCACCTACCCTATATATATATGTATATCTGTTTGACATATCAAATCAAAGCATTTTCTATGTGGTCCCACACCAGCAACAGCAAATTTAGGACATAGGCCTAACGGCGCTGTTGACGTTGCTGTTGCAGTTCGTATCTGTTTTGAGTAATTGAAAAACGTTACTTCTATATTAATGCCGGCCGATGTTGCTGGTCTAATCAGTTTCTCGCTTTAGGGTGCAGAACTGAGGAAATCTGCTAGCGATCGGAAAAAATGCGAAGACTTTCTAAAAAAAAAGCCAAAACATTGTTTTGAAATATGTTATTAACTTGAAAAAAAAAATGTTTTTTTTTTATTTCCAAGCGGAGTATTGAATTTTTCTCCGAAAGGAGTTTGTTTTCCCATATTACTTCCTCTCTAAGAAATCTTTTCCTTAAAGTCCCCGTTATTTAAGCCCAAGTATTGATCGATCAAAAAGTTTGTAATGCGCGGGGCTCTTAATGTGAGGTAAAGCACTGTAGTTGTTGATTCAAAATCTAACAGGTTCAAATTCCAAAAGCTAACTAAAGTAGCAAGGTCCTTAGTTGCACGAATCGTACTTTAATTTTGATGCCCCTTTTAACAGTTTAGTTTGACTAAACAAAATAAATTTTCGAATAATATTGGCAGATTTATTTTTAAGTGTTCCTAAATGAAATTTTAGTTTTTCCCAGGAAAGTTTATTTTTATTTCTTTCGTACGTTATATTTTGTATGGGATGCTAAATCAGAGTGTGAGGTTTTTCGCCAAAACTGCATGAAGAAATTAACATCCAATTTTTCACAAGTTTTTCAAGTAGGTTTTTATTTCCAGCGAACCGTTAAAGCTCATTGCAATCCACTTTTTCTTATATCCAATAGTCTGTTTATTATTATTAAAGAAAGGACTTTTATTTTTTTTGAAAAAGTTATTTACGAAAAGTTGATGGATTTTGAATTATAAGCAAAAACCACACAAAAACGAGATTATTGTTTACCGTTTTTGCAAAAAAAAAAAAACAAAAATAATTTCCTTTTAATTTGCTTTCGATGCTTGGTTATTCCAAACAAATTTTCAATTTTACCAAAAAACTAGAACTTAAATTTAAAAAAGAAAAAACAAATTTGAACGTTCAATTTTTTCAAAATTTTTATTTGAAAATTATTTTTTTTTTTACCATTTTCCAAAAACGATTGGTTTAAAAATAAAATAAAATGATTTTATAAGGGATTTCTGTCCTTCAAAAATCTAAATCACGACAAGTTGCGTAGTAGTTATATTTTTATATTATTTTTTCTTAACAATTAAAAATTAAAAATTCCCCTTATCCCTTATATTATGCAATTTTGTCTCGAGGTACTCGTATAACCTAATTTTACAAAATGTTTTGAATTTTGTAAAATTAGTTTTTCATAATTATTTTGTTTTGCCAACAAAGCTAAAGGCAATGAGTTCAATTTGTAGGTACTTCTATTTCTCGAAACGATAAGAATTGTTATCATTCTCATCGCAAAATACTAAAATTATTTGTAAGCCTCGGTATCTGGCGCAATGTTATCCTTACAAAAAAGAGAAACTTAGTATTTTAATCTAATTAAACGATGAATCAGAGCGAATTACATTGAAAACTTTTGTGGCAATAACATACCTACCTAAAACAAAAATTATCATTTCTCTTAAATATGGCAACAATCCAATAATTAGAAAAAAAAAATCCCCAAAAGCTCCACATTGCAAATGTCAAATGCACAAACATAAGATATGAAACAGAAGAATGAGAGCATATCCTTTTGAGTCCACCACCTCGTTACCTTATCCTTCCAGTAAGGTATACCCATACTCGATTTGTGTGGAATTTTCAAAGTTCACGTACAGGATTTTCCGAGAATCAGGTACACCAGTCGAGAAGCAATATGTATAGTCAAGGAAATAAACAAACCCGAGGAGCCATTAGGTGAATCGAGATCTCGTTTGTTCGTTTCATTCCAAAACCGCACATCCTATTTTAAGTCGTTGCGAGAAAAGCGAAAGAAAGGATATTTTTCATAACTGAATAAATATTTGCCAATGGGAAAGGACATGGAGTTCACATACTGAAGAAAGACACATAGAAGCACGTTTCTTGTGGCCAACAATTCCACATTTCGTGTATGTGGTTGGTTTAAGATTAGAAGAGCCTCAGAATTTGTCGCATCACCAGCAATGAGTTTCTTCTTTTTGTAGTTGTTCGTTTGGCCACGTTCCCATTTTGCACTCCTTCTTCATAGTGTCACGAGTGTATGTACATTAGGGTGTTACAAAAAAAAAGTGTCTTTCAAGGGCTGTACGAAAAAGGTGTTGATGTGTGATGTGTTATCGTAAACTAAGTCCCCTTTCACACGAAGATACTAGTTGCTGGAGATTTTTTTGACGTTTTCTTTAAATCTCCTTAACAATTTCTTGTACCTTTCACATGAAAGCAACAAAAACCCGGAGATTTTCTTTATTTTCAATTTTAAACTACCTGGGTTGAACGCACACAAACGTAGTGTGAAGAGAAAAGTCAAAAAAATCTACTGAATTTGTTAACTGGGGAGATTTCGTTTCCCCCTCTTTCTGCCTGCCATTCTCGCCTTTGAATTAATTGTTGCCGGCAACTCAGTTGCCTTGTGTGAAAGGGGACTTGACCATTTTAAGTTGAACCTAGTCCACTGTCACTGCCACCTCCATTCCTGCAGACACGCACAAGTGAATGGTTGAGAATTTAAATCCATTAAGACCTGGTGTATAACAAGCTATAGTGCCACGTATTTTTCTATTTTTTGTAGTTAATTGTCAGTTTAAAAAGTCAAGCTTTCAATCTTATTAAATAAAATTCCCGACTGCATTGCATAAACTTGCTCATATTGTTCAGCTAAACATTGATAAATTTTAACAGATGTATTTTTTTTTCCTCAAATTAAACTTTTGAAAGAATTATAAAACATTTTTTTTTTTTGAAACACCCTAATGTTTATCTACGTATTATATAAAAGCTAAAATACCTCTGTTTCTATGCTTGTCCATATCCCATGGGTATATTTTTCTTATCCTGCAACAAGTCCAGCGGTGGTGCTGCGCCCAGGGGTCATTGCGATGTGCAAGTGTAACGGCCTTTATTAAAAATTAATAAATCCTGTTTTGTGAAATGGAACTAACCCCCTCGAGGATATAATTTTGAATCCTTTTGTGTAAACAAATGCATCAGAGAGGGAAAGAATAGTAAAAAAAAAGGAATACAAATCAACAAGTCGTTGTCACGGGTTTAAAGTTGAACGCCATTAGGCATCAACGAGTCTAGACGAAGGATAAATTTTCCGTCGTTTAATTTCTTTTTTTTTTTCTATAGTTTAGAATTTATACATAAATAGTTGATGGAGGGCGGGTGGAGTTTGTGACTTAGCTCCTTCAAGACTCTATGACTTCTTGTCTTGCTTATGAATATACATAGTTGCATCTAATTTTTGCTTTTGTTTTGGTTTCTGAATGAAAAGATTTTTCCTCCTCCCAAGATGATGACGACGACGACGACGAGCGACGACGGGGATGATGACAACGATAGCGATGGCGTAGACGACGAGTTTTGATGACGTCCTTTTGTTCTTGTCTTTTCTTCAGAGTTTTACTAGGTACTATTGTTTTATTCAGCTTGATTTAAGAGAAGTGCTACACCAGCATCAAGCATCTTGACAGAGGTTGTTTTCTTTTGGGTAGATGAATTGCTTTTGTTTCCACCTTGAACAAAATAGGAAATAAGGTGAGTTTTGAGGCAAAGCATTTTTTTTTTTTTTGTTTAAAAGTGAGATGATGGCTAATGAGGAGATTAGAAAAGACATTGCCTTAAAGACTTACTTCGAGGCTGTTGTTCTTATTAAAATCGTTTAAAATAGTAGGAACAAACGAAGGATAATAATAAAAAAACAGGATTTAAATGTTTAATGTTTTAATGGAGTTTTTTTTTCAATCTGTAATATAAGAGGATGCTAAGTACAATATACTTTTAAGCAGACTGTGAGTGGCAGGATCATTAAGTTCTTTTTCCTGATTTGAGTAGCAAAAATTGGTTGGATGCAGTGCAAAGAATAAATCCTTATTGTCAGCGAAGACTTAAATGTAAACAAAAAAATCGTACTAAAATGTCCAGATTTTAATTATAAAGTTTTTAAAAATCAAATAGTAAAGTTAATAACATAAGGAGTTAAGGTTTCATTTCTTCCCAATTGCAAGCCGATTTCATTTACATGGTTACACAACCCTAGGCTCGTGTTTTTATTTTATTTTATTTTATTTTATTTTTTTTTATTTTATTTTATTTTATTTTATTTTATTTTATTTTATTTTATTTTATTTTATTTTATTTTATTTTATTTTATTTTATTTTATTTTATTTTATTTTATTTTATTTTATTTTATTTTATTTTATTTTATTTTATTTTATTTTATTTTATTTTATTTTATTTTATTTTATTTTATTTTATTTTATTTTATTTTATTTTATTTTATTTTATTTTATTTTATTTTATTTTATTTTATTTTATTTTATTTTATTTTATTTTATTTTATTTTATTTTATTTTATTTTATTTTATTTTATTTTATTTTATTTTATTTTATTTTATTTTATTTTATTTTATTTTATTTTATTTTATTTTATTTTATTTTATTTTATTTTATTTTATTTTATTTTATTTTATTTTATTTTATTTTATTTTATTTTATTTTATTTTATTTTATTTTATTTTATTTTATTTTATTTTATTTAATTTTATTTTATTTTATTTTATTTTATTTTATTTTATTTTATTTTATTTTATTTTATTTTATTTTATTTTATTTTATTTTATTTTATTTTATTTTATTTTATTTTATTTTATTTTATTTTATTTTATTTTATTTTATTTTATTTTATTTTATTTTATTTTATTTTATTTTATTTTATTTTATTTTATTTTATTTTATTTTATTTTATTTTATTTTATTTTATTTTATTTTATTTTATTTTATTTTATTTTATTTTATTTTATTTTATTTTATTTTATTTTATTTTATTTTATTTTATTTTATTTTATTTTATTTTATTTTATTTTATTTTATTTTATTTTATTTTATTTTATTTTATTTTATTTTATTTTATTTTATTTTATTTTATTTTATTTTATTTTATTTTATTTTATTTTATTTTATTTTATTTTATTTTATTTTATTTTTATTTTATTTTATTTTGTCACAAACAAATTAGTGTTAAAAATAGCATGCTAACTGGGTTAACTGTCCCTTTCCATTTGCGAGGTTGAGGTCTTCCCCCACTGCGCCACGCAACCGCTAGCTGCCACCCCCGGGTCCTTCCGCGTGAATTGGTAAACAACAGAATTTGTATAAAAGAAAATTCTATTCATTTAAAATGATGACAAAAAATCAACTATTCTACCAAACGACCAAAACTTCTGATTCTTATTGTTTTACTTTTATTACAAGTCAATAGCTATAACGAGCTTAGATTGTCTCCTTGGAGATATATCGTTAAAAGTTATATGCACACACAACATTCGTTCAACACATCAACAGCATAATGTGTATTCCTCTCGAAACTATACATTTTCAACGATATCTTAAATTCAAAATACAATCCAACCACATAACATGAAAAACCATTGAACTTAATACAAAAAATTCCATTTTCTTCCCCAAATTCCAAACAAAACCCATTTGAAATCGATAAAAAAATTGCACTTTTATTGAGCATCCCAATGGGGTAAGCTATATACCCTCCTATACGAGTATAGGTGTTGTCTACCTGAAGCCAAACCACTATCAATGCCATTACCGATTCTCTTCATCAGCCAAAACAGACCAGAGCTACCAAAAAGAGGATCCCTTTGGGTCAATTGTCCTTTTTTTTTGTGCAAAGAGAGTGCACTCCAGAGTCGTTACAAATAATTGAGACCTCCCCTTCTTCAAAAAAAAAAAAAAGACCAAGAAAGAAGAATAAAACCCAAACACGTTTGCAATGTGTAAAATTCTGCCATTTCAATTCTGCTGCGATGGCTAGAGACCAAAAATGAAGACGCAAAAAAAAAAAACACATTCCTCCCGAAAAACGACCAATTTCCCTAAGGCGACATCAGCGCTTTTGATGCTTAATCTCATCCCATTTTGGGATCGCAAGAGCGTATCATCAAATCGTGACTATTGCAGTTGGGATTATCTTTTCTGGTATTATCCTGTGACAATAGTTATATGACGTGTGTGTCTGTGTATGTGTGGGAGGACAGTGTAAATTCCATATATGAATGTGGATCCAATTTGTGTATTTTTTGTTTTAAAAAAAAAATGTAAAATTTTTATCAATAAACAAATTATGTTTGCTCACCGAGGTTGAAATTGTATTTTTAATGAGATTTCCAGGAAAAGCGTTGTTGCCATATGTGTGATTTTTTTTTATGATTGTCACATAAAATCCGATGGTGGTTTTGCAATATTTTATTTTTCGTTTTTTACGGAACTAAGGAAATCGATTTGCAAATCTGAGGTGTGGGGAGGGTTTGATTTCATCTGATGAATGATTAAAAATGAATTAAATAAATCACCCTTTGGAGAGGGTGTGTTGCATGCATTGCGATTGAGAGGATGCATCAGTACCGTTTTATTTAGTTCCGTTGCTGATGATGAATTCCATTAGGTAAACCGAATTTTCCGAAATGACCTTCGGAATGGCGCAATGGATTTTTCGACCACGTCTCACGGTTTGAAATCAATTAAATCGAAAAAAAAAAGTTTTTCGATTGGATTGGAAATGGTTTTGTTTTGATGAACCCTAGCAATTTTGTTCGGTCCTGATGTTGTTTTGTTTTTGTTTTTCAACAACGTAAAGTTTGTTTTAATGATCTGCCTTTGTCTTTCCTGATATGAAATCAAGAGAATGAGAGATGAAAAAAAGAAAAAAAGGATTGTCAAAAAATTGCTGTAGCTACCTTAATACATCCTCCTGAGTTCCTGGACCTGGAGAGGGAATCCAGGTCACCAGTGAGTATAAGGACCACAATATCCATTGATTGCGATGTAATCAAGTGAATGGGAGACTTTTTCAAAATCACTGTTGGAATAAAAACGAAGAATGGTGAACTTTTTCGTCGTCATCGTAGTTGTTGTAGCCACCATTGCTATATATATTTTGCTGATGCTACGAGTTGAGTCTGAGAGTTCATCAAACTTTGTTTTTATTGTTTTAATAATTGCGTCAGAAGTGGATGAGAAGGACCTTAAGTAAAGGACTCGGATTGATTTTGTGTATACGTATCTATGTAAAGGGTATATTGGTATAGAAAGAAATGAACTATAGAATTTTCAATCAATGAATGAAAGCAATGATCGTCATTTTGATAGCAGGTGTCTGTTTCTTTTGGCAATCGAAGTCTATTGTTTGACTTGGAATCTTGTTTTTTATATTTTTTTTTTTTTTTGTATACGAAAAAGGATTTTTGTGAATAGAAATTTCAAGTATTTTACTTTAGCTTTGTTCTTTCGTTTATTTTTTTTTTTTTTTTGAAATTGATGATTTGGCTTTTAAAGTTATTTCTTTAGCATGATTTCATGTTTTTTTTTTGCTTATTTGTTAAGTGGAATGGAACATTTCTGATATTTAGAATTGAAAGCTGTGGATTTATTGAATAAAATATAAATACAATTTCAATATTGTTTATCTTAATCATATCATTCTTTAAGAAAATAAAATAGAAAAGATAATAGCCCAGGGGCTTATGTGATAAAGCTTGATTTTTTTTTATGAAGGAATGTTTGGCTTTTTGGGTGATAAATATGTAAACTTCAAAAATAAAAGACTCTCTTAAGGACAAACAAGAATATATAAAAAGTAAAGTGTGAATAATTTTCCGGTAGCATTATCATGTTTACCAGCAATTTTATCTTAATTTTTTAAAACAGGCGACCGTGAAAAAGTACTACCTACTTTTGAGAAGAAGCTCAAAAAGTGTTGGATTTTATAGTTGAACCAGGGATTTATTGATAACGTTCAAAATACAGAAGTAATCAAAAAAGTTAGTTTTCCCAATCGAAAAAATACGGAAAACCAACACTTAATTGCTCAAGATTAGTTCTATTTTTTTTTTATTTTCTTTAATAAATAAAATTTGAAAAAAAAAAAAACATTTGGGCTCAATAAAAAAATTAAAATTTCAAAATCTTGCTCCTTCAAAAACTAAGGAGGCGAATTCAATTCGTTTCTTCAATATTGAAAGCAAAGCAGAGTAATTTTTTGTTCAAATTTCTGAGATGGCTCAGATTTAATTTTTCTGGAACAAGCCTATACATACAGGGTGATTCACCTATGGTGTGAAAAAATGCTAGAGTGCGTAGGTTGAGCCGAGAAAAAAATCGACTTAAATAGAAAAAAAAGCGTTAAAAACACAACGGCAAAAGTTGCAATGTTCTACTATAAATTTTTTTTAAACCAAAAGTCCGTTTGAGGGAATAATTTTTAAAAGTATCTAATGTCGTTTTCGATTGGATTTTCAGAGTGTTTCACGCGTTTTTTTGATTCCAATGGAATATGAAAAACTCCCTTCCGTAATATGTGTATCTATGTAGAAGTAAAAACTAAAATTAATTCTTCAATAATTTCAATTCCAGAACATCCCAACAAGAAGCATTTACTATTTTGACAACTTTTAAAAGTATGTGTGTTTTCAGAGTGCACTCCCAGCACTCCTTAATGAAATCCGGAGTGAAAAAACATTCATAAATCATCACTCCGAACAGCAAATGTAAGGTTTTTGGAGTGTCGGGAGTGCGAATGGAGTGAAAAAAGAGTGCTAGGAGTGACCAACGGAAAACGGCATAAGTATCTAGTATTTTTGATATTAATATTCGATGCTCCTACAAATTTCCTACTGAAGGGAAAAATTTTGATTTTTTTTTTTGAAGTGAGAAATCGGCTTTGAAATAAGCTTTTTTTCAGTAAGTACCCAACAAATTCACAATCAAACACTGAAAACAAGATGATCTTCTGTCTAATCTAGTTTTTGAGAAATCGAAAATGATGAAAATACTATTTTATAAGAATTTTTTGTTTGTTTGTTTTTTTTTTTTTTTTTTGTGATCCACCAAAGACTGTTGAAGTTGATCAAGAAAACTTGAAATTGATTCCTTCCAGACGACTTGGCAAACTCTAAGCTGAGCAATGAAGTTAAGGGGCTACGATTCAATTTCGCATTTGAGTTTGAGTAAAATTCTATCAAAAAATAATTTTAATCCATAATTTTAATTGCTTAACATGTAAATTGCTAATCAACCTTTTATTTTCTGTATTTAATTAGAACATGTAAAAATCTTGACCCTTAATACTGTTTTTTTTTTTTGAGTAGTTATTCAATTATCATCATGCGAGTTAGCAAAGCCTTATGGTTTTCATGGTCAAAGTAACTGACTTGTTTTAGGAAATGATTTACATAACTCATTTAATATGAAACATTATTTACATTCTGTTTTAATCGTGAATTAATTTATAACTTTAAGCAATCCGGCTCGAAGGACCAATATTTATTTAAACCATGATTTTAATGTAAAAAAAAGTCTTTTAGAGTGAAACTTAAAACAAAAACTTTTAATATAAGAAAGTGTGTAAAATTAACAAATTCCAATTAAATTTGAATTACGTTTTGCAAACAAGAATTTCATTACATGTTTTCAAATATGTAAAATGCCTACATTCTAAAAGTTCTCTGTAGGTACTTGCTTATTTTTTTCCTGAAGAAAAGCAAATATCTTTATAACACACCTCATAAACATATAAATATTTGTATAGTAATATATTTTATGTGAGCCACATCTGGAGTGTCTAAATCTCATGTATTTGCCTACTCCAGGACAAACATATAACTCGACCTTTGACCATAAGGAATTGACATACATTGCATTCATATTCATATAGTAATGCTGTTTGAGTTTTTAAGCAAAATATTTGTATTATTAAAAAATTCTTCTGCACTACTGGAAAAACACCTTGCAAATATTTGTCAATATTCTCTTCATAAACACATTCTTCAACCCTATTTTCGTATTTGCTGCAATTTATATGTACATAAATTCTAAGTATTTTCATTTCTATGGCATCGTTTCGTTTAAGCAACTCGTCCTCCCTTTGCCATCAATGTAATCCTTATAAACAAATGGATGCACATACGCAATGTGTACTTTAACAATTCGATGTTTTTCAAGAGTTCGAAACACAACAAATCTATTTTAAAACGAAAGCAAAACGAACTCACAATACTCAAACGCCACCGCCGCTGCGCTGGGACATCCTTGATGGTAAATCCCTAAACAAGAATACCATAATGTGCTATACGGATCCCTATTTTGCCGAATTTCAAATTAGAGCTACCAACTAAGTTTCAATTCAAAATCAGTTTTATATTTATATTATTCGAGTATATTAATCAATATTCGAAACCATTGAAAAGCTTGAACAAACCAATAAAAAACCGTCAATTGAATTTTTTTACAAACCTTATCAATTTCTAATTATTGCATTGTGTGTAGACTAAAATTACCCGGGATTTGATATTATTGGTTGTTCGCGAGATTTTCGAGCCGAAAAACATTTTTAAACAATTTTTAGCAGTTGTTTTTGCAGTTTTTTAGGCCTAGAAAGAAAAAAACCGTTAACTAAATTTTTTTACAAACTCTACCGATTATCAGCTATAACTTTGTGTATTAAATAAAATTAAGTCGATAGCATTATTTGTTCTAGAGATATTCTAGAAATAAGCTATTTTACAAGTTTTTTTTTAAATTACTGTAATAAAAAAAAACGCCAATTGAATTTTTCTGAAAATCCTTTTTGTGCGTTATGGCCTTATCATTTGTAAAATAAAATCTATTTTAAGTCGATATCTCTATGCGTTCTCGAGATATCGTCGGCGAAAAAAAGCTTCCGAACGTACGAACGTACACAGACATCTCTCTAAAAACAATGTAATCCGACTCCAGTGACCTCGAAACGCAATAACTTTCAATGGGAAGTTAAAAAAAGAAAAATTAGAAAAATTTTTAACGGCAAATACAGGAATACCCCAAAATAACAAAATTTCTTTCAAAAAAGTCAAGATTCTATTTCTGTGAATTTTTCGCCAAAAATCTAAAACTCAGTTTCATTACAATAACAATAACATTACAGCTAGATAGTTTTTTAAATCTTCCAAATCGTTATGTGGAATCTATCCATTCTAGTTGAGCTGAACAAAACATTACAATTTCTCCTTATGGACTCTAGGGAATAAATTAAAAATAGTGTAAATTTAAGCAAATATTTCCACTGAAGATGTAGCTCAATGTACCTACAGCTGACGAACAGGCAGTTTTAACAAAATAAGACATTTAGACTGAAATTCAAATTTTGTATATGAAAGCTCTCAATTTTTATTTATGTCTGATGCACCATAAAATCATCTATATTGGCAACCATTAAATCAACAGACCATAATATGTAAATGCAAAATTGCGTCACTACGAATACTGTACTTTCTGTTCCCTTATGCTGTCGCGCACCAACAACGACATTAAAATTAACACGACAACAATTTCTTGTGAGCCCTTGCCACGCTCTGTTTTGGGTGGCAGTGGTGGATACGACTTTATAGCATAGGTACACATTTTGTATATTTTGAAGTTGCCTTACGACAAGGATTACTGCAAAATGTCTAAATGGATTACAAACACCCAGTCATTTCTTACCATCAGCTTCAGCAATCCTCATATCCAAAAGGACCTATTTTATGTTGTGCACATTATTCCACTCTATCGTCCTTTTAACTAAATGAATTAGAACGGATAAGAAGGGGGGGAAACGACGACATTTCTTACGAAAATAAAATGTGCAACGTTTGCGTTCTCGTTTTCTGATGGGCGTTTCGCGGTGACAGTGTATTTTGGATTGTTCATCTTAGACGCGGAGTACAGTTAAGAGACTATCTATCTATCTATCCTTCCTTACAATTTGCAACAGAGACTCATCATTTTGTTCAAGAGAGCGAAAGGTATGAAAGTACTCTGTCAAGAAGACAAATTTGAATATTCTATACTCCTTCAGTTTTGTCGTTCATTTTTTGATATTTATGTAATAGCTAAACGTGCGTAAAAGTCGGTTAAGTATTTTACCAAAAATCTTACTTCCTGATTACCCCACTGACCTACTTTTATATTTTCAGCTGAGGAACTTTGGATACTCGTATGTATGTATGCTTTAAGAATTACTTAACATAGAACTCTATTCATTTACTTACATGCGAAAATCCTTGAAAGTATATTTGCATAATTAATGGTTTCGAGTGAAATAATATTTTCGAAATATGGTTTCTGAAGAACTTTATTTGAAAATGTGGGAAAGTTACATTTGAAGGAATTTTATTTTAGAGTAAACAACTGATGTTATGTAACAATATATGAGATTAGGGTTGAATAAGTTAAAAGTTCTTCGAGGCCTTATGTTTCATGGGAATTTTTTTGGGAAATTATTTAAAGCTGACTTAACGAGCATTTCTATAAAAAGTGAAATGCATCTTCACCAGGTCACCAAGGGCATTTCTTCATATATTTTTTTTTTTTTACTCACAACGAACCCTAAAAGCTACCTATTGTAGAGTATGACCAAAGGGAGATGCACCTTTTCACGACAAAAGGCAGGATTTTAGCACCTCAAATGAAGCATATTCGCAAAAAAGTATGCCAGTAATTGGTCAAAAAAGGGTAAATATTTTTAGAAATTGGCGATATGTTTTTTTTTTTTTAATTAAATTTTCAAAGTTTAGTTCGAGGCTATAGTTTCTATTGATTTTTAAAATTTTATTTCTGAAACTAAAAAAAGACATGTCGTGTCGTGGGTTCGGGAGAAAAACGACACAAGTCAATAAATCGCATTTTTCAAAATATAGGCAGCCTAAAATTTAATGAACATTTGAATTTCAACTTATCTGTAAAAATATCATAAACCACACAATAGTTGCAAATATTTTAATAGAGTCTGGTATTTTTCTAATTTATAGTTTTTTCTTTTATTCACAAAAATTCAATGCCAGCTCAAAAATTTATTTTGTTGGGTTGAGTCGTTTTTTTTTCCGAACCGACACGATGCATGTATGCTATTGGGGATTTTTTAATTATTTATATGCAACAGATTTTTTTTAAATGATTTGTTATGCTGAAAAAAAAATATATACTAAAAAATTCATTAAACAAAATTTAAAGCTGACCAATTACCTAGGATTAAGTAAACTTGCAGATGGTTCATATTTTTTTTTTTTTTCGAAAAATCCCCTAAATGAGGTGCTAAAAAAGGCTACATGAAATTTTGCCCCAATGAAAAATGGCCCCAAACAAACAATGAAAAATAGCCCCAAACCTGGGACTTTTTTTCATAATGAAAAACTACCCCATTTTCAAAATGGAAAATGACCCCAAACTTAATGAAAAATAGCCCCAAAAAAGGAAGAAGAGCTTAAACCAAAAGCGATAAATGGGCCATTTTTCTTAATGAAATTCAACCCCAAAATGAAAACTGAAAAGATGCCCCACAATAAAGAAAAATTACCCCAATTCACAAAATTTAACCAATTTTTTGTTGTTGTTGCTTTTCATATAAATTTTTGGGGCCATTTTTCATTTTTTGTTTGGAGCCATTTATCATTGGGGCCAAATTTCATGTAGCCGGTAAAAATCGCCATGACCTTGAATAAAAAAAAAATTAAAAAAATATTTTTAAAAAATGCATGACTGACCAGTTGCTGAAACAAGTTGACCAAAGTTTACCAACTTTTGTGACCTTTTAGATGGCATATTTGTTCTTGCGAATATCCCACAGAGTTCTCAGAGGCCAAAAAATACTCCTGAAATTCGCTACAAGGAGCAGTTCCTGTAAAAAAAATATTTGTGTTTAAGTGGCAGATGTTGGAAATCGATCCCACCCGAAAAAAAAAATTAATTGAAGTTTTTATTAATTTTCAATTCGATTTGATAGCCAAATGATGTATCAATTGACGAGTAGTTAAGCGTAGAATTTAGTTGGCGAAAAAAAAATAGCCAAAACTTTAATTATTTATCTTTTAAATTGATTTATTTGTTTTTCGGATGAAATTTCATTTTTCGTATCAGCTTTTTGACAGAAAACGGAACAAATAATTCCACTGATTTGTGTTCCAATTTTTTTCTGTTCCACTGAAAAGAATTTCTTCCAGTTTTTTTTTTTTTTTCTGACATTACATTTTTTTCTGATTGCTATAAACAGCCATCAGAAAAAAAACCAATTTCGTACTGTTTCATAAGTTTTTCGGATGGTTTTTTCTGATCGCTATAACTGGCGCCTATGATGGTTGTCAATTTATCAAGACGATATTTGACTTCAATCAATAAAATAAATGAGTCGGTATAATTGTTATTAGTCCTCAGTTTTATGCGAATTCCCCCCTCCCCCTTAATTTTTTTATAGAGGGTGTTTTGCATAAGATACGATGTAAGGCCAGGTTCCTATTTCATAAACATTGACAATTGCTACGGATGACAATTTTGTAATTTACAACTTGACAATTGTCAAAATCCATTCCATAAACAATTTGACAATTTTATAGAATTATCGCAAAATACCCGACAATTGTCAACTTTTCGGTTCATAAAAAATTTTTCATGACAATGAATTGTCTATTATTTTCTAAAATTGTCAGGAATTTTCTGACATATTTTTAATGACAATTCTTTCATAAAACGAAAAAAAAAATGTACAATTTACATATTTGATTTGTCGGTATTTAACTGACAATTGTGGCAGGGAACTAAGTTACTAAGTCAATTTTTTGACAGTGAAAAGACAGAAGTTAAGTTAAAATGTTAAATAATATATTTTCAAGTAAAAGTGATGCCGATTCGAAGTTTTGTTCCATTTTTTATCGTTTTTCGACGTGGTACTGCATAAAGTTATGTAGGCAAACTTTAAACAAACCAAACCAAATTTGTCATTGTATTTTTTGACAAATTTGTCGCCTTACAATATTTTATGAAATACAAAATTGTCAGACAATTGTGACAAATTTGTAGAATTGTCACCTGTCAATTTTATGAAATAGGGCTCAGGCCTTGTAAGCTGGTTAGATACAACAAATGGAAGGGGGGTCTATTTCTCCCCTGTTAAACAGGGAGCAGAAGTTTTCTAAAAATTGACTTAAAATTGAACAAAATTTATTGAATAACCATTTTAATGCTATACCTTATTAATTATAAAGCCATACTCAAAATTTTGAAAAAAAAAAATTGTTTAAACTAATTTTGGTCAAAACTTTACGTTATTAAGGCCCATTTGCTAGAATGAAACTTAAATATTTATTTTTAGCTCAAACTTTTTTAAGCATATTTTCGACTGTTTCAAAATACATACTTAGACATAGTTTACGTCAAAAATCTAATAAATACAACCACTGGTATTTAGTGTTTAGCAAAATATCTATGTATAGTAAAAATATGACGAATATTTAATGCTGTAATATCAGAACACTTGATATCTTTAAAGAAATACCAAATTTTCGGCAACATTAAAACCAACTAATATAATGCTCTTGGCTTATTCCATTATGTCATTTGTGGTCTCAATTTAGTTTGATGAAGTGTGAACGTGTTATATACAACCACACGTATTGCACTTTGCCGGATACAATAGAATTGCGGTCGCCTTGTGGCTGAACGAAAACACATGCAATGTACATTGCAGACAATTTCTAAATAATGGACGACCATAAATCCTTCAATCTGAGAGAAGCTGCATTCGATACAATGCAGTTAATCTTAAGTGACTATATAATATATTCCCTACAGTATATCCTCAGTTTTATGTAATAAAGTCCGAAAAATTGATTGAATTCCTTCAAGTTCATGATAGTCCCTCTCAATGTCCGGCTTCCAGAGTAACTCAATGTTGTATTTCATCCATCATAATCGTTGTCCTTATAGTTTTCATTCCTTCAACTAAAGGCAGTGTTTTAAATTTAATCTGAAAAATAAAATTAAAAAAAAAAAAAGAAGAAAAATACTGAAGACTATACTTCTGGATTAGGCAAGCACACATAATGTTGCACAATGCCCCAAGACAATAACAATGCCCTCTTATAAAGAATCTTCAGCATTACAGGCTTCTTAAAAGTTTATGTGGGTCCTTCATCTCTGATGCACAACAACTGCAGACGGCAGGATTGTGTTTTTGTTTTGTTAGATTTTCATCCATTGACCGAAAAGTTTATCTAAGTTCTTGTTCCATCCACTCAGTGTGTTTTTTTTGTGTTTGTAGCAAATATTGCACTTTGACAAAAAAAAAAATAAAAGGATGCTATAGTGCTATTCAAACAGGACACCAAAAGGAAAACAGAAAAAAGGACAAGAAAATGCTTGAATTGTTTATATTCCTCTGGCAGGCTAACACTATCCGGACAATGACTTTTCGGGCATCGTCACAAGTAGCTTAGCCAGGCAGAGTCCTTTGAATTGGCATAGTGAGAGAGGGTGATGTGGATGTGCAGGAGAAGCAGGACTCAAAGCAAAACAAACTAAACAATAAAATGAAATTACTCTTGTTTAAATGTCAGTCAGAAACTAAAGCAAATATCACTTTGCATATTCTTAAAGGAAAATTCGCGGCAGGCTCTCTAAGATGTCCTTGTCGTCGTGTTGGTGTTCGTCCTTTTCATCGTCGTTGTCTTCGACGACGGTCCTTGTTTATTGTTTTACGTTGCGAAAACTTTTCGCGAAGAAATAAGTTTTTGGAAGGAAAAAAAGAAGAACAACAAGAAAAAGATAACACTATAAAATAGGGGTGACAAAAAGTTCTATAGCATTGAGTGAAACAACTGTGGCATGTTCCCTTGGATACTTGCTCCAAAGGGATATTGTTTTAAGTTTTCCTTTTACCAAACCAGCTCATTTTTCTTCTTTTTTTTTTTTTTGATGTGGTGCGACGGCTTTTCCCAATGGATGAATCCTTATGTGCGACGGCTTTTCCCAATGGATGAATCCTTATTTTTTCGTCCTTTTTTTTTTTTTGTTGAATACAAAACGAATAATGTATTCAAATCAAGTTTCGAAGGCTGGTGTATTTTTTTTTCCTTTTTTTTTTCGTATTCTAGTGAACCAGTGTGACAGTTTTGTTCCTCACGGCATTAGGGCAACAACCTTCCTTTTTTTTGTCTTTAAAATTTATACAAAAGAAACCTAAATATATACGCTTTTTCTTTTCATTTTGTTTTGTGCCTTTGTAAAAAAAAAAAAAAAAAGAATTGTCCTTTTGCGCACACACTAGGGAATGAAGAAGTTCTGTTGTGACACTTGAGTATAATACACGTACCAATGTACCTACAAAGATAATGTGGAACGAATGGCAACTAAGGATATTTTTAAACTATAAAGTTTTGTTAAGAAAGAATTATTTGCTTTTTTTTTGTAAGGATTATTGCGATATTACGTTGTGGGTTATTTTGTGAAAATGTTATGTTCTTTTAACTTTTCTCTTTTTTTTTTTTTTTTTTTAAATCTCATTCAAAGTTTGTTATTTACTTACCCTTAATTTTTTTCTTTTTTTATTTTCAGGTAAGCTAAAGACGTTTTTTTTTTTTTTAGAGAAGCTTTTGGTTGGAAAAACTTAAAAGGAGTAAGATAATGATTATTTGATGTTCACTTTTAGTGATGGGAATTGAATTTCCATTAAAAAGGGTTAAAGCTTGTGTAATTGACGATTAAGTAGTAAAAAAAAAAAGTTAGATAATATTTTTACATCGTCAATTAATTTTTTTGTTGCTGGAAAGCTCCTATTTCCTAAGTCATTAATACAGCAGTTTTTTTTTTATTTTGTAGTTTAAAATTTAGATTAATGGAATTTTACCATCTACCAGACTGAATTGTAAAAAAAAAAACAAAAACATGAGATTCAACGCCTTGACTCTCTTACGTCTGGCAAAAATTGATGAACAACACTGTCAGTGTTGTTACAAAATACGTGTAATATGTTTATCTTAATGCAATTTTTAATCTTCGGTGGCATCGCATTGAAATATTAAACGTTGACAATGCCAGACTTGAACACATCCGAACACTTTGATAGATGACGATGAATCATTTATCGCCTTGACGACATTTTGAGTCAAGGCCAATATAGGGGTTTGTATAACGATATTTAAAAAAGCAATAATTTAGAAAACAAAAATCTCGAAAATAAAAATCTAGAAAACAAAAATCTAGAAAAAAAAAATCTCGAATGCAAAAATCTAGAATTAGTAAATTAATTTTTGAAACAATGATAACAATTCGCGTGCGTGAATTGTATCTAAACATTTTCTCAAAAATTGATATATTAATATTCTAGATTACTTGCTTTTCGCTCTTTAACAAAACAACTGTTAAGACAGTTACCTGAATTTAGTCTTGGTTATGACGTTGTTATAAAAACATGAGTGGAAATAAAAGGCTCCGTAAATAACTTCCCAATAAAATAATCCCCTAATCCAAAAATGAAACAACTCCCCAAAATGTTTTTTTTAAGTCCCCAAATTCAAAGATGAAATAAATCAGCAAAAGCGCATGAAATTAGTCGCCAAACAAAAAATTAAATAAGTCCCCAAAGAAATAACAAAATTACGGCGTATAAATAGTGAGGTAAGTAACCCCCCTGCTTGGCCAACTATAAGATTTGGAGTAGCTTCGAGGTTGGGTGCATGCAAAGTTTCTTTTGCATTTAAAAAATCTGGTTATAAAGAAACTTTGAATTTGGGTATCCTATATATATAGCTGTTTAGACGACTCCGTGAAATAACTCCCCAATGAAATAACTCCCAAAAAAAAAAAAATTAATAAATCCCCAAAAATTATATGAAAATCGGAAGCTTTTTCATACGAAAAAACTCCCCAAAATTGGGGTCATTTCATGATGAAATAAATCCCCAAATTCAACTATGAAATAAGTCCCCAAATTTGGGTACTTATTTCTTTGAAAAAATAACAAAATAACGGCGTATGAACAGTGAAGTATGTATGGGGACATACTGCCCCCCTGCAAACCCCCCTGCTTGGCCCACTATAGGATTTGAGGTAGGTGCGAGGTTGGGTGTATGCAAAGTTTCATTGAATCCAGTTTCTTTAAATGCAAAACATTTTAAAAAAAAACATGCATACACCCAACCCCGCACCTTCCCCAAATTCTATAGTGGGCCAAGCAGCGGGCAGCATGCCCCCCATACAAACTTTACTGTTTTTACGTCGCCGTAGTCAAGTATTTCTCGTCGTTACGTTGCGTCTTTTTTTCGACTTTTCTAACTTTATGACGTGACAACGATTAATGCTTAATTATGTATTATTTCACTGTTTAAAATTCCTTTTTAAGAGAGAACAACTGCGAAGAGATGTCACGACAAGTTACTATTTAAATCACAAGAAAATTGAGTGACCTTTGTCCTTTTAACTAAATTTCCCGATTTTCTATACAAAAAAACTAAAGTAGCATCACCGAATTCTCGAAAACTACAGAACGGCAATCACCTTAAATTTATTTTGTTTAAACGTATTGTACATATGTGTACACATGTATGCCCCTAATTATAATGTTTTTACTACCTGTTAATTCGCTCAGTAGTTTTCGAGAAATTAGAATTTAAAAATTAATAAATTCCGTTCACTATGGCGTATGTGGAATATTTTATTTAAAATAGCTTTTTTTGTACCTCTAATCTTCTTTGTGTTTAGCTGTTTCCTCTAGCAGCCACTACAAGTAATTATAAAATTTTAATGAGATGATACCCAGATGAGCGCAACAAGTTGCACTTTTTCATCCTGGCACTATCTCTGTGTAGCCAGACCCAGGCCCAGGACTATAGGACACTCTCTATCCTTTCGTATTATCGTTATAGATAGGATTTATATATTGTCTTCTTTTAGCTGTCTCTCTCACTCTTTCTCTGTGACTCTTCAGTAGTGCCCTGCCCCGGCTGCCATAGCAATTAGTAAAATTACTCGCCTTTGCAAATTCAAAATAAATGAGAGACAAATGCGAGACAACAAAATAACGACGAAGATGGCGGTGGAGGAAGGCAACAGAAAAAAAAACGAAAATAATAAAAGGAGAAGCTTAGAGTTAGTATAGCTGGAAAATCCCCGTTCATTTGCATAAATTAATTGTTTAAATGGCTGTGCTCTTATTTTTCTGAACCGAATTTCACAATAATCACCTAAGAAAGAGTTTTCTGTTTTTTTTTTTTTTTAATTTTTTTTTTATTTCGGGCTCCACAGTCGTTGTGACCCACATCGAAAGAACTCATATTAATCGAGGGGATGCGATGTCAAGTTTTCCTACTTTCACCCATCCGAGGGTCCTCATCGTCAACGTGACGTGTCGTCGTCGTTTCCTCAGCCAGTCCTAGAAACCTTAAAAATTGCAAAGAAAATCTAGGACTCTGTCCTTAGTATGTATATTAGCAACTACAGTACTTTTCAACTACTCTTCATGACTTTTCCTCTTTTCGTGTGTATGTGGGGGGGTATTTCGTGTTTTTTTTTAGGGGGTAAATGCAACCTTTAAAAAATATATTTTTGTGGTGGAGAAGATTTTTGTATGCAGTTGCTGGATTTATGTTAATTAAGTGTAGTTAGATTTTTTTTGTTCCTCTAAATTTATGAACGAAAATAATGGTATAAAATGAAAAGAAGAAAAACAGAAGGAGAAAATAAAAAGAAAAAGAAAAAAAAAAGGTAAGGATAAAAGTGCACATTTGGAATTAATTAATGGGAAAATAAATTGACTTGGAAATAATGAGGGCGTAACTTTGTATGTATAAGTCTCTAGATATAAACAAATGCGTTAGTTTTATTTTTTTTTTGTAAACTTTTTCAAGAAATAAGGGTAAGCTTTTTCTTTATTTTGTTTTTTTTTTTTTTTTTTTTTGTAATGAGGTTCGCATTATGCAATTTAAGTTGAGTTATGTTGGTAAAAGCAAATTTTGGCTTTTGAATTTTTTGAAATGAATTCTTCTTAAAGAACTAGAATAACAACTATCTCAGTTTCTTTTTATTTTTCACTACATTATACAGTGAAAGCTCCCTTAGCCGGACAGCGACGGTCGTAACACTTTTGTCCGTCTTAGGGAGTTGTCCGTCCAAGGGAAAAAATAAAAAATAGTTATGTATATAATATACAGTGGCATCATGAAACATTTTTGCACCTAAAAGCCATGAAATTCATTCAAACTAAAAATGAATATGAAGATACAAGTTAAAATCCGTTATGAATTTGATGGCAGAAAGGAATTTGGTGAAATCGCCAGGGGGACCATTTTTAATGCAGAATAAATGTATGTAAAAGTATTACTAAAAATAATGCTTGAAATTAACATACTAAAAAAAAGTTTTTGTACGTCTAAGGGAATTTAATTTAACAAATCGCGGCTAATATTCTTGTCCGCGTCCGGGTAAGGGAGTGTCCGCTTAAGGGATCATAAAATGTATGGAATTTACATCCAAGATCCACGGTCGTGAGAATTTGTCCGCCTAAAGGGATTGTCCGTTTAAGGGAGTTGTCCGCAATAGGAGCTTTCACTGTACTAAGTTATTACGATTTTAATTAAAATTTTTGTGTGTACTATTGCAGGTATGTTCTGCATTGTTTTACAAAAAAAAAGAACCAAAAACTTTTTTTTACTTTTTAATCAAATTTTTTACTAAAATTTACTTTTAAGTTTGAATATTAATGAATATAAAGATTTTCAACAAAATTATTTTTGGATTTTTAAAAAAGAATTACATTTTTTTTTTTTTTTGAAAAACGGGTTAATGTTTTTTTTTTGGAAATTATGATTTTAGTTGAATATTATTATATTCTCCAAAATGGTATACCATTTTTTTTTTTTTTTTTTTAATATCAGGAAATTTTGTATGAAAAGATTTTTCCTGAATAAATTCATAATTTTATTTTCAAAGGCTTAGAAATTAGCAATTTTGGGAACGTGTTTTATGCTTTTTTCGGTATTCTCCAGTTAATTGTATAAATAAACTATCAAACCCGTTCTAGCCTTGCTTCGCATTCGTTTAAAACTTTTTTTTTGTAAATTGGTCTGGTAAAACTGTAAAAAAAAAAAGTGGACAGAAATTGTTCTTTTCTTTTCCGTTTTGATGACGATTTCACAATGCTTTTGAGCCATACAATTTGTTCCTTCAATTGGTTTGTACCACATATACATATATAGAAGGCAATATATTGCGCATCTTCGAAAATTACAGTGACCTGCCTGTAAGAACTTACAAAAAACAAAACACAAGTGTTTCCGAATCGCAGTGACCCTCGTCCACAATTTACAAAAACAAAATACAAGACATGCGTAGAATTGAACAAAAATGAAAACCTGGAAATATTTTACCTTCTATACCAATGTGTATTGTGGGTTTGTACGACTTTGATCATTCGGTACAGGAAAACGGTTCAATGGATCGATTTGAAATTTTACAGATATACTGCTGGTTTATAGGTCTTCAAAGTGTCTTTCCAAATTAAGCCCTGCAATCAATATTTGTAAGACAGTGAAACTTTTACTTAAGTCTTTAAAAAGCCGTTTTTTGACCTTTTTTAATCTTACAGTGGTGAGGGGCCAAAAAAATAATTGTAATAAAATTTTAGAAGGATCTTATGGAAAGTTAATTCCAGATTTTAAAACTGTTCTTAAATTTTCCATGTCGGCATTCCTTGTTGAGATATTGGTAACCAAAGTCAAAAGTCAGAAGAAAAGCCAGATTTTCTTCTAAAACAAAAATTATTGGTACCTACAACGAAAAAAAAAGACGAAATTAAAGCTGAATAAACAAGTTGTCGAATCAGTTCATTTAACTGGCTCAAAACAAAATTTTCAAAAAAAGACGCTCTTCAAAAAAATAAAAAAAAATTAAATTTTTGGCTTGTTCTGTTTCTTATCATTGCCCAATAACGGTATTTTAAAAAAATCATTTTCTAAAATTTGTTAATATACAAAAAACATAAAACTTTAGAATGCTTTTTGTTTTATCTCAATACGACCACTTGTCACAGAGATACAGCTCTTAAAAAACACTGTTTTTTTGTTCCCTTAATTTTTTTGACAAGTATATAATAATTATTATTATTAGATAATAATAGCCGTGGCATGACGGCTAGTGCATAGGACTGTCATGCCCAAAGTCTAGGTTAAGCTACTGCCTTTTGCAAGGAACTGACTCCAAGGCATAGAAAAGTGCCACTTACATTAGCCTTTCCGATTTGGCATTAACTGTAGAGACGCACACCAGGAATGGCTAAAAGTTGCTTTATTTTTAAATTAATAATTTTTAATGAAATTAATTTTTAATGAAATAAGTTTTCCAAAAATCAAATTAAAAACAAAAACATCAAGAGTCTTTAAGATAAATCCACTTCAAAAATTCATATTATAGAATAGGACATATATCCTATGAATTTATATGCAAATCAATAAATACTTGTTCATTTAGTTAAGTAGGTTAAGTTCGATGTTTGAAGACCTTTGTTGCCCTATAAAGACACACTAAAGGCCCTTTAAAATGCTCCCTCATTTAAAGCAAACAAACACTAACTAGCACCCTATACGTATTAACTATAATTTAACTTGAAATCACCCTTTCGCACCCCTGCAACTATATATAAAGCCACAATATAGCTTTAACATAATTGTTTGCCATTTTCCAGCCAGCCACTAACACTCGCCACTACAAAGCTTCATGAGCTTGGGAGATAATCAAGGCAGTGCACACAAATTGTCAATTGTCTGCCTGATGGTTTTGGAGAGATGGTTTGGTTTGCCGTGAGTCGTGTGTTTGTTTGTGTATACTGTGTGTGTGTTTTCTATGTTGATCAGAGGAGGACTGCACCTACATACATAATATATACCCCTCGATATAATCCCGCAAAATCTCACTTCAAAAGAACCAACCTCCAATAAAGCTAATTAGATTATTCTGCTTTTGTATCAGAATGAAAGGAGTTGGGTTTGGGTTCTAAAAAAAAAAGTTAAAATAAAACAAAATCATATAATTTAATTCTAAAATTCAATCCAGGAAAATAAAAATGTTTTTTTTTTTTTGAATATCAGATCGGATGTATGGCAAATGAATAAATTATATTTCTGTTCCTGCATTCATCTGCTTTCCTCTGATTTGTGGTTGAATTGAACCAAAATTTTCAAAAAAAGAAAAATTAAGATAAAAGAGCAGAACATAATACTCACTACCTGCACAGCAGGAAAAAGAAAAAAATATAAAATTCATATAATTAAGCTAACTTTAGTGTCGAAAAAGCATGTGTACAGAAAGGTACAGAGAGGTAAACTGAAATATTTTATACAGAATAACACATCTCGCAAATTCACTTTTAGATTCTGATGTACATGAATACCAAACCTCCCTTTAATTTGTTACTTGGGGCAACTTTTCACAAAGGGCATATTTTATACGCCTCATGTTGAATTCATGTTTTCATATTTTACTTTTCGTTATTTGATGTGTTAAAGCCCCTGGATGTTGACTGTTTAATTTTTTAAGGGTTATTCTTTTTTTGCTGTTATATGAGGTGGAGAAAAATCGTGAAATGAAAATAAAATATTCAAAAACCCCGTGGTTTACTTTTTTTCTTTTTTTTTTTTTAAATAAAATAAAAAAAAAATAAATTTTTTTTCATAAAATTCATGCTTTTAAAAATTGCAATAAAAAAACGTATTGTATTCTTTGGACCACATGAAGTTGATTTTAAGAGATACTTTCTGAAAGAATAAAAAAAAAAAATCCTGAACCACCCCAATATACACACCTTCATCTAGCTTCAATCCAAATAGATCGGATGTCTCTGTAGCGCCACATTAGTAAGAAAATGAAACAGATCCTAGATTAAACAGTATCTGAAAACTATCAAAACGACAATCAAACCTTAAGAGGAAATCAAACCTCGACAAACTGTTTTCGGAGATATCATTCACGCTGAATTCACTTTTGACTCCGATATTTACAAAAAAAAAAAAAAAACGTTTTTCTACGAACGATTCCGTAACTTTATGATAGCAAGCTTTTAATAGACCCCTGATATAGGGAAAACATTCAAATCGATTTCCATTATTTCCAACAAACTTTTCTGCGTTATTTTTTTTTTTTTGTTCTTCATTTTTTTTTTGCACTTCCGTGAAAGTTTTAGTTCTCCGTGAAAAACCATGTTCCGAAAGGGAGAAAAACTTTGCCTTTATTTCACCAAATTTTTTTTGCCAACTTTTTTTTTATGAAGGATGTGTTGGGCAAATAGAGATAGAAAATGGCAACAGCCAATGTGAGATAGATTTGTGTTGGCAAATATATTCCACAAGCGCGCACACCAGTAGATTTAAATCAATCATCTTGTTATCGATACCAATCACGTTTCACAACAGCTAAGTGGAATAAATTATCCAAAATATATATTTGCAATCCGAAATGAAATAATAACAGTTAGAGAAAAGAAAGGACATAGATATAGAGGAAGGATCCCCAAAAAAAAAAAAAAAAAAAAAAAAAAACGAAGAGAAAACTCTCTGCAACTAATGGGATTTTGGGTAATGGATGTACAACAGGAAAAGAAACAAGAGAAATTACAAGCAGATGCGGGTAGGTCAATATAATAATGTACTCTGTGTATACACCTATACAGACACAAAAAATGGAGTAAGAGGATCTTTAATTCGAATGAACATCAGCTGTTGGAAAGGAATTCAATAAAAGGTTTTGAGAAAAATTGATTTTAATTTTTTGGCAGATGGAAAGGAAATTAAGGAGAAGTGAAAAGAAACAAGAAAAACAAATTAAATGAGTGAGATATTGAACTTTATACATTACTCTGTTAGGTTAATGTTAAAGCATGTCAAATGACCTACATACATTGGCATTAGGTTTAAGTTCCTGTTTGGAAAATAACCCATTCATAATTTGTTTGAATTGTTTGTTTAGTATCTGAAAAATTTAAATTAAATATTTACCCTCAGCACTATAAAGCTCACTGATTTTGAAACGCTGTCAGAAGGTGTTTGTTACTGAAAAGCCAAAATTAATGCTTAGCAAACAATACGCAGTAAATCATGGCAATGGGGGCCTTACAAATAACTTGTGGCAAAATAATACAAAATGATGCGAAAGTTAAAAGGTATAATTCAAGAAATTCTTCGGTAAATCATAGAAAAAGATCTGAACATACCCAACTCATCAGCTTAACGAAGTGAAAGAAAAAACAAAACATACCTAATTTGACCCGCAGAACTTGCGCCGTACTGCCTAAAAGAATTCAAATTTTCTTGCAAACGCTTCAAACGATTTTTATTAAAATTTCAATTTTTAGGAAATAAAAATTCTGAATTGAAATAAGATATTGCAGTTTTTACTTGCGCTATGCATAATGTTAACTGCCGTCTTAAAAAAAAAGGACTTTTCCAGCTTAATTTGGAACCTTTAAACAGTGCTTTTATTTTTTGCGTAAAGCCTAAAAGTCGTTCCTTTACTGCAAACGAATAAGTATCAAGATGCCAATTTCCTACAAGTTTTAAGAAATTCTTGAATTAAAAATAACGATAGAAGCGAAGCGATTTTCTAAAAGAATTGACTTAAAACAGAAAAAAAAAATATTAAAAAACAATTGTAACCGTCACAACGGCATGCTATACATTTTTGTAAAGCCAGAAATTTTTGCTTTTATTTTGTTTTTAAATAAAAAATTTTTAATTAACAGTTTTTCAAAAAAGTGGAGTACCGCAAAATATTAACTGATTTTTATAGAGATTTAATACAATCATTTTTTACTATGGGAGGGGGTATCTATCTCGCCCCGTGTAGGAGGTAGGGGCAGTTTAAAAAAATGACTTAAAATAAAGAAAAAATTATTTAAAAACAACGGAAACACTTCCAATGAAGTACTTAATTGTGCTTGAAAGCCAAAAATCTGTACTTAAATCTTATTTTTAAATTAAATTATTTAAGGCAATAGTTTAAAAAAAAATCGCATGCAAACTCATTTCAAATAAAAAAGTATGTTTAGTAATTTCAAATTTTCTCAAAAACTAGTAGACATAAAACCATTCGGTTTTTTGAAAAAATTGGTCCAAAATTTTTGTATATATTTTTTTATCAAAATTTTGAGTTTGCATGCGAATTTTTTAAAAAAAATTGACTTAAATAATTTCTTAGGCTCATTAAAAAATTTCTGGCCTTCAAAACCGGTGTAGTACTTTATTGTAAGTGTTGCCGTTGTATTTTTTAATTTTTTTTTTTTCATTTTAAGTCATTTTTTTTTTAAATTGCCCCTACCTCTTAAACGGGGCGAGATAGACCACCCCGCAAATAGTAAAAAAATGCTTTTTTTTACCCCTCTACAAAAAACCGTTATCAATTTTTGGCGCCTGAGTTATCGTTAATTTTCAAACTAAAATTTTTTAAAAACAAAAATAAAAAATTGTGTTCAAAAAAAATTTTGTTCAAAATTTTACGTCAATTTCTTGTCAAACACCAAAAGCTGGGTGCCTTAATTTCTTTTAGTTCTTGAGAAATTTGAAAATAATGAAATCTACCTTAGCTCTTAATTAGTAGAATTTAAGGGAAATATACTTTTGTTATTTTCAAATTTCTCAAAAACTAAAAGCCATTTTAGCATCCGATTTTCTATTTTTAACTAAAAACTAATAAGAGCATTGAATTTTGAGAATAAAATTAGTACCTAATTACGTAAAATTTTGAAAAAAAAAAATAGTTTGAATTTTTTTTTTGCAAAATTTTCAGTAAGAGATTTATTTAAAATTAAAATTAAAGAAGAGATTTCTGGCTACAAAAAGGTCCTCTTAGAACTTTGTAGGTATTAAAAATAATGCCGTTGATACGGTTACAGTTCTTTTCTAATATTTTTTTTCCGTTTTAAGTCAATTTTTTAGAAAATTGCCCCTCCCAGCTAAACGGGGGGTAATATTCCCCCCTTCCTATACGATTCTTTTCTTATCTCGATCCAGCCTAAGCATTCTAACTTTTTGTCACACCTTAGGTGAATCACCCTGTATAATGGCAGTCTATTGGTAAAATTGAATAATCTGTTATAATACTGGCATACATACTGTGTTTTAATTTTTCTCTTTTAAATGGACTTCAATTAAATATTTTTTAATCGATTTCTAGGAATTATATGGTGAACTTTATCAAAAGAATATTTATAAATGTAGAACAAAAAACTTTCAAATGATGTTTCCCTGGAAAAATGTTACCAACAAATATCTTAATTGCTTTTCTTGGAAAATGTCCCGTAGCTTTGCTTACTGTTTCTTAATTTACGTAAATGAAATGTCAAATGCAAGATTTTACATAAAAAATAATCATTTAACTAAATGTTTGAACGTACATATGTATGTATATAGAAAAGCGTAAGGAGCTTCACTTCCGTCGTCGTGTGTCCAATTGAAGAGAAATACATTTATATATTAAGTTTCTATTTAATTTGTATCTTAAGTAATCCTTATGTATTTCAAACCACTACAACGATATATCTCTATATGCATATGGATATAAGCTGTTCCATCAAAAAAATAAATAATAGCTGCCATAAATAGACTGATTAACAAACTTTTAATAACCGAAAAAACTTTTCCCAACTAAACTTCCAAACTATGTTAGTCCAATGAAGAATTCCTAAGTTATCATCGAATAGAGTTTGAGATAAACATGTTGTCAGGATAAGGAAAATATTTGAAGAACAAATAAAAACTCAGAAACCACAAGAAATTGAATAAAATACTGTAAAAAGCCACACAAATGGCCACACCACAAGACAGTTTCCCTGTAAAATGTGTGTCAACTTGTAAATTTAAAATAAAAAAAAAAATAATGATAAAACCAAAATGACAAAAAAGTGGAAAACAAAAAGAGAGATATTAGATGAAAAAAATGACATCCTTACAAAACAAAATATTCCTGTGTAATATCTTTGAAAGCTCACGTCATCTCTCGCCCCTGTGGCAGGAGAGACAAATAACTTGTCGCACAAACTAGCAATGAGCTGACAAAACCTTTTCCTTTTTCCGTTGGCTATGTGTGTGAGCAAAAAGTGTAACCCAGCAGAGAGTATTTTTTTCTTTTGTATACGATCCAGAGATATTGAACTGTCCTCCCTATCCCTGTGCTCATTCATGAGGTTCAATTCGCCTCATCCCTATAATATGGAGAGTATGACAATGATACAAAATGTCCTTTTCACCACATTCGTGAAAGATATGTTTGAAATGTATTTCTATCTACTGCAGAGATGAGATGGTAAGGTAAAAAAAAAATATAAGGATATGAGTTTATCTTTTTCTATATCTCCCTCTGGTCTGGGTAATGTTTCTGACATTTTCGTGGAAAAATAAAACAATCTCCATGTGAAAACTTCACCACAAAAAAGCACAGAAAACAAAATACAAGAAACGAAACGAGATGTCATCGTTGTGTAGTCGCAGATTGAAAAGTGAAAAAAAAAATACTTTGGCAATTTACTTGTATCTTTCTTTGGTTGGATCATCTTAAATTGGTTAGAGTGTGGTTTCATGTGCGGTTTGCTTTTTAGATAAATGTCAAAATTTAACAAGTTTTACATAAGGAAGATTTTTTTTTATTTTTCGGTTTGCATTTTTGGATTTATTTAAGCAAACTTTATTCAAAATAAAAATGTTTGAAAAGATTTCTTATTCAAGTGAGAGCCTTGGAAAAGAAATTTTTTAAAACGGTAATCAAATTGGGCCTTCCTCGTATCTCGAAACATGTAAATGGATAAAAAGAGACTGACTGACGAGAGTATATTTATTAACTATCAGCTCGGCAGTCATTGGTCTCAGAAATTGGCAATTTGGAGAAAGCGTTTCTTATAACCATGATGCATGAGAATTACTTTTTGTCTTACGATATGGGTTTAAGCTTCTACATACGAAATTCGAAGAGTTCATGCTTACTGGAATGGTTGACAGTTGAACACACTAAACATCGGTTTTAAACGAGCTTACGCACTAATAATCTTTTTCTACATGGTGTCAGAAGTGGGATACACTTTTGTAAATTTATTATAAATATTCTTGTTTTTCGGTTTTCTTCGTCTTTATTTGCTATTACTTAAAATGTTTATTATTTGTTCTAAAATGGATCAAATTGATTCGGTCAAGGGGATTTTCTTTACATCGGAATTTATTCAACATTTAGTCAGAATTTATTGCTTTTTTAAAATGGAGTTAGTTTCCACCTAATATGTAGTTGCTCAGGAAAAATGTACTTTTACTGCAAGAAAAATGAAAGAAAAGATTTTCAGACGCAATTATCTCAATTGTCGAAAGTGGCTTGCATAAAAAAATATAAGGGATTATGTGTCAAAAAAAAACTGTTTTGCGCATATAACTGTTGAATGGTAAAAACTAAATAAAAGTATTTTGTGCAAAACTTGTAGGTTTTCTCATTTTTCCTTCTCCGACTTACCGTTTAGGAGATATGGCTATTTAAAAAAAAAATTAAAAAGGCGAAATTGTCGGTTTTTGGCATATAACTTCTAAACGGTGTGTGCATGCCATATTTTGCAATGGAATTTTTAGCCAGTATTTCGTTTATCAAAACAAAGGTAATTAAATTACATTTCAAATTTTTGAAACGTCCCTAAATTTGGAAAGGGCTAATTCTTTTTTAAATGCTTGCTTGCTTCTAACCTAATAGCTTAAATCTACTAGGTACTTAATAAATTTCATTTTTTACCCAGCTTAAATTGATACGTTTAGGTTAGTTAACCTGTTCTCACAGTACAAAAAATTTTGTTAAAAAACAACAAACTTATCAAACTGAATGCACTTAAAACGATATTTTTCTTTTTTACATGTGTCAGAAGTGGGATACAGACTTTTGTTAAATCCGAAATTTTCTTGTTTATTAGTCTATAGGTTGGCAACGGCTGTGCGAAACAGTATAATTTTTCTGTATTGCAGTTAACTATCAATTTTTGTGTTATGCGTTCACTTTCGCAAGCTTGCATCAAGTGATGAGCAATTTTCAATTGCAATTTTCATTGATGCGTTGTTGCTGATGCGATTGCTTTGGCATCAGCTGCGTTACGCATCAGCCTCGAAGCTATCCAATAATTGTTAATTTTCGCTAAATTTCACCCTTTTTCACATGCTCAACACCCATTTTCAAAAAAAAATCCCTGTTCTAAATTAAGGGAAAAGTTTAAGACACGAAAATAAAGCTCTTCATCAAAATTTGGTTTTGCTGGAATTTTTGAATTTCTGATGGGTTTTTTCCAATCCATTCAGAATTTTTCAGATACTTAAAAAAAAATTTAAAAAAACCAACGGGAAATATGTATTATAGTAGATCTTTTATTACTTTTGATCAGATTTTACATTTTTCAAGGCATTGAAGATGTGGACTTTAACAGCATATACTAAGTTACTTTGGGGATATATGTAGTCAATACCTTTCCAAGCGAAATATTTAACGATAGATCTGCATAACTACATGTGTCTTGCTCGATCGTTTCCCATACAAATAATTAAGCCGCTATTCTTATGCAAATAACAAACAGAATCGAACCAAAAATAAAAAAAAATAAAATAAAAGAAAACAAAACTAAAAAAATTTAAATTCAATTATGTATAGGTAAACCCTTTAATCAACCCCGCATTCAAGTCTGCTAATTTAAATTACAAAATCAAAAGTTAGCAAATTTCTTACCCGCACTTATTTAAGAAAGCATAAATATTCAAAGCTATACCAAAATATCAAAATCTGATTTTGTTTAATTTTCATTTTTTTTATTTTAATTTCAAACTCATATTAAAGCCCTTAAGTTTCGTAGACAAATTAACATTAATTATAAATTCATTAATAAAACCTCACAGATTCGCAAAACTTCCCCTTTGTACATCTTACAACAATTATGTTGCTTTATATTAATTAAGACCACGTGTCGGTATACCTTCATGTATCCAATCACTCACAATGTACTAATTAAATATTAAATTCATTACAAATGTCCATCCAAATAAACAGAAATGTCCTAAATTGAATTCAAAGTCATTAGTTACTATCGCATCGCACCATGGTGGCACCTTTCTTTGAATGATAGTTTGTCGTTAGCACGAATTGTGAATATAAATCTTATAACTTGCTACCTTCTATATGTATAGCTCGTCATCAATGTCCTTGCCTTCGTTTAGAAATGCAGTAAGTATGATGGATAAGGCATCAAGAGATGCATATAAGCAAACCTGCCAAGGATAGTGTAATTTGCAATTTTGTACAACGCTAGAGCGCATTGCTTGAAATTAATTTTTGTTACAAATTGAAAGCTCTGAATCCTTACAACATCCTGGAATACTCACTTACTCACGTACCTAACATATTATACTCTTCGTCTTTTGCTATGTACCTATATTAGTAGAGTGTCTTCACACCTGCAATCGCACTAATTGCAGTGTTGAAAGCCAGGTAAAGTTATGAGGCTAGTAAACCCTTCAACACAGCCAGCCTTTTCCCTTGTGATATAAACATATTTTCTTTTTATAACTTAGGCATGAGAGTGACCAGATTTATTGTTTTAACTTGTTAACCTTTTTCCATTATAGTTTTTCAAAATTTAATTATTTTTTTTTAAAGGCATACCCTTCCTTCACATCGCGTAGTACAATAAATTTGCTATCAAAACAATTCTGCTGAAATACCCGTATTGTAAAGTACCGCTACTGTCAAGTCGTCTTGTACTTATAAATAGGGCTGGCAACGAGACCGAGACGGGACTATTTTAAAAGCACCCGAGACGAGACCGTAGTTTTGGTACCGAAATTCGCCGAGAGTCTCGCTGGTCTCGCCGGTCTCGGTGGTTTCGTTTCGGTTTTCGCTAGAAGAAATATTTTTTTATTTAATTATTTTTTAGTAGGTACTCATGTTCAATTTTGATAATATTCACAAGTTTTTTTTTTTTGCGAAATATAAAATATTCTATGCGCGTTAAAATTACGAACCACATATGTAGTTTTATACTCAGGTGCACTGCGAAAATCCAGCGAAAAATACGTATGTATGTCGTTGGAATAGAAATCGAACATTTTTTAGACTTTATTTTCCCTGCCGGAAAAAAGGTTTTCCGATTTTATTTTTTGCTCCGGAAAAAGACCTTTTGGGAGACATTAATTGTGCCAATAAAGTTAAAATCGAAGATATTGCAGATACGAATTTAATATTAGTTTCTCCATATGTTGGTCTCCGCCATTTAAAACTCACGAGCCTGTTTTATACATTTTCCTCGTGCTTCACACAAGACTCGACACCCCGCATTTTTCTTACCAACAAACTTCCGAGATATTGTACTCTATCTTTTCAATCTAAACAGGCAGGCGTCTTATCCTACATCTTTTTACCACCAAAAAACACGAAAGAAACCGAGACCGAGACCGAGAACGAGAACGAGAACGAGAAAGAGACCGAGACCGAGAACGAGAACGAGAACGAGAACGAGAACGAGAACGAGAACGAGAACGAGAACGAGAACGAGACCGAGACGAGAGCACATTCAAATTTTCATGAGAAAAGGCCGAGACCGTGATCGAGATGAGATTTGGTTAGGCGAGACCAAGACCGAGACGAGACTGAAATTTTTCGATTTTGACGAGACCGAGATGAGACTAACAAAAGTCTCGCCTGGTCTCGTCTCGTTGCCAGCCCTACTTATAAAAATACTATAGTAACGTAAAAAATTTCCATATAAATTTTGGTTGCTCTATTGGCTAGTTGGGTGGTTGCAATTTAAATCTCCTTCTTAAAACCTGTTGACTGAAATCTAAACAAGACCGAATTCTCCACTATTAAACTAGACATGTGCGTAAAACGGCGTAAAACAAACAAAATTTGAGGGTCCTGCCTCTTGCGAGGAAGTGACAAGTCTTCCAAAACTACCTCTTGTCATGAAAAAGATCCTGTCATGTTAGCAGTCTTGATTCGGCAGAAAATTTTAGATTTACTTTATTCCTGTTGACTTACGACCACAGGATTAATTTTGAGTTGTTATTCAATAAAATAAATAAATAAATTTGATAGCACAACAGCTCATGAAGAACTAGGGCCTAGTGACTTAGTTGTTATTCTCTAGCCCCTGATTCTCCACGAGCCTCGACATCGGCTGTGGGATCTTAGCCGCTCATATATGGAATTTTCGCACAAAAAAAAAGTATGCCATCTCAAAGGTCAGCTACTGGTCATAAAAAGTTTGCCATTTTCAGAAATTGGTCAGGCTTAGAAAATTTTTAATACAAGGTTAAAGTTTTTTCAAGGTCATCATCAAGCAATTTTCGGCACCTTAATTATGGGATTTTCGAAAAAAAAGTATACCATCTGGAAGGTTACCTAATTCTCATAAAAGGTCAGTTAGTTTCAGAAATTGGTCAGCCACAGATTTTTTTTTTTTTTATGATTTTTATAATCAAAATTGCAAAGGTTTTTTGTTTTAAATTCATAACTAGAAATCTACAGGTGACCAACTTCCTAAACTACCTGACCTTTTATAAGGACTAAGTAACCTTGCAGATGGTATATACCTTTTTCGAATGTCATAAATGAGGTGCTAAGAATCCATACGACCTTGAAATTACCTTGAAAAACTTTAAAAAATTATAAAAAAAAATCTATGTCTGACCAATTACTGAAACTACCAAATCTTTTATGACCTTTTAAATGACATACTTTTTTGGAAAAATTCCATAGATGGGGTGCTAAGATCCCATAGCCCTCGACATCACCAATTTATTTCTCCATTAAAAATTTTGTCAAAACTCCACTCCAGCTGGTCACCTCAACAACAACTCTCATATTGAGATCATCATCGGGAAACGACAATCCTCCTCCCCCTCCTCCTGCTCCTTCCTAATGACACAACACATTCAGTCAATTTGACCTCGCCTCACTAAATAGCATACCTATACTACCAAATGAAACTACTTTGCTTTCAATAATTGACTTCTGCATTACTGATTCCCAAAATGCCACTGCATCATCATTTGGGAATCGGAAGCAATCGATTTTCGTCTGCCAACTGCCTTGGATAAACATTTACATTCAAGTGTTGGCCTTTTTGGAAAAGCCCAAGAGAAGTAGATATATAGTGAAGAGAGAGTTGGAATAGCTGAAGCGCACCAAGACTTGAGGGGGGGCTTTAGGGTGAATTTATCGAATCGGTTTGTTGCGAACCAATTTAAATGGTTTCCGCACTTACAAAAAAAAAATCAAATCAGACAGTGAGTTCATTCGAATGAATGTGTGTATTTGAGAATATGACGCCAATTTGTGGATTGAAATTTAATTAAAATTGCCTATACGTTTTGACAAGATAAAATGCAGTCATAATAATAACCAGGCATCGAAAGTCAAAGCTGTCATAGGTATTTATAGAAAACTATAGCTTACTCGGCGAACTTCGTTTCGCCTAAAAGTAAACAATTTCGAGCTTTCACCATTTTTTACGATTATTCCGTTATTAATTTTAATTTTTTTACTCGATTCGCACAAATATGTAATTTATTGTATACATTAAGGGAGTAAGAAAAAAACATTTTGAGATGTTTAAATATTGAATTTCATTAAGAAGGTCGTTAGAAAGGTTTCAAGGAAACCTGATATTGTAAAAAAAAAAATTATCGGCTGTTAGATTTCACTTTATTGTCAGTTGGAGGAAACAATGTTCAGATCAACATTAAGGACTCTAATAGCCGTTTTTATAAAGCCCTTTTTACTATTTAATAATCTTTTAAAATGACGTTTGTTCCATACAAAATACGTCATTTCAAAATTTAAAAGGCTGTTAAATATTAATTGTGAAACCGAACATAAATTTAGATTTTTTTAAGGTTTGGCAAATATAGAAATAGGATTATTTCCTAGAAGCCAATGCTGTAAAAATTTAGGGCTTTTTAAAATGAAAATAAGCTGGTAAACCTTGTAGGCACCTTACTTTACATTATTTTGCTCAGATTTGCATTCGTCTTAAAGCTATTTATACTTTACCTTATTATCAACCTTACAAATCAAAATGAATAAATTCTTATTCGAAAATAAATTAAAATCGAAATTCTTGTCTTGCTGGGAAATTATTCTACGACACTTGAACTTCTTAATTGATTTTCTTTTGCAAACAAAAAATTAAAACAATTAGCTTCTTCAGATTTCCAATTCGTTTTCCTTTTTTTTTTTTTAATGAATAATGAAAGCTGATTTCTTGAATACTTTGCAATTATTTACAAAAAAAATTTATTATGTGCTCTTTTAAGTTTGTTGCTCTTTTAAGAAGTTCGGTCTTTTTAAGTTCACAGAAATTAGAAAAAAAAAAAAAACGAATGAAATGACTGACGTGTTACACAGTAAACAAAAACTGCAGCTATTTACAATAATTGTCTGAATGATAGACAAGCACAAGATTCATTTGCAATACTTAAGTTAAAAAAAAGAGAATTTCTAAGGAGTGAGAAATTGTATTTTAAGAATTAAAAATATATTGAAAAAGTCTGCACAAGATGTGATATATTTGTATAGAATGTGGACCTAATAAAGGTCTTTGTTTAATTTTCTTGTCTTCGACCACTTGGATTAAGATATCCCTGGGCCGCCAGACATACATACGTCATTTTATTAAAGCCAAGATTTTTTTCTTTGAATGGTAGATAAGAACAATTGGATATTATGAACCTTGAACCAAAAGACCTTTTGGGAGGTAACACGTGCTAAAGTTCCTTTTATCGAAGCTCTATAGGGAAAGTATGTATTGGTTTTGACATGATGATGCAGAAGTTCGAAAAAGTGGGTTTCCCCATACCGTTTGTCTGTGCGTCCACTGTAATTTGATTTATAGAGTAAACGGGTAGGCCAATTTGCTTAAATTTGGTACACAGCATTTTTATGTGATTCTCTAGTGAAGAAATTCGAATTCACGACTTATATCATCTAGAACAAGTAGCAGCCAAACAAATATATCGGTTTTTTAATTTTTATCAAACACGACTCTAACGATTTTGATTAAAATTCGTACCTGTAATTACAAAAGTAGTTGTAAGAAAACTGCATCTAGATTTTTACAAAAAAAAAAATCCCATTACGGAAAATTAATTCTTTTTAATTACTTTTGACTTTTTAACATTTTTTCATGTCCCTTAAGTTTGCAGAACAATAATAGTCCAGTCAACAAAGACTCAAAATCATAAAATAAATGAAATAAATCGTGTAGCCTGGATAATTTTTTTAAGTGGTAGGGGTGACCTCCAGGTACAACATACTAAAAGTCCCCGGCCCAGGCCCGCGAGCTTTAGCCAGGGAGGGGGGGGGGGGTGTTTCTTGGTTTTCGAAATATTTACGAAATAGTACAAAAGGGGATCTTTACCCCCCCTCTCATGACCAAAGCTCGCGGGCCTGGGTCGGGGACTTTTAGTATGTTGTACCTGGGGGTCACCCCTACCACTTAAAAAAATTATCCAGACTAAACGATATAATTTTCTAAAAAAAAGTAGTAGCTTTCATAATTTTCAATTTTCTCTTAAACTAAAAGACTTATAGCCATATAGTTTTTAGCGTTCACCTAAAGATTAAAAACAGTATCAAATATTAAACAAAAATCAAGTACTTTATACAAAAAATTTTGAAAAAAAAATTATCATAAGTTAAATTTTTTTTTTTAATTTACTTGAAATAATAAAATAGGTTTTTACATTTTCAAAAAGCTATAGTATAGCATTGTAGATGTTTCCGTTGTTTTTAAATGATTATTTATGCACTTTGATCCAATTTTTTCAGAAAATGGTCCCTCCCGTATAAGTGGCGGCAACTAGACCACCCCTCCGTAGCAAGTTTTTTCTTAATATATCTCTTTAAACTATTTCACAAAGTATTGGTCAAAAAATTGGAAATACATTGCATACTTCTTACCTTTGAAGATACAGTGTTTTTCATATAACAAAAAACACTATATCAAATAAATTAAATAAGGATATTTTAACTCTCGCCACCTTCTTTAACCCCATACCTTCTTTCTCATCAAGTCAATGGAATTATCATGAATCGATACGTATTTACTTTTTCAATAATTTCAGGGTTAATTCATCAAAAAACGTTAAATTATTAACGCATTAACATGGTTTTTCAGATTTTCTGACATTTGTACCTCCCATATCTCTCTTAGTATTGCTCCTAGCAAAAATATGAATAAGACCTATTTTGAAGAAAATTTAATTTACTTTCATACTGTCGTGTAAACTTTTCCGCTGATATTCTGTATTTTCAAAATATTTACGAAATAGTACAAAAGGGGACCTTTACCCCCCCCCCCTCCTGGGGACTTTTAGTGTGTTGTACCTGGGGGTCACCCCTACCACTTAAAAAAATAATCCAGACTACACGATTTATTTCATTTATTTTTCCTTCGTTGACTGGACTATAAGTTAGCAGAACAAAGGTTTTATGATTGCATAATTAGATGCTCTTACGGTTTAAAAAAAAACTAACTTTAGCAGAACAGTTTCCTAAAAGGACATTAAATTTAAAATAAAGATTATAAAATTGGTTCCCAAATGCTAATTAAAAACTTTTCAAAAAAAAAATTCACACAAAAAATAAATTAAAAAAGAAAAATTCTTGAATTTTTTTCCAAAATCTGCTTTTCCATTTAAGTGTTTATTGCTGCATTATCTCAACAAAATTTTGAAATTCTGATTTCAAAAAACGAAAATTTTAAAACGTCAATTACCGTGTTCTGCTAACTCCAACGACGATTTTTTTTTTCAAAACTATTTTAAATCAAAAAGAAAATGTTTGACAGTTATTGTCTTTTGTATCATTTGATTTATTAATAAATATTAAAATTCCATACTTAACAACCTATAATTGCTAACACTTTATCATTGAAAATGATGCAGACAAAAATATGCGTCTTAAAAGTTGTAATTGATAAGCCCACTGGGTTGGAATGCGTACCAAAAACGCATTGTTTATATATACTTTGGGGGTGGCCCCGGCGCAGTGGAAGTAGTGCTTGACTGCTAACCTGGATGTGTGGGTTCGAGCCCCAGTCTAGGCAGCATTCTTTTCTATATTCCCTTAACTGAACGCCACCCCTGGGATTTAATGAGATAATCAAAACCTTATTTCTCAGTCCACTGTGCCAACAAAAATCTATCCTATCCGTCTATTCCTTCTAACATTGCCTAATTTATGAGACCCTAGGTCTTACTGGTAAATATATGTTTGTGTTGTAAAAAAAAAAAAAAAAATATCATCATTTCAATACTTTGAGCTTTTGACAAGCTTATGTTTTGCCGAGTCCATAATTTGCCCTTAAAAAACCCCTTTAAAAAAAAATTCAAAAATGAATTCCTGTTTTTTTTTTTTTTTAAGAATAACAGATAGGATAACGATAAGAAACAAAAGCAACATCTTCTTACAACATTCAAAAGGTTTTCTTCCCCTCTTTAACATATCGCCATCAAATAAACAGACATAAAAAAAAAAATGGAGAATATAACGACGCCACCCAAAGCGTCTCTATTGAAGACCACTTCATACGCGGTATGGCAATGCTGTTGTGTCTATGTTCATTTTTCAACATTCGTATAGCTAACGAATGTCCTTGCCATTAATACACGACACCGAGAGCCATTCATTATGCCGTTCACAGAGAAAAGATATTTATTTCAACACCTTCCTGCGCGTCTTTTCCATAAAAAAAAAAAAAAAAAAAAAAAACATTCTTAATGTGCGTAAGAATTATTCTTTTCACGTGTTTTGAAAAAGAAATGTATGTTCTTCGGAAGTGTTTCTAATGGGTTTTACCATTCTTTCTCATATTGTATTAAGACATATGGATTTTTGTTTACTGTCAGAATACTTGTATAGTTTTGTTGGAAACATTCCTAAGGTGCAGGCAATATTTTATTGATATGTGAGGGCACTTAATCTTCAAAAATAAGGTTTTATCATAACAAAGACTGTCAAAACTGGTTGCTAAAAAATAAGCTTTTCCAACCAGACACTCTTTATTTTGTGGCAATTAATAACTTATAATTAGTTGCTATTCAGCATCTTTGTTTTTAAAAATAATAGGTACCTCGACATTTTTTTTTTGTTTTTTTTTTTTTTTTTGTTTTTTGAAAAGTGTAAAGATCAAAATTGCAGCTCATGCAATTCTTTACAAAATGAGATTTTGAGAAAAACTTGTGCAAACGTTACAATATCAGTTTTTTGTGAAGGTACTACTTAAAATATTCTTCACCAACTAATCGTGTTTTTTTTTAAAAACGTTTAAAAAAAAAAAACAAAATTCAGTTACTCCAAGTCATTCAAAATTGTAAATAAGGCTTCGAGAAAGCTAGATTTTGTTGGTACTTTTTTGGCATTTTCAGCACATCATAAAAAGTATCCTAAATTTTAACAGCTTTTAATTTTGTGGAGTGAAAGGGACAAAATTTAGTTTTTGCCTTAAAATTATAATTTTTTTTTTGGAGAAATTTCAAAATCAAAACTTATAAAATTTTACACAAAAAAAATTTGACTTTTTTTCATGTGTGCAATTGTTACCATCGTTACCATATCATTTGTTTGCCTTAGATCAATGCATTGGTTTTAGGGGCGTGAATCTTGAAACTTCTTTTAAAAAACTGACAATTTTTGAAAAATTTACGGCAGTTCCCTTAAGATCTGGTTCAAACTTACGATAACTTCTAAGACATAAACACATACAAATAAAGCTCTCAACCATGATGAAATATTTTCTGTGTAAAAGTCTAATTCTAAGGTGGGCGGTAGAAGGAGTATAAGTCAAAATTTGGTCGAAATGAGATAAGTACACCATTCGACTCTAAAATTGATGTGGCATTTTTGGGAAAAGCATTGTAAGTCTATTGCACACACAAATCAGTATAAAAGGCAGTGGTCAAAGTAACATAACTCTATAAGAGACATAATTCTGAGTGGTTAAAGGAGTATTAGTACTTATACTGTTGTGATCAAATAAGGGGTATTGTTTTTTTTTTAACCTCTTCGAACAAAATGTTTGTGGTCAAATGAGTACAGGTCGCTCGATTTCATTCTTTAAAATATTAAAAAATTCGTTTTCTATTTTAGAATTCGGCATGAAAATAGAAATTCACAGTTTGATTTAAAAAAAAAAAATCAAAACGTTTTTTCCCTTTCCTGAAAAATTGAAATTTTTTACTTATACTCCTTCTACCGGCCAACTTAGAATTATCCTGAGCTATTTGGAGTAATTTGGAAATAAGTATGATTAAAAGTGCAGAAATGGCCAAGACAAAAATTACGAAATTTAACAGTTGTTTGAATTTTTTTTTAAATTTGTTTCGAACATAATGCCAACCCCAATCGAATTAAAACAAAAATAACTTCATTGGCATATTCTAATAGTGCATGGTGCAATTGTAGATGAATTACAGTTTGTGAAAAGCATACATAAATTCGACTCTTTAAAAAATTCATTAATTTTGATATCGTTCCCTATCTGCTAAGAGCAAAAGGTTTTTATATATTTTAGAATAGAGATGAAACCGAAATCTCAGTTCCTTGTATTAACTAGAGCATGCACACAATTTTTCTATTTATCCCTGGGCTCCTTTTATAAATCTATGTATACTCCACTTTTATGGCAAAACATTTAATTGCAAAATTGGCCACCTGACAAAATAGGTTAAAATCTATAACATCCTATATAGAGAAGAATAGGTTCTAACTGCATTCACTTTCAAATATATAAAGGCAAGCATATAAATACGTAAACGCCAATCGATTTTCGAATAAAATTCCTCATATAATACCTCAATATTAGAGTTAGAATATATATATTGTGCAAGTATATGGGATGCCACTGTATTAAGTAAAGTGAATACATTTTCAGAGACACTTCAGTGATTCACCACTCAATTCAAATCCATCCGCAGAACTTTCCAATTAAGAAACATTCATTTAGTTTGTTCACCACAATCCACTTCAGGTGTTATCCTCCAGTCCTCCGTATCTATACATAAATATCTAAACCTGCAACATTATATACATTTATATAGAACTTAGCCATTTTGAAATATATTCTCCTCAGTGAATAATTGAAGATGCTAAAAAGTATATATAAAAGGGAAAAATGGCATTCCTGTCATTCATCAATCGATGAAACCCAGAGAATGTAAACCTATCAGACCTAAGTCTTTTGCCTGTTTTCCACCCATCATCATCGCATTCAACCCGCATCAAACAAAGTGGAAGTATCGAATTCGTTCACCAGATTCAATGTCTCATGTCTCTGATGTGTAGTTTGCTATGTGTGTGTTTATATTAAAAATCTCTAGTTTGACATGGAATATATCCTTCATTCCTTCACATATCACTTTACTCTCTATATTTTCACTCAAATTAATGCATTTTGCCAACAAAATCCCACTTTATTCCTTTTTCCAGGTTGAGGTCCAGGCCCAGCTAAACACGAACCCGAGTTCTCCTTTATTTGGTTTTGTTCATAAATTGAATCAAGAGAACTACAATAAAGTTTAATATATGAAAGAACCGAAACGACAAGGATACACATTCTTCCCCTCTCTCTCTCTCTCACTGCCTGTCCACATTAAATTTAGGTTATAGAGCGACGACGACGACGAGGATGGAAGGCTCTTTCCTACGAATCTATCACCACTTGTCGATTTTGTGCCACAAAACCACTTTATCACCGAACATTATGGAAACTATACTGAATTTGGCCTGTAGTCGAGAATCGAGAAACCCTCACAAAGACTGTAAGAGGTGCAGACTGAAATTAAATTATTTTCGCATCTCCTTGTACATATGAGTGATCTAAATTGCCATTTGACCCTTCTTTCGTCTATGAAAACCTTTCACTCTTTTTCATTAATTAAGATTAGTGTTTGAAGGTTTTAAATCAGAACCAGAAGAGAGACAGTGAGTGAGTTAGTTGAAGTTTCACTAAAAATTAAATTTGATTACTTCGCAATTTACAGATCAAGCGACAATCATACCCAAATGTAACTATCACATGCATAAATAAAATTGGTCGAGAAACGATAAAAACTGAAACAGAAATACATGAGTTTTGTTTCATTTTCCAGCATTTTTCGACTGATTTTTTCGATGTGAGAGACTGAGAGAGTTACAGAACGTAGGTACAGGATCCCATGTTAATCACTTAAATTTCATTACGGGTGTCTCTCGTTCATGTAAGTATATGTACTGTGAATCTAGCCCTAAGTAAAAATGAGCTTAATTAAAAATTTATAACCTTAATACATTAAATGAGGAGAACATTAATAAAAAAGTGGGCGTGGTAGGGGTTGGAAAAAATGACGCATATAAATTCTTAAGTTTCTAATAAATTTTTCATAACTTTCAAATGTTAAGTAAGAAGAAAAGAAAAAATGTTTCAAAAGTAGGCGTGGCAATAGGTGGATTTTATTAAAACATCCTTTCAATAAAAATAGACGAGCTTGGCAGAGAGCTTATAATTTCTTAGGTTCAAGAGAGCTCAGTTACATAATCTTACGCTTCTAATGAGAATGACGTTAAAAAAAAAAACTCAATTGTAATAAAATTGGGCGTGGTAGAGGGCGGATTCCCAAAAAAACATATTACAAAATTTTAGAAAATTATGACTGTTAAATAGGGAGTAAAACTTAAATTAAATAAATGTGGGCGTGGCAGTGGGCGGGTTTTTAAAAAGTATTATTTAAGTTCAAGGAGGGAGCTCAATTACAAAATTTCAGCTTAAATACGAAGAAAACTAAAAAAAAAATGTACATATAGCTATTAAAGAAAAAGAAAGTAAACAAATAATAATAAAAGTGGGCGTGGTTGTGGGTGGATTTTATTTAAATCACTTTTTAAATTTCATTTAACTTATGAAAATTTTATTCAGATTGATCAAGTGGTTTCTAAGACTAGATTCAACGAAAGCATTTCCTTGTTATAAGCGTAGATGGGCGTGTCAGTGGCGGGGGGTGGGGAGGAAATTATACACGTAATTTCTTAGATTCTGGAAAGCTCAATTACATAACTTAAGGTTTTTGATAAGAATGTCGTTACCAAAAAAAACTCCAATATAAGAAAAGTGGGCGTGGTGGAAGGCGGATTTTACTTAAACCATTTTAAAGACCTGGCAAAAGGACCTAAACCAAGAAATATGTGCAAATTCATCGTTCGAGTCGTGACTTATGGTCGAGAGTTTATAAAAAAATTGTATGATTAAAGCACTTTTCTCCCCATACAAGCCTTATTCGGACAATACGGACATTTATGAAAAAAATGAGCCAAATTGGTCCAGCCGTTTTCAAGCGATTCGTTTAGCAACGCACAGAATTTTATTTGTATTAGGTAGGTAGGTACATTACAACCTGGTTGTCTGTTCATTTTCCATTTTCAAAATATCGCCCTTTACTTTGTTTAACTCTACTCCGCATTTAACTGTCCCTAGAGCTATTAAATTAAAATAATTTAAATGTTGGTCTTTTTAGATAAACACACGGTTGTATTTTTAATTAAAAGCCAGTTATTCTTTGTTTTCCGAATGTACGAAACATCCCACTTCTAATGTAATTTAATAAACGAAATAACACCCGTCAAGTTGGGATCAAATGACACTCTAAGCCCAAGGCTTTTTAAATAGAGTATAACAATAACCTCAAATAACCTTTGTTGCTTAATTATATAGGTAGTTACGAAAAGTACCGAAAAGGCTTACCATTAGGCAATAGTAGGATACATTTCCGTTCTTTAACTACAATTACATCATATTGTAATTAAAGATGGCGCTAGATAACTCAGATAAACAACTTAAATGCCTACAAAACTTAAATAAGTACTTAAAAAAAAAAACCCTTCACACATGACAAAGCTCTTTCGACTTCTTCATGAACTTAATTTTTCTAATTCATGCGTTCCATTTCCATCCAGGAAAACAAATGACAAAAACCAAGAAAATAATTTGGCAAACAAACAAGAACCGTAATAGACACTCAGTAACAAACACAAACCAAAAAAAAAAAAAAAATACCTTCCTACTCTAAGGACAGATAAAGAAAAATGAAGACAGTCGATTGGACATTTATCACAGTGACATCCATTTTGTTTCTTCTTCCCAGACCAGCAGGAACCAGACCAATCCAAGCCAAACTGTGTCAAGCCAAGCTACCCTCTAGGCCCCTACCAGCCTCGTGCCCAGCCCAAGCCCAACACACACGACGAGAATGTGTATTTTTCACTTATTCTCATTTATTGCTCCCGATTCCATTTATATCCTGTTGTCAGACCACATCTGACAATATGGTGCCACAGAACATGAGTTTAACTTTTCCGATTCAATATTGAGACTCCCCCGATTTCCCATTATGGAACAAAATGCTTTATGGTGGACTTTTGGGCCGCTGCAGAAGGACCAACAAAAAGTTGCAAAGAAAAATGAAAGAAAGAAAATCGGCGTTGACAGAGTTTTTTTTTTTTTTATTTTTGCTTTTGAGGGCAAAGTTCACGAGAAAACCAATCGGGAAATATCCTTAATGTCTTATGTCCTTAATGCGATTGTTCTAGGCGAATGATTTTCATCGTATTAAGGTTGTGCAAGAGTGAATTCTTTATTTGGTTGGTATGTGTGTTTGTGTGTGACTCGCAATGAACCGAGTTTTTTATACATCCTTTTTTTTATGTTCAAACTTAACGATTTCATCTTTAAAATTTTTATTTTCGGAAGCGTCAGACATTTGACCCACATCGTGAAGGATTAAAGTTTTTACCTCCGCAACAACAAAACGGATAAAATTTGATGAAAAAGGATACTTTCTTCATGAATGGTGGTATGATGGCATAGAAAAGTGCTATCTACTTATTTGTATTTTTTTTTTGGGGGGGGGGGGGGGGGGGGTTGGTGATGCTTGTTAGAGATAGACAGAGGTAGAGTCGGTATATAAAGTCGATGATAACGACGACAACTAAGGCGTGTATTATGACTTGTTGATATGTGATGAGCGGATTTTTTTGTTGTTGTACTATCCTTTAATAGGATTTGGCAATGTTGTTGCGAAAGTACTTTTAAGTTAAGCTGTTTTGACACAAATTTTATATTCCATCGAAAAGTTGATGCTTTCTCCCATGGGAAAATGCAACTACTTAACTTGGATTTCAAGGAAAAGAGGACGGTAATCTTTCTGGAAAAGAAAAGACCACCTAGTTTATTTAAGAGCATGTCCCTGTGGATGAAGAAAGAAAAAAAAAACACAGATAATATTATTAAGATGTTATAAAACAAAAATTTAAGTGTGAAGAGGTTTTTCACAGCAACATCTTAAGATTTCAAAGCCCATAAAGTACTCGTATAGTCGAATTTTCATGCAGTTGGATTACTTCGTGTATTCTTTATCTTGTATTATATAGAATTCTCTTATATTAAAGAGGAACTTGAGAACTATTAAGTATTATTTTTAAAACTGGGTGAAGGTGGAAAAAAGTAAAATAATGAAGTAGGCATTGGTGGTGTGTTATGTAAAAAGCTCCCCGAATTTTTATGTGGAAGGGGTATTCTTCTATTTGGGGATAATTTTTGAAGCTTTTAAGATTTTTTTTTTAGAAAATGAGGATACAAATAATGGCCAATACTTTTTGATTTTCCAAAATCTCCAAAAAAAAATTACTTTCTTCGAATTTTTGATTTAACATAACGCGAAGTAAAATAAGGTTGCCAAGCATTTTGTTTTTTAATGAGAAAATTATAAAAGGTTAAAAAATTGTTTACATAAAAAGCTCTTTATACTTTCTGATTATAATTAATTGGACTAAGTTTAACATCCCGAAAATTCAAATCTAAAATTATTGTTATCCAGAAATATAATTAAATAAATACAAACAAAAAATTAAATTTTGTACTTTAACCAAGACTATTTTATTGAACAAAATCTTATAGCCCAGGAAAATAAGACCCAAAAAGGCCAAACATTCCGAAAAGATACAAAAACAAATATTTTTACATTTTATAAATTGTTTTTTTACCAACTTAAAAACAATGATGAAAAACAGTGATTTTTCGTTATATTTTGGCCAATTAAAGATGCTGCGGGTATATTTTTTTTTTCGTGAAGTTATTAATATTGTACTACTTAGGTATATGACCAACAAAATTTAAATAAGAGAGAAAACAGGGGTCTACTACAAAATTGATTGGATTATTTCCTCTAAACGCGATTTTGAACAAAATTAAGGCTAATGCCACACGAGCGTCTTTTTCTGCGCGTCCATTTGAAGTACGTCCTGAGAACCAAGAAAACTTATAGGCATGGACACACGAGCGTCCACTTATTGGTTTCGTCCGCGCGTTCAACTTTGTTGACTGTTTGACTCTCATGCCGCGCAGATTGTAAAACGGCATGAGGGGTACTGTCGCAAATTAGTATGGTCACACGAGTGTTCAAGTGGACGCGCTTCCAGATAATTTTTTGATGGTTTTTTTTTTTGTGCTTTTTATTTTTATCTTTCTAGTGGGTCAATAGATATTGTTGAAATATTCACAGATAAAAGAAATAATGTATCCAAAATTAAATTAAAAAATTTGAGTTCCTAAAGTACCGTTGAGCTGAGATAACGGCAATATTATAAGCCTTGTTCTATGAGCTCATATCTTATCAATGCATGCATGGTCTTAGGCCAATGCCACACACGAGCGTCCAAATGGACGAATTTCCATTTGGAAGCGCGTCCAGTATAAAACTCTCTTGATGTGACACGAACTTCTTTTTAGACGCGCGGACGAAATATTTTACTAAGTTAGTTCCTTTTCTTTGGTTGATAAATCAAATTAATATAGAATTAGAGGATGAGAATTCAAAAAATGGCCCCTACCGTCTTCCCTGTTGTAATGAGCCCTACAAAATGTATAACATTTTTGTAGAGGAAAGTTGGGGTAGTAACAATGTGGAATATTGTTTTTCAAAATTCTGAAAATTTTCATCAACTTTTGAATTTAGAACATTTTTTTTGTTTATAAACTGATTAAATAACCTCCATTGCCTCTCTTGTTAGGTTTATGCCTATTAAATTACTGGCAGAATTTTAGGCAGGGGTTCAGGGAATAACTTTGCATAATTAGTTTCTCAAATTTCTAAAATTTTACATCAACTTTTCAATTTAGAATTCCAAGAATCGAATTCAATTGCTCTCCCATTACGTTTTTAGGGTGGAGGGTGGTACCCCTCCTCAAAAGTTTTTAAACACAATTGTAGCCTGACATTTTATCTTTATTTTAAGATCTTAAACTTGAAAATCGGATTACTACAAAGAAAAATATAATTTTTTTTTAAAAAAGCTTAACTTTGAAATTTTCCACAATTTTGCACCTAACGGGCCTTTCTCCACTGGTAGACTAACGAGAGCAATGAACCAAACACACTTTTTCTTTGAAATATTTCCGATTTCTCGACTAAATTAAAATTAAGATTGTGAGGCTTGTGGTGCACGTAAAATATAAAATGAAGTATCAAACTACTTTTTGTTTTCCTGACATTCGGAACCAAAAGAGAGTTTTCTCTTTATTGTTAACTCTTATTAAAATTTTGTTGATTATATGTATAATTAATATGATATTGATAACTTCACGAATAATAAAAAAAAAATAAAAATACATCCATACATCTTTATTTGGCCACAATAAAACGAAAAATGTAAAAAAAACGAAAAATCACTGTTTTTCATCCATATTTTTAAGTGGGTAAAAAAAAATAATTAAATGTAAAAATATTCATATACTTAACCATGTTCTTAAGATTTTTGCCAAGTTTCATATTTATTCATCAACAACCACAACCACATAAAGGACTAAAAATCTAGCTGTAATTTGTATGGGAAATTTCAAGTGCTCTGTGGAACGTGTTAACGTTAACCGATTTCAATGAAATTTTGCACAGATTTTTTTAAGTCAGTCTCATCACTTTTAGAGGAGGGGAACGAAAAAAATTCGATTATTGCCAAAATAAGCGCCACTCTAATGGATACCCTAAATTAACTTGGACCACGCCTATTTTTGTCTTTTGAGAGTATGAAAGGGGTGAAATTCAAACTTTTTTAGCTTATGAAATTCTAAAAGAAAAGATAATGACAGTTTGAGAAAAATGTTATGGTAGTAAATTTAGTACAAAAAAAAGTTGTGAAATTGTATGTTTCAATGTGTTTGGAACAATTTTCGGGGTGGTTGAGGTAAGGGCGGGTAGGAAATTTTACGTTTTTAGATTCTTTAAAATATTCCGATTGTGAAAAATAAAAAAATCAATAAAATTAACCCATAGAAATTGTTTTTTTTTTTTTTTTTTTTTTTTTATTTGCTTTAACAATTTTTCACTATTTTTGATACGAACTTTTATCCAAACTCTGCAGAAGAATTTGAACGACCGTCTTTCTAGCAAATAACCCGTTTTTGAGCAATAATTTATATGAACAATTTTATACAAAATTTGTCAAAATCAGTTAAGTTTCTACTAAGATGGTCGACATAATTTTGGTTCTCTGGGATGATTTAAAAAAAATTATTGCGATTTAAAAGTAGGTAATACCAATATAATATACTCAAAAATGTTCATGATGAAATTGATTTCAAGATCCAAATGTAATAAATGCAAATAGGGTATATCGGATATTGTTTGATAGAAGTTAAAGTTCTAGAAACTTTTGTGGAAGAAATTTTGACAAAAATGTACGAGTTTGAAACTTTAATTGCAATTGAACTGGAATATCGATACTACCCTAAATCATCCCGAAAAAGAAGCCAGAAAATAAAATGGAAGTAACGATGGAATAAGGAATTTGGGTACATTTTTGGAAATTAAGATGAAAAATACGGAGATAAAAATATTGTTCTGCGAAAATTATGCAATTAATTTGGGACGATGGCGCAGCCCCCGAAAACTACGCCAGAATTTATTTTTGAAAAAAAACCGCTGGTAGTTTTTGTGGAACCAGAGAATTGGAAAAACAGCCAGTACCTAATATTGGAAATTGTTCAAGACGGATAATAACATAGCCAAAATATTTTCTGGTGTAATTTTCAACATTTATACATATTAAAAATTATGGATATGGGCCAAAAAAAGTTTCTTTTTCAAACAAGATCGCTATAAAATCCTTAAAAAATTAAGAACAGAAAATAAATCAGAAATGAGTTTCCATTAAAAGACGACGAATTTAAGATATAAATATAAAAAAATCGAAATGTCAAAATCAAACCAAATCAAATCTGGAGTATAAAACTTGATTTTAAGATACAGTGGCCATCATATTTTAAGACACTTTCATCTAAGAGCCATTTTAAAGAGAAAAAAAGAAACAACAAACAAATCATATAATTTTGTAAAAGAAAAATGCATACATTTGCAAAAGAGTGTAATAACCTAGAATCTCATAAACCAACTCCTACATCCTTATTCTTATTTTTTTTTTTTAAGCTCTCGTTGTTGGTGGCTCTGCCAGTGCATCCAAACACATGACAATGAACGATGAAGTGCATCTCTCCGAGGTAACAAGAGGGAAACATCCACTTGAACTATGCCAACGATGTGGTTAATCATTGCACAATATTTCATTTATGTCGTACAGCATATGACTTTAAAGGATATTGCCAGGACCAAGTACATTTCAGAAGAACAAAATAAAACTGATATGGAGAAGAATAAATTGTGTGCACTTTTGAAAAGGACATAAGAACATGAAAAGGAGACAATTTTCTTTTTAACTACTACATACACATATGTATACACACACACTCGTATCACATAGATTTGTGATATGGCATAATGTTGTCGTTTATCTTGGATGCGTTGAGAGCACGTTTTGGAGATTTTCTAGGGATTTTATTATAAAGTTCGTTTTATGTGTACAATAAATATTGTTTTTGTTTTTTTTTTTTTTTATGTAAAGATAGAAAGTGATAGTTTCCGTTAGATAAACAAGGTTTTTTGTTTAATGTACATAATTTAGTTTTTTTTTTTTTTTTTTTTTTGTATGAAGAAATATGGCTTAATTGTAATCGTTGAAAGATTGAGATTGAGCATCGTCTTATGTTATGAGGTTAAAATGTAAACACATTATTAAACAAAACAGAGAGTGTTAGAAAGTTTTTCGAGAACCTGTGTGGAAGAGCTTTGAAAATTCATAGTTAAAGGAAATGTTGAGGACACTGTGGCGTATACTTAACATTGTTTGATTTATTGAACTCAATTTTTTCAAGTATCGTTTTGATGTGTATTACAGTTTTTTTTTTATATTTTTTATGCTTAAAGTGCCTATATAAAGCCCTTAGAAACAAACCATAAAATTAACAATAACCACAACATAGGAGTTAGAATTAAATATGTTAAATTTGTTTATGTTATTATTTGGAAAATTTGATAATTGACATCTAAATAGGCTAAAAATATATAATTATACATACATACATACTTACTTTCTACATAACCTACAGGGTGTTTTTTAAATACTATGTCGTATTGTTTGAGCCAAGAAAAAAAAAAAAACCTATGGAAGCGGGGGGTCTGTTCCTTTGTTTTTGGCGGGAGGAGTAATTTTTGGTTTAAAGCCAGAAATCCATTTAAGATAAAAAGTGAACAAAATTTAGTTCTAAATAATTTTTGTCATAATTTTTAGTCGTGGAGTAGTAGTTTTTGTAGTGGCCCGTGTCTCAATGGTAAGTTTGCTGGACTGCACAGTGGTTCAGGGGTGGACAAAAATCATTTTATCGACTTTTAAATATTTGGATTTTTGACATTGTAGTTTGGTTAAGTAATAGTTGAACCATTAGGATCAGGATTTTTTTTATGAAATCTGTTTGTAATTATAAAATTTTAAGCTCCAAAGTAGATAAACGAAACTTCAGTGATTTTGAAGCAAAAAACGAGCATTTATCAAAGACGATTATTTTTATTTATATGATTCTTTTGACTGTTTTTGTTATTTTTTCTCTATAAGGCATATAAAAACAAATTAAATTTTGGAAAAACAAATTAATTTAGTTAAAAAATTTATTTTTTACGAATTTTTAAAATGAGTACCTTTTTTTTAAGTTAAATTAAAAATTCAAGTAAGAAAAATTTAATGTTCCCTGGTCTTCCCCGGTCGGACACATAGTACATACTATACTCGGAACCGTTAAATATCGAACACAAAACAAATTAGCTACTAATACCTGCGAACCTTCAAATGCACCCAATTTATGTCTCAAGACCTCCAAAAACCAAACAATTCCTTAAATTACGTTTTTTTTTATTGTTTTATTTAATTAACTTCAAAACCTTCCCGTAAACCATGAAAAAAAAATATATATTTATTATTTCAAGAGGAAGACCTTTACAACAGTACCATTTTTAGTCCACTTTTTTAATAAATTTTTTTGGGGGGCATACAAAATCGAATGAATAATACTGAATGGATGAATAATAACGCCCTGGATTATCTTTTTGTTATAGTTTTATTAGTTACCTGCTTCCTGGGCTTAAATAAATTATATAATTATGTATAAGCTCTCTGTGCTCCACACCTTTTGTGACATATTATTTTCCAATAATAAAAGATTGTAATAAATAAATAAAAGGATTTGAAGGAAGCCTGGTGTTGTGTTTTATAAATATGTAGATATAAAAAAACTTCGCGATTTGTTACCTGATATTTTTTTTTCGTGAGTTAAATTTAACAAAATAGTATTTAAACCAAAGGATTGGTAGGTGTTTAGGCAGTCAAGAATTAAAATCCGACAGAAGAAATAGAAATAATCCAGAAAGATGGAAATATTTAGCAACTTGCAACTTGTATCGTTTTCTAAAAAATTTTTCCAAAAATAATTTTTTTTTGTAAAAAAAAGCCCCCAAAAGTGGGATTGGCAAAAAATTTCTACCAAAGACTTATATGAAATTACGTTATCTACAACTTTTTCAAATAACACACCCCTCATTTAAATCAACTATGCCAGTTAGAAGACCTTTTTTTTAAGTGGGCGTGTCAGTGGGCGGAAATTTTCTCTTATGATACCTTATGCTATCATTAACCGTGTCTGAAAATTTCATTCAAATCGGTTGGCTGGTTCAGATTTTATAGATTTATGACCGCCTCTCCATACAACCTGAACAACTGTGGACTGTCGTGTCGTTCCAGAGGTCTACGTTCAATTCCTAGCTTCTTCGACATCAAAAAAGCAAAAATGTTTTGTAAGGTATATGACTCTTGCGAGATAGTGTTGTTACAAATCCTCATACTCTATCTCTCTTCTTAGTCAATCGAATTCGACAGAAAATTGAAGGTCCCTTCCATTACTGGCCAACAAGAATAAATTTATTTACTTTTTTAAGTAATATTTTTGTTTTAAATATTCAATGCTTTTATTTATTTTCAGTCAAAGATTAATAAAAACCAAATGCTTAAAAGTCTCGTAGTTTTTGAGAAAATCCAAAATAGCTGAAACTAATTATTTTGAATTTTAATGATTATTTTTCAATTTCAAGTCGATTTTTTGGTAAATTGTTCATCGCCCCTATACAGGGGGATGTAGACCCCCTTTTTCATACAATTTTTTCTTTTCGCTACACGCCCCAGCCTGTTGTCGTATCACAAATATTGCCAAAAGTACTTATGTATTTAATGAAACCCATTGACTAGGGGAGACTGGGGAAAATTTATCAATTTATATTTTATTTTATTAAAAAAAAAATAAAAAAACTAAGACAGGTATTACCTAACAAATTTTTAGGTTAAATCTTCTTTTTCTAAATAAAAAGATGTTTCATTTTTCAGACCATTTTTTATATAAATTTTTTAAAAGCACTTGGATTTTGCCAACTTCCCCCGGTATCTGTTCTTATCGGCAAAAAAACATTTTTTTTTTTTATAATGTCTTTGAGACGACATGCGAAAAAAAATAATATGTAACTAATGAGGCAAAATGCAAACCAAAAATAGAAATTTTATAGCTGTAATTTGAAGTTATTGCCAGTTAATCAAATTGCCCCTTAAAACAGTTTACCCCGTTTTCCTCTACCTTCGATTATTATTTCATTTAAGATGAATTTGAAACATAAACGCCAATGGTACTGGCTTTTGTGCCATGATAAGGGATCATTTGTTGCTTCAAAAGTGAGAACATTAAAAAAAAGCCTTTAATACGGTGCTTCTAGGTCATACCAGCAAGTGAAAAAAGAACATTTTTTAAAAATAGTTTCGGTAAGCAGACTATTTTTCGGTTGCTACAGGTTTGTTCGCCATATTGAGGTGATAATAAACCCGGGGAATCATTATTTCCTGAACCTGATCCTGATACCCATCCGGCTATTATTTATATAAGAAATACGAAATTTAAAAATGCATTAATAAGTGTTTTGGTTTAAAAGCCCTGACTATCGCCAAACTAACATCATCTGGTCAAACTTTATCTCTACCTATTTTAAGTTAGACCTAGGACGTAAACTTAGCAACTATTTCATAGACCTAATAATAAACTTCGAACGCCTTTAAGGCCGATTTGCTGAAACGAAACTTAAATATTTTTTATGTTCTACATAAACGCTTATATTCTACTTTTTCCTCAGCGTAAACTGTCACATAAGCTCTTATGTTGAACTTAGATATTTAAGTTTCGTTTCAGCAAATGGCCCTAAATGAGTGAAGAATAATCTTAATGTGTACTTATATCTAAAAAAAGCAAAGTAGGTTGGATTTATTTTCCACAAAATCCTATTTATTAACAGGTAATGACAACATTGGGTAGAAAAATTTTATAGCTTCTGTCACCTTAGCACTTGAGATCGTAAATTAATATTTACTCCTTTTTTGTTTTTTTTTTTTTTTTTTTCTACCAACCAAAAGCCATCATGGCTATACCTCACAATTTGCGAAACGTGAACTCAACTCAGTTCCTTAATTATTAATATTTTACTGTTTTAGTACCTAATGAAGAAAAATAAGTATGTACACATATAACACCTTGATTTTGGTAAAATATTTGTTCTCTATCTCTCAAAAAAAAAAAGCAATTTTCCCCCAAAAGGATGCTTTTCCATTAAGAATAAATTTGTTACACGTAATATAATATTTTTTATCTTCTTTTATCTTTCCAGGTATGTATCCTTGTTCAAGTGAATTTTATCCCCAGGAGCTATCATTATTAACAGTGATTAATTACTATCAAGGTATTTATTTGTGTAGGTAAGTATACACCGGAAAACATACATATTATGTATGTTAGAAGGACCTTTCAACAAAAAGATAAAATACCATAATTCTCTTTTTGAAATTGAATGGAGGCTTATTGTTCCGTTGAGACATTTATATTCATAACCGTGAGCAACAAATTTTCTGCTATTATTTATTATAAAAAAAAAACAGTCCTTTAAGTAGAATTATAAAACAACAGCAAGCAACAACATTAAACAACATAATTATAATCTGAGTACTAAATAACTCAGAGCGATTGTTAAGAAATATAATTTGGAATATTAATTGTCATCCACCAAAGGCTAACCAATTATAATTTGATATCGATTGAGTATTGTTGTTGTTGTATTACAGCCGCAGAGGGAGTAAAGCTGGTGGTGCGATTTAAAGAGTCCTTTTGTATATCGATTCTGCTAAATTGGATTGCATTCATCATCATTATCATTATATTATGAGTAGCGTTGGAGTTGCTTTAACTGTTCAGTGTTCAATGGTTAATTTACCCGCGGACAATGAGTTATATAACATTCTAATTAAATGACATTTCCTTACTTGTTATTCGTGCCTAGCTGATCCGGACTCACGTTACTTCACGGATATAGCTTCCGAAATATAAATTTTTGCGAGTCATATAAAAAATGATTTTGTTTTTAAATAATATCTGTGCAAATGAATGAAGACAACATTTTTTAACTTCAATCAAAGCAACAAAAAATGTAATCAAATAGCTTAAAAACTATCACATTGCACTGAAACGTACACATTATATTCCTTATGAAGTAAAAGTTCACGCAAATCAAAAGTTTTCAACATTTCCGATAAATGGCGCTAAATAGAAAAATCTAATGGTCTTATTAATAAACATTGTATAACTTTAGACAGCCGTCCAAGTTTTTAAAAAACCTTTCTAATTATTGCTAAAGTAATCTATCTTTTTATCTTGCTTTAGACAACGTAATCTATTGTCTAAACCTAGAGAAATGCGATATTTTTTTTATTAAAAAAACATATTTCCGACTGTTTCAAAATACTTAGACATAGTTTAAACAGCCAATAATCTAATTAATAAGACCATATGCCTATGGACCGTTGTATGTGACATATCGTCGGTCGGTTCGGAAGAAAAATGACACAACTCAACAAATGAAATTTTTTAGCTAACGCTGCATTTTTGTGAATAAATGAAAAACTATTAATTGGAGAAATATCAGACTCTATTAAAATACTTGAAACTTAAAAAAAAAAAAATTAACAGTAAGCTATGAATATGTGTATACTGTAGCAGTACTGTATCTAGGGGCACGGTAGTGCCTCCTGCCAAGACGAGCAGAACGAGCGGCTGGCACTACCTATATTTTCTCGTAACGTTTCGTCGGATTTTCGAGCCCTCATAACTTCGGTCTGGATAGAGCTAGAGAGCTTAAGGATTAGGTGTAGTCCGCGGACTTATAATATACTAATATACACCAAATTTCATATTTCTAGCTTTTATACTTTGGGTGTAATTCATACCCAAAAAAACGTCGATTTTTCCACTGAACACTCACTCATCAAAACCTAAAGGGTACTTCTTGAAGTCCTAGAAAGCTGAAATTTGGAATGTAGGCTAGGATTTGCACAAAAACAACAAAAAAATTAAGAAATCTATAACTCTACCAACCCTACATCGTGGTCAAAAAGTATGGCTTGGTTGTTTCATAAAACTTTTGCATGACAAACTTAATTTTACCAAAAATCTATGGAAGTGTCTGTGTTTCGGCTGCGAAACGGCCAAGCCATACTTTTCGACCACGATGTAGGGTTGGTAGAGTTAGGTCTTGTAGAGTTAGGCCTTGTAGAGTTGTGGGCTTGGCTCTTCATGAGATCTCATAACTTTTTCACAGCGAAAGAGTTATGTGCATGTGAGTCTTGGCGACTTTTTTTTTACATGAAATGTTTTTCGTGGTATTCATATATACAGTAGTCGCTCGATAATGTGAATTACTGATAATGTGAATTTCTCTTAGATGTGAACCTAAAAAACTTTACATTGTCATCTCTAAAATGCTAACTTTCGAAATTTTCCACATTTAATTAGAATATCGCGCTAATCCATACCTTTACATTTTCCAATTATGTACTTTACAATCCGAACCCTAATTTGTATACGCTGCAATCCGAATTCAAAATTAAAAAAAAACATTGATTTTCACAGTTTAGGCATTACAGTTTGGCATCAAGGCATGCTTTTGGTATCAACGTATCACTCCTTCGCTGGATTAGAAATTGCCTTTCCGATCGTTCAATTCAAGTTGTTTTGGTTGGCTACAAGTCTGAAGTTCAGAAAGTAAATGCTGGTGTACCGCAAGGCTCAGTATTGATACCGACACTATTTCTTATCTTCATAAATGATCTCCTGTCCCTAACAACTAATCCACTAAACTGTTTCGCTGATGACAGCACCCTTAGTTTCTGATACTTATTTCTAGATTCACTTCCCTGTTCTTCGAATGTGGAGCTGCAACGGCAGAATATATTGACCTCTTTAATTTCAGACCTAAACAGCATCGCCCAATGGGGCATTAATAATCGTGTGGAATTTAATGCTTCCAAAATTTAAAGCTGTCTTCTGTCGTTGAAGCAGAACATACCCCGTTTATCATTATATATGAATGGAACTTGCATCGAAGAAACTGAAAAGCTTGTGTGTCTCTGACCAACTTCTATGTAACGACCACATATTAAATGTCGCCAAAAATGCAGCGAAATGCTTAGGTTTTTTAAAACGATGCAAGAACTTTTTTTTCCGTCTGATCTGGCTTCCATTTACAAGGCTTACATTCGTCCAAAGCTAGAATATAACTCCCATATCTCGTCGGTTGCATGCAAAACATCTATGCACCTACTGGATAGAATTCAGAATAGAGCTTTAAAGCTGATAGGTGACAAATCAATTTCGGAAACATTTGTTTCCTTAGAACACCGTCTCTTGCTTATCTTCGTTTTATCGCTACTTTTTCAAACACTGCTCTAGTGAAATAGCCAGTTGCATTCCTCCTTTTAAACAATTTCAGCATAATACCCGCTCCGCCAGGAATGGTACACCCCTGAGCCAAAACTTCGGACGTACCGTCAAATATAGAGATTCCTTCTTCAGCCGTATCACACGAATGTAGAATTCCTTACCCAACTCTGTGTTCCCTTCCCATTTTAACATCCAGATATTCAAGACAAATGTGCATCGTTATTTCCTTTCTTATTCTCCCTCTATTTTATAAATGCTCGCACTGTTTTTATTGTTAAAACAGTAAAAGGGTAGTTATTACCCCTTTAGTGCGCGTTTATTAAAAAAACACACTCTTGTACAACTGATTCGGATTAGCGAGACAATACTGGTATTATCTCGCTAATCCGAATTAATTACGGCAAGGGTATTCGGACAATCAAATTATTCGGATTAATGAGTACAGGACGGAAGGATAAAATGTTAGTTATTTTACAAAAAATCCGTATTTACTGCTTTATAAAACCTACATTTGAAAAATTTTCATTATAAATAGGTATTTACTTTTATAAAAACTAAAAAACCAAAAAAAAACCTTGTGTGTATGTATTCATAGATGTACTTCAATGTGTGTTTAAGTACTGTTTTGATAGCGAAATCAGTTCTGGAAGTTTGTAACATAAAAGAGTAATATAAACAAAATTACTGTTAAAGCTAAATTGTGGAAACCAGTTTTTTTTTTAACTTGGAATTCGGATTACAGATGTTCACAATTTGGGGTAGGTTCGGACTGTAAAGATCATAATGGAAAAAAATAAAGGTTCGGGATTAGCGCGATATTTGGATTAAAGGTGGTTCGGGTTAGAGAGACAATACTGTATATCTGTGAAACTATTTTCGTCCGAACGACCGACGCACATTGATATAGAAAAAATTATAATATTGAACATTTTAGACTGAGCAATAATGAAGGGTTGATTTAAAATTTAAAGTTTGCACAAGTTTAATATGTAGAGAGACTTCTAATATTTATCCTGTTTTCTCCTCAACGTAATCCCAGATAACGAGCTCTTATCTGAGCTCTATATGTAGGTATTGTACAATTTCCTGTAGACTAACCATAATTGTGTTATGCATATAAAGTTATTTGCTGATGGTCCTTTCGGTTAATTAATGTTTATTTGGCCGCAAAATTAGTTGATTTACCACAATCAACAGTAATTCGAATGCATTTAAATTATATATAATAATTAATTCACTGTCCTACTGGTGGTTTTAATTTTCAGTTATTTGTGCTAAATATTTTTATACTCTACATTACAGCATAAGATATTAATTTAATAAAAAAAAGGAAACACACAAAAAAACACATATTGAAAAATATTGTTCTGTTCCATGTGTTTTATTTTTTTTTTCTACCTCTGGCTTAACAAATGTATAGTTTAGCTGATTAATGGGAAAATATGTAATTAATAGGAATTAGCAAAATAAAATATATCGTTTATTGTTTCAGAAGTTATGTAATTTAAAAGCAATAATTTTTCATCATATAAATGGGTATTAATTTCGACAATTTATTTAAGTACGTGTTTTCTAATAAACAATTATTTATGAATAAAATCAGCTAAATATGTGTGATATTTATATAAATTTGCAATATTCCTCTTACACAGGGGAAAGGTTTGAAGGCTGGGGATCGAACCTAAACCTACGGCATGACAGTCCATCGCACTAACCATCCTGCCACGGCTACTATAAAATGGCTTGATTATGAAATTTTAATTAGAAATTTTTTGCCCTTCTCTAATGATTAAACGAATCATCCAATTATCCCCATTCAAGCCATACTCCCAGTGGTAAAAGACGTCAAAATATATGGAAGGAACATGTTGCTTAAGTTATCCCATACCCATTTTAGTACAAAATTCTGTCAAAGTTCATATAAAAAAAATAAAATTGGACCAAATCTGGCTGTTTTGGGAACAAACAGACCCAATATCAAATGGAAAGACCCAATATGAATCAAAGTTTTGACAAAACAAAACCAATCGAGCAGTTCAAAAACTTAAATGAATAGCCCAAAAACAGGGAATTTTCACAAAAAGATGTCAAATTCATGTTTTCGTTATTATTTATTTTTTTTTTTTTCAAAAAAAAAAAAAAAAAAACTGAAACGTAATTTTCAAGCAGTGGCAGTGAATTTATTTATTATAGGTAAAAAGTTAGAGTACTACCCGTGCATGAACTTAGCAGGTCACTTTTTCGATTGCAGAATAAAAAGTATATAGTATTAAGCTGCTACTTAATTGCTAATTTGTTACGCAAAAAAAATTAATTACTCTGTTGGTTTGCGAGAAAATGGGTGTCCTGCTAAGTTGACGTCAACTTAGCAGGTCAACTTTCTTACAACTGTTGATAAATGGTCCGGGAGTGGATATATATTGAGAACTACTTAATTGCTAATTAGTTACGCAAAAATTTTTGAATCACTTTTTTCTTTTTCGAATAAATAGGAATGACGTCATCATATAATGATACCAATTTTCTCGCAAACCAACAGAGCAATTAATTTTTTTTTTTTTTTGCGTAACTACCATTTATCTACAGTTTTGAGAAAGTTGACCTGCTAAGTTGACGTCAACTTAGCAGGATACCCATTTTCTCGCTAAACAAAATAGCAATAATTTTTTTTTTGCGTAACTAATTACCAATTAGGTAGCAACTAATTACTATATACTTTGTAATCTGCAACGGAAAAAGTGACCTGCTGAGTTAATACACATTTCTAGATGAGCTAAAACAAAAATTCGAATTACCCCTCAAGGGAATCACATACAAATTTTTTGTACCAAATTTTACGTAATTCGGTCACTTGTTTAAGCTCAAACTCAAATTATATAGCGGGACAAACAGACACACGGGGTTACATTTTCAGGTACGTTCACAATAAAAAGAGAAATTTAAAGAAAAGGAGAAAACGAAATTCCCATTTTTTCGAATATCGGTTTATTTTTAAAACATCATTTTCTGACGAGATAAGACTAAGACGACTCCTACGTTGGCATATGTAATTGGTCTTATAATCAATTGAGCTTTTTGTAAGGCAATAATCCCCTGTTTGGGTAATAAACTCCCGTTTTTGGTTTATTGAAGGAAATTTTTTCTTGAAATTTTCTTAACACTTGGAGAATTAAACGAAAAAAAGAAAAAACAAAATGGAAACTCACTTTAGAAATGCCACATCATGGCAAGAATTTACCTGCCCTATAACTTATAGGCTATTTCGAATACAAATACTGTAACCCCATTTTTCACTGAATCAGTTTTCAACTGAGCGTAAAAAAAGGATTGCAATACATTTATAGAATTTTGTTAGGACAGACATTGAAGGACCAACAAAACAAAAAAAACTGAAACAAGAGCAAGAAAAAAAAACTTTTCAAGCCACATTAACTCCACCTCGTCACTCCTGTGAACTTCCGCCTTGCCTCCTTAAGAGTGTGAACACAACAAGAATCTTCGTCTGCTGAATTTTCTTTTCCTTCTCTGAATGTCCTTCGTTTCTTATCAACTTTTTTCCGGTCTTACGAAGATGATTAATGCCAACAAAAAAAAAAAAGAAAAGAAAAAGAAACTTGTAAGAAAAATAAACACAGAAAAAAAAAAATGATGGAAAGGAAGGAACGAAATAAATTTGCCTTGATAATGAGAAGAGAAATGCGAATTCGTCTTTCCGGGTGAAAATTATAATTTTCTTTTTTTTTTTTTGTTGCTTCTTTTTTTAAGTTAACTAGGACTAATGTTCTTTTCGCAGAATTTTTTTTCGCGGAAAAAAATGATGGACAGGGGTACTCATCAGGGAGCACAAGCCTGAGAGAAAAATATTTTATCCCGTCTGTTGGGTTTCATGGGTCTGATGATGAGTCTACTATATTTTAATTTTCCTTAGTTAATTGGTCAGGACATGGAGTGCAATAATTATTTTTTTTTTTTATAGAATTTTTTTTTTGTTCGTCCTTGAAGAATGTGGCAGCCAAAGAATTAAGGAAATTAAAAATTCAAGACTATTCCCCGAACAAGGATGTGATATTAGTTGGATGGAAGGGATAATTGCATTTTCTCCGACACGACCAGGGCTAACTTTTCGTTGTTTTGTTGAAGGTTGTGACAAATTGATTATGAAAGAGTTAAAAAGGATAAAGAAAGAGGTAAAAGCATAAGACCATGAAAAAATAAATAGAAAAAGACACCGATGAAATTCAAGGAACTTCCTTATCGAGTTGGGATGTTTATGATTTATGTCGCTTTGATGGGAAATAACCAACACACACACAAATTTGATGAAGCTCATTCAATGTGAAGGTTTGTGAACAAAATTCACAAGTTATAATTTGATAGAGCACAGCGGAATCCTTGTTGAAAGGACGAGAAAAAAGTTCTTCTTCGTAAAAAAAAAAAAAAGAAAACATCAGTACCCACATTGAAATTCCTCTTTTCTATATGAATCTTATCTTCGTTGTATACCTACATCCATTTGCTTACAGCTTCTTATCCTGTCAATCTAAATGTCATATCTGGTCTTATTATCCTGAAATACAAAATGAAGGATGGACAGAATAGACACCAAAAAGATGGAAAGTTTTATTTTTTTCTTTTCTTCATCTTACACTTCTGTCATTTATGTATATTTTTTTGTTATTGTTGTATTATTAGTGAGTGATGATGGGCACTTGAGAAGGATGTGTCTTAAAAATAATTGAATACAATCCAGATTTTGGTATTATTTTACTTAGGATTAGGAGATTTGGGGAAATGCGTAATTTTTTTTTTTTATTTTTATGAAAGGAATTAACTAGATACTTAAGAGGGTTTTCAAAAGCCACTTTATTATTTGAAAAATGAAGAGATTATTTGTTTTGATTTTAGTGAATGTTTTATGTGAAAAGGATATTATTTTAAATGAACAAAACAATAAAGGTTTGTATACTCGAGCATTTGATCACAATTTTATACATATTTCTTGGTTTTTTCGTAAAATTGGTAGTAACAGTCAAAACTAGTTGTCTGCCAAAATAGATCTGTACAGTTTCAGCTGAGTTAAATGCTATGGATTTTGCAAACAAAGCCGATGAAGAAACGTGTCCTATTTGGTCTACGTACCAAAGTTATTATTTTCCGAAATGCAATGAGTACAATAAATACCAATTTTAATTATTTTTAAACCAAAATGTCAGCTTCGAGAGGAAATTTCAAACAAATTCTTCAAATATTTGAAAAAAATTGTCTACAATGCTCTTTATAGAATGAAGTCTTCTTAGTTTCAAATGATTATGTCGATTATAATTATGATCGATTATGTCGATTGTAATATCATATTTTTAACTTAGACGCACAGAACCGTAATTTGGAAACAAATTTATGAAATTTGGTAACGTTGTTGAAGCGATATCTTATCAGGATAAAATTGCAATACAAAGACTACTGTTTAAAAATAACATTATTAGTTTACAATACCTATGTTCGTTTACTTCCCAAAACTAACAATTTAAGTTCAAAGTTCTATCAAAGTTCAAATAAAAATATAATAATAAAATAAACTGGCAACAATTGAACTTGCTTATTGCCTATGGTAAAAGTCCTAGCTTATCCTTGTTACAAATACTTGTGAAATTGAGATTGACTTGGCAAAAAGTTTTCCAAGTTTTCCATTAAAATTTTCTATTGAATTCTGTATAAAAGTGTACACTAAAAAATATTCAACTTCTTAATTTAAAAGCTCTTATAAACTTTTGAAAAAGCTCTTGTAAACTTGTAAAAGAGCTTAAAAATATTTTGTGCGAAAGCTTAATTTGTGTGCTTAGCTTATTTAAATACATTACTTTATAAATCAGATGTTTTCAAACTTGTATTCATTGAAGCTAAGTTCTGACAAAACATTTGAATTTCAAACTGTAACAAAAAAAAGCTATTAAAGAAAGGAATGCTTGATTATGAAAGTAGTAGAACCTAAAGCTTTTATAAAATTGATACAAAATGTAGGTGGCGTTAGCTGTGTTAGGAAAGTTTAAAGCTTAGTAAAAGCTTTTCAAGAACTTGGTACGAAACCAATTGGATAATAAAGCTCTTTTTATATTTACGTTCAGAAATTCCAAATCGTTTCAGAGTAAAGTTATTTGGACCAGAACACAGCCATAACATCCAAGCCACAAACCAATAAGCTTATTTTTTCGCACTGGGCAAATTATGTCACTAGTGGAACCAAAGGTGGAACTTATCTACTAAATTTAACGACATGACATAATTTGCCCAGTGCGAAAAAATAAACTGATTGGTTTGTGTTTTATATGTTATGGCTGTGTTCTGGTCCAACTTTACTTTGAAACGATTTGGGATTATTGAGCGTAAATATAAAAAGAGCTTTTCTATCCAATTGGTTTCGTACCAAGTTCCTGAAAAGCTTTTACTAAGCTTTAAACTTTCCTAACACGGCTAACGGCATAGAGCAAGAGAAACACACACCAATTTCTTTCAGCATTAATTAAAAAGTAGTTTTCTTCAACATGTTGATGACATCGACATGGATTTTTGTGCCTTTATTGGTTTTTGTGTAGACATGTTCATAATCCTGAGTCCTTTCATCGTTCATGTTGGGTTAAGGCGGCATGAAAGCTTCAAAATGAAGCACGCATATATGCCACAGGTACGCGAATATAAAGAATGGCTAATATAAGTGCGATGTTAAAAAATTGTGAAAGTGGATTGAATTAACACCGAAAGTATTCATCTTAAATCTCTTTTTAATTCCTGTATTTTTTGCATTGGTAATAATTATTGTAGTTTTAAGAAATTCATATTACTGAAAGAAAACTGCTTTCAGTTTATAAAAAAAAAGGTTCCTATTTGAAGGAGTATAATTTAAAATCACCAACCGGTTGGTTAACGTTTGATTTTTATTTTGATCCTTTTTTAAATCAAAGTAAACAAATATGGATGGGGGCCAAAAACTATTGTTTTATTTAAAGGTTAAGCCTAGTACGCAGATCGGGAAAAATTTTTCTTTTCATACAAAATTTTTCCCATGACAAATTTTGTCTTCATTTTTTTTCCAGCCAGTACGCAGTTCTCGCGCAAAATTGTGACGTTTTGTACCCGCTGTAGGGTGAAGTCTCCACTAAATTTTGCCAGGAAAAATAATGTTCGAAGCATTATTTTGCGGGAAAAATTTTGATAAGTCAATAATTTTGCACGATAAACACGATCGACTATTATTATTTATCGATAATTTTACTAAAAGAAAAAAAATAATAACAATAATTTTGCGCCATTTTAATTTTAATTTAAGTTAATTTTAGTAATGTGTTTTTTTCGACGTCATAGTCCTTATATTTGACCGGGTGAGATGCAGAGAATAACTTTAGACCTAGTTTTCACTGCGAGGTTAAAGTTTAACCCGAGTAAACCTAACAAATTTGATGCTTTTGATATTTTATCCTTTCAATTATTCGAATCGACCTACTCGCAAAGTTTTTTTTTTTTTTTTAACTGGAGTTGGCTGTGAATTAATTTATGTCCAGAGTTAGTTATTTATTCTTGTTTAACTCTTCACTGAAAAACTAGACCTTGAGCAAAATGATATTTGTTTTTTTTGTTGTTAATCGTTTTTAAAACTCGAGTTGGCCTCCTGTAGAATTCATAAAAAACAACGGGTCACGTTTAAAGCCCAGCAGTTTGGTGTTAAAACTTGTAGTAGCTAGGCCCAAACAAACTGAAATAAGAATTTTGCGCTGATCTATCTCAGAATCTATTAAAATAAATAAATTAGATATTTCTTTTCTAAAAAGAAATGTAGAAAAAATAAAAGTAAAGCTCTCTGTAGTTCCCCACCAATTTTTTCCCTCATTCATTTTGAACCATAAAAGATGTAAGAATACAAACAGGTTGAATACGTTTGTCACTAACCCCAAGTTTCACAAAGTTTAAACTTCAGATCAGCTGATCCTGAACTTAAGTTTAAATTTAAAGTTCAACTCCTTGGTTTTCACAGCATAAATTGAACTTAAGTTCAATTAAACGAACTGTATAACCAAACCACCTTACCATTTTCTCTGATGCGCATGTGCAGTCAATGCAATTCTCTCATTTTTGATTTCTTTTGAAGAAGAAAGGGAAACACATGAGCGCAAGAACATGATATTTATTCCTTTATGGATGGGAGAGTTTATATTTAAACGGTGGAATACAAGCTTTTAACTTAAACTGCAGATTGAACTAAGTTCAGATTTAAACATACACTGTGAAACTGGGGGTAAGATAACTATTCTGAGGTGTTAACTGAAAATGACGTATCATCATTTTTTTTTTGATTATAGGAGTTTGTTTTGCCATTGTATTATTAGTTTTTAAACTATTTTTAATAAAAATAGGATGTGTTTCGATTGTTATGATGCTCAAAAAGCGAGATACAGCTTTAGTTGTTAATAAGAACCATCCAAAATATATCAAACCTAGCCGTAACTCCTAAAATTGACAAATGTTGGATACATCATTTCCTATTAACAGGGTAGTATTGCCTAACGCACGTTTCAAAATTGTATCGATATGAAGAAAACTCTAAGGCAATGATCACATTTCCCTAAAAAAAAAAATTAATTAAAAACTAAACTTTTCAGTATTTTGTTAAAACATAGTCTACTAATGCAGATAACTATAAGGCAAACATTGATGAATCCTAAATTAAAAATTCTTCTCTTCTATAATAACACCACGTTCAATTAAAATAAAAAATAACAAAAACACAAACACATTTTCGAATTTAACTCAAAAATTCTTTTGAAACACTCTAAGATTAACCTTCCTTTCATCTCTCCCATAACATCAACATTCATTCAAATTCGTAACTCAGGTCATGACAATTACAAAAACCCCACCACCACCATTTGCTTATTTTGTATACTTCATAAAAAAAAATCTTATAAAAGAAATGAAGCGCAACAAAAAAAAAAAAATGTCCTGACACAACTTTCAAAATAAACAGAAAATACGTAATAAAAAAGGGAATCTCATCAAAGAAATATGTTACAATATTTTATTCACCTTCAAAAAAGCTTTTTCAGCAAATTCGCCGCAAAAGTTAATCTCTTATCACGAACAGAGCAAGAGAGTTAACAGCGCATTAAAGTTAGAGCGAAAGAATTTAATGCAGTATAACAGTTTTTTATTTGTATCAGAAGAGCAATAACATCCCAAAACCTCGCCCATTGCATGCTCTATTGAGGTGCATATTTCGGTAAGAACTCAAGGAAAACTACCAAATGACCTTGAAAATATTCACACTCATCCAGAGTGTGCCGGGCGCCATTATTATAACCCTGCTTGGAAACCTCTTGACGTCATATCTTATGATTTATTTCATCAAAGATATCGCTCACTTAGCATATTATATGAATGAAGTTTGATAGTGTCCCAAATCAAAACGACAAAACGAGGTCAACTGCGACTCAAATGATTTATTAATAACCATTGCAGTAACAACTGCAGGAAGTGGTTCTTCCTTGCAAAAAGTCCTTTTTGGCAAGAATTCAGAATTTCACAATTCGACGAGGAAAAAAGGAAAACAAATTCTTCTCTCACTATGGCTTCTTATCTCGCTCTCTTTTTGTGTGATATTCCAATCCTACCTTAACCAAACCAAAGTCCTGCGCAAGGAAAACAGCTTTGAGCTTGACTGATGATAATCAAGCACAATGATAATTATCATTGCCGGGACCAAAATAAATGAAAGAATGTGTTCCAATTTTCTTGACAGTTTGTGATAATCATTCAAAGTGGTCGGTTCGGCTAAAATTTATTTAAAACAAAAAAAAATAGTTAAACAACGAAAAATTCGCTTCAGAGTTTCCTCACGAATGAAAATATATAAATATCCTTATTCTATCTCTGTGAAGTGAAATTGTGTGTTTGTGTGTCTGTAAAGTGATATATTCCAAAAAAAAAATAGTTCAAAAATAAGTAAAAATCTTACCGTTTCCCGCTGACACTCGAAAAGGATACAAAGTTTAAATAAAAGGTAATCTTCAAAAGAACTTGAAAAAAGATATCCTTTTGATTAGAATTTTTCCCGACAACAACAAGCCTCCCTCTTGCAATTAGCAGCAGGAAGAAAAAGGATATCGCATGAGATGGCAGCTTCGTGACTCGGCATTGATAGAACTCAGGGGTTTTAATGTAATTTCCGGTTTTTCATTAAAATAAATGAAATAGTATCTATGTATGATGTTGTTGTGTGAGGGGGTCCTTTATTAGTTTTTTCAAGGACTATACACAAGCAAAAATAGTTCTTCCTTCTTTCATCCTTATCCTAATCTAGAGAGACATGTAAGCAACATCCATCCAAGCATGGATGCCTTATGAATGTAAAAAAAAACAACCTACGTACCCAAGAAGGTAGAAGGTAGCTTTTGCAACCTCGTTTCTACGTGTCCTTTTCTTCCCTCCTATTCCCATGCATAGCAACCATGTTTGTTGTCATTTCGAGGGTTTTTTCTTTTGCTCTTAACTTTCTGCTTGTTTGCTAACTATATGTGTCTTTAAATTTTTATTATATGAGCCCATGCCCATGCCCACCTACTATCCTGTTTATTGTCCAGGATAAGGAACTTTTCTGAAAATAGAAACAAAAAATTATTTAAACTCATAGTCCTTCGTCCTCATATATAGTACCATCGCATCGGGACCACTGCTGGTGTTGTTGACGATATAAAAAAAAACTCACAAGGATAACAGCAAGAACCCTAAGAAGGCACAGGAGCAAAAATATTACGTGTGGTAAAGATAAGAACTCTACTTTGGTACACAGGGAGAAGAATACAAAGCTTGAAAGAAGAGGAAAATATAGATGAAGATGGCGCTGAACGTCCCTCGTGAATTTTATAGCTGTTGTTTTTTTTTTTTTTATGACAACCATTCCATGGATTATGTTTTATTTATATAAAAATAAATACTCGTTCCATAAGGTTTTTAATGATTATTTTATTTTATTTTTTTTGTAATGTGCCATGTTGTCGTTCATAATCCAAACAAATCTTCGGTGTTAGGACAGATGCAGTTTGGGGTGGAATTTTTATGGATCCTTAAGCTAGGCATACAAATTATACTGTTTCCAAATTTAAGAATCCTTTTTTGTTGGTGAAATGATCTCTATTTAAAAAAAGAAATATGTTTTATGCGATTAAGGAGCTATTTACACATTTGATTATAAAAATCAGCTCAATCCCATGTTGTGTCAAGCTAAATGATTCCATAAGCTTATGGCGCATGGAAAAATTACGTTCTTAGCGAAACGCGTATAGTGACTACGAAATTAATAGGGCTGACCAAGAGATGAGAAAAGTCTCAATCTCCAAAGCATCCGAGATGATATCGTTTTTTTTTGGACTAAATGTTTTGTATTAAAGTCAAAATCGAGATTTTAAACGATTGTGTGTAAAATATTTTTATATTTATGGGTAAGATAAATTTCAATATAATTAATCTATGATTGGACTTACTTGTGGTCCTACTTCACCACTACAATAAGAAAAACGCTAGGTAGTTGAATTTTTTTTGTAAACTTTATTGACTTTTTGACGTTATTATCTGTTAAAAAAAATCTAAAAATGACAGAGCACCATTTCGGGTTCTAAATGTAAATGTAAGTTGTTATACTCCTGACAAAATAATTGGAAAATCACCATTTTTAACTCCCCGCCCATATCCACCGCAAGCTTCGAAAAAAGAGTTCCAGATTGTTGTATGTATTAGACATCATGACTTTGTACCTACATATTTAGCCACGTACACATTGGTTATACTCTACTTCCCAAAATTTGCTGTCACCTCTCTGAGACTATCAAAGTTTTTTACTCTAACACATTAAGAAATTTCAAAGTACTGATCAATAGTTAAAAGTTCCTCAATTCGGAGTTCTTGACAACGTTTTGGAAAAAAAAAAATATGGTACCATCGTACTCGTAATTAATGTGTCCTTGCTCTGAAACTTTTTTTTTTTTTTTTTTTTAAGAAAATACGTATGAGCGTAAAATTAAAAAAATCAAACACCGCCAAAAATTGATGAAAAAAATTTATATATTATTCAAAAATTAGCTTAGCCAAAAATTGAGGTTTAATCGAAAATTTGGAAAATACGGGTCAATTTATTTCTTATTTTGCTTTTTAAAAATACTTAAGTTATTTCCAGAAAAAATAACCCTGATTTATAATCCTTTTTTTTCCAACGTCTATTTTTCACATTTTTGCTTTTAAACATTCATCGATTTGTAAATTTTAGCACATTTTTTGCATATATCCTTGACTTTTTTATATAAAAAAATTTATCGATTACAAAAAACAACTACTTCTCTATCATTTTGTGTATTTCGCCCGAAGATGGAGACACCCTCCGAAATGCGTCGCTGAAACCTTTAAATTTATTTATTTATTATAAAATATTAAAAAGTTGTGATAATCATTTGATTAAAAATTTAAAAATTAAAAACAAATCTAAGTTATTTTTTTATTTTTTTTTTGGTTTAATCAACCCAACTTGGAGACACAAAAGCACTTAAAATAAATATCATTTTTCATTCGGAAAATAGATTTTTAGATTTTTATCTTAGTTTACCCTAATTTACCCTATTGAAATTGCGATTTTTAAAAAACCAGGTATTTGAAATTTTTTGAATAAAATTTCCTTTTATATAGTATTTTTTTTTTATGTCCTTAAGACATACCATCTGAGCTTTGTCAGATAATTGTAAAAATCCTAAAGCGTGGCAACCCTATGCGTTGACCACTTTACGCTGCAAAATGTTTGATTTGGCAATACCTTCAAAACTGTATACTTTTTATCTGGTACATACTTCGATGAGGGTAGATCTATGGCGGGATCTTCTCCTATAAGCTTCGATAAAATTTTACTCTGCACAGGGTGATTTGCATACAAGAAAAAATAGTATTGGAGGGGGGTCTACTCTCTCCGTTTAGCTGGAGGGACAATTTTCTAAAAAATCATCGACTTGAAATTGAAAAAAAAAGTCATAAAAAACAACGGCATCACTTACGAGATACTGACGATATACAACAACAGCAACGCGAGAAAATTCTCGTGCCACGACGCGACATCGGCCCGGTGTTGCCTCTGATTAGCCCGATTGTGATTAATTTATTAATGATTTATATTTTGCGATTTTGTACTTAGAATAGGAAATGTAAGAAATAATTAACTTAAAAAAATTAAAGTATGCTATTGTTCGACTGCATTCCTCTGATTTTACTACTGCGTTCCAATGATTTCCTGACTTTTTAATTTTTTCCCGCGAACATGACATTTTTCTTAAAAATTTTATTTTTTAAATCATAAAAGAAATTTTAGTTCTTAAATAAGTTTTTTTAAAACGACTTTTAACATTGACATTTTCTGACAATACTCAGCGAAGTATTTGATAAAGCTTCTTAAAAATTGTAACAAAAACCTTTTGAAGACTGTAAACTCCATACAATCTATATACAACTACAGCTTCATTTACCTTCTTCATCTTCATTTATAGATGTCTATCCGAAAAACAGTTACATACTAGGCTCGATTAAGTTTGTTTATCTAGCTGAGAAACTATTTAGAAGAAGCAGATATTGAAATCATGACTTTTATAAGAAATTATAATATAGTAACTAGCTGACCCGGCAAACTTCGTTCCACTTATAATTGATTAAAGTTGTTAAATTTTAGTTAAGAGTGTTATTTCAAATTCGTAGCACTCGGATTACCTGGGTTGGCTTATGTCTTTCGGAATAAAACAATCAATACAAATTTGAAATAATCAAATGGAAAAATATTAACGATAAGATTTTTAAAATAACAACAGTATGAATTATTTCACTATTCTATTGTGAATAGACTCTTGCAATAAAGTTTTGTATCGATACACTACCAATTCATATCAACCGACAATGAAGAAAGACCGTTCGAAAAAAAAAAAAAAAAAAAAAACAATTAAGAAAGTAGGCAATTTATTGTTATCACGACCTTTCGACTTTTTCGGCTAAATTTTCTTATTTTAATCTCCGTAGTGTGTTTATCGGGTTCTATACAAATCCAACAAAAAAAAACCCATCCAATTTGGATGATGTTCAGCCGAGTTATGCGCGTACGAACAATAAACTAATTCAGAAAGTTTGAAATTTCAAGATATTTTCACGAATTTTTGACTTCGTTGGTCGAATTTTATAATTTTCGTTCGAATCTTCCAATTTTTGGCTCTGTTGTGTTTTAATCTGGTTTAATACAAAACCATAAAAAAAATCACTAACCAAATAGGATAATATTTAGCCGACTTATGCACGTACAAACACAAAAAGGGATTAATTTTTATATGTATAGAAGATTAGCTTCAAAGAAAGCTGTATAGAAGCCTATAATATATATCAAGACTTGCAGCATATCAATATGTCTACGCTAACGACACTGAAGTGTTAGGGGCAGTGTGATCATATGAAGTACGAGCGACCGAGTTGTTGCACGTATTGATGACCACAATTTGACGTTGATATCAATTGAAGATGATTGCCTCCACCAATCCTTTTCAAAACTAATGCCGAATTATGAAACACGATCAATGCAAACAAAACTTCCTTTTTAAGGGCAGCAGATGCCAAATTGCACAGGGTGTCAAACTGTTAAAGCTCAAGACTGCATCAAATCAAATCTGTTCTTTCTTGAAAAAATAATTTAAAAAACAAACCCTTTCAAGTTCAACACAGAATATAAACTCCTTTTCGCAGTCTCATTAAAACATAAAAAATCATCGTCTTCTGTGTTCAAGTTATACAAAACAATTTATTGTTCTCATCATCTTCAACAAAAAAAAATATATGTATCAAGGATAAAATTTAAATCTTTTCACTACTGCATAATTCTATGAAAATGTCTCCTACAATGACAAGTCACACCTTTTTTTTTTTTTTTTTTTTAGTTTTTCTGATGCCCCACAAGAAAAGCCAAGTGCAGTTATGCTTTTATATCATATCAAAAGATAAATGATGCTCTCTAAAGCAGAATGTCCTTATAAAAAATGATGTGGTTCTTGGTTATGTGAATATAGTTTGGAAAATGTTTTTTTCCTTTTTTATTTCCTTCTTTGTATTCATTATGGGAACAAAAATATAATAAAATGCATCTGACTATAAGGAATGAAAACTTTGTATACAATTCCACCAAACAGAAATTAAAATTAATGATCTAAAATGAAAACACGAAAACTTAACGTCGCGTCCGTCGTGTTGTCGTTGTGACGAAGCGAAATAATATTCTCTGAGTTTCGGGAAAATTTAAACAGGGTTGACATTTTAATCCTTCTTTTATAAATTCAAAAGGACATTGACATTTGGGTGTAGGAATTAATTTTTAACTCTCAAACTACATAACCTAAATCAAACTACATGCATTCACATAGTTGAGTTGAGAAAATGTGAAAACTTTCTCCTCCACTTCGATGCGTAAAAAAAAAACCCTTTCTATGACCATTTACAGCTTTTAAAATGTTCTGTAAGTTGTGAGCATTTAACGACGAGTATTTAATACGAGTAGGTACTTTTATTCTAAAACTGTTTCTAATTAATGACTGTAATTATTCTAATGAAGTTTTTCCGTGTTTGCAACGAGTTGCTATTATATTTTTCTACTGAAAAAGTTTCTTTGTTTTATGAAACACTGCTTTTTCTTACAAGAAATTAATTAGGTTGTAACTATTTAACTAATTTTTTGTTTTAAGTGATATGTCTCCAGAATGGCTTAAAATTGATATCTAGCTAAGGGAAATTTCACAATTTTTTAAATTTTTTAATAATGTATTTTAATATTTTTAATTGCGAGGGTTTTTAATAATAATTGAATTTACTGGGATAATAGTTAAAAACATCGTCACTTTCCGATACAAAATAAGAACCAACAACGATCTCACTTGGACTAAGTTGACTAGTGAAGGTCTTGTCAATAAGAAATTTTATATAAGATCAGTTTATCTTACATAGTGTGAATTATATCCTAAAAAATGAGAATTCCGTATCGTTAAAGCTGGAAGTTTTTTTTCTGCCCGAGGTTCTGAAAATGTAGATGCAATGTAGTGGCAATACAAATATCTTTTTATAATACAAATTCTATAAAGAACTGAAATAAAACAGCCAAGTAAAAGACTTAGCAGTGTTTAATTGGACTTACCGCGACGTTAAGTCTACAAAAAGGTTGCCTGAGCGAAACGCTATTTTTTGTGGACTAAAGGCCATTAATAAGCTATTTTTAATCAATAATTTCATTTCTCCTCTAGCGAATCAAATTAAAAATGCAACTTGAGGTACAGGAAAAAATGCAAAGTATCCTGTTCTTTACCATCGTAATGATGGATTTGAATAAAATCGCTTCTTCGTTATACATATATTAAAAGAACGTGTGTCAAGTTAGCACTACATTTTCGGAATTTGAAAAAACTTAGTATGCAATTAATTGTAGCTTTTTTGTTGTAAATTAGTTGTGGAAAGAAAAAAATTCCAAAAATTTTTTTGGCTTAGTTATAAAAAAAAAAACTGGGTAGGTAGTGCTAAGTTGACACTGTGAGTCCAGGCATTAAAAAAGGAAATTCGAAAATGTAAAAATGCCATTAATTGAAGCTTTTTTGTTGTAAATTAGTTGTGGAAAAAAAAATTTGTAGCTCTCATATTTAAGCAAAACAGGTATGTAGTGCTAACTTGATATCAAGTTAGCACTACACTTTTGGAAATTAAAAAAAGTAGGTACGCCATTAATTGTAGCTTTTTTGTTGTAAATTAGTTGTGAAAAGAAAAAAATTCCAAATTTTTTTTGGCTTAGTTATTAAAAAAAAAACTGGGTAGGTAGTGCTAAGTTGACACTGTGAGTCCAGGCATTAAAAATGGAAATTCGAAAATGTAAAAATGCCATTAATTGTAGCTTTTTTTGTTGTAAATTAGTTGTGGAAAGAAAAAAATTCCAAAAATTTTTTTGGCTTAGTTATAAAAAAAAAAACTAGGTAGGTAGTGCTAAGTTGACACTGTGAGTCCAGGCATTAAAAAAGGAAATTCGAAAATGTAAACATGCCATTAATTGAAGCTTTTTTGTTGTAAATTAGTTGTGGAAAAAAAAATTTGTAGCTCTCATATTTAAGCAAAACAGGTATGTAGTGCTAACTTGATATCAAGTTAGCACTACACTTTTGGAAATTAAAAAAAAGTAAGTACGCCATTAATTGTAGCTTTTTTGTTTTAAATTAGTTGTGAAAAGAAAAAAATTCCAAAAATTTTTTTGGCTTAGTTAGAAGAAAAAAAAACTGGGTAGGTAGTGCTAAGTTGACACTGTGAGTCCAGGCATTTAATTTAATTTATTTAATTATAAGCATATAGCCCCCAACAGTTATACTATTAAGTATCTAGTCTACAAAGATTGTAATCTGATTGATGAAATAAATAATAATAATAATAATAATAATAATAATAATAATAATAATAATAATAGTAAGATTTTACACGAATCACAAATAAAACATCCACAGTAGAATTACTGCCGATAAAAACTGAAGTAGAATCTTATTGCGGATGGTGTATATGTAATCGTGAAATGTCGTATATAAAAACCCTGCAACCGCGAATGGTTTTTTTTTGGAGATTTCTTACTATACTATATATAACATCTCAAAAAAAACACACCTTAAATTAAATAGGTTTTGGGAGGGTGAAAGGTACAAGGGATTGTCTCCTCGTGTGAAAGTGGACTAAGTTGTGCCTTACAAAAATTAGTTTGTTCTCTGGCGGCTAGATGACTCTTTCGATACAGAAAAGCCATCTAGGCTTAAGAAAAGCTACAACTAATTGGGCGAACAGAATAGACGCTCGGTCGAGCGCGCGAACCAGCCACCACAGCGAGAAGCGACGCTTCGGAAAAAAATTTAATGCCATGGGACGCGCGAACAAGGGATGCAAATTATTGTTTTTAATTGATTTTGTAGTTATTTCTTAAACTTTTATTTTGCAATTTTATTGTGAATGTGTATTTTTGCATTTTTAAAATAAAAAAGATAATATAGAAAGTTCCGAGATTCCATTAACTGTAGCCGTGGTTACTCTTTTTCCTTATCTGTCAAACGCCGCGCGGCAAAAGTTAAAAGTTGACCAATGTTTAGCGTCGCGGCTCGCGGTCGCGGCTCCATTGTATTCACTCAAACGAGTTTATATGCATTTTAAAGCCTTGTTCGATATTTTCCATAAGTTTTTTCTAGAAATCGGATGAAATGTTCATACTGTCCGATTTTACCAATAGGCCAGTCCCACGAAGATTTTTTTAAGTGGGACAAAATATCTCACCTGAGCGCTGAGATATTTTGCGGAGATAAGTGAGACGAAAATTTTTTGGATTCATTTCTCAGTTTTCTTTCTCAGCCCAAACAGCTGTTATTTTGACAATCAAATTGAAATTTTTTGTGGTGCGCAAGTGCAAAAGTGGTAAATAAATACAAAATAAAGACGGAATGTTAATAAAAACTAAAATAAATTGAACTTTTTGTTATTTCTCATTCATTTCAATAAGTTTTCTGCTTCAAAAATTAAATATTTTAAGCAAAAGTTGAAAGTATTTTTTCCGAATTTCAGTACGAGAATTATAACACCTGAGTTTTTTACAATTGAGCGGAGAATGTTGTCCCACGAAATGATTTCGCCTCCGTCAAATTGACATTGAGCGCTCAGTGAGATTTTATTTGGTAGGACACGCCTAATGAGAATTTCTGTCATTGTACTCTTCGTTCTTATTGCTTTCCTTTTCATTTTGCATTAAGATTTACTCACACCATCAAATAAATGACACATGTATACTAAACACACACAAGAAACTGGAAAGGAGGTGAAAGAGAACCAAAATAGGCTGGAAACATCGGATGAGTTTTGCGGAACAACCGATTTCTTCCATCCCCCTCACTTCTTACCCCGCTCACCCAGGAACAAGTGATCGGAATTTTGGAATTTTTTTCTTTCCACAACTAATTTACAACAAAAAAGCTACAATTAATGGCATTTTTACATTTTCGAATTTCCTTTTTTAATGCCTGGACTCACGGTGTCAACTTAGCGCTACCTACCCAGTTTTTTTCTTATAACTAAGCCAAAAAAATTTTTGGAATTTTTTTCTTTCCACAACTAATTTACAAAAAAAAAGCTACAATTAATGGCGTAACTACTTTTTTTAATTTCCAAAAGTGTAGTGCTAACTTGATATCAAGTTAGCACTACATACCTGTTTTGCCTTAAATATGAGAGCTACAAATTTTTTTTTTCCACAACTAATTTACAACAAAAAAGCTACAAATAATTGCATACTAAGTTTTTTCAAATTCCGAAAATGTAGTGCTAACTTGACACACGTATTAAAAGATATCTTCTTCATAAAAAAAAACTATCCTCATAGGTTTTATTTTTAAGTTTAATTTTTGATGAAATTTAGAACTTTATTAGACACCACCCATCATGCATTGAAACTAAGTTTTATTATTTCCTCTAGACTAGACCAAACAAAAAATCAGCATTTTAAACCTCAAAAACTAACAACTGGTAATTTTCTGGGTTTAATGAATCCCCAAATGCACTATTTGAACAACCGTTATCATTCATCAGATACATTTTTAAAACTTTTTATCTCTCTCATTTTATCTTCTCGTGTGTGCTATTTTAGAAAACAAAAATCCCTCATCAAACAGTATTAAAATTTAAATAAAACCATGTTCGTTTACTTTCGTTCTTGTTTTTGATTTTATTTTTGAAAAAAAAAAAAGATGCAAAAAATAAATAAACAAACAAAACTCAGGCTATTTCATCCATCAAATCTCCTGAGTATCCTTATGGCAATATACAGTAAATGAAGTAATTCCAAAAACACACAACTACCAAGTTTTTGTAAATCTGATAAAAATAAAATGCACGACTGGGTCGCATGAACTTGCTCTTGTAGTTAAAGTTTCTTTGAATTTTAAAGATTGAGTGTAATATAAAACACATAATTAATAATTATATGTACTGTGATGCTTTTTTACTAAGGCTGAGATAGGCTCGTCGGTGTCCAGGGTATTCCCGAAGAAAGCAAGTTAAACTCGGGTTAAGAAAGTAGAACTCTGACCAATTACCAGTTTTATCAATAAATCTTTATTTAACAAGAAGAGGGTTACAATCTTACAATTCGTTTTAAACTTAAATTAGATAACATAGTATTTCATATACGGCAAAGCTTTTTAAAAAGAGCTACAGGAGTAGACTCGGCCCACGATATACACTTAGAAGAAGCGTATCAGGGAGAAAACGGTAGGAATCTGACTCCAGCCCAAGGCTAAACCCAAGGGAAAATTACTTGGCCCACGGTCTCACTCTGAAGGAGCAAGCAGGGAGAACAACGGTAGGAATCTGATTCCAGCCCAAGGCTAACCCAAGGGGAAATTACTTTAGCCCACGATCTCACTCAGAAGGAGCAAGCAGGGAGAACAACGGTAGGAATCTGATTCCAGCCCAAGGCTAACCCAAGGGAAAATTACTTTAGCGCACGATCTCACTCAGAAGGAGCAAGCAGGGAGAACAACGGTAGGAATCTGATTCCAGCCCAGGGCTAATCCGAGGGAAAATAAACTACGGAGAATTTTAGTACCAAAAAGATTATCTCTTAATGATACACGAATGTATCAAGTAAAGTAACCTGAGGCGACCAAAAGTTGCTATAAACTGATATTCGCCGGAAACTTATGCCTCAGTATTTCCAATTCGTAAATTAGGAACTACAAGGAGTCAAAATAAGCTTCGAATTATTCGGTTTTTCATACGTCCTCTTGTCATATTTCGTGGCAAGACGAAGTGTGAATTTTAAAACTCACAAACGAAATATTTTTCTTCTGCATGATGACGTTATACTTTTCTATATTCATGAGCAGTGGTGTGCACGAGCGCGATGTTCTGCTGTTGATGATGATTCAGTGGGTGGTGGGTGGCTGGTGTTTGTTGTTGCGGTATTGATGATCGGTCGGTATTATGTAGGTTGGATGGTAGTAGGGTGCTGGTGTTTGGTGTTTTTGCTGATGTAGGGTGCTGGTTCATTGTGAATAAATTTCGGTTGTGGGCGAGTAGCTTTATAATATTCTGGTAGGTGAGGGCGAAAGTGTAACGCTTCGTTACAGTACATATATATATTTATGCATTTAATAAATTTAAGAATGTAAATTTGAACATTTAAAAATTATGAAAAACGTTCTTTAAATTGATAAAACAAGTATGTACTTAAAATATTTTAATCTCAGAATGAAGAACGCCATCTCAATTCTTGGAAAAACTTGAATTTATACAGAGAAACTTTCAAAAATCGTTGGATCGGTTTTCTTAAAAAATAATTTTTTATATATATGGTATGTCATTTTTAAGAATATAATAATACATATACAACTAAAACCTTATTTTCAAAAAAATTCATCAACCTGTTTTCAAAAAAATGATTTTAAAAAATAATTTGAACTTTTTTTTTAAATCCAAAAAATATTTTTTTTTGAAAATATATGTATGCAGTATTATTCTAACTTGTTAGGACCTCCGAAGTAAAAATTTTGATCGAAATCGGCTTAGCGGTTAACGAGAAAATAGAAAACACAAAAAAAAACGGTTCTATGGCAGGTACTGTTATTAACAGTTTTTGGTACATTTTTTTTCATAAAAATTCATACCATACCACCACTAGTACACACACAAAATTTACAAAAAGTAGTTAAAGCCGTTCTTGATATGAAAAACTTTTTTTTAAAACGGTTGTATGGCAAGTACCGTTATTTTTCGAGCTAAAAAAAATCGATTTCCTTTCTAGGGAATCACCAACAAATCTTATGCCCCAAGTTTGAAGGAAATTGCTTCAGGGGCTTAGGCTGTAGGCCGTAGGGCTGTGTCATTCAGGAACGATTCGATTTTTTTGATCCAATCATCGAAAAGTATTGATGATTGAAGTCACAAATTTTCATTTTTCATTTCAATCGATCTCAATCTCAATCATTTTGATGATTTTTGATTTTCCATCCCGCAATCTCAATCATTTCAATACATCTCTATATACGACATCAATCTCTAGTACAGTTAAAGTAGACAAAAAATGCAAAAGAAAGAAAAAATTATCCTGGTCATTATAAGGGGTCAAAGGTCATACAAATGAGTTTTTTGCAAATATCTCAGAAACGATTTGTGCTAGAGAAAAATTTTATTCCACAATCTTGTAGATGAGGGAATTTCCCACAAAAATGGCCTTAATGGTTTTTCTCGTAGCAGTAACCGTTAAGAGTTAGTTATAAGGGATAGTATTGCACTCATTTGTATTGTACAATACAGAGGAATTGACAAGGCAAGAGAAAAATGTACATGGATTCTTTTTGGATTTTTCAAATTAACGATATGTGTCACTTAAAGATTTTTTTAAGGCAATTTTTCAGACCTATCAGCAACTTCATGCAACCCAGTCGAATTTTTTTATTTTTTTTCCGCAACCGAAATCCAAACAAAAAATGTTATCTCACAAAAAAAAAACAAAAAAAAACTCATTAACATCATGTCATCTCGCTTTTATAACTAAACCATCACAAATCGCAAGGGGACACAGTCCTTTGTTCCACAGTTAATTATCCTTGCGCTCTGCTGTCATAGAAGTCCATCAGGTGCTCGGGAATGGAACAGGTAACATTTCTGCTTTACATTGTGCCATCACGCAATAAATTCAAATTTACGCAAATGCGACGTTCGTTGCTTGCAGATATCCCTAAACGTCCATTTTCCGAGATTACCGTTAACTTTGTTTTCTCTGGCTTTATGCAAAAGTCAAAATGTGCTACTTGTTTATAAAGGATTTTTAGTATAATATAAGCCATAGGATGTTCTTCGGCATTGCAGAAGCAGTGTTGGCAGAATTCAGAGATAGAAGCAAAGCTAATAAATAATACAATAAAGATAAACAAGGTGGTATGTATGTATATGGAATGTGTGTTTGTGTGTGTATGGGTGGTGTTGGGGGCTGTTCTGGTTCAATCCATTCAGCTATACCATTCTCTGATGGGATTTAATCTGTCGAAGCTTATACAACGACAAGTACACCTACCTCCCCATAATCGGTAAGAAGCAGAGAGTTAGTTTTTAGCTCAAGGACGACAGCGAATATGCTGAAATTCTCTTCGGAGTTTTGTGTTTAACTAAGTTTCATTCAAAATTTAAGATGGAAAATAATTTAAGACTTTTGTTAGCTTCTGGGAAGCAAGCATTTAATTTTATCGGTCCACTACACACATCTAACTATAATTTTCAGAGTGAAGTTGACTAATAAATTATGCGTCACAATTTGTTCAGTTATTGCAGAATTGCGTTATTTCGTTTCGATTAAATTTAATTATACCCATCCAATATAACGGGTTTGTTCATGCTATGTGTGCTGTGCATTCTCAAGGGTTTTTAATACCCTTGAAATGATTCCGAAAATATAGAAGGATATGAATGAAAATACCGATAGGTTTTGGATTTTCGAATATAAAAATGTAAAAGAAAAAAAGCGCTAAGTAGAGCATTCCACATTTGTGTAGTGCAGCTAAAAAAATAACCTCTTGAAAGGATGTACAAGAACATCGGAGATTTGGATTAAGGTGCGAGTATTACGATGGAATTTTTTTAAAAGAGAAATGCAACTGGCTATTTGCCTAGAGAGCATTTGAAGGCTTAGGTGAGACATGAAAATAAAACCCCCCTGGTGTTCAAGAAGCTCAACATTTTCTTTATATTTTTATCACCTATCATTTCAAGCGCTTATATCTATTACCTACCTTTCTAAAAAGCCCAAAATTGGTGGGTGCTTTGGGCAGGTAGACTTCGTACATTACAGATCAGAAGTGGACAAACACTTTTTGCTGCGTCCAATGAAACCCAAGCATTTTGCAGCATTCTAATGTAAGTCGATCACGTGGTCATTCCACAGAAGGCAATTGGTTAACCACCTATACCTACCTACCTACCTAACTACCATTCATGGACATTCTTCTGTCGATTCGTTTATATAAATAACAAAATAGTGCCCAGTGATATCCAGTAATACTCTTACAAGAAAAAAAAAAAAAAAAAAAAAAAGCCACCCAACAAATACAAAATTAAAATAACAAAAAAAAAGCCTACATAAAATAAAATAATAAAAAAAAAAAAAATTGTTTCGCGCGCCGCTTAAATTAACAAGCAACAATATAAATTCTGTTCAACGTACCTACCTACATATGGCAGAGCGCAGTAAGTGCAATTTTCCCTTTCTTTTCCTTCCCTTCCTACAGTTGCTTGGCTTAGCAGGTGCATACATTGTGTTGAGCTTACCTAAGCTCGCTCAACTGGTGCATATGCTAAGTTAACGATAACAGATGTATAGATGATTACTGTTTTGATTGTTAGGGTTCGGATCGATTCACGTCACTATTAAGGCATAACACTAGTAGTGTTGTGGTATCGAAAAGACTTCTCCAATCATATTCAGTGGTTTTTCTTAGACTTCGTCTGTTTTGGTTTTATTGTTTTAGTTTTATCACAATGATTGGCAATTTCAGGGTTGATTATTGTAATGTTCGTGGGCTAAGGGCGAATTTTCTGGCGACATACGTCTACACTGTTTCTAACAGGCCAGCTGTTTTGGCACTTAGTGAAACCCAAGTAGGTGAAGCTACTGATCCTGCTGAATTTAATATTCATGGGTATAACTTAGTGCCTTTATTCTTTTCCCACCATGGTCTCGCCGTTTATATCAGAAATGATGTTGCTTACCAATTCCAACCTCAATATGGTCCTAGTACCAATCCCCTTTTTAATTTCTTATGGTTCAAATTCTCGGTGAACAAACACATCATTCATTATTGTTTTCTTTATCGAAGCCCTAATCTGGACAGAGTTTCAACTTCCCGCGAATTTGATGCTTTGTCCGACTCCATCCAAAGAATTGTTTCCCTTTATCCTCACACTGAAATCGTTATTACGGGCGATTTCAATGTACACAATTCTTCTTGGCTTCTCCATTCGGGCCAGACAACACCCGAGGGAATGTGTGCTGAGATCTTTGCTGAGTTTAACCACCTCACTCAGCTTGTCAACGAGCCCACTCGAATATCGGACGTTAATGGTCGAGCGGAAAACACTCTTGACTTGTTCCTTACCTCTGACCCTGATAAATACACTATCAGTGTATTAACACCTCTAGGCACATCTGACCATAGTGTCATTTCTGCAAATTTTTCGTGTCAAACCAATCCAGTTAGAGAAAGAGCTCCTGTGAGAACCGTGTGGCAATACGAGGAAGCCAACTGGGACGGCCTCAACAATTTTTTCAGGATCTTTAACTGGTCACTATGCTTCCTCGGTAGTGACGTAGACTCCAGTGCAGATATGATTACTAATATGATTCTTTTGGGAATGAGAACTTTTATCCCGAATAGGGCTAAGAGCATCAGACCCAAAGAAAAATCATGGTTTGATTCGAGCTGTAAAGAGGTTATTAGGGTTAAAGAATTCCGCAAGATGTCTAGGTTTCCTTCGGAGATGCAAGAAATTTTTTTCCCCTTCTGATCTGGCTATTATCTATAAAAGTTATATACGACCAAAGCTTGAGTATAACTCCCATCTCTGGGCTGGTGCTCCAGCAACTTACTTAAGCCTCTTGGACAATATTCAAAGACGAGCCTTTAAAATGATTGGAGATAGGAACATTATAGAATCGTTTACGTCTCTCGAACATCGTCGTAACGTTTCATGTCTCTCTCTCTTTTATCGTTACTTCTACGGTCAGTGCTCTAGTGAAATAGCCAGTTGCATTCCTCCCCTTAAACAATTCAACCGTAATACTCGCGCTTCTAGGAATGCCCATCAGTTTACCCTTGAGCCCAACTTCGGTCGTACTGTCAAATACAGGGATTCGTTCTTTAGCCGTACTACGCGAATGTGGAATGCCCTTCCTAGCTCTGTCTTTCCCTCTCATTGTGATATTCAAAAATTCAAGACCAATGTACACCGACATCTCCTTTTAAATCCCCTCCGCCTTACCTAATACTCGCACTGTGTCTCTGACATATTATAGACATATTAAGGGTACCAATTCCCTTGAGTGCGCGTAAATTAAAAAAAAAAAAAAAAAAAAAAATGGACAGTAGTATTGGGGTAGGTTCCGCTTTACTGAAAAAAGACAGTATTGAGAATATTTATCACGTTTTTAGCTCCCCACTGGACATTGATAAATGCTGTTAAGATCAGAATTTCTTGAGTTTATCATATGCTGCCTCTGGAGAACCACATCCGTAGAACAGGAGGAGGAGGTATTAAATATAGAAAATACATAAATAAATAAATAAATTTGGTGGCACAAACGGCTAATGAAGAACTAGGGCCTAGCGACGTACTCTCAACCATTCCTGTGTGCGTGTCTGCAGGAATGGGGGGGACCTATACAGTTTATTACCGATTCCAAACGGCTTTCCTATTACAAGAGATACTCTTGGAGGATTTGTCACTTCTTACCAAGAGGTAGTAGCTCCGAAAAAACCTTAAGGTGGAAGCGGCTGGTAATGAACCCCAGACTTTTGGCATGACAGTCCAACGCTCTAACCGTTACGCCAGAGGCTCCTACAATTTAAATATAGAAACGAATATGAAAAACTCAGGGAAGTGATGTCTGCAAAACAGTTGAATAAATCAAAAGTTATAGACAGGAGATCATTGAGAAATATAAGAAACAGATTCGGAGGCAAAATAGAACCTTGTGGCATACCAGGATTATTTTCTTTTTGTGAATTTCAGACTTGATAACTCCTCACCATAGCCTAGGTAATTTTTACTAAAGAAGTTTTTGGTATGACAATATAATGTTAAATTGAGTTCTCAGTGCTTTAATGAATTCTTGGGATGTATGACACGTTTTTGTTGTTGTTGGAATTTGGTATCTCATAATCTGGATCGCCTTCCACAATTTCGTCGAAATAATCCTACACATAATCATAAGACTTGGCTCCCTAGCTCAAACATTAAAAAATGTTATCTCCTACTCAAACATTAAAAAATAAAGGAAAATATTTCTTCAAAATATTTTCGCCCCAAAAAAACCCATTGAATAAAATCCTGGTACCAAATTTTATAAATAACAAAAAAAAAAAACTTTCAAGTTTTATCCCCTAATAACAAAATACGTAAAAACCTCTTGAAGCGATGTTACTTAACTCAAAAAACAAAAACATATATATTTACCCCAAATTATATGAAAAGCATCATCAAAAACAAACATCGAACGTGCCTCGTGTATCCTTAAAGCTCCTACTCTTACCTCAACTAAATGATAGAAAAGACAGAGGGTTCATATTTCCACTAACACATCATACCGAAATACTTCCTCGTCTTAGCCTACCGATAGAGGAATATAAATGAGAGAAATATTGAGCCTGTCGTCTTGAATAAATAAGAATCAGTCGCAAATAATAAATTATATTCCCTTCCAGAATCAGCTTATACTTTCAAGACCATTCCGAAATGTTATATTTGAAAAAAAAAAATCAATACTTCTTCAGGTTCTTCTGCTATATGGCAAGTCATAAACTCTCATTTATCAAAAATCCATAAATTCCTTCATCAGTATACCTAGATGGGATAAAATATATATAAATAAAATACATATCTTTATATCTATGTATTTTCTCCTTGATTTACGCATCAACTTTGTCATATATATTTGCCTGGAATGGAAGGGAAACTGTTATTAAAATTTTATCGAGTTTCATCAGAAACCCAATAGATTCTACCTCAATAATCGAGGAGTGCAATTTTTCAAAAATTTTGAATTTTAAAAATATACCTATGCATATAGCCGAACATAAATGAAAAAGCAACACTTTGTTAGGGGACTTCACATTGGGCGCCATCCAACCAAAACCAAAATCATATCTACAATCGAAATGAAAACTCGGTGGTGCCCTTAATGGCGTTAGTGGTTGTTTGCCGCAAAAACAACCGTCATATAAAAGTACAATTTAAACACAGTGAGAATATTTATAAATTATTTGACTGAAAAATTCCTGCCAAATGTTTTTAGGTGCGAACGAAAGTCAGTTGTTTCGTCTGACGCGACGTGACGTCGACGCTCGGTTATTCGGTGTCGGTTTAGATGGGTTTATTATGCCGATGGGAATTTATATTTTACCACCAAAAAGAACGACACGAGCCCTATTTCAATTTGCATAAATTTCTTTATTTTGACGCAAATGTTTATGTAATGTTCGTGATGGTATTAGGTTTGTCGCTCTCATGGAAAACCTCAAAAGCTATAATTTTATTTGTATATGTATGTATGTATATAAGTCGTGCCAAGTATGTAGGGCAGAGCGCATCATAAGTTTGAACATATCCCATTGGAAGGATTCATTTTGGTTTTTTACCACAGTCATTTGAGAAGAAGTATGTCAGTGCGGAAAGTGGTTTATCGATTTTGATACGCGCCACATATGCTGGTTTTAATCAACAAAAACATACTTCACACATATTTATGTGTGGGTTTGGTTCCACTTTTATTTTTATGATGCAAAAAGGCAGAAGGGCTGGGGTGTGTGAATAAATAGAAGAATTATGTTGTTGCAAAATAAAGAGAAATGCTTATTTTGGGTGAAACTATTTAATCAGTAAATGGATTCGAAATTGATTGAAATAGCCTATAGTTATGAATATTGATAAGATGGGCTTATAATGTTGCACCTCGTTTTTTGGTGAATTTTTTTTTTAATTTTTGACAATTATTTAAATAAATTTTATTTAGGAAGGATAATATAAGTGAAAGAGTTGTGATTCTGATGCTTCCAACTAAGATCATGGCATCCACACTAAAGAAGAAGAAAAGGAAGGGAACTATTTTATAAATTACAGAAAATGTTTTGGTCCCAATTGGCTTCCCTGAACAATACTTCAGTTGAAAATGAAGACAGCCATTAAAATATAGAAGACAAAAATTATCTAGTATATTCAAACTATTTGCTACGAATCACGAAAGAATGCACCTTGATCGTTTTGTGAGCCATTGAAAGTACCTTTACAATAAAAAATATCTACCCAGGAGCATATGTAAACAATTATTGCTTTTCGTTTTATCAGTTCACACTTACTGTTTACAAAAAAAATATTATATTAGAAAGTATAAGCTTGGATGCAAAATCGTGCTCTACCAGACACGTGAACATACTAAAGGATAATAAATTAATTTGACCGAGGCACTGTGTTGGGTACCATAAGAAGTTTCACCTTTTACGTTCAATGAATTTATGAATAGGGGGATTTGTATACACTGCAACCTTATGATCTATTGTGTCCCTATCTAGAGCTAGATGATTTGTTCACCCCAAATTTATATCATTAAGAAATTTGAGTATTGAGTACCCACCGAGGGGAACGGTACTCATTTCTTTGATTTAAATCCCCTTTTTGTTATATAAATTTTTTCTTTTTGAGGCTATTACTGCGTTAAAATAATAATTACTGTTGACTGTTTTTCTCTAGCCTCTGCTAGAAGCGGGGCGCGAATGCAACTGACTTTTTCATATTGAATTTCTTCTACACGCTGGACGCTGTCTGAAAGCAGATTCGATTCAGGAACGAATACCATCGACTTGTCCGCGCTTCATTCATTCTTTGCAGCTAGGAGCGAGGATTAAGTCCTTTCTTATATTGTTATTTTCAAGAGTATATTTTATTATATTAAAAAGATATCATCATCAATTTTAATTAAAATATTTCGAAAATAAAAAAAAATATATCTGATTCATAGTTTGACATTTCTTAACCATGGTTTTGTACTTTTTAAAGACAGAAGAGCATCATATAACAATGGCCGTGATTTGGTTTTGATAACATTGATAGCTATGAGTAGCATTAACAGAAATCCAAGACTTCGAATTGATATAATCCAAAAGAAGAAGTGCTACAAGGTGGAGCCCGAGTTTCTGCTGATATTTTAGTCAAAGTCCTTATGTTCGCAGATGACATCGTTGTGCTAGCAGAGTCGCCTGGAAGTCTCCAATTAATGATTAACAGATTATTCGAGTACTGCAATAAATGGAGGCTCCAGGGGAACCTAGATAAATCGAAAATAATGATTTTTCGGAATGGAGGTGGTCAAAACTGTCGCAGCGAAAAATGGAAGTTTGGAGATCAAAGCATTGAAGTCGTTAACGAATACAACTACCTTGGAGTACGGTTATGTAGAAACCTCAACTGGAAAAACCACATGCTAAATAAACTAGCGAAGTCCAAAAATGCCCTAAATGCAACTAGGAAAACTGTGATGCAATGTAGTGATGTTGAGTATGAATCAAAGTATCAAATTTTTCAGGCAACAGCCAAAGCAATAATGTGCTATGCAGCCCAAGTCTGGGGCCACAAAGAGTTTGAAGAAGTGGAGCAACTCCTGAGATACTTTTTAAAACGCACATTAAAGTTACCAAATAGTACGGCAAACCACATACTTATGCTTGAGACAGGCCTTCCTCCCTTGTTCATTTCAACACTTAAAATGCAGGTTGAGTACATTCTGAATACAATCAAGATGGACGACAGAGGGCTTCCTTAGAAAATTACGATGCTGGTGATTCAAAAAAAAATATCATGGTTTGAGTCTTGGAGAGATTTAGCGGAGTACTGTGGACATTCACTCTTACTTTCAACCGATTCGATGGACACGTGGAAAAGCGAACTTTATGGACTCATAAGCTCACTGGACGAGAAAAAGAGAGATCTTTATATCGAGAAAGCCAGATCCTCATTCCACAGGAGTATTTATGCAGCACTGAATCACAACTTAGCAATAAGCAACTACTTCAGGGCGGAGTATCCAACTGAACTCATGTCACTGGTTCTGAAGACACGTAGTGAGATGCTTCCTCTAAACTATGTTCCTCATAGGAGTGATTTAGAAGAAATTTGTGGGCTATGCAACCTTAGGGAAAGGGAAGACGTATTTCATTTTATGGGCAAGTGTCCTATTTTTGCTGAAACCAGAAGGAGTACGTTCGAGAAAAATTATTTAAATTATGCTGAAATGATCAATATTCTCAATGGACAGATGGATTGGTTAGTTTTATACAGCTATATAAAGCTAGCACTTTCTTATAGAAAACGAATTTTGGAAGAACTTTTTTAAAACATCATAAAAATTTTTTAAATTAATTAATTTTGTATTATTGCCAACTGACAGGCGGCCTAGGCCATAATGATAATGATTTATATTTTTTGTATTCTACTTTATATGAAATAAAATCATTTGAAAAAAAAAAAAAAACTATAATCCAAAAAACTATTCGTTTATATTTCTACACATCTATAATTTTTGTAATGAACTTCATCCCTCTTGCTTCTAAAATAAGATGAAATTGGAAATTAAGGAAATAATGTTGATAAACAATGTTCATAAATAATGTTCAAAATCATTTAATTATATTTCATTGTTGGTAAACTCAAATAAGTATGGTGTAAACTTGTTTTAAATTTACATGTCCCAGAAGTGACTAATCCCTACTACAGTTGTACATTTATGTTTTTTTTTTTTATATAAATACATCATTTGTATTTTTTATTTATTTTTTTTTTTATATTTCAATTAACTTATAATAATAATAGATGGATTTAGACAACGTTAAGTTTTTGTAGAAAATAAATTCTTGCTTTTGTCTCCCGTTCCAGTGCAATTAAGTACAACAATTTTTATATAAAAATTTTTAATTTTATTTTTTATTTAATTAATTTTGTTGCCAGCATTAATTTGTATTGCCTTCTTTTTTATTCCAGAAGACTGTTCAACCTTCGCCATCACCCTCATCGCCGGTAGTTTCATCGAGTAGTGGAAGACCAAGAGATGAAATATACATCGATGATGAGAGTATCGAAGGTTCTGGCGGACGAGGCGAGGTATGTACCTATCTAATATACCTAATATACTTTAACATTGTAATGATTTAAAGCGATAAGAAAAATATTTTGTAAAGAATAAAAAAAAAATATATACCACCATAGTTGACCTAAAAACTTCAAGAATAGGATTAAAAAGAACGAGAAATTGTTTTTTTTTTTCTTCTCCAAATAATTAATAATAATTTTAAATGCGCCACCTCCACAGTTGTTTTATTCCTTTTTCTTTTCAAATAAAAAAATAATCATAAGAATGAAATGAAATCCTCTAGAAATTTTTTTTTTCGTATAACGACAACCGCATCCTGATCCAATTTTGCCACAGTTTTTCTTTCCCTTTTTTTTTTATTTCAGGATAAACTGAATTTTACGTTGAATGAATTCATTCATTCTTTTTGCTTTATTTTTATTGTATTGAAAGAAGAAAAAAAAGAGAAGCAAATACATTGCAATTGTGTGCTTAAATGAATGAATGTCTTCACATTCTTTATTTTAATTTTCTACTTTTTGCTATGCACTTTCATGCAGGACCAAAATCGGATAAATGTTGTTTTTATTATAGTGTTTTTCAATGCAACGACGACGTCATCAAATTTAAGCCAATTTTTTTTTAGTTAGTTTTTAAAGGGAATATTCATTTATATTTTTTTATATTTAATCAAACTTCTTTTTGTTGCATAAATTTAGAGTTTGCATTGCAGTTTTCGCGAAAAATTAAAACGATATACACTCGGTCTTAATATTCTAGACTACTTTTTGTCCAAATTTATTCGTCATATTTGTTTTGTTCTTAATCCAAGATTTATTATGAAAATAAAATCTATTGTATTCATTGTTTGTATCTCTCCAAATAGATTTTTCAATATGAATTTTTTATTAGCCAATGACAATGTAAATTGAAGGATTTCCTGATATGGAATTAAATCAACAAAAAAAAAAAAACAACATTTTACTTGTCTCTTCATATCTTTGTTGTTTATTTTGTTTTTTTCTTTTTCTAAAAGATTTCTGGAAAAGTGACAAGAAAATTCCCTTACAACACAGGGATATCGAAATAATCTCAGTCGATTGATGGAAATACTTCCTCTCTTATATCCTTATACGAGAACGAAAATATGATGTAACGTTGTTGTTGTCATGACTCAAGGAGATTTTCAAAACAAAAAAAAAAGAGTAACAAATTGTCTATTCATGGTGAAAAATATTTCAATGAAAAAACATAAAAATAAAATCTCAAATCTTGTGCAGTGAAAAATTTTGGCAAAAGGATGAAAGTTTGTTTCTAACACCATTAAGTGAGATAAAGGAAATGCATTTTGCTTTATTTTATATTTTTTTTTGACAGCTGCTTTAGTGCGCCAGGGAGTAGAAGATTACATCAAATTTAACAAGAATTTCATAAGTAAGTTTATATTCTGTAGTATAGAGTTCAAGTTTTTTAATAGAATGTTGAGAAAGGTTGTGAATAAAAACAATTGAAAAGAAAATCATTTAAAAATGTTGTGGTAAAAATGAGTAAATATGTTTTTGATATTTACCAAAATTTTGTAGGGATACAAATTTTTGTCTGAGATGCTTTTGGCATTTTGAGACAAAACTTAAAATAAAGTTTGGGATTATAGAATTTTGTTTCGTAACTCTTGTTATAGCCCAGGAAAATTAGTATCTGTAGCATTTTCCAAAAAGTATCCTAAATTTGGACCGGGGCTAAATTTTTTTTTTTGGATGGTGGGGGGGGGGGGGGGGGGTGAAAGGGGTTGAATTTCAGTTTTTTGCAAATATCTCAAAAACTATCAGTGCTTTTAAAAAAATGTGAAGGCGAAAGTTGTAGATTATGTAATTCTTCAATTCAAAATTGTAAAATTTTTCATCAACTTTTGCATTTTAAAAATCGAAAATCACATTGATGGTGAATTCAATCACCCCTCCAGTACGAAATTTTTTACCCCTCCTCAAAAATTTTTATACAAAAATGTAGCCTGGTACTTTGGCTTAATTTTAAGACTTTGAAGATATGATTACTAGGACGAAAATTATAACTTCGAATGCCAACCACATTGCTCTATTTTGAATTATTTCTGAAATGAAAAATAATTCAAAATCGAGTGATATTGTTGGCTATAACTTTCTTCCTAGTAATTGGATCTTTAAGGTTGGAGTCTTTAAATTAAGCCAGAATACATTTACATATATATAAACATTTTTGGGGAGGGGTAAAAAATTTCGTACTAGAGGGGTGATTAAAATCCAAAAGTTAATGAAAAATAAAATTTTACAATTTTGAAAAATAATTTTCGGCAAAGATATTTCACCAACCCTTTTCTACAAAGTTGTCATAGGTTTTGGTGGAGTAAATCTAACAGGAGAGGCAGCAGGGGTGTCTTATTTGGAGATAATATATTTGTAATATATTTAATCTTGAACATAAATCCCAGATGCGTTGATATACTCTTTTGATGAGGATATAAATAAAACATTGCAATCAAACAAGTTTGCAGTTTTTAAACGATTAAATGACAATACTGAAATGATTAGGTACTTCCACCATTCCGTTAAAAAAAATATCATATCTTAGAAGGAATTAACTTACAAGAGTAATTTGAAATTATCAAAGCCGGAAAAGTGTTATTCCCGCTGTTCATATAACTGAAAGCAAGTCGTTAATACAAATCAGAAAAAGGAGTGGACCTAGATGGGTACCTTGAGGCAGTCGTGAATAATTTTTTACAAGTCTTAATAATGACTCCAATTTTTACAGACTGACTCCCATTAGAAAAATATCTTTGAATTCTTTCTAAAAATTTCGATTGAAAAATTAGTATGCATTGAATTATGAGTTGTGCTTATGACTATGGATCTTCTGATTTTTTCAAGCAGTAAAGTAACTCCAACCTGTGGTGGTGGGACATTCGAAAAATGTGTATATCTACATAACATACATAGTATTATCTAAAAGGTAATACATACATACATAGATTTTTTTTTAATGAATTTTGTATTCCATAAATATTTTCGAATATCCCACATACGAAATACTAAGATCTAACTAACACTGCATTTGTCAGACACTGTAGTTGAAGTTTGTTTATAAAATAACAATAAAATACCTTCCAACTTAAATTCGTCCATAATGTTTTTTTCTTCAGTACTTATGACCAAAACTATCATCTTATAGTAATAGAATCTTCTTTCAAGATGCCACATTTTTTTCTATCTGCTTCTTTAATATGTCCTTCCTTAGGGCAGAGCAAAAAAAAACAGAAACAAAGAAACTTGGATAATACAAAGTGTCACGTACAATTCATTGTCATATTACTTTATGTCAAAGGACGAACTAAAACTAAATTTAGCTTTAAATGTTTCTTATATAGAAGTGCGCAGCAAAAAAAACAATGTCCCTTAACGCACACAGACACACAGCCATACAAAGCAGAATGCTTTGGGGGCAAAGGAATTTCTAAAATGAAATAAACGAAACCAATTTCAACATTCCAGCAAGAGAGTGTTTGGGAAGGAGTCGTTCTTGTATTGGGCAGTAATTGAGAAATCGTTTTTCATAAAAAGATGGGAGATAGAGCTACTCATTCGGGTGTAAGGAATGACAACCAAAAAAAAAAAAAGTTGCAAACTTACTTCTTAAAGGACGTTTTTTGTTCTTTTTTTTGGCATTTCAAAGATGAACTTTTATTTTGTTAAATTTAATTTTAAGGAAATTGATTTCAATCATTTTAATCAATGAGTAAAAATGGTATGAATGTTTACGTGTTAAAAAGTGGATTTTATTTACTGTACATCATTTATTTCATAAATTAATTTTAAGTTATTTTACTTCACGCCAAAAATGTCATATTAAAAATTTTCTGTGATTTCAACAGGCTAAGAGCTCGAAACCATCATCACCACTAACAAATCATACAAATGAATGGTTACTGAATTTATTATCCTTTGACTCATATGCTATTTCCTACAAATAATAAGATATGAAGAGGCGAAGAAACCAATATATCAATAGAAACAAATTTAGTTGACATGCATGAGCGAAAGGAAAAAAAAAAAACAATTTTTTTTCAATTATGAATCATTGCCATCAGGACAACACCATAACCATAAATATATCACTTTGACCAAATGTCGTTCAAGCCATTAACATACAGCAAATAATTTCTCTTTAGGATTTTTTAATAACGAACGGTACCTTTTCTCGAAAAAAAAGACATTTGTTATAAAGATAAATGACATAAGTTTGTCTAACACATTCGTATAATACGGGTATTTGCACAATAATTCACTGTCTTCAATTGTGTCATAAACAGACTTAAGGACATCTAATTTAGGGCAGTGAAAAGGATCCAATTTTAATATTACTAACACATAAAAATATATATAGGGAGACAGACAAGTATGAAGCTTTCTAAATAGTTTCTTGGTCAATACTATATCATGAGGTATACATATATTGTATAATTCTAGGGGTTTAAAGATTAAGAAAAAGGTCAACTTTAATAATAATTTGTCATTGATGTTTTTTTTGGAGTAGAATTTGTTGAAAATATACATATAGCAAGGGATTGAAACAGTAGATTACAGGGTGGTACTCACAGTGAACCTATACAGCCTTATTTATTAGATTTCACTAATACTCGTTTCAACCTCGGAATAGTTTAACCGAGTCGAAGCACTTACTCCGTCTTTACGCCACGTCAAACAAATTCTTATTTATAAAATATATTACCAAAAAAATGGCTAATCTAAAACTCTGGTTATTAAACGTTAATTCCAACAATTATTCATTTTAAGAAATTATTATTGGTTGTATTTTATCTAAAAAAAGCAACTACCTAATAAATGGATAAGCAAAACAAAAGAAAACGGTCTGAAAACTGGGATAGTTCTCGAAAGGTATGTAAATAGATGTTTTCGTTTACACTCCTATTTTTAAATTTCACACAATGTCATGTTAAAATGACACTTGGATACTAAAACGGCTTTACTCCGGCTCTATTCCTCCTATGTACCAGTTTTAGCTTACTCCGCCTCTATTCTGCGTGTATTTTTTTTTATAAATAAGGCGTTGTAAAATCGGAGTAACCTTACTCCGTCGCTAAAACGAGTTAATAAATAAGGCTGATAGTGTTTTTTTTTGTACTCAATGCAAAAAAATCTCAAAAGCGATAAAAAGGGACTTTTCTAAAAAAAATTAAGTTCTTTATATTATTATAGAAATTTTTTAATAATTCTATTAATATTTTATTTTATTTTATTTTATTTTATTTTATTTTATTTTATTTTATTTTATTTTATTTTATTTTATTTTATTTTATTTTATCTTATTTTATTTTATTTTATTTTATTTTATTTTATTTTATTTTATTTTATTTTATTTTATTTTATTTTATTTTATTTTATTTTATTTTATTTTATTTTATTTTATTTTATTTTATTTTATTTTATTTTATTTTATTTTATTTTATTTTATTTTATTTTATTTTATTTTATTTTATTTTATTTTATTTTATTTTATTTTATTTTGTTTTATTTTAATTTATTTTAATTTATTTTAATTTATTTTATTTTATTTTATTTTATTTTATTTTATTTTATTTTATTTTAATTTATTTTATTTTATTTTATTTTATTTTATTTTATTTTATTTTATTTTATTTTATTTTATTTTATTTTATTTTATTTTATTTTATTTTATTTTATTTTATTTTATTTTATTTTATTTTATTTTATTTTATTTTATTTTATTTTATTTTATTTTATTTTATTTTATTTTATTTTATTTTATTTTATTTTATTTTATTTTATTTTATTTTATTTTATTTTATTTTATTTTATTTTACAAAAGTGCCTGAACCATCGCAGAACCTCAATTAATCCGCCGAAATCGGTGAATTAACATTCCAAAACCACGGATCAATATTTGGACCTCAACTCTCACGCAAATGATTCAAATACTTTTTAATTATATTGCAAATTATTAATATTTGACATTCAATATTTCACAAATGGATGGATGATTGTTTTCGAAATAAAATTTACTTTCGGAATCAATAATACTGGCATCCATATTTTGTTCATAAAAAAATTTGCAAGACTTTAGGCAAGGCGCTTACTGAAGTGTTGACGAAGTGAAGTGGTAAAGGAGTAGCGAGTGGCAGTGGAGTGGTGAACAAGGGGCTTGGCGATGGAGTTGCGGCGAAATGGAAATGCAAGTGATTTAAGGCACACTGCGGTGGCAAACTATGTACGTTCACCAGCTCTCGGGCTATAAGTCAATAATCACAAGTGTACTCGTATACAGTACAAAAATCCACTTCATCACCACTCACTTGCCACTTGAAAATTAAACATGTTGGCGATATGTGGCAGCATACTGGCACCACACCACCTGCAAAATATCATACCACCGCCGCACTCAACTTTGATGAGCGCGTCCTTATTTAATTACATAGGTTTTACTAATTCCACCTGCTGCTTAGTTACCACGCCACTACCACTCCACTTCGTCACCACTTCAGTGAGCTCCTTGCCTTATACGAGGGTTGTTTGCATAAGATGCGATACATAAAAAATCCTTATTTTTTTAAATTCAGTTTCTCATAAATTTAAATTTATTAGATAAATTTAAATGTTTATATCACATTGTTGCCAACATAATTCAATTTGTTCTCGCGACAAATTTAATTGTATAGTTATCCACAATTTTGTTTATTTTTGTACACTCTTGTAATTAATAAGCTCATTCCAATAAATATTTCAATGAGTGAGATAATCCTATTAAATAAAAGAAAAATTAAATAAATATTAAGCAAAATCAAGCAAATAAAATTCACGAAATAACGTAATCAAATAGAAAAACAGCAAAATAAATTTTCTTTAAATGGCAATCCGATAAAACGACCAACGGACTCCAATTTAATACCCAAGCTTAAAAATACATTAAAGGCTTATGAAGGCAACACATCGAGAAAAGATTATTTTTCACATCACGTCCTTCTGATTGCGTATCCTGGCTACCAAGGATAATGAGATGTTTTTATTATTGTTTTCTTTTTTTTTTTTTTTTTAATACGAGAAAATTGCTTATTTATTTTTTCCAAGAAATAAAAATCAATTTATTTTTGTTTGGCACAATAATAATAATTATAACACAGAAATAAAATTGAAACAGACAGTGAAAGGGACAGATATTGATCCATTTTGTGGCCTTGTGTTTAATTAGAGTTGTTGTTTTTAGAATTCCCATGAAAAGAACATGAGCACATCTCTTGAAGGTAGGGGATTAAGGGATTAATATTTAATTTTTTTTAAATTATCTTTAAGAAATTCTGAAAAGGGTAACTTAGATTATATTTTAATTATTAATCCTGTGCCATTCTGTTCCATTAATTATTTATTTTGTAAAAACCTTTTCTTCGACAAAAGAAACCAACTTCAAAAAACATGAGTTTTTTTTCAATTAAAATGATATGAAGAACGAAAATAGAAATCAAGAAAACAAAACAAATAAAAACCTTAATTGAACATTCTAAAAAGTCAACAGTCTAAACTCATTGTAAATTTATCTATTCTGTGTAAATGCTTATTGATCTTAAAATATTTTCCGTTCTTTGTCTATTATTCTTCATTAAGACAAGGATCAGAATAATAAAAACAAAAACAAAAAAATAAAAAAGCATTTTAAGTAGTCAGAAACAATTAGCAATTTAAGTATGAAGCCTTTAAGTACGTTGGGTGTGTTAATGGCATGTTATAGAGTTTTGTTTTCTTAAACATCGTTCTTCCTTCTCTCTCGCTCCTTATATATTCAATGGTGACTTTTATTGATTACAAAAGGAATGAGGAAGTACAGAATTTATGTTTATCGTGCCTTAGAGAGTCCTTAGGCAATAAAACGAATTTAAGTACATACATTTTCAGCTTTTCGAATTGGAAGAGGAGGTGTGAAGATTTATTATTAGATCCTTAAAGTCGAAAGGACTTTTGACTTCTTGTTTAGTGTTTAATAGCCTTTGGCTGGAGTTAATAAAATGAATTTTAACTTTTATTGCATGCAATTGTTTTGTTCGAAATTATTTTTGAATAGAAGAAAAAGTTTTGATTAATTGTTCGGAAGTATTGAAGTTTGAAGCTTCTATAAGTTTAACGAGGCCTCGTGAAAAAATTAACTGTTCAATTAACCAACTTAAACTATTAGGAAAATTCACCCTTGCATTTAGTACAGTCATAATGTAGACAAAAAATAGGTTTTTATCAAAATAATTTGTCACCAGGCTGCATTTAATTTTTCCATAATTTCGGGGTAGGTGCTCCTATTGTTGCCAACTCATTTTAAAATAATAGTACTTTTTAAAACGATTAATTACAATTTAATACCTACTAAGCTTGTATAATTTTGAGCATTAATCTCAAAACATTATTTCGGAGAGAGATGACCTTTTGCTAGAAATATAAAACGATTATTCGGAGATTGGATCCTATCTCCATCATTTTTTGTTTCTTTCCGTGGAGGAAAAAATACTTAAATACTTGAATTTCAAAGTACTTATTTTGGGCTTGTGTTATGTGGTCGTATACTAAGAGTATTTTTGACTTAACTCTCTATAACAGAAAAGTTCAGTACAGGGCAGTGCTGGCGGATTGTGGGAAAAATCCATTTTCTTTGAATTCTTATCTCTAAAGAGACAAAGGGAAAACTGACCCAATTTGTGGGAATTCTTTGATTTTCGAAATTTTACCTGGAAAAGAGAACATCAACAAAGTTATAAACAATTTTTTTGGAATAATTCGAAACAAGTCAAAATAAAGTTCAAGAAATAATAAGAATTATTTCTTAGGAAATTATATAAGACCTGAAAAATTACACAATAGGTACAAATCCCGATCGTGAATATAATATCAACGACTAGACGTACATCTTTATTGTTTGGAAGAAACATGATATGTCCTAAAAAAATTGCTTCTTCACTTCCACAGTTATATAGAGCATAAACGCTTGGGCCGATTTGCTTCAAATTTGGTACTTTTGTATTTGTATGCACTTCGATTGTCACCTAATTCATGTAACACATTTTTGGAATCATTCTAGGAAAAAATTGTTTCGGGGAAAAATTTTATCCCCCCGCACCTGAGGTTGGGATGGTATTTTCTGAAAAGTTGACATAAAATGGAAAAAATTATTTAAAATCAATAGATTTTTTAAAGGATAATATTTTATTATTATTGTTTAAGTAAATACATAGTTTAAAAAAAATTAATTTACAATTCAAAATGTTGGCTTTTTTTTGTATTTCTCAAAAATTAAAAAAGATTTTGCCCGGCTGGAAAAATGGCAAGTTTTTGGCTAGTTTAGACAAGGCCCTGGGTAGTTTTCGGTAAGGAAAATCTAGACGAGGAAAACATGACAGACCCCCTTTAGTGCCTCGCTGAGAATATTTATTAAGTTAAGTGCTAATGAGGCTCTAGCTAGTAACTAACTAGTGAAAACATTTTATGAAAATTAATAAAATAAGGATCGTTTTAAACTCTAAAAACAATATTCATTTTTTCGTAAATTAACCTTATTGTCCTTCGTCGTTTTCCAAGCGTTCGCTCCACAAGCTCTCATTATAATTCTTTAGTTATTTTATTATTATAAAAAGGACTCTATCTCTAACAAGTCTAAGAATTTCATGTTTTTGGAATGTATAGACAAATATACTTGGCTAATTAACATCATAGTTCAACAAATTGAAGCCCGAAGATGGATTAACATATCAGAAACGCGTCGCTTTTATAAATTATATAATTAATAATTAATGTTGTGATAATTTCAAAGTTTACTTTATAATAATAAAATTAAATTATATTCTAATAATCTAATTTTTATTTTTATTTCATTATACACACACAACATGGAGACAACACCCCAAAGATATGTATAGAGTCGGATCAGTAGTTCAAGACTATACCCCCTACATACAAACCAACAAAGTTTATAACTTTATAATATAGGCTATGTCCATCGTCATGTTACCAATTCTCATACCAATCATTTAATTTATTTTCTGGGATTAATTGGAACTGGTCAGGTCTTAGACAGGATTTAACTGTCGAGGCAAAAAGGTTCATAACTAGTGAGAGCCTAGCGAATGCCTATTGTAACCCTTGATAGACCCTTGTTAGTAACTACGAAAAACTTTTCAGGGCCTTATTGAAAACTAGATTCTTTTTCCAGGCGGGTAACATCTAGTTTTCAGAGTTGACTAAGAAAGAGAGCATTGAATACTAAAAAGAAACAGTGGTACTTGCAAAACAGTGGCAAAAACTTTTCACTTAAACAACTTGATTAAAAAATAGGAAATAAAAAATATTTGCCTTAAAAAAAACTATAACACAACATTATATGTGCTTTCGTTTGGTTTTCACATTTTTTTTTCATTTTAAGTCAACTTTTCAACTTATTTTTCTGTGAGAAAGAAAAAGGGGAAAAAAGAAAATATTTGTGGGACAGAAAAGGAATTTACCGACTGCGTGAAGGGAATTCAGTTAAAAATGCGCCCGAGCACTGGTACAGTGAAGATAGGACAGTTTCCGCTTAGTCTGGTTGTGTTTGCTTACATAAACCTGTCCCACTTTAAAGCACTCACAGGGCTTCCGAGTTTGCATCATAAATTGGTGCCAATCGATTAAAAGCTTCAAAAATCTACAAAACCAAAAACTTTTTAATGAAAACCATTCAAAAAAAATTTAATTATTTGCTTTCAATGCAGCAAGGCTAAACAAAAATCCTGCAAAATCAAAGCTTGGGAAAGTTGTATCGAAGAATGTCAATAGACAATAATTAATAATTAAATATACAATTTCTTTTTTTTTTATCTTTTCACAAGTTCCAGCTAGATCATCGAGAATATCGGCAAATTTTGTTTTGTTTAAACAATTTTTTTAAGTGCAATATTGTTTGGGCTATTCAAAAGCACAAGACTGGAAAATTATAACTTAATCAGTTAACCTATTAAGATGCTATACGATGGATAATTCAAAAATAAGGCAATTTTGCGAAAAACGAAATTATCTTACAACGACTTTTTTCATTATACAAGCACGAAGTTTATTCAAAATCGTTAGAACCGTTTTAGACAAAATTTAAAAAAAACTGAAGCTTAAATTTCCCGCTCCTTGTGAATGAAATACATAAGAATACCCTGTCCTGTACCATATTTGAAACCAATTGGACCACACGTTTAGATCAAGCTCAAACAAGAGTCGACGCACAGGTGCATAGAACGACCGACGGATGATTTAGCGAAATAGACTTCTTCGAAGTTCTCCATCATTGTCGTTACAATTTTGATTGCAACCTCGAAATCTTTTTATACAGAATCAATACCTGGTTTCCGATTTGCTTAAAATCAGGCTTGTAAAAGCTTAAGCTCTTTTTAAGCTTAGGCCCTTATTCAATTCACAAATCAGTAATTGATTTGTGAATTGAAAAATATTTAAATCACGAGCTCTTATGAAGTTACGAATTAAATGAAATTTCAATTCACAAGCTCTTTCTGATTTTTAAATTGCAAAAGATTTAATTCACAAGATCTTGGGGATTTGAGAATTAAATGAGTTTCAATTCACAAGCTCTTTTGGATTTGTGAATTGAATGAGTTTTAATTCATAAGCTCTTTTGATTTTTATGTTCAACATGCAACATGCAACATTCACATAATGCAACATGCAACATAACGGGCACAGCAATGCTCACATCAATAATAAGCCACTTGCTACATTCTTATTGCAACACGACTAATAAATTACTTGCATCGTCGTCATGTGAATTAATTAATCCTCAATTCACAAGTCACAAGCTTAAAAGTTCTTATGAATTAAAACTTATTCAATTCGCAAATCCAAAAGAGCTTGTGAATTAAATACCTTTCAATTTAACAAATTTAAAAGAGCTTGCGAATTAAATATTTTTAAATTCAGAAAAAGAAAAATATCTTATGTCTTATGTTTTGCTTAATTCATAAGCTTGCAACCCTGCTTAAAATATATTCTTGAAAGTCGCATTTTCTTAACATTTTAGACTAAAGATATGTTTTGATTCGTCTATTATTTGTCGTCCAATTCCAATTGTCATCTAGTTCAACTTTTAGTTTAAAAAAAATAGTTTCAGGGACAACATATTTTTTTTTAAATTTTATTTCTAGGAGCTAAATGTTCTATAAAGAAATAAAAAACCATAGACATTCATACTAAGCTCTTCAACATAATGCGGAATACCTGTCATCGAACCCTGGATTAAGAATAAGAAAAGTCATCTTCCTTATAATTTTTCTATTTTTTTTTTGTGGTTCAAGAATTCATCGTTAAACGAAAACCTAAAAACAAAACCCCAATATACCATTTGTATGTGGGCATGGGTAGTTCTAGTTTAGTGTGCACTCACCCATGCAAACATACACTTTGGTAAAATTAGAACGAGAACAATAAAATAAGAACGAAATCCACACACCCATTTTATTGTTCTTTATTTTTTTTTTTAAGTTTTAATATCCTTTTATTTCTCCTTCAAAAATATTGAGTAGAATCGTTTTGAGTTTTGTTCTACTTATATGTGTGTGTCAATGAGTTGTGTGTGTACCGACAAATTGAAAAAAAAAAAAAATATGTCAAGCTTTTCAATCTTCACATCCAACTTTTGAAGATTAAAAAAAAAAAAAAAACACACCATCCATTGTTTATCAATTGTTTTGTGTGTGTTTTTAAGAGAGAATATTATTGAAATGGGTTCCTCTCTTTATCTCAGGTAAATGAGTGTTTAATTGAAGTGGTTTCGAAGCACGACTAATCTTTTGTGGTCTTAAGCAATTTTTTTTCTTTCGTGGTTTAATCATTTTGTCGTTGTTAACGACATCCTTGTCGTCGTCCTTATTGTAATCCTTTCAAATAGGTAGTTAGGTCACAAGAAAAAATCCCTGATTATTTATTCTATCTCTCGCTCTGTGCTCCCTCTGGTTTTTTTTTTTTTTTTTGATTTTTCTCAATCAATTTGTTATCCCGGCAGTGATTTGGATTATCCTCTTTATTAAGGAGTATCCTCTTCATGCTCATTTTCTTTGTTTGTGACTAATTAGGATTAAATTTTTCATCCTTCCTTGAATTTGATGATGAAGAAATGTTTTTTTTTTTTTCATTCTTGAGAGAAGACCCCTGAAGAACACTCGGAAAATAATTAAAAATCTCATTTTGTCAATTTTTTTTCCCGCCACCTTGTTTTCTTTGTGATTTTTCGTGTTTGAAATTAACGAGAGTGATGGTGGTGATGGATGACGCGAGATATTTGGACAGGATAAAGGTTTCGTTATTGATTTTAAGCACGAAGGTATAATCCGAAAGTAATTGGTTAAGGTAAAATTAAAGGGCAAATGAAAACTGAGAACTTTGCTTTTCAATTAGGTAGGTAATACGAACTCATAAAGGCAAAGCTTTGAGTGCGCACCTTGGTGACATTTTAAATTAGATTCGAACACGTGTTAAGTATTAATTTACATTTTCATGTTTATATATTTTCATGTTTACAGGGTGGGGCAAAAAGTATGAATCGGTTTTAAAGGGATTTAAAACAAAAAAAAAATTCAACTTATTTTTATATTGTTTAATTCAGTACAGAATCTAGTTTTTTACATAAAGTTTTAAAGATGATATCACGTAGGTGGCGCCGTCAGCCGCGATGCACTCTTGAAGGCGAATTCTGAAGTTTTCAACCGCTCTTCTGCACATTTCGATGGTAATTGCCGTAACTTCTTCTCTGATTTTGTCCTTAAGTTCTTCCATGGTATGTGGACGAAGTTTAAAACTTTTTCCTGTTTGTTAACAGTTCCACACAGGTGGAAGTGGGCCTCGTCACTGCTGAAAAATGTTGAATTTGCTGAAATTCTATCCAACATTTGTTGGCAGCAGTTTCGTTGATGTTCAAAGTCACGGGGCAACAGCTCTTGAACCATCATTATTTTGTATGGGTGAAACTGTAAATCTTCGTGCAAAATATCCGCTAGACATGTCCCTGCATGTCTACGGGCTGAGCGCCTGGGAGACTGTTCGATAGCATTCCTTTGCCAAGATGACATTTTCAGGAGTTCTTACAGTTCTGGGTCTTCCAATTGACGAAGGAGTTGCTGTTGAACTAGTGTTTTCCAATGTCCTAGCCCAACGTCTAATTGCATTAACGCTAGGGACGTTTCCCCCAACAGGGATATTGAAGTGTTGTCGAAAGGCTCTCTGCGTGGCGATAACAGAACGGCCATTTTAAAAAAAAAGTCCTAACAGCAAACCCACGATGCTCTCCCATCCAAACCACGGTTGCTACTGAAAACTAGACTCTCTCACTGCCACAACGAGATACCCAAGCGCCAGCCGGTCAAAACCAGTTCATACCTATTGCCCCACCCTATATAAAACCATTTCTAACAAACCAAAAGAAAGAAGTGTTTCTAAAAGAATTCCTTGACTTAAAAACAAAACTTTAAACTGTACTGAAACTTATTTTTGTAACTTTCATTTTTATTTCTAATTCCAGATACATGATGATCTAGAAAAAGAACCCGATTATTCTGGTTCTGGCTTTGGACCAGATGATGAAGATTCATCTACTGGCGGCCATCATCATCGCACCAATACCCATAGTTCTGGGACAATTTCGTCAAATAGCAACAACGGTAACATCAATAATAACAACAACAATAACAACAACGACATCAGCAGTAGAATCAATTACAGTAGCAATAGTAATAGCGGTATCATCGGTAGTAGCAACGGCAATAGCAACAGTGCAAGCAGCAGTAATTCAGGCATTAATTCAATTGGTAAAGACATTCTGCCAACGGCGACATCAAACACAACCACACAAACAATCACATCATCAACATCACAAACATCATCAGCAACATCAAAATCAGATATCCTGCCATCAGGATCATCAGATTTTGATTTTGATGGTGGTATTGTGGGTTCAGGTGATGGTCGAGATACCGATGATGAAGATGATGATGAGGATGACGATGACCTCGATATTGGTAGTATTGGTGGTGCCGGTCGTCCTGATGATGATGATGATGACGATGAGGACGATGAAGACGAGGGTGATTATGATAATGTCAGTGAGGATGTGAATACGGATAAGATCGATCGCGATAATGGAATTGTTGTGGATGGAGACGATGACGATGAATATGATCAAAATGGAAACGATAAGACTGAAATTTACACAGATGTAACCGATCCCAGTGAAGGCAGTGATAAAACACGACGTCAGTTTATTTTTAATTTAATTTTTTGTTTTTATTTATTTTATTTTATTTTTAATTTTTTTTTATTTTGGTTTGAATATCATTGCATGCGTATTTTTTGAAATTAAAATAAATAGAATGGAGAAAGATTTTGAAATTTTAAGGGACAGGTTATATAGTTGTCTTGGAAGGAACTGGGAACATAATGGAAGCTCTCATACCCATGCTTTTCCAATTTGGCTATTGATAGCTTAATCTATCAGAAAAATTCGCCTATTCCATACTTATAGACTTGGATAGAAGAAAAGTTAGGTTAGTTAGTTTCAAGCAACCATATACTTATAATTCTTCCTTGTAATCTATGAACGGTCATATTCCAAAACCAGTTGAAAATTGTTTGAAAGGGTTAATTTTTTTTTTGTCTTAGCCCGCCTGGAAAAAGAATCCAGTTTTCAATAAGGCCCTGGCAAGTTTTTCACAGTTACTAGAAAGGGTCTAACAAGGGTAACTATAGGTATTCGCTAGGCCCTCGCCAGTTATATACCTTTTTGCCTCGTCAGTTAAGTACTGCCTAAGCCCTGACTAGTAAAAACTAGATTTGTTCCAAATATTTAAGTCAATGTCTGGTACCTACAGTTACTTGTAGTCTGTATTGTTGACGGGAGACAATTCCTTGACGAGACGGCCAGCAAGATGATACCATGATACATGGTTTTTATTTTAAGATGTACTTCTAGTTGTTTGTTATGTTGATTGCTTCGAAGACTTAAGTATACTTACCACGTTCCAGCTAGCCGATAAACTGATGGTCGTCCTGATTGGTCCTGTCTACTACATAGAACTCATAGTCCCAATATCCATGCCGTTTGTGTGCCTTTACTTTGCTTTAAAAGCAGAGAAATTTAAACTGATATCAGTTTTAAAACTTTTTAAGCGCATTAATATTATAGTATTAATAAAGTATCACAATTTGAAAGGTCCAGGGGAAAAACGGCACAAGTCCACTCAAAATGATTCCGAGAAAAATTCAAATAAAGTTAACTTACTTATATACGCTTAATTGTGTTAAGACTAATTTTTCTCAAAATTTTACGTTAATAGCTAAGTTGTATTTTTTTTTTACATTCAATGCTCATATTAATTTTAAGTCAGACACTAGAAACCAGATGCTTTAATATATTCTTGTTTTTGAAAAAATTGAGATGAAATCGATGCATTTGTACTCAAAAAAAGCTACATCATTAGTTTAATTTTGAAAAAAAATTGGACTTGTGCCGTTTTTCCCCTGGGTCCTTCAATTGTGTTCCAAAGTGCTATAAGGCAACTATAAGAAAATTGCTGTTTTGTTCTAAATTTTCTTGGTAAAAAAATCGACAAGTCGATATTTTGGTCGACACTTGTTCAAGGGTACCTACTCGACTTTTTTTCAAGTCGATATTTTTATATTTTGACATTTTTACTTTCAAAAAAATCGATATAGATCGATATTTTGACCAGTCGAATTTTTTTTTGTCAAGGTTGTAGGCAAAATTGACACGCACGGATATGGAGAAGTCCAAAAAAGTGCCTCCGAACGTCAGGGGTCTGTCCACCTGTGCGTCTGCGCCTCCGTGCTCTCACCGTAATTTGGCCTTGAGGCCAAATTGGTGGACAAATTTGCATCAAAATTGGTCTTTTTCCCTAAAGAGGAAGTTTGAATTTTTGTAATGGCTCATCTTAACCGAGATGTCAAAAAAAATCACTTTTCGAAAATATGGTTTCGATATTTTTTGAGAAAAATTTCCTTATTTTTAAATTATACAACACGTATGGCTTTTAAAGGCCCCACCGGTTTTGTTAAAATTTTGCAATCTGTTCTTTATTTAAAAAAAAATTAATTAGAATTTTTGTTTTAAATAATCTATGTAAATATTTTGCGAATTTTCCATACAAAAATCTTTGTTCAAATTTTAAAGTCATGTACAAATTCCCATATATCTATAATGGGTCGATCAACTTTGCAAACAGATACTTCTAAGAAGTAAACACAATATTGTATTTTAAGTACATATACGACGCAGTCATGCCTTTTATTTTATTTTTTTAAACAAGGAAAATATTAAATATGTTTTCAAACAGAAAAATCTATAAAATTAATAACCAAAATGAAGCAAAGTCATTCATTCCATTACAGTCAGCTTTTATTAAAAAGGAAAAAAGAAAGAAACTATTTCCATAAAGTACTCGAATATCCGTCGAAAGTTCTCTCATTCCATCTCTCAAAAAAAAATTAAATTTGCATCAGAAAGTTTTAAAAAATTCCATTTGATATCCTGCCTTGTCCCTGTTTCCTTGATATTTATTTGCATAATGAATATAACGAAATAATGAAAAGTTACAACTTCAACTTCATAGCAAGTATTTTATTTATTGAAATTTCCATTGTGAATTTGATTTTTAAAGAATTCAACAAAACAATGCAAATTTCATTTATTAAATCTATTTGTTTTGAAATTGAAAAGAACTGAGTTCGTTTATTCGATTATTTCTTCAGGAAAATTCAATTATTTCAATTCGATTATTTCTTCAGGGAAAATCAAAGAAAATTCAAAAAAAAAAAAAAAAAACATTTCTATCTCCATTCTATTTGATATTTGAAATAATTATTTTTTTTTTGTTTAAATTTGTCAATATGAACAATATATCTAAAATTCATAAATTATTAACCATGCCTCATTTTTATTTTTAATTTTGTTTTTGAGTTATAGTAATACCTTAGACGTATATTGTAAAAAATAATAAGTAATAACAATATCTTAAAGCGAGTAAGTGCGTTTTGAGCAAAAAAAAAAAAGAGTGAGAGTTGCATGCTGATACGAAGAACGACACAGCATAACTAAATATTTTGAATTTTAGACTTTGAAACTAAAACTTGTATGCCGACCGAAAAAAAAAAAAATAATTAACCAACCGATATATAATCAACCCGTCTGTCCACATTGCGATCATCAGAAAAGAAAACGTCAAAATCTTCTAAAAAAAAAAAACAAATCCACAAAAGAAAAGATATTTTTCAAAAACCCAAAACAAAAAAAAAAAAATATTTTCAAAATCAATTCGGTATCTGAATCATCACAATGTGTCTTCTCTTTGATGTTGCATTCATAACATAATCTCATAATCATCTTAACAACAAAAATTTTCTTTTAATTATTCTTCGCCAATTATTAATTTATTGGCTGTAGATATATTTTTTTTTAGTTTTTTTTTGTCGATGTTGTTTGTAATGAAAATTCAACATAAATTGATTTTCGTTTTTAACCCAATTCGATTTGGAATGCTAAATGTTTTTTGTATTTTTTTTTATTTAATTCAATCCAAATCCAAAATTATCTCCTCATGCATTAAGCTATATAGAGCTTATATCCCTTTTTTAATAACAAAGTGCCATAAATGATGATTGTTTTCTTTAATTCCAAATAACCCGTTTCTTTTAAAATTGACTTGTTAAGTTTTTTTTTTTTGTTTTTACATCTTTTCCAAAAATAAATAAAATCTTAATGAAATTTGTATTAAATTTTCCTGTGCAAAATCCCAATCAAATATTAATTAAATCAAGTTCAAATTTTTAATCGGTTTCGGTTTGTGTAAATAACATTAAATTTATGTTAGTTTTGTTCTTAGAACAAAATTTTAAAAATAACAAAAATTGTTTCATTAAATGGTGTAGTTGCTGGTATTAAGTTGTAGTAAATTATTAGACCATGCTTTCTTTTAGTCGAATCAAATAGTTTGAATAAGTTTATTTTCCCAGGATTTAAAGAAAAAATATCAATTCGGTGAGTACATTATTAATTTTTTATAAAAAATAATAATTAAATAAAAGATCAACCTCAGCCAAACTGGACCAACTGAAAATAAATTACCGCCTGGAAAAAGGATCTAGTTTTAAATAAGGCCCTGGCAAGTTTTTCATAGTTACTAATAAGGGTCTAGCAAGGGTTACTATAGGCATTCACTAGGCCCTCGCCAGTTATGTACCTTTTTGCCTGGTCAGCTAAGTAGCTACTATCAAGAGCCTCAACACTATTTTATTAAATAAAATGTTCTCAGCAAGGCACTAAAAGGGGCCTGTCATGTTTTCCTCGTCTAGGTTTTCCTTATCGAAATCTTGCCAGGGCCTTGCCTAAATTTGCCATATTTCCAGGCGGATACACTAATTTAAAAATATCAATCAATTTCTGAGTAATCGCTTAACAAATGTTAAAACCTTAACGGCAATAAACTTAGTAAAAAATATTTTTCAGTGACTTTGGCATAAAGTAAAATAAAGAGAAAATAACTTTTATTTTGGTTTCATTCTTCTTTGTTGTTATAGGGATTTTAACACCAAACAAAACTATCTAAAGAAACCAGTCCGTAACCACAAAACAATGACCCAAATACAACACGAGTACGAATACACAAAAAGTACGCAAACATCTCAATACACCTACAAAAAAAAAAAAAAAAAAAAAAAAAACTCATTCATTTTTATCTTTCTAAGTCGGGGACGATAGACAAGATTATAAACTTTCAGACAAAAGTACACACTGCTGTCGTTTTTAATCCTTTCAACAAGGATGTTCTCGTTTTCACAGTTTGTTTTTTTTTTTTTTTTTTTTGCAAAAAACTCAAAAAAAAAAAACTACACTTAATACTGGATGCGAACAAAAAAAAAAAAATGAGTACAAAATAAAATGTTGAACACAACAGACAGAGGCCTATGGTGATGCTTTTATTTAAACTCAGTTATGAACGGCATTCAAAATCAATTTGTGTCAAGAGCAAATCAATTAAATTCTATGACACTATAAAAACTATCATCAATGACATTTTTTTTTGTTTTGTTTAAAATGATGATGGGAAGGCTTTTAAAGCAAGTATACAAATATTGTATCTTTTTTTTTGTCAGTGTCACATTGTTGCAGCCATACAATGGAAAATGCAAATTAATTTCCGTTTCTGTTTACAGCCGCAACAGCAGTAGCACCATCCCTTGATTGTCCTTGCAAAACAAATTTCGACTTCAAAAATGCAAATATGTATTATTTTTAGTTTCTCTGTTGATATTCTCTCAAAATTAAGATTTCAATTGTAGCGGAATGCCAAGCAGTCAACTATAAATTTTGAGAAAAAAAAAAAAAAAAAACAAATTAAAACCAAAGGACTATAATTAGGTCGCAGGAGTGCAGAGATATTATTTTGTTGGTGGTGTGGCAGCAGCAGCAGCTGCTGTTCCTGCTACAATTTTCCCCGAGTCCTTTCTTTTTTTCATACATCTACTGGAAAATAAGTTTGCAATGAATTTATGTCCTGCCGAGATGAAATATTATGCACGGTGCTGTCAACCTCATGGCAGTCAGTGGTGGGGAAAATGAAAAAAAAAAAAAAAAAATCATTAAAAGTTTTCTCGAGCAAAAACACTTTGACTTACTAAGTATGACAAAGGATGTTTCTCTGGATATATTTGCTCATTAAATGAATTTAAATTTAAGCATGTTTCTTTATTAAAGAAGTTATATCGTGTTTCCGTTTTTTTTTTTGTAATTTTTTTTTTTTTTTTTTTAATTAGTCGAGTCGAACTACATAGTTACAAAAATTAGCAGAAGTCAAATTTAGTTGAATGATTTTATTATAAGTTCATCACCTTCCTAATTAGGGTAGTTACTGAAAGTTATTTTAAGGAAGTAAAGCCAGTGTGACAAAATAAATATTATGTTCAATTGAAATTTAGAAATTTTGTGACGCCTCAAAAGATTTATGCTCAGTAATTTTATTAAAATACGTACATATGTAAATTTTACAAACTTATTCGAAGTCAATCCTTCAAGATAAAATCTTAGCAGGGTGGCTTATTTTGTTTGATTATACACTCACAGGCAAATTTAACCGCCCACCTCGTATTTCTGTAAATTTAAAGAAACCCTTCAAGTTTAGGCCACATTGGTGTAAGTAATGTTGAAAGCAAAGTTTGAAAAATAAAAAAAAAAAAAAAACAAAAATTCTGAGAAAAAAACTGTTTTATTAAAGAATTAACACAAAAAACAAACAAAAACACAAAATACAGAAAAAGATGTTATCTTTTGTTGTTAAAAAAGTGGTAAAATTATTGAAAAACTTAATTTTGTACAATGGGTGTTTGCGACGCAGGCTCTAATTACTTCGTGGAGCCGGTTTGACAATCCGTCAATGATGTCCTGAACATCCGACTGAGGGATGTTGTGCCACTCCTCTACTGCAGCTGTCTTAAGCTCTCCTAGAGTGGTAGGGACATGTGTTCTCGCTCTGACATGTCTTTTAAGCTTGTCCTAAAGATGATCGATAGGTTTGAGATCTGGACCGCAAGATGGACATGGCAAAACTGGAATTCCGACCTCATTCAGGTAGTTAGTTACAGAATTAGCGGTATGGCAGAGTGCGTTGTCATGCAATAACCGAAAGGGTTCACCAAAAATTGGTGCGAAAGGCATCACATGGTCTTGAAAAACGTTTTCCACGTATATCTGAGCGTTCACACTGCCTCTATCGAACACAACAAGGTCCGTGCGAGCTTCATAACCCTCCTTGGCAACCTACTGTTTCGGTTATCGTGCATGGAGCAAACCTTTCGTTTTTTCGCCTGTAAACACGCTGACGTCCATCTGGACCTCGTAGACCTATTCTGCTTTCGTCTGAGGTTAAGACGTCCCTTCCTTCCTCTGCAGTCCAGTTAACACATTCTCGCGCAAAACGAAGTCTTGCTGTACGGTGCTGTGGGAGCAATTTTGGGGGCGCTCTGGTCGGAAAGCTCTAAAATTTAATTCTGCCAACATTTTTCTGATGGCACGTTCACTCACACCAACATTCTTCACCTCATAAAGACGTGTACGAGCTTCAGTAGCGATGCTAAACCGATTTCTCAGTATGTTGTTTAAGTAACTGAAACAATATTAAAATCGCTTAAATTGCAAAAAATGCTTCGATGACAATTTTATCGGGCGAAATAAGGGTTTTAGTTTTTTGTTTCTTGCGAAAATATCCGCTTAACAAAAAACAAATCAGCAGATAAATTATAGTGAACTTAAAGAGTTAGGGTGACGAAAAATGCAGGTGGGCGGTTAACTGTGCCTGTTAGTGTACATGAAAAACTACGAATAATTTTATTTGTACTAACTCATTTTCAAAAAGGATCATATCTTTCAAGCTTATTTTAAAATAGCCCATAGCGCCTAGCTCATATACATTTTGAGTTAAAATTGTTTACACATGTGTGCATTTTTTACGAAACCTATAATTTTTTTCCTTCTTCAAAATTTAGGAGAAAATACGTTAACCCATAAAAATTGATAAAATGGAATAAGGAAACATGCCAAACGAGTTTCTAATGACATTATCTTATCGCTGGTTTTTCGATAGACAAGGGTTCATTTTAGAAAAGGGTCATGATTATGATGTTCGGATGGGGAAAAAATAAAAACTTTGCCAACGGCAACTTTATCCATAAGGGAAATCCTTAAGCTAGATTTAATAAAAAAAAATCTACACGCTTAAATATTACAGTATAATGATAACCTAAATCAAATTGGGTTATTTGACGCCCCGGTATTTGAAAAACAGGATAACCTTTGTAATAAAGTGAAACAGAAAAAAATTGTTTTTTAACCACATTTAAGTTGTTTCAATCCTTCATAACGGAATATTTTTATTTTTGTTTTTTAAGTAGGTACAAGTAGGTATGTACTTATACAAAAATAAAAAAAAATGTTCCACATACGCCACAGTGATTTATATACGATATACATTTTGCTTGCGTCAAAGCTAAAGTTACGAAGGAATTTCTGTTTTGAACAAACTAAAAGCTCACAATGACACACTTTTTTTTTGTATTAAAGAATTTATACACATAAAGTGCAGACATCAAAGACGTCAAAACAGACACAAAAGTTCATTTACCTTAGCAGACTGCTTTGACGTGGCTCTTAATTTCTGTTTTACCTTTTTTGTTTTTTTTTTTATATTTAATCAAATGAAACTTTCCTTTGACTGGATGAAATAGTACTTTCACGTTTCCTTTTACACATTTACACCGATAGAACTCGAAGGACTTTAACTGAGAGCTTCTGGGGTATCGTGGATTTTTTTTTAATTAATCACAGAAGCAAGGATCCAGGCATGCATACTTTCGTGTATTCTCTACACGTAACGAAAAAAAAAAATCAGATTATCTTGATAGCTGTCCTGAGCTCAAGTTCCTCTTCCTGGTTATGGGTTTTAAGTTACTTTATATACATATGTCTCTTCTTCCGAATTCATCAATTAGTCGATTGCAGTTTACATTCATGTACACTGCATACCCAACATCATGTGCAGTAGACTAATTTTAAAGCTCCGAGTGTCCTTTGGTGGAGGATTTCAATTTGTGTAAAACAGAATGGGAAAGAGTTTTTTTAATTGGTTGGTGAAGTATGCTTCTTTTTTTTTTTGTGAATATATAAATTTAAGAGATTTTTTTTTTGTTGAATTTAATTTATGGTAAAAGCATCAAAAGAAGGAATTCCTTTGTGGAAAATTAATTTTCCATAAATGGCCACACCAAAGATGAATTGAAATATGCTTTTTATTTTCCTCGTCACTGAAGATTAAATGAAACCCTTTCAGCAGAAGTCAACAATTTTTGGGGGAAGAAATACTTTTCCTTTTTTTTTTAAAAAACTTTTTAATTTTCTTGCTATAGTCTTAGGTTGAAATATGAGTCAGTTAAAAGGATTACAAAAAAAAATAGAAAACTTGAATAGGTTCAAAATGAAATATGATCTGTTTTTTTATTTTTTTTATTTCAAGTTAATTCTTCTTAATGCTTGGTTGGGTCAAAAAGTCTTTTATACTTATAAAATCTAATAAATTTGAAACATTAATGAAATTATGAAATTTAAAATTAAGGTTTCATGTAAATTTGGTGTAACTTTTGAAGAAAAATGTTTGTCATTTGCTCTGCTAAATCCATCTCAGGCTGAAATAGGAATGAGTTGTTTTGAATTTAAATGGAAATAGCTGAACGCATAAAATAAAAATGGTCTATGATACACATTGTATCCGGTGAACAAAGAAAAAAGCTAAGAAGTGGTTCTGCATCAAAGGTCCTCGCTCTCAGTTTTTTTATTTTTCACACAGGACAGTCATTACATGTCACTTCATAAGTACTTAAAAAGAGTTTTTCTTTTCTCTACTTATATCGGTACCCTGTCTTATAAAAATAATTTTTTTATGGAGACAAGTGTAAACCCATCATTATAGGTTTATCCTTTTAATAAAATACACATTTAAAAATCCCATATCTTATCTAGATGTGTAGACATAGTTATATACTTATGTTTATCTGAAAACCGCAAATTTTTAGCTAATGGCTCTTAATAACGAAATTTTCTTCTTTAAACATTTCCAATAAAAACCACTTAAATTATATTAAATCCACTTTATTCAATGATTCGTTCAATCTAGCAAAAAAAACAACAATAAAGGCAAAAAGAAAACCCATATCCATTTAAAAACAACCTATACCATCCATGATCCATCTAACTCATACAAATTCTAACAAAATCAAACCAATCTAACCGAAAACCACATAAGGTCCTTCGTGTTCAACTTTCTAAAATTGTGTAAAATACAATTTTAGCTATTTTATAATCCTCCTATTATATCTTTGGGGCACTCCTATGGCAAACAACCAAAATAAAAAACAAAAACGAAATATCCTGCTATGTGGTTTTTTGGACACAACAGGAAATTAAAATAAATATAGGTATAGGTATCGTACACATCCTTACATACAACATATACCTAAGCATTATTTCTCACTTTTGATTCTATGGAATTAATTTAATCCTTCGAATAAGGACACAAAATGGTTCTTCTTAACCTTCGAAGAAAATTAAAAAAAAAAAAAAATATTTTTACATCAAAAAACAAACATCCACAGGAATATTGTTTTTCATTTTTTTAGGTTAAGTCAACAGTAAGGACTTTTTGATTATGGTTCCGTTTTTTTAATCTGTTTACAGAGAACTTCATGGTATTTATGGCTTAGGTCTAGAATATATCATTTCTGCAAGGCCGTAGCCAAATGGGCAATAATAAGCGTTGATATATCAAAATGAAATCTATGATTTCTTCAATTTAAAATAATCTGAATAAATCAACCATTTCAAAAAATCCTCGACTTCCGTTTACTACGAGAAATAATTAAGTTCAGCATAATGCAAGGTGATTTGAATACGATGTAAAAAAATATATAGCGTGTATGTTGAGTCGAGGCAAGAAAAATATAGTATGGGGGGGGGGGGGGGTCTATTATTATATGGTCAAATTTTTTTTTGTTATTTGTTAGTATTTTAATTGATAAATTGAGTAAGGTTCAACGTTCAGCATGTCTGTGCATGAGCGGAGCACTTCGTACGACTCCTTCAGCTGCACTAGACATACTGTTCCATCTCTCACCTCTCGACATTTTTGGCAAACAGACGGCTGCAAACACAGCCATTCGTCTTACAGCCTCGTCGCAGTGGATCCATAACGCAATTGGTCACTCCATTATTCTGAACTCATTCGGATCAATTCCCAGTAACATCGACTACACCATCCCAAAGTTACAGTTTGATAAAAACTTCCAGGTAACCATCCCCTCCAGATCCAGCTGAGAGGATTCAGCATTGTTGAATAATGAATCTATTGATTTCTACACTGACGGATCAAAAACTAGTGACGGGGTTGGTGGAGGTGTATATTCAAACAGACTAAATCTAAGTCTCTCTTTTCGCCTTCCCAATCACTGTAGCATATTCCATGCGGAACTATTGGCGATAAAAGAAGTCCTATCTTGGCTTAAGAAAAACGTGATATCAAACACGGATATCCGCATATTTTCAGATAGCCAAGCAGCCATTAAATCACTGGACTCTGTCTCTACCAACTCAATAACAGCCTTCAATTGTCGATCATCTCTCATGGAGATGGCACAGCAGTTTAAAATTCACCTTTGTTGGGTGCCGGGCCATAGAGACATTCCAGGAAATTGTATGGCCGACGAACTCACCAAAGAAGGAACAATGCGCTACCTATTTTACCAGACAGGTTAAATATAGGCACTCCTATCGCTACATGTAAACTAATGCTGAAGCAGGATGCTATATAGAAAACAAACCTCAGGTGGAGCAACATAACCGCCTGTTCGGCGACGAAGCAGATTTGGCCAACACTGAATCTTAAGCGCTCTAAATGTTTGATAGCTTTAAGCAGATCACATATCTGCTCCATAATAGGTGTCATAACAGGACACTGTCTTATAGGCAAGCACGCAACACGGCTTGGTGTTTACTTTAATGACTTTTGCAGAAGCTGCATGGACGAAGAAGAAGAGGAATCGATTCCTCACCTTCTTTTCACATGCCCTGCTTCATCTCAAAGACGCAGACTCCATCTTGGAGACTTCTACTACAATGATCCTAGTGATCTGGCAAATATAGATATAAATAATCTCGTTCGCTTCGTAAAAGCTCCAATTGGTTCAACGACTAGTGAGGAAGTCCCCTAGATTCAATGTGGTATCACAATGGACCAAAATATAGTCTAAGTGAGTCGGCTCTTGCTGGCTACCACGTCAACGTAACCTAACCTAGTATTTTAATTTTTAGCCTTGTTCCTTTACTTTGAAACTCTGTGCTTTTGTATGAATTTCATTCCAACGGCAACCTTCTGTCAAAGTTCATATAAAAAAATACAATGGCAGTAAAATGCACAGAAAATCACAGAGTTTCAAAGTAAAGAAACAGACATTTTAATATTCGATGCTCCTATGAATTTTGAGACAACCACTCAAAATTGGATGCTTATTATTTTTTTTTTTTTTAGTTTTTGAGGAAATCGAAAATAACAAATATAAATCTCCCTTAAATTCGACTTCCATCCGTTATTTTTGTGCTCCAAAGATCTTATTTCCCCTAAGTACCTAAATTTTGTTATTTTCATGTTTCTAAAAAAACTAAAGGACATATAAGCATCTGGTTTTTAGTGTTTGATTAGAAATTGATAGGAGCATCGAATATTTAAAAAAAAATATTAATTAGTAATCTAAAACTTTGAGCAAAATTAGTTTGAACACTATTTTTTTTTCATTATTTTTTATTTAAATTTTGAGTTTCTTAATTAATTTTTCAAAAACTACTTTTTTCATTATTTTTTTTTTTTCAAAATTTTTATTACATATTTGCAATTTTTCTTGCTTTCATCCAACTAAAAAATAAGAAAAAAACGACCACGAGTTCCTCAAGCGCCCTCCAAAAAGTTCTGTTTATTGTTTTAAGTTGAATTTAAGTATCCACATGAATATTTGCATTTCCAGAAATGTCTTGCTTGATTCTAATTTTTCGGTTTTGATATACTTAAAGCCAAATAAGAAATTTTTCCATATTTTCCCTTCCGAATTATTTTGAAAGCTACGCTCTTGAAAGTATATTTATGCTATTTTTTATTTTCAATAGATTAACAGCTTCCAACTAAGCCAGTTCGTGCTAGTGTTTAATATTGTGGGGTTTAAAAAGCTTTTTAAAAAATTGACTTTGAGAAAATGAACATTTATTTTCAAAAGATAAAACCTTTGAATTAAAAACAAAAGCAGTTGGTTCCGTACTTCATTAAAACTAAACTTACACAATATAATCCCACTTCTAATTTCAGTATTTTCTTTTTTGTTTTCAAACCCCATCATTGAACAAACAAAATTTCTCGTTAGTAATCAATGTGACTAAAAAGCAAACAAAACTGAAATGAAATGAATGAAATAACCAATGTCCTGTTTTAAAATCAATGTTTGTTGGTTTTTCAGAGAAAACTATATGCTTCGCCCAAGGATGCAACCATCAAATAACAAAATCTCTCTATCTTCTCTGGCTGCAGGATGTTTATAACGGTTGTCGTCCTTTTAGGGTAAATCTGATATATATGCACATCATCATCAACGACAACATCATGTGTGTATCAGTAAAGTTCTATACTTAAATGCAACCCAGAGAAAATTGCTGGCTACAGATAGATTCGGAATCACATTATTTGAAAACCCCTAGCTTTTTACTTGAAAAGAGAGGGTTTTCTATTTGCTTTCGTTAATTTAGTAGAATATATTGATTTGGACAAGTTTATTTGGGTTAAGTTTTTCATGACGTGAACTCTAGGTTTATATATATAAATGCAGGTATCCTAGAATGCGGACTGTGAAAATTCAATTTAGAAATTGAACTTAAAACTGCTTGAGAGAGATCCAGATATGAAAAGAAAGACTTAAGCTTTAGATTAGATTTTAAATAATCTTTTTTTTTTTTAGTTTTAATTCAAAGAATAAAACGAAGGAATTCTTTGAAGTTAAATTATTTATTGCTACCTATTCCCTTTTTTCTGATTTAGTTTTTTTTTTCCTCTACGCAACTCAATAATGTAGTTAATTGTTGTACCTTATAGAACTTCCTTATCCTTATATTTGTAAAATATGAAACATAATTTATTAATTTAAGAAAAATAAAGTTTAATTTTTTTTTGTGCGAAATCAAAAAAAAAATATTTCTAAAACAGATATTCAAAATGCCCAAAATATTGTTGAATGTGTTCTGGGGACAACAAAATTCTCATTTTTCCAGTTTTTTAATATTAAGGGACAAGGTCTTCTCTGAGGATGACTTCTTTTTTTGTCTGAGGAGGACTTCTTTTTGCTTGAATAGGAGTTCACTTCCGACTGCTCCCCAGCCATGTCACGGCATTGTTACTAAGGAGGTTCTTCTTGAGTGTCTGAAAACAAAAAACAACAGAAAAACCACATTATTTAATATTTTGATTGTTTAGGCTTGATTCACATTATAGTGTCGATTCCGATACAGTCTCGAAACGTTCTCGCTCCCATAAAACCCCCTTTCTGTTCACACTGCCCCGCTCCAATACCGATACCGATTTAAAATTATTTTCATTTGTTCTCCTTTCTATTAAAATTGAGGCAGATATACAGGGTGATTGGTATAAGGTGCACCAAAAAGCTGGAGCTAGTAGGTTGGCAAAGACAAGAAAAAAATCGTATGGGAGAGGGGGGTCTATTTCCCTTCGTTTAGGCAGGAGGGGCAATTTTCTAAAATATTGACTTAAAATAGAAAAAAAAAAATTTTAAACAACGGTACAAGTTGCAATGCCATGCTATACTTTTTTGGAAAGCCAGAAAACTCTTCTTTGATTTTCATTTTAAATTAAGTTTTGTTATCGAATAATTTTTAAAAAATTAATTTTTAAACTCGAAATATAAAAAAAAAAAAAAATAAAGAAAAACTTTCAAATTAATTTTTTTCAAAATTTTATATAAATGCTGTTATTAATCAATGCTGTTATTAATCAATGCTGTTATTAAATTTTCAATAAAAAAACAGAAAACCGGATGCTAAAATGTCTTTTAGTTTTTGAGAAAACTACTTAATTTGTAGAAATAGGATCTTTTGAACAACAAAATAAAGGATGAAAGTCGAATTTAAGGAAAACTTACGTTTCTTATTTTTAATTTTCTCAAAAACTAGACTACATTTTGACAATTGGTTTTAGTGTTTAACTAAAAATTGATGGGAGTATTGAATATTAAAAATAAAAATACTACTAAATAACGTAAAATTTTGAACAAAATCAGTTTGAACACAATTTTTTAATTTTTTTTTCAAAAATTAAAGTTTAAAAAATAATTTTTAAAAAACTGTTCACTAAAAGAACCTTATTTATAAACAAATGGAAGCACATATTTCTGGCTTAACAAGAAAGTATAGCACGTGTCGTTTTAACCGTTACCGTTGTTTTTTAATAATTTTTTCCCCGTATAAAGTCAATTATTTTAGAAAATGGAAAAACTCAAAAACTAAAAGACATTTTGGCATCCGGTTTTCTTTTTTTAACTAAAAACTAATAAGAGCATTGAATTTTAAAAACAAAAATCGCATATCCTGCTGTAATTACCACTACCTAATGCTGACACTTTTGTATTAGAGCTCACTCAATAACTTTGTAATTTTTTAATTTTTGTTTTTCAAAATTTAAATGGCAAGAATTGATTTTGCACTCAAATACCTCTTTGGTATGAATTTTTTGGACATTTCCAAATAGGTTTGTATGTACACATTTATGTACATTAATGCATCATAATGGTAAGCCTCAGTTACTCTTCCGTTGAGTTTAAATTGCTGAACCACGGATTAATATTGAAGCAACAGAGTCAAAAAACTCATTCCAAAACTTTTTGACTACTTTTTCACTACTATATAATTTAAAATTCTGAATTTATAAGCACGATATTTTTTGTAGTAAAATCCTTTCTCTATAAATTGTTTCGTCATTGAATAAAAAAAAATTTCAAACTTCAATAAAAAAAAACTTTACTTTTAAGAATACTTAAGTCTCAGAGAACTTTAACACAGATGTTTAAAAAAAAAGTAAAAAAAAAAAAAAAAAAAAAAAAAAAAAAAAAAAAAAAAAAAAAAAAAAAAAACATCTTACAAGTGCTATCAACAGAATAAAATTAAGGTCAAGTTTATCATGGCAAAGCAGCTTCCACTGAAGACAGAGGCCAAATGGCTTGGAAATTGCTACTTATTTTGTTATATATTTTTTTTTTTTTGCTGTTGTCCTTCTTAAAGAAAAATCGATTAAAGTTTAGTCTTGTATACTTATTTTTTTTTTTTATTTTCTTGTAACATAAATTGAATAGCCTTCGAGGACGATGTTTAACATTTGAATAATATTAACATTTTAAAGGAGAGTATCCATATAGCTATGAAGAAGGTTTTGATCACAATTTACTTAAGCGTTTTCACATTTTCAATTTATAAATTGAATGTAAAAGAAGAACCTGATGAAACAAGATTCTTTTTCAAAGGAAATGTCAATTTTCTGAATGATTGAATTCATCATTGGATACTCTTCTTTTTTTTTGTGTGTGTGTTTTTATTTTATTTTTTTAAAGGGAAAAGATAAACAATTGTATAAAATCGAATTGGTTTGTATTAGAAAATATTTTTATTTTTATATAGTTTGTTATTCGACTAGAAGAAAACATGAACCTATTTTATAAGAATGTCTAAAAAAAAAAAGCATGAAATATCATTAAAATGTGTAGTTGTAGTATACCGCATGCATCTCCTCATTTGTAGTATGTTTATAGCCCTATGGTAGCTTTAAACAAAATTTGCCATTAATACTCATCGTTTACGTCATTGTATTTAAAAACAAAAAAACTACTCACAATCATTCATATAAAAAACAAAAAACATACAAAATTAATTTAAAAAAAAACAAATATTTTTCTTTTTGTAAATTTACTTTTGCATATACAGTTGGAGGAGACAACACCAATCAAGGTAACGAATTGGACACAACAAACATCAATAATCTGCCAACAGAAACTAAAGTTGAGCACACAACCGGAAACGAAGTGTTAATAATGAACACGAACGAAGATGACAGAACGACGAGCTTTTTCGCTCAACCCGGAATTTTGGCAGGTGGGTTTTTGTTTGTTTTAGTCAAATTTATTAAAATTCTATGCATTTTAAAAATCATTTGTAATTCATAAATATTGTTTTTAAATGGGTTGTTAGTTTTCATTTGTGTTGTAAGATTAGACAAAAATTGCAATCATTAGTCCAATGAATGAATGAATGAATGAATGAATGAATGAATGAATGAATGAATTAATGAATTAATGAATTAATGAATGAATGAATGAATGAATGAATGAATGAATGAATGAATGAATGAATGAATGAATGAATGAATGAATGAATGAATGAATGAATGAATGAATGAATGAATGAATGAATGAATGAATGAATGAATGAATGAATGAATGAATGAATGAATGAATGAATGAATGAATGAATGAATGAATGAATGAATGAATGAATGAATGAATGAATGAATGAATGAATGAATGAATGAATGAATAAATGAATGAATGAATGAATGAATGAATGAATGGATGAATGAATGAATGAACAAATGAATGAATGAATGAATTAATGAATGGATGAATAATTAATGATTTTCAGTTATTGCCCCTCTCCGCCACAGGGGTAGAGATAGAGTTTTTCGCCTGTAAATTTTTTTTCTTAGAACGATTTTAAGAATCATTCCCTTAAATATAAAGCACAAATTAGGGGACACTCTATTAATATTAACAGACCAATATTTCCTTTTATATACAAAAATAAAATTTAAAAAAAAATCTTTTTTATTTCAGCTGTTATTGGTGGCGCTGTTGTCGGTCTATTATGCGCCATCCTAGTGGTAATGTTTATTGTATATCGAATGAGGAAAAAGGATGAAGGATCGTATGCGCTTGACGAACCAAAACGCTCACCTGCCGTCAATTCATACGCGAAAAATGGTAACAATCGAGAGTTCTATGCCTGAGAGATTCCTAATCAATAAAGTTTTTTTTTTATTTAACTAAATGAATAAATTAAAAAAAAAAAAAAACAATTATTAAGAACAAAAACAAACAATGGGGGAGAAATCATAAAACATAACAAAAAACATATACATAAAACAAGGAAAACGAAATGAAAATAATATACAACGTGCATGAAAATGAAAAAAAAAATAAAACTATAATGAAAGTGTAAAATTTTTGAAAATGAAAACTAAGACAAGAAAACCATAAATTCAAAATTTTCCTTTTGACGGAAAGAAACAAAATATTTACATAAAAAAATCATCTAAAATATAATACATACATAAATGTCAAACAAGTAAAATTTAAACAACAGAAAAAAAAAACAAACAAAATGGATGTAAGTGTAAAAGTGAAGTAATACAATAAGAAAAGAAAAATCTAATTCTACAGAATAAAAGGTTTAAATATAGTCAATACACACACACACACACGTCACACACAAACCTTTTAACAGAGGTAAAAAATTATCAACAAATTTTATTTAGCTTTATGTGTCTAGAAAATCATGTTAATTTCGTTTGATTGAAAAATAATTTATATAAAAAAAAACCGTCGAAAGAATTTCTCCCCTCTCTGAAGAACCAAACCTTATTAAATCAAAGCATTTATCATTATAATTAATAGTTTTCTATTTGTTGAAATTTGCTGTTAGCTTCATACTCATTGTTTTTAATTCTCTTAAATCATTTCCTTAACAAAAAAAACTCATATGGCAACTCTATTATTTCTCCCTTTTTTTTCATCAACAAAAAAAAACTGAAAAGTTAAAATTAGACAGTAAAACTACATTATATAAGATGAACATTTATATATAAAAATTAAATATAATTGGATGCAAACAAAATTATAATTCAAAAATAACTTTAGGTTTAAAAATAATAAGTTACAAAAAATCACTTTATTTAGTCGTAAAAACTATAAAAGTATAAAAAGAAAATACAAATTGCAAGTTTCGTATCCTTTGGAATTTTTTTTTTGTAAAGGATTCGAATACTTCACACATAACTAACTAAAATGAAAACAAAAACTGAAAACAATTGCAATTTATGTAAAAGATATCCAAAAATGAATAACTTGATGTATCTCTTTTTTATATTTATCTATAAAAACAGTTAGTTTTGCGAAGAAGTAAATTAAAAAAAAAAAGGAAAAACAGATAAAAGAATGAGAAAACCTAAATATAAACGTAAATCAAATGAAACAGAACTATTTTTAGTTTCTAGTTAATTATTATTATTATTATTAAACAAAAAAAAATCTATATTATTATTAATATAATAAATTAATTTTAAAATGTAATATTGTAATATTTTATTCTTTTTTCCGTTGTGCTATACTATTTTTAGTAAGTGGCAGCTTGTTTAATTTTTGAAACAAAAGTAAATAATAATCACCGAAAATATTAAGTTACAAAAAAATTAACTAAGTTTTCCATTTAATATTACAAATATTTACACATTATTTCTTATAATTATTTAATTTTTTTGTTTTAATGTTTTATTTGTATTTTTTTTACATTTTTATATACATTTAAGTATACAAAAATAAAAACAAATCTAACAAGAAACGTAAAATATATCAAGTTATATATTTTTTTAAATTATATCATTTAATTTAAAGAAAAGGGATTTTTTTTTTTAAATTAAGTGTGAAAGAGAAGAAGAAACAAAATGAAAATCACTTAACAAAAATAAAACAAACAAAAAAAAACAATTTCTATATAATAGTTATGTTATATTATTATTATTTTTATTTCTTTTTCTTATCATGCTTTGTATTTAAATAAAATGTAATAAAAATGAAACTGAAATGGAAATAATTATAAGAATGAAGAAGTAATGTAATAAATGAAACTCTTTAGAAATTAAGTAAAAAAATAATTCAGTGTTTTATTTCGAAGTTTTTTTTTGTCCTTTCTTGGAACAGATTGAAGCCTGATGATGATGAGACCATCACAGTTTCAGTAGAGCTGTGTCAATCGTGATTGATTCGGTCTTTGTGACCCGTTCATCAAAATGAATGATTGAGTGAAATCACAATAAACCGACACAATCAATCTCAACGTCAATCATTTCAGTTTTTGAATAAACGACCGAAGCACGCATATATGTTTCGTTCATTCCACTCATTCTCAATCACATCACACAAAGAAATAAAAAAAAAACATAAAAGAAAAACAATGAGAGAGTTCCTCACCGATCCGATGACAGCTAGGTCAGTATAAGGGGTCAAAAGTCATAAAAATGAGTTTTTTGCAAATATCTCAGAAACGGTTTGTGCTAGACAAAAATTTTATTGGACAATATTATAGCTGAAGGCATTTCCCACAAAAATGGTTAAAAAGTTACAGCAAATCGAAAAGTCAAAAAATCCCTTAAAAGGGGCCAAAGGTCATGAAAATGTGCTGTAACTTTTAAACGGCTAATGCTACAAAAAAAATTACATAAACCATTTTTGTGGGAAATTGCCACAGCTACATAATTGTTGAATAAAGTTTTTCTCTAGCGCAAACCGTTTCTGAGATATTCGCAAAAAACTCATGTTTATAACGTATCACAATCACAAAGACCGGATCAATCTGATTGACATAGTAAACGATTTAATCTTTGACCATAATGGATAATGATTTATTGAAAAGACCGAATCTTTGAAGCAATCAATCATTGATTGATTCGATCTTAGAAAATGAACGATTGACACAGCTCTACAGAGCAGCAACGACTACGGTCTTTTGTCGTTTTTCATTGCCGTCGTAAAAGATTTGATCTCAAAATTGTAATGTTGGGAGTTGGGAGTGCTGGACAATGAAAAAGGAAGGAAGAGACTCTAGGCATAAAAGCACTATTCATGCGGCTCCGCAAGACCAAAGGCCTTTGCCCGCCAGTGGGCGTATTTCTGGCACCCAGAGGTTTTCTTTCTTAATTCGACTATTCGTGTGAAACGCGCTAATGCATTCCTACTTTTAATGGCAAAAAATGTTATAACTGTTAATTGGCATTTTGCTTGTCTTGATGAAAATAGAAATGTATAGGTAAACTGAAATACGTATAAATCGTTATGCAGGCTGATTTCTTAAAAAATTGCACCTCCCACCTGAACGCGGTATAGTCATCGTCTTACAAGTTTTTCTTTAAAGAGAGTGGGGTCGAGTTTAAAGCAGACATTTTTTAAGATTGTTATCACTAAATTTAAGCACTGGTCTTGATTTTCAGGCGTCTTCAGAAAGATACACAAAAAATATTCGTTGTGTCGAAGAATTAGGAACAAATTTATTTGATAGGCATCCGCATTCTTTGAAATCAAAGTTCCAGAAATTAACTCTTTAATTTCGATGAGGTCAGTTGCCTAAGGTCCTAACAAATTTGTATACAGGGGGTTTTGCATAATAGCAATAAAAAGCTAGGGTGCCTAGGTTAAGTCGATACATACAAGAAAATAACCATAAAGGAATTTTATAAAAAATTGACTTGAAGTGAAAAACTAAATATTTAAAAGAACGGTAACACTAACAGTGTCATGCTATATTATTTTCTAAAGCCAGAAATTCATTATTTTATTTTGTTTTTAATCAAAAGTGAAAATTAAAATACAAACTAAAAATTTTGTAAAAAAAAATATCTAAAAATTGTGTGTTTTTGTTCCAAATTTTGCTCTATTGGGCGCTATCGGGAATCTCCCGCGGAATTTTGTTTTCCACGGAATATTTGATTTCCATGAAAATTTTTCTCCTATCGTGAATCTCCCACGGAATAAATTTCCCTTAAACAAAAATCCGATGCAATGACAGCCACATTCCCCTGGAAAATTTATTCCCGATACCAATAAATTCCGGGGGGAACTGGAAGACATTCCCTGGGATATTTTTGTTCTCGATAACCCCAATTTTTGAGAAAATTAAAAATCAAAAAGAATGACCTTATGATCAAAGCTTTATCAAAACGTGACAAAAAGCCATGCGTTCAAATATTTCTTATGTGGTTCTCGATTCAACAATTTTAGATGGGATTCAAAACACAGATCAAACGTGTTGAATCGAACAAATCTGGATTATTTTTGTTTTTTTTTTGTAACTGTGTGAGTGCTTTGTTTGGAAATTGGAAGGTAGGCAAAATACATTTTCCGTAATAAAGAAGAAAAAACTTCACTATTTGCACTAATTAATCGACTCCATTTTATTTTATTTTTTACTTTGATTTTATATTATTAACACGGACCACAAAGAAATTCTTGCTTATGAAAAATTGAATACCTATTCAAACTGACGTTTAGTTATGCCATTTATTTTGGTGTGTCTGAAAGTACCTGTGAGATTCTGTGTAGATATAGACACCGCCAAAAGCGATCTTTTTTGGTTGAATCGAAGGCGAAATCTGAAAAAGATCAACTTAACCCCATAAAAGTCAACTTTTTTTGGTTGAATCGAAAACCACATTAATGTGATCTTATGCGACAGATTTATAATATAATAGAAATATAATATTTCAAAATATGACCCCAAATCTCAAATTGTCGAACGCAGTCTGTGGTTCATGTACCTTAGGTTAGGTTTGGAGGGGTGATAATACGACAAGCCGCATTATCTCACTCGGATTTCCATGGATCCATTGTGTTCCCCAGGATATAGGTAAGGTGGGCTTAAGGACGGGTTAGGAGAGGACTTAGTGGAGCTTAGGGGCTAGGTGTACCTTACTTACATGCATGGTTGTCGAAATATCTCTAGCTATTGTTCTTTCTAAAGTTTTCAGTGACTAATAAGTATTTGTGGTTTTCAAATTTGAACCAGACCCATAGAAACTGCTGTGGTAAAACTTTCATTGCAGAAACATAATAAAGAATGGATAAATTCTTAATTTTCGGAATGATAAACTAAAGCATTCCCACTTTTAGTAGTAAGTAAAACTTAACACAAAGTTTTATATCGTTAACTTCTTATTTGAAGAATGCACTTTGGCATCTGGAAAAATTCTTTTGAGGAAGTTTTTTTTATTTTGTTGTTCTTACAACTTCAGCAGTTTTTTTTTTTTATATTGGAATCAGACGTTTAAATTTGTATTTCATCCTCTATCCAATAAAAAAATTTTCATTATTTCATTGTAAATATCTTCCTTCTGTGATTTAGCGGTGTTGACAAGTTGCTGAAGAGTCTCTCTGACGACCGACGCGACGCACGCAGATGTGTCAATTAATGGAACGGCCGTTTTAGGTAAAAGTTCCACTTTCTTAAAAATATAATTAAACTGACTTTTTTGTTTAGAAAAACTGGAGAAGCTCAAAAATGTTGACTGTGCTCTCAATATCTTGTACCTTGTACTTTTGGATGTTTCCATAGCAGTGCAAATATGATCTCTGCCAGCTATTCTTGGGATAAAATATGTGAGGCAATACCTCACCTGAATTCCTTTAAGAAGGATTTTCCTTTTTTACGAATGAAAAGTTCCCTGAGATAGAAGCTATGCAGGTTAATATATATCAAGTTAAAACCTCTTCAAAATTTAAAGCAAAAAATATTAAAGGCGTTTAGTATTGAGAAAACCTGTTTAAATTGTTGTGTATTTATTCGCTTGATAAAAACTTAATTACCGTCAGTTGGTCTTGTCATCTAAACACACTTTTATATTATTATCCTTAATCCTTCGGTTGGCTTGGTTTTCTTCTTCGACAAACAACAGAGGTTTATCTTTCACTGAAAATTCACAATGCCTTTTCTGTCAGGAAAAAAAGTGCTTTCTGACTGTTCATGTTGTCACACAAAAAAGGGATGATTTATCCCTTCGAAGTTCTGACTTCTGCTCTGCGGGATAATCTGGGAAAATATTTTTGGCAATTTGTTATTTGCCATGACAAGTAGCGGTGGCTGTTACATAAATTGAGTGAGTGAAAAAAGAAAAAAAAAAGAAAAAACAGTAACAAATGGAAAGTGTGGTTTTAAATGTGGTAGAGTGCCATGTGACATCCTGGCAGCACACAATACATTTTTCTGAGCAGTTCGGAAAAAGAAAATACAACCTCAAAAAACATTCTGTTCGCATTTAGAAATACATGAAAAAATGAAACAAAAAAATTTAATTTTTTTTTAATGTTTATATGTGAAGGATCCAGGGGAAAAACGGCACAAGTCCATTTTTTTTTTTTCAAAATTAAATTAATGCTGACATTTTGAAGCTTTTTTTGATTACAAATGGAAGAATGGCACAAGTGCATCGATTTCATCTCATTTTTCTCAAAAACAAGAATATATTAAAGCATCTGGTTTTTAGTGTCTGACTTAAAATTAAAAGGAGCATTGAATATAAGAAAGAAAAATACCACTTAACGTACAATTTTGAAAAAAAAAAAAAAATAGTCTAAACTAAATTTAGCGTATACAGGGTGTCCCGAAACTCAACGTCAAGCGGGCACCGGGTGATAGGGCAAGTAGTGCCCGTTCTTTAATAAGTATGAAAAAATAATCCATCTCGCTTGATTTGGTAGTTATAGCAATATTAAGAAAAATAATGAAAATCGATACCCTAGATCACATTTTTAGATACAGTGGTTACAAATTTTAAAATTTTGCTTTGTTTTCTTTTTTTACGTAATCCTTAATAACCATGCTATTGATCGCAATCACAAATCCAAGAATAAATATTGTCAGTTTCGTAAGAAAAATAAAGTTTGACTGAGTCATTGTTCAAAAAAATTTTGTAAGCTAACTTTGACACTTCATATTTTTAAAAAAATGTATCACACTACCCTTGGCAAGTTATTTAAAAAAATGGCCCGTTTCATCAAGATTTCAAAATGGTACAACACTTGCTACTTATTTACTCGTAAAAAATACGATTGCTTTTTTATTTGCAAAAGGACCTCAGTTCACTTCATATCACTTTTACGTAAATAATGATTTTTTGTGCTCAAAAATCGGTTTTACCGAGGTGTATGTAAGATAAACAAAAGCACTTGAATAAGACACTGTTTGCAGTAAATTAGAGTGAGACAGATCAATATTACACTAGGTACGCTGCGATCTACGATCTGTGGGCTGCGTTCCTGCTTTTACTAGCAACTTCTTGTAATTGTGTGCCATTGTGTTACCCAGGACTCGATTAGTGCTGTGAAAATTATGTTAGTTATTATTTGGTAATTCGTAATAAAAGCCTCTCGCGAATAGCGTATTAGTACATGGTTCCAAAATATGAAAACATCCTCCAATTGAAAGTAACAGTAACCTGGCATTTTATATCCCTTTAATTATAATTTTCATAAGACTTTCGTCTGTTTTAAATTTTAATTTGTTTTCAATTTTGCGATAAAAAGTGCCTTACCATTTATTGTACACAATTCAATTTCATACACAAATGTGCAAAATTATTTTTGTAAGACGCATGGTTCTCAAGATATAGCGAAAAACTTTTAACACCCCATATTCCAAAATGGCGCCCAAGAGAAGGAGGGGCTTTAAGCCCCGAAAATTTCATTTTACACTAACACTTATCCCTCCCATAAATCAAAAACATTTAGTCCTGAACAAAATGCCAGGCTAATGTAACATTTCAATGAGCTAGTATGGATATTCTTATATTCTTGAGCTTCGACAAATACGCTATTCGTAAGGTTTTAAGGACCTACGTATTATTAGATACTAACTAACATAATCTTCACAACACTAATCGAGTCCAGGGTAACACAAAGGCGCACAATTACGAGAAATTGCTAGTAAAAGGAGGAACAAAGCCCCCAGAACGTAGATCGTAGCGTACCGTGTGTAATGTTGATCTGTCTCACTCTAATTTACTGCAAACAGTGTCTTATTCAAGTGCTTTTGTTTATCTTACATACACCTCGGTAAAACCGATTTTTGAGCACAAAAAATCATTATTTACGTAAAAGTGATATGAAGTGAACTGAGGTCCTTTTGCAAATAAAAAAGCAATCGTATTTTTTACGAGTAAATAAGTAGCAAGTGTTGTACCATTTTGAAATCTTGATGAAACGGGCCATTTTTTTAAATAACTTGCCAAGGGTAGTGTGATACATTTTTTTAAAAATATGAAGTGTCAAAGTTAGCTTACAAAATTTTTTTGAACAATGACTCAGTCAAACTTTATTTTTCTTACGAAACTGACAATATTTATTCTTGGATTTGTGATTGCGATCAATAGCATGGTTATTAACGATTACGTAAAAAAAGAAGACACAACTAAATTTTAAAATTTGTAACCACTGTATCTAAAAATGTGAACTAGGGTATCGATTTTCATGATTTTTCTTAATATTGCTATAACTACTAAACCAAGCGCGATGGATTATTTTTTCATACTTATTAAAGAACGGGTTTAACCTGCCCTATCACCCGGTGCCCGCTTGACGTTGAGTTTCGGGACACCCTGTATAAGTAAGTTAACTTTATTTTCATTTTTCTCGGAATCATTTTGAATGGATTTGTGCCGTTTTTCTCTTGGACCCTTCATGTACAAAAACATTTGTAGCTCCTTGAAATAATGTAGAGTTCTTGTCACTTAACCAGCGTTGCCGCTCAAAATAAAATTACCGTGCCATATTTTATGAAAAAACCTGCCAATTTTCGTGCCATATGAAAAAAAAACACAAATTCTTCTATTTTGTTAAAAAGTGTAATCAATTTTATAACGGGGTCTTATATGTACAAAAAAAACAAAAACAAAGCATTTCATTTGATCTCTTTGTGCATTGTCAAAAAATATGTGTTTCTGTCCACTTTTTTGGAATTTGGACAAATTTTCATTAAATTTTGTTGAAATTTGCTTAATTTTAAGTAAAATATTGGAAATCAAAAAACGTGCCATATTGAACTTTATCATTTTTATTTGCAAATTCTAAAAAATACTAACTAAATATTTTTTTTCATTTGTTGGAATTTATGAAGAGAACAGAACAGAGTAGATTCTATGGTTTACCATTATTTTTTACCAGAAGCTCCAGAACCATTTGCTGACACGCACAGTTTTTTTTTTTGGAACCTAATTTTTTCTTGGCGTTTTTCTTTTTTAGTTCAGAGTTGATTCAGAGCAGAGCACTGAGTAGACCCTGAGCGAACGGAGTAAACTCTGAGCAGAGTATGTTCGGAGCACTCCGATTTGATTATTAAACATACCTCAGCAATCAATTATCATATCTGTCAAATTACATGGAAAGTGTATAAAGTTGGCCACGTGCAGTTTTTTACTCCGTCTGCTCGGTTATTTTATTCTGAGCTCATGGAGCACGCTCTGAACGAAAAAACAAACACAAATTCCAAGCACAAGAGTGCTCTGAACTCAAAAAGAAACACAAATTTTTGTTTGACACTTTGACAGTTCGGGCTCAGCTCTGAACTGCTCTGAACTAAAAAAGAAAAACACCTATTCACCGCAAGAAGAAGTGAATAAATTAAAGCTTAAAGATTTTTCATTTATATTTTCATATCTACCAAGCAACACCTCCTAAAACCATCATCTCTCGACTACTTTATTTCCTGTTCCTGAGTCCTGATGGATATAAACATCGTGCTACGACGCACATTGGTATATAATATGCTCTTAATTTCTCGCTGGGACGGGTACGACATAAAGCAGAAGAAATCGCATCGCTGATTTTAATTTCACAGTGTTAATGTATGTATAAGAAGGACGATGTTTTTCCACCATTAATCGTCCTTGTGACAGGTGCTGCTGTATCATGACACAAGATTTAAGCTTCAAGATATGTAATTTTTTGGCTGAGCTTTCTTCACATTTTGTGTATTTTTAGTTTACCAAGCGTCATCAAAAGTTAACAAAAAAAAAAAAAAAAAAAAAACAGCAGGATTCAAAATATCCATGGATTGTGTAAGTGCGTGTAAGAAAATCGAAAATTCAATTAAAACCAATTACGTCAGAGAACACACGTCATCTATGACTTTTTATGTTTGATGTCAACAGAAAGAATGTTGACTGCCTATCTATTTATAGTTCGTTATCATTTTGCTTTAATTTTTAGCCTTTTTTTTCCTATGGTATAAGTTAAGTATACATATAGATATATGTCCTTGTTTGAAAAAGAATGTCTGCACTTTCAAATTGGGTAGGTGTCTGAAAGCATTATTCAAGTGCTACGTGCAGCTGATGTCACATAGTTTGTTATATGGATAAAATGATAGTTGCATCTTTCAAAGACTCAGAATTCATACACATTTTTGTTCTTTATTTAATGTATTATGGTATGTATGTAGGTACATACTTTAAAGTGCTTTTAGTTAATGGCAGGCATTAAAAGAGTCATTTCCTGTCAGCTAAAGTGACGACGGTTCGTGAAGTAGCAAAAAGTACAAGGCAAAATCATGGGATGCGGTTTAAAAATACATTTTTTGATTTAAAGAACAATATTTTATATTTATGAACTTTATGTCTTATTTAAATCTAAGGTTGATAATTGTAAGTAGATATTTTAAGACACCTAAACCTTAAGTGACTAGGCGCATCTTGGAATCAATCAGGATTTCTTAAGGAGGGAAATTATAGCGTTGTGATATTCCATCATCAGAAATAATTGAATTATATCGAACCTGATTTCATTCTCGTTAATCATTGATCTTAACTGGCTAAACAGAATGGAGACGGAGCTGCAACTGGAGGCGCTACTTAGCTGTCAAAATATTGAATACACACAAATTAAATGTTGCGAATACAAGGGCCCTACCAATAATCAAATTTAATTACGACTTAAATATTTCAGTAAAATGGATCATAATGGAATGGGCTCTAAATAATAAACTGTGCATGGTATTATTTTTGACCGCTGACCAATCAGAAACTAGAAACTTGCCTAGCTTCCTAGTAACATGTCTTCTGAACGTGCACAATGCAACGTAGCTGCATACGGAGCTGCAGCCGCAGCCAAAAGAGTTCGCCAGCTTTTAATTTTTTACGTGCAGCATTTTTGACGTTTCAAATTGTATGAAGAAATAAAAAACAACTGCGTCGGCAAAAAATATTGTGGTTATTTGTGTCGCGAAAAAAAATAAAAAATATTGGAAATAAAAAATGTGAATTCTGAGCTTTTACACAAGAATATTGTGTTGTTTTTCTGCAAAATACTTTCGTACGACACTTTCTGACATCTTATGCAGCTCCGATTCCAGTTCCAGTTGCGCCATTCTATTCTGTTCAGGCAGTAAGTTCCAAGTTTAAAGAAAATCGCTTCAGTCGTTTAGGCTGTAGGTCGAGGTAGAAAAACAAACATACAGAGATACTCAAACCCTAAAAAAAATTCTAGAGTTTTACAAATTCGCATTAGCATGACTGAATTGGGTAAAAATCTATATCTATTCCCAATCTTCTGCATAAATATCTACAACCACTCTTCAAGTCCTACTTTTTGAACCTTCCCTTCTCTTCCAGTTTTCTTTCCAGGAAATTACAAATCCTCCAAGAATATCGGTTGCCTCTCATTTTAGTTTTCCCATACAAATGTGGGTCCCCTCCATGGCTCCATTCCTAATGCCAACTATAACAACATTCACACAGAGGAATCGCTGAGAGGACGCCATTCATTTATTTTATTTTTTCTTTATAATGTCAAATGAAAATCGTAAAAACCTGCAGTCAAAACTTATAATAGATAAAAAGAACTCTAAAACAAACTTTATCAGATAAAATCATTGAATGTGTCAATCTTCTGGAAGGTATATAGGCGTTCTTTTCATACAGAAAATTTCAACAAAAGCCTGTTTCGAATTCACCAAATCAAGTCACCATATTGAATAAGTTTCCAAATAAAGCAAATTATTTTCAGAACAGAACATCATTATCTCATCAGTGAAATTCATCACACCTCTGTCTGATGTCGAAATGAAATCTCTATTCATGAATTTCTAAATGACTTCCACATGACATAGCAAACCTTCCACAAAAAGGCCATCGCCCCAAAAATCCATCCAGAATATTCAATTTCAATAAACAGAAATACTCCACATATACACCCCCACGGTCCCACCCCATTTAGCCAATAATACTTCAGGCAATTTCAAAGAATCTCCCTAGGACGTGTTTTTTCTGTAAAAGGAAGAACTAATTTACCCGTACCGAGTGATCAAGGCCGTAGCCAGAAAATATTTCGGGGGGATATGAATTTTCAAAAAATTATTTTTCGCTTTTTAGTAGGTATGTAATCTACAGAGACCTCTATGAAATGATATGAGGATATGAGGACCTCTTACAATAATTCACCAAACTGTTGAACTTCTCAGTCAACTTTTTTTTTAGAAAGAAAAGGCTTACAACTTCTAAAGAAAACAACAGTATTGATATCAATTTCTCTACGAAATGACATCAAAGCTAATCCTGTCAGTCTTTCATCGCGCGGCGGTAGAGTTTCTCAGATATGTTCTTAATCTCTTCATCGTTGAAAATGTTCGTTCCGGTTTCTATGTCGAAACTGGAAGGGTAGCCACAATTTTTAAAAGTTTGTGGATTTTTGGAAAAGGTTGTTGGTTGCATCTTTGAAGAGCTTCTATTACATTTTTCGCACGCTCTTCTGGTAATTTTGTCTTCCATAGTAAGAATTCAGCCTCCATTTTCAAACCCCTGTGACCCGCCCCCTCTCCTCCCCTGGCTACGGTCTTGCGAGCGATGTACTCGCATGGATGATGAAATGCGTCATGAAGATTCTAAAAACGAGTCGAGCAGAGTACATGACGTTAACACGAGAGATTATCGTTGAAGCTTACATTTTGGGAATACAAATTTGGACATCACATATAAATGTACCTAAAGCAGGTTCTCATGAATGTTCGGGATCAAATTATTCAATCTTGAAACATATTGTTGATGTGGTTGGCACCTATCTCTCTTTGGGGAGCATATGACATTAACATCAGTCACAAAAATAATTACTTTTTGCAACAGGATTTTTTTCATGCAGATACCTAAATATAATATTCGTCCCCTCATAGGATTCAATTTTATGAAAATCAATACATTTGTGTCATGGGTCTGAAAATTTTGTTTGTTTGTCCAGTTCAATGATTTCGTGTTGTATTTAAATTAATTTTATTGGAGCCCATTAGGAGACCTATAACATAAACTCTGGATGAACAAAATAAATACAAATTTACGAGTATGCTTAAAATTATTACATCGCAATATACATAACATTACATACATTATTTATTTGTGTATACATAGAGCACCATTATTCTGAATCGAATTGTATAGAATCGGAATGATATTGGAGTCCTTGTGGTTGTCAGATTCAAAAAATAAATTCATACCTATATTTCTCCAAGGATACAAAAGTTCATACGTACATATCTTCAATAGGTAGGTAGTAGATTTTATTTTTTCGTGCGTCATTTAGGTTTTCCTTTTGTTCGCATTTCAATTTGTGTGTATTTTTGTTATACAAACATTTCTTTACTGTGGACAAATAAGGATTTGTTTGTAAGTTCACAGAGGATTCTGGATAGATTTTTGTGTATAGATTGGATGCTGGTTTGTCTTGATATCTGATGGAGATGGAGAGGGCTAAAACTTCTATTTGAGATTGCGATCTGATGGTTGACAGTTTTGTCTTTTACAAAAACCATTCGGATTTATTTTTATATCTATATAAATGTCAGTGAGTCAAGGTTAATTGATATGATATGAATTGTGACAAGAAGTAGACATAGTGTTACCTCTCTGACTGACAGTCATTGTTATTTCACTAGATTAACGTTACAATATTATACAATTTTACATAGTATCTGCTCTTTTTCTGGTTTAAGTCGATAATAATAAGGTGGAAAAGAAATAAATAGGGTTGGGGCATAATTCTGTATGTGCCGAAATTCTGTAGGTATTAAATATCTGGAAATCTAAAATTCTGTATTTCAAAATTCTAGAAATATAAAACTCTGTATTTAAAAATTCTGTCAGTTATAAAAGAAAACTTTTTTGAATAATTAAATGCGCACTTTTTTTATAATCAAAAAAATTTTTTTTTAATGCCCGTAATATTCACGCCGTTTAAAATCGGTTTAAATTCAGAAGTCGGTTTAAAATTTTTAAACCGACTAATCGGTAATATTGACTAACTTAAACCGACGTTAACCACAATTTTAAACCGAATGATCGGTTTAACTACGATAAACCGACTCCAACTTAAACGAGGCATTTTCGTGTCGTTTAGGTACGGTTTAAATGGTTTTAGCTAATATTCAACATTTTATTGGTTTATTCAGTCAGTGCAAAATATTCAATCGTGTTATTTTCGGCGATGATGGCTATTCAAACTCATCATATTTGTGCACGTTATTCACACATCGGGGTAGAGTTGACCAATTAATCAGAAAAGGCTTATATACCGAAAACTGGTAAACGATTTGATCAAAGTGTTTTATATCGCATGATATTTGTATACCGCAGTGCAAACTACATGCCATAGACCTTTTAGCGATATCGCGGCCCTAAGACCAACGTAATGCACTTTCAAAATTCAAAAAAATGAGTGAAGTTTAAGTGTATTATACCGCTCCAAATTTTGTGAGCATAATGTTTATATGTGTCCAAATTAAATGCCATGGTCTGGCAGCGATACCGTGGCCCTAACATCTCCATAATGCACTTTCAAAATTCAACCAAAAAAATCAGAATAGTTCGTGGTTACTATCCACACTCAATCTCATCAACTTGACAGTAATACCTCATACCTAGCACCACTACATATAATGCATTTTCAAAATTCATTAATGCAAAAAAAAAAGGTGTTTTGAATCGATCCAAATGTTGTTTACATAGTATTTGTATGTGTCCAAACTAAATTCCATCAACCCGACAGCAATACCGTAGCCATAGCACCATTATAATGCACTTTAAAAATGCTAATACTATTTTTTTGTTAGGAAAGTGCATAAGTAGGGTAATGTTCACGGTATCGCTGCCAGACCAATGAAATTCAGTTTGGACAGATATAAACTTTGGAGCGGTTAAAAAAACTTTTGTTGCATTTTATATGTGCATGATGGAGGTGTTTGGGCTGCGGTATTGCTGTAAGGTTAATGGAATTTAGTTGCTATCTTGCTTAATATAATATGATAGATATTGGAACCGAATTAATGACCGACGCGGAACTGCAACCAGATCAAGAAGAATTCAACTCGCAACAAATCGTTCAAGGAATGTTTGGAAGACGCAATGCAGTGGACTTTATTGTTGACATTTTTTCCCAACGTAAAACACGATAAAGAAGAATGAAAGACATTTCTAATAAGTATTTGTGTTTGACACGAATTAATTAATTTATTTTATTTATGTAAATATAAAATGACAATTCGAAAAATAAATGTCAAGAAAAGGCTTTTTTAGTTTTTTCATACTTGCATGGCTATGCGACGTTCGGTTTAAATCACAAATTTTAACCGACGTAAACCAAATGGAATTTTTTGCTTAAACGGAGTGAATATTACCGATTTAAACGAGATTTTGTTGTTTAAATTCTATCGGTTTAATTCGGTTAATGTAGTCGGTTTAAGTGCTTTTAAACCGAGTTTTAAACGGCGTGAATATTACGGCAGTATTAATTTACAGAATTTTCAAATACAGAACACAACAAAATAGTTTATACCTACCTACTGAGCTTTGACTAGAGCTTTAATTAGTTTGATTTGTTTCGTTTGACATCTATCAACACTTTTTAATTTTCTTTGATAACAGGCATGTTCAGGAAAATGAGATCTCAGAGATTTCGCTCCGTCAAATAAAGAGCAAGCGAATACAAAAATTGACAGAAAAACTGGGAACTTTGCTGAGGAATCTTATTCATATAACTGAGATTGCAAATAAAAGCTCTGAGATCCCACCTGGATTTCTTTTTTTTTTATATCCGCTCTTGATTAACATATTTCAATTTTTGAAATATTCAATTAAAAAGTGTCAATTTTATTCAATTACAGTATGTTTGATTTATTTTACATAAACTTCAACCTATTTTTTCTTTAATTTGGCTGAAAATATTTCATTTGAAAATGTGAATGGTTGTGTTGTGAGAAATTAAAAAAATGGTGCTAAATTAGGTGAGTTTGAAAAAAAAATATTTAAAGAAATTTAATTTAATTAATAGATACCTACTAAAAATATTCTTTTTTATAATAAATTTGCACAATTTTTTTCTTTGCGAAAGTTACAATTTTTTTGTAAAACAAGATTAATACAAAAACAAACATTACTTTTTGAACAAAAACTGCACAACAATTATTTAGGTCGAAATGCTGAAAGTTCGATGTTCTATAAATTTTACTAAAACTTATAGTTTAAGTAAAAAGTGAAAAAAATACATATAATTTTGCAGCGAAAAAAGAGTAAAATTAAACTTTCAATCTGCATACTTACAAAGATCTAGTTTCTTAATGCCTTCTGCTAAATAGAGGGTTTTATTCAGGGTTATTTTCATAAGATACTTCCACAAAAGCTAAAGTTTCAAGGTAGAGGAGTTTTTGCTTGAAGGGCAGTTAAAATAACATGCATGACTGGCACTTGGTTGCACGAACTTGTTCTTATACTTACAATAACCACTCTGTTTTAAAAGTCTGAATATTGTAAATTTAATCATCCAATTTTAAAGAAAAAAAAGAAAAAATCAATTTTTGTACATACCTACTGCATTTAAGAAAACAAAATTTTCATCTCTTAAATGACACATTGTAATAATGCATGCATGCGACGTATCTAGTTTCGTCCTTTTTTTTTTTTTTTTTTTTTAAAGATAAAACCATAAGTGCAACCATTTTGCCGGCGAACCGCAAAATCATGTTGAAGGGAGGACGAAAATTGAGTGAAGTTTATTTTTGAGATGGTGATGCAAATTCTACACGTTCTAAGTATGTACCTACATTTGCTTGTACTCTGAAATGCAAGCAACATTAAAACTGTAATTTTTTATTTTTTAGTTGCGATATTTTTACATAAAACGGCGACGTAAGTATTATAAAGTACCTAAACAAAAGGGACATCAGGTGGAAATGAATTTATATTAAGAGAGCAGAGGCTTCAACTTCAGCACAACCATCACCATCTTACTCGAGGTGAGCGTTATGAAACTGAATAAAGAAGAAGACTGAATAAAGAATATTGACTTTAATGGGAGAATTCTGAATTTTGGAAATATTTTCGAGATTGAATTTTCCATTTTGAAGGTTTTCACACACTATAAGAAAAATCGTAGCGTAGCCCGAATTAGGGCCACTTGCACAAAAGATTTCTAACAGCAGTATCCTCATCTAAAATCATTAATTTAATTTTTAATTTTTATATGACAACTGACAACCGTGTAGTAGTAGCCATGGCGTGATGGTTAGTGCGATGGACTGTCATGCCGGAGGTCTAAGGTTCGATCCCCAGCCTCGCCACCTATTTATTTAAAAAAGAAAAAACGGCTACTGCCTCTTGCGAGGAATTGACAAATCCTCCAAGAGTATCTCCTGTCAAAGAAAAGTGCCGCTCGTTAGCCGTTCGGATTCGGCAATAAACTGTAGGTCCCCTCCATTCCTGCAGACACGCACACAGCAATGGTTGAGAGTTATAAGTCACTAGGCCCTAGTTCTTCATGAGCTGTTGTGCCATCAAATTTATTTTTTTTTTTAACTGACAACCAACATCAACAATAAAATGAATGTTTTAAATACTCACTGAATTTAAATGCAAACATATATACAATGCAAAAAAAAAAAACAACTTATTTCATTGAATTTATTTTTACTTGCGATATAGGTAGGTACTATAGGGCAAGTTATGAGTTCGAAAAATGGAACTCCAGATAACAATCAAACTTGACATTACGATGAAAGAGAACATGAACAAAGTTGGTCCCGCTTTAAATTTCATACCCCACTGTAACGATTTACATCTTATATGTTCCATGTGCAACACTCGCCAAAGAGAATATGTAACCCATTTCATCGCAAAATGTCCAATTTTCGTAGAAATACGTCGGCAGATATGGCAGAAAAATTTCCTTAACCAAGCAGAAGCAATCGAAATTCTAAACGGCAATAACTGGTTAAAACTTTCCAAATTCATCAAGTTATCGTTAATATAGAAAACAAATAATTAGAGAAGACTTCTAACTATAAAATATGATTTGAATTTGAATATGATCTGTAGTTTATCTGGCTGACGGCCCATCTGGCCATGCCTTAAAAGTAACAAAAAATGTTTGAAAAAATTTGTACAAGAAATCTTTTTTTTGAAGAATAAATTTATTATTATTATTTTTCTAACAAGCAAACTTTTTTTTTTTTTTTGCAATAGCGTGTGTTCTTCCACTCACCAATTTAATTAATTATTATTTACGACAGAGAAATAAAGTGTTATAGACAACGAACTTTAGTAAGAATAAAAACAAAAACTAATTAGCAAAATTTCGACATAAATAAAAAGTCAAATTTCTTCGAAATTGAATCCTCCAAACTTACATTTTGTAGTTCTTGAATTTTTGAAAAACCCTGGACATCGGGCGGTGTAGCTACCTTATAGTTTTGACGAAAAAAACTATGTAGCCTGGAAGTACCGAATTTTCCCAACCTATCCTCCGGATCAATACCTTCGATACTTCAACTAAGATCCGATTGGGAATTATGTGTGGAATATATGTTTTTTTTTAAATTTTATTTTCATGTTATGTAATTCATTGCAATTCAATTAACATGGAAATAAAATTAAGCTTTTAAGCTACGAATAATTGAAGAGATTAAATTCCACCCTGGATTTCGTTTTAAATAAACAACACGTTAATGCTATTCAATACAAATACCTGCATAAGTAATTTAATATTTAAAGAATTTAAAAGGAATTTGTTTTGTTTTTATTTTTAATTCGAGTATAGGTATAGGTATACTTATGTAAAATATTTGTAGGAGCTGGTGGTAGAGTTAAAAAAAATTATTTTTTTATTTATTGTTTGCCCCATTCAAGTATATTTTTCATGTTTATAAACTTGTCAAATAGCGGTTTATGGGATGCAGTGAAATGGCCAAGTCATTCTTTTTGATTCAGATGTATGGGGATATACTATACAGGGTATAAGGTGCACCAAAAAGCTAGACTGAGTAAGTTGGGTTAAGACAAGAAAAAAATCGTACGGGGTGGGGGGTCTATTTCCTCCCGTTTAGGCTGGCGGGGCAATTTTCTAAAAAATCCACTTGAAATAGAAAACAAATGATTAAAAAACAACGGCAATACTTACAATGTTATGTTATACTTTTCTTAAAAGCCAAAAGCTTGTTCTTTTATTTTCTTTTTAATTAAAAAAATAAAAATTAATTTTCACTCAAAATTTTGAAAAAAATAATGAAAACAAATGTGTTTAAACTGATTTTTTTTCAGAATTTTACGTTACATATTAAGTAATATTTTTGTTTTTAATATTCGATGCTCCTATTAATTTTCAGTCAAACACTAAAAACCGGTTGCCTAAATAATTTTTAGTTTTTGAGAAAATTGAAATTAACGATATCTACTTTACTACTTAATAAGTATAGACAAAGAACTTTTGGAACAACAAAGTAACCGATGGAATTCAAATTCAAGCAAAACTAACTTCAGTTATTTTCAATTTTCTCAAAACGTAGAATACATTTTGACATCCGGTTTTAAGTATTTACTAAAATAACTTATTTAAAAAATAAAATAAAACGAAAAGTTTTTGGCCTTACAAAAATATATAACATGCCATTGCCATTGCAGTAGTGACCGTTGTTTTTTAATAGTTTTTTTTCTGTCTTAAGTCATTTTTTTTTAGAAAATTTTCCATCCCGTTATTTTTAATTTTCTCAAAAACAAAAAAAAACACTTGAGTACTTTCTTTTCCGTATTTACAGGAGCTTCGAATATTAAAAACAAAACTATAACTTAATTTCGTAAAATTTTGAGAAAAATTAGTTTGAATACAATTTTTTCCAGTATTTTTTTTTTTAAATTTTTAGTTTGAAAATTAATTTTTCAAAAACTTTTCTCTTTAGTAACTTGAATTAAAAACAAAATGAAGGAATGGATTTCTGGCTTGAAAAAAAAGTATAATATAATATTTTTTTTTTCTATTTTAAGTCGATTTTTTAGAAAATTGCCCCTCCCGCCTTAACGGGGGGAAATCCACCCCCCCTTCCATACGATTTTGTTCTTCTCCTAACCCAACCTACTCGCTCTATCTTTTTGGTGCACCTTATACCGAACACCCTGTATAGGTCTACAGTCCACATAACATTAAACATAATTATTTACAAATTCTTTCAATTCATATTTAAAATATGTAGGTAGTCTTGTATTTTTTTTTTGTATGGTTTTTGAAAACTTTCCTTTTTATCTGTGCCGTAATTTCTCTCGTTAGAGAAGTCCCATTTTATAAAGACGTGAGAGGTAATAAACAATCAAAACAATGTTTAGAAAATTTGCATATATATTTAATTCATTCCCACTTCTATTTCATCAATCCTTTTGATTAATAACAAAATACCTACCTTTCAATGCAAATTTAATATGTAATTGTAACCATTAAGCCAATTAAATCATTTTCACAAAATTCGAACCCAAAGAAATCATTAGCTTTGCTTTAGGATTACAATTAAACTCCATCTCCTCAATAATTACTTCCAACTTGCAACAACCATGCAATTAAAGCAAAATAAATTGTTATAACACCCTAACCAGACAAAATGCAGATACATATTTGTAATGATCACATTCATGTTGCGCTAATTACACTTTGGTATAATTATTATCTGTTATTATTGCAGGAAATATCATTGAAACATGACAATTCCCACACCCACAAAACTGGGAAATTCGATGGGTACTTCAATGGCAGTTATTTCGATTGTTTTGTCATTCTAGGATAATCAAAATTCGGTTTTCCCGAATCTGACCATAGTAAGGTTTAATTAAAGCAACATGTAGTTTAGTCTAAAAGACGACATTAAGGTTATTCGCTTTGGAGTTCAAATAATCGAACTAATTAACTTTTATAAAAAAAAAAATTGTTACAGAATTCGAAAGAATTCAAAAAAGCCTGTAAAATTAAGTGATGCATAAGGTATAGATAAGAAAAGGCGTGCTAAAATAGGGAAGACCGAAATCGCTTATTGTTCCTTCGTTTTTAATAGAAAAATTAAAAAAAAAAAAATAATTTACACAAACAAAGATATTTTTGAATTTTTGTATCACCGATTTTTCTATTATTCTATGTAGTAGCCGTGGCGTGATGGTTAGTGCGATGGACTGTCATGCCGGAGGTATAAGGTTCAATCCCAAGCTTCGCCACCTATTTATTTAAAAGAAAAAAACGGCTACTACCTCTTGCGAGGAATTGACAAATCCTCCAAGAGTATCTCCTGTCACAGAAAAGTGCCGCTCGTTAGCCGTTCGGATTCGGCAATAAACTGTAGGTCCCCTCTATTCCTGCAGACACGCACACAGGAATGGTTGAGAGTTGTAAGTCACTAGGCCCTAGTTCTTCATGAGCTGTTGTGCCATCAAATTTAATTTTTAATTTTAGATTTTTCTATTAACTTTTATGTTTTTACATTTATTATTATGTTATGAAGAAAACGAGCATTTTTGTATTTTTAATTTAGCAAAAGTTCTTGTTAACTTTTTCGGTTTTAAAATTTTTGTTATCTTTGTGATTATTCAACAATACTCTAAGGGTCTAAGGGTACAATAACCCACATCAATATCATAGTTAAATAATTTTCAGAAATACACACACAAAAGATTTTCTTTAATTGAATCTCTATTTATCTTCGGCCGCCCTTAATTACTCTAATTATTTTTGGTTCATTATTTTTTTATTACATTTTTGGTCCTCATTATTTTTCATGGAAAAGGGACTTTCTCTTTGTTACATGATTGCTTTTACTCTTTGTTAGCGTGTTGGCGTCAATTCGTATATTGCCATGAGCTTTTTGCGGCTTTGATTAGAAATTTTTAGTATTGTGTTTATTTGAGTTTTGTTATGCTCGCACTTATTTTTCTTGAGCCTTTTCATTGTGTTAATTGTAAGGATCCGGCTGTTTTATTGATATACATAATTTAAGAATTCTTTATGCTTCAGTTGGAAATTTTAATTGCTTAAATTGGGTTTATTTGTCTCGTTTTTCGTCTAAGAGGTCAAAAAATGTCTATGGAAATAATTGCTTAAATTTATTTTTTTCCTTTTTTTCTTAAAAATTATTACAATAATTTTTTTAGGATTTTTAATTTAAGCTTTATGGAGCAAAAAATACGAAAATGTTCAAATATTAATAGGATACTTTTCAAATATTGAAAAAAAAAAAAAATTCGACGGAAAATGAAAGCTGACACTGGGGTTATAAATTAAATTAAAACATTTAAATTTACATAAATGGTGACGCGATTAATCCAGCTAGGTGGTCCTAGTAGTGTTGGAGTGAGCATGTTTGATGCCATTTTTTGGGGGCAAAAAGCAACCAGGTACCTATGCATTAAAGTGACAAGACAACTCTATGAAAATTAGTTGTGACACTGCTCGAATGACCAGAAATATCCCTGAGGAATAATTAGTGTCCTCGTTTAGAAAAATTTTATATGTCTTTCATTCGCGTGTTTATCATTAAAGAGGAAATAATTTTCCATACAACGATTTCCACCTCTATAACCGTCTGCCGCCATTATAGACAAAAAGAAAAGCTTCTTCATCATAAAGTAGGTTCTTAACAGAAAAAAAAATGACACTTCCCCCCGAGGCGAAGGTAAGAAAACCAACATACTTTTGTAATAAAATAGAAGAACAAGAAGGACATTGAAAGAATAACTCTTGTGCAGCGCTCCTTCCGGGATAACGGACACAAAGTGTGTATGAGTGTACCTATGACCAGGGCCGGTCCAAGCCAAACTTGCGCCATGTGCAAGATTTGTAGAAAGTGCCCCTTTTTATATTTACACGCATATATACATACATACGCTGAGGGACAAAGGGTAAACCGACACATTTTGTGGGAATTCTATGATTTTTGAAGACACCTTCTGAAAAGTTGACATAAAATGGAAAAAATTATTAAAAATCATTTGATGTTTTGAAGGCGAATATTTCTTTCTTTTAGTTACATATTTTGTAAATCAAGTTGTTTAAACAAATAGTTTTTGAAAAAATTAATTTCGAATTCTAAATTTTCATGTTTTTTTTAATTTCTCAAAAATTAAAAAAGATTTTAACGTCTAGTTTTCAGAATTGACTAAGAAAAAGAGCATAAAGGGAAACAATAGCACTTACAGTGGAAAAAACTTTTCACTTAAACAACTTGATTAAAAAAAAAAAACAAATAAAAGGAACCAGCTACCCACCTGTTCTGTTTTTTTGGCCTACGGTGTATAATACAAAACCTACACGTTCTGGCCCGCATGACTCAGTATGAGTAAGTTTTTTTCTTTGCCATGATTTCCCATGTTAATTTTGGGACTCAGTGTGTATAAAATAAAACTTGCAGGTGGCGTGGAATTTTTTTTGTTGATATTTTTTGATTAGGTAGGTAAGATTGAACTTGCATAGGTCTAGTGGGATCTTGAATGCATTATTGAAAGTGATGTTAGTTGCTGTGCATGAAATACCTTAGCACAGTTGTAATGGATGTCAGATTAGATTAGATTACATTTTCTTGGTTCTGGTAATGCGCCCCAGAACTTTGCGCCCTGTGCATTTGCACATCTTGCACATATGGTTGGTCCGGCCCTGCCTATGACAGAAGTAGCGCAGTATATATAGCACAGTTAGTGGTCAAAGTTTTTTTTCTACACTGCATAGGCGAAAGAAATAAAAATAATTTAACTTTGTCTCTGTCATTCGCAAACAGTATAGACAGTTATAGTTAAGGAACAAAAGTCGTTTACAAGAATAATAGAGATTTCGCTGAAGTTGCTTTAGTGGCAATTATTTCAATGGGATAATAATGATGGTAATTTGAATTGTGTTATATAGCTACACTGTTCTTGTTGTAAGGAGCAACTTATTTTTTACTGCTAATTGAAGAAGAAAAAAAATTGTATAGGCATTCTGTAAATTACTACTTGAGGGATGTTTTTACAGCATTAACTGGAACTTTACATAACTTTATAAACAAAAATCTCATTAAAATCCAACGAATTACACTAATTTCCATCAAGCTTGCAGTTTTATATGCACTACAGACTTTAAAGTTTTAAACTTATTTTCTAACAAATTAAGCACAAATTTCATGGGAATATAGAAATGCATCTGAGCAGCAGAAACGCTCCCCATCAGCCTGTCGTCTAAATGCTTAAAATCCACTAAAGTTGCAATACTTTCATGCATGTATCATGTATGTATGTATGTACCCATGTTTACATACGCAACTTCAAAACTTTTTGAAGAGTCTTTTATGGGTTATAGTTATGCGAGGTTGTGAATATATGAAAACTACGTGATAAAGAGAGCTTGAAACATTTTCTCAAACTTATAGCTATTCCTTCAGGAGCTAATTTAGATGCCCATCATATTAAAATGTTCCATAAAATACGACAACATATTTTAAAAATTAAATGAAAATTATTTTAATAAGGTTTACTGACAGGAAAGTCTGATTTTGATATTTTTAACATGTTGATGGTATTTTATGGCAAAAATTTAGAGCATATTTTGTGTTTATAAAACCATCATGCTGAGAGTTCAATCATATACCTACAAATATATATACACTTTGGTGATTGTAACAATAGAAGAGAATCAAAATAATAAAGGCTGAATTCCAATGCAGCGTTGGGCGTCGCTTTGACAGATTTTTCTTTCAACGCGAAAGCTCACACATAGCATTTTAAGCAAATTGTTTACAATAATGCGTTGGCCATTTTTGTTACGATTTGGCACCTATTAGCATGTACACAAACCAACGTAACATAAGCTACCTCAACGTTAAAGTTGAAAAAAATCAACTTCAGCGTGCGTTTTGACAGTTAAATTAATGGTCGAATTCCTTTCAACAAAAAAATCGATTTATTTAGAAGAAAAAATCGGTTTTTCTGTACAAATTTCTTTTATTGAAAGAAATAAATCGATTTTGTTTAAAAAATAATGGAATAGTTTGTTGAAAGGAATTTGAAATTATAGTTATGTAGATTCATTTTGATTTTTAGGTTCTCTTCAAGTCGTCTGTCATGTCGACGCGTTCATAAAGCTTGTAAACGTATACGTAAAGCCGGAACCACACATATCTCGTGTGGTGTGTTGTGGAGTGTTGTGTCGCTATCGCTCCTATGTATTTCATATGCTTAGAAACATATTTGTCTCGTGTGGTGTGTTGCTGTGTGGTGTGTTGTGGCGAAATCGCTTCTGTTCCGATTGCGCCATACCACGATGTGGAGTATGTGAAATGAAACAAATACCTAAATGTCAAAAATTACATTTAACTGTTTGTTAGAAAGAGAAAAGTATATATTTAGAAAAATAACTAATGTGGATGGAAATTTACTTACATATATTAAATTAGAACGCAAAAATGGCAGATTAAAAATTTTTGTCGGCAAAAATATTTGTTAAAAAAAAAAAAAACAACTCGCCTGTCAAAAATCCAAAATCAAGATGAAACAAACAAAAAAGACATGTCCATCTGTACTTTTCTTTTCAACATCACAACACACAAGTGTGCACATTCAGCGACACGACACACCACTCCACAACACACCACACGAGATATGTGTGGTTCCGGCTTAAGCGTCTCTAACGCGAACGCGCCATTTGAAATCAGCCTTAATAAACGCGAAAAATCTTGAGTTTCTCATACCTTTTGGTCAACGCATCTTTTGAACCGGATAACATTTGACAAATATTGTAATATTGACCCAATTACTAAAAAAATGTATATTTTTTAATCTCGAAATATCAAGTAGGTTAGGTATTAATACGAATATGTAATATTTTTCCTTCCGAATTGGTGTTATCTTATAATTTTCAATAGCTTTGTGAAATGTAACCTCATCAAAACGAAATGCGTCAAGCAAACATCACCATATGAAGTATGCAATTACAATTCGCTTCCATGCACTTAATAAATTACTCTCTCAAGGATATATGTGCGCATTCGTTGAGAGGAGTTTATTTAAATGCAAATTTGAAAACATTTCACTCCATTATTGCGCACATTTTTCAGAAAATCAGCACTGAAACAACAACAATAACAGCAATAAAAAAAGCCATCTGACCTGTCACTCAGTAAAGTGTTTACTCTTAAAAGAAAAAGAAAAAAAATATATGCTCAATCACCCACTTTATCCATCAGGGTTGTTGATTCATCGAACGAAATGCCAAACGCAAAATTCTTTTTTTTTTATTTTGTTTTGTTGTTGTTAATATGGAATACTTTTAATATTCAGATATTTACATACATCATATGTATATAAGGGCACAATGGAAGGTATTTATATATTTTTTTAAACAAAGATGTATTTTGTTTATCCATCGATGCACATAATAATTGCAAAGACAGAAGACTTTTAATTAAATCCCTTAAAAGTTGTTTATAAAGAAATTTCAATTTATAATATTTTGATATAATATGTATTTTAAAATAAAATACAAAGAGTTACAACTAAAATTTTCTGTTAACAATATTGTTAAAAAAATCGTATAGGAGGGGTCTATTTTCCTCCGTCTAGGTGGGAAGGGCATTTTTTGAATTGAAATAGGAAAAAAAATCATTAAAAAAACAACGGCAACACTTACAATGTCATGTTGTACTTTTTTTCAAACCCAGAAGTCCGTAATTTTATTTTTTTGTATACTCCTATCAATTTCTAGAAAAAATTAAAAATATACATAACGAAATATACTTTACTACTTAATTAGTGGAAATGAGATCTTTGGAGCAAAAAAATAAAGGATGGAAGTCGAATTTAAGGAAAACTTACTTTTGTTATTTTCGATTTTCTCAAAAATTAAAAGACATTTTAGCATCCGGTTCTAAGTGTTTGACTAGAAATTGATAAGAGCATCGAGTATTAATAATAAAAAAAGTATTAATAACGAAAAATGTTATTATGTTGAACAAAACTAGTTTGAACACAATTTTTTTCATTATTTTTTCAAAACTTTGACTTTGAAAAGTAATTTTTCAAATACTATTTTTTGAAATAATTTGAATTTAAAACAGAATAAAGGGACGGATTTCTGGCTTTAAAGAAAGTATACCATTTTCATTTTTATTTCGCTGTTGTTTTTAATGATTTTTTTTTTTAATTTCAGTCGATTTTCTTAGAACATTGCCCCTTCGGTTTAAATGGGGGAAATAGACCCCCGTTTTATACAATTTTTTTTGATTGTATTGACGAAACCTACACGATTTAGCTTTTTTTCACACCGTATGCGAATCACCCTGTACAACTTAAATCTTGTAATCAACATAAATGCTTGTCCAGGTACCTACCTACTCCAAATCCAAGATTCAAGATTTTGTTTATTGAACATTATAATCCAATTTGATTAAGTTAAAACTATAATCATGATATAATGAATATAAATAAATTTTGTTAGCTCAAAAGGGGGCCTAAGTATATACATTGACAAAATATCTCAAATTATGCTAACATAAGATAAAAGGCTTGAAATTAAATGTCGTTGGCAAGGTTCATCTCGAGTTGTTCAATCCTGGTTGACCATCAGATGGTGGGTCAGTGTTGAGTTATGGGGTCCACTTTCAGCCGCGGTAGTATGCTGACTCCAGGCGAGTATAGAAGGAAACTTCATCGTTGTCAGTTGGCATTTTCTCCATGATATCGATTCCACAGAGGTATCTCGGTTCGGGATGTCGTTCCTGGTTGGTCATCCTTCTCATCAGTAGGTTAGGATGTTCGCTTCTTCGTAGATTCTCCTGTTGCTATAGTGCTTCCGCCTTTGATGATCGAATTGTATTCCAGGGCATATCCTGAGGATCTTCCTCTCGAATACTTTGGAGTTTTTCCATAGCAGTCTTCGATATGGTAAACCATACCGGAAAACTGAAGCTGATGGCTGGTCTTAGTAGCTGCTTGTATATCAACATCTTCGTTGGTGTACTCAGTCCTGTTTTCTTCTTCAAGAGGGGATGGATTCGGTGGAATGCAAAGTTCGCCTTTGTTAGCACTGCCCTAGAGTGTGGGTTGAATCTCAGCAGCTCGTTGAAGGTGACTCCGAGGTATTTAGCGTTCTTTTTGGCATGAATCATTATGATCCATCCGGAAACTTCAGGACCAGGTTTCTGCATGTTGCCGCCGATCGACAGCAAATGTTGGTGACGAGCCTCTTGAAGCATACTAACTCCGATTTGGAAGTGTTGATTCAGATTCCCCATTTTTGGTAGTACTCGTAGAGTCTGCTGGTGTGGGCTTCAACTCTTCTGGCATGCTAACTGGCGATATTGACGATGCATATGTGAGGGAGTCATCTGCAAAGAGATGGTTCTCACAGTCGGTTGGCACAGGTTGGTCAGATGTCATCAGGCTGTATAGGAAGGGTCCGAGCTTAGATCCCTCGGCAACTCCAGCCTTGATATTTCTCACAATTGACTTGCAGTTGTCGATTTCCACAAAGAATTTTCTGGAAGAAAGAAAGGAAAATAAAATTTTTGTTAGTGACTGTGGAATGCCAGTGAGTCGGAGCTCGGAGCTTATGGATAAGGTTGTGATGCTTTTTTACTAAGGCTGAGGTAAGCTCGTCGGTGTCCAGGGTATTCCCGAAGAAAGCAAGTAAAACTCGCGTTAAGAAAGTAGAACTCTGACCAATTACCAGTTTTATCAATAAATTTATTTAACAAGAAGATGGTTTACAATTCGTTTTAAACTTAAATTAGATAACATAGTATTTCATATACGGCAAAGCTTTTTATAAAGAGCTACAGGAGTAGACTCGGCCCACGATATACACTTAGAAGAAGCGTATCAGGGAATAAACGGTAGGAATCTGATTCCAGCCCAAGGCTAACCCAAGGGAAAATTACTTGGCCCACGGTCTCACTCTGAAGGAGCAAGCAGGGAGAACAACGGTACGAATCTTATTCCAGCCCAGGGCTAATCCGAGGGAAAATAAACTACGGAGAATTTTAGTACCAAAAAGATTATCTCTAAATGATACACGAATGTATCAAGTAAAGTAACCTGAGGCGACCAAAAGTTGCTATAAACTGATATTCGCCGGAAACTTATGCCTCAGTATTTCCAATTCGTAAATTAGGAACTACAACGAGTCAAAATAAGCTTCGACTTATTCGGTTTTTCATACGTCCTCTTGTCATATTTCGTGGCAAGAGGAAGTGTGAATTTTAAAACTCACAAACGAAATATTTTTCTTCTGCATGATGACATTATACTTTTCTATATTCATGAGCAGTGGTGTGCACTAGCGCGATGCTCTGCTGTTGATGATGATGATTCCGTGGGTGGTGGGTGGTGGTTCATCGCTTGAGTTCTCTTGTTCATTTTTGTCAAGAAAATGTTTATGGTGCTTGACCATATGGGCTGATGTTGAAATTCATTTTCCATCTCTTGAATAAATTTATTAATTTAATCATTTTGGTAACGCCATTATTTTTCCAAAACTTTCCTTCAAACATTTTCAATGTTTAAAAAAATTCACTTGAAAACAAATTCAGATATCGTCCCCAAATCTCTTTAAATTTCAGCGAAAAGTGATTCCTTCACTTCTCCAATAAAATCCAACATATGGCCAAAATTACATTTAACAAAGTGAATAAACCAAAGAGCCATAATCTTGTATTCATGAAAACAGAGTGCCTTTACCACAAAAGAATTTAAAAAAAAATTGCTTCACCAACAGAATCTATCCATATAATACCACAACTTATATTACTCACCTACCAATGAATTATAATTAATGCACTTGTTTACAAAATAAAAATTCTTACAAACAGCGTTATCCTTTAGAACATCAATTAAACAGCAGGATGTTTTTCATTAACTTTATAATAAAATTTTCAAAACGACCCGAAAAACGTTGCGGCTAAAGGAAATAAATCAATAATAACAGAAACAGGACCCTTTCATCGGAAGCACTATGAAAAAAAAGGGAAACAGGAATTTTGGCATATACTCGATGAAAAATGTGGAAAATTTTACATTTTTGCCAATAATACCAAATGGAATGCGCTGGTAAACTCGTAGGTCGTTTAATTTTATGCTTGTGATTTAAAGGACTTTTGTTGTGGCAATAACGAGTTTTGATTTGTTCCAACAAATTAACATAAAAAACAGAATTCATAAACTCTTTGCATTCTTTAGTCTACACGCAAACAACCTTTATAAAATGAAAATTGTGTGAAAAATTGTTTATGTTTATTTGCTTCGAGTTTCCTTGGAAAAAAATTAATCCTTCGCTTTTCTGGTGTTACCTAAATGCATTATATCCGTGGCAAGACAAATAACCACTTTCAGTTTATTACATTTAAACATGCACAATGTATGCTGCTGGCTGCTTATGTTCCCATAAACACCCAAAGGACGACAAAATCATCCTTGAAAAATATTTTATCTAAACATGGGTGAAAGTTTAATGTGGTGAATGGGTGAAGTTGTGAGTGGAGATGATGAACCATTAAAGGGAAAGCAACTCGCTATTATTTGAAGCATATACACTCGACGAATATGTGCACTCGCTTCAAGGATGTGAATGCTCTGCTTACTTTCGCGACCAAAGATTTTAACAATTTCAATTGTTTCGCTACGATAAAGAGCTGGGTGCTCTGTTTAAAGGATATTTTAGAATGGCTCTAGGAAGACTTATTTTCATAACGTCATTTGCATTGAACTCAATTATATTGAAGTGATAGTAGTTGGTCCTTTTTGGTGGGTGGGAACTGTACGCCGCCGCCGCCGCCGCTGTAGTTTCATCGATCGAAAGCAATATAATTGAACAAAATTGAGTTTGAAGTGAAAATCAAACAAATTCTGCAGATTTAATTTGTTTGTCTTTGCCAATGACTTGAGAGAGTTGGTACTTCATTAGAGGAAATTCGAATTAAATCAAGTTTTAATTGGGATTCTGTGTTTTGCCAAGTCAAACAATTTTTGGAAAATTATTATGAAATGCAATAAAAGTTTTCAATACGGAATTAGGAAATATCGAAAAAGAAATAAAGTTTAATTAGACAAAGTAAAGAAAAGAATTAGTTAAGATAAAAAGTATAGGCTGTAACATGGCCTTAACCAACATGGCCCTTTAGCCAGTGTCGTTGGTATCTATAGCTTGTTTGTCGACTATGTGGTGGAAATTATTGCCATATCCGTCCTTTGTTGCTGGATGTGCCAGCACTCCTTGTCAAAATAGGGGTTGTCTTTTTTTCGCCTTGTGAAATCTGTTATGATTGATGAATCGTTGACTTGTGGAAACTGCTTTGTTTTTGCATTTTAAAATGCGACTTCCCTCTAAGCTCGTTTCTTATTGTCACGGTGTCGTGCAGGCTGTGTTTTCTCCATGTTGACCGGCCGGTCGGCCAGATACTTTCTTACATTGATGCCGGGGTCATGTGACTTAACGTTAAATATTGGAGTTTGGTCTTATGAAAAGACTGACACGAATACACTATGGTGAAACCTACTTTTTCGGACTTATCCATTACCTTAGTGTAAATTTTGATTAGAAAATTTCTTATACATGAACCAATACTTTCTCTAAGGAGCAAGTAAAGTGACTATTTGATTATATATAACCTAAAACTAACTGGTTGTTATCTCAAATATTATTTTATAGTTGCAAACCCAAAAGTCCAAATAGAGCTCCTTCATGGTCGTTAGCCATGGACTTAATTTGAAAGTACAATTTTTCGATCGGTCAATGAAAAATAAATGTATGAATATAAAATTTAGGAAGTATTTCTAAAACCTCCAGTGCTTGAATTTTGATGTTCTGTTTTGGTTGATTTTATCAAAATTTGTAGCAATACGTGGCACTTCCCTCGAAAATCCGATCCCAAATATTTTATAATCTTTTTAACTGGCTACTAAAACATTTCCTGAGAGCTGTCCGATAGGGATTGAAAACTTTCAATAAGATCAGCACCCTTAAAGGCCGTATTGATACCCTTTTAGAAAAAGAAAAAAAAAAATAACGTTACGGATGGTCTCGGTATCTTAATTTAACATTTAATTAAAGGTAAATATTGAATTTATCAATAACAGTACCTACTTACCTACTTACGATGACACTCTGTGGCACTTTTTTTTACTGCAAAAGAAGAAAGTCTCTGTGGTTCTACCATAAAAATCACTTTGAAATAACTGTTACTTTAACCAAATCAAATTTCTTAAAAAAAAAAAAAAAAAAAAAAAAAAAAACCTTGTATTTAACAGTGCCTACCATTGGTTGTCTCTGACATATTTTTGTTTTTATAAATATTTTACTTTAAACTCACAAAATCACCTTATAAAAACTTGTTCAGCCACGAATGAAAAAATCGAGAATGAGCAAATTTTAAGTGGTGACTTTATGAGGCTACTACCGCAAGCATTACAAGATTTAAATTTTTGTTGTTGTTGTAAGCTCTTATCTGGCTATTTATCTCTTAACCTACTGCTATTTCAATTCCTATAAACTCATAGATTTTTTTCATTTTTGACTAAGCTATTATTTGTTATACTAAGGCCCATTTGCTGAAACGAAACTTAAGTATTTAAGTTCAACATAAGAGTTTATGTGACAGTTTACGCTGAGGAAAAAGTAGAACATAAGCGTTTAAGTTGAACATAAATTATTTAAGTTTCGTTTCAGCAAATGGCCCTAAATCGGCCAGTGTGCAACGAAACGATTTTAATAAAAACAAAAGAGCTGGTGTTCAAACTTCAGAAAAACAAACAAGTTTAACTTAAAATTAGTTAAATTAATCAAGCAAAAAAAATATTTTTTTTAGCTTACTTACATATTTTTTTTTAAATAAATGATTATAAAAATCTCGAAACCTTATAAACTTATAAACACATAATACATATTTATCAAATTTGTCTGTCTTAATACTTTACTGAAAATCATATAATCTCCTATTTAGGCCCATTTGCTGTAAACGAAACTTAAATATTTATGTTCAACTTAAACACTTATGTTTCACTTTTTCCTCAGCGTAAACTGTCACATAAGCTCTTATGTTGAACTTAAATATTTAAGTTTTGTTTCGGCAAATGGCCCTTAAATGATTAATTATTTTTTCTTTGTAAACATAGAGGGCACGACATCGCTTATGTGTCAGTATTCAACTGTTTGGCCATATTCCAAACAACTTTGACGGTCTGTCGGTAATATTCTTTGAGTCAATAGCACTTTATATGGAAAAAAATACAAATAGTCCTTCAAAATCCGACGCAAAGTGGTTCCACTGATGCCAAAATGCTGAGAACTGTAACAATATATGAGTTTTGAGTATACGACACATATTGTTTCTTAACAACACTCTCTTTTACCACTTCAATCAGTGCATTTTCTTTTCTTGGGAATTGATGAACGGAATGTAGACGATCTGCCACTGTGTTGTTACCACACTTTGGCAAGGTTTTTGTAGAAAACTTTTTGCCCCTGTGAAAAAAAACACAATTCTTTGACTGTAAAATTGCATAAGTTTCAATTGTCATCTCTCTCTAGAATATTGCAAAAATTTCAACTTTTTATGAAATGCTTAAGACTTTCAAATGCAGCTCTCTTCATCAAAATTCAGCTTTGTCGGAATTGTTTTTAAAGTTTGGACTTTCTCTTGTCTAATTTTCTTGGGCATCTAGTAACATTTTCATTGGACAAACCCGGTGTTTTTCATTAAATTTACAATAGTTCTCTAAAATTCAATATTGGCAAATTACAAGTAGGTATATGAATATGTTATGAGGGCATAATAAGGACAACAACCTAGAAATAGTAAGACAACCGATGGAATGCATTTATAAATGCACAGAGGGCTTAAAAATTTCAAAACATTTAAAATGCTGGGTAAAGATAACTTTCCCAGGAGTCTATATAACAGAAATTTATAAACAGAAAAAAATCTTTTGTCTTTTTTTTACTTCAAAATTTGAAACTTTCGGTACCTTCCTCCCATGAAATGAGTAAAAAACAGATATTTTAGAACTAAAATCAATTTTTTTTTTTTTTGTTTCTGAGAATAAAATATTTTCAGTAAAAATACTTTTTCAAATATTTCCACCTGAATAATTATTGTCATCGCTCTCACTTCCTTCATATTCACGTGTTGGCATTCAACATTTTTTACAATTAGTTTCAGGAAATGCCATCGAAACAAAAATATATACATCATAGTTTTATAATAGCTTTTTCTCCATACAAAGGATATAAATCCCATTCCCATTAAGCCTTTGGGTTTTTCCATTTGTTTGGATTTGAATTTAAAAACCTGTCCTTTTTCCAGTTGGTTTTTCATTCAATTTTCAATTATAAAATGTAAATGAACAAAAATAATAACACAAAACAAGGCGGAAAAACAAACATACCTATACGAGGATCACAAAACTCATGTGAGAATTTATTAAAAACAAAAAACACCCTAAGGATATTTGATTTCTAAACCGCAAAATCAACTTTTAATAAACAAAGACGTAGTAAAAACGAAAATGTATTCACATGGCTTTTCATTGACATAACGACCATCAACATATTGTAAATGTACACAGGATCCTAGACCAAGGAATGCTTATATATTGACGATAAAGTTCTGGAGCTTAAATATCCGCATAAGTCGATATAAGAAGGCACCCTTTAAAAGTTTCATTTTTTATGACGAAAATATTCCACCTTGTTGAAGTTGATACCGATAAAGGAGCCAAAATAGCAGGTTGGCAGTAAATTTTTGCCAGGCTATGCCTTGAGAAACACAGAGAATGTTGGTAATTGAATTACAAAACACAAACCATAAAGTCTGTTCTTATGGCATATCGTAATGCCTTGAGATGAATATCACACCTGAATTGTACATAGGATCAACGAACATTCCTTGATATAATATAGGATAGGTTTATAGATATGAAGGTGTCCTTAAAGTTGGTCGGTGAAAATTTACGTAAACCTATATCTGCAATGGTAGAGGGAAAGGTGTACGGACTCTCTTCTCCATGGAGATGGAGAATATAATAATTGATTCTCGCAGCAGAAACCTTACATTCACCACTCGTCCTTTATCTGTATATACGAGTGGGTGTGTGTATGTGTATGGGTGTAGAACAATGTTAGTTTTCTTTTATTGGAATAATAGACCATTTGTGAAACAGAATTTCCATAGCCAAGGCTATAGGGGTTATTTAGAACTAACAGTTAACCACAAGCTATTCGAAAATGAAGCACAATGAAAAGTAATTATTATGAAGTTTAACACAATTAAAGGTTCTCTTTGTGGTATGTTTCATTTGTATTTTTCATTTTTATATTAATTCAGAAAAGTTTTCTCTTCCAGGGAGTTTTAATTTCAATTTTGTAAGGATTTAGAAAATCTAATGAGAACTACAATATAGATAGGAGTATTCAATAAGATAAAAATTTTTAATCATTAAAATTTTTGCAAAGGCCCAGAATATTAGCCTCTCAGACATTATTTTTACACAGAACTAAACCAGCCATTTAACACTTTTACCATTCAATATTCAAAAAAATAAAATGAATTAATTAAAAAAAATTTCTATAAAAGGTATTTGTTATAAAATTGTTTCCCATGATATTCCCCAGAAAAAAGATTTGTACTACAAAATTGTACCAAATTTAATTTCCTACAAGATATTTTAAGCAATTTTTTTCGATAATTGCTTTTGTTTAAAACCTACAGTGCATTTTGTTGGAAAAAAAAATATGACCAATGTAGTAGCCGTGGCGTGATGGTTAGTGCGATGGACTGTCATTCCGGAGGTCTAAGGTTCGATCCCCAGCCTCGCCACCTATTTATTTAAAAGAATTGACAAATCCTCCAAGAGTATCTTCTGTCAAAGAAAAGTGCCACTCGTTAGCCGTTTGGATTCGGCAATAAACTGTAGGTCCCCTCTATTCCTGCAGACACGCACACAGGAATGGTTGAGAGTTGTAAGTCACTAGGCCCTAGTTCTTCATGAGCTGTTGTGCCATCAAATTTATATATTTATTTTTTTAATGTAAAAATTCAAGCTCTACTTTTGACAACAAAATGCACTGTAACTTTTGAACAAAAGCGATTATCAAAAAAAGTTCCATAAAATATTTTGTAGGAAATTAAATTTGGTACAATTTTGTAGTACAAATCATTTTTCTGGGATCAAAAATACGCCAATTACTTGCGAAAATAAAAATAATCTTTAAAAACAAAATGGCGGCCAAACTGCACCAGGTACAATTATGAAAAATGTGGTTTTCGGCTTGTGAACTGATACTCTTTTAAATATCAAAGAAAAAATGCGTCCTGGTATTATTTCCCATAGCATCAATAATGAAATCTAAATACATCGTTCTAAATTGTATGATCAAGGTGATCTTGGAAAATTCATAACTTCAACAATTGTGTACCGATTTTTAAGAACGATAGCTTGTTATAAAAAGCACTTGAAATATAAGTACCAAAAAAAAACCTACATAATGCAAACTGTTGCCAAAAACGGTCTTCCAACTTTAAAAAACGGGAAAAATTAGTATTAGTTTCGGATAAACTTTAAAAAATCTACAGATATTATTGTCCGTACTACACATGTTTATACATCGTTGGAAAGGTCTATTACTCTTCTTTCTAAAACCGTAAATGAATTATAAATCGGATAAGATATAGCCGAGTTAAAAATCGTTGAGTGAGGGAGATCACTCGAAAACGGTTTTTTAACAATAAATTGAGATTTTGAGGGTATAGAAAAGTTTTCAAGTATAGGTTCGTGATGTAATCGAATAGGCCTACAACTTCTACTAAGTCAGTTCAGAAGTTCAAAATCAGTGTAGCACAGTGTTATTAATTAGGTAGTCGTGAATTATTTGTGATAATATAGAATTTGTTGTTCGATATTTTCTAAATTGTTAAGCAATAAACATTTCGATTTAACCCCCTTTTCGACAAGTGCCTTTCGAACTTTATATGAATTTAATAATAAAAAACATAGAAAACATCGCACGACAAAATTGAATTTTTCATAATTAATTCAGGACTAATGGCAAATTATTAAGCAATAAGCCATTCAATATAAGAATTTTGTTCCCCTTTTCCGTAGGTAAATCGCTAAACTGATACCAACTTAAAAATTTGAAAAAAAAAAAAACATAGAAAACCTCGAGCGACGAACTCAAAATAGTCACAACTATTTCAAGATTAATAAACGGCTCATTATAGAGTAGTAAAACATTCACGATAAGAAGTTTTTATATGTTTTCCAGAGGCTGCTTCACTAAGTTGACACCAAGGCAAAGTTGCAACAAAAAAAAAAAAACATAGAAAACATAGAACGACAAAATTAAAATTTTCACATACCATTCAGAACTGCTGAACCGCTAATTATGAAGCAATAAACAATTCGATAAGGTGTTGCTTCGCTAAGTTGATATCAAAAGCACTTGAAATATGTATAAATAAAATTAAATAAATTTGGCTCAACGGCTCATGAAGAACTTATCAATTCCTCACAAGTGGCAGTAGCCCAGAAAAAAACTTAAGGTGAAAGCGGCTGGTATTGAACCTAGGCCCCTGGCATGACAGTTCATCGCACTAACCATTACGCCTCGAGCTACTACTCTTGAAATATAAGTAAGTACCAATAAAAAAAAGTAGTGCAAACTGTTGCCAAAAACGGTCTTTAAACTTTAAAAAAGTGAAAAATGTATGTTTGTTTCAGATAACCTTTAAAAAATCTACAGATATTATTGTCCGCAACACATATTTATGTACAAGAAATTCACATATATACAATGCATAAAATTCATTTACAGAATTGCTTCTCATAATTGATAAAAATACTGGAAAAAGTGATTTTATTCAATTGGAATCAAAAAGATGAGTTGAACATTTAATTTTTAATTTAAAATATTACGGACAAATATTAAATGTTACCAGGAATTAATTTCAATTAAAATTTACATGCAGGGTTCTATTATAATAGCCTATAATTAAATTTTAAATTCCTCATACATAATTACCTACCATTATAATGTGAAACAATTCCAAACAAATATTTATTAATTCCGTAATTTAAAGAGAATATGTACTTTGATTTATGCGAAATTTTATAATTAAGTGCACTGTAACAGCAAACAAATTTGTCAAAAGCTTTAAAAATATCCCACGCCAATTTTTTGTCTCCTACTTATTTTCGACAGCATGTACATGAAGCTGAAAAAAATACAAAGTTGCAAAATAAATACAAATTTCAATATGCAGTCTACCAAAGAATTTTTCCATTCCATTAAAGTGCAAATTTGAATAAGCTTTTCGATATATTGAAAAAAAAAAATAAAACAAAAAATAATCCATAAAACTATTTAAAGCATAAAACAATATTGTATCTACTGGGAATAAAAATATGAACACTCAATTACACTTTATCCTATTTAAGCTGTTCTCTCTCTCTCTCTCTCGTCCAATACCAGCAATGACCCCTTGTTTTGCATCTATAGCTTGTTGGGCTATTGTTTTAATCTTTGGATTCTTTTGATAAAATATACATCACTCTCCTCCTGTAGGAGGGGTGGAAAAATAAATTGCTAAATTGTTTACTGAAAAAGTTTTCGTTTAATCTTGGGTTTCTACATATAGTGACTTTAGAGTAAGAGAGAGAGAGGGAGAGAGATAGTGATGCAAAAAAAAATCGGCTATATTTTTTTTATGTCGTAAGCGAATTCTGCTATACTCAATTCTTTTCAAAAGGATTAAAACTTCAGGTAAAAAACGAAGAAGTGGCTTTCGAAGCCAGGTGTTTTAAGGCAACTAAGGGACATAGGTAGGTATTGTTAATTATGTCGCCATATTTGCTTATAATTTTAAAAATATAAGTTCAATTATTTTTATTTTTTTGAACATTAACAGTTTTGAGTTTGGCAATGTGATAAAATGAGAGTTTTTTAAGTTATATTTTCAATTAATATACCCTTTGTTACTTTTTCTTAAACTAAAATAAACTTATATCTATTTAAAATTAAAACATTCTATGAAATTTAATAATTTTCTTTATAAATTAAAACTTATGGTTCTGGAAAAAAATCATCATCAGCATTTTTTTTATTTTATCTAATTCATTTTCAATATCCTTTCAGGCACAAGGACTTACAAAAATATCTTACAACGCAATATTTTACGTCTTCTTATAGTATATAAATATTCATAAGCCATCATTCTGCTTTTTATAGCAATGGCAGATACTGGCTCTGGCTGTGCTGTCTTATTATACCTTTTTCTGTTCTGCTTCTGGAATTAAAATTGAATGTTTTTTTTTTTTTTTTTTTGTTGCTTAGTTTTCTCTGCCAACATGGGATTAATTTTCTCTGCTTGGAACTTTATAGCAATAAAGTTTTCATTTCAAGGAATAAATTATAAGTAGTACCTGATGACGTTATTCATCTTTGAATTAGAAGTAAAAAATAATGTATTCAGCAGTAGAAAAATTATTAAATAAATGTATGGACATAGAATTTGAAAAATGTAATTAAATTAATCTCATAATACAAGATTCCTTTCTGTTTCTGTATGCAGGGTTTTTGCATAAGCTTTGACTCTTGTGTGGGCTTAAGGTATATAATTGACAGCCTTCAAAACCGAAAAGTAGGAGGACTTGACCAAATAAAAAATGTTTATTTAAAACATTTACCACGAGTTGGAATCAAGTTTCTAACATTTCTTATTAATGCTTGCCTCAAACTCCATTATTTTCCTAATTGCTGGAAAAAAGCAAAGGTTGTACCTATACTAAAAGCAGGAAAATCACCAAAAATATCTGCAAGTTACAGACCTATAAGTTTGCTAAGCAACTTAAGCAAGATTTATGAAAAAGTTGTTAAGGATCAAATTTTAAAATTTGTGTCGAATGAAAATATCTTTCCTGATGAACAATTCGGTTTTAGACGTTATCACAGCACATCTCATCAGATAAAAAGAATTTGTAACCATGTTGTACAAAATAGGGCACTGGGTCAGTCAACAGGAATGATCTTAATGGATATAGAGAAAGCTTTTGATTCTGTGTGGCACAATGGATTAGTTTATAAAATGATACAATTTAATTTCCCGCTATATTTGTGTAAAATAATTCAAAGTTTCTTGTCTGGTAGATGTTTTCAAGTTCATTTTAATTGTGGTGTTTCTGACATATTATGTTTTGATTTTGGTGTCCCCCAAGGCTCAGTTCTTGGTCCAACCTTGTACAACCTGTACACATCAGATTTTCCAACTCTTCCGTACTGTGAATCAGCAATTTTTGCTGATGACACTGCAATTTTTTCATCGCATGAGTTTGCTCTCAATATTGAGAATAATTTAAAAAATGCAATTGAAATATTGGACAATTATTATCACAAATGGAAGATCAAGTTAAATACTGGTAAGTTGCAAGCTATTTTTTTCTCGCGAAAAAGAAAAGCTTGCTATCTTCCCAGTAGTCAACTTCAGTTAAATGGAAATGTAATACCATGGGAACAGTCCGTTAAATATCTAGGAGTTCATCTAGACACCAAACTAACCTTTGACCAACACATAAACAATACTATAAAGAAAATGAGTATTGCAATTAAAATGCTTTATCCCTTTATAAACCTAAGATCTTCACTTACAAATGACAATAAGATTTTAAAACATAAAGTAATTTTTCAATCAATTTTACTGTATGGGTGTCCAGTATGGGATAAGGCTGCAAAAAGTCACATACAAAAATTACAAATTTCGCAAAATAAATGCTTAAAAATGATGCTCAATCTTCCTTGGCACTTTTCCACCATTGATCTGCACAGAAGAGCGGATGTTGAATTGATATCGGAAATGATTCAAAAACTAACGAACAATTTTAATTATACATGTGATATTGCTGAAAATCCCCTCATAAATCAACTTTATTTATCTGTGTTAACCTAACATTCATTAAAATATCTTAAATTTTATTATTTCGTTTGCTTTTTTTTTCTCTAAATGTAATTATTTATTTACTATACCATTGTTACTTATATATTAAGGTTTGCAATATATTATTTTTTTCAATGTTAAATTTAATTGTTATTTATTAATAAAATATTTATCCATTACCTACTAACAAATATTTTTCATTTACTAATACTTATTTTTTTTTTTATACATTTGTTATTTATTTATGTTTTCATTTGTTTATTTATTTATTTATTAAATCATTTATTTATTTATTAAATTCATTTATTTATTTATTTATTTATTTATTTAGTTGTTTATTTATTTATTTATTTATTTATTTATTTATTTATTTATTTATATATTTATTTATTTATTTATTTATTTATTTATTTATTTATTTATTACTAATCACATGTATCCAGTCCTCTAACACTAATTTATTTATTTAATTTATTATTTATTAATTTATTTATTTTACTATTTGATTATTTGATTGTTTATATCTTTTATATAAATGTCTTTATTATAAATGTTTATATACCAAAAGCATTCCATGTTTTTCTTATAATTTGTAAACTTTGTATAGGTGAACTAAACCTACTATTATACTTACTGTACTATTATAATATTAATATTATTATTATTATTATTTATTTTTTTTTTTTTTTTATTCAAATAAAGGTTTTTTTATCGTATTTTCCTTTAAATTATTCTTCTTTTTCCAACTATATTGCTTTATTAAAATATAAGAAAATGTCTCAGAAGTAAGATAATAAATGTCAAATCTCTGAAATGTAAAACGTGCGGTCATAGGCTTTGTACACATAATTTTCACGAAATAAATCTATCTATCTATCTATCTAAGAGGTCAAGAGAACTGAAAAAATATATATTTGCATTCCATTAAAAATCCAAAAAAAAGGAACAAAAAAAAAATGGACATTCCCCATGAACATACATGTATATTAATTTTTTTTTTCACTGTACATCTTCAATGCAAAAACTTGAGAATCAACTTCAAGACATGAAAAATATTGCAAGCAAAAAAAATACAAAATTACTCAAAATGACAAGCCAAAAATGGAAAATCTCGACTAGCAACTAGGTATATCCATCCAACCTAGCCATAAATCAATCGTAGAAAAAGAAGTTTTTCCAAAAAACATGATTCTCAATAGTTTGCCACAATAAGCTCTAGGGCAGTAAAGGGAAATCTTCAATTTCCATGTTTCATTGCTGACAAAAAAAAAGGACACATACAAAGGAATACAATTATTTCAGAAAAAAAGACAGTCATAAATTTACCGTAGAATGGATATACTCGATAGTAAAGAAGGCTGGATCTTGGATTCATATTCTTTTGGTCTAGTTTTATTATGCATGTACATTGTACATCGTCCCCTCCAGCGAAATGAAAAATTGATTTCTTTTCTTATATCAATTCAGATGAGAATTGATTTGATATTTGTGAATTTCATCCTCTCCAATTCCTTTATGGCTTTTTATATGAAAGTCCAAAAAAAGAACAATTTGAGTAATTTACTATAATTTTTACCCCAAAAAGTTGGGTTTTGAACTTCTTAAACCATAAGTTTCAAAAAGATTAGGTATAAATGTTATAATTGGCGCTATTAGCTAAGGGTGGATTAAAGAATGCTATTTTATGTATAGAAAAGTTGATTGATGGTTATAAAATTTAAGTAACAACTTGACCCACTACTTGACCTTTTAGATGGTATATAATAATAATTTTGATTTTGAAAAAGAATTTTAAAATTAATATAAAATTATTGAAACTAACTGACCCTTTATGACCAATTTACTGATCTTTAACATGGCATTCTTTCTTTTTAAATGTTTCATAAATCAATAGTGCTATAGCTTCCTCTATGCCTGTGAAAAAAGTTATACAAAATTCGCCTACGGCGGACTTATTAGTTTAACTAACTTTTAACGTTTTAATGTCATACATTTTTCAATTTCCCGCAATTGTGGGATAAACTATCTTTTCGATAGAATACTTACATTTTTTTCAAATACTTCACATAGGTGGGCTTAGATCCCGGCACACCCGTTTTTTTAACCCGGTGACGGGTGGATTCTCATGAAATAGCTGTTACTCCAGCTTTAAAACTTAATGGTAGCTGGGTCAATTTTTTGTTGATTCATTCAAAAATTACAATATACAGGGTGTTCAGTATAAAGTACACTAAAAAGCAAGAGCCAATAGGTTGGGTTAAGACAAGAAAAAAAATCGTATGGAAGGGGAACCGTTTTGGCGAGGGGCAATTTTCTAAAAAATTTATGTAAAACAAAAAAATAATATTTAAAACAAAACGGTAAAACAATTTTAGGAAAGCCAGATATCTCTTCTTTAATTTTCATTCCAAATTAAGTTGTGTAAGTGAATAGTTTTTTGAAAAATTAATTTTGAAACTCGAATTTTTGAAAAAACAAATTTAAAAATAAAATTCAAACTAATTTTTTTCAAAATTTGATATAATGAAATATAATTTTTTGTTTTCAAAATTCAATGCTCTTATTAATTTTCAATAAAAAATAGAAGACCGGATGCTAAAATAAAAACATTACATAAAAAAAGTTATGCTAGCACAATAATTTGGGACTTCCATAGCACAAAAAGAGCACAAAATTCTAGTTTTGGTTTCAATTGATTATGCTAATGTGTATATTCTAGCTTTATAGACGTAGAAATAGGATCTTTGGAGCAACAAAATAACGGATGGAAGTCGAATTTAAGGAAAACTTACGTTCGATATTTTTAATTTTGACTAAAAATTGAAGAGAGCATTGAATATTAAAAACAAAAATTCTATTTAATAACGTAAAATTTTGAACACAATTTTTTTAATTTTTTTTTGTTTTCAAAAATATAAGTTTGAAAATTAAGTTTTGAAAAACTGTTCACTAAAATAACTTACTATTTTAAAAACAAAGTAAAA